>JAWHQI010000150.1:3791353-5079530 GCA_033032865.1 Dactylorhiza incarnata
TCACGACGACGCAGTTTTAGAATATGGAGCATACGTGCTCCGAATCGACTTCCGTCAGTTACGTTAGACTCGTATAGTTGACCCGAGTGCAACGGAACTCGTTTCGTTTCAATCAGAGGTCATTTGGTGAAAGTGACCGTTTTGAGTGTCGCAGCGCGTCACGACGACGCAGTTTTAGAATATGGAGCATACGTGCTCCGAATCGACTTCCGTCAGTTACGTTAGACTCGTATAGTTGACACGAGTGCAACGGAACTCGTTTCGTTTCGATCAGAGGTCATTTGGTAAAAGTGACTGTTTTGAGTATCGCAGCGCGTCACGACGACGCAGTTTTAGAATATGGAGCATACGTGCCCCGAATCAATTTCCGTCAGTTACTTTAGACTCGTATAGTTGATACGAGTGCAACGGAACTCGTTTCGTTCCGATCCGAGGTCGTTTGGAGAAAACGACTATTTTGAGTAACGTCGAGCGCGACAACAACGCCATTTTAAAATGTTGGGCAAACGGACTCGGAATCAACTTCGGATGCTTTCTTTAGTTTTGTATGGCTGACACGAACACAACGGTACCCTCTGCGCAGTTATTTCGCGAGCACTTCGCATGCTTTGATAAATATACGTATGTATAGGAATATATGTGTGAGTGTGTGTGTATATGTATATATAAGCTTATATATATATATATAAGAAAACAAACAGATTTTTTGGGCTCCTAACCTAAATCAGCGATGCAATCGTGAACAGTGGTGAAAACCAGGGGAGAAACATGGGGCGGGGGAGAAATCTCACCGGAGGTACTTCGACCTCTCTCCTGGGCGGATATTTTTGGGGGAGGTTCACCGCTCATGGGTTGGCGGCCACCTGTGCTTGTGGATTCGGAAATGGGGCTTCGCTATGAGCTTCCGATTGGCCAAGGCCGGCTATAAATGGGCGGCTTCACCTTCGTTTCTCGGGGGGCTTCACGGCAAGGTCCCCTCTTCTCCATCTCCCCCCCCCCCCCTCCTATTTCCTCTGCTCTCCCTCTCATGGCAGAAATCTACCTCTTACTCCTTGACCGGGCGCGGATTGGAGTAGAACTACTCCAAATAACATGGAGATCGAGCCTCTCTCTCTCTCTCCCTCTCTCTCCCTCCATGCTCCCTAGCTTCCATTTCGTGTTCTGCGAATTGGTTTTTTTTAAAGAGGAAAGAAAAACTAGATAATGAATGAAGTAATGCTATGCATAAGCATGGCTTTGGATCTAATCTCGGCAAACCAGGAGAGGTTTTTCCCTCCTGGTTTTGGGGATGATCCTCATCTTTTTTTTCTTATTGCGATAACATAAATAAATATAAAGGGAGGTGAAGATGCTACCACCGTAATCAAATCATATGAGAGGGTATTAAATTTTGTCCATCTTCATCTCTCCCTCCTCGTCCCCATGGTAAGCATTATCAAATTGGGGGCTGGTCTTCTTCTCTTCCTCAGTTTAGGATGACCTTGAGGATAAGGGAATCATGTCTGAACTTGAAGTGGTAGTGGTGTTGCACATCAGGAATGGCTCAGATGATTTGGGCAATATGTGCGAATCTCTCTCCACCTCTTACTCTTTCTCTCCTTCTCTTCTTTACAGTAAAGTGAGAGGAAATGAGAGAGAGGAGAGCAAACCCGAGGCTAAGAGTTTCTCAACGGGCCCCTTTAGAAAGTCTATAACTCATCTCCTCTCCTCCCTAATCTTCCTCCTCCTTCCCCTTCATCTCTTTTCTGAATTTTATTTATGGTAGACTCCTCTAATTTTGTTAGCAAGATTAATTCCTGGATCATTAAGGGGCAGATCCTTTAATTTTGTTGACAAAATTTCTGGATCACTATGAGCTTGATCTTGTAGTTTTGTTAGCAAAATTCCTGGATTATTATATGGCAGATCTTCTAGTTTTTATGTTAACAAAATTTCCGGATTCGTATGTAGTTTGCTAACCGATTTCCTGGCCGGGGTTATCAAGAGTTTTGGCTTACGATAGCAAGATTCCTGGATATATATATATATGTATATATGGGCAAGGTCGCATCTCTCTTTCCCTCTTTCTCTGTTTGTGCAAGCTTTAATTTATACATGCACATATTCATACATATATATGCTCATAAGAGGGGGCTTCACATAAGAAGGTGGATTTTGATGATTTTGCCTTGATTTTTGATTTGGGCTTTCCTTCTCCCTCTCCTCCTACTTTTATTACCAATTCTGATGCGAGATTGTGGGCTAGTTTTGCATATTGGAATCTACCTATATGCTGATTGGATCTTGATTACACTAATTCTTGATGGTAGAGGTTGTGGGGTGTTGTTAGGCAGTGGCTGTTTCTCTTGGTTAGTGATTGATTTTGATTGATTAGCCTTTGGGTGATGTAGTCTTGTTTCCTGGAGTTGCTGGCTGCTGTACCGCAGATTGGTTGGCCGGCTGCTCTCTTTGGGCTTCCTTTCGTGTTGTTGTGGGTTCTTGTATATGCTTGGCTGCTCCTGTTAGCTGCCTTTGAGGCTCTTATTCACTGCCTTGGTAACTGTTTTTGGCTGGGGTTTCATCTTGGAAATGGACTACTAGTGGCAGCCTTTGGTGCTGCTGTTGGCAGCCATTGGTGCTGCTGTTAGCAGCCCTTGGTTGTTGCCTTTGGGCTGTTGTTGACAACATTTGTTGCCCTCTTGTTGGCTTGTGTTGGCTGACTTGTAGTGAGTGTTTGGCTGTCCTTTTGAGCTAGTGTGAGCTCTTTATTTAATTATAAGGGGATCGATGAGTTGCTCTCTCCCCCATCTCTCTCCCTACTCTTCCTCCTCCCTGGATTCCTGGAACACTAACCACAACTCACACTCTCTAATTAATGGTTTAAAGCATGTTGGAGGGTTTCAGTTGACACGATTATGAGAAAATGGGGGCTGCTCTTTACTTTCCTATTATATAATCTGTTGGGGGCTGCTCCTTGTTGAATTGGGGGCTGCCTTGTGAGCTGATTTTGGGGGCTGCTCCTTCTTTAGTTGGACTGCAGGTTTGTTGAAATGGGGCTGCTCCTCTCCTTGTTGGTTTGGGGGCTGCTCCTTCTTGAGTTGGACTACAAGTATGTTGCTTTGGGCTGCTCCTTTCCTTGTTGAAATGGGGGCTGCCTTATGAGCTGTTAATGTGGGGGCTGCTTTTACATTTCTGCTATGAGAAAATGGGGGCTGCTCTTTACTTTCCTGTTATGAATTTAAGGGGCTGTTCGACTAATTTCTGCTATGCTTTGCTAAGGGCTACTATTTATCCTTGTTAAGATGGGGGTTGATGTTTATACTCTGATTTTTAGGCTGCTGATTATCGGGTTGGGGCTGCCTCTTTTGCTCTTCATTTTGGGGCTGCTCCTTGTTGATTTGGAGTTGCCTCTTGTATTGTATTATTGGGGACTGTTCCATGGGGCTGTGCTTGGTTGATTTCAGATGGGGCTGCCCGTTTTGCTTTCTTTCTTTTGGGCTGCTGTTGTTTCTTGGTTGGGGCTGCTGTCTTTAGCTTGGACTGCTGCTGTCCATGGTTGGGCTGCTGCAGTCTTGTGTGGGCTGCTGCTGTCTTTGAGTGGTGCCATCTTTGTTGGGTTAATTAGGGGCTGCTGCTTGGGGTATGCTACATTGGCCTTGGGTAGCATAAATTCCGATCCTTGTTGAATTGGGGCTGCTCCCTTCCTTAATGATTTGGGGGCTGCCTTGTTGAATTTGGGCTGCTCCTTTCCTTAATGATTTAGGGGCTTTCCTTGTTACTTTGGGCTGCTCCCTCCCTGATTATTACAGGCTGATTTCATGTCGTTTCTAGTCGGGGCTGCTCTTTGTCTTCTTTTCTGAAGGACTGGGGTTGTTGGTCTATCCTTCTAGAAGTCTCATTATTTGAGATGTCCCTTGCCTATGCTCTTTTGGGGAAATCGGGCTGGTTTATCCTTCCAGGAGGAGGGCTGTTGGTTTACTCTTCCAGGAGCTTCACTATTAGAAGTTGTGTCGGTTATACATGAATGTGGCGTTTTGAATGAGGTAACGAACTCGTAAGAGAATGGAATGACTATGGGAGTTGATCACCCATGGTCTACTATGATATACACCTCGTCTATCTTCCTCTTATTCCTGTTTTCTCTCTTACTCTTTGATGCCACTACGTGTACCAATGAAGGAAATAAAAGTTCATGGGAGTTTTGGGCTTGATCACCAAACACCCAAGTAATTGGCAGAAGCCTACTTGAATACAAAATTGTGCCTCATGTGGGTGGCTTGGGTTTGATGGCCAAGCAATCCAAAAGATCGACAAAAGTCGGATTAAGGTGTTTGTGCCCTTGTAGATGGAAATATTATTAAGCTTATGAAGGGTTTTCTCCTCCACCTCTATAAACTCTCGGGATGGAATTATTGCTAAGCTTGGAAAGAGTTTCTTTTCTCTTCTCTTATGAAAATGAAATGTTGCCTTCGAGAAAGTAATTCCTACGGGAATGAAATGTTGCCTTCGAAAAAGTAATTCCCACGGGAATGAAATGTTGCCTTCGAGAAAGTAATTCCTACGGGAATGAAATGTTGCCTTCGAGAAAGTAATTCCTACGGGAATGAAATGTTGCCTTCGAGAAAGTAATTCCTACGGGAATGAAATGTTGCCTTCGGGAATGTGACAAGGGATAAAATCGGATGGCCTATGAGTTTTACTCTAAGGCAACCCGCACGATGGACGGTCTGGGAGGGCAACCCGTGCGAAACTAATAGAACTACGTGGGTCTGAGGCCGTATGCAGGATGATACGGAGTACGTAGGCGGTGGTCGTGGGAAGACCGCCTCGGCCCAATACAAGTCCAGATTCTCTTCGTGGTTCTAATAACTTGCCTTTAGCACAAGTGACAGGTGCAGATAAGGGACAACACTCATATGTGGATGAAGCCACGGAGCAGGCTACGTCAGGTATAAAGTTGTATTAGGCCGCATCTCCTTTTGTTGCGCCCTATCTCAGGGTATACATATATGATGCAATGAAGCCTTGACGGATAGGATTCATTGCGGCGGCGAAATCAATATTACTCATATAGGTTTTGAAATTACGGTTTCTGTGATATTTAATCTTCCGCTATAAATAATGTCTTCCGCTAAGGGTAACAAAGCGCACTCTTTAATAATGTCTTCCGCTAAAATACTGCTTCCTTACTCTGTTGGTGTGTAGTGACTTTCGCTTAACACCACCCCTAGGCGTGACTTCGGAGTGTTCAAGGAAAAGGGTTGGAGAAGCTAGTGCCTTCACCCTTCGGGGTCGCTTCGGCGTCGTGCTAAAGGGTGGTGTGCGATAAGATCCCCCGGTCGGACCGTCGATTTGGGAGGGGGGGTCTTACAAATGGATCAGAGCGCAACCGATCTTGTCGACCTATTCGTAATCACAGAAACACTTATTGCTCCGCTAATCGCCGTAGCGTGGTTCGGGACGAACCACTGCAGCGGAAGCGGTGGTGGACCTAAAAGGTAGAAATTGACAACAAACTTGGCATATATATGTGGATTGACACTTAAATGTCATTTACCACTTCCGATCTCAAGCGACGATTTACATTGTCCCCATAAAACACTCTCGTAAAACCCTACAAACATCCACTTCAAATTTTGAACCACGGGTTTAAGCCTCTTTGTTTTATTGGGGTTAAATTTTCGTTTTCAAAATTCCATTCGAGGTAAACTAATCGTATGAAATTATGTGTACAATGTAAGGATTCTATTACTAATTTCAATCCCAAGTTTAAGCCTATTTGTTTTATTGGGATTAAAATTCTCGTTTTCAAGATTTCATTTGGGGTGAGCTAATCAAATGAAATTTTGCGTATATATAGAGAATTGCTCTAACAATTGCAAATATGAAGTATGATTTGACTTGATCAATTTGACGATCTGTTGAAAATAAAGTCGTGCAATCGTAAAAGAGCTATGATAAAATGTTAGTCTTTTCAATAACGTTAATATTTCAGGAAATGATTACTGAGGCGACATACTGGATTGAAATAAACTTATAAAAGCTTGTATATAAACCATCCTAAAAAGTACATTGTTAGCATTCGCAGGACTTGCGATGGTTGCATACTCAGCCAGCCGGGAAGCCTCGTTAAAAAGGGTAAGCCACTGAGGACCCGAAGGTGATGGTTACCTATTTTATTGCTTGCTTGCTTTGGGAAAAGTGGCGGGTCGGTCATGCCCGTAGACCGTACGTACCGGTGCGGGAAGGTTGACGACTCTAGGCGACAGGGAGGTGTGCACCCCGGGAGCTCGGTTGTATCTTATATGCCCCGTTGGGTCCCTCCGCTGGTTGGCCAAATTCAGTTATTACCGGATGTCTCCTACGTCCGAGGGTACACGGGGTTGTACGTTGGGGCCTGGGTAGTGCGGTACATCCACACCCAGAAGTGGCAGGACCGGCCACTGTCACCGACGGCCACATCGGTGAGGCCCGCGGGGTTCGCTATCCTGCAAAAAGAAGCGGTCAAAATATGTCAACATAAAGAGCAAACTGGTAAAACATTATATGTGAGTACCGTGGCAGGACAATCATGCCTAAGGACCATTCATACACGAATGGGAAGGTTGATGACTCATGAGGCACTAGGGAGTGTGTGAACCCCGGGAGATTATTTCCCCGCAGGGTCCCTCCGCTGGATAGCCGAATTTTGTAATTGACGGATGTTGCTCACATCCAGGAGTACACTGGGTTGTACATTAGGGCCTGGGTAGTGCGGTACGTCCACACCCAGAAGTGGCAGGACCGGCCACTGTCACCGACGGCCACATCGGTGAGGCCCGCGGGGGTCGCAACCCTGCTGGAAGAAAAGCGGTCAAACTGTTTCAACATTGTGTGTTGTGATTGAGTCATGAGTACTCGTTATGCATGGCTTGCATGTGCATCAAAATATACATATTTGCATATGCATCATTTGCATCAAAACATTCATATCTGCATATACCATTAACATATAACCTTCGTATGGGAGTTGGTTATATGTTTATGGATTACTCTGCTTATTTACAATTTTCATCTGTCCCACCAACATATAACATTCGTATGGGAGTCGGACATATGTTGATAGGTGTTACAAAAGCTTATGCAAGTTAAAACTTTTATATGTACCACTGACATGTAGCCCCGTAAGAGAATTAGCTATATGTTGATGGAGTTTTACTTTCGGACACAACTCAAAAATGTTGCGTTTCAGATATGCAAACCTTGGAAGGTGTTGAGTTGCCTCCACCTCCAGTTGAGCTCGGCTCCGTGGAAGGTGTTGAGTTGCCTCCACTTCCAGTTGAGCTCGGCTCCCTGGAAGGTTTTGAGTTGTCTTCACTTCCAGTTGAGCTTGGCTCCCTGGAAGGTGTTGAGTTGCCTTCGTCTCCCGTTAAGCTCGGTTCACGGGAGGGGTATCAAGCGATGAAGGGTTTCTTGTTTCTCACGATTAGATCAATTTAAATCGTTCAAGCTACCCCGTAGTTCACGTAAGCTACTTGTATAGTACACGGCGGGAGCCGTCTACATAGCTCGTTAGGTAAAACCAAACCTAGAGACCCTTAAAATTTGGGATCATTCGACACCTCTAGTGGTCTGCAATACGTCCTATTTTGAATCTCCATGACCCACTCGTATTTTCGGGGACGAAAATTTTCTTTGTTTTATTGGATTGTAACATCCCGACTTTGAAAAAGGGGTCTAGCCGGTTCAGTTGAACCCTTGGGGGAATCTAGGCCGGGTCATCAGGCAATCACGACCCGACCTTCACCACATAGAGGTGGTCATTTAGAGAATTGACTGTTTTGGGTAGCATCGTGCTTCGCCACGACGTCAAAGTTGTTTATTGAACATACGTACTCCGAATCGACTTCCGTCAGTTACGTTAGACTCGTATAGTTGACACGAGTGCAACGGAACTCGTTTCGTTTCAATCAGAGGTCATTTGGTAAAAGTGACCGTTTTGAGTATCGCAGCGCGTCACGACGACGCAGTTTTAGAATATGGAGCATACGTGCTCCGAATCGACTTCCGTCAGTTACGTTAGACTCGTATAGTTGACACGAGTGCAACGGAACTCGTTTCGTTTCGATCAGAGGTCATTTGGTGAAAGTGACTGTTTTGAGTGTCGCAGCGCGTCACGACGACGCAGTTTTAGAATATGGAGCATACGTGCTCCGAATCGACTTCCGTCAGTTACGTTAGACTCGTATAGTTGACCCGAGTGCAACGGAACTCGTTTCGTTTCAATCAGAGGTCATTTGGTGAAAGTGACCGTTTTGAGTGTCGCAGCGCGTCACGACGACGCAGTTTTAGAATATGGAGCATACGTGCTCCGAATCGACTTCCGTCAGTTACGTTAGACTCGTATAGTTGACACGAGTGCAACGGAACTCGTTTCGTTTCGATCAGAGGTCATTTGGTAAAAGTGACTGTTTTGAGTATCGCAGCGCGTCACGACGACGCAGTTTTAGAATATGGAGCATACGTGCCCCGAATCAATTTCCGTCAGTTACTTTAGACTCGTATAGTTGATACGAGTGCAACGGAACTCGTTTCATTCCGATCCGAGGTCGTTTGGAGAAAACGACTATTTTGAGTAACGTCGAGCGCGACAACAACGCCATTTTAAAATGTTGGGCAAACGGACTCGGAATCAACTTCGGATGCTTTCTTTAGTTTTGTATGGCTGACACGAACACAACGGTACCCTCTGCGCAGTTATTTCGCGAGCACTTCGCATGCTTTGATAAATATACGTATGTATAGGAATATATGTGTGAGTGTGTGTGTATATGTATATATAAGCTTATATATATATATAAGAAAACAAACAGATTTTTGGGCTCCTAACCTAAATCAGCGATGCAATCGTGAACAGTGGTGAAAACCAGGGGAGAAACATGGGGCGGGGGAGAAATCTCACCGGAGGTACTTCGACCTCTCTCCTGGGCGGATATTTTTGGGGGAGGTTCACCGCTCATGGGTTGGCGGCCACCTGTGCTTGTGGATTCGGAAATGGGGCTTCGCTATGAGCTTCCGATTGGCCAAGGCCGGCTATAAATGGGCGGCTTCACCTTCGTTTCTCGGGGGGCTTCACGGCAAGGTCCCCTCTTCTCCATCTCCCCCCCCCCCCTATTTCCTCTGCTCTCCCTCTCATGGCAGAAATCTAGCTCTTACTCCTTGACCGGGCGCGGATTGGAGTAGAACTACTCCAAATAACATGGAGATCGAGCCTCTCTCTCTCTCTCCCTCTCTCTCCCTCCATGCTCCCTAGCTTCCATTTCGTGTTCTGCGAATTGGTTTTTTTTAAAGAGGAAAGAAAAACTAGATAATGAATGAAGTAATGCTATGCATAAGCATGGCTTTGGATCTAATCTCGGCAAACCAGGAGAGGTTTTTCCCTCCTGGTTTTGGGGATGATCCTCATCTTTTTTTTCTTATTGCGATAACATAAATAAATATAAAGGGAGGTGAAGATGCTACCACCGTAATCAAATCATATGAGAGGGTATTAAATTTTGTCCATCTTCATCTCTCCCTCCTCGTCCCCATGGTAAGCATTATCAAATTGGGGGCTGGTCTTCTTCTCTTCCTCAGTTTAGGATGACCTTGAGGATAAGGGAATCATGTCTGAACTTGAAGTGGTAGTGGTGTTGCACATCAGGAATGGCTCAGATGATTTGGGCAATATGTGCGAATCTCTCTCCACCTCTTACTCTTTCTCTCCTTCTCTTCTTTACAGTAAAGTGAGAGGAAATGAGAGAGAGGAGAGCAAACCCGAGGCTAAGAGTTTCTCAACGGGCCCCTTTAGAAAGTCTATAACTCATCTCCTCTCCTCCCTAATCTTCCTCCTCCTTCCCCTTCATCTCTTTTCTGAATTTTATTTATGGTAGACTCCTCTAATTTTGTTAGCAAGATTAATTCCTGGATCATTAAGGGGCAGATCCTTTAATTTTGTTGACAAAATTTCTGGATCACTATGAGCTTGATCTTGTAGTTTTGTTAGCAAAATTCCTGGATTATTATATGGCAGATCTTCTAGTTTTTATGTTAACAAAATTTCCGGATTCGTATGTAGTTTGCTAACCGATTTCCTGGCCGGGGTTATCAAGAGTTTTGGCTTACGATAGCAAGATTCCTGGATATATATATATATGTATATATGGGCAAGGTCGCATCTCTCTTTCCCTCTTTCTCTTTTTGTGCAAGCTTTAATTTATACATGCACATATTCATACATATATATGCTTATAAGAGGGGGCTTCACATAAGAAGGTGGATTTTGATGATTTTGCCTTGATTTTTGATTTGGGCTTTCCTTCTCCCTCTCCTCCTACTTTTATTACCAATTCTGATGCGAGATTGTGGGCTAGTTTTGCATATTGGAATCTACCTATATGCTGATTGGATCTTGATTACACTAATTCTTGATGGTAGAGGTTGTGGGGTGTTGTTAGGCAGTGGCTGTTTCTCTTGGTTAGTGATTGATTTTGATTGATTAGCCTTTGGGTGATGTAGTCTTGTTTCCTGGAGTTGCTGGCTGCTGTACCGCAGATTGGTTGGCCGGCTGCTCTCTTTGGGCTTCCTTTCGTGTTGTTGTGGGTTCTTGTATATGCTTGGCTGCTCCTGTTAGCTGCCTTTGAGGCTCTTATTCACTGCCTTGGTAACTGTTTTTGGCTGGGGTTTCATCTTGGAAATGGACTACTAGTGGCAGCCTTTGGTGCTGCTGTTGGCAGCCATTGGTGCTGCTGTTAGCAGCCCTTGGTTGTTGCCTTTGGGCTGTTGTTGACAACATTTGTTGCCCTCTTGTTGGCTTGTGTTGGCTGACTTGTAGTGAGTGTTTGGCTGTCCTTTTGAGCTAGTGTGAGCTCTTTATTTAATTATAAGGGGATCGATGAGTTGCTCTCTCCCCCATCTCTCTCCCTACTCTTCCTCCTCCCTGGATTCCTGGAACACTAACCACAACTCACACTCTCTAATTAATGGTTTAAAGCATGTTGGAGGGTTTCAGTTGACACGATTATGAGAAAATGGGGGCTGCTCTTTACTTTCCTATTATATAATCTGTTGGGGGCTGCTCCTTGTTGAATTGGGGGCTGCCTTGTGAGCTGATTTTGGGGGCTGCTCCTTCTTTAGTTGGACTGCAGGTTTGTTGAAATGGGGCTGCTCCTCTCCTTGTTGGTTTGGGGGCTGCTCCTTCTTGAGTTGGACTACAAGTATGTTGCTTTGGGCTGCTCCTTTCCTTGTTGAAATGGGGGCTGCCTTATGAGCTGTTAATGTGGGGGCTGCTTTTACATTTCTGCTATGAGAAAATGGGGGCTGCTCTTTACTTTCCTGTTATGAATTTAAGGGGCTGTTCGACTAATTTCTGCTATGCTTTGCTAAGGGCTACTATTTATCCTTGTTAAGATGGGGGTTGATGTTTATACTCTGATTTTTAGGCTGCTGATTATCGGGTTGGGGCTGCCTCTTTTGCTCTTCATTTTGGGGCTGCTCCTTGTTGATTTGGAGTTGCCTCTTGTATTGTATTATTGGGGACTGTTCCATGGGGCTGTGCTTGGTTGATTTCAGATGGGGCTGCCCGTTTTGCTTTCTTTCTTTTGGGCTGCTATTGTTTCTTGGTTGGGGCTGCTGTCTTTAGCTTGGACTGCTGCTGTCCATGGTTGGGCTGCTGCAGTCTTGTGTGGGCTGCTGCTGTCTTTGAGTGGTGCCATCTTTGTTGGGTTAATTAGGGGCTGCTGCTTGGGGTATGCTACATTGGCCTTGGGTAGCATAAATTCCGATCCTTGTTGAATTGGGGCTGCTCCCTTCCTTAATGATTTGGGGGCTGCCTTGTTGAATTTGGGCTGCTCCTTTCCTTAATGATTTAGGGGCTTTCCTTGTTACTTTGGGCTGCTCCCTCCCTGATTATTACAGGCTGATTTCATGTCGTTTCTAGTCGGGGCTGCTCTTTGTCTTCTTTTCTGAAGGACTGGGGTTGTTGGTCTATCCTTCTAGAAGTCTCATTATTTGAGATGTCCCTTGCCTATGCTCTTTTGGGGAAATCGGGCTGGTTTATCCTTCCAGGAGGAGGGCTGTTGGTTTACTCTTCCAGGAGCTTCACTATTAGAAGTTGTGTCGGTTATACATGAATGTGGCGTTTTGAATGAGGTAACGAACTCGTAAGAGAATGGAATGACTATGGGAATTGATCACCCATGGTCTACTATGATATACACCTCGTCTATCTTCCTCTTATTCCTGTTTTCTCTCTTACTCTTTGATGCCACTACGTGTACCAATGAAGGAAATAAAAGTTCATGGGAGTTTTGGGCTTGATCACCAAACACCCAAGTAATTGGCAGAAGCCTACTTGAATACAAAATTGTGCCTCATGTGGGTGGCTTGGGTTTGATGGCCAAGCAATCCAAAAGATCGACAAAAGTCGGATTAAGGTGTTTGTGCCCTTGTAGATGGAAATATTATTAAGCTTATGAAGGGTTTTCTCCTCCACCTCTATAAACTCTCGGGATGGAATTATTGCTAAGCTTGGAAAGAGTTTCTTTTCTCTTCTCTTATGAAAATGAAATGTTGCCTTCGAGAAAGTAATTCCTACGGGAATGAAATGTTGCCTTCGAAAAAGTAATTCCCACGGGAATGAAATGTTGCCTTCGAGAAAGTAATTCCTACGGGAATGAAATGTTGCCTTCGAGAAAGTAATTCCTACGGGAATGAAATGTTGCCTTCGAGAAAGTAATTCCTACGGGAATGAAATGTTGCCTTCGGGAATGTGACAAGGGATAAAATCGGATGGCCTATGAGTTTTACTCTAAGGCAACCCGCACGATGGACGGTCTGGGAGGGCAACCCGTGCGAAACTAATAGAACTACGTGGGTCTGAGGCCGTATGCAGGATGATACGGAGTACGTAGGCGGTGGTCGTGGGAAGACCGCCTCGGCCCAATACAAGTCCAGATTCTCTTCGTGGTTCTAATAACTTGCCTTTAGCACAAGTGACAGGTGCAGATAAGGGACAACACTCATATGTGGATGAAGCCACGGAGCAGGCTACGTCAGGTATAAAGTTGTATTAGGCCGCATCTCCTTTTGTTGCGCCCTATCTCAGGGTATACATATATGATGCAATGAAGCCTTGACGGATAAGATTCATTGCGGCGGCGAAATCAATATTACTCATATAGGTTTTGAAATTACGGTTTCTGTGATATTTAATCTTCCGCTATAAATAATTTCTTCCGCTAAGGGTAACAAAGCGCACTCTTTAATAATGTCTTCCGCTAAAATACTGCTTCCTTACTCTGTTGGTGTGTAGTGACTTTCGCTTAACACCACCCCTAGGCGTGACTTCGGAGTGTTCAAGGAAAAGGGTTGGAGAAGCTAGTGCCTTCACCCTTCGGGGTCGCTTCGGCGTCGTGCTAAAGGGTGGTGTGCGATAAGATCCCCCGGTCGGACCGTCGATTTGGGAGGGGGGGTCTTACATTCCGGACCTAGTAATGGCTTCTCGCCAACCTCGGCCCAAAACAAGGGAGTCCTACAGCGCCTCCCATACAAAGCCTCGAACGGGGCCATCTGCAAACTTTCTTGATAACTGTTGTTATATGCAAACTCCATAAGTCTGAGACGCTCGTCCCAAGCTCCGTCGTAGTCCAAGATGTAGCACCTAATCATATCTTCCACGATCTGATTAACTCGCTCTGTTTGATCATTGTTCTGCGGATAGTACGCGGTCGAAAACCTGAGGTCGGTGCCCAAAGCTCCATGCAAGCTCTGCCAAAATCGCGACATCAATCTAGAGTCTCGATCTGACACGATACTCACTGGCACTCCGTGCAAACGAATGACCTCATCCAAATACAACTCCGCTATCTTCTTCATAGAATATCTTATCTTAAAAGGTACGAAGTGCGCACACTTCGTCAGTCTATCCACTATGACCCACACTGAGTCATGCCCTCGGGGAGATCTTGTCAAACCAGTAATAAAGTCCATCGAAATACTCTCCCACTTCCAACTCGGTATGTCCAAAGGCGTCAACTTGCCACCAGGCCTTTTGTGATCTGCCTTGACACGCTTGCAGGTGAAGCACTCAGACACAAATTTAGCTATGTCATTCTTCATTCCATACCACCACACGACCTGTTTCAAATCTCTATACATTTTCGTAGAACCAGGGTGGTAGGCCACACTAGAACCATGTGCTTCATCACAAATCCTCGTCCGAATATCACCCACCGCGGGGATACAAAATCTACCTCGGTACTTCAGGGCACCTCCTTCGTCTATCAAGAAGTCAGGCAATTCTCCCTTCTCTGTCCTTCCTCGGAGATGCTGGAGATCGGGATCTTCTTTCTGATGTACCGTTGTGAGGGTGATCCATAAAGGCTCTTCTGCCTCCAAGCGAGAGGGCCCGACACTATTGCCTACAGAAATGTCCATCAAAAGGAACTCCTCAACCAACGACTGCACGGTAAGGTTGAAGATCTGCGCGGTCTTTCTGCTCAACGCATCAGCTACTACGTTAGCCTTGCCCGGATGGTATAAGATATCGACTTCATAGTCCGCGACATACTCTAACCATCTACGCTGGCGCAAATTCAACTCCTTCTGAGTGAAGACGTACTTCAAACTCTTATGGTCTGTATAGATCTTGCACAATGCGCCATACAATAGATGTCTCCAAAGCTTTAGAGCGTAGATCACAGCCGCAAATTCCAGATCATGCGTTGGATAATTTTTCTCATGGACCTTCAGCTGTCTCGACCCGTACGCAATCACTTTACCTCCCTGCATCAAGACACATCCGAGTCCGACGTGCGATGCATCTTCATAGACGTCGTACTCCATACCTTCAGTAGGTAAGGTCAACACTGGAGCAGTGCACAATCTCCTCTTTAATTCTTGAAAGGCTCCTTCGCACTCATCGCTCCACACAAAAGTTGTGTTCTTCTGCGTGAGCTTAGTCATCGTGGCAGACAATACTGAAAATCCTTCCACAAACCTCCTATAATAACCTGCCAACCCCAGGAAACTTCTGATCTCCTTGGGCGTAGTAGGTCTCTTCCAATCCATAACCACAGAAATCTTCTCTGGATCCACTGAAATTCCATCCTTACTCACTACATGACCAAAAAAGGACACCCGAGGAAGCCAGAACTCACACTTGCTCAGCTTTGCATACAACTTATGCTCCCTCAAGGTAGTCAAAACCAGTCGCAAGTGTTGAGCATGCTCCTCGGCGCTCCGAGAATACACAAGAACGTCATCTATAAACACGACCACGAAATGATCCAAGAAATCTTTGAACACTCGGTTCATCATATCCATGAAGGCAGAGGGTGCATTCGTCAGACCAAAGGACATCACCAAAAACTCAAAATGCCCATGCCGAGATCGAAAAGCTGTCCGTGGAACATCTGACTCGCAGATCCTTAACTGGTGGTAGCCCGAACGAAGATCAATCTTTGAAAAAACCGTGCTACCACACAACTGATCAAACAAATCATCTATCCTTGGCAACGGATACCTATTCTTGATGGTTACTTTGTTCAATTCTCGATAGTCGATGCACAACCTCATAGAGCCAACCTTTTTCTTCACAAACAAGACTGGAGCACCCCAAGGCGAAGAGCTCGGCCTAATAAACCCGCACTGCAGCAACTCACCGAGCTGAGTACGCAACTCCTTTAGCTCACGCGGGACCATACGGTACGGTGCCTTAGCAATAGGGCGAGTACCGGGCTCAAGATCGATGACAAACTCCACATCCCTCTCAGGTGGAAGACCAGGAAGACTAATCGAAAAAACATCTAGAAACTCCCGCACCACAACAATATCCTCGACACGCGGTGAACCACTAGCAGTTTCTATAATAGAAACAAGATAAGCAAAAAAACCGGAAGCTAAAAGTCTCCGAGCACATACCGCGGAAATAATCGGGGAATCCTGGCGCGGGAAGCCATATACACTCATGGGGTGGCCGTTGTCCATTTTGAAGTCCAAGCGCTTAACCTTGCACTGGATCACAGCATCATAACGAGATAACCAATCCATGCCCAAGATAACATCAAAGTCCTCTAGGTCCAGCATCTTCAAATCAACGAATGTTAAGAAATCACCTAAGACGATAGGACATCTCTGGATACACTGGTTCGACACCACCGTGTCACCGGAGGGAAATTTGACACAAAAAGAATCACCAACTTGATCGAGACTCAACCGATGGCGTTCTACGAAAGTCCTACCCACGAACGAGTTGGTAGCACCAGGATCGAAAAGAACGCGCGCCATACAGTTCTTTTCCTTAAACTCTCCTATAAAAGCGGGTACGTAACTAAACGAGCGAAAGCAAATTAGGGCGAAAGCTGAAAACTAAGAGTTAGATTAGAATCTAACCTGATATCACCTGAGTGGAGGTCTGAGCTTCCTCCCTCGTCATCACGTTCAGCTTTCCCTTTACGATACCCAGATTTTGCGGCGGCGGCAAGGCCCGAAGCGGAGCGGGCTGCAATGGGAGCTGGTTCTTTGGACACGCAGACTTCATGTGTCCTTTCTGCCCATACTGATAGCAGACTCTGTCTTTCATCCAACACATGCTCGAATCGTGACCCTTCCTCTCACAGGTAGAACACACCAGTTCTCCCTTGGGTGCACCCTGAATGGCGAGCACCCGCTGCTGCTTCTGAGCTCCGATCCTCTTGAAACACATTTCATAGGGGTGGCCCACAGAAACTGCACGCTTCCCCACCACTCTTCTTTGAAGTGGGGCCAAATGCCCTGAAACTTCCTTCATCAACACCTTTCCTCTTTTCTTTTCTCATCGCAGCACTTCGATTCTTGGCGTTATCAATCGCCTCAACCTTCAGAGCAGCTTCCACTTCCTCAGCATAGTTCTCCGATCTATAAGCACAAGCTAAATGCTGAATATCACTGCGAAGTCCTCCCAGGAATCGCTTCACTCTTCCTGCTTCAGAGGCGACTAGATCTGGAGCAAATCGTCTCAACTTGCTAAATTCGACTTCATACTCGCTAACAGTGAGTTGCCTCTGCTTCAGATGCAGAAAGTTGTTCATCAGGCGGTCTTGCTCGACCGATGGTAGAAATTTCTTCAGCAACAACTTCTTGAATGATTCCCATGAACATCCACCTGTCAGGTTCTCCTTCTCTCTTCTCCACCAGCTCTTTGCAAGACCCTTCAGCTGGTACGCAACAACCATCACCTTTTGGTCGGCAGAAATCCCAGAATAGGAAAACATTTCCTCAATAGCGATAATCCAGCCGTCTAACGCCATGAAATCGGCTCTCCCGTCATAGGTGGGAGGTCCTAGTCGCTGAAAGCGCGAGATGAAATTCATCTCTGGCGGCAGCAACACTGGGGGCACAAGAGGGGCAGGAGGAACATGCACAGCTTGACCCACAACAGGGTCTTGCACCACGGCTTGCTGCCCTGCAGCGGCAGACAACAACGACTCAATCTGAGATTGCATCTCAATCAACTGCCACGACAGAGCTTCGTTGCTCTGGCGCAGTCCTTCAATCACAGCTTCACCTTGCGCACCTGACGACTCGCCCTCAGACTGGGGAGTCGCCCTCGTCGCAGGACGCTTTCGCGACATTTCTAAAATAAAACACAAACAAACAACTCATCAACACCATAGCTTAGAACTAGAACTACTCAACTTAGTTCAGACCATACACGAATAGACATTTGCTTTTGCTGCTAACTTGCTCTGGGATTTATAAATGATGCTATGCATGAAACTTGGGATGATACTCCGTCATCCCCTTAGACACTTGTGCCTATTCTATGAATGCATGAACTTCTTATACCTTTGTTTTAAAATCATGTGTGTACGAGTGTCATCATGTAAATCTTTAGCTTGGCACGTGTGCTTATGCAATGTTATGTAATGTATGTTGTGCTATGCATTCTAATAAAGGCCTTAATGCATGTTATGAGCGGCGTACACATGAAATATTATGCATCTCATACTACATAATATCTCATGCAACGAAAGTAAAATTCTAATGCGCATCCATGTGATGATTGTTATGCATCTCATACTACATAACAGTCACATGTTGCCCCCTATGAGGATCCATATACGACCACATATTATGCATCACATACTACATAATATGCCCCGTATACTTCTTATCATGCTTATGAGTGTAGTGTTCGTGCTTCAGCCAAGACGTACTGATGACATATCGGTGTGTGTATGCAATGAAACCAAACAACTAAACTATATCAGAATTAGTCGCTCGACCAACTTGTCGAACAAATCTATCTCTGATACCAACTGTCACAACCCGCATTTTCTCAATATATTAAATATATATCAGAGCGAGAGAAAATACGCATCGTGATGCCACGTCGTGCAGGGGACAACTGCAGGCGCTCAGGCGAATCCTAATCCCATTAACCATCATGAAAACCCATGAGATACTGTTTCAAAACATGATTTAAGTTATGTCGATTAACCGTGTCCCTCGGTTCGGTGGATGTTCAAATCCACAAGTGTTAGTGTAAATAGAAATTAAGCAGCGGAAAATCTTTAGTTTATACGTTGAGTGACCTATATGAGTATGATAGACCAATACCACAACATGATATGCATACTTCTAGGTATTTCTATATAGGTAAGAAAAAGGCTTTTTATAAACTTTAAAAGAGATGTTATGATGTAATAATATAGACTTTATACTTTAAAATACCTAACATGCAACCTAGCATAAAACCTCCCAGAGAGCAAGTAAACTACCATAAAGCAGCAAGAAACAATTAGCAGCTAGCAAAGTGTCCAAAATCAACACCACTCTGTGAGTGTCAACAACTTGACACGAACCCATAGACCACAAAAGCATGTCTGAACTATAATAAAAACAAAACCACGAACAACTACCTCACAACGGTGAGGTGAAACAGCCACAGCTACTACTGCAACACCGAAAACACCAGCTCTAGCTCCACTGAGCGCTACTACTCCGAACCCGAGGCATTCACAAGAGAGAACGTCTCAGCAAGAAAGTACAAGTGGCGGGAGAAAATTAAACAAAAGTAAACAACGGTCAACATGGGTACCGACCCAAGACCGACTATACAAAAAGAAAGAATAGTAAGAAAGCTAAGTAAGCAGCAGAAGGCACCTACGAGAATAATCACGTGTACCTGACTACCCAAGCGCGGTAGAAAGCTAGGGCTAAAATGCCCGGCTATTATAAGATTATAACGTCATTATAAATTTCAGAAATAAAGTATTTAGTAACAACACCGGTAAAATTCTGGTGACTGTGGGGGGAATACTTCCGCCAGCACACCCACAGAACAAACTCCACAAGGGGCCCAAGGGAAACGTGGTCTCATAGCCTGACACACCCGAACTGGAAAAATATCCAGTAACTGCGGTGGTAATTTTAATCTACCAACATCAACGCCCCCAAATCGACTACTTATATCTCGAGAAAGGCACGACTAAACTAGACTAGTTCCTACTAGTCTTAAGTACGGAATTTGGCAAGGCAAATCGGCTTTGTCAAATCACAACCCAAACTCTTCGAATAAATTCGACGCACAAGCTCGACTGAAACGGGGCCCACTCGGTGAGTGATCAACCTCAGGACCGGCGGAAGGACTCGATCAACGGACTTATTTAACCAACACGAAGCGACAAATTTGATGAGCGAAGCTCGATCGACGAACGCAAAATGGACTTGACGGTGCACGCGGCCGATTATACACAAAAAAAAAATATCATTAATTTGATAGAAAAAAGAGGGGAAAAATATCTACGATCGCGTGTCACAAATTTAGCGAAATAGGGCAATCCAACAAAATTCCGGCGGCGACGAGCGTGCAAAAATGGGCTTCCGATGCGGCGAGACACAATTTCAAGCAATTAAAAATTATTCTAACAATCCCACGATTATCAATTTGGAGCAAAGGAAGGGGAAAACCACCACTTGTCTTAGGTTTCGCCGGAATAATTTTCTGAATCGCTCCACGTTGTAGATCGGGGTGAGAGAAGGCAGGAGAAGTCAAGATCTACAAGAAATCAGGCGAAAAGAAGTTAGGGCCGAAAAATCCTAACGAAAAAGTGTCACGAAACGGAAGGAAATTACCACGAGTGCGAAGCTCTCGTCGAGAGCTTCCCGGATCTAAGCTCGGTTCGCGATTTCGACCACCGGAGCTCCGTCGGCGGCGACCGGAATATTCAAGAAAACGCCGCCTCCGTCGCTCGATCTTCTCTCTGGTTCGGTCGGCTAAGGATGAAGGTGAGGAGGTGTGGGGGCTTACGTATACATATATATAATACTACTAATAATAATAATAATAATAATAATAATAATAACAGTAATAATAATAATAATAATCCTATATACGCCTATTACAAATAGCCTATTACCATTAGCCGATTACTATTAGTCTATTACTATTCGCCTATTATCATTAGCCGATTAGTATTAACATTATCATTCGCTTATATCATATAGCTGAATAGTATTAACATTATCATTCGCTTATTACCATTAGCCGATTAGTATTATTCTATTAATAACTCACAATATGAAAATACTATAATATTACCGGAAAACTAATCGAACGCCGAACCTAATGAAAATCGCACCCAAGGTGAACGGCGGCGCTACGAATCCAACGGCAAAGTCAGAACCAAAATCTGACGTGCCGTTCTCAAGATATAAATGGCCGAAGTTTATGGCAAACTTTAAATACATACAAATCTTCTAAAATGCGCCGATGCTTCAAAATGACTCGGATCGCAACGAAACTTGACGGGCAAGTCTAAAATTAAATAATTAAATTTCCTAACATAAAATTTTCAAATTCCAGGTCATTTCAAAATTTGGTCGGCTTGACCCAAACGAACGCGAAAACGCGCAAACGGCGACGCGCCGTCAACTCGACGTTAAAAGTAACGCCCTGGCGTCATAAACACGTCATCACTGAATTAAATAATTACCGAAAATCAGGGGCGTTACATTGACTATGTTGAAACATTTACCCCGGTAGCTCGATTTGAATCCATCTGAATGATTCTTGTCATTGCCACTCACTTTCAATATCCAGTGTTTCAAATGGATGTCCAAATCGCGTTTTTAAATGGAACCATTGAAGAAGAACTATATGTTGAACAACCCACTGGGTATGAGAAGCAGGGAGAAGAAAAGAAAGTGTTACGTCTAAAAAAGGCTCTTTATGGTCTTAAACAGGCTCCTCGAGCCTGGAATTCCAAGATAGACTCACATTTGATAGCAAGTGGATTCCAGAGAACCAGCTGTGATCCAGCCATTTACATCAAGCATTTCTGCACCCAAGGAGTCCTAATTCTCTCATTATATGTTGATGATCTTCTCATTACTGGTTCAAACTTGACCATTATTGATGAATTTCGTGCCCACATCAAGACTGCATTCCTCATGACGGATCTTGGTTTATCTCGCTACTTCCTTGGAATCCAAATCTATCAAACTCCAGGCATCACTTACATAACCCAGAGCAGGTATGCTGAAGAACTGCTCACACGATTTGAAATGTTGAACTCAAGGCCCACTGCTACCCCCATGGTCACTGGAGAGAAATTTAGCAAGGAGGATGGAGAAGAGAAGGTAAATCCAGAATATTATCGAAGCATAATCGGGTCCCAAATGTATCTGACAAACACTAGACCAGACATTGAACTGGCAGTTAGTATTTTGTCTAGATACATGTAGGCACCCAGCGCCAAACACCTGATGGGTGTGAAAAGAATTTTGCGATATGTTAATGACACTAAATCTATGGGGCTGAAGTACTGTTGGGGCTTCGCTCAAGATATTCTACTAAGCCTCATCAACATGTGGAATGGACTTATATAGTATCTTCAGCGTAGAGCCCTTAACCCTAGTGACACGGAACCCGTTGGGTCGTTCCGAGTCAGTCCTGACACGCGCGAACATATTAATAAATTAAACCTAACAATCTCCTCATATGTTCGCGGTATACCGACGTTGGAAAAGGGTTGGTTGTGTAGTGTTCAACCAGTTCGACTCATTACACAACCGTGTTCACAAGTACCTGTTATAACATATTGGACTAGCAGAAACAAAAGTATGTATGCACGCATAAGCATATAAAATAAACTAAGCAGCATCACATCAGAATCAAAGTACAATCAAAGAGATAGGTACCAGAAGACCTAATGTCTCATGACTAATAAAGAATAGTAAATAGTCCAAACAAAATAGGTAATGAGAGCTAAACAGCGCTCTAAGTCAGAGAAAAGAAAAACCAAACAGATACTCTAGTAATCATCATCCAGCAGATTATCCTTCTCAGGATCCCAATCTGCATGTGCTCCTCCTGCACCTGCATTTCCTGTAATTTCCAACAGAGAACTTCATTCAGAATGAATTCAACTATGGAAAATGTACATGTATCTAGTTCTGTATATAAGAACGTAGTACTTTAATTATGCTTAGAGGATATATGTAGAGTATTTCAGGTTTAACCGCAGAATCTATTAATTATTTCCAAACGAAACGATTTCAGATTTCTAGACAACGCAACTATATCTCTGTTCCTATGTGTGATATCCTGGTTACTGTTCTTCTAGGGTTGATTGGAACTCATCAAATGTGGAATGGAACCAATCGACAGGAGAAGGTCCAAAACAAGTCAGATCGTGTTATCAAATGTGGAATAACACTCTCATCCAAGTTAAGGAAGACGAATCTGGATAAGGTTGTTATCATCAAATGTGGAATGAAACAACCAACCAGAGATTCGTACTCAGGAACCAAAACACCAACGGAGCACAACATGTTAGATTTGACAAAGGAAGGAATCAAAACATTCGGACTAAGGTTGGTCTCAAACCACCTTTAGTCTCATTTCCCCCACTGTTTTGATTGAACGGTCTCGGGGCATTCCTTTCGTCAATGGATCAGCTAGATTATCCTTCGATCGCACATCGACCAAAATAATAATGCCTTGTTCTTTAAGATAATTCAAAAGAGCGTGTCTCAGTCGTACATGTCGTCTCTTAGAAGAGGACATTCTTAACAACTTGGACTGCTGCCTGATTATCACAGTACAGGCTTAAAGAGTTAATTTGAAGTCTAGACAAGGGAATGTCTAAGATTAAATTTCTGATCCAGTCTGCCTCTTCATCAGCTGAAGCTATGGCAAATAACTCGGCTTCCATAGATGACAAAGCTATACAAGTCTGTCTCTTGGACTTCCAAGTAACTGCAGCGCCACCCAATGTGAATATAAATCCACTTGTGGACTTGCTGTTTGTAACTTCTGAACACCATGAGGCATCATAGTACCCTTCCAAAGTAGGATGGTGACCAGTGTAGCACAGAGCGTGGTCTTTAGTACCTTTGAGATACTTCATCAGCCTATCTAGGGCATCCCAATGCTCTTTGCCTGGACTACTGGTAAAGCGACTTAGCATGCTTACGGAGAAAGCAATGTCTGGTCTAGTGCAACTTGTGGCGTACATGAGACTTCAAATAATCTTTGAGTACTTGACTTGATCAACGCTTGTCCATTCATTCGGACTCAACTTGACGTTCAGATCAGTTGGTGTTTCAACGGGCCTACAATCTTTATAACCCCAGGTATTAAGAATCTGCTCTATGTAGTGAGCTTGACTCAGAGTGACACGTCCCTCGTCTACTCTTACTTTCATACCTAGTATGGTATCGACAGGACCAAGGTCATTCATATCAAACGCTTTGGCGAGAGCGGACTTAATAGCCCTCACGACAGCTAGGTCTGACCCCAGGATCAACATGTCATCCACATATAGGCATATGATGACTGTTTGGTTTGACATCGAGCGGTAATAGAGACACTTGTCTGAGAGACTGGACTGAAATCCAAAGCTCTTTATGTTACGCCCCCGGACGAGGCCCGTCTATTTGGGCGTCAGTACAAGCGGAGGCAAAGGCACGGCGAAGGCGACAACGGGGCTGAACCAAGCGGTTCAGCCCCCTCTTGCTAAAATCGACCAAAGGGGGCTGAACCGATTTCGGTTCAGCCCCATTGGGCCGGCCGACCCCTTGCTGGCCGGTCCGGGGTCCGGTATTAATATACCCGGACCCCCTCTTTTGGTTCTTATGTTATTGATTATCAAGGTATTCCTCTTCTTCCTCCTCCTAACCCTAATTTCCTCTAGCCGTCTCTAGTTTTTCTTGCTCTTTCGCTCTCTTTAGAACTTCGTTCATAACATTTGGTATCAGAGGATCTCCTCCGCCATGGTTACCACTCGCACGCAAGAGGAAATCTCGCGGTTGGAAACCCTAGAGGAAAATTTTGCGGGGTTGTCCGATTCGATGGAACACATGAAGGCATCAATGGAAGAACGCATGGACGCTCGCATGGATGAAATCAAAGCACTCTTGGTGCAAAATCTGAGAGGAAAAGCGTCGGCGGCCGATGAGAACGGCGGATCGGTGCATTCGGGATCCGACAACTCGGGATCTCACCCGGAAGTTTCGCCGGGCTTCCAAGGAGGAGTCGGACAGGGGCGTACTCCCTGGATCGGGCCGGTACAGTCGACAGGAGGCGCGGGGGAGGCCGGCGGAAGCCACGCGGGCGGGATCGGGGCCGCAACAGGCGGCGGCGGCGGCCATGCAGCGCGCGACTTAGGCGGGGGATTCTGCGGCCCGGGCGACCTCGGCTGGGGTCGATCCAGCTATGGCGGGGTCGGACAAGGATGAGTTGTCCACGGCGACTTCGGTGGGCCACCTGGAGGGTTCGGCGAGGTTGGAGGCGGCAACATGCCCGCTTTTGGCCGGGCGGCGGCGACGGGGTTTCCTCCGGGAGTTGCGAGGGGACTCCTACCGAACCCTAGGCCGGGAGGATACGGCGGCGGCCATGTTGGACCGGGAGCACCGTGGATCAGACAACATCAAGTCCACCCGGGTGCGGGTTATGATCAAGGATGGCGGGGACAAGGCGCACCAAGGGCGTATCTTCCTCCGAAGTTAACGCGTATGAATTTTCCAAGTTTTCACGGAGGGGACGCGTTGGAATGGATTCACAAGGCCGAGTTATTCTTTAATTATCAGGATGTTCCGGCAGCACAGTGGGTGCGATTGGCGTCTTTCCATCTGGAGGGTGACGCATTCCAGTGGACTCAGTGGTTCCTTAGAGACAGAGATTTTGTGCCGTGGACGGATTTTGTGGAGGGGTTTACAGCTCGCTTCGGGCCTTTAGAGTACGAGAATGTAGAGGCCACTCTGCAGAAGCTGCAACAGAAGGGGACGGTAACAGAATACCAGACTGAGTTTGAGAAACTGGCAAACCAAGTACACTGGTAGGAGAAGACACTTCAGAGCTGTTTTATGTCGGGCTTGAAGGAACATTTGCGGGATGAGATTCATGCTTACATGCCACGAAGTCTGAACCACGCCATTAGTCTGGCCCGCATTCACGAGGAGCGGTTCAACAGGCAACGGACCCGCAACTCAGGAAGGACTGCGGCCACGCCGGCACCAGCCCGGAGAGAGCCGGCGGGAGCCGGGAAACCGACGGTGACACGACTTTTGTGGGGCGAGCTACAGGCACGGAAGGAGAAGGGACTTTGTTTTAACTGCGATGAGAAATTCACGCCGGGTCACAAATGTCAGAAGGTCCAGGTGTTTATGCTACACCAGGAGGAGGAGGACGAGTTGAGTTCACAGGAGCAGCCGGATTTGGAAGGCGACTTGGACCTGACGGAGCTTGGTGCCTCGCTGCATGCCATGGAGGGGTGTAGCCCCCCACCGCTCACTATGCGGCTCGGGGGGAGGGTCCGACGGGAGCGGGTGACCATTCTGGTGGACAGCGGGATCACTCACAATTTCATTCATCCGGAGGTCGCTCAGCGGGTGGGACACGTAGTGGATACTGGGGCTGCCTTCCAGGTCATGGTGGCCGATGGCAGTAAGTTACAGTGCCAGGGCGTTCTGCGGGGAGTGGAGTTGCGGTTGCAGGGCTACGTGGGCCGTACAGATATCTACCTCTTACCCATTCGGGGGTCAGACATGGTTCTGGGGGTCCAGTGGCTACGATAATTACGGAGGGTTACTTTTGATTGGGATCAGATAACGATGGAGTTTCTGCAGGATGGGCACCAGTTTTGCTGAAGGGTATCACATCAGCACCCGTGAAGGAAATTGGTCTTCGCAGCCTACAACAGCTTGGAGAGACAGCGAGTCTAATGGCCGTTCTTCTTGGGGTGCGGTCAGACGAGCCCGGGCAGGGGGAGGTACCTCTCCAGTTGCAGTCGTTGGTTGACGAATATGCCGACATCTTCCAGGAGACGCATACACTTCCGCCATCACGATTCCGCGATCATCAGATTGTGCTCAAGACTGGAGCAGAGCCGACAAATGTACAACCTTACAGATATCCACATATGCAGAAGGCAGAGATCGAGCGCAGTGTTCGGGAGATGCTCGATGCTGGCATCATCCGACCCAGCACGAGTTCCTTTTCGGCACCTATTATCTTAGTCAAGAAGAAGGATGGATCATGGAGGTTCTGTGTTGACTACCGGGCCCTCAACAGTATTACGCTGAAGGATAAGTTTCCGATCCCCCTGGTAGAGGAGCTGTTGGATGAGTTACATGGTGCGACCCGGTATACTAAATTGGACCTGCGGTCCGGATACTACCAGATTCTGATGAAGGAGGAAGACGTCCACAAGACGGCTTTCAGGACCCACGACGGTCACTACGAGTTCCTAGTGATGGCCAACGGATTGACCGGTGGTCCATCCACCTTTCAGGACAATATGAATGAAATCTTCCGGGCGCTTCTTCGTCGCTTCGTGTTAATTTTCTTCGATGACATTCTGATTTACAGTCGGACCTGGGAGGAGCACGTGGACCATGTTGCCCAGATATTCTCCATCCTACGTAAACATCGGTTATTTGCTAAACGGTCGAAGTGCTCTTTTGGACAGGAAGAAGTTGAATATTTAGGTCATCTGGTCTCCGTGGAAGGGGTTAAGGCAGACCCGAAGAAGATTGCTAGTATGGTTTCGTGGCCGCAGCCCCAGACCATTCGGGCATTACGGGGTTTTTTGGGCCTCACAGGTTACTACAGGCGCTTCGTGCGTGACTATGGGAAGCTCGCACGTCCACTGACACAACTCTTACAAAAGGATGCTTTTTTCTTGGCACGATGAGGCAGAAGCGGCTTTTCAGGCACTCAAGCTGGCGGTGACGACTACCCCGGTCCTTGCACTTCCGGATTTCACCAAGGAGTTTGTCGTGGAAACGGACGCCTCCGGAGTTGGGCTGGGAGCCGTCTTGATGCAGGAGGGGCGGCTGATTGCTTTCTACAGCAAAGCCTTGGCTCCCAGGACGTTGGGCCTCTCGGCGTATGAGAAGGAGATGCTGGCCATTATTCATGCGGTGACACTCTGGAGGCCATACCTGCTGGACCGCCATTTTAAAATCAAGACAGACCATCAGAGCTTGAAACATTTCTTAGATCAGCGAGTCTCTTCCCCTCTTCAACAGAAGTGGGTTACCAAACTCTTGGGGTACGACTACGAGATTGTCTATCGGCAAGGGAAGTACAATCTGGTTGCGGATGCTCTTTCCAGGTTGCCTGAGGGAGCGTTGGCCAGCATATCAGTACCGCGGCTCGAGTCCTTGGATGAGATTCACGAGGAAGTGCTGCGGGATCCTGAGTTACGAGTTATTCTGGAGGACTTGCGGTCTGACCGGGCGACCACCCCCGGCTATCATTTGCAGCAGGATCGCCTCTACTACCACGGTCGGGTGGTCATACCTTCTCAGTCCGCTTGGCGAACGGTAATGATGCACGAGTTCCATTCTACACCGACGGGGGGCCACGCTGGGGTTCTCCGCACTTTACAGCGGACCAGGGCTAATGTGTTTTGGAAGGGCATGCGGAAGGATATACAGGCGTTTGTTCGCCAATGTGATATTTGTCAGCGACAGAAGTATGAGACCACTTCTCCTGCCGGGCTTCTTACTCCCCTCGAAATTCCACACCAGGTCTGGGATACGGTCTCCATGGATTTTATTGACGGGCTACCGCGTTCGAAGGGTAAGTCGGTTATTTTGGTGGTTGTGGACAAGTTGTCCAAGTACTGTCACTTCATCGCATTGAGCCACCCGTACACTGGGGAGTCCGTGGCTACCTTGTTTGTTCGGGAGATTGTACGCTTACATGGCGTCCCTCAGGCGATTATCTCGGATCGGGACCCTACTTTTGTTGGCAATTTCTGGCGGGAGCTTTTTCGCTTACAAGGGACTTCTTTGCGCTTCAGCACAGCGCATCACCCACAGACGGACGGTCAGACGGAGGTCGTGAATCGGAGCGTGGAGACATATCTCCGATGCTTCGTTATGGAGGAGCCCCGTACCTGGACGAGTTGGCTACATTGGGCTGAGTACTGCTTCAACATGTCCTATCACTCGGCGAGCAAGTTAACCTCATTTGAGGTGGTGTACGGCCGACCGCCACCCTCTCTGCGCAGTTATGAGCCGGGTAGCACGGCGGTGGCCGCTGTTGACCGCGCCCTCCGCGATCGCAACCGCACGCTAGCCACCTTGCGGGAGAATCTACGGGCAGCTCAGGATCGGATGAAGGCTCAGGCGGATAAGCATCGGACAGAGCGGGAGTTTCAGGTGGGGGATGAGGTTTTTCTCAAACTTCGTCCCTATCGACAGTTGTCCGTCGCCTAGCGGACAAATAAGAAGTTGGCACCCCGTTACTATGGTCCCTTCCTGATCACTCGGCGGGTCGGACCCGACGCTTACACTTTAGCTTTACCAGAAGGGTCGAGGATTCACCCCACCTTTCATGTTTCCTTGCTCAAACGGAAGATTGGTGATGCTGTGCAGGCGAGTTCGGCGTTGCCTGAAGCTGCTACTGGGGGCGAGCTGCGCCCAATTCCTGAGGATGTTTTGGTGGTCAAATGGAAGCGTCGTGGCACGGCGTACTGTCCAGAGTTGTTGGTCAAGTGGAAGGATCTTTCGTCCGAGCATAATACTTGGGTCGACCTGCTGGAGTTTCGGGAGCTCTATGATAACTTCCCAAAAGGAAGTTATTTCCCTACTTATTTTATTCTAATTTTCATTAAAAAGAGGAAAATAATCCCCAATTATAGTAAATATGTTTAAATATCTTATTAATCAATATTGGACTAATTACAGTCATTTTCCATGGTTTTCTATCAAAGATTGGTCAAAGGATTCAAGTTGGGGAAGCAATGGATCATTTATTGCTGATGCAGAAAATAGGTTGCAACGCCTAAAATTAGCAGGTTGCAACGTGGCGGCGAAATTCAGATTTTGAATTTTAAAAGTGGCGCCTATTTGAAATTCCAAAGGAGGCATCCCTTCAGTTTTGGAAAGGAAGTTATGAGCACGAAATTAAAGCACTAAGGGGGGATTATTCTTAGGAGAGAACAAAGGGAGATTTTCGGCTAGGGTTTGGAGGAGGTCTTCTTCTTCTTCTTGGAGATTTTCGGCTAGGGCTTGGAGAAGGGGACTCGAACCAGCACTAAGGAGATAGATCTGAACCTAAAAACGTTCATACATCGTTTTGATTTCCGGAATCATGTCTAGTAAGATCTACTTTGATTTGTGGTTTCTCTCTTCCTTCATGAACTAAATTCCTAAGTCTTGCATGTGTGGAGTACCTTAGTTGTGATGATGACTTGATTTTCATTTATACTTTGTGAATGTATTGTTGTGATCTTTATTAAATTTATGATCTATTCTTGGGATTTTGGTTTAAGTTTCATCTTTAAAGTGCTTGGCAAAAATTCGAGAGATGAGTCGGGCTAGGTGAACGTTTGTTTTGCACGGCGATATTCGAGAGAGGAGTCGTGTAGTTTTTAACCAAACTTCCGTATTTATACTTCATCGCGAGATTCGAGAGAGGAGCGTTGAAAGTGTATCATAAATCTTAATATAATTCCAAGAGAGAGAGAGAGATCTCCTCTTGAATTAGCAACCGTAATTCTAGCACTTCATGTTATTTTAATCTCATCTAAGTTGGAGACGACTAGAGGATTTTGGAATAAACGGATAATGGAGATCGAGAGATAAAGTTATCCATTTTAGAATCGTTGCAAGAGAATCATTAATACTTCATAAATTATCACTTTTGTTCGTTGTCATCATAACAAGGGAAAATCACATGCGAGACTATCTTTCCAAGTGAAGTAAAAGTAATTTGAGTAACCGTAACTAGAATTGTAGTTGTTTTCTTTTGAATTGTAGTTGTTTTCTTTTGCACTATTTAATGTTTTCCTATCAATCATTATTACTTGCTTGAATTTAGAGAAAAGACAGAATTAATATTTGTGAGCGCTAAGTTAAGCACTTCCTCGTGGGAACGATCACTTTCTCATCATTTTATTACTTGTACGGCACGTGCACTTGCGTATTTATATACACCTTTCACGGGCGTATCAAGTTTTTGGCGCCGTTGCCGGGGAAGGCGCGCTAATTTAGTGTTTTATTTCTCACAATATTTGTGAAACCTTAGTACTTAGAGATCAAGCAATTGTTTGTTCGTGTTATTTGTTTTAATTTTTTTGTCTATTTGAATACTGGTCGGTGTATGTCCAGATATAGGCAAGTAGAATTATTGCCGTTGAATTCTGAAATTGAGCGTACCTGTAGACGAAACAGGAGAAACTTTAGGACCATTAACATTATTCATCCTGCGATGAATGATCCTGAGCCAAATAATGCTAATAATAATGATGGTCAGGTTGAGCAAAATGCCCAACCGCCAGCACCACCACGTATGACTTGTCACGATTATAACACACCTCTAAGGGGAGGTTTGCACTTCAGCATTGCTCGACCAGCAATTGCTGCTAACAATTTTAAAATGGACCCACTAATTATGCAACAAGTGCAAAACAATAAGTTTGGGGGTCTAGGACATGAAGATGCAAATTCCCACTTACGAACCTTCTTAGCAATTTGCGATATGTTTAAGTTCAATGGAGCATCGGAGGATGCAATCCTGTTGAGAGCATTTCCGCTCTCCTTAGAGGGTAGAGCTAAGGATTGGTTAGACTCGTTACCACATGAGTGTATCACCACATGGGACGAACTAGTCGATAGGTTCCTGAACAAATATTTTCCACCCGCTAAGACTGCAAAACTAAAAAGGGATATTACAACATTTTTACAAGGTAACGGGGAAACTCTTTACGACGCATGGGGACGTTTTAAAGAAAATGTCCTCATCATGGGTTGCACCAGCACCAGCAAGTGTCCACATTTTACAATGGGCTGCAAACTGCAACCATGATTTTAGTCGATGGAGCCGCTGGGGGCTCATTAATGAAGAAATACCCTGAAGACGCGTATGCTATTTTAGAAGACTTAACATCTAATAATTATCAAGCATATGAGAGGCAAACTAATAGTAATCCAGCGGGAGTCCATCAGGTGGACCAAATCACTTCTTTGGCCGCTCAGATGGCGTCACAGTTCAATTTAATTAACAAAAGATTAGATTCACTCTCAACCCATACAACTAGTACCCCGCTCACAGTTGAACAACTAAATCAAATAACTGAAGAAGCAAATTATGTGGGAGGGCAACCAAGGCAAATTCCGCCAGGATTTGCCAATCATTATCACCCCGAGTGGCGAAATCATCCAAATTTTTCCTGGAAGAATAATCAAGGGATGAATCAACCACAAGGTTTTAATCAAAATATGAATCAACTACCTATCAATAACAACTCGCAACCCCAACAAGTAAACCAAAGGAAGGTGACTGATGAGTTTATCTTAGGCATGTTCCAAAAGTATGACTCAAAAATGGTAGGAATAGAATCAACGTTAAGATCACTAGAAACTACTATGGGTCAACTTGCAAATTCATTAAGTCAAAGGCCCATTGGAACTCTACCTTCTGATACCACACCCAATCCAACAAAAGATAATCATAATAATCATTGCAAGGCTATTGCACTAAGGAGTGGTGTAGAGATCCCAAGTGCGGAGGGGTTGCTTGAGAAAGTTAGGGAAGAAGAGACGAGTAAGAAGCCAAGTGAGTCGAGCATATTAGAGAAGGACGAGTTGGTTGAGAAAAATGAGGTGGGAGATAAACAAAAAGAGAAACTAAATCAAAAGAAAGAAGTAGTCTATCCACCACCCCCATTTCCGGCTAGACTTGTTAAATCCAAACTCGACACACAATTCCAAAAGTTTATGGAGATTTTCAAAAAGTTAACTATAAATATCCCATTTGCTGAGGCTCTTGAGCAAATGCCAAGTTATGCCAAGTTTATGAAGGATATCTTGGCAAAGAAAAGAAAGTTTGTTGATAAAGAGATAGTGGCGTTGACTAAGGAGTGTAGTGCTATATTGCAGAAGAAGTTGCCACCCAAACTTAAGGACCACGGTAGTTTCACAATTCCTTGTTCTATCGGTTTAAACTTTATTGGGAGAGCTCTATGTGACCTTGGAGCAAGCATCAACCTGATGCCTTTATCTATCTATAATAAGTTTGGTTTAGGGGAGATCACACCTACATCTCTGACTCTACAGTTGGCCGATAGGTCTCTAGCATTTCCCAAGGGAATTGTAGAGGACGTATTGGTTAAGGTGGATAAATTCATTTTCCCCGCCGATTTTGTGGTACTTGATATGGATGAGGACAAGGATGTCCCCATCATTCTTGGTAGACCATTCTTGGCCACCGGACGAACACTCATTGACGTCCAGAAGGGTGAGCTTACGATGAGAGTTAATGATGAGAATGTAACATTCAACATCCTCAAGGCTATGAAATTTCCGGATGATAAGGAGTGTTTTTCTATTGAGGAAGTGAATACACCTACACGTATGATGTATGATGAGAATGATTGGGAGCATAAAATCCTGAGTGTGTTAACAAATGAAGAAATAGAAGAGGACCCAGACTTAACGGAAACTGTAGAAGCTTTACGTATTTATGAGCATATACCAAATGCTAACATGTTTGAGTTAATAAGTAGACCAAGTGAGTCTAAGGTCATGAAGCCTTCTATCTTAGAGCCGCCTACACTTGAATTGAAACCGCTACCCGAAAACTTAAAGTATGTTTTTCTAGGTAAGGATAACACACTACCGGTTATTATTGATGCATCTTTAGTTAAGGAAAATGAAGAGAAATTGCTTGAGGTTCTCCGTGAGTATAAAGGAGCAATGGGGTGGACCATTGCAGATATTAGAGGGATAAGTCCCTCAATTTGTATGCACAAAATTCTTTTGGAAGAAGAAGCAAAAGAGTCAGTTGAACACCAACGAAGACTTAACCCACCAATGAAAGAAGTGGTCAAGAAGGAGATAATCAAATGGTTGGATGCGGGAATTATTTATCCTATCTCCGACAGCCGGTGGGTAAGTCCTGTTCAATGTGTGCCAAAGAAGGGGGGCATTACGGTAGTTAAGAATGAGAGCAACGAGTTGATCCCCACTAGAACGGTAACTGGATGGTGAATTTGTATGGATTATCGAAAGTTGAATAAAGCGACTAGGAAAGATCATTTCCCACTTCCATTCCTTGATCAGGTTCTTGATAGGTTAGCAGGAAATGAGTATTTCTGTTTCTTAGATGGTTACTCGGGGTATAATCAAATCATGGTAGCTCCCGAGGATCAGGAGAAGACTACCTTCACCTGTCCTTTTGGGACATTTGCATTTAGGAAAATGCCCTTTGGATTGTGTAACGCTCCTAGCACATTCCAGCGCTGCATGATCGCTATTTTTACTGATCTGATTGATGAGGGGATCGAGATCTTTATGGATGATTTTTCAGTATTTGGGAGATCATTTGATGAATGTTTGAAAGTGTTGAAGAAAGCTTTGGATAAGTGCATTCAAACCAATTTAATCCTAAATTGGGAAAAATGTCACTTTATGGTGAAAGAAGGAATTGTTTTAGGACACAAGGTGTCAAAGAAGGGATTGGAAGTAGATCGTGCAAAGACAGAGGTTATAGAGAAATTGCCCCCACCAACTAATGTTAAGGGAGTGCGAAGTTTTTTAGGACACGCCGGCTTCTACCGTCGTTTCATTAAGGATTTTTCTAAAATCTCTAAGTCACTAAGTCATTTATTAGAAAAAGATTCACATTTTAACTTTGATGAGGAATGTCTGGCCGCCTTTCATTCTTTGAAGCAAAGTCTGATTTCTTCACCCATTATTATTTCACCTGATTGGTCTTTATCATTCACCATTATGTGCGATGCTAGCAACTTTGCTATGGGCGCAGTTTTAGGACAAGTGCGTGACAAGGTCTTTCACACAATCTACTATGCTAGCAAGACGTTGATTGATGCACAAGTAAACTACACAACTACCGAAAAGGAGTTATTAGCAGTCGTTTTTGCTTTTGACAAATTTCGATCCTACTTGGTAGCTTCTAAGGTGATTGTTTATACGGACCATGCAGCAATTCGATTTTTAGTGGAGAAAAAAGACGCTAAACCTAGACTGATTAGGTGGGTTCTCCTCTTGCAAGAGTTCGACTTAGAGATTAAAGATCGTAAGGGAGCGGAGAATCCGGTAGCAGACCACCTATCACGTCTGGAGTATGAGTGTGAGAAAGATGCAAAGATATAGATTAGAGAGAATTTTCCTGATGAGAGGTTGCTGGCAATATCTGAGGCGAGTATGCCATGGTATGCAGACATTGTGAACTACATAGTGAGCAATGTATTTCCCCCAGACATGGACTATCAACGAAGAAAAAGGTTTCTCCATCAGGTGAAATCTTACATCTGGGATGATCCGTATCTATTTAAGATTTGTGCTGACCAAGTGATCCGCAGATGCATCCCGGAGGTAGAAGTACAAGGTATCCTAGCGAAATGCCATGCTTCACCTTATGGTGGACACTTTATGGGAGAGAGATCAGCACTAAAAGTCTTAGAGGCTGGTTTCTATTGGCCAACACTATTTAAGGATGCTCATAGGTTCGCAAAATGTTGCGATAGATGTCAAAGAACGGGAAACATCAATCGAGGGGATAGCATGCCACTGACTAATATTCTAGAGGTGGAGATCTTCGATGTGTGGGGAATAGATTTCATGGGCCCATTTGTAAACTCAAATGGAAATCTTTATATACTTTTAGCTGTGGATTACGTCTCGAAGTGGATAGAAGCTATAGCCACACCGAAGAATGATGCTAAGGTTGTACTAAAATTTCTTAAGGCTAATATTTTTTCTAGATTCGGTACACCCAGAGCCATAATAAGTGACGGTGGAGCACACTTTTGTAATACTCAATTTAAATCGCTCCTTCGAAAATATGGAGTCACTCACAAAGTCGCCCTTGCGTACCATCCTCAAACAAATGGTTTGGCTGAAGTTTATAATAGAGAGATAAAATCAATCCTAGAAAAAACGGTAAGCACAACTCGTAAGGATTGGTCACAAAAACTAAACGAGGCATTATGGGCATATAGGACGGCATTTAAAACCTCGATAGGCCTAACCCCATATAAAATGATCTATGGAAAATCTTGTCATCTTCCCGTCGAATTGGAGCACAAAGCATATTGGGCAATAAAAAGGTTGAATTTCGATCTCCAAGAAGCGGGCAAGAACAGACTTTTTCATTTGAACGAATTGGAAGAAATCAGATCTAACGCGTATGAAAATGCTAGGTTGTACAAGGAAAGGACGAAGAAATGGCATGATTTGAGGTTGCGAAGAAAGGAGTTCAAAAAAGGGCAGCTCGTCCTCTTGTATAACTCACGGCTGAGATTATTCCCGGGAAAGTTGAAGTCACGATGGTCTGGACCTTTTCGGGTGGAGGAGGTACATCCGTTTGGAGTAATAACGATTTGTAATGAGAGAGACGGATCAAAGTTTAAAGTAAATGGACAGAGGTTGAAGGAATATTATGAAGGTAGTGACCAGCGCGAGGCGATGGTGTTAACTTTCAGTTGAAAATGAAATAGGGAAAGCGTCCGGCCGGGACGTTTTAAACGAGGCGCTAGGTGGAAGGCAACCCACCATCTCTGTTATTTTTCTATCGTTCTTAGTTTGTTTTGTTTGTTTTATGTTTGTTTTTATCAATAGGAGGAAAATAGGTGATGGAAGAGATTGCAAAGTAATCTTGGTATTAAATAATTTAAAAAAAAAAAATTCCAGATTTTAGGTTGCAACGCAAAAATTTCGCGCGTTACAACGTGCTAGCCTCGGATGTAGCTTTAATTTCTGGCAGTTTGATATTCCGCGTTGCAACGCAATATTTTTGCACGTTACAACTTGCTAGCCTCGGTGGTAGCTTTAATTCTGGCAGTTTGATTTTCCGCGTTGCAACGCAAAAATTTTGCACGTTACAACTTGCTAGCCTCGGTGGTAGTTTTAATTTCTGGCAGTTTGAATTCCGCGTTGCAACGCATAAATTTTGCGCGTTACAACGCATAAATTTTTCTTATTTTCGGATAATATTTCTGTGAAGTTAGTGCTGTGATGTTTGCATATTTTAATTTTATAGCCCATTACCTTGCATTTCATTACTTTAGTTACTTGAAAGGTTTTGGTATGATATGGCTCCATCCAATATCCATTGCTAACGTTAGAATCTTTAAATTAAAAGCTACTTTATCAGGGTTATGCTTGTGTTTGGTTTTGTGAAGTTATTTGCAGATCCTCTGAACTGCTGGGCTATGATTCGACCGAAGCACTCATGGACTATGAATTATTTGGAAGGTGGCAATGCAACATGCAGAAAAATATGAGGGGAGTATTTGTTTTACATTATTCCTATTTCTTTCATCGTAAAATTATCAATTATTTTCCGCTTTTATATTTTCATTGAGTTCATTGCTAGGGACTAGCAATGTTTAAGTGTGGGGGTGGTTAGAGTGCAACCCCTACTGCTTGGATAAGGACTTATTTATTTATATATGCGAACTCAATAACTCCGTCTTTATTTTTGCAATTTAACCTATAGGACATTCTTGTTATCCAATGATAATCGAGTGGTATGGCCGGTTAATCAAACGATTTCAGTCACAGAATTTGAAATTAGTGAGAATTTTTTTTTGGTAAAGCGCTCTTAAGTCTGATTTAAGCACAATTTTCCTTGAAAGATTTTACTTCAAAACCTAGCTTTTGATATGGCTTTCTAAAATATTATGGGAATGAGTGAGTAAGAACTGAGTTAGCGATGTTGGCTGAAGCTTGGGTTTATGTAGTTAAACCATTTTGACCCTCCACTACAATCTTTGTACTTGAACTTTTTTCATGTTGATACGTATTATTCCACGCTTACCTTCCCAATATTCTTATTAGTTACGTCTTAGTATATTAGCCATTTTATGGGTGTTTAATTAAAAAAAATGATTGAGATTCATAGTGATATGGGCCTAAGTATATGTATACATACCTGGAATGATCCCTACTATGCTAGCAAATTATAAATTATAAAAAAAAATGCACCATAGTGATTATGTGGCCTGGGTATGTACACTTATACTTGGAATGATCCCTACTATGAATATAAAAAAAAAGTGAAAATGTCAATAAACCCCATGATTTGGTGAATGATTAAGATTACAAACTAAGGGAATGTCTTTCTGCTATCAACATCATCCCTGAACGCGTAACCAAGTCGATTCTACTCCCATTTGAACTACTGATCTTTGTGTAGGCTCAATCAATAATTTAGCTATTCTTATCCTTCCCTATGTTGCGGAGATCCATTGTTAAAAGATGTTTAGGAGTAACTAATTTTAAGGAAAAGCACACACAACACTTATGACTTTATTTGAGCTTTACCTTTCATTCGAGCTAATGGATTTGTGAATGATTGAATTCGTGTTGATTTATTGGCTTATCAGTTGAGTAAAGCGGATTTCATTAATATGCCTTAGTTAATTTGTTGTTAAGGATGTGTGATTATCTGAGTTTGCACAATTTCATCAGTTCTTTATTCAAGTTTTGAATTTATTATTTTGTTGCTAGGGACTAGCAACTGACTAAGTGTGGGGGTGTGATAACTTCCCAAAAGGAAGTTATTTCCCTACTTATTTTATTCTAATTTTCATTAAAAAGAGGAAAATAATCCCCAAATTATAGTAAATATGTTTAAATATCTTATTAATCAATTTTGGACTGATTTCGGTCATTTTCCATGGTTTTCTATCTAAGATTGGTCAAAGGATTCATGTTGGGGAAGCAATGGATCATTTATTGCTGATGCAGAAAATAGGTTGCAACGCCAAAAATTAGCAGGTTGCAACGTGGCGGCGAAATTCAGATTTTGAATTTTAAAAGTGGCGCCTATTTGAAATTCCAAAGGAGGCATCCCTTCAGTTTTGGAAAGGAAGTTATGAGCACGAAATTAAAGGAGAGAGGGGGCGAATATTCAGAGGGAACGGGGGAGAAGAAGGAGAGGAGATTTTCGGCTAGGGCTTGGAGAGGGGATTTTCGGCTAGGGCTTGGAGAAGGAGACTCGGTCCAGCACTAAGGAGATAGATCTGAACCGAAAAACTCTTCTACATCGTTTTAATTTCCAGGATCATGTCTTGTAAGATCTACTTTGATTTGTGGTTTCTCTCTTCCTTCATGAACTAAATTCCTAAGTCTTGCATGTGTGGAGTACCTTAGTTATGATGATGACTTGATTTTCATTTATAATTTGTGAATGTGTTGATGTTAATCTTTATTAAATTTATGATCTATTCTTGAGATTTTGGTTTAAGTTTCATCTTTAAAGTGCTTGGCAAAAATTCGAGAGATGAGTCGGGCTAGATGAACGTTTGTTTTGCACGGCGATATTCGAGAGAGGAGTCGTGTAGTTTTTAACCAAACTTCCGTATTTATACTTCATCGCGAGATTCGAGAGAGGAGCGTTGAAAGTGTATCATAAATCTTAATATAATTCCAAGAGAGAGAGAGATCTCTTCTTGAATTAGCAACCGTGATTCTAGCGCTTCATGTTATTTTAATCTCATCTAAGTTGGAGACGACTAGAGGATTTTGGAATAAACGGATAATGGAGATCGAGAGATAAAGTTATCCATTTTAGAATCGTTGTAAGAGAATCATTAATACTTCATGAATTATCACTTTTATTGGTTGTCATCATAGCAAGGGAAAATCACATGCGAGACTATCTTTCCAAGTGAATTAAAAGTAATTTAAGTAACCGTAACTAGAATTGTAGTTGTTTTCTTTTGCACTATTTAAGTTTTTCTATCAATCATTATTACTTGCTTGAATTTAGAGAAAAGGCAGAATTAATATTTGTGAGCGCTAAGTTAAGCACTTCCTCGTGGGAACGATCACTTTCTCATCATTTTATTACTTGTACGGCACGTGCACTTGCGTATTTATATACACCTTTCACGGGCGTACCAACGCTTACCTTCCCAATATTCTTATTAGTTACGTCTTAGTATATTAGCCATTTTATGGGTGTTTAATTAAAAAAAATGAGTGAGATTCATAGTGATATGGGCCTAAGTATATGTATACATACCTGGAATGATCCCTACTATGCTAGCAAATTATAAATAAATAAAAAAATTGCATCATAGTGATTATGTGGCCTGGGTATGTACACTTATACTTGGAATGATCCCTACTATGAATATAAAAAAAAGAGTGAAAATGTCAATAAACCCCATGATTTGGTGAATTATTAAGATTACAAACTAAGGGAATGTCTTTCTGCTATCAACATCATCCCTGAACGCGTAACCAAGTCGATTCTACTCCCATTTGAACTACTGATCTTTGTGTAAGCTCAATCAATAATTTAGCTATTCTTATCCTTCCCTATGTTGCGGAGATCCATTGTTAAAAGATGTTTAGGAGTAACTAATTTTAAGGAAAAGCACACACAACACTTATGACTTTATTTGAGCTTTACCTTTCATTCGAGCTAATGGATTTGTGAATGATTGAATTCGTGTTGATTTATTGGCTTATCAGTTGAGTAAAGCGGATTTCATTAATATGTCTTAGTTAATTTGTTGTTAAGGATGTGTGATTATCTGAGTTTGCACAATTTCATTAATTCTTTATTCAAGCTTTGAATTGATTATATTTGCTAGGGACTAGCAAATGTCTTAGTGTGGGGGTGTGATAACTTCCCAAAAGGAAGTTATTTCCCTACTTATTTTATTCTAATTTTCATTAAAAAGAGGAAAATAATCCTCAATTATAGTAAATATGTTTAAATATCTTATTAATCAATATTGGACTAATTACAGTCATTTTCCATGGTTTTCTATCAAAGATTGGTCAAAGGATTCAAGTTGGGGAAGCAATGGATCATTTATTGCTGATGCAGAAAATAGGTTGCAACGCCTAAAATTAGCAGGTTGCAATGTGGCGGCGAAATTCAGATTTTGAATTTTAAAAGTGGCGCCTATTTGAAATTCCAAAGGAGGCATCCCTTCAGTTTTGGAAAGGAAGTTATGAGCACGAAATTAAAGCACTAAGGGGGGATTATTCTTAGGAGAGAACAAAGGGAGATTTTCGGCTAGGGTTTGGAGGAGGTCTTCTTCTTCTTCTTGGAGATTTTCGGCTAGGGCTTGGAGAAGGGGACTCGAACCAGCACTAAGGAGATAAATCTGAACCTAAAAACGTTCCTACATCATTTTGATTTCTGGAATCATGTCTAGTAAGATCTACTTTGATTTGTGGTTTCTCTCTTCCTTCATGAACTAAATTCCTAAGTCTTGCATGTGTGGAGTACCTTAGTTGTGATGATGACTTGATTTTCATTTATACTTTGTGAATGTATTGTTGTGATCTTTATTAAATTTATGATCTATTCTTGGGATTTTGGTTTAAGTTTCATCTTTAAAGTGCTTGGCAAAAATTCGAGAGATGAGTCGGGCTAGGTGAACGTTTGTTTTGCACGGCGATATTCGAGAGAGGAGTCGTGTAGTTTTTAACCAAACTTCCGTATTTATACTTCATCGCGAGATTCGAGAGAGGAGCGTTGAAAGTGTATCATAAATCTTAATATAATTCCAAGAGAGAGAGAGATCTCCTCTTGAATTAGCAACCGTGATTCTAACACTTCATGTTATTTTAATCTCATCTAAGTTGGAGACGACTAGAGGATTTTGGAATAAACGGCTAATGGAGATCGAGAGATAAAGTTATCCATTTTAGAATCGTTGCAAGAGAATCATTAATACTTCATAAATTATCACTTTTGTTCGTTGTCATCATAACAAGGGAAAATCACATGCGAGACTATCTTTCCAAGTGAAGTAAAAGTAATTTGAGTAACCGTAACTAGAATTGTAGTTGTTTTCTTTTGAATTGTAGTTGTTTTCTTTTGCACTATTTAATGTTTTCCTATCAATCATTATTACTTGCTTGAATTTAGAGAAAAGGCAGAATTAATATTTGTGAGCGCTAAGTTAAGCACTTCCTCGTGGGAACGATCACTTTCTCATCATTTTATTACTTGTACGGCACGTGCACTTGCGTATTTATATACACCTTTCACGGGCGTATCACTCTACCCCGACTACCAGCTTGGGGACAAGCTGGTTCTTGATGGGGAGGGGAATGTTACGCCCCCGGACGAGGCCCGTCTATTTGGGCGTCAGTACAAGCGGAGGCAAAGGCACGGCGAAGGCGACAACGGGGCTGAACCAAGCGGTTCAGCCCCCTCTTGCTGAAATCGACCAAAGGGGGCTGAACCGATTTCGGTTCAGCCCCATTGGGCCGGCCGGCCCCTTGCTGGCCGGTCCGGGGTCCGGTATTAATATACCCGGACCCCCTCTTTTGGTTCTTATGTTATTGATTATCAAGGTATTCCTCTTCTTCCTCCTCCTAACCCTAATTTCCTCTAGCCGTCTCTAGTTTTTCTTGCTCTTTCGCTCTCTTTAGAACTCCGTTCATAACATTGGCGCAGTTGGTGATGAGAGCCGTGTTGAAGGCTCCTTATCAAGGAGGTCTGGGGATCGAATCCCAGCCTCAACAACCCGCCTCAATTAAACTGGTTGAGGAGACGGGTTGGGGTGTGGGGGCCGCGGCCCTGTTAGGGGCTCCGGATTGGGGGCCACTATGGATCATTGTCGTGGACTGCTTCGCGCGGTGCGGTATTTGAGCAGCTGGTATTGCCCACCGGTACGGGTTAGGCCTTACCCCTAACATAAAAGTGCACTTTTATGTTAGGGCCTTACCCCGAATGGGTGCCGCTAACAGGGCCGCGACCCATACACCCTAACCCATCCCCGCCCCTGTTCTGAGGGCGATAGGTTATTGCGGAGTCCTGAAGCGGTCAACGGGGTTTGAACCCCCGACCTCCGCCTTGACAAAGTCCTCTCGAAGCAGGACTCATCACCAACTGAGCGGCTCAGTTGGTGATGAGTCCTGCTTCGAGAGGACTTTGTCAAGGCGGAGGTCGGGGGTTCAAACCCCGTTGACCGCTTCAGGACTCCGCAATAACCTATCGCCCTCAGAACAGGGGCGGGGATGGGTTAGGGTGTATGGGTCGCGGCCCTGTTAGCGGCACCCATTCGGGGTAAGGCCCTAACACTTTACCACTTGATTAAACTTCATGTGTCACATCTTAGGTGATTGTTTAAGCCCATAGATAGATTTATCTAGTCTGCACACTTTATCCTTTAGATTTGTATGAACATAACCTTCAGGTTGTGTCATGTAGATCTCTTCATTGAGCTCTCCATTCAAAAAGGTTGTTTTTACGTCCATCTGATGGACGATGAAATTCTCGATAGAGGCTAAGGCTAGAAGAATTCTAATAGTAGATAGGTGACAGACAGGTGAATAGACATCAAAATAGTCAATTCTCCCTTGTTGTTTATAACCCTTAGCTGCTAGACGTGCTTTGTATCTGGCTATAGACCCATTACTATGTAACTTCTTCTTTAGTACCCACTTACATCCCAGGACTTTAGCTCCTTTTTGATGCAGACCAGGCGTCACACCCAGCCCGCTCCCCTGGCGCCTGGCGTCACACCAGGCGGGGAGTCACACCCGCTCCAGGGGTCCACCCGGGCGTTGCACCCGTATGGCTTTAATCAAGTCGGCGGACCGTACACCCCAACCCGTCTCTGGGGCCCACCACAGGCGCCAGCGGGTTGTTAAGGCCGGGATTCGATCCCTGCACCTCCTTGATAAGAAGTCCTCAGGCGGACTCTCATCACCAACTGAGCCGCGACTCAGTTGGTGATGAGAGTCCGCCTGAGGACTTCTTATCAAGGAGGTGCAGGGATCGAATCCCGGCCTCAACAACCCGCTGGCGCCTGTGGTGGGCCCTGGAGACGGGTTGGGGTGTACGGTCTGCAGACTTGATTAAAGCCATACGGGTGCGACGCCCGGGTGGACCCCTGGAGCGGGTGTGACTCCCCGCCTGGTGTGACGCCAGGCGCCAGGGGAGCGGGCTGGGTGTGACGCCTGGTCTGCATCATAAAAGTGCACTTTTATGATGCAGACCAGGCGTCACACCCAGCCCGCTCCCCTGGCGCCTGGCGTCACACCAGGCGGGGAGTCACACCCGCTCCAGGGGTCCACCCGGGCGTCGCACCCGTATGGCTTTAATCAAGTCCGCAGACCGTACACCCCAACCCGTCTCCGGGGCCCACCACAGGCGCCAGCGGGTTGTTGAGGCCGGGATTCGATCCCTGCACCTCTCAGTTGGTGATGAGAGTCCGCCTGAGGACTTCTTATCAAGGAGGTGCAGGGATCGAATCCCAGCCTCAACAACCCGCTGGCGCCTGTGGTGGGCCCCGGAGACGGGTTGGGGTGTACGGTCCGCGGACTTGATTAAAGCCATACGGGTGCGACGCCCGGGTGGACCCCTGGAGCGGGTGTGACTCCCCGCCTGGTGTGACGCCAGGCGCCAGGGGAGCGGGCTGGGTGTGACGCCTGGTCTGCATCACTTTTGGTAGGTCCACTAGATGCCAGGTATTATTTTGTAGCAGCGAGTTCATCTCATCATCGATAGTTTCTGCCCACATTAATGCATCTCTCGATCTCATCGCTTCCTGGTAGGAGAATGGATCATCCTCTAAGTGGTAGGTGACGAAATTCTCACCAAAATCCTTAGGGATTCTATCTCTTGTAGATACTCTAAGAGGAACAGGTTCAACCTCTAGAGGTTAGGGAGCAGTGCCAGAGGGGTCAGCTTCAGGTTCTATAGTAGATTTTGAGATCATGTCAGTAGATCCAGGGACGGTTAGGCCATGATCTTTGATAAATTTATATTCAAAGAAGATAGCATCTCTAGACTCTATCACTGAATTAGTGGATAGATCCAGAAACGGGTCAGCTGCACTGTCTTCTGCACTGCCTAGATAGGCACAGGTTGTCGTTCTAGGTCCCACCTTAGGTCTTTTAAGGTCTTGTATACGCACATAGGCGATACAAACTCAAGTCTTAAGAGTGTCATATCTACAAGGATGACCGTGCCACAGCTTATAAGGAGTAGAACTGAGCTTTGAGTGAGGCACTCTATTCAGAATGTGATTTGCAGTAAGGACTGCTTCCCCCCAGAAGGAATTGGGCACGCCAGTGGTCAGGAGCATTGAATTTAACATCTCTGTTAAAGTTCTATTCTTACGCTCAACAACGCCATTTGATTGGGGTGAGTAAAGAGCTGTAGTTTCAAGGATTATGCCCTCAGTGGCACAAAACTCCCTAAACTCAGTTGCAATGTATTCTCCTCCTCGATCACTTCTAAGTCTCTTGATCTTTAAATTCAGCTAGTTTTCTACCCGAGATTTGAAGATTTTAAATGTCTCGAATGTCTCGTCTTTCGATTTCAATAGGTAGACATGACAAAATCTGGTGAAATCGTCAATGAAGGTAATTAGATACTTCCTCCCCCCTCTAGTGGCATGACTACGAAAGTCACAGAGGTCGGAATGAATCAATTTCAAAAGTTGTGTGCTCCTAGAAACGATCTTGTATGGGTTTCTAGTTATTTTGGTCTGGGCACAAACCTCGCACCTATCAAATCGAATAGAGAAATCTAACAGAATGTTGTGACTCTTAGCTAGATCGCGTATCTTCTTGTAGTGAACGTGTCCAAGTCTATTGTGAAGTAGCTTTGGATCTAATAGCTTTGGATCTAATGTTGTGACTCTTAGCTAGATCGCCCATCTTCTTGTAGTGAATGTGTCCAAGTCTGTTGTGTGCCGCCTGTTGTGGAGCTTCATCCTTCTGCTTCTTCGGACCCCTAGAGTCAGCGGACCAGTGACCCCACTTGCCACAGTTGTGGCATTTACCCTTCTTCCTTTTGAGAGAAGGTTTCTTGACCGACAATTGGGCAGGGGTGTCACCCTTAGGTGTCGGGGGCTTCCGAGGAGGCTTATTAGGTCGAGAAACGAAGTTGACACCCTGTGGGGGCTGAGCAACCTGCTCCGCGCTCTTTCCAGCGATGTTCTGGTCCTCTATGTGAATGAACCTTTTGAGTTCATCCAGAGTAATCTTCTCCTTCCGTCTGTGCATCTCTGTCTTGAAAGTTAGCCACTCCGCAGGTAGCTTGCTCAGAATCAAGTACACGAACAGATTATCGTCCATCTTCGACTGATCGTCCTCCAGCTTATTGCGCAAGTTCTCCAGCTCTATGATCTGGGAGGTGATCGGCAGGTTCTCTTGGAGGCGAAAGTTGAAGAACTTCTCCCCAATGAGCGATTTGGACAACACCTCCTCCTTCTAGAAATACGCATTGAGACGATCCCAGATCTCTTTTGCAGTCTTGTAGGCGTGGTAGGTCAGTGCGAGACGAGGATTGAGGGAATTCAACAGGTAGTCCCTGCAGAAATCCTCATCCTTGTTCCACTGATATTCGTCTACGCCCTCGCCAGAAGACGCAAAGTCGCTCTGAACAGTGTAGAAAATGTCGCGTTCCTTCATTCCCAGTGGGACTTGAATTTTCCAACTGAGGAAATCGGAGGCGTCGAACGACTGCAGTTTGGCGACGTCGAGCGCACTTTTCTTCGACATCGCAGCGGAATACTAAAAATAGAAAACTGAAACAAAGTCACCTGATTCGCGCGAAGACGACCGGGAAACTTCGGATCCAATCCAGAAGAAAATAGTTTGCTCTTCCTTTTTTTTTGGATTTCTTTCTTGATCACAGATTTGCTAGATCCAATCCACTGTGAGGGAGCAACACAATCTCCAAGTGGAAGAGATTCACTGAAGAAAAAATTACAATCTGCTCAAGATCTGTCCAGGATCTGCAAGAGCATGTAAACCTTGATCTGGAATGACCCCCCTCCTCTGGTAAAGACTCTTCACTTGACTGATCGGAGATTTTGGTTTGCCAACAAGGAAGAACAACTTCTCCTTCAAGGAATAAACAGATCTGCAGGAGATGCTGGAAACCTCCTTCCGAATTGCACGAGCTGCTCCCTCACCGACAGAGATCCACACAGATCTGGGAACGGCTGCCCAGATCCACGAGCAACGAAACCTCTTCAGGCGCGGCAACGTGAGGAATCCCGGCGATTCAGCGCAGATCCGGCGAGAGAAGATCCGCAACGAAGATGAAGAACAGGGATCTCGACGGAGAGCTTTCTTTCGATCGATGGCGAAGAGGTTTTTCCTCAGACGATGCAAGATCGAGATCTTGGAGATTGCAGCGATCGAGATCTTCCTCCAGGAAATCGCGACAAAAATCCGAGAAAGGAGAGCGCCGGCAGAAATCGCGAATGAACAACGATGAGGAAGAAGCGCCTCCTCTGCGATCGAGCTGTATAACCCCGTACCCGTCGGATGAGACCCTCCCCGGATAGCCAGGACCCGAGTGTAACGCCCCCAATATTTTGGGTTGTTAACAAATTTGTAACGCGGTCTGCGATTAGGAGTTTCGGGGTGCGGTTAGCGGGTCTTGGTGTGCATTTAGGGAGCTGGCTGCGGATAGCCAGTTTGGAGGCTAGGGTTTTTTATAAAACCTAAAACTAAAACCTAAGGAGAGGAGAACTCCTCCCCCAGCCGCAAGCCCGACTCCCCCCCTGCCTTCTCTCTCTCTCTCGGTTCTTTGGAGCAGCCGCGACCCCCGAGCCCCTCCCCCTTCGTCTCCCTATTTCGCGCCAGGAAGGAGGAGGCCCGACCCCCTCCCCCTTCGTCTCTCTGTCTCGCGCCAGGAAGGAGGAGGCCCGACCCCCTCCCCCTTCGTCTCCCTGTTTCGTGCCGGGAAAGAGGAGGCCCGACCCCCTCCCCCTTCGTCTCTCTGTCTCGCGCCAGGAAGGAGGAGGCCCGACCCCCTCCCCCTTCGTCTCTCTGTCTCGCGCCAGGAAGGAGGAGGCCCGACCCCCGAACCCCCTTCATTTCTCTATCTCACCGCCAGCAACAGCAGGAGGCCGACCCTCGCTCCGGCCGGGAGCTCCTCTCCCGTGGCCGTCCGAGGTGAGATCCGGCCAGGAGCTCCTCTCCCGTGGCCGTCCGAGGCGAGATCCGGCCGGGAGCTTCTCTCCCGCGGCCTCTTGGAGCACGATCGGTCGGGAGCTCCTCTCCCGTGGCCGACTTGGGGCAAAACTCGGCACGTAGAGGCCAGATCTATGCACGGAAAGCCGCTATGGCTTCTAGACGAGGAGCCTCTGGCAAAATACACGCTACAAGGGTAACGATGTTTCTACTTGGGCAGGTGAAGCCTTCAAATTCTCATATTTGCATGGAAGCCCCTCTCCACCAACGGGTGGGGGGAGGGAGCTCTCCGACGGGTTGACGTGCGCGTCCCCGCTATTAACTGCATTAGCGCCCGGAAGTGTGAGTACGGGTTTAGGCATTCTGTGTGAAGCCCATCCGTGTGTGTAGACCGGATTGGTGATGTTTCTGTGTGAAGCCCATCCGGGTGTGTAGACCGGATTGGTGATGTTGCTGTGTGAAGCCCATCCGTGTGTGTAGACTGGATTGGTGATGTTGCTTTGTGAAGCCCATCCGTGTGTGTAGACCGGATTGGTGATGTTGTTGTGTGAAGCCCATCCGTGTGTGTAGACTGGATTGGTGATGTTTCTGTGTGAAGCCCGTCCGGGCGTGGGGGCCGGACTGGTGATGTTCTGGGGACCCCGGAGAAGACTCCGTGGAAGATATTTAGTATTTGCTCGTATTTATAAGATGTTGCCGCCTCGGGAAAGGGGCGTGGGCAATATAGCTCAGTTTGCTTCAATTGGCCGAGGTTCAGTTTGCTACCGCATGGCGAGACGTTGGCGTACAGGTGTCGCAGTACCAAGCAGGGATTGCGGGCTTTAAGCCCAAAGTTGTGCCGCCCCGAGAAGGGCTTATTTATTAATATTTGCCGGCCTGCGTGCCGAAGTATGGAGCTTATGCTCTTGTAAATTAAAATGCCTGTGATGCCCTCTTATGTAGCTTATATTTTTATCGTAGGCGAGTGGTGTTTTCACGAACCACTCGCCCCGTGGGAACCCCGAGGTGAAATTACCGGGAAGACCTTAAGGGTCAGTTAATTAACTCTTAGAACGGCGGAGTTACGCTGTCGGCAGTCCCATTTGGGCTGCGTATAGTCAGACTGTTTGTCGGGATTATGCTATTGGCGACCCGGACGAGGAATGCTATAAATAGACCCAAGAGAGCACCTTTAGGAAGGGGATTCGGTTTGGGATTTCCCCTTAGATGTTTTGGTTGGCCAAGAGAGTCTCCCAATGGTGCTTTGTCTCAGCTTTGGCTTGGGAGGGGAAGCGCTCAACGATCTTCCGGGTTAGTGGAGGGACCTCCTCGCTGTGACTAAGGTCTTAGTCAATCTTCCTAGTTTCTGGTCTACCTTCTCTGAGGGATCAGTAAGGGCTAGCCGCCCCTCACCTCGGTGAGGGCCCCGAACTCCACAAGAGACCGAGAAATCGGTTTCAACATTTTGGTGCGGTGAGCGTGGAGTGTGGCTGGTCCAAGAAAGTTCCAAAGAGCAGGCATGACAGGAGGCGAGGATCAAGGCGAGGGGTTCTGCGAGCCACCGCAGGTGGTAACACCGAGGATGTTCGCGGACTTCAGGAGGGAGGTGCCGGAAAATATTCTACGTGCCAATCTTCTCCTGAACCTTTTTCTACTTGAAGTGATCCCGAAAAATGTATATACCATTTTTTCTCCCCTACGACATTCACTTTTGCACAAGCCAAGTATACGTTATAAAGAAATTCTAGACGTAAGACGAAGAGATCTGGTACTAGCAACTAATGCTGTGAAGTGAATCATTGAGAGGTTTTGTGGTTCAATGTCATCTTTTTTTTAGTAAGATAGAAAATGCAAAGTTTCTTCAACCGGATAAATGCTCATTTCGGAGGAGACATTGTCATCTCAGAGTTGTCTTGTGAGCATCTATTAACATCGTGTTTAAAACTTTTATTTTCTTGTATCAGTTAAGTCCAGGAAGCTCTACGTCACGGTTATTGCCAAATAGGGATGACATAATGTCATAGAGAGAGTCAATTTACTCAAATGGTCTACCACAACAAAGATTATTTCCTTCCAGCGAGATCTAGACACTGCATTTACCGATATAGTCGTGAAAGGTGACCTTGAGCTTATTCCAATAATAGATTTGTTTGGGCAATTAAGTGGTTGTTATTCCTGAATGCCCACTAATTCCAGTGTCATGATATAACTGTAATTAAAGTTTCTTAACTTCATCATCTACAGTTACAAACTTTCACTTCCGCTTCAACACTCTATTAACACCCTGATATTCGGGCTTATATGTATTATCTTCTTTCCTCTTAACTAATTCTTCTACTATAAAATGTGACCCCAATAGCCCCATGTACGTTTGATTCTTTGCAATTGATAAGATGTCATAACTACTAGGGCCGCTAGTCATGCCTCAACTTCCTGGTGTTGTCCTGACAAACCATTTGCACCGTTATTTTCACTACATTTTTCATATGCAAGTCATATCCCAGAAACTTGGTGATATATTTTTGGTGTTGTTGAGTGGTGTTTCTCCGCTTCATCAAATATTTTGACCATGATGGTTTGTGCTAATATAAAAATGCGTTCTTATCAGATAATGTTAAAACAATAGTAAGTTAAATGTGCTAATCACTAGCCCAAATATTTTATTGACCGAGTTTTTGTCGAAGAAGGGTAAAATTGCAGACGCAACTGCTAAGCTTTTTATTTAAGGTGCATGCCCTTTTCAAAAATAAGGGTAAGAACCATACAGATTGTGTTTTACTTGATCTTATGGCCAGTTTTACACTTAACATTGAAGAGAGTTATTTACGTCTCAAAATAGTCGGTGTTAGTACTTTTTACTTGGTTCAAGAATTGTGCGCTCAATAAGGCTTGGTCCGGCCTGCACTATGATTTTGGCTTCACAAGGCTTTCGATTTTGTTTGTCATGCCGCTCTTACGATTTTGCCCCATTCTGTGAGCCCCGTTCTCATGAGACTCCGGGTTATGCCTAGATTATTTTACCCTATCCATTGTCGAGAAGTTGATAGCGTTTTAGAAGCTTGAACCCAATTGGGAAGGGCCGTATATTGTGAATGAGGCGCTCAGGTCCGGGGGATATCATCTCCAGGATGTGGAAGGGGTACCCCTCGACCGGGCTAGAAGTGGAGATAACCTGAGAAGATTTTATCCTTGAAAGTTCTTTCCTTTTATATATATAACAATTAAATTCTTTGACTATTGTGACTCATATGTTGGCTTGGTGACTAAAAAGTTGTATATGTTGGTGCTGGAATGCCCCAGATCGATTCCGCTCCCGGGCTCTCACCTAGACGGGGGGTTCAGGTTGATCTCTGGAGAGGCTGGCAAGGTTGGATATGTTGGTGCTGGAAGGCCCCAGATCGATTCCGCTCCCGGGCTCTCACCTAGACGGGGGGTTCAGGTTGATCTCTGGAGAGGCTGGCAAGGTTGGATATGTTGGTGCTGGAATGCCCCAGATCGATTCCGCTCTCGGGCTCTCACCTAGACGGGGGGTTCAGGTTGATCTCTGGAGAGGCTGGCAAGGTTGGATATGTTGGTGCTGGAATGCCCCAGATCGATTCCGCTCCCGGGCTCTCACCTAGACGGGGGGTTCAGGTTGATCTCTGGAGAGGCTGGCAAGGTTGGATATGTTGGTGTTGGAATGCCCCAGATCGATTCCGCTCCCGGGCTCTCACCTAGACGGGGGGTTCAGGTTGATCTCTGGATAGGCTGGCAAGGTTGGATATGTTGGTGCTGGAATGCCCCAGATCGATTCCGCTCCCGGGCTCTCACCTAGACGGGGGGTTCAGGTTGATCTCTGGAGAGGCTGGCAAGGTTGGATATGTTGGTGCTGAAATGCCCCAAATCGATTCCGCTCTCGGGCTCTCACCTAGACGGGGGGTTCAGGTTGATCTCTGGAGAGGCTGGCAAGGTTGGATATGTTGGTGCTGGAATGCCCCAGATCGATTCCGCTCCCGGGCTCTCACTAGACGGGGGGTTCAGGTTGATCTCTGGAGAGGCTGGCTAGGTGACAAGTTCTTTGGAATGGCAGGTTGACCTCTCGTGGAGGCTCTTTGGTTTCGGCTCCGTGATGGTTCCGCTGTTCGGGCTCTCATCTAACCGGCAGAGCGGGTAAACCTCTCGGATGACAGTTTGAGACAGGATGAGATTCAATATAAGGCTTTAGCATATAAGAGATCAGTTATGCTTGTTAAATTGATAGTTTTCACTGACAATCGAAGTTCTTTAAAGAATAGTTTTGAAAACAAAAGCTTAAGATAACGAATCCTACAATGTCACAACATTATTTGATTAGTTTTAGAAACAAAATCAGATTCATTTGGAATTGTCAATGCATGATTGGTTATGTAATCATTATAGATAATAGTGAGCATTCTTTTCCTCAGCACTATCAATCATCCCTGAGGCCCATTCCTGAATAACACAATATGCAACAGTGAAAATAACTGCAATCTAAATTATGAGTTTGCTTGCTAATAGACAGTAAGTAGCATGACATTCTGAGAACATGAAGGGCACAATGTTTCGACCATAAAAAATAAGGCAGTGTATAATCAAGGTTGTTGACAACCAAATTGATCATTCAAAGGCAACAAAGAGAAAGGTTATCACATCAGGATAAATATGAGTACAAAAAAGAGAGGAATCATCATTCACATAATTATATACCCAGAAGTTTTTTTTTCGGGTCGGCTCCCACCCTCCGGATACTTGGGGTTGGACATTTCTTTCCGAGCGTAGGGCACGCTCGCAAAGAGTGGGGATTGTGTACAACCCCGTACCCGTCGGATGAGACCCTCCCCGGATAGCCAGGACCCGAGTGTAACGCCCCCAATATTTTAGGTTTTTAACAAATTTGTAACGCGGTCTGCGATTAGAAGTTTCGGGGTGCGGTTAGCGGGTCTTGGTGTGCATTTAGGGAGCTGGCTGCGGATAGCCAGTTTGGAGGCTAGGGTTTTTTATAAAACCTAAAACTAAAATCTAAGGAGAGGAGTGTAACATCCCGACTTTTATTGGGCCACTAGACCCTAGTGAGCCCAATAAAAGTAGGCCCGAGCAGTAGAAAACGACCATTTCGGGTATCGTAGCGCGCCACTACCTCATTATTATGAATAGTGGCCGTACGAACCCCAAATTGACGTCCGTCAGTTCCGTTGGACTCGTATAGACAATACGAGCGCAATGGAATTCGTTGCACTCCGATCCGAGGTCGTATGGAGAAAACGACTGTTTCGGGTATCGTAGCGCGCCACTACCTCATTATTGTAAATAGTGGCCGTACGAACCCCGAATTGACTTCCGTCAGTTCCGTTGGACTCGTATGGACAATACGAGCGCAACGGAATTCGTTGCACTTCGATCCGAGGTCGTTTGGAGAAAACGACCATTTCGGGTATCGTAGCGCACCACTACCTCATTATTATGAATAGTGGCCGTACGAACCCCGAATTAACTTCCGTCAGTTCCGATAGACTCGTATGGACAATACGAGCGCAACGGAACTCGTTGCGTCTCGATACGAGGTCGTATGGAGGGTATGCCATTTTAGTCCTATGCAGATCGCCTCAGTGCAACGCACGAAATATAAAGCACACGAACCCGGCATCGGCCCCGGCGACTCTTATCATGTCCCGGGAGCCGAGGAGGACCCCGCCCTAAGTTGACTTGGTCAAACCCCCCCCCCCCCCCCAGTCTGAAATTACTTAGGAAAGAGACGAAAAGAAAAAGGGGGGGGGAGAGAAGCCCCTACCCCAAAAAGGAAGGGCTGCCTATTCATGGGCAGCCCCCCTATTTGGGCAGGAGAGAGGGGAGGGAGGGGGGGGAATATCTCCCCCTCCCTTATCCCCACGTGGAGGAAAAGGAAGGGGGAGAGGAGAGCTTCCCCCTCCCTATAAAAGGAGGGGCAGCCCTCTCCATTTCTCCCCCACACACACCTCCTCTCCCTCTCTCTCAGACCTCCCCTGACGGCAGCCCCCCCCAGCCAGCCACCTCCTCCTCCTCCCCCTTGCCGGAGCAAGCCACCCAAAGCCGACCTCCTCCTCCTCCTCCATGGCCGGCCACCACCACCCCACCCCTCAGGTAGAAGATCTCCTCCACCTCCTTCCCACCTCCAGGGTAGAACCCCCCCCCCCCCCCTCCCCCTGTCGCCGGAGCGCCGCCGGCCGCCGCCCGAGCCTTGGCAAGGCTCGGGGAGGAGGCCGGCAGAGGAATCGCTCCTCCCCAGCGCCGGTGGTGGCGCTGGGGGGGGAGGAGGTCCCCGTCAGGGACCTCGGCGCCGGTGCTGGGGAGGCGGCCGGGCCGCCGGCGGGCACGGCCGGCGGCACCCGCGGCCTCCCCCGCCTCCCTGCTTTCCTGTACGGGGATAGCCCCTTCCCCGGCGGCGGCTGGCGGCTCCAGGCCGCCGGGCCACCGCCGGAGGGTTGCCCCCTCCCCGGCGCCCCGGTCAGTGGCGGCCGGGAGGGCAGCGCACGGCAGGAGCGGCGGCACAGCGGGCCTGCATGGCCCATGCAGGCCACGCCGCCACCGCCCGCCCCCTTTTTATCCCTCCCCCGGCGGTGCCAAGCCGCCGGACCACCCCCGGAGGAGTCGCCGGCCCCCGGCACACCGGCCGGGGGCACCCCCCACCCCATCCCTCCGGTGGAGGCGGTGGCGGCAAGCCTGCAGGAGGCGTACAGGCCGCCACCGCCCCCGTGCCCTTACGGCACCAACCCCGGTGGTAGCCGGCGGCGCCAGGCCGCCGGACCACCACCGGAGTGGTCGCCAGCCCCCGGCGCACCGACCGGGGGCGGCGCCGGCCCCATCCGGCCGCTGCCGGCGGCGGCAGCGGCCGCCTCCCGTCCAGGTCGACGGGAGCCGCCCGATCTCCCGCGGGAGATCTAGCGGCTCCCGTAACCTAGACTCCCGCCCTTCCCCTCAACATGTGTGCCCCCCCACAGCGGATCCGCTGTGGATCCGCTGTGGGGACCCGAGGCTGGCGCCCGGTGTGGCGCCCCCAGAACCCTCCTTTCCCCCTATCCGCACCCCAAACCCCCTTAACCTTCCTCATTTTTCTAAGGAAAAATGGGGCCTTTTCAGAAAAAGTTTTCTAAATGAAAAATGTGCCCCACCCTTGGGGGCACCCCCTGTAATTTTTTGGGATTTTTAGGAGGGGTTTTACTATTTTTAAAACCCAATATAAAGTTTATTTTAGGTATTAAAATGCCCAAATGTGTTTCTAAAAATCCCCAAAAATTAGGGGCACTAAATATAGGTATTTTACAAATACTACCAAAGATAGGGGGTGTGGACTTGTGATTTAACCCCTCAAAAGCCTTTTCAAACAAAAATAGACGCCCGGAAAAGAGCGAAATTCATTAAAACGAATCGGCGTCTCCTCGACGCATATCTTAAATACTTATCCAAAATTATGCGTATTAAACTAAAAAGATCGACTAAGCTCGGAGAAGCAACGCAAAAGTCGGAACGACATCGCGACGCAGCACCAAAACGTAACCCCGCCGCGACAATAATAAAAGAACGGAGTCGTCGATCGAAGCCTCCTCTTATGGAGTGATTGGACTACTAACCATTTCTTCTTATGCAATTACTTTCGTTTAAATCCAGTCTCGCACTGGTCCCCCGTACTTATTTTCTGTACTCTCAATTAAATCCAGTCTCGCACTGGTCCCCCGTACTTATTTTCTATACTCTCAATTAAATCCAGTCTCGCACTGGTCCCCCGTACTTATTTTCTGTACTCTCAATTAAATCCAGTCTCGCACTGGTCCCCCGTACCTATTTTCAGCACTTTCATTTAAATCCAGTCTCGTACTGGTCCCCCGCATTTACATTTAGCACTTTCGTTTAAATCCAGTCTCGTACTGGTCCTTATTACATGGCCTTTGCTTTCGGCCTACCTTTCTGTTTATTACATGGCCTTTGCTTTCGGCCTACCTTTCTGCTTATTACATGGCCTTTGCTTTCGGCCTACCTTTCTGTTTATTACATGGCCTTTGCTTTCGGCCTACCTTTCTGTTTATTACATGGCCTTTGCTTTCGGCCTACCTTTCTGCTTATTACATGGCCTTTGCTTTCGGCCTACCTTTCTGTTTATTACATGGCCTTTGCTTTCGGCCTACCTTTCTGCTTATTACATGGCCTTTGCTTTCGGCCTACCTTTCTGTTTATTACATGGCCTTTGCTTTCGGCCTACCTTTCTGTTTATTACATGGCCTTTGCTTTCGGCCTACATTTCTGTTTAAATATTATGGCCCATGCTTCGGCCTAATTTATTTACTAGTGAAGAGCTGCCGTGGCAACAAATGCGGTGCTTATCCTCCCTTCGGCGGGGCCTTAGTTGGGGAAAACTCGGAGTTGAGTCTCTCCTCCCAAGTTAGCCCCAAGCAAGGAGCACTCATACCACTAAGCCTCCCGGCCCAAGGTCATGCGACCGGTCGAGTATGAATTGCCACGTGGCCTAAAGGTTCGTTTAAAAATAAGCGGGTGAAGATTGTTTGGAAGTGGCGGGTCGGTCACGCTCGCAGACCGTTCGTACCGGTGCGGGTGAGTTGACGACTCATGGCGACAGGGAGATGGGCACATTGGGTTATTACCCTCTGAGCCTGCAGTATCGCCTCCGCTGGTCGGCCTAAAAATTGGTTCGCCGGATGTCGCTCACATCCATTCAGTACACCAAGTTGTACGGGAGGGCCTGAATGATACGGTACGATTACATTCAGAAGTGGCAGGACTGGCCACTGTCACCGACGGCCACATCGGTGAGGCCCGCGGGATTAGCTCCCCTGCTTGAACTAAAGCGGTCTAAAACTGTGTCGACACAGGGTCTTTGTGTGGGTACAGGTCTTGAGAACCTGGGGTGTGTGTATACGCGCGATCGTATTATAGATTTATTATGCCGCGCGATTGTGGTTATTCGGGCAGGAGCCCCGCTTTATATATATATATGTGTATGTATATGATTACCTGCTGCTAACCCTTTCCTTGCTTCGGCTATTTCAATTCTGTCTTTAGCCGCCCCCTGGATACGGATCCGGGGAGGGGGATGTGTTTTCTGCTTAGCTCTGTGACTAACGGTTATTTCTTATAACCAATCACAGGAGACGGGACAGCGTGAAGCCCCCACATCACAGGTTGACCGGGAAGCCTTGGAGATGATCCGTTCGATTACCCCAGCCTCCCCTTCTATCTTCAGAGATGTGAGTACGAGTATATAGGGACGAGCCCAGGACTCCCTTTTGTCTTAGCATATGTAGTCTACGGACAATATTTTGTAAACGATAGGCTTCGGCCCCGTTAAGTTGTAAATATAAGCTGTATGTTTGGTTTGCCCATCTTTTGATTGCTTCCGCTATGTGTTCTGATGTGAGGTTATGATTCTTGTGCCTGACAAGGAGACCGCTCAGCGCTCGAGGGGGGATGGGACGTCACCACCCGGGGAGCGTTAAGGGGTCATTCTTGGGCAGTAAGATCCCCCCTCCCTGAACCCGGTTCAGGATTGGGGAGGGGGGGTCTTACAAATGGATCAGAGCTACCACGATCCGACCACATGGGGCAGTCTTTCGATCCTCCTTTCCCCCGGTTCCGTTTCTTGGTTCGGGACGAACCATGCAGCGGAAGCCTGGTGGACCCTCTAGGTTAAGGTTAAGGACTCGAGACTGCACGATAGTACACCCACACGCTTTCCGCTTTCTTTCCTTTCAGTCCTGCAAAATGCCCTTAGTTTTGCAAGTTCTGACACCCGTTTGTTACTTCTCCAGATACCGGAGTCAAGTAATGGAAGGTCTTCCTCTCAAGACCAGTACCACCCTACCACTCCACCACCAGCTCAGACCGCTCCGGCCACAGTTCCATTCGGAGAGACAGAGCTCGGGCAGACCCTGGTAGCCCTGTTGGCCGCCTTCCAGACAGCCACTTTACGGCCACCCCAGCAGGCCACCGTACCCACTGATCTACTGACGACTTTCCGAGGGCTAAGGCCCCCCACCTTTCGGGGTACAGAGTCGGCCATCCAGGCCGAGGAGTGGGTGGAGAGGGTAGAGGAGCTTCTTGTAGGGATGATGTGCCCAGCAGTAGCCGCAGTATCCCTAGTAGTGACCATGTTGGAGGGCTATGCCCGGGACTGGTGGAGGGCAGCTAGCCGCTCCACTTTTAGAGGGCGACCCCTTAGCACCATTCTCTGGGGGGAGTTCTCGGATGCTTTCTTAGAGCATTTCATTTCAGATGCAGACCGGATGGCACTCCAGGAGCGGTTCCTACAGATCAGACAGGGAGATAGGACGGTTCCAGACTACCAGAGAGAGTTTATCCACCTGGCCCGCTTCGCCGGGACCTTAGCAGGTACAGATAGGGACAGGGCGGCCAGATTTTATCGGGGATTACGAGACGACCTCCGTCAGGCCCTGATCATGATATCCCAGGCATCCTTCCACACGATCACCTCACATGCCACCGCTCTAGAGATGGATCAGGGGATGGTAGCCCAGCAGCGGAGGGGACACGTAGGTATTCCCCGGACTCAGGACCGAGAGAGAAGAGCAGGTCCTCGCAGGCAGGGCCGAGACGGGAGACAGCGGCAGCGTCACCAGCCATATAGGCAGGCACCCCAGCCCCGACCAGCACCCCAGCCCCGACCAGCACCCCCAGCCCCAGCACCACAGGTCGTCCCGGCCGCACGACGAGATGTTCCCTTCGCAGGGAACTGCTACCTATGCCAGCAGCCTGGGCATATACGAGCCTTCTGCCCACAGGCTACCGGGAGACCCGGTTTAGGAGCAGTACAGAGAGCGGCGGAGAGAGGACGAGGTGGACGCAGAGGACGTCCCGCAGGCAGGAGGGAGCCGGCTAGGCAGGGCAGAGCAGCACCGCTCGAGGCATACGCGTTGGATCTCCAGCACGGTCCTGCTCCTGACGTAGTGATAGGTATCTACTTCCGATAGTACGATATCCTAGGAGATGTTTTAGCTTATATATTGGGACTTTTTGTATATGTCATCCCTACTCTTGTATATCTGTGAAAAGCTTATGATTATGATATATATACATATATGTTATCAGGTTTACTTTTGGTAGAAGGTCGTCCCGCTAAAACACTGTTCGATACCGGCGCCACACACTCTTTCGTTGCACAAAACTTCATCGCCGACAAGGAGAACACGGTGCGATCATCCGGGATGTCAATCCGAATACGACTCCCGGATGGATCAGATATGACTTCCACCGAGAAGTGTTCCTTCCAGGCAATGCTAGGAGGCATAGAGTTCGAAGTCAACGCCACCATCTTAGCAATAACCGGGTTCGACATCATTCTGGGGATGGATTGGTTGGCCGAGCACAGCGCCCAAATCAATTGTTCGACTCGAGAAATCCGCCTCCAGAATCCGAATGGGCAATTTATCACGCTAGCAGGTATACCCTCCGTCACCCGCATTATCTTAACATCTGCACAAACCGTCAAGGCAGTTCGACGGAAGGACGAGATGTACCTAATCTACTTTGAGATGGAGAACACGACGCAAGTACTCGCCAAAGTACCTGTGATCAGGGACTTCCCAGATATCTTCCCAGAGTCACTCCCCGGGTTGCCCCCGCAACGGGAAGTAGACTTCCAAATCGAACTTACTCAAGGAGCCCGACCAGTGTCCCGAGCACCATACCAGATGGCCCCGAGGGAACTGGCTGAGCTCAAGATTCAGCTACAAGAGTTAGTCGACGCAGGATTCATACGTCCTAGTACCTCTCCCTGGGGAGCCCCAGTACTGTTCGTTAAAAAGAAGGATGGATCGCTGCGCCTCTGCATCGACTACAGAGGTTTGAATAAACTCACCATCCGGAATACCTATCCCCTACCCCGGATAGATGAACTGTTCGATCAACTACAAGGCGCGTCCGTCTTTTCCAAAATGGACTTAAGGTCCGGCTACTATCAACTTAGAGTACGAGAAGAGGACATTCCCAAGACCGCTTTCAGCTCTCGCTACGGACTATACGAGTTCATGGTAATGCCATTTGGATTAACCAATGCCCCGTCCGCCTTCATGGCTTTGATGAATACGGTATTCAAACCCTTCCTGGATCTTTTCGTAATAGTCTTCATAGATGATATTCTCATCTACTCAAAGAACAAAACCGATCACTCCAGGCACCTCCAAATGGTACTACTTAAGCTAAGAGAACACTCACTCTTCGCCAAGTTTAGCAAATGCGAGTTCTGGATGGAAGAAGTCGGCTTTCTGGGACACACCGTCAATAAGAACGGAGTAGCAGTAGATCAAGCCAAGGTGCAAGCAGTGCGAAATTGGCCGCCACTTAAGACAGCGGCAGACATCCGAAGTTTCCTTGGCCTCGCCGGCTACTACCGTAAGTTCGTCGAAGGCTTCTCCAAGATCGCATTACCACTTACCACTCTCACCAAGAAGGATGTGACATTCCAATGGTCTCCTGAATGCGAGGTGGCATTCATCGAACTGAAGAACCGGCTGATATCGGCCCCAATCCTAACCCTCCCCTCCGGTACCGAGGGTTTCCAAATCTATGCTGATGCCTCTCTGAAGGGATTGGGGGCCGTGCTTATGCAACATGGCAAGGTAATTGCCTATGCCTCACGTCAGCTCAAGCCGCATGAACTAAACTACGCCACCCACGATCTGGAGCTGGGGGCGGTAGTTTTTGCATTAAAAGTCTGGAGACACTACCTCTACGGGGTACGATGCGAAATCTTCTCCGATCATAAAAGCCTCAAATACGTCTTCACCCAGAAAGAGCTAAACCTCCGGCAACGCCGGTGGTTAGAATTTCTCTGTGATTATGACTTCGCCCTCCAGTACCATCCCGGCAAGGCTAATAAAGTTGCAGACGCCCTGAGTCGGCAGCCTCCGAGGACCGGGAGTTGGTTAGAAATGGTGCCAGAGGAGTTAGTCAAATCATTGGCAGAAATGGATATTATCCTCATCACCCGCAGAAATCCGATGGAATACCAAGCCCACCTCTATTGGATGGAGATACAGTGTGACATCAGGAATAGAATACGAGAAGCCCAGAAGACCGACGTTGAAGCAGCACCGATCATTCAGGCCTTGCAACACGGTGTACAAGAAGACTACAACCTGTACGATGGCATCCTGCAATACAGACACCGCATATTCATTCCCGCTGCAGAAGGGATCCGTGAGGAGATACTCCGTGAAGCTCACCAGACAAGGTACTCGATACACCCGGGAGTAGTAAAAATGTATACGGACCTGCGCAGAACCCTATACTGGCCAGGCATGAAGAAGGATGTCACCGATTATGTAGCGCACTGCCAAACCTGCCAAATGGTCAAGGCCGAATGTCGTAGCCCAGGAGGTCTACTACAACCCCTGCCAATTCCAGAATGGAAGTTCGAGGATATTTCCATGGATTTTGTCCATGGCTTACCCCGATCCCGTGCAGGTAACGACTCCATATGGGTAGTAGTGGACCGCCTCACCAAGGTAGCCCGATTCATCCCGAACCGGCAAGGCGATGGTGTCGACATTCTAGCCCGACTATTTATCGAGCAGGTAGTCCGATTTCATGGAATACCCAAATCAATCGTCTCGGACCGCGATGGGCGCTTTACATCGAAGGAATGGAGAAGAGTGCAAGCTTATCTGGGAACCAGATTAGCTTTTAGCACCGCCTTCCACCCCCAGACCGATGGGCAGACGGAAAGGACGAATCGGACGATGGAAGACCTTCTCCGATTATGCATAGTGGAGCACAACGAGCCATGGGAGCAGTTACTACCTTTGGTAGAGTTCTCATATAACAACAGCTTCCAGGCAAGCATCAAGATGGCACCGTACGAAGCCCTCTACGGAAGACGCTGTCGGACCCCGCTATCTTGGGCACAGGATGAGGACCCCGAAGCCTTGGGAATCACCTACATCGACGATACCACCGCCGCAATAAGACTAATCCGGGAACGCATGCTGGAAGCGCAGAGCCGACAGGCCAAGTATTACGACGCACGTCATCGGCAAGTGGAATTCCAAGTGGGAGATATGGTTTTCTTAAAGATTAAGCCAATGCATGGGATATCACGAATCAAGAGGCAGAAAAAGCTGGACCCCCGCTATCTAGGCCCGTATCCAGTCGTCGAAAGAATTGGCCCGGTGGCTTACAGGTTAGCTTTGCCAGCCGAGCTGGGGAGCCTTCACGACGTATTTCATGTCTCCTCGCTAAGACGTGTTCTGCGCCAACCAGAGCAGCACCTCCCCACACCCCCAACATCAGTACAATCCGACCGATCTGTCCGACTCGAACCTGTGAAGATAGTGGACTCCAAGATCAAAGAACTGCGGAACAAGACAGTCACAATGGTCAAGATCTTATGGTCGAACGGTGGACGCGAAGAGTTCACTTGGGAACCCGAGACGCTCGTACGAGAAAAATACCCGACGCTCTTCCCCCAGGTACATCATTTAAACCCCTACTTTAGCCAATTTTCGGGGACGAAAATCTCTTTATTTTTATTGGATTGTAACATCCCGACTTTTATTGGGCCACTAGACCCTAGTGAGCCCAATAAAAGTAGGCCCGAGCAGTAGAAAACGACCATTTCGGGTATCGTAGCGCGCCACTACCTCATTATTATGAATAGTGGCCGTACGAACCCCGAATTGACGTCCGTCAGTTCCGTTGGACTCGTATAGACAATACGAGCGCAATGGAATTCGTTGCACTCCGATCCGAGGTCGTATGGAGAAAACGACCGTTTCGGGTATCGTAGCGCGCCACTACCTCATTATTGTAAATAGTGGCCGTACGAACCCCGAATTGACTTCCGTCAGTTCCGTTGGACTCGTATGGACAATATGAGCGCAACGGAATTCGTTGCACTTCGATCCGAGGTCGTTTGGAGAAAACGACCATTTCGGGTATCGTAGCGCACCACTACCTCATTATTATGAATAGTGGCCGTACGAACCCCGAATTAACTTCCGTCAGTTCCGATAGACTCGTATGGACAATACGAGCGCAACGGAACTCGTTGCGTCTCGATACGAGGTCGTATGGAGGGTATGCCATTTTAGTCCTATGCAGATCGCCTCAGTGCAACGCACGAAATATAAAGCACACGAACCCGGCATCGGCCCCGGCGACTCTTATCATGTCCCGGGAGCCGAGGAGGACCCCGCCCTAAGTTGACTTGGTCAAACCCCCCCCCCCCCCCCCCCCCAGTCTGAAATTACTTAGGAAAGAGACGAAAAGAAAAGGGGGGGGGAGAGAAGCCCCTCCCCCAAAAAGGAAGGGCTGCCTATTCATGGGCAGCCCCCCTATTTGGGCAGGAGAGAGGGGAGGGAGGGGGGGGGGGGGGGGGGGGGGGGGGGGGGGGGGGGGGGGGGGGGGGGGGGGGGGGGGGGAATATCTCCCCCTCCCTTATCCCCACGTGGAGGAAAAGGAAGGGGGAGAGGAGAGCTTCCCCCTCCCTATAAAAGGAGGGGCAGCCCTCTCCATTTCTCCCCCACACACACCTCCTCTCCCTCTCTCTCAGACCTCCCCTGACGGCAGCCCCCCCCCAGCCAGCCACCTCCTCCTCCTCCCCCTTGCCGGAGCAAGCCACCCAAAGCCGACCTCCTCCTCCTCCTCCATGGCCGGCCACCACCACCCCACCCCTCAGGTAGAAGATCTCCTCCACCTCCTTCCCACCTCCAGGGTAGAACCCCCCCCCCCCCCCCCCCCCCCCTCCCCCTGTCGCCGGAGCGCCGCCGGCCGCCGCCCGAGCCTTGGCAAGGCTCGGGGAGGAGGCCGGCAGAGGAATCGCTCCTCCCCAGCGCCGGTGGTGGCGCTGGGGGGGGAGGAGGTCCCCGTCAGGGACCTCGGCGCCGGTGCTGGGGAGGCGGCCGGGCCGCCGGCGGGCACGGCCGGCGGCACCCGCGGCCTCCCCCGCCTCCCTGCTTTCCTGTACGGGGATAGCCCCTTCCCCGGCGGCGGCTGGCGGCTCCAGGCCGCCGGGCCACCGCCGGAGGGTTGCCCCCTCCCCGGCGCCCCGGTCAGTGGCGGCCGGGAGGGCAGCGCACGGCAGGAGCGGCGGCACAGCGGGCCTGCATGGCCCATGCAGGCCACGCCGCCACCGCCCGCCCCCTTTTTATCCCTCCCCCGGCGGTGGCCGGCGGTGCCAAGCCGCCGGACCACCCCCGGAGGAGTCGCCGGCCCCCGGCACACCGGCCGGGGGCACCCCCCACCCCATCCCTCCGGTGGAGGCGGTGGCGGCAAGCCTGCAGGAGGCGTACAGGCCGCCACCGCCCCCGTGCCCTTACGGCACCAACCCCGGTGGTAGCCGGCGGCGCCAGGCCGCCGGACCACCACCGGAGTGGTCGCCAGCCCCCGGCGCACCGACCGGGGGCGGCGCCGGCCCCATCCGGCCGCTGCCGGCGGCGGCAGCGGCCGCCTCCCGTCCAGGTCGACGGGAGCCGCCCGATCTCCCGCGGGAGATCTAGCGGCTCCCGTAACCTAGACTCCCGCCCTTCCCCTCAACATGTGTGCCCCCCACAGCGGATCCGCTGTGGATCCGCTGTGGGGACCCGAGGATGGCGCCCGGTGTGGCGCCCCCAGAACCCTCCTTTCCCCCTATCCGCACCCCAAACCCCCTTAACCTTCCTCATTTTTCTAAGGAAAAATGGGGCCTTTTCAGAAAAAGTTTTCTAAATGAAAAATGTGCCCCACCCTTGGGGGCACCCCCTGTAATTTTTTGGGATTTTTAGGAGGGGTTTTACTATTTTTAAAACCCAATATAAAGTTTATTTTAGGTATTAAAATGCCCAAATGTGTTTCTAAAAATCCCCAAAAATTAGGGGCACTAAATATAGGTATTTTACAAATACTACCAAAGATAGGGGGTGTGGACTTGTGATTTAACCCCTCAAAAGCCTTTTCAAACAAAAATAGACGCCCGGAAAAGAGCGAAATTCATTAAAACGAATCGGCGTCTCCTCGACGCATATCTTAAATACTTATCCAAAATTATGCGTATTAAACTAAAAAGATCGACTAAGCTCGGAGAAGCAACGCAAAAATCGGAACGACATCGCGACGCAGCACCAAAACGTAACCCCGCCGCGACAATAATAAAAGAACGGAGTCGTCGATCGAAGCCTCCTCTTATGGAGTGATTGGACTACTAACCATTTCTTCTTATGCAATTACTTTCGTTTAAATCCAGTCTCGCACTGGTCCCCCGTACTTATTTTCTGTACTCTCAATTAAATCCAGTCTCGCACTGGTCCCCCGTACTTATTTTCTGTACTCTCAATTAAATCCAGTCTCGCACTGGTCCCCCGTACTTATTTTCTGTACTCTCAATTAAATCCAGTCTCGCACTGGTCCCCCGTACCTATTTTCAGCACTTTCGTTTAAATCCAGTCTCGTACTGGTCCCCCGCATTTACATTCAGCACTTTCGTTTAAATCCAGTCTCGTACTGGTCCTTATTACATGGCCTTTGCTTTCGGCCTACCTTTCTGTTTATTACATGGCCTTTGCTTTCGGCCTACCTTTCTGCTTATTACATGGCCTTTGCTTTCGGCCTACCTTTCTGTTTATTACATGGCCTTTGCTTTCGGCCTACCTTTCTGTTTATTACATGGCCTTTGCTTTCGGCCTACCTTTCTGCTTATTACATGGCCTTTGCTTTCGGCCTACCTTTCTGTTTATTACATGGCCTTTGCTTTCGGCCTACCTTTCTGCTTATTACATGGCCTTTGCTTTCGGCCTACCTTTCTGTTTATTACATAGCTTTTGCTTTCGGCCTACCTTTCTGTTTATTACATGGCCTTTGCTTTCGGCCTACATTTCTGTTTAAATATTATGGCCCATGCTTCGGCCTAATTTATTTACTAGTGAAGAGCTGCCGTGGCAACAAATGCGGTGCTTATCCTCCCTTCGGCGGGGCCTTAGTTGGGGAAAACTCGGAGTTGAGTCTCTCCTCCCAAGTTAGCCCCAAGCAAGGAGCACTCATACCACTAAGCCTCCCGGCCCAAGGTCATGCGACCGGTCGAGTATGAATTGCCACGTGGCCTAAAGGTTCGTTTAAAAATAAGCGGGTGAAGATTGTTTGGAAGTGGCGGGTCGGTCACGCTCGCAGACCGTTCGTACCGGTGCGGGTGAGTTGACGACTCATGGCGACAGGGAGATGGGCACAGTGGGTTATTACCCTCTGAGCCTGCAGTATCGCCTCCGCTGGTCGGCCTAAAAATCGGTTCGCCGGATGTCGCTCACATCCATTCAGTACACCAAGTTGTACGGGAGGGCCTGAATGATACGGTACGACTACATTCAGAAGTGGCAGGACTGGCCACTGTCACCGACGGCCACATCGGTGAGGCCCGCGGGATTAGCTCCCCTGCTTGAACTAAAGCGGTCTAAAACTGTGTCGACACAGGGTCTTTGTGTGGGTACAGCTCTTGAGAACCTGGGGTGTGTGTATACGCGCGATCGTATTATAGATTTATTATGCCGCGCGATTGTGGTTATTCGGGCAGGAGCCCCGCTTTATATATATAGATGTGTATGTATATGATTACCTGCTGCTAACCCTTTCCTTGCTTCGGCTATTTCAATTCTGTCTTTAGCCGCCCCCTGGATACGGATCCGGGGAGGGGGATGTGTTTTCTGCTTAGCTCTGTGACTAACGGTTATTTCTTATAACCAATCACAGGAGACGGGACAGCGTGAAGCCCCCACATCACAGGTTGACCGGGAAGCCTTGGAGATGATCCGTTCGATTACCCCAGCCTCCCCTTCTATCTTCAGAGATGTGAGTACGAGTATATAGGGACGAGCCCAGGACTCCCTTTTGTCTTAGCATATGTAGTCTACGGACAATATTTTGTAAACGATAGGCTTCGGCCCCGTTAAGTTGTAAATATAAGCTGTATGTTTGGTTTGCCCATCTTTTGATTGCTTCCGCTATGTGTTCTGATGTGAGGTTATGATTCTTGTGCCTGACAAGGAGACCGCTCAGCGCTCGAGGGGGGATGGGACGTCACCACCCGGGGAGCGTTAAGGGGTCATTCTTGGGCAGTAAGATCCCCCCTCCCTGAACCCGGTTCAGGATTGGGGAGGGGGGGTCTTACAAGGAGAACTCCTCCCCCAGCCGCAAGCCCGACTCCCCCCAGCCTTCTCTCTCTCTCTCGGTTCTTTGGAGCAGCTGCGACCCCCGAGCCCCTCCCCCTTCGTCTCCCTGTTTCGAGCCAGGAAGGAGGAGGACCGACCCCCTCCCCCTTCGTCTCTCTGTCTCACGCCAGGAAGGAGGAGGCCCGACCCCCTCCCCCTTCGTCTCCCTGTTTCGCGCCGGGAAAGAGGAGGCCCGACCCCCTCCCCCTTCGTCTCTCTGTCTCGCGCCAGGAAGGAGGAGGCCCGACCCCCTCCCCCTTCGTCTCTCTGTCTCGCGCCAGGAAGGAGGAGGCCCGACCCCCGAACCCCCTTCATTTCTCTGTCTCGCCGCCAGCAACAGCAGGAGGCCGACCCTCGCTCCGGCCGGGAGCTCCTCTCCCGTGGCCGTCCGAGGTGAGATCCGGCCAGGAGCTCCTCTCCCGTGGCCGTCCGAGGCGAGATCCGGCCGGGAGCTTCTCTCCCGCGGCCTCTTGGAGCACGATCGGTCGGGAGCTCCTCTCCCGTGGCCGACTTGGGGCAAAACTCGGCACATAGAGGCCAGATCTATGCACGGAAAGCCGCTACGGCTTCTAGACGAGGAGCCTCTGGCAAAATACACGCTACAAGGGTAACGATGTTTCTACTTGGGCAGGTGAAGCCTTCAAATTCTCATATTTGCATGGAAGCCCCTCTCCACCAACGGGTGGGGGGAGGGAGCTCTCCGACGGGTTGACGTGCGCGTCCCCGCTATTAACTGCATTAGCGCCCGGAAGTGTGAGTATGGGTTTAGGCATTCTGTGTGAAGCTCATCCGTGTGTGTAGACCGGATTGGTGATGTTTCTGTGTGAAGCCCATCCGGGTGTGTAGACCGGATTGGTGATGTTGATGTGTGAAGCCCATCCGTGTGTGTAGACCGGATTGGTGATGTTGCTGTGTGAAGCCCATCCGTGTGTGTAGACCGGATTGGTGATGTTGCTGTGTGAAGCCCATCCGTGTGTGTAGACCGGATTGGTGATGTTACTGTGTGAAGCCTGTCCGGGCGTGGGGGCCGGACTGGTGATGTTCTGGGGACCCCGGAGAAGACTCCGTGGAAGATATTTAGTATTTGCTCGTATTTATAAGATGTTGCCGCCTCGGGAAAGGGGCGTGGGCAATATAGCTCAGTTTGCTTCAATTGGCCGAGGTTCAGTTTGCTACCGCATGGCGAGACGTTGGCGTACAGGTGTCGCAGTACCAAGCAGGGGATTGCGGGCTTTAAGCCCAAAGTTGTGCCGCCCCGAGAAGGGCTTATTTATTTATATTTGTCGGCCTGCGTGCCGAAGTATGGAGCTTATGCTCTTGTAAATTAAAATGCCTGTGATGCCCTCTTATGTAGCTTATATTTTTATCGTAGGCGAGTGGTGTTTTCACGAACCACTCGCCCCGTGGGAACCCCGAGGTGAAATTACCGGGAAGACCTTAAGGGTCAGTTAATTAACTCTTAGAACGGCGGAGTTACGCTGTCGGCAGTCCCATTTGGGCTGCGTATAGTCAGCCTGTTTGTCGGGATTACGCTATTGGCGACCCGGACGAGGAATGCTATAAATAGACCCAAGAGAGCACCTTTAGGAAGGGGATTCGGTTTGGGATTTCCCCTTAAATGTTTTGGTTGGCCAAGAGAGTCTCCCAATGGTGCTTTGTCTCAGCTTTGGCTTGGGAGGGGAAGCGCTCAACGATCTTCCGGGTTAATGGAGGGACCTCCTCGCTGTGACTAAGATCTTAGTCAATCTTCCTAGTTTCCGGTCTACCTTCTCTGAGGGATCAGTAAGGGCTAGCCGCCCCTCATCTCGGTGAGGGCCCCGAACTCCACAAGAGACCGAGAAATCAGTTTCAACACGAGCGCCAAGCAATGAAAGATCGCCAAGCAGTGAAAGATTGCGGGCTGGAAAACCCTTCTGCAGATTCCAGAACCAGCGCCAAGGAGGATCGCGATCGGCGGCAGAAAATTGCAAAAAAACGAAGAACTGCGCACAAAATTGCACGGGAGCGGAAGAAATCGCAAACGGCGATGGATCACGCCTACAACCGACGGAAATCGCGATTGAAAGAGAAGTTCTCTTGCGATCGGCGACGGGAATGCGAATCGGAAGACAAGAGCACCGACGGGAGCGAAAGGGAGCGGAAACCCTAAACGAGTATCTTGAGAATGTTGGGGCTCTGCTCAAGATATTCTACTAAGCCTCATCAACATGTGGAATGGACTTATATATTATCTCCAGCGTAGAGCCCTTAACCCTAGTGACACGGAACCCGTTGGGTCGTTCCGAGTCGGTCCTGACACGCGCGGACATATTAATAAATTAAACCTAACAAGTACACCAAAGGGGAAGATTTGTGCTTAACAGGATACTCGGATAGCGATTGGACTGGATGTGATGATGACAGGAGGAGCACATCCGGATATCTTTTCTACTTGGGAGAAAACCCAATTTCCTGGACCTGCAGGAAGCAGAAAACTATAGCCCTATCTTCTACAGAGGCATAGTACACTGCCCTGTGTGAAGCAGCCAAAGAAGCAGTATGGCTCAAGAAGCTCTTACATGAGCTAACTGAAGCAATTGATAACCCAACACGAATCTGGGTCGACAATACCTCTGCTTTAGCCCTAGCAAAGAATCCGGTCTTTCACAACCGATCCAAGCATATTGAAATTAAAATGCACTACACTCGAGACCTAATCAGCCAGAAAGAAATTGTGCTCGATTACGTGCAATCAAAGAACCAACTTGCCGATGTGCTAACCAAGCCACTACAATTTTTCCCTTTCTCAGATCTGAGGACAAAGTTGAAGATAGCCGACAGTCGAGATTGCGGGAGGGTGTTGGACACCAATCTCGACAGCATAGCCCCCAGGAACCAGCCTTACATGGAAGAAGAAGGAATGGAAGATCGAGACCTGCGCAAGATGGAAAAGGAAAGTCAGCAGGAAGAAGAAGGAAATGAAGAGAACGAGGAAAGTTGAATTCATGTCTGCTCCCTGTCAGGTGTCTTGGTTGCTGCTCCCTTTTTTTGTCTTATCGTGGTGTTGTCCCGTCGACTTTTTGTTCTGCTCCTTTATTTAAGTGTGTTGTATGAAACCTGTAACGAAGTAGTAAAATATGTGTGCTGTTTTATGAGGATTGTGGTGATGCTATGAATGAAGTATTCTGTTAGTTGTTTTGAATCATTGCCCCCCCCCCCCCCCCCCCCCCCCCCCCTTCTCATCTTATTTCCAATAACCGTGACTGAAGACACAATAAAATAATTATAAATGAATTAAATTCTAACATGTTCTAGATCAAACTTTTAGATAAATTATGAAAAAAAATGTTTTAGATTAATTATCTTGGATTTTTGACACTAAACACCCTCCAATTATGAGGGTTTGACACATTGCACCATAAGATTTATTTTTTGGCACTTTTCATTCCCACAATCTCTTTAGTAGAGCACATTGCATCATCTCTTTAGTAGAGCACATTGCATCATCTCTTTGGTAGAGCACCTTGCACCATCTTCTTTTTTCGGACATTTTTTTAATTTATAAAAATAATATAATAATAACCGGGTGGGGTATTTTGTCTCCCACGAGCTCCAAGCGAACCTTCTCCCCGACAACCTCTCTCTCCGGCGATCTCTCTCCCCTGTGATTGGAGAGGAGGGAGGAGGAGACGCACATGCGGAAGAGGCAGTTGGGGAGGTGCATGGAGTTGCTCTCTCCGGCGATCTCTCTCCCGTGCGATTTGAGAGGAGGGAGGCGGAGGCACCCATGCGGAAGAGGCAGTTGGGAGGAGCATGGAGCGGTTGCGGCCGGCATAGCAGTTGGAGTGGGCCTGCACATTGATCTGTTAATTAAAAAAAATGCTGAAAAAGAAGAGGGCGCAAGGTGCTCTACTAAAAAGATTAGGGGGTGCAAAGTTTCAAAAAATAAATTTTAAGGTGCAATGTGCCAAAGCCCCCTAATTGAAAGATGTTAAGTGCCAAAAATTCAATTATCTTATAAAATCTCCATACCACATGCTGGAATCTTAGAATATGACATTTACATTTTTTTATGCATCAAGTTTGCAGATAGTTTTGACATTTTTTTAGAGTAATTATATGTGCAAATTAAGTTTGGCTATGTGCAAACCGTGATTATGTGCAAATCAAAAAAATTTAAGTGCAAACCAATTTTTTATGTGCAAATCAACTTGAAGCAATAAAAAAAACCAATTGAGAGTCACGGATTATTCCATCGTCTTCCTCTGCTCTGGATTGTCAAATAAAATACGATGATGTTGTAGATTCTCAAAATAAATCAACCAAAATAGAGAAATAATAAACATTACTTACTGAATAAAATTTCAGAAACCTAGGAAGAAAGGACTGATCGCTCATTTTCTTCACAATGATATTTGGGAGGCGGCAAACTACAGAAATCGCATTTTCTGTTGAGGAAGGTAAGCTTCTTGTGCGGCGTGGATTGGGAAAAGGATAGAGGAACCAAGCTTGTAGGATCGCGATCCGGATCGTAGGATCGCATGATCCTACGATCCAGAATTTGATTTTCGATCCGGATCGCGCTCGGGATCGGGATCAGGCTTTAAGTGTCTGGGATCGCGTGTGGGATCGTGGAATCGTTAGGATCGCGATTCATGCGCGATCCAAACGATCCAGCGCTTCTTTAATTAATGGCCTTTAAAAATAAGTCGATGACGCTCGGCCAGTCCAATGTCCAAACCCAAACCCTATTCCTCTTTGCGGCTGCTCTCTCCTACGGTCCTGCTCTCAACGGCGAGCCGACGACGCTTGGATTTCCTCATTTCCTGTATCGTTCTCTTGCCCGCAAAAGGTCGGTCATTTCCTGCTCTCAACGGCGAGTCGGCTACGCTCAGATATCCTGTATCGTTCACTTGCCCGCAAAAGGTCGGCCATTTCCTGCTCTCAACGGCGAGTCGGCGACGCTCGGTGCCTCGGATTTCCTGTATCGTTCACTTGCCCGCAAAAGGTCAGCCATTTCCTGCTCTCTCCTGCGGTTCTGCCGTAGCCCGTAAGCCGTTGCTAACATCCTGTAACTGCCGTCTACCGTTCGGCCATTTCCTGCAAGGTAAGAGACGAAGCCTTTCAAGTAATGTTAGTTGTGTTTATTCCTTGTGATTCATAGAGAATCTAAAGATTTTGGATCCTTGAGAGCATGCTTACTTTTCAACCATTTGTTTTATCTTGAGAATTGCTTGAGAACAAGTGATTCCTGCAGTGACCTCGATGCTATCGAGTATATTAGTGAGGGTAAATGAGATGATGATGATGAGAATGCAAGTGGTGATGATGAAGATGCGATAATTGGTGATGATGATATGGTCTATGTACCAGTTAATTATTTGTACTGATGGACTGATGGTTTTATGCTCTCCAAGATTATTGATTGTTACAGTCTTACAGATATTAGTTTTTTATTTCTCAATTCTCATTTGATGTGTTGTTAACTTGTTATGCACTTATGCTTAATTTTTTTTTATCTTTGATCATGATCATAATGTTGCTTTGTTATTTTGAGTCAATTTAGTTAGCATATGCACGTGAAACTATAAACTTATTTAACCATGCAGCTAAAGCCTCAAGGTTGACAAGTTCAAGCTTAATGAGTTTTCAAGGACATCAGAATCAAAATTCTTAAGGGTAAGAGTTAAACTCAAGTGATTAATTTCCATTTTCTTCGTGTTTGATCAAATTTCCACATTCAACATATGAAAATGATTAATTTTATAGTTTTTTGTATTGATTTTTTGTACAATTGTATGATACCAAATTCAATTTCATATTTTAAGTCTTACTTTATGAATGTAGTAGGATCTTACGATCCTCGATCCGATCATACGCTCCGATCCGATCCAACCAGCAAAATGATCCCACCTAGGATCTCGATCCTGACAACTTTGAGAGGAACGAGAGAAAGATGAAGATGAGAACCTGTATACTGCAGGTCTCCGCCGTTTACTCCAAGCTTTTCTCACGGTGTAGGAAGTCGCGATCTTCTTCTCCCTTGTAGGGGTGGCGCGCGGCGGTGGGTGTGATCAGTCGGAGTAGGTAGAGACGGCGGAGGCCATGGGCGGTGAGGGAGTGGTTGAGGGAATTAGGAGAAAGCTGCAGGGGGAGGAGGCCTCAGATGGAGCTTGAGGCGGCACCAAGGGCAGGGGAGCTCAGATGGAGCGAAGGAGAGTACCGGAAAAATCATGTCGATTGAAGAGAGAGAGAGGCAAATGACGATTTTAGGAGAGAGAGAGAGGTACATGGCGATTTGAGGAGAGAGAGGTACATGACGTTTTTTCCTGGAACGATTTGCACCTAATAGTTCTTAAGTTACAATAAAATAATATTTTTCATTTTTTTTTCAGGTTGGAAAGTAGAGAAAACTGGGTTGCACTTAACACCACTCTTTTTTCTTATCAAAAGAAATGTTCTAGATTGCTGTTTGGGAGGTGTCACCTGACTGGACGGCGGGGGAAATTATGAAGATCATTCAATTTTTTGATTACAGTTATCGAGAATATATAGAGAGGCACAGAGGCCAGAGCTGACGGATGTGGAACTTGGACGCCCGTTACACTCCCCCATAACCATTTTTAATGGAGACATGACAGTGCCTCGTCATTTGTGAAGCGTCTTTTACGATTCCCCATCTCATCTCACACCCAACAAACGGGCTGAATCATATCTCATTAGTATATGAATGGAAGAAAGTTAGATTTACAGCATTGGGCCATGTCTTCTACGATCAAAGTTAGATTTTTGGTCGACGGAGAGAAGAAGCGTGTGGTTTTTGCCGAAGCTGGAAGTGATTTTGTGGACGTCCTCTTCAGCTTCCTCACACTGCCGCTGGGAAGCATCGTTCGACTTTTGAGCAAACAGTCATGTTTGGGATGTTGGATGATAAACCTCACATGCACAAGTATGGAGGAGTTGTCATAATGAAGAATGGTCATGACCACCACCTAAAGTTGTGTCATCTCATAGGGATGAGTTTTATATTAGTTTTGTTGCGGCTTCTCAACGCCCTCGGTAGACCGGTTCAGATTCGGTCCGTCTTAACCCGGGCGGTCGAGTGCGCACACAGTCAGAATGTTGCAGAGATTAAATGCTGAAAATTGTACACACAGATCTTTAGCGTGGAAAACCCTTCAAAGGGTGAAAAACCACGTGGCTAGGGCGGTGCTGGCCGAAATCCACTATATTAGGTTGTTACAATGCTTTCTTTGAGAATGCGAGGGCGACAGGTCGCGCCTCGTTACAATTGTGGAGGAGAGAGAGAAAAGACTCCGTGGGTGACAGGCCACCGCGTAGGAGTTGAGCGCCCTGCTGCGCGTCTGGTGCGGTTGCGCGCTTCCTGGGTGAGTGTTGTGAAATCGGATCGAGTTAAGCCGCGGTAGCGCAACGGAATTTCACGAATGAGCAAGAACCAGTATCGCGCAAAAATAAAATACGGAACGAGATTCTAGCATGCACAGACGACACAAAAGATTACGTGGTTCGGAGTATGAGACTCCTACTCCACGGGGAGAGCGCGCCGAAAGATCCACTATAAATATGAGAGTTACAAGATACAATAGTGAGACAAAAGATATTACGTGGTGCGTCCAGTAGAATCTGCCCCCAAACTGCACTGGTAGCTATCGCGAGCGATACCGATGTCGTCGAGCGATGTCTCGCACTGCCACCGGGCCCAAGACCCGCCGCCGCTGCTTCCGCACGCCTGGACCACCGCCCTGCTGCCGCCGCTCTCACCGAAACCAAGTTCCGCGGCTGTCGCCGGCCTGGATCACACTGAGGGTCTCCGCCGCTGTTGAAGAACTCCTGGAGCCACCGCCGCCGCCGCCCGCTGCTTCCACCTGAAACAGCCCGAAAAGCTCCCTTGGCCTGAGGCCGCCTGTCGCCGCTGGACAGAGCCGTCGCCTCCTTGCCGCCGAGCTACTAGCGCCGCTGCTGCCGCTCACCTCTCTCAACTGCCTCCTCCCTCCTGCGGAATTTGCTTGGCGTGTAATAAACCGGATGGGGCAATCCTCATATATATAGGCAGAAGATATCAACCTCATTAAAGGAGATATCAATTTAATTAGGGGAGTGTCATAATTAGGCTCGGCCAAATAGGAAAGGGCACCCGGCTAAATAAGGAGATTTAGAATCCCCCCTAATTAATATTCCTATAATAGGACTCCTCTCAATAGGAAACAATGGCCTCCCTTGGATCGATGAGGTGGCATGATCTCAACGATCCGAACACACGGATTAGTGAGGTGTCACAAATCCAACAAACTCCACCTTGACACCTCACCCGAACGTAACTCCACCTCCACCTTGGATCTCCCATACCGGCGACTACGAAACCCCTTTCCCTGGGGTCTGACCGCGATCAACGCGCATCAGAATGAGTCAAGTCAAGACCGCTCTTGAACTTGACTCCAGTCACTGGACTTCCTCGCAAGTCCGTACTAATATCCCTCCAGGATATCTCCCGCAGCTTCCTGCCTCCGCCTCTACCGAACTCCCTCAACTCCCGGTGGCGCACCCCGACGAGCTTCGCCCTTGCCCTATAGACCGAGTCTTTTGCAAGACGACTCGCACTCAACCTCTCACTGTGCGACTCCACCTTCTCCTGAGTGATCATGAGTTCCCTGGTGGGACCCTTGAGCCGGATGGCTCCCTTTGCGGCGTCTGGGCTCTTCTGAGATGACTCTCCGCCCACGGATGCGAAGACTTTACCTCCGCCAAGGTCCTTCTTCTGCCAAAGGCCAAAATCAATTTTGCCGTCGTACCTAGAAATCTCGAATTTTGCCGACATTGTCTTGCTCGCAGAGCTACTGGGCGATCAAGATGATATTCGCGGAACCGATCTGGGAAGATAGGGAGCGGACCAATGTCGTCACCCACCGTTGACCCAAATCAGAAAACCGGAACGTCCAGACGTTCACCCCCGCGGAACCTCCCTCTGATACCAATTATTGTGAAATCGGATCGAGTTAAGCCGCGGCAGCGCAACGGAATTTCACGAATGAGCAAGAACCAGTATCGCGCAAAAATAAAATACGGAACGAGATTCTAGCATACACAGACGACACAAAAGATTACATGGTTCGGAGTATGAGACTCCTACTCCACGGGGAGAGCGCGCCGAAAGATCCACTATAAATATGAGAGTTACAAGATACAATAGTGAGACAAAAGATATTACGTGGTGCGTCCAGTAGAATCTGCACCCAAACTGCACTGGTAGCTATCGCGAGCGATACCGATGTCGTCGAGCGATGTCTCGCACTGCCACCGGGCCCAAGACCCGCCGCCGCTGCTTCCGCACTCCTGGACCACCGCCCTGCTGCCGCCGCTCTCACCGGAACTAAGTTCCGCGGCTGTCGCCGGCCTGGATCACACTGAGGGTCTCCGTCGCTGTTGAAGAACTCCTGGAGCCACCGCTGCCGCCGCCCGCTGCTTCCACCTGAAATAGCCCGAAAAGCTCCCTTGGCCTGAGGCCGCCTGTCGCCGCTGGACAGAGCCGCCGCCTCCTTGCCGCCGAGCTACTGGTGCCGCTGCTGCCGCTCACCTCTCTCAACTGCCTCCTCCCTCCTGCGGAATTTGCTTGGCGTGTAATAAACCGGATGGGGCAATCCTCATATATATAGGCAGAAGATATTAACCTCATTAAAGGAGATATCAATTTAATTTGGGGAGTGCCATAATTAGGCTCGGCCAAATAGGAAAGGCCACCCGGCTAAATAAGGAGATTTAGAATCCCCCCTAATTAATATTCCTATAATAGGACTCCTCTCAATAGGAAACAATGGCCTCCCTTGGATCGATGAGGTGGCATGATCTCAACGATCCGAGCACACGGATTAGTGAGGTGTCACAAATCCAACAGGTGAGCACTTCGCGGAGCGCCTTGACTTTGCTGCTCGGCTTGGAGCGCTCGCCTTGGACCGTGGTGCACTTCTTCCCTCGGGAGAGGCGCTCGTAGGAGGAACCTGTCAGTTAGTAGAAAAGAAGTGGCGGAATGTAGAGAGAGAAGCTCTGGGGAGAGGAGGAAATGAAGAGAGAGAGAGAGAGAGAGAGAGAGAGAGAGAGAGAGAGAGAGAGAGAGAGAGAGAGAGAGAGAAGGAGAGAATAAGAGATCGCCCCTAAATGAAGACCCTTGAGGGTCTATTTATAGGCTTGGGGGGTGGAAGTTACGGTGGTTACGGTGGTTATTGCGGATAACCACCACATGGAGGGCCGAGATCGTTTGTGACGATCGAATGGCCGTGATCGCGTGGGATGATCGGAGGGCCGCGGGGGCCTGGAGAGATCCGACGGTGGAGAGCGAAGGGCGGCGACGACGGTGGCCGGCCATGGGTGGCCGGCCGCCAAGGGGTGGCCGGCCATGGCCACCGGCCACGAAGGGGGCGGTGAGCGGCGGCCGGCCGGCGGCGGTGGCCGGCCGGCGGTCGGCGGCCGGCGGTCAGCGGCCGGCGGTCGGCGGCCGGCGGCGGTCGATGGTCGGTCGCCGGCCGGTGGTTGGCGGCGGCCGGCCGGTGCCGGCCGGCGGGTGGCGGCCGGCCGGTGCCGGCCGGCGGGTGGCGGCCGGCCGGCCGTTGGTGGCGGCTGGCCGGCGATTGGCGGCGGCCGGCCGGCGGCGGTGGTCGGCCGGCGGCGGCCGACCGGTGGTTGGCGGCGGTTGGCCGGCGGTGGTTGCGATCTCGCGCGGGGCGGTTGGGATCCCGCGCGAGGTTACTTGATTCGGCGTGCGGTGGTTTCGGGATCCGCCGCGCCGTAATGGGATTTAATGTGCGGAAATGGGATCCGGTGTGCGGTGGTTACGGGTTTTTCCATAAATAGAGGGGGAACCCATCAAGTTTATTTTATATGAATATGGGCTTGTGTTTGACCCATGCTTTGTAATGATGTGTTTGGCTTCTATATAAAGGTCATTCCTTCCATTGTAACAAAATCACTTTTGAATCAAAGACTTTAAGCTAAAAAAAAAACAAAAAACAAAAACTGAAATGAAATAACCGATGAAGTAGGGGGAGAGGGAGAAGAAACGTGAAAGAGCTTGAAGTTTACATTGATTTAAAAGTGATTTTGTTACAATGGAAGGAATGACCTTTATATAGAAGCCAAACACATCATTACAAAGCATGGGTCAAACACAAGCCCATATTCATATAAAATAAACTAATATAAAACCCATCCCTATGAGATGACACAACTTTAGGTGGTGGTCATGGTCATTCTTCATTATGACAACTCATCCATACTTGTGCATGTGAGGTTTATCATCCAACACCCTCCCATAAACCGATACCTGAATCAAAAATATTTTCTTCCTTAGATATTTTTTTTGATGGATCTTGTTGGAAGGAGGTAGGAGGACGCTGCCGGGTAGGCGAAGTGGGACAGAACTCATACTAGCCACCGGGGATATTCCGATTTTTTCCCGGTCCCTCTCGTCACGGTATTGCATAAATTTGTACACCAAATGACGCCTCCACGGCAAGACGAAAACTCCCACGCACGACCTCGCAGGATAGAAATTGTGAGACAAAGCCCATACGAGCCACCAGGGAATCCGTATTTTTCGGCCCCTCTTTTCGACATAGCCACGCCTAGATTTGATTTCACAAGGACTTCGCCGGCGAGATCGACCAACCGACTCAACCTCGCTTTGATACCATGTTGGATTTTAGGAAGAAAATAACAAAAAACTGAAATGAAAACAACCGATGAAGTGGGGGAGAGGAAACATGAAAACTTTGATGATTACATTTCTTCAAAAGAGGGGATTCTATCTCCCCTACACTTCTTACAACCAGCAACCTCAATATATAGGAGGCTGAAAATGAGAACAGGCATGGGCACAATCACATAGCCCATATATTGACTCATACCCATAGATAAGACAATACATCAGTTTTATATTTAAAAAAAAATCTGATTTTTGATTATAACTTCTCATCAGAGGGAGGCACAAGTTTCCAGGATGAGGCTTATCCATGCTTAAACTTCCTGCTATCTCATTTTTTGAATTCCTTGTAGGGGAAGGCTTATATTCTAACACCCCCTCTTAAGCCAAAAACTGCAAAGACTTATTTTCTTCCACAGATTTTTTTTTTTGATGGATCTTGTTGGAAGGAGGTAGGAGGACGCTGTCGGGTAGGCAAAGTGGGACAGAACTCAACGCGCCACCGGGGATATTCCATTTTCTTTTCCGATCCCACTCGTCATGGTCATCCTTGACTCTGCACTCCAAACGACGTCTCCACGGCAAGACGAAACCACCCACACACGACCTCGCTAGGAAGAACTTGAGAGACAAAGCCCAAACGAGCTACCGGGGAATCCGCATTTTATCGACCCCTCTTTTCGACATAGCCACGCCCAACATGGGATCTCTCGACAATCTTTATGAAAGCGTTGAGCAGCTCGACGCCAAGCACCTGCAGACCGAGGCTTGCAAGGATATGCTTCTCAATCCTCGGAGTGCTGCTGCAATAGAGTGTGAGGACTTGAAGATCGAAGGTATTCATGAACTAAAGCCTAGGAGGTTCTACACCTGTAGCCAAGATAATTGCCTAATCCAGTCCACCTGTTACTATACATATTCATCAAAGAGTTTATGCAGCCTCTGTTGCAAACTGATGAATAAACATTGGCACTGGCCCAAGGAAACTTCAGAAAAGGGAGGGGTCTTTGTTAATGAGATGATCGAATTTTTGATAACTGATGATTTACAGGTGATACCAACTTCGTTATTAAAGGGTTTCTCTCTTCTTACACAAATGCAAGTTAAAAATTCAAGTGTGTTAGAGGAAAGGCTAATAGATTTCAGCACAGAAGAGGTAAAAGCTAATTATATTCCCGAGGAGGTCATTAGTAAACTTTGATATTTATTAAAAAAAATTTAATTTCAGATTTTAAACTTTCTGAGGAGGTCATTAGTATCCAAGAAGGTATTAACAGATGTTTGTTTCCCTGATGCTTGCGTGCAAGCAAGCGTAGGTCTCTTTTTACCAATAAAAGATGAGTGTTTTGACAACGAAGCGGGAAAGGAGATTTCCTTAAAACTCGTCTTAAACAAAGAAAACAACAACATTCTGTATGCTGAAGTTGGGGATGATTTCACTAATTTGCTGTTCAGCTTTCTCACCTTTCCTTTTGGCACTGTGTTGCGATTAGTATCAAACAATCTATCCGTTGGCGGTTGCATCAACAATTTATATTCATCAACGAATAGTATGGGGTTAGACCGCTTCAAGTCAGAAATTTGTAGAAATATGTTGGTGACTCCAAAACTTTCTACCTTTCATGGTTGTAAGGGCCTGATACTGGAAATGGAAGAAATTACATCAATAAAATCAACCACATCGGGTAGTTGCGCAAAATGTTTTGTGGACAACGGATGCAAAAGGTGTGCAAAGGCACCATGCGTACATGGAATAAGTGAGCACAAGTTCTTGGAGCTGAATCCAAAGTCAGCAAAGGGGGTGACAAATAATGGCGGAGCTTTTGTGGCCGGCTCAAGAAGGTTTATGATTACAGATAATCTTCACATTTCCCTATTATCCGCTATATCAGCCATAGTTAATGCCTTAATGGTCAGAATTTGCCAATTTCTGATGTGGTTGAAAAAGAAGTTTCTCTCGATAAGGTCAAGGTAAATTGGCTGCATTAACTTTTAATGTTACTGAAATAGTTTTCTTAACAAAATTTTTATCTTGTACTTACCAACTCCCCTTCTTTTAAATGCAGGCTCGTTCATTGTTGAGTGCTATACTTGCCTCTAGAACAGTGTTAACTGACATTTTTGTTCCTAAATCAACATCGCGGAAAAGAAGCTCGTTAATGTATTCATAGTTTGTGGTTATTTTCATTATTCACTCCTTCTGCAACGAAGCAATTTTGTAAGCCCTTCTTGATGATGCTAGAGAGATGCGACATCATGTGAGGACAGTCTCAGATCCTCAAAAAGTTGGGAGGCATTTCAATCCATCAAAGTTAAGCAAGGATATGGTTCCTCGTGGAGGTAGGATATGATGCAGAGCAAATCACCCCATTTTCTGAGATTTATTACAAATTCCATTCGGGCAATCAAAATTTCTTCCTGTTTTGATCCGAATCAATGAGGTGATCTTAGTTCATCAGTACCTCATTGACTCCTCAAATCACACTCCTCACTCATATGTATATGTTGCGGGCGCAGGCCGCATACGCATCGAGCACGGGCCAAGCCCGTGCTGAGACGGGCGAAGCCCGCCTGGATGCGGCCGAAGGCCGCCCGACAGCATCGCGCCGGAGGCGGGCGAAGCCCGCCGCCACCGGCCGGGTACTGTCGCGCTTGGCCGTAGGGGCGGAGCCCCGTGTCGGGCACTACTAGTATACATAAACATAAATATAGAGAACATGGTTGGAGTTGCTCTAACCATGTTCTCTATATTTAGAGAACATGGTACAATGGGGATCTCTAAATATAGAGATCCCCATTGGAGTTGCTCTAATAGAGCTTCGAAAAAATACATTAAAAATAGGAAAAATTTAGCCTGTCACAATCGTGGACAAATCTCCGATCGTTCATCCGACGATCCACAAATCCCGATAAAGAAAAATCTCCCAATGTAGCTCTATCGATCGACATCATTTATGTTCCGAGCAATCTTGGTTGTTCGTAGTGAGTTGTAAGTCTATAATTATGGATCTAGGAGCTGATTTTGGGACAACACAGATTTTGGACGGAAATTTTGGGCTCTCACAGTGGTCTCACTGTGCCGATTCCGTGGATCCTTGGCGCCGAAGCCAAGGAAAGCACCCCTCTTCCATAACTACCATGTAACCACCCCTCACCACCCGTAACCACAATAACTATCTCCACTCCACAAACTTCCACACCACAGTAACTTACTTCCCCTCTCTACAGTAACCGCCCAAATCAACTATAACCCTCCCATCCACTCCTCCCAATTTCATAGTGACCCATTTAATTCCACCTCACAGGCAAGTTGAAATATCTGCCCAAAATTGGGATTTCCCACCAGGCTGAATTGCTTGCCCGGCCTCCCAATCCAACCATTCAGTGCTTGGGATCCCCTATAGGCTATAAGTGCTTCAACTCCCCACCCTCTGCAAACCATCCAACCCTCATTTCATGTAGCCCTCAGCCACCCAGACATCCCCATTCATTGCAAAATCGCTCAACAAATCTGCATTGTTCTTGTACCATGTGTTGTCCGACCATAGAAATTAGCCGTCAATTATTTCCACGGATTCCTACTGTAAAGTAAGTTCTTGTTTGATGCCAATATTACTCATTGTGGTGTTTAGTGAACAATCATATTATTTTGGATGAACACACACTTGTGGCGCACATCAACAATGTTAGGTGTTCCACATAGGTATGAATCAAGCTAACAACTTTCTTTAAGAACTCATTGTATTTTGTTTACTTCTATTCATAATCTTATGATAAAGTATTGCAAGGGCATGAGATTAAGCATGTTTTATCAACCCAACATCTAGGTATACTTCCTTGTTTTTGGCCTAGATTTCTTTGTACTTCCAAATTTATACGCAGACTAGCATACTAATTGTGTTGTCTATATGACATGATATTACTTAAGCGTAAGAATATGTTGTTGTGGTAACTTAAAAATAAATTAGGATTAGTTGCCAATATGTACTGTTCTATTTTGTTTGATGCATTTTGTTTAGTTAAAACCATGTCTACAATTGAAACTATGCACTTTGAAATTTTGGTTTGAGTATAATAAAGTGTTTCATGCGGCAAGTCTTACTCAATGTCATATTTTTTTTATTTTTAGGTGTATGGGGAGCACCAGAAGGAAGTTGTTCAAGGAAGGCTAAAACTAGTATAATCCATTATTAAGGTTTCCTTCAAAATGTTAATCTTTTTCGTCTATGACCAATTATATAAATTTTTGTTTCTGTTTCTGCAGACGAGCAGTGCAAGGTAAAAGAACTTATGAATGTTTTGTGTGTAATAGATCTGAAATGAAAAATATTCCATCTTTATCTTATTTAAATGCAAAATTTTGTTAGGGTTTTAGTTTGTTCGTTTATTTTCTCAGAATTATCATTTTCATATCAATTTTGAGTATTCGGGTCGGGGAATGTCATTAACGGTTTATTTGGATTCTTGAAATACTTGGATCTTGAGTGAAAGTTCAAGCTGGATTGTCTCACCGTCGTGGTGAGTATTCGCTAAAAAAAATGGGTGTAAAATCACTCTGGTTTAGGATCTAAGGAAGCCATTGTACCCCCGAGTAGCCCGCGGGGGGTTGCTACGAAGATATTGCCTTTGCATTTCCTCCTTCAGATCTTCTCATGCTCCCATGTAGCAATAGTTTTATTCATAACATGATCCTACTTTTTTTTCTTTATTTGCAATTTGAATGAATTTATACTTGAGAATGCACGATGAAATGGTAAAACTATAAACTTTATCCAGCAAATAGCCAGCTATCTTTTCTATTTCTCTGCTGCATTAACAAAATATACGATTTCATAAAATATACAGCAAATGATACTATGCTTTAAGAGATAATTGCGTAGTCCTGTGGCAGCTGAGGTGGATTAATTGTGAAGCGTATATGACGAATTGCTGTTGCGGCATATTCTTCAGAAGCAAGGAAATTTCTCCTGAGTAATGTCTTCCTTTGATTTCGCACTGATCCAAAGCCACGACTATTATAATTTCATGTTCTCTGCTTGGCCGTTTTGACTTTTGAATATCAAATTACTTCATATAATCGGTCAATACCTGCTAGGTTGGAAACTTTAATAATAAAGTTATAATTTTCTGATTTTAAGAGTAATGATAATAATATTTGAAGAAGATAAAACCAGATACAAGGAGTTAAAAATTGCAATAATAAAGATTAGTAAGAAATTACATCACAATTTGTAAGATTTTTTACTTATTTTTATTTCTCTAAAGTACACTATTTGGTTAGATTTTTAAACTCTCATGTGTGTGGTCACAGAATAAAAGCAAGACATCCAAGCTTCAATTTGGTGAAGCAAACTCAAAGAATGAAGTTTAGAAAAGGATCTTGCAAGTAAAGTGTAAAAGAGTACTGAAGAAGTATGTATCTCATAGACTGTATAATGCAGGTAAAAGTAACTCAGTATTAACAAGCTTTCCTAAAGCAGCAAGCATCATATAAAGAAAATGAGGATCTCAACATTAAAATATTAACTATACACGACTATAAAAAATAATCACAATGACTATAAATCAAAGGCGACTAGCAGAGAGACCACACAAAAATGTAAATGAAGATGTACGGTAGGTGCTTGACGGTCATTGATAAGAGGAGAACTTCCCTTAAAGCCTAAAGATCAGAAACGCAGTCGTGAAGAAGAAACCAATGCAACCTGCATTGAAGAAGGTAAAGCCTCAAAAGATGAGAAATGACAGAAGCGGTTGTGCCTTACCTTTTAGTATTATTACTTTTTGTACTCGTCTTTTCTTGAAGTCTTGTTTGGCTATATATAAAGCCCAGTTACTGTGTGTATGTGTAGAGCCTTAAAATCAGTTCTGTAAAAGGCCTCTTTCCAAAGTCCTATATTTTTTCCAAGTGTTTGCAATATATCTCAGCAGTACCGTCTGCTTTCCCCCTTGTTTTCTTGTTATTTCCCTTAAAACTCCTTTCCATCTTAAATATTTCAATATGGTATCAGAAGGAGGTTGTTGATTTCTATCCGCCATCAAAATTTTGAGGATTATTTTCGGTGGATTGTATCTGTGAGTCATCTTCTTTCTCAGATTTTCTTCCCAAGTTTCATCCTATGGCATCATCTAGTAACACACCCCAAAATTTCCTGTATTCCCCAAGTGGGGTTCCAATATTTGAAGGAGGAGCATATGATTTTTGGCAAGTTCAAATGAGGACCCTGTTCATATCACAAGGACTATGGGACTTGATTCAATTTTCAAGGATCAACCAGCCCACAACTACCAATCCTATTTCAACTTGGGAGGCCTCTCAAGCAAAAGAGTATGCTGAAAACTTCAAAAGGGATGCTAAAGCCCTTGTCTTCATTCAACAAGGAATAGAAAGGAGCTTATTCCCAAGTATCATGAGAGCACTTACTGCCAAAGCAGCTTGGGACTCTCTCAAAACTGACTTTCAAGGATCATCCAAGGTAATCTCCATCAAACTCCAAAATCTATGGCAAGAGTTTGACACCTTAGCTATGAAAGAAGAAGGCACTGCCCATTCTTACTTCACAAGAGTAACTTCACTCACTAACCAAATAAGAAGCTATGGGGATACTATTGAAGAGAAAAATAGTCCTTAAAATCCTCAAGACTCTTACCCAAAAATATGCTTTTGAAGTGGCCATTGAAAAATCAAAGGATGTCAACATTCTAACCTTGCCAGATCTGGTGGGATCTCTTCAATCTCACGAAAAGAGAATGAGAAGATATGAACAGCAAAATTTAGAACAAGCATTTCAAAGCAAAATGTGAAATATGAAAATGATCCTAAACCAATAGATGATAAGCTTAAGCAAAATCAAAGCTACCATCGACCCCATTTACTGCATCTTATGTAAAGGACTAACCATGATGTTCAGGACTGTTTTTATAAATGCAAAAGACGTAAAAATTCACTGCATTTCAACAAAGAAAAATCTCAATCGCCTCATCAGAGGGAGGCAAGCGAAACCCGGAGTTCAAACAACTCTTAGAGAGAGTCATGAAACCGGTCGGCGGGTTCTGGGCGCGTTCATCAGCCCGAGGAATCTTCACCTCTATACTGGACGACAATCCGAGTCGCTTGCGCCACGTGTCAATCCGCGCAGTATCAAGAGTCGAGAGGAGACGCATCGGCCGCGACTGGCCGCCTCGCTTCAAGACCTGGAAAAAAACAAACAAATTAAAATTCATGCGAAAACTACAAGTAAAACCAGGAAAAAATCTGATATCTCGCAAACAAGTGCACGGCCCGGGACCGGTCGTCGCACGTCACACACCCAATCGCGCAAAACGTGCATACAAGCGCGCCCTCCCTTGTACGGTCGCGCGCATTCAAGCAAGCACCATCCGACCGCGTTAAACACTCGCCGATTAGCCACCACCAGCCGCGCATCCCGAGTACGCCATTCCGGGACGACCGAGTGCCGTCCGACATGCCGTCTGAAGGCCGTCCGGCGCGCCTCCTCCTGGGTGGGGTTCGACCGAGCGGGTGCACTGCCCCCAAAGGGGTGCGGCCAAACCGCACCCCATGATTGCGGTGCGGCAAGGCCGCACCACCCATAGGGGGGTCGGCCGCCCGCCCCGGCTAGTAGCCGATCGGGCATGTGCCGGCCATCCCCGGGCGGGGATCGGTTGGCCATGCGCCGGCCGCCCGGTCCCGGGGGGGAGTCGGCCGAGCACCCCAAATGGGGTGCGGCCAAACCGCACCCCACGATGGGGTGCGCCAAGGCCGCACCCCCCCCCCCCCCCCCCCTTTAGAGGAGTCAGTTGGCCGCCCCCGGGCGGGAGCCGGTCGGGCGCGCGCTGGCCGCCCGCTCCCAAGCGGAGGTCGGTCGGTCACCCGCAAAGGGATGCGGCCAAGCCGCACCCCGTGTTGGGGCGGCGGGGCCGCACCCCCGTCAAGAAGCCGGCCTCCCGCAAGCGGCTGGCCGCGCTCCGGCAAAATCGCCCTGACATAATTGTCCTCTCGCTCATTCTCTCTGCAAAAAACAACTAACCTCCGGCATGGTGGGGTACGACGCGCGAGAATGGCAACGATCTGAACAACTGTGAGCAAGACAAAACCTCTACACTCCTCCACACGATGATTCGGACTCTGAAGGTTTGGGAGGCTTATGATATGCACTCATGCATTCGTAGGAATTTCGGAGTGCGATTAGAGAAAGACCCACTAAGTGGGAGTGGAGTTAGTGGGGTTAAGAGTTAAACCCATGACCGTGATTCCGCCGCGCGCACATTTCGCCCAGTGAGCGGCGTCGGGCGAAACCAAAGCCGCACTCCACCACTGAGGTGCAGCTAGTCCGCACCCCACTAAGTGGGGTGCGGATAGCCTACACCCCACTCCCGTGGGGTGCGACCAAACCGCACCCCACCTTGGTGGGGTGCGACTATGAAGCACCCCCCATGGGGGGCGGCCAAGGCGCACCCCATGGTGGGGTGCGGCCAAGTCGTACCCCATGGTGGGGTGCGGCCAAGCAGCATCCCCCATGGGGGTGCGCCCAAGCCGCACCCCATGGTGGGGTGCGGCCAGGGGCGGACGCAGGTCTGGACACGCTCGGGCACGTGCCCGAGCGTAAATATCGCGGAAAGTGTATTAGGCACAGTGCGTTTCGCGATTTTCTGCTAGGGCGTGGTCGGCGTTTCGCGATTTTCTGCTAGGGCGTGGTCGGCGTTTCGCGATTTTCTGTTAGGGCGTGGTCGGCGTCGGCATTTCTGCAGGGCGTGGTCGGCGTCGGCACTTCTGCAGGGCGTGGTCGGCGTCGGCACTTCTGCAGCTTACAGGCGTCGGCACTTCTGCAGCTCTGTAAGGCGTCGGCACTTCGTCGGCACTTCTGCAGCTCTGTAAGGCGTCGGCACTTCTTCTTCTTCTTCTTCACATTTTCTATTCAATTTGCCCTGTTCTTGACCTGATTTGCCCTGTTCTTGACCTGCAGGAATGTTGGCTTATATTCAATTTTGCTAATTTCTGCACATTTTCTATTCAATTTTGCTAATTTCTGCACATTTACCATGTTCTTCACTTGCAACATGAGACACGAATGTTGGCAATTAGCTTTAATTTTCAATTTTGATAGCTGATCAGGACAACTTAGCTTTAATTTTCAATTTTACACAACTTAGCTTTAATTTTTAATTTTGCACAACTTCTTTTAGTGTTTTGAAATTACCCTTTCAAATTTGACAGGACATTCGAGCACTTTTTCCATCTGATTACAAGGAAATTCAAGCTTACAGCAATGACGCAAGGTCCATTCTTCTTCCTCACTTAGATCTAGGTAGGATATAAGTGGACTTGGAGATTTTCTCTCTCACGAAAGGCAACTCGATATTCTCACTTTTGTTCTCACCAGCATTCTCACTTTTGTTCTCACTATTGTTCTCAGGAGAAAAAGGTCTTAGCTTTCCGAGAGGTGACCTGTCACCCTCGGAGCTCTCTCTCTCTCTCTCTCTCTCTCTCTACCATTGTAACGAGCAGCGGCTTGTCGCGCTCGAGTTCTAAGTCTCTAATATAACCCTCCAGAAGATAGTTTAGTTTGGTCGGCACAGCTCCAACCGCGTGGTTTTTTATCCTTACCGGGTTTTCCACGTTAAAAAGTCTCAGCGTACTTAACGATTCTCTAATTACTGTTAGCGCGCTTGGTTCGCTTCAGAGCTAAGGTGATTCAAGTCGACCGGTCTACCGAAAGCACCCAAGCGACCCGCAACAATTATATCTGAAATCTAGATTTTGTCAGTGTGTGCGAGGATGCATGCGCGGGTATTTCATTGTATCTTCATATTTTCTTTCAATGTGACAAGGATGATGAATAATGTTTGCATATTAAAAATAAAAGATTTTGGCATTTTGGAATTAATGATAATTCATCCGTTCATGACTGAAGACCCAATAAAATAATTATAAATGAATTAAATTCTAACATGTTCTAGATCAAACTTTTAGATAAATTATCTTGGACTTTTGGCACTTAACGCAGTTTAATTAGGAGGGTTTGGCAAATTGCATCATAAGATTTATTTTTTTGCACTTTGCATCCCACAATCTCTTTAGTAGAGCACCTTGCACCATCTTCTTTCTTCAGGCATTTTTTAAATTTAAAAAAATATATAATAATAACCGGCAGAGGTAGTTTAGTGTCCCGCGAGTTCCAAGCGAACCTTCTCCCCGACAACCTCTCTCCAGTAGTCCTGGGCAAAAAGCATACCAGGCCCGGGCTGGGCCCGGGCATGCCGGGCCCAGGCTTTTTTGAAAAAGCCCGGGCTTGGGCCTGGTTTTTGCCAGGCCCAGGCCGGGCCCAGGCCTCCTCTTGAGGAGGAGGCCTACCAAGGCCTTGCAGGCCGGGCCAGGCCCAGGCTGGGCCTGGGTCTGGCCCGGCATATTTAAATTTTTTTTTTAAATATTTATTTTATATAATATTATAAATATAAAAGTATATAAATATAATAATAACATTATATATATTAATGAAAAAAAATTAAGTATCATACAAAAAAATGTGACAAAATGATAATGATTTTTTTATTATTATTGATAAAAAAATTAATTACAAAAATATGCGACAATAAAAATTAATTACATAGATTTGACTATTAAAAAATTAAGTACATAGATTTAACAAAAAAAACGAGTACAAATATTTGACTATTAAAAAATCTAGAATAATACAATATTAGTCTTGATTTGAAATAACGTTCAGGCTTGATCTTCTGTGCCCAAATTTAGGCCGCCTAGCTCATCGTCAACGTCGGATGAGCTATCTTCGATCGATGCGACATGCTGCCTCCTCTTCATAGCATCCAAGTGGTCTTTGTAGCATATGCACATTTCTAAAGTGTCGTCGCTTAGGCGGCTCCTTCGGTCAGTCAGAATCCTGCCACTCAAAGAAAATGCAGACTCCGAAGCTACAGTACTAGCTTGGATTGTTAGTAAATCTCTGGCCATAAAGGCCATAACAGGATATATATTAATTTTATATTTCCACCATTGTAAAACATCAAAATTTTCTATCTCATTTGAACTCATAAAATCTTGAAATTGTGTTTTCGTATATAATCCTAATTCATTTAAAGTACTAGAAGTTCGTTGTTTTTTCCGGGCGGCTAACTCTAAAATCTTGTTTTTTAGAATATCTTTGGTTTTTGGTTGGGTGCTTTCTTCTCTAGGCCGCGATCCATATAGCTGATCGTAATAATTATAAAATTCTGTAAAATCAGTATTAAATTTTGAAACACTTATATTATCATAAAATTGATAGGTTCCAGATAAGTTTAAATTATTGTTTATTTCTTCTATAAGATTTTCTACGCCATCTACGCCAATTAAAGGATTTAACGCTGCGGCGCATGAAAACATAGCTGGTATTTCTTTATAATATTTTAGAATTTTTTCTTCCATTATTTGAATTAACGGACGCCAATCTTCATATTTTTTATAAGCTTTAAATTTTTCTGTAATTAATACAAAATTTTCGATAACGAGTGAACTAGTAGGATAATAAACGCCAGATAAAATTGTTGTCGATCTATAAAAAACTTCTAATAATTCCATATAATTTTCAATTACATCCCAATCAGAATCTTGAAAATTATGAACTTCGCACATACTATAAAATTCCATTAGTTGTGTTTTTTGTCGCACTGCTCTTTTTATCATTTGATATGTTGAATTCCATCTTATAGGCATATCAAATTGAGGTTTTAAAAATTTAAGCCCTTGTGCATTTACAAATTTTTTAAAATCTTTTTTACGTTTTTTAGAAGTATAAATATATTTTAACATAATACGCATTTTATTAATATAGGGTTTCATATACGATAAACTATCCTGCACAATTAAATTTAAAACATGGCATACGCATCGTGTATGAAAAAATATCCCACTTAATATTGGTCTCAAATCACGTTTTAAATAATCGATTGCGACCGTATTATTGCTAGCGTTATCGAAAGAAATACTTAATATTTTATCTTTAATTTTAAATTCGCGAATACATTTTGAATTACGTGATAAATAGCTTGACCAGTATGTGGATATTCGAAATACTCAAAACATATAATTCGTTTATTTAAGTTCCATGAATCGAAATCGATCCAATGACAAGTAATACATATATACGATACGCCTGCTTTTATATTGCTACTTCAAACGTCACTCGTCAGACTAACTCTACCGTCGTAAGTTTCTAAATAATTTATTAAGTCCTGTTTCGCTTGCATATAAGATTTAAATGCATCACGCTTAAGTGTTGATCTACTTACCTGTTGATATTTTGGCTGTAGCCCTTCGTGTATGTATTCAGTTTCCTCCTCATGGTCGTAGTGCCCGAGCGGCAATCGACGTCTAATGACGTTCCTCATTTGAAGCTCTCGTTGACGCATCTGATCATACGTCCAGATTTGTCCGCCTGCAGAAATTTGCGCTTGAGTGGCCTCCGGGGCTTGCTTAGCCAGACATGATTTGATATGTCGGGCGAGCGTTGAATTTCCGCTAACGGTTAGCAGCTTCGAACAATGTTTGCACTTCGCCTTAAATTCGGTGCCGATCCGCACTTTCTCAAAGTGCTCCCAGACTGGAGCTGTGTGCTTATGCTCCACAATTTCCTGCGCAGTCGATGCGGAGGACGAAGGCATAAAGGAGGAAGACGCCATCTTCTCAAAAATTTAGAGAGAGAATGAGAGATAAAGATGAGAGAGAGAATGAGAGAAAGAGGAGAGAGAGTATGAGAGAGAGAGGAATGAGATCGGGTGGGGGGGGGGGGGGGAGGGGAGGGAATGAGGATTTTATAAAAAAAAAATTTAATTTTTTAAAAAAAAATCCCTAGCCTAGGCGTAGGCTGCCATTTCCTGGCAGCTGCCAGGAATTAATGATTCCTGGCAGCTGCCATGAATACAACGGCTCTCTCTTTAAGAGAGAGCCGTTGTGTGTTGATCAACGGCTCCTTTGGGAGCCGTTGATCAACGGAACAAAGCCGGGCCAGGCTTTTCCAGGCCTAGCCCGGGCTTTGCCCGGCCTGGTCTCAGGCCGGGCCTAGGGCCTGGGCTTTACCCGGGCTGGGCACCAGGCCAGGCAGCTAACTAGAATGGGGGCCTTGTTAGGCCCCCAAAGCCCGGCCCGGGCCTGGAGCGGGCTTTTTCAGGCCCGGGCCTTTCGGTCTTTTACCGGGCCGGGCCCAGGCCGGCCTGATGGGCCCGGTCCTAATGCCCACGACTACTCTCCAGTGTTCACTTCAAATTATTTTGAGATTAAAGTCATTGATACATTTGTCGATTATGACTTAGTTTTGTGTATTTGCATCAAGTTTGCCGATAGTTTTAACCTTTTTTATCAAAAGAAATGTTCTACATTGCTGTTTGGGAGGTGTCTCCTGACTGGATTGGGACCTTCTCCATTTGAGAACTATAAGAATAGTTTAGTGAATAGTTTATCTGCATGAACTATATGAATGCATACCAAATAGTTGAAAAAAATCACAAAAATATTTCCAATGACATAAATTCGGAACTGCCTAGCATTCCTTCTATGATTTTTCGTTTAAATTCTTATTGTCAGAAGTTAATTATTAGAGCTGAAAATTTATAAAACTGGGTCTTTTGCCCCCTAAATGGTCATTATGGTTTATCTTGAGCTCATGTAAGCTTTGTACACCTCATAATAGAAGGCGTGGTCAAATTATTCGACAGCTGGGGAAATTATGAAGATCATTCAATTGTATGATTACAGTTATCGAGAATATATAGAGAGGCACAGAGCTCACCGATGTGGAACTTGGACGCCCGTTACACTCCCCGTAACCATTTTTTAAGGTGATTGTTATCCGCACTATAGTTTTGGCTATCCGCAATTTTTTTTGAATGAGTAATTACGCGCCTTTTGGAAATACATCTTGTACATGTATTTTTAGGAAAAGTGTTCAACACGAAAGTTGTAGATCTTGTCGAGATCTACAACTTTAGTGTTGATCACTTTTCCTAAAAATGTATGTAGAAGACGTATTTCCAAAATGCGCGTAATAACTCATTCAAAAAGAGTGTGGATAGCCAAAACTGTAGTGCGGATAACAATCACCTTTTTTAATAATGGAGACCCGATAGTGCCTCGTCATTGGTGAAGCGTCTTTTACGATTCCCCGTCTCCTCTCCCACCCAACAAACGGCTGAATCATAATTCATTACTATATGAATGCAGGATGTCTTTTAGCTATCAAATTATTCAGAAACTTGCGGCCACCATCTTTTACAGCATTACGCCATGTCTTCTACGATCAAAGTTAGATTTTTGGTCGACGGAGAGAAGAAGCGTGTGGTTTTTGCCGAAGCTGGAAGTGATTTTGTGGACGTCCTCTTCAGCTTCCTCACACTGCCGCTGGGAGGTATTGTTCGGCTTTTGAGCAAGCAGTCATGTTTGGGATCTCTCGACAATCTTTATGAGAGCGTTGAGCAGCTCGACGCCAAGCACCTGCAGACCGAGGCTTGCAAGGATATGCTTCTCAATCCTCGGAGTGCTGCTGCAATACAATGTGAGGACTTGAAGATCGAAGGAATTCATGAACTAAAGCCTAGGAGGTTCTACAACTGCAGCCAAGAAGATTGCTTAATCCAGTCCACCTGTTACTATACATATTCATCAAATAGTCTATGCAGCCGCTGCGGCAAACTGATGAATAAATCTTGCTTGTGGGCCAAGAAAACTTCGGAAAAGAAAGGTGTCTTTGTTAATGAGACAATCGATTTTTTGATAACTGATGATTTACATCTGATACCAACTTCTTTATTAAAGGGTTTCTCTCTTCTTACACAAATGCAAATTAAAGATTCAAGTGTGTTAGAGGAACGGTTAATAGATTTCAGCTCAGAAGAGGTAAAGCTATTTATTATATTCTTTTGCCAAAAAGAGGCAAAAGAAGTGCATTTAAACTACAACCCTAAATTTTTTTTTTAATTCCAGATTTTGAACTTTCTGAGGAGGTCATTAATATCCAAGAAGGTATTAACAGATGTTTGTTTCCCTTATGCTTGCGTGCAAGCAAGCGTAGGTTTCTTTTTACCAATAAATGAAGAGAGTTTTGATAACGAAGCGGGAAATGAGATTTCCTTAAAACTCATCTTAAATAAAGAAAACAACAACATTTTGTACGCTGAAGTTGGGGCCGATTTCATTAATCTGCTTTTCAGTTTTCTCACTTTTCCTCTAGGCTCTGTTTTGCAATTAGTATCTGATAACCTATCCTTAGCCGGTTGCATCAAAAATTTGTATTCTTCTGCCGAGAGTATGCAGTTAGACTACTTCAAGTCAGAAATTCATAGAAATATGTTGGTGACTCCAAAGCTTTCTACCTTTCACGGTTATAAGAACCAGATATTAGAAGTCGAAGAAATTACATCATTAAAGTCAATCACATCAGGAAGTTGTGCAAAATGTTATATGGACAACGGATTCAAAATTTGTACAATTACACCATGCGTACATGGAATAAGTGAGTCCGAAGACATAGAATTGAATCCCAAGTCGGCAAAGGGGGTGACAAATGATGACGGAGCTTTTGTGGCCTGCTCAAGAAGGTTTATGATTACAGATAATCTTCACGTTTCTCTATTATCCGCTATATCCGCCATAGTTAATGGTCAAAACTTGCCAATTTCTGATGTGGTTGAAAAAGAAGTTTTTGTTGACAAGTACAAGGTAAATTGGTTGCATTAACTTTTAATGTTATTGAAATGTGTTTTTTTAATATTAACTCTTTATCTTGTACTTACCCACTTCCTTTTTAAATGCAGGCTTGTTCATTGTTGAGTTCTATACTTACTTCTAAGACAGTGTTAACTGACATTTTCTCTCCTAAACAAACATCGCGGAGTGGAAGCCCGTTAACCAAAGCATAGCTTGTGGTTATCTTCATTATTCACCGGACCATTTTAGTTTCTTACATAGGTTTTATGTTATGCTGGTCATTGTATTTTCTGTTATATTTGCATTGCCCAATATTTTTGGGCTCAGTTTTAATCCAAAAGTTACATTGTCATAGGCATGTGTATGTTATTAATCCAAGATATGCATCCAGCTTTGCTCCATTTGGTATCGTAATGTGAATTTGTCATTGTTCGCATTGATTGTCACCTTAAATTGAAGTTCCACAGAACCTTGCAATGTTACATTACCCTGAAATTCCACAGAACCTTGCACGGTGGCATATGAAACTGTTACGTCCACCTTATCAAAACGTCATCCAACGGTTCCAACCCTCTATTCTCACAACTATCAACTATAAGTAATGCTTCATCGACCTATAATCATGCCGATCACTGAGTAGGTAAAAGTTCATTGACCAACACGATGGTGTTTGCCAATGAGGATCACGCCGGTGAACGAAAAGGTAGGTTTTGTTTACTGTAGGCTTGCGATTTGAGTATAACTAGTCACTCTCTTTGTATTAGGCTTAACTTTTTTTTATAAAACTATGTGATATTTGATTCTATAACCTTCTTTTTGCTCTAATGGATGAGAATATCTTCTCCATCCGCAACAATGCAATTTTGTAGACCCTCTTGATGACGCCAGAGAGATGCGACACCATGTAAGGAGTCTCAGACCCTCAAAGGATATAGACCCTCTTGATGTTGTGGAATTTTCGATAGATAGACTGAATGACTTATTTGACTAATTACATAACAAAAAGTTCGCATCAACGGATAACAGGAGAAAAAAGTATATAGATTAGTAGAAATGGGAGGTTATTTTAAAATTTAGTATAAAATATGTTATGAACTAGCAAGAAGAAATGGGAGAAATAAAGGAAACTATAAAAAAATTCTAAACTACGCCACACTAAAACAGCGCGATGCGGTTAAAAAATCAACACTATCTGTGCGATGCAGATGATTTTTGTTGTTTACCATTTTTAGTGCTCACCCATAGTAGTAAGGGATTAGTGAACCCGTCAGATCAATCAGAAATAGATGTATCAATCAGAAATAGATGTTGGTCGTGAAATAGATACAATCTATTTCACTTCAAATGAAGATGATCCTATTTCTAATATAGTAAGGTATAAGGCGAAGCCTCTTGCTTGGCAGCTATAACAAAGAGATGTCCAACATAAGAGCATAGCACCAATAGTTCTTAATTAGGGATAGGAGCAAAATCCTGAAGCTGACTGCATCATAGTCGCAATCACTAATATCAGCCACATGCTTGGCTGCTCCTGCCCAAAACATCGGGCATAGGAGCAGAGCCAAAGTTTATAGTTAGAAAACTGAAATAGGCGTGAAGCTACGTATATGTCGCTCGTATATAAAAGTTCATCATTTTTTATCCTTTAAAATTTTTTTTAATCAAAAAAAATTTCCACCACTAAATATTTTTTAATTTATTTTGTCATTAGATGATGAAATAGATCTCTCACTTTCTTACCAAATGAAGAGAATCCTGATCTGATTTAAGTTTCCCGGAAATATTTTCTTGAAAATACCTGCATATATATTCATAAAATTTTGTAGGATCACGCCTGCTGCCTAGTCGCAGTCGGATAAACATAGAAACCCGCTGCACAACCACAGCGGGCTGATTTTTGTCATAAGCCGACATGTTGAAACGAAGTGAAACAGAAGAAAACACAGTGCAAATCAAATGAATTCCCTCCTTGGTCTGGTCAAGTTTAGTTTGAGTTCAATTTAAAATATGCATAAACCAAATCAATGCGGCTTGATGGAAATTTGAAGTGAAGTTTTTTTTTGTGGTCAGCTAAGTCAGTCACCTTACTGTTTTTATCTTTATTTGATTTCCAACAGCAAGTCTTACTCACTGTCATATCTTTTTTATTTTTAGGTGTATGGGGAGCACCAGAACGAAGTTGTTCAAGGAAGGCTAAAATATAATCCATTATTAAAGTTTCCTTCAAAATATTAATCTTTTTTTTGTGTCCGAGCAATCTTAAGCTAAAATGTTATGTATATAAATTTTTGTTTTTGTTTTTGCAGACAAGCAGTGCAAGGTGAAAAAAAACTTATGGATGTGTGTAATAGTTCTGAAATGAAAATTATTCCATCTTTATCTTATTTAAATGCAAAATTTTGTTTGGGTTTTAGTTTGCTCGTTTATTTTCGCAGAATTTTCATTTTCATATCCCCGAGTAGCCTGTGTGGGGTTGCTACGAAGATATTGCCTTTGCATTTCCTCCTTCAGATCTTCTCATCAGCGTACTTTTTTTATTCTTTATTTGCAATTTGAATGAATTTATACTTGAGAAATGAGAATACACGATGAAATGGTAAAACTATAAACTTTATCCAGCAAATAGCCAGCTATCTCTTCTATTTCTCTGATGCATTAACAAAATATACGATTTCATTAAGTATACAGCAAATGATCCTATGCTTTAAGAGATAATTGCATAGTCATGTGGCAGCTGAAGTGGATTAATTGTGAAGCGTTTATGACGAATTGCTGTTGCGGCATATTCTTCAGCGGCAAGGCAATTTCTCCTGAGAAATGGCTTTCTTTGATTTCACACTGATCCAAAGCCACGGCTATTACAATGCCATTTTGTGTTATTTTCATGTTCTCGGCTTGGCCGTTTTGACTTTTGAATATCAAATTGGTTCATATAATATGGTATGGTTCATATATCAAAAAGGTTTAAACTCTGATGTGTGGTCACAATAAAAGCAAGACACCCAAGCTTCAATTTGGTCAAGCAAACTCGAAGAATGAAGCTTAGAAGAGAAACTTGCAAGTAAATTGTAAAACAGTACTGAAGAAGTATGTATCTCACACTGTTTAAAGCAGGTAAAAGTAACTCAGTATTAACAAGCTTTCCTAAAGCAGCAAGCAGCATATAAAGAAAATGAGGATCTCAACATTAAAATATTAATTATACATGACTATAAAAAATAATCACAATGACTCTAAATCAAAGGCGACTAGCAAAGAGACCACACAAAAATGTAAATGATGATGTACGGTAGGTGCTTAACGGTCATTGAGAGGAAGACGCAAGGGAAATATCCTGCTGTGGATAGGACCTCAATGATCGATGATCAACGAATGTCAATTCAACATTCTACCAACCAGTGTATCATCAAGAATAAGGGGCTGTTTGGAAGGGCTTTTTAGCTCCTTTCTGTTTTCTGAAAAACACCACCGCACCTAATAAATCGTTTGAATTGTCTACCGGTGGGAAAAGCTACCGCAGAAAACTCCTTTTTTTCCTCATTTCAAAAGGTCATTTGCCCTCTACTTTTCATCCTTTTCGAAAAGGACTTTCTCATTCCGATTTCCAATACAAGGTTAGCGCATTTTCGTCTGAGCGCAAATTATTCGCCCGTGCATACATTTTTCTGCACGAGCGAGCAATTATTTGCCCATGGGCGCATTTTATGCCCGGACGCGAATTTTTCGCTCGGCCGCGCATTTTTGGCCCTAACGCGCTTTTTATCGCCCGGGCGTACATTTTTTGCCGGTCGCGCATTTTTCGCCCAAACGCGCATTTTTTCGCCCAAGAGCACATTTTTCGCACGGGCTCGCATTTTTTGCCCGGGCAAGCATTTTTTGCCCGGGCTCGCATTTTTGCCAGGGCGCCCATTTTCCGTCCGGGCGCGTATTTTTTGGCCGGACGTGCATTTTCCGTCCTAGCGCGCCTTTTTTCGCCCGGGTGTCCATTTTTCGCCCAGACATGCATTTTTAGCCCGGGCGCGCATTTTTTGGCCAGGCGCGCATTTTTCGCAAGGGCGCAAATTTTTCGCCTAGGCGCACATTTTTTTCGCGCGGGCACGCATTTTTCGCTTAAGCACGCAGCAGACTCACATTTTTTGCCCGGGCGTGCATTTTCTGCCCAGGCGAGCATGTTTCGCCCGGACGCGCATTTTTTCGCCCGGGCGCGCATTTTTCGCCCGAGCGCGCATTTTTTTGCCCGGGCGTGTATTTTATCGTCCGGGCGCGCATTTTCCGCCCGGGCGCACATTTTTCGCCCGGGCGTGCATTTTTCAAGCGGACTCACATTTTTTCGCCCAGTCGCGCACGTTTCGCCCGGGACCGCATTTTTCTCCTCGGCGCGCATTTTTTTGCCCGGGCGCGTATTTTTCGCCCGGGCGCACATTTTTTCGCCCGGGCGCGAATTTTTTCGCCCGGGCGCGCATTTTTTTGCCCAGGCGCGCATTTTTTCGCCCGGGCGCGCATTTTCCGCCCGGGCGCGCATTTTTCAATCGGACTCGCATTTTTCGCCGGGGTGTGCACGTTTCACCTGGTCGCGCACGTTTCTCCCGGGCCCGTATTTTTCGCCCGGGCACGCATTTTTTCGCCCGGGCGCGCATTTTTTTGTCCGGATGGCGAGCATTTTTCGCCCGGGAGCGTATTTTCCGCCCGGGCGCGCATTTTTCATTCGGAAACCCATTTTTTCCCCGGGCATGCACATTTCGCCCGGTCGCGCACGTTTCACCCGGGCCCGCATTTTTCGCCCGGCCCGCATTTTTTCGCTCAGGCGCTTTTTTTACTTCCGGGCGAAACAATGCGCAGCGTGGTGAATAATTCTCGCCCGGACGAAAAATGCGCGCCCGGGCGAAAAATGCGCTCACGGGCAGAAAATGCGCGCCCATGCAAAAAAATGCCCGCCCGGGCAAAAAATGTGCGCCCGCGCGAGAAAATGTGCGCCCGGGCGAAAAAATGTGCGCCCGGGCGAAAAATGCGAGTCCGGGAAGAAAATGCGCTCCCGAGTGAAAAAATGCGAGTCTGGGCAAAAAATGCGCGCATGGGCAAAAAATACGTGTCCGGGCAAAAAATGTGCCCGCACGAAAAATTTGCGCACGCGTGAAAAATGCGAGCCAGCGTTCAAAATGCGCGCTCGGATGAAAAATGCACGGACGCACATTGTCCCTCGGGTGCGCATTTTTCTGCCCGGGCTTGCATTTTTAATAAGAAAAATCACCGCAACGGAGATTTTTCAAAAAGTTTATAAAGTGCTTCTCATTTTTGAAAACCCCTACAAAAGGAGTTCACCCAAACAGATCTCCTTTTGTAATCGACATTTTTCAAAAGCACATTTTCCTACCATCCTTTTGTCACCACTCCTCCTTTCTGAAAAGCTCTCCCAAACAGACCCTAAATACAATAAGATAGAAAAACTAGTTTTGAAAAAAAATAAATAGTTTAATTACATCTCAAATCTAGATTTTGTCAGTGCGTGCAAAGATGCACGCCGGTGTATTTCATTTTATCTCCATATTTTTCTTTGAATGTGACAAGAACGAGGAATAATGTTTGCATACTCATTAAAAATAAAAGCTTTTGGCATTTTGGAATTAAATGTAATTCATCATTTCATGATTTGATTTTTCTCAAATTTTATTTGTTAACTTCAAATTATTTTGAGCTTTATTCTCACCAATTGATATATAGAGCTTAAACGTAAAACACCGTGATTGAAGACCCAATAAAATAAGGGTGATGTTATTTGTACACCATAAATGACTATTTATAGCCCGTGAATATTTGTACCCCTCAAAATGATATTTGTACTCCGACTATCCGTGAACATAAAGGCCGATCGGGCCGGCCCGGACCGGGCCCAATCGGGCTTTTTCCTACATCGGGCCGGGCCGGCCCGGTCCTCCCCTGGAATCGGGCCGGACCGGGCCGGGCCGGTCTCGGGCCCGATCCGGGCCGGCCCGGTTTTTTTATTTTTAAATTTATAATTTATAATTTATAATTTTTATTTTTATAAATAATTAAATATTGAAAATTTGAGCAAAAAATTTAAAAAAATTGAAAAAATGTAAGGTTAGAATTAGATTGTATTAATATTGAAGAATTGGAACGAAAAAATTTATTAATATTGAAAATTTGGAACAAAAAATTTTAAAAATTACAAAATTTAAGTCGTACAATTGTACAAAATACAAAATTGAAAATACAAACCTATGAAGGCTATGATTCTTATAAAATTTAATTAAAAAAATTTACATATATAAAAAAAAGTACATTTAGAGTGCTCGATTTAATCATCTTGTAGATTCAACGCGTCCATTTCGTCTTCTATCTACTCCGAGCTATCCTCCAATGCTGTTATGTGTTGCTTCCTCTTTAAACTGTCCAAGTAGTCCTTGTAGCATATGCAAATCTCCAGCGAATCTTCGTTAAGTCGGCTCCTCCGCTCGTTCAAAACTCTGCCACTAAGAGAAAAAGCGGACTCCGAAGCTACTGTACTAGCTTGGACAGTTAATAAATCACGGGCCATATAGGCCAAAACATGATAGGTATTAGCTTTACCTTTCCACCAATTTAAGAGATCGAAGTTTTCGATCTCGTCCGAACTCATAAAATCGCTAAATTGAGTTTTTGTATATAATCCTAATTCATCTAAGCTACCAAATGTACGCGCTTTTTTCCTAGAAGCTAAATCTAAAATTTTATTTTTAAGACTATCCTTCGTTTTGGGTTGCGTATTTCTTCGCGGGGTCGTGACTCGTATAAGTTATTGTAATAATTATAACTTTGCGTAAAAAAAACAGTAGAACTTGTAGTACTAACGGGGTCATCCTCATCATAATTTATATTTAAGGTTAGATTAGTATTGATTTCGTCGATCAAATTTTTACGCCTTCTACGTTAAGTAACGGATTTAAAGCGGCGGCGCACGAAAACATAGGCGGTATTTCTCTATAATATTTTAAAAAAATTCCTTCCATTATTTTAATTAAAGGAGCTCAACCTTGGTGTTGCCTATAATAACTAAATCATTCTGTGATATGTACGAAATGTTCAATTACTAATGCGCTCGTTGGATAATACACTCCAGATAAAGAAACGGTGGCACTATAAAAACACTTTAGTAAATCTATATAATGTTCTATAATATCCCAATCATTTTTACCTAAATCGTGTTCAATATTAAGCAAACTATAATATTCCATTAGAAGATCTTTTTGTAGAACGGCTCTTTTTAACATTTTATAGGTTGAGTTCCATCTAATAGACATATCTAATTGTGGTTTCAAATATTTCTGATTTTGTGCTTTACAAAATTTTCTAAAATCTTGAGCTCGTAGTTTAGTACAATAAATTGTTTTTAACATGTCGCGAATTTTATTAATATATTGTGGCATTGCCTTTAAACTATCCTGTACCACTAAATTTAGGACGTGACAAACACATCTAGTATGAAAAAATGCGCCGTTGAGAAATGGTTTTAAATCTTGTTTTAACAATTCAATTGCGGCGCCATTATTGGAGGCGTTATCAAGAGAAAAACTAAGTATTTTATCGTTAATTTTAAATTGGGCAATGTTATAAGCAGTCCTATTCTCGCTATTCACAGTCCGATTTCTATGAATTATTACGCGCTTTTTGAAAATACGCTCTGCACAAGCATTTTTAGGAAAATTGTTCTACAACTTTCGTGTTGAACACTTTTCCTAAAAATGCATGTACAAGACGTATTTACAAAAATTACGCCCATGTTTCAATCAGGGTGGCAATATGCCTTGTGCGTGCATTTTTAGGAAAAGTGTTCAACACGAAAGCTGTAGATCTCGTCGAGATCTACAATTTTCATGTTGAACAATTTTTCTAAAAATGCATGTACATAATGTATTTTCAAAAAGCGCATAATAATTCATAGAAATCGGACTGCGAATAGCGAGAATAGGACTGCTTATAACATTGCCCTTTTAAATTCCCGCGCACATTACATAATAACTTTATATAAAGCTATAGCCGTGTGCGGGAATTCAAAACCTGTAAAACATATTACGCGTTTATTTTACTCCCACGAAATGGGATCAATCCAATGACAAGTGATGCAAAGATAAGCTAATCCTAATTTTAAATTACTCGTTCAAACGTCGCTCGTTAGACTCACACGTCCTTCGAAATTTTCAAAATACCTAATTAATTCTTGTTTTGCTTCTAAATATAACCTAATCGTGTCGCGCCTTAAAGTAATTCTACTAACCTTTTAATATTTGGGCTGAAGCCCCCCATGTATGTACTGTGTCGTCGTCATTGTCGAAGACGCTGAATGGCAGCCCACGTTTGATGACGAACTTCGTCTGCAGCTCTCGCTGTCGCATTTGATCGTACGTCCAAATCTGTCCGGCTCCAGAAATTTGGGCTTGACTTGACTTGGGAGGAGCTTGTTTCGACTCGCAAGACTTCTGGTGTCTAACGAGCGTCGAGTTGCCGCTGATGGATAGCAACTTCGAGCACATCTTGCAGCGCGCTTTTCTTTCGGTCCCGACTAGGACCATCTCGAAATGCTCCAAAATACTCGCTCTACGGTTGTGCTCCACCACCGAAGTCGTACTTTGGGAAGACGACGCTGGAGTTGTGGAGGACAACGCCATTGGGAGAGCTGAGAGAGAGAGAGAGAGGGGTGGGGTGTGAGAAAAGAGAGAGGGGAGGGGGTATTTATAGAATTTTTTTTTGTTTTTTTATTATTATTATTAAATAATAATTAAAAAAATATTTTTTAATTTTTATAAAAAAAATAAAGCAGCCAACGGCTCTCTTGAGAGCCGTTGGCTGCTCTCATGGCAGTATGGCTGCCACATGGCTATGGCCTAGCCCGAGACCGGATCGGGCTATGGCCGGCCCGGTCTCAGGCTAGCCCGATATTCGGGCTTTACCCGGCCCGGACCGGGCCGGGTAACGGGCCGGGTAACAGCTCCAAACCGGGGCCCTTTCAGGGCCTCGGGTAAGGGCTCGGCCCGGTTCGGGCCTGAACCGTGCCGGGCTTGACCGGGCCTTGACCAGGCCGGGCTCAGGCCGGCCAGTCAGGCCCGGGTTTTTTGTTCACGACTAACCCCGACTGGATATTTATACCCCAACGTTTAAAATTTTAAAACAAACATAAAATTATCCCAACAAAATGATATTGGCAGCCCAGTGATATTACATTTGTTCACCATCCGCAAGCTAAATTTAGTCACCATCCGTAAGCTTCCGCTTAAAATATATTATCCCTACAAAATAGTGGCTACAAATTAAAGACCAGACTATTATAAAACAAACGTAAAAGGATCCCTCCAAAACATATTGTGATATAACCACATTATTTTCAGAATATATTGTGACATAAAACATTTCCCCCCTTCTACACGGTCGGTAGATGTGTTTCCAAAGTGCAAGTATTTATCTACACAAGCTGAAATAAACATCAAAGAAGTGGTTATATTTGAGAACACTAAGAAGAAAAACAGAGCAACCGTAATAGGGTGGGACATTGAGAGTGTGGCTAACAACTCCTCTCTCTCCCACTTCATCTCCTTCATAGCCATGGCTTCCTCCATGGCCAGGTTAATCTCTAATAGCACCTTTCACACAACAAACTCCGACAGCCACCATTCTTCACGCATCACCTGCGGGTTCGCTGGACCAGCACTTCCTTTCTCTGCTTGCTCTCTCCCGGCGATAGAACATACTCAGTCCAACATGCTCGAGAGCGTGCACACTCTCTCCCGCACCTCCGATCCCTCCGTCCAAATCGCCGACAACTTCGCGCCGGTGACCGAGCAGCCACCTCACCATAATCTTCCTGTCGACGACTGCATCCCGGACATCATCACCGGCGTTTACCTCAGAAATGGCGCGAATCTCGAGTTCAAGCCCGTCGCCGGGTACCACTTATTCACGCCGTCTCCCTCTGGATCCACCGAAGACAAGATGAGATGTCGGGCTGGAGGGCTTCCGGCGAGGGGCGGATGGAGGAGCCGGCGGGGGCGCGGCGGGGGAGCGGCGGCTGGTGGCGCATTGGGTGTGTTCGCAAATGGTCGAGGGTTTCAGGTGGCTGGGCGGAAGGAGGAGGGGTACGTTTATAATATTTTAGAGTTATAAAAAAGGATGTTTTAAAGGGACTAAGGGTGTGTGAATAGCCAAACATGGCGTACAAATAACACCACCCTAAAATAATTATAAATTAATTAATTTCTAACATGTTCTAGATCAAACTTTTCCATAAATTATCTTGGATTTTTGGCACTAAACATCCTCTAAATAGAGGGGTTTGGCACATTGCACCATAAGATTTATTTTTTGGCACTTTGCATCCCCACAACCTCTTTAGTAGAGCACATTGCATCATCTCTTTAGTAGAGCACCCTGCACATCTTCTTTTTTCAGCCATTTTTTTAATTTTAAAAAATAATATAATAATAACCGGCTAGGGTATCTTGTCTCCTGCGAGCTCCAAGCGAACCTTCTCCCCGGCAACCTCTCTCTCCGGCGATCTCTCTCCCCGGCGATTGGAGAGGAGGGAGGAAAAGACGCATATGCGGAAGAGGCATTTGGGGAGGTGCATGGAGCAGCTCTCTCCGACGATCTCTCTCGTGCAATTTGAGAGGAGGGAGGCGGAGGCACCGATGCGGAAGATGTTAATGTATATTTATATACGTGTTAACGAGTCCATAACGGGTTATCGGGGATTTAGGGTTTTGGCCTACAAATACCCCTACTGGGGGCAACGTGGAGATCGTTCCAAACTCGACGGTCACACGGGATGGTTCGAGCACCATAACAATCTCGAAGTTTTTTTTTGTATTGTCTGCCACAGCTGCTCCCTTCCCTGTCCCATCTGTTTCTCACGCGCCAAGGAGAAATCGCGAGCAAGCCGCCGCCTTTCCCGTCGGTCTCCCTCTCGCTCCCGTTCGCCTCTCTCGCGCCAAGGAGTCGTCGGCGCTCTTCTCGCGACAAGTTGGCAAGGAGGCGTCGCCGCCCCTCTCTCTCGCTCGGTCTCTCGTGCGCAAAGCAAATCCCGCGACTGCGGCTTTCCCCCCTCTCTTGCGTGCGTCTCTCTCGCCGGAGCAGCTTCAGCCGCCGCCACCGCCACCTTCCCGAGCAAAGGAGCTGTCGCTGCCCCTCTCCCTCTCGCACGACTCGCTCGTGGCTAGGAGTCGCCGCCGTCTCTTCTCCCTCTCGCACGTGCGATGCGGCCTTCCCCTCACTCGTGCGACCTTATCGTCGGTCAAATAGGAGACGCCGCCGCCGGTCAAGAAAATGTCGCAGTCTCTCTTCTCGCACAAGGAGCCACCGCCGATCCCTGCAAGTCGACTTCTCCCGCTCGAATCTTGTTTTCCGACGGGATCGGAGAAAGATCGCCGCCGTTCGTAGGACCGGGCCGCAAATCTCAGATCCAGCCGTGATCGTCGGAGTGACAAGATGTTGAAGGGAAGCAATTTGTCCTCTCCTGTGCCGATGATCAAACTGGAGAAATTATCCAACTCTGAATTCAGTGCCTGGAAGCGGAACACGCAGTTCGGTATGAAATATTTGAATATCTTTTATACACTGCAGTTCAATTTTGCAGATTTCAAAGGAGAAGACGATGAAGCTCAGTGGATCAGCGACGAAGACTTCTGTCGTGACTACCTCCTCAACTGTCTCTCCAATTCCTTGACAAAGTCCTATGGCAAATTAAAGACTGCAAAAGAGATCTGTGAGCACCATAACAGAAGACGCAGTTGGGAGGAGGATGGAGCGGTTCTGGCCGGTATAGCAGTTGTAGTGGGCCTGCACATTGATCTTGTTATACATCCATAAAGGCCTTGGGGTGCGTCTAAAGAAAACTCCACTGAAGAGAGGTGGGGTCAACAGTCAACGCATAATCGCTTGAGTTGAAGAAATCGAACCTGCCATTTCCGCCGCCTACCGCCGGGACGAGAATGTGCACGGAGCAAACCGCGCGCAAAACTTAACACCTGCAAACACATGCGCTACCGCGCGCGCGGTAGCGCGCGGGCAGCGCCCCCCTTCACAGGGGCGCGGCCTAACCGCACCCCACGTGGGGTGCGGCCAGGCCTCACCCCCCCTTGGGGTGCGGCCAGGCCGCACCCCTTGGGGGGTGCGGCCACGCCGCACCCCCCGCGTGGGGTGCTGCCAAGCCGCACACCTCATGTGGTGCGGCCAAACCGCACCACCCTTCGGGTGCAGTCCCGCCACGTCACCCTTACGGTGCGGCCAAGCCCCCTCCCCCCTCTTTCTTCACAAGGGGGCTCGCAAAGGGCCTTGCCATAGTCGCGCCCCTCATCAGGTGCGTCGGATCTCAATTCCTCTTTGGGGCACAACTCCCCGTTCCACTGTTTGCTCAGAACCTCGCCTAGCGCGGTCGGAGCACTCCCATGTTCGTGGCGCGCTCAAAGCGCTCCCGTGTCATTACGTGCTCAGAACGCTTCTGAGCGCGCTCAGCGCACTTTTGTCTTTCTAGCATGCTCATATTTTGTCTTTCTAGCTTATCAGATTTCAGGAACAATTCGTCGTCTTTTTCGCCTCCAACAAAACTGCCCGAACTGCTCGAGGGGCAAGATGATCATTTACAAAAAATGGCGATCCGTGTGCTCCGAACCGAAAAATATGATTCGTCCGTCATGTGGTTATGGTAGTTACAATGGCGAAATTACCGGACTACCCCCGACCAAAGCTATAAAAGGAGCCCCAGAGTTTCATTTCAAAGGACCTTGCCTTCTGCACCCGGGAGAGCTCCTTGAAGATTTTCACGGAATTCTCCTTCGGCGCTGGAAGATCTCCTTCGTGGACTTGAAGATTTCCTTCATCCCGAAAGGCGACTCAACATTCTCACTATTGTTCTCCGGAGCATTCTCACTTTCGTTCCCCGCGGTTCTCAGAAGGAAAAAGACTTAGTTTTCCGAGAGGTGGTCTGTCACCTTCGGAACGCTCTCTCTCTCTCCATTATTGTAACGAGCAGCGGCCTGTCGTGCTCGATTTCTGAATACCTGATTGTAACCTCTCAGAAGATAGTGAAGTTTGGTCGGCACAACTCCGGTCGCGTAGTTTTTTACCCTTTCCGGGTTTTTCACGTTAAAAGTCTCAGTGTACTCAACGAATCTCTAATTGACTGTTTGCGCGCTCGGTTCGCTTTCGAGCTAAGGTGGTTCAATTCGACCAGTCTACCAAAGCACCTGAGCGACCCGCAACAGTTTGGCGCCGTCTGTGGGAAACGATTCCCAAAACTCTTCAAATGCCAACTGCAATGGCAAGAAAGAGTGCTCGCACTACTGAAGGATCAATGTCGGAGGGACGCATCGACCTAGCTCCCTCCCACTCGCTTATCAATATGTCTCCCGTAGAAGAGGCAGTGCCTTCGCTCGCAACTGTGCTAGAAGGGCGCATGCAACAGATTGAAGAACAGCAAGCCGAGATGTTGGCTCTCGTAAGGAATCTCGGGGCTCCTCGAGTTCCGGTTGAACCGCCAGCATTGAACGTGCCGCCGCCCCCGGCTCCGGGTCATGTCCCGAATGAAGAGGTCGTTCGGGAGGAAGAAGCTTCCAAAGGATTCTCCAACGCAGCAAGCTCCGCTCACCCTGCTCCGCCAGCTAGAGGCCCAGAAGCTGACCACCGTCACCGCCACCCAGGAAGAGCTGCCCCTGATCGAGCAATAGAAAGGACCACGCGAGAAGAAATACGCGATATGATAGAAGAAGAGTATGCCCAAGCAGGGCGACGCGCAGCTCTCGTCCGCCGACCCGCACACCACGGTTCCCCGCTGTCGCCTCAAGTCCTGGCTCATCCAATTCCGAATGGTTTCAAGCTTCTCAACATGGAGACATTCGATGGGACGGACGATCCGTTGGAACATGTCAATCACTTCACCACCGTTATGAGGATTTACAGCACCCATGATCAGCTCCTCTGTCAGGTGTTCCCGGCAATCTTGAAGGGACAAGCGCGCACTTGGTTCCACTCCCTACGGAACGGGGCCATCAACAACTTCACAGAAATGGCGCAGCAGTTCGTGGACCAGTTCATCGCCAACCGCAGAATTGTCCGTGATCCCTCCCATCTCTCAGGGATCCGCCAAAACGACGGAGAGACACTCAAAGATTTTTTTTCCGACGCTTCACTACGGAGGCTCGACAGATCCCAGGAGTTGACCCTGAGCTCCTGCGGGGAGTATTCCTTGGGGGACTCCGCCCAAGTGGCTTCTACTCAGCTCTCATGAGAGAAACCGTACCAAGTTACCCCGACCTCGTTCACCGAGTTGAAGCCCAGATAGCTTCCGACGAGGCCATCTAAGCACACCGCCAGCAGTTCGAAGGTAGCCAAGGAAGGAAGAGGGGGTCGGATCAAGCCCCTCGCGGACGAGAAGAACGACGCGGCGAGGAGCGCCGCGGTGACGAATGTCGTCGCGATCCCCAAAGAGACCTGGGACCGCAGCCGCCCAGGGTCTACACCCCGCTGAACACTACTAGGACGAATGTACTTTATGCCATTCAAAACAACCCAGAGCTCCGCATGCCACGAGTGCCACCCTCAAATCCGAGGGGCGACCAGTCCAGGTATTGCGAGTTCCATCGAGGAACTGGGCATACCACCGAGGAATGCACCAGGCTTAAAGACGAGATCGAGCGCCTCATCCGCTAGGGACTCTTGGGAAGATTCCTACAAGGCCAGATTCCCAATCAGCCCCAGCAACCTAGGGAGGCATGGGAGCGGCCTCCCGCTCCCTGAGGCGCATGCAGAGGAAGGCCGATGGTGGGATAAATCGAAACGATCGCCGAACCTCCCATCTTAGCATCACAAATCCTCTCGATTGCCCAACCCATAAGAGACCACGAAGACAAGAAGCTCAAGCAGGATATTACGATTGCTTTCGGAGAAGAAGACTTGCAAGGGTTGTGGCTTCCGCACCAGGATCCGCTCGTAATTAGCGCAGGGATTGGGGACCCTTGCTTCAAGGTGAAGATAATACTGGTTGATAACGGAAGCTCAGTTGATGTTCTGTTCATTTCCACTCTGCAAAATATGAAGCTCATGAAAGATCAGCTCAGCCCTGCAGCCGGGCCCGTCTACGGCTTCGACAATAGACCTGTCCCAGTTCAAGGCATGATCACTCTCCCAGTCACACTGGGCGAGTTTCTAAGACAGTCAACATACATCATCCAGTTCGTGGTGGTGGAATCCACCTCCGCCTATAATGCCATTTTCAGAAGGCCGCTCCAGTCTATCTTCGGAGCAGTCCCATCTATTCCGCATCTGGCTATGAAATTCCCAACCGCCGCCGGCATATGGGTCGTAAGAGGAGACCAAGAGGCAGCCAGAACCTGCTATCTGAAGCAGGCTCAACCAGTAAAGGCGACCGCTCTCAACATCAATAACTTTGATCTGTGAGACGAAGCTACTTTGCAGTAAGGAGCGCCCGTTGAAGGACTAGTAGAAGTACTGCTCGCCCAGCAAGACCCGACTCAGACTTTTCAGGTCGGGTCGCTCTTGTCACAAGAAGAACGAGAAGAGTTCACAACCTTCCTACAGGAAAACGAAGACATCTTCGCTTGGAGCCCGGAAGACATGCCCGGGGTAGATCCTGAAGTAATTTATCACTCTTTAAACATTAACCCTGCCTGCAGGCCTGTAATTCAAAAGAAGAGGAACTTTTCCCCCAAACGTTTGAAGGCGATCGAGGAGGAAGTAGCTAAACTCCAGGAGGCACGATTCATACGTGAAGCAGAATACCCCATGCGGCTTACTAACGTGGTCATGGTGAAAAAGGCCTCGGGAAAATGGCGAATATGCATCGACTACAGCAACCTGAACCAGGCATGCTCAAAGGACATCTTCCCCCTCCCGAGGATTGACCAGCTCGTTGACGCAACGGCCGGCCACGAGCTACTAGTTTCATGGATGCTTATTCAGGCTACAACCAGATAAGGATGAACCCCGTGGACGAGGAGCATACCGCCTTCCGTACCGACAGAGGAGTCTACTGCTACAATGTGATGCCTTTTGGCCTTAAAAATGTTGGAGCCACCTATCAAAGGCTGATGAACAAGGTCTTCAAGAATCTCATCGGTTAGAAGATGGAGGTTTACGTGGACGACATGCTGGTAAAGAGTGTCCACCGTTGCGACCACTTGAAAGACTTGGGAGAGTGCTTTCAGCTTCTTCGTCGCTTCCAGATGCGGCCCAACCCCAACAAATGTGAGTTTGGTGTGACGACGGTAAAGTTCTTAGGTTTCATGGTAACTCATCGGGGAATTGAGGCCAACCCCGAAAAGATCAAGGCGTTGGAAGATATGTCACCACCTCGCTCAATTAAGAAAGTGCAACGCCTGAACGGGAGGATCGCTGCGTTATCCCATTTCATGTCACGAACAGGAGACAAATACCTCCCTTTCTTCAAAATCCTCCGGGAGCACGCAACTCTGGTTTCCAGTGGACTGACGAGTGTCAGGTGGCCTTCGAACTTCTCAAAGAATACCTGGCTTCGCCACCACTTCTGTCAAAGTCCACCCCCAGAGAAAATCTATTCTTATACCTGGCAGTGTCGTCTACGACTCTTAGCTCGGTGCTTGTGAAAGATGAAGGAGGGGTGCAACGACCAATCTACTACCTCAGCAAAGTCCTCACCGACACCGAAACCAGATATCTGGCAGCAGACAAGACAACTTTGGCTCTTGTTTTCTCAGCAAGAAAGCTTCGGCCCTACTTCCAGGCTCACACGGTGAAAGTGTTGACACAACTCCCGCTACGAGCAACCCTCCAGAAACCGGAAGTCTCAGGAAGACTAGTAAAGTGGGCCGTAGAACTCGGCGAGTTTGACATCCAATTCCTACCTTGACCTGACATCAAGTCGCAAGTACTCGCCGACTTTGTGGTAGAGTACACCATCCCACCAGAAACAACTCTTGTCGAAGACGCCATTAGCCCCGTTGGACTCTCTATGTCGACAACGCCTCTGGAGCTGAAGGGGCCGGAGCAGGATTGCTCCTCATAAGTCCCGATGAGATCACCCTGGATTACGAGGCACTGATCGCCGGGCTCCGGCTCGCCATCGATTGCAAAGCAGAGATCTTGACGATTTACACAGACTCTCAACTCGTAGTCTCGCAGTCGAAGGAGACTAGGAGGCTAAGAGCGACCGGATGGCGAAATACCTCACGTTCGCAAAATTGCTCCTTCAGAAGATCTCGTCATATCAAATTATACACATCCCGCGAGAGCAGAATTCCAGAGCAGATGCTCTATCCAAGCTCACCACTTCACCCTCCAGCTACCAGTCTCGAAGACGCCGAATCGAAGAGATCGTGGTTCCAAGTTGTACAACCCTCATTCTCCGAGGATGGACCCACTCAAGGCCACGTAGGCAAAAGTCAAAGGTCAAAGGTCAGCACAGACACCAGCAGTCCAAGACACAAGACAAAGCCAGCCAGCAGGAGCCAAGAAGGGTTTGGGCGAGTATTGCCCAAAGCTCACCAGGTAGGTGAGTAGGGGCCTAATGCTCGCCTCTAGTATTCGTCGAGCGCAGCCCAGAGGAGTTCGTCGAACGCAGCCTTCAGAGTTCGTCGAACGCAGCAGAAGACCAAGGCGAGTATTGGCCTGGCGTGTGCGAGCAGCACCCAATACTCGCCAGATGGGCGACTATGGCATAAGTGCTCGCCGAGTATCCCATAGTCGCCAGGGCAGGATGGGGGCTATAAAAGGCCCCCCCTCCTCTTTGGTTTTCCTATAAATAGGACCCAGGGGTACTTGGATTGGCACCTGGACTTGAGCTTTTGGATCCCGATTTCTGAACTCTCGAGCCCGTCACCCTTGATTCTAGCCAAGTCGGTGCCTTCCATGTAACAAGCTCGGTCATTTTGGTTTTAGAGGGGAAGACTCTCTTGAGCTTCTGGGTACATGGTGGGACCTCCCTGCCGCAGCACCTGGAGTCCTGTTCGTTGATGTTCTAGCGTCTTCGTCGTTGTCAGCCAAGCCATCTAGTTGGACAGCTGGGCGAGTAGCCTCGAGCTGCATTGGTCCGAATCTTGAGGTCAGGATTTTCCTGGCGTCAACACAAGTATTCACGGGCCATGGGAGATCGCAAACATCCACCAGGAAGAATCATGCTGGATGACCCCATTACGAGCTTACCTCGAGCACGGACACCTCCCTGAAGATCGCTTAGAATCGCGAAGATTACGGATGCAGGCGGCATCATTCACCATTAAAGATGGGGAGCTTTACAAGCGGGCATTCTCAGGGCCCTACCTAAAGTGTCTGCCGGCATGCGAGGCGGACTACGCCCTCAGATAAGTGCACGGGGGAATCTGCGGAGAACACCTAGGCGGGAAAGCTTTTGCCCAGATGATACTACGCCAGGATTTTTATTGGCCAACAATGAAGAAGGACGCGACCGAGCTAGTCCAAAAGTGCAAGAGCTGTCAGCTGCACGCAAACGTACCTCATCAGCCCCCGATCGCACTCTCCACCCTCCAAAGTGCGTGGCCATTCGCGCAATGGGGAATCGACCTCCTCGTCCCCCTACCTCTCGCATCTGGGCAGAGGAAGTTCATCATCCTAGCCATCGACTACTTCACCAAGTGGGTGGAAGCGGAGCCCCTGGCTAAGATCACAGAAGAGAACGCCAGACAGTTTGTCTGGAAGAACATTATCTGCCGCTTTGGTATCCCAGCAACGATCATTGCCGACAACGGTACTCAGTTTACGGGGAAATCCTTCACCAAGATGTGTGAGGACCTAAAGATCAATCTCCGTCATACGACCGTAGCACACCCACAAACTAACGGGCAAGTGGAAGTCACAAATCGCACCATCCTCAAAAGGGTTGAAAACGCGCTTGGAAGAAGCTAGGGGCAATGGGTAGATGAACTCCCAAGTGTACTGTGGGCGTACCGCACAACGGAGAGGATCCCTACAGGAGAGACGCCTTATAACCTCTGTTACGGTACTGAAGCTATCATCCCCGTCGACATCGGCATTCCAAGCATCCAGGTGCTAACTTTCGATCCCACCAAGAATGGTGCGCTGCTTCAAGAGAATCTTGACCTAATCCACGAAGTCTGAGACGCCGCCGCCCAGCGTGCTGCATCCTACCAAAGGCGCGTAGCCCGGCTCTATGACAGAAGGGTGAAGCCTAGACCCATCAACGTAGGAGATCTCGTCCTACGCAGCATCGAGGCGGCTGGGAAAGGCCCCCAAGGAGATAAACTCTCACCAACTTGGGAAGGTCCGTACGTTGTCACTGCGGTCATAAAACCATGAACATTCAGGCTCAGAGCAGCAGAAGGAAAGACTCTACCACGCACCTGGAACGCCCAGAATCTGCGCCGCTTTTATCAGTAGTATCAAGTCTTCTATCACGTAGAAAGCCACGAGCTCAGACTCGTGCAAACTTATCCTATGTTATGTATTGTATGCAAAGCCGCGAGCTCAGACTCGTGCAAACTTATCTTATATTATGTACTGTATGCAAAGCCGCGAGCTCAGACTCGTGCAAACTTATCTTGTATTACGAATTCCACACACAAAATGATTTTCTACTATGAACAGTATGATTTTAACACCTACATTCAATTGAGAAAAGCCATTATTATCTTTAAAAAAAAGAGGCTTTTTATTCACTGGCCACTTTGGGGCCCTGCCCCGGGGACTTTGCACCACCGTCGATTGAAGGTTCGCCCTTCTCCTCCACCGTCGAGTCCCGGCGTCGTAGGGGCCTGCCCCCCTTTACGTTCGCCCCCGGTTTGAATACACTCGCTATTCACAAGCCACTTTGGGGCCCTGCCCCGGGAACTTTGCACCGCCGTCGATTGAAGGTTCGCCCTTCTCCTCCGTCGTCGAGTCCCGGCGCCGTAAGGGCATGCCCCTCTTACGTTCTCCCACGGTTTGAATACATCCGCTATTCACCGGCCAAGTTTCTATTATGTAAAAAGCCGCCAGCTGAATCCTCGCGCAAACAAAGTTTCTATTATGTAAAGAGTCGCCAGCTGAATCCTCGCGCAAACTTAGTTTCTATTATGTAAAAAGCCGTCAGCTGAATCCTCCCGCAAACCAAGTTTCTATTATGTAAAAAGCCGCCAGCTGAATTCTCGTGCAAACTTAGTTTCTATTATGTAAAAAACCGCCAGCTGAACCCTCGCGCAAACTTAGTTTCTATTATGTAAAAAGCCGCCAGTTGAATCCTCGCGCAAACTTAGTTTCTATTATGTAAAAAGCCGCCAGCTGAAACCTCGCGCAAACTTAGTTTCTAATATGTAAAAAGCCGCCAGCTGAACCCTCGCGCAAACTTAGTTTATGTTATGTAAAAAGCCGCCAGCTGAACCCTCGCGTAAACTTAGTTTCTCTTATGTAAAAAGCCGACAGCTGAACCCTCGCGCAAACCAATTTTCTATCATGTAAAAGCCGCGAGCTCAGACTCGCGCAAACTACTTTTTTACTATTATTATTATAAAAAATCCGCAGGCTCGGACCCGCGCAGACAAATCCGATATTTTGTAAAAGGCCATCAAGCTGTTCGGGTGTCAACTCTAAATAACAAGCCGGCAACAATCTCAAAGTGCGAACATTCTTCGCCGGCCATCTTGAAGCATCTTCCCTCAATCGACACTTCGACAACAACCAGGGCAGCGGGGCCACGAGTGCTGTCACAACGCAGCGCAGAGCGAGAAACGCCTAAACAGAACATGAAAACAAAAGCAACCACACACTCATCCTTCGACAGCAATTCCTGCCCAAGACACCACGAAGAGGGCATTGATCAAAGCCGCCGCAGAAAAATCGAAACCTCTGAACTCCTCCGCGCCGAAATTCGGACTCCGAAGGTTTGAGGGGCTTATGTTGTACATCCATAAAGGTCTTGGGGTGCGTCTAAAGAAAACTCCACTGAAGAGAGGTGGGGTCAACGGTCAACGCATAATCGCTTGAGTTGAAGAAACCGAACCTGCCATTTCCGCCGCCAACCGCCGGGACGAGAATGTGCACGGAGCAAACCACGCGCAAAACTTAACACCTGCAAACACATGCGCTACCGCGCGCGCGGTAGCGCGCGGGCAGCGCCCCCCGTCACAGGGACGCGACCTAACCGCACGCCACGTGGGGTGCGGCCAAGCCGCACCCCGCGTGGGGTGCGGCCAGGCCGCACCCCTCCTGGGGTGCGGCCAAGCCGTACCCCTTATGTGGTGCGGCCAAACCGCACCCCCCTTGGGGTGCGATCCCGCCACGTCACCCATGGGGTGCGGCCAAGCCACGTCCAACAAAACTGCCCGAACTGCCCGATGGGCAAGATGGTCATTTACGAAAAATGGCGATCCGTGTGCTCCGAACCGGAAAATATGATTCATCCGTCAGGTGGTTACGGTAGTTACAACGGCGAAATTACGGGGCTACCCCCGGCCAAAGCTTTAAAAGGAGCCCAGGGTTTCATTTCAAAGGACCTTGCCTTCTGCACCCGGGAGAGCTCCTTGAAGATTTTCACGGAATTCTCCTTCGGCGCTTGAAGATCTTTTTCATGGACTTGAAGATTTCCTTCATCCCGAAAGACGACTCAGCATTCTCACTTTTGTTCTCCGGAGCATTCTCACTTTCGTTCCCCACAGTTCTCAGAAGGAAAAAGACTTAGTTTTCCGAGAGGTGGTCTGTCACCTTCGGAACGCTCTCTCTCTCTCTCCATTATTGTAACGAGCAGCGGCCTGTCGTGCTCAATTTCTGAATACCTGATTGTAACCTCTCAGAAGATAGTGAAGTTTGGTCGGCACAGCTCCGACCTCGTGGTTTTTTACCCTTTCCGGGTTTTCCACGTTAAAAGTCTCAGTGTACTCAACGAATCTCTAATTGACTGTTTGCGCGCTCGATTTGCTTCCGAGCTAAGATGGTTCAATTCGACCGATCTACCAAAGCACCCGAGCGACCCACAACAGATCTGTTAATTAAAAAAATTTGCTGAAAAAAAAAGAGGATGCAAAATGCTCTACTAAAAAGATTGAGAGTGCAAAATTTCAAAAAATAAAATTTTAGAGTCCAATGTGCCAAACCCCCATAATTAAAAGAATTTAAGTGCCAAAAATTCAATTATCTTATAAAATCTTCATACCTCGTGCTGGAATCTTAGAGGAGATTAAAGTCATTGATACATTTGTCCATTATGACTTAGTTTTGTGTATTTGCATCAAGTTTGCAGATAGTTTTGACATTTTTGATTTTTTTATGAAAAGAAATGTTAGGCTGTGTTCGTTTCACAGGTTTTGTAGGAAGGAATTGGTTTTGTGTTACCCAATTCCATTCACAGGCGTTCGCTTGGTAATTTATTGGAGGGAATTGGTTTTCCTCCAAAGCCTATCGGTTTGGATCCGTTAAGAAATAAGCTTAGGGTGAAAACCTCCCCCTTTCCATCGGTTTTAGGCAAAACACTCTCCAGCGCAGTCACTCTCTCCCGATCGCGATTCTACTGTTCGTGCGAAACCCTCTCCCGCACCGTCACTCTCCTCCGGTGCTCGGCATTTTTCCTTCCGGAGAGGGTTTCTACTGTTCGTGCGAAACCCTCTCCCGCACCGTCACTCTCCTCCGGTGCTCGGCATTTTTCCTTCCGGAGAGGGTTTTTCTCCGGCGACGCTTCTTCCTTCCTCTCCGACGACCGGTCGGAGGCAGCATTTCCTCCTGCTCCGGCGACCTAGGAGACCGACATTTTTCCTTCCTGCGGCATCTACTCCTGCTCCGGCAATCCAGGACACTGACAGCTCTTCCTTCCGGCAGTCTGCTACACAGTAGGAGGCGACATTAGGCAATCTTATACCTTATTGCAACAACAACATTTTCTGTGCAATGTATCTTATACCTTATTGCAACATCGACAGCTCTCCCTGGTGTTTTTTGTTGTATCAGCAACATTAGGCAACAGTAACATTAGGTATTAGGTAATCTTATACCTTATTGCATCAGCAACATTAGGCATTTTGTTGTTGTATTCATATGTTGTGTGCTTGTGTGCAATGTATGTTTGTATTATGATTATTAATTGTTATGTGCAATAAGATTATTAATTACCTTAATTTGCAAAATGCAGGCACGTCCATCTATAAGGCACTACAAACATAAGGTCATAGTTAATTGGGGTGACCTTGCAACACTCTGTGGGACAGACAAGGCTACTGGTGCAAATGCAGCAACTGGAGTGGAAACATCAAATGAAATTGATGTGGAAGTGATTCCTGATGATGATATTGTGGTTGGGTCAAGTCGTCAAAAGAAGAAGGCAAAGAAAGCGCCAGCTATTGATATGATTGCAAAGGCAGTCACCCATATTGCAAAGAACATGGACGGCCCGACCGAAACTACACAATCAGCAAAGGAGAAAACGAGGCTCAAAAGAATGTATGAGGCACTAGCAATTATGTCGGACCTTTCAGAGTATGATCTGATAAGGGCTATGGACATGCTCAACACTGACGAGATAAAGTGCGAGCTCTTCTTGTTTATGCCAGAGCTTCTGGGGAGGAGTTGGTTACGCGTGCAATTAGGCCGTTAGTTTGATGTTTTGGATGTTTATTTTGTGGAGATATTGCCACTTTTGAGTTGGTTATGTGTGCCCTGACCAGATATTGCCACTTTTGAGTGATGAAACATTATTATGTTTTTGTTTCATGTATGTCTGCTTTTATGTTGTATGTCTATTTTTAGAGTTTCATGAGTTTTCGTGGCTTAAATATCAATTCCTGCGTTTGAATTCCATCATATAGCCGAACAGAAAAATTGACAGATTCAATTGTTGTCATTGAAAACCATCCTGCAAACGAACAACAGAATTGAGTTTTGGCCAAAAACCAAAACCTATGAGTTTTTGGTTTTAGGCCAAAACCAATTCCTTTCAATCAAAACCTGCGAAACGAACGCAGCCTTATGGATTGCTGTTTGGGAGGTGTCACCTTACTGGACAGCTGGGGAAATTATGAAGATCATTCAATTGTATGATTACAGTTATCGAGAATATATAGAGAGGCATAGAGCTGACGGATGTGGAACTTGGAGGCCCGTTACACTCCCCTATAACCATTTTTAATGGAGACACGACAGTGCCTCGTCTTTTGTGAAGCGTCTTTTACGATTCCCCATCTCCTCTCACGCCCAACAGACGGCTGAAACATATCTCATTAGTATATGAAGGGAAAAAAAATAGATTTACAGCACTGGGCCATGTCTTCTACGATTAAAGTTGGATTTTTGGTTGACGGAGAGAAGAAGCGTGTGGTTTTTGCCGAAGCTGGAAGTGATTTCGTGGACGTCCTCTTTAGCTTCCTCACACTGCCGCTGGGAACCATCGTTGGGCTTTTGAGCAAACAATCATGTTTGGGATCTCTTGACAATCTTTATGTGAGCGTTGAGCAGCTCGACGTCAAGCACCTGCAGACCGAGGCGTGCAAGGATATGCTTCTCAATCCTCGAAGTGCTGCTGCAATAGAATGTGAGGACTTGAAGATCAAAGGTATTCATGAACTAAAGCCTAGGGATTTCTACACCTGCAGTCAAGATGATTGCCTAATCCAGTCCACCTGTTATTATACATACACATCAAAGAGTCTATGCAGCAGTTGTGGCAAACTGATGGATAATGACTGGGAGTGGCACAAGGAAACTTCAGAAAAGGGAGGGGTATTTGTCAATGAGACAACCGAATTTTTGATAACTGATGATTTACAGGTGATACCGACTTCTTTATTAAAGGGTTTCTCTCTTCTTAAACAAATGCAAATTAAAGATTCAAGTATGTTAGAGGAAAGATTAATAGATTTCGGCACAGAAGAGGTAAAGCTATTTATATTCCTTTCCCAAAAATAGACAAAAGAAGTACATTTAAACTACAACCCTAATTTATTTTTTAAAATTTCAGATTTTGAACTTTCTGAGGAGGTCACTAGTATCCAAGAAGGTATTAACAGATGTTTGTTTCCCTGATGCTTGCGTGCAAGCAAGTGTAAATTTCTTTTTACCAATAAAAGATGTGACTTTTGACAAGGAAGCGGGAAAGGAGATTTCCTTAAAACTAGTCTTAAACAAAGAAAACAACAGCATTCTGTACGCAGACGTTGGGGAAGATTTCATTAATCTGTTGTTCAGCATTCTCACCTATCCTCTTGGCTCAGTGTTGCGATTAGTATCCCATAACATATCTTTAGGCAGTTGCATCAGCAATTTGTATTCATCAACAAATAGTATGGGGTTAGACTGCTTCAAGTCAGAAATTTGTAGAGACATGTTGGTGACTCCAAAGCTTTCTACCTTTCACGGCTGTAAGAACCTGATATTGGAAGTGGAAGAAATTACATCAAAAAAATCAACCACATCTGGGAGTTGCGCAAAATGTTTTATGGATAACGAATACAAAATTTGTACAATGTCACCATGTGTGCATGGAATAAGGGAGCACAAATTCATAGAGCTGAATCCTAAGTCAACTAAGGGGCTGACAAATAATGACGGAGCTTTTGTGTCCAGCTCAAGAAGGTTTATGATTACAGATAATCTTCACATTTCTCTATTATCTGCTATATCCGCCGTAGTTAATGGTCCGAACTTGCGCATTTCTGATGTGGTTGAAAAAGAAGTTTTTGTTGATAAGTGCAAGGTAAATTGTCTGCATTAACTTTTAATGTTACTGAAATAGTTTTTTTAACATAAACTTTTTATCTTGTACTTACCAATTCCCTTTTTAAATGCAGGCTCTTTCATTGCTGAGTGCTATACTTACCTCTAAGACAGTGCTAACTGACATTTTTGCTCCTAAACCAACATCGCGCAAAAGAAGCACGTTAATGCATTCATAGTTTGTGGTTATTTTCATTATTCACTCCTGCAATGATGCAATTTTGTAGGCCCTCTTGATGATGCTAGAGATATGCGACATCATGTGAGGAGAGTCTCGGATCCTCAAAAAGATGGAGGCCTTTCAATCCATCAAAGTTAAGCAATTAAGGATGTGGTTCCTCGTGGAGGTAGGATATGATGCAGAGCAAATCAATGACCCCATTTTCGGAGATTTATTACAAATTTCATTCAGGCAATCAAAATTTCTTCCTATTTCGATTCATGTCATAAGGTGATCTTAGTTCATCAGTACCTCATTGACTCCCCAAATCCCACTCCACACTCAAAGGGTACCAACTAAGAATGCTGCTAAAGATTACCTGCGGCCCACTTGAAAGCATGGTGTTTTTTATTTATTTTTAAATCTCTTAAATAAGGAAACAACAATAGTTCGCGATCTAGCCTTATATCTACATAAAAAAAGTCTGATAGCAAACATCATGTTCTTCTTCTGAGCTGATTTCTTTTGAGTAGATGGAGGTTGCGGAGTTTTTGGTATACAAAATGAATGACGTATTTGACCAACTAAATAACAAAAAGACGGTATCAACTGATAACAAGAGAAAAAAGTATATAAATTAGTAGAAATGGGAGGTTATCGGGAGAGGCGTGGGCTTGCAATGAATGACCAGTGGCGGCAACTGGAGGCTGAGGAGGCTGGCATCGGCACTGGAGGAAGATGTCCTTGGCGCACCAAGGGTTATGGGAGTCGACACCCACGGACCGAGCGGTTTCTCTATTGAAACCGTAAACTCTCGATGCCCTAAAATCCAAAGATGCGTATACATATGTGAGTGAGTTAAGAGGATCTAATGGCTCAGATTGTCCGATCGAACATCTTAACCTAACTCTCATAATAAAGCTCTGAAAAATACATAAAAAAATAGGAAAAATTTAGCCGGTCGCAATCGTGGATAAATCTCCGATCATTCATCCGACGATCCACAAATCCCAATAAAGACAAATTTCCCAATGTAGCTCTATCGATCGAAATCATTTATGTTCCGAGCAATCTTGGGTTTTTGTAGTGAGTTGTAAGTCTATAATTATGGGTCTAGGAGCTGATTTCGGGACATCACAGATTTTGGACGGAAATTTTGGACTCTCACAGTGGTCTCACTGTGCCTATTCCGTGGATCCTTGGTGCCGAAGCCAAGGAAAGTACACCTCTTCCATAACTACCATATAACCACCCCTCACCACTCGTAACCACAATTAACTATCTCCTCCACTCCACAAACTTCCACACCACAATAACTAACTTCCCCTCTCTGCAGTAACCACCCAAATCAACTATAACCCTCCCATTCATTCCTTTCCCAATTTCATAGTGACCCATTTAATTCAACCTCACAGCCAAGATGAAATATCTACCCAAAATTGGGATTTCCCACCTGTCTGAATTGCTTGCCCAGCCTCCCAATCCACCCATTCAGTGCTTGGGATCCCCTATAGGCTATAAGTTCTGCAACTCCCCACCCTCTGCAAACCGTCCAACCCACGCACGACAAACCCTCATTTCATGTAGCCCTCAGCCACCCAGACATCCCCATTCATTGCAAAACCGCTCAATAAATATGCATTGTTTTTGTACCAAGTGTTGTCCTATTGCAATGTAAGTTCTTGTTTGAAGCCAATATTACTCATTGTTGTGTTTAGTGAACAATCATATTATTTTAGATGTAAATTCATATATGTTTGCCCATTACATGTCCTATTTGTGAGATTTTATTCACTCAGTATTTGGTTGAAGCATTTTTAATTTTAATTGACTAATAATTGCTCATTCATTTAATACTATAATATCAATTGTGGTTATTTGTGAATTTCCTTATTAAATTCAAAATTTATTGTAATTAATTGTTGGACAATTGTATGTACATCAAACCATTCTGGATTCCTACGACACTTCATGAACAACTACTCATTAGAGCTACTTAGGACATGATTACACTAGCATTCATCCCGCATCACAACTCCCTCTAAATGAGTAATGGGAGGGTGAGATCAAATGACTCCAAATCAATATGGTTCTAAAATTGCCTCAATTTCTATGACCCGATCCTTATGTGAACTTATCTGCATACATTGTCACACACTAGTCCATCTAACTCAACACAAGTTGAAAATGTGGAAACATATACCAACACACACTTGTGGCGCACATCAACAATGTTAGGTGTTCCACCTAGGATATGAATCAAGCTAACAACTTTCTTTAAAAAATCATTGTATTTTATTTACTTCTATTCATAATCTTATGATAAAGTACTGCAAGAGCATGAGATTGAGAATGAAAGAGATTGTGTTGTATTGTTAAGCAAGTTTTATCAAGCCAACATTATTATGATTCGGATTAGAGATGTTACATCTAGGTATACTTCCTTGTTTTTGGCCTAGATTTCTTTGTACTTCCAAATTTATATGCAGACTAGCATACCAATTGTGTTGTCTATATGACATGATATTACTTAAACATAAGAATATGATGTTGTGGTAACTTTAAAAAAAATAGGATTAGTTGCCAATATATACTGTTCTATTTTCTTTGTTGCATTTTATCCAGTTAAAACCATGTCTGATTTTGAAATTTTGGTTTGAGTATAATAAAGTGTTACATGCGGCAAGTCTTACTCACTGTCGTATCTTTTTTATTTTTAGATGTATGGGGAGCACCGGAAGGAAGTTGTTCAAGGAAGGCTAAAACTAGTATAATCCATTATTAAAGTTTCCTTCAAAATGTTAATCTTTTTTGTCTATGACCAATCTAAGCTAAAATGTTAGGTATATAAATATTTGTTTCTGTTTCTGCAGACGAGCAGTGCAAGGTAAAGAAACTTATGAATGTTTTGTGCGTAATAGTTCTGAAATGAAAAATATTCCATCTTATCTTTATTTAAATGCAAAATTTTGTTCGTGTTTTAGTTCGTTTATTTCCTCAGAATTATTATTTTCATATCAATTATGAGTATTGGTGTCAGGAATGTCATAAACTGTTTCTTGGGATTCTTTGAATACTTGGATCTTGAGTGAAAGTTCAAGCTGGCGTCGCACCGTCATGGTGAGTATTTGCTAAAAAAGGGTAATGTTATTAGCAGACCTAAGACAGACGGCTATTCGCAGTCCTAAAAACATTTAAAATGACTATTCGCAGTCCTAAAACACTTAAATTCATTGGACTGTGAATATCAAACAGTTAAAGGACTGCTTATAACATTGCCCAAAAAATGGGGTGTAAAATCACTTTGGTTTAGGACCTAAGGAAAGCCATTGTACCCCCGAGTAGCCTGCGGGGGGTTGCTACGAAGATATTGCCTTTGCATTTCCTCCTTCAGATATTCTCATGCTCCCAAGTAGCAATAGTTTTAGAGTAATGTTATAAGTCCGAGTTTGGCTATTCACACCCCAATAAAACACTTAAAATTTCACATTTTTATAGATATAATCGCAGTCCGAATTGGGAGGAAGCCAACGAAACTCTTTTTTCCGATTTTACCGTTTTTGATGTTTCCGAGTTCGAAGCAGGTGCTGCGAATTATCAAGGCGTGAATCTCCTTCCCTTTCGTGATTGCCGAAGCGCACGTGGCCACGGATAATGGTGCTCGAAGTGACGGAATTGGGCTCGAAACCACGGTGGTCCATCCTTTCCAGCAATTCGGAAGTCTCTGTGGGAGCGAAAACGATGATCCATGGATAGTAATATGGGGTCAGCGCCTGGCCGGTCGAGATCCATGGAAAGCTCTTTGGGAGCAAAAACAAAGAAGAAGAAGATGAGCAGTAGTGCTCTTTGGAGGTGCAGTAGTGCTCTGTTTTGGTTCACAGATGCATTTACTTAAAAATTCAATTGGAATCATCCATGTTGCGGTCCACTCAAGGCTCCGGTAGACCGGATTAAATTGAACCGTCTTAGTCCGGGAGCGCATGAGCGCGCAAACAGTTACAAAAAAAAAAGCTGACAAGGCAATTTTTTTAACGTGGAAAATTCGTCAACTGGGTGAAAAATCACGCGGTCGGGTCGGTGCCGATCAAAACCTCCACTATTTATTGGTTGTTGTGCAGAGCTTTTTTGAAAAACTCAATGACGACAGACCGCCTATCGTTACAATTGTTGAGAGAGAGAGAGTGAGAGAGGGGGGCTCGGAGGGTGACAGGCCACCGCTCACAGAGCTAAGACTTTTGCCTGCTGTAGAGGGGAATGCTGCGCTCTGGATGCTTTGAAGTCTTCTGCTGGTGCTCGAAAGCTAGAGTGGTGTGCTCAGCACGATCGAGAGTCTACGACTCGTCTTGGGCTTCGAGCGAAGGAGTCTGAAGCTATGTGGTTACTGCAATGTGCAAGGTGCAAAGTGCAATGTGCAATGTGCAATGTGCAAAGTGCAAGGTGCAATTTGCACGAAGTGCAATGTGCACGAAGTGCAATGTGCAAGGTGCAATGCGCACAAAGTGCAAGGTACAGTGTGCACTGTGCAATGTGCGCGGGGTGCAAGGTGTGCAAGGTGCACGAAGTGCAATGTGCAAGGCGCAATGTGCACGAAGTGCAATGTGCAAGGCGCAATGTGCACGAAGTGCAATGTGGAAGGCGCAATGTGCACGAAGTGCAATGTGCAAGGCGCAATGTGCACGAATTGCAATGTGCAAGGCGCAATGTGCACGAAGTGCAATGTGCAAGGCGCAATGTGCAAGGTGCAATGTGCACGAAGTGCAATGTGCAAGGTGCAAGGTGCACGAAGTGTAATGTGCAGGATGCAATGTGCAATGTGCACGAAGTGCAATGTGCAATGTGCACGAAGTGCAATGTGTACGAAGTGCAATGTGCAAGGTGCAATGTGCACGAAGTGGAATGTGCAAGGTGCAATGTGCATGAAGTGCAATGTGCAGGATGCAATGTGCAATGTGCATGAAGTGCAATGTGCAATGTGCATGAAGTGCAATGTGCAATGTGTAATGTGCACGAAGTGCAATGTGCAAGGTGCAAGGTGCACGGAGGAGATCGAAGATCTTCGAGTGATCTTTGAAGATGCTCGAAGATCTTCGAAGGATTCTTCGAAGACGCAATGAGACCTTTGAAGGAGCTCTCTCGTGCGTATGGGGAGAACTGGAGGAGGAGAAGATCCAAAAAAGAGAAGCCTTGAGGTTCTATTTATAGTTTTTAAAGGTGACACTTTCGTAATTAAATGGGTGGTTATGATGGTTATGCGGCTACCAACACACCATAATCAATTTATGTGTTATACGCACTTTTATCATGAATATGGCTACGCGCACACCAGTTTGTATAGTTTTGTGGTGATATGTATTCATATGACGATATGGTTATGCGCACACCATAACCATATTATTTGTTATACGCAGACCGTATTGGAGGATTTTACTATTTACACCCTCATTTTGGAGGATTTTACTATTTGCACTCCATAATGGGAGATTTTTACTATTTGCACCCCATGATGAGAGATTTTACTATTTGCACCCTAGGATGGGGGATTTTTACTATTTGCACCCCAGGATGGGAGATTTTTACTATTTGCACCCATGATGGGGGAATTTACTATTTGCACCCCATGATGGGGGATTTTTACTATTTGGACTCAGGATGGGGGATTTTTTAGATAACCACACCCATGAATGGGGTGTGGTTAGCGCCTTCAAGGAGACCCCATCAATCCTCATGCAAGATGAAATTTTTGTTGCTTTGCTTTGTAAAATGCCAATTATTTCGGCAGTCTTTGGCTCCAATGTGTAGGGCGATGAGTTCTCAGGGCCCAAGGAAACTTCAAGTCGACGGCGGGATGGATCTTCCAGCTCTATCTTCGCAGAAACTAACATATTGATGAACATATTCGAGGCACGTACGACTTTGTAATCCTAGTAGCTTTTCAGTTTTTTCTCTGTGCATGTGTTATTTTAGTATAAGACAGTGGACTGCGATTAAACATATTGGACTACAAATATCAATGGACTACGATTAGCCATTTTAGGACTGCTTATAACATTACCCTAGTTTTATTCACAACACGATTGTACTTTTTTTTATTTGCAATTTGAATGAATTTATACTTGAGAATACACGATGAAATGGTAGAACTATAAACTTTATCTAGCAAATAGCCAGCTATCTCTTCTATTTCTCTGCTGCATTAACAAAATATACTATTTCATAAAGTATACAGCAAATGATCCTATGCTTTAAGAGATAATTGCATAGTCCTGTGGCAGCTGAAGTGGATTAATTGTGTAGCGTATATGACGAATTGCTTGTTGGACTTAATTTTTGGTGACCGGGTCAACTTTCCTAATTTTAGATAGGTTGTGTATTTTTATATATTATTAAGGTGGGTCAGGTGGCAGTGTTTGGTTGGTTGCCAACTTCTATATATATGGGAAGTTGTGTAGAGTTTTAAATATGATTTTGAGAGGTAGAAAATTGCTCCAGAGTTTGTTCTCCGCATTTTGTTTTTTCCCTCCCTTTCTCTGTGAGGCTCGCACTGAAGTGCACTCGCACCCGTCGCTGTTAGGCGAGCTCGCCAGCCCGCAGCTCACACAGCTCGAGGTCGCTGTTTCAGTCCACCACCTCGCCAGCGAGCTACTCGCCGGCTCGCACTCGCAGGGACCCCGTGCCGCTCGCCACCCGCCGAGCCAGTGAGCCCGTGCTTGCCACAGCCAGTTCACCCCCCCCCCCCCGTGCTCGCCAGCTAGCTCGCCTCGCCGGGGCTTCTTGGAGCTCGTCGGAATTACCTAGAGTTGGGTGTGTTGTTCATTTTGGTGTGGTGCTCAAGAGTTGGGTCGCTTGAACGTCGCGTGCGTGTGCCCTCGCGACGAGTCCGACAAGTGGTATCAGAGCGAGGTTCCGAACCTTGGAAGTCACCCGGAGGAGTTAGTGACTAGAAGAGATGGAGATGGGTAGTGCCATGCCAGGGCAGGTTCCCAAGTTGACGAAGACGAACTACGGTAACTGAAGTATTCAGATGAAGGTGCTACTAGCGTCGAAAGAACTATAGGATATAGTTGATGACGACTATGAAGAGCTTACTGCTGAAGCAGAGGTGGCATTGACCAACACACAGAAGACGGCGTTGAGAGAGTCAAGGAAGAGAGATAAGAAGGCATTGTTCTTGTTGTATCAAGGGGTCGACGAAGCGACTTTTGAGAAGATCTCAGACGCGAGAACTTCTAAGGAAGCATGGGAGGTGTTGCAACGCTCCATGCAGGGGGTAGATAAGGCAAAGAAGGTGAAGCTCCCGTCCCTCTGTGCGGAATATGAAGTAATGAAGATGCAGAGCATCGAGAAGGTCGGTGACTATGTGACCCGTCTGTGAACGCTCACAAACGAGATGAAACGTAATGGAGAGGTGATTGATGACGCGAGATCATGGAGAAGCTCTTGAGGTCTATGTCAAAGAAGTTCCGCCATGTGGTAGTAGCGATCGAAGAGTCGAAGGACCTTACCTTGATGGATGTAGATGAGCTAGTTGGCTCCCTATAAGCTCATGAGTCTCGGATGTTGCAGGATGATGAAGAGTCAAGCGGCTTAGGAAGAGCACTTCAGACTCAGTTGAATTTTGGAGAGAGCGCTGAAAGATGAGGTGGCCAGCGAGGCCGAGGTAACCAAGGAAGAGATAGAGGAAGAAGAGGAGGAAGAGACCAAGGGAGGAATCAAAATTTCCAGAGAGAGGTGGAGCGACCTCAAGGAGGATGGCAAGAAGGAAGAGGAAGAGGAAGAGGCCGAGGAAGAGGCTGTGGCGGTATGGCCCAAGTCCAATGTTGCAACTGTAACAAGTTTGGACACATGATCTATGACTGTTGGGCTCCGAGGAAGAGAGAAGAGGCCAACCACTATGCAGAAGCAAGCAACACTGGTGGAGACCCAATGATGTTCTTGGCCTACCGAGGAGCGGAAGGAGGAAGAAATGAAGTATGGTACCTGGACACTGGAGCGAGCAACCATATGTGTGGGGAGAAGGAGTTGTTTACAAACCTTGAACCAAATGTTGGTGAGGTTAGTTTTGGAGACGCCTCGAAGATCTCGGTGGAAGGTAGAGGGTTGATAGTGGTCACCCTGAACGGCGAGAAAGTGCATCTCAACGATGTGTTCTATGTGCCCGACTTGAAGAGTAATATCTTAAGCCTGGGGCAGCTGGTGGAGAAAGGATATTGTGTTCAGTTGAAGGATGTTTCATTGGCGATGAAGAACCATCAAGGGAGAAAGGTGGTGAAGGTGAAGATGACGACGAATCGTCTCTTTACGCTGAAGATGAATGCCAAGGAGACGATATGCCTTGCGAGGACAGAAGAAGAAGAAGAAGCGTGGTTGTGGCACCACGGGATGGGCCACCTAGGCTTCACTGGATTGAAGTTGATATCTCAATCTAAGTTTGTGGATGGTCTGCCCATGATCTCACCTCCACAGAAGGTGTGTGAGGCGTGTACGAAGGGAAAGCAAAAGAGGCAACCATTCGAAGGTGGAAAGTCTCGGAGAGCAGGGAGACAACTTGAACTAGTTCACTCGGACATTGCTGGTCCGTTTGATACTACCTCAGTTAGAGGAAGCAAGTACTACATCACCTTCACCGATGACTTCAGTCGGAAGTGTTGGGTGTATTTTTTGAAGGAAAAATCTGAGGCCCATGACAGGTTCAAGAAGTTCAAGGCGATGGCTGAGAAGGAGAGTGGTCAGCCACTGAAGGTGCTGAGGACCGATAGAGGTGGGGAGTACACCTCTAGATTGTTTGATGGGCTCTGCAAGGAGAACGAGATTTCTCATCAGTTGACTGCAGCATACTCACCTCAGCAGAATGCAGTGGCGGAGAGAAAGAACTTGACCATCATGAACATGGCAAGGAGTATGGTGAAGGGCAAGGGGTTGCCAAAGATGTTCTGGGCTGAAGCAGTACAATGTGCGGTGTACTTGCTGAACAGGTGCCCAACGAAGAGTGTGAAGTTCAAGACTCTGTATGAAGCTTAGAGTGGATGGAAGCCAAGTGTGAAACACTTGAGGATATTTGGGTGTGTAGCTTATGCCCATATTCCTGACCAGAGAAGGAAGAAGCTCGATGACAAGAGCGAGAAGTGTATTTTTGTAGGTTACGCTCCGATGAGCAAGGCTTATAAACTGTACAACCCAGTGACGGAGAAGGCAATAATCTCAAGGGATGTTGTTTTCGAGGAAGACACCTGCTGGAGCTGGGATGAGAAGTTGAGGAGCCTCAAGGGTATGTTCTTTGAAGATGATGAAGAGGAAGATGGTCATGAAGCAGGAGCTGAGGATGGTGGAGTTGATCCACCATCACCACCTAGTGGAGATTCAGGGGGAGCTTGCACTCCCTACTCAAGTGGAGGCAGTTCTAGTGGAGCAAGCACTAGTGGAAGCAAAGCTGATCGTCCTCAACCTAGGATGAGGAGGTTGGAGGAGATCTACGAGGAGACGACACCGCCACTTAACAATTTTTCTGTGTATTGTTTGTTGGCAGATTGCGAGCCGCACTCCTATGATGAAGCTGCTCAGGAGAAAACTTGGAGGAAGGCGATGGATGATGAGATATCATCCATCAAAAAGAATGACACTTGGAAGCTGGTCAATCTACCTGCTGGCCACAAACCCATCGGGGTGAGTGGTTCTACAAGGTGAAGAAGAACAAGAAAAGAGCTTTGGAGAAGCACAAGGCGAGACTTGTCGTGAAAGGCTATAGGCAAGTCCAAGGAGTGGACTATGACGAGGTCTACACCCCGGTGGCGAGGATCGACACCATCAGGTTGATCATTGCGCTTGCAGCTCACCATGGGTGGAAGGTCCTGCAGATGGATGTGGTGTCGGCCTATCTCAATGGCTATCTGAAGGAAGATGTGTACATCGAGCAGCCTCCTGGATATGAAGTGAGAGGCCAAGCGAGGAAGGTGTGCAAGTTGAACAAGACGCTATATGACTTGAAGCAAGGGGCTCGCGCATGGAATGGAAGAATAGATGGATATCTTCATAAGCACGGCTACAGAAAGTGTCCATACGAGTATGCTCTTTACACCAAGGTGGAGGAAAACGGTGATATCATGATCGTATGCTTGTACGTAGACGATATGATATTCACCGATAATAACCCTACTATGTCCGAAGAATTCAAAAGGATGATGAAGAGAGAATTTGAGATGACTGATCTGGGAGAGCTGACCTACTTTTTGGGTGTTGAGGTGAAGCAGGATGAAGATGTCATTTTCATCTCGCAGAAGAAGTACGCGGAGGAAATTTTGAAGAAGTTCCGGATGGAGGATAGCAAGACTATCTCCACCCCCGCTGATGCAGGATTGAAGCTGAGGAAGGACTTCAAGGAAGGAGCAGTCGACTCTACCCTGTTCAAAAGTTTGGTGGGAAGCCTACGCTACTTGACCTTTACCAGACCTGATATTATGTACGCTGTCGGAGTAGTGAGCAGGTATATGGAGGAGCCAAAGCAGGACCACTTCACGACAGCGAAGATGATCCTGAGATATGTGAATGGGACGAGAGGCCATGGCCTGAAGTACTCTACGGGAGAGGAGTTGAAGTTGGTCGGATACTCGGACAGCGATTACGACGGAGACGTGAATGATCGGAAGAGCACTTCTGGGTATGTTTTTCACATGGGGACCGGTGCGGTCTCATGGAGTTCAAAGAAGCAGGCTACGATAGCCTTATCATCTTGTGAGGCGGAGTACATAGCAGCTGCGGCAGGTACTTGCCAGGCTACTTGGCTAAGGAATCTTTTGGGGGAGCTGCACTATCCACCGGATGGACCCGTGACCATGTATGTTGACAACATGTTCGCCATCCAGCTCGCGAAGAACCCTGTGCTGCATGGGCGCAGCAAGCACATAGAGACAAGGTATCATTTCTTTCTTGAGCAGGTGAACCAGAAGACCGTGGAAGTTGTGTATTGCCCTACCGGAGAGCAGGTCGCGGATATCTTCACTAAGGCTTTGAAGGTGGAGACGTTCGAGAGGCTCAAAGGCAAACTCGGCATGTGTTGCCAAGTTTGAGGGGGAGTTTGTTGGACTTAGTTTTTGTTGACCGGGTCAACTTTCCTAATTTTAGATAGGTTGTATATTTTTATATATTATTAAGGTGGGCCAGGTGGCAGTGTTTGGTTTGTTGCCAACTTCTATATATATGGGAAGTTGTGTAGAGTTTTAAATATGATTTTGAGAGGTAGAAAATTGCTCCAGAGTTTGTTCTCCGCATTTTATTTTTTCCCTCCCCTTCTCTGTGAGGCTCGCACTGAAGTGCACTCGCACCCGTCGCTGTTAGACGAGCTCGCCAGCCCGCAGCTCGCACAACTCAAGGTCGCTGCTTGAGTCCACCACCTCGCCAGCGAGTCCGACATCTGCTCGCCGGCTCGCCCCACCCCGTGCTCGCCCAGCTCGCGCGCTGTTCGCCGGCTCGCACCCGCAGGGACCCCGTGTCGCCCGCCACCCGCCGAGCCAGTGAGCCCGCGCTCGCCACAACCAGTTCACCCCCGTGCTCGCCGGCTAGCTCGCCTCGCCGGGGCTTCTTGGAGCTCGCCGGAATTACCTAGAGTAGGGGGGGGGGGGGGGGGGGGGGGGGGGGGGGGGGGGGGTTATTCATTTTGGTGTGGTTATTCATTTTGGCTTGGCCGTTTTGACTTTTGAATATCAAATTGGTCATATAATCGGTCAATACCCGTTAGGTTGGAAATTTTAATAATAAAGTTATATTTTTCCAATTTTAAGAGCAATGAAAATAATATTAGCAGAATATAAAACCAGATACAAGGAGCTAAAAATTGCAATAATAAAGATTAGTAAGAAATTAAGAAGACGTGTGACTTTTGAATATTGACCAAAGCTTCAATTTGGTCAAGCAAACTCGAAGAATGAAGCTTAGAAGAGAAACTTGCAAGTAAATTGTAAAAGAGCACTGAAGAAGTATGTTTCTCACAGACTGTTTAAAGCAGGTAAAAGTAACTCAGTGTTAACAAGCTTTCTTAAAGCAGCAAGCAGCATATAAAGAAAACGAGGATCTCAACATTAAAATATTAATTATACACGACTATAAAAAATAATCACAATGACTCTAAATCAAAGGTGACCAACAGAGAGACCACACAAAAATGTAAATGAAGATGTACGGTAGGTGCTTGACGGTCATTGAGAGGAAGACACAAGGGAAATATCCTGCCGTGGATAGGATCTCAATGATCGATGATCAATGAATGTCGATTCAACATTCTACCAATCAGTGTATCATCAAGAACAAATACAATAAGATGGAAAAACTTGTTTTGAAAAAATTAATAGTTTAATTATATCTCAAATCTAGATTTTGTCGGTGCGTGCGAGGATGCATGCCTATGTATTTTATTGCATCTCCATATTTTTCTTTCAATGTGACAAGAATGAGGAATAATGTTTACATATTAAAAATAAAAGCTTTTGGCATTTTGGAATTAAATATAAATTCATCATTTCATGATTTAATTTTTCTCAAATTTTGTTTGTTAACTTCAAATTATTTTTGAGCTTTATTCTTGATGGGTTCCCCCTCTATTTTATGGAAAAACTCGTAACCACCACACACCGGATCTCATTTCCGCACATTAAATCTCATTACGGCGCGGCGGATCCCGAAACCACCGCACGCCGGATCCCACTCCCGCGCGGCGGATCCGAACCACCACGCACCGATCCAAACCACCTCGCGCGGGATCCCAACCGCCCCGCACGAGATCGCAACCGCCGCCGGCCGACCGCCGCCAATCACCGGCCGACCGCCGCCAATCACCGGCCGACCGCCGCCGGCCGACCACCGCCGCCGGCCGGCCGCCGCCTGCCGGCCGCCACCGACCGCCGGCCGCCGGCCGCCGACCGCCGGCCGGCCTCCGCCGCCGGCCGCCGGCCGCCATCGACCGCCGGCCGCTGCCGGCCGCCGCCGGCCGCCGCCGCCGCCGGCCGCCGCCGCCGCCGGCCGCCATCGACCGCCGGCCGCCACCGGCCGCCGCCGGCCGCCGCCGACCACCGCCCCCTTCGTGGCCGGCGGCCGTGGTCGGCCACCCCTTGGCGGCCGGCCACCCGTGGCCGGCCACCGCCCTTCGCTCTCCACCGTCGGATCTCTCATTTTCTCTCCATGACTCTCTCTCTCTTCATTTCCTCCTCTCCTCAGAGCTTCTCTCTCTACATTCCGCCACTCCGCCACTTCTTTTCTACTAACTGACAGGTTCTTTCTGCGAACGCTTCTCACCAGGGGAGAAGTGCTGCGCCGTTCAAGGCAAGCACCCCGAACCCGAGCAGCAAAGCCAAGGCGCTCCGCGAAGTGCTCACCCAGCAAGCGCGCAGCCGCACCAGACGCACAGTAAGGCGCTCAACTCCTAAGCGGTGGCCTGTCACCCACGGAGTCCTCTCTCTCTCCCCCACAATTGTAACGAGGCGCGGCCTGTCGCCCTCGCATTCTCCAAGAAAGCATTGTAACAGCCTAGTATAGTGGATTTCGGCCAGCACCGCCCTGGCCACGTGGTTTTTCACCCTTTGGAGGGTTTTCCACGCTAAAGATCTGTGTGTACCATTTTCAGCATTTACTCTCTGCAACATTCTGACTGTGTGCGCGCTCGACCGCCCGTGCTAAGACGGACCGATTCGAAACCGGTCTACCGAAGGCGTTGAGAAGCCGCAACAATTCTCACCAATTGATATATAGAGCTTAAATGTAAAACACTGTGACTGAAGACCCATTAAAATAATTATAAATTAATTAATTTCTAACATGTTCTACATCAAACTTTTAGATAAATTATCTTGGATTTTTGGCACTAAACATCCTCTAATTAGGAGGGTTTGACACATTGCACCATAAGATTTATTTTTTTTTGGCACTTTGCATCCCCACAATCTCTTTAGTAGAGCACATTGCATCATCTCTTTAGTAGAGCACCTTGCACCATCTTTTTTTTTCAGCCATTTTTTTAATTTTAAAAAATAATATAATAATAATCGACTAGGTTATTTTGTCTCCCGCGAGCTCCAACATTACCTTCTCCCCGGCAACCTCTCTCTCCGGCGATCCCTCTCCCCGGCGATTGGAGAGGACGGAGGAAGAGACGCACATGCAGAAGAGGTAGTTGGGGAGGTGCATGGAGCAGCTCTCTCGGGCGATCTCTCTCCCGTGCGATTTGAGTGGAGAGAGGCGGAGGCACCCATGCGGAAGAGGCGTTTGTGAGGAGCATGGAGCGGTTGTGGCCGGTATAGCAGTTGGACTGAGCCTGCGCATCGATCTGTTAATTAAAAAAATTTGCTGAAAAAAAGAGGGCTCAAAGTGCTCTACTAAAAAGATTGGGGTGCAAAGTTTCAAAAATAAAATCTTTTAGAGTCCAATATGCCAAAAATTCAATTATCTTATAAGATCTCCATACCTCATGCTGGAATCTTAGAGGAGATTAAAGTCATTTATAATTTGTCGATTATGACTTTGTTTTGTATATTTGCATCAAGTTTGCAGATAGTTTTGAGGGATATTAAGTCCGCTCTCGTCAAAGCGTTTGACATGAAGGACCTTGGTCCTGTCGATACCCTACTAGGTATGAAAGTAAAAGTAGACAAGGGACGTGTCACTCTAAGTCAAGCTCACTACATAGAACAGATTCTCAATACCTGGGATTATAAAGATTATAGGCCTGTTGAAACACCGACTGATCCGAACGTCAAGCTGAGTACGAATGAAGGGACAAACGTTGATCAGGTCAAGTACTCAAAGATCATTGGAAGTCTCATGTACGCCACAAGTTGCACTAGACCTGACATTGCCTTCTCCGTAGGCATGCTAAGTCGCTTTACCAATAGTCCAAGCAAAGAGCATTGGGATGCCTTAGATCGACTGATGAAGTATCTCAAAGGTACTAAAGACCACGCTCTGTGCTACACTGGTCACCCTCCTACTTTGGAAGGGTACTCTGATACCTCATGGTGTTCAGAAGTTGCAAACAGTAAGTCCGCAAGTGGATTTATATTCACATTGGGTGGCGCTGCAGTTACTTGGAAGTCCAAGAGACAGATTTGTATAGCTTTGTCGTCTACGGAAGCCGAGTTGTTTGTCTTAGCTTCAGCTGGTGAAGAGGCAGACTGGATCAGAAATTTGATCTTAGACATTCCCTTGTCTAGACTTCAAATCAATTATTTAAGCCTGTATCAGGCAGCAGTCCAAGTTGGTAAGAATGTCCTCTTTAACACTAAGAGACGACATGTACGACTGAGACACGCTATTTTGAATTATCTTAAAGAACAAGGCATTATTACTTTGGTCGATGTGCGATCGAAGGATAATCTATCTGATCCACTGACTAAAGGAATGCCTCGAGACCGTTCAATCAAAACATTGGGGGAAATGAGACTCAAAGCGGTTTGAGACCAGCCTTAATCCGAATGTTTTGATTCTTTCCTTTGTCAATTCAAGCATGTTGTGCTCCGTTGGTGTCTTTTGGTTGCTGAGTACGAATCTGGTAAGTTGTTTTCATTCCACGTTTGATGTTAACAATCTCATCCGGATTCGTCTTCCTTAACATGGAGGAGAGTGTTATTCCACATTTGATAACACGATCTGACTTGTTTTGGACCTTCTCCTGTTGATTGGTTCCATTCCACATTTGATGAGTTCCAATTAACCCTAGAAGAACAGTAACCAGGATATCACATATAGGAACACATATATAGTTGTGTTGTCCAGAAGTCTGAAATCATTTCGTTTGGAAACAGTTAATAGATTCCGCGGTTTAACCTGAAATACTCTACCTATATCCTCTGAGCATTATTAAAGTACTACGTTCTTATATGCAGAACTAGATACATGTATATTTTCCATAGTTGAATTTATTCTGAATGAAGTTCTCTGTTGGAAATTACAAGAGCTGTTACTGTAGGAGGAGCACTTGCAGGATGGGATCCTAACAAAGATGATCTGTTGGACGACGATCTCTAGAGTATTTATTTGGTTCTTTCTGTCTTTGGCTTAGAGCACTGTTTAGCTCTCCTTACATGTTTTTGTTTGAACTATTTCCTGCTCTTTTGTTGATCATGAGACATTAAGTCTTCTGGTATCTATTTCTCTGATTGTACTTTTGACTTTAATGTCATGATGCTTAGTTTATGTTTATTCTTATGCATGCATACATATCTCTGTTTCCTTCAGTCCAATATGTTATAACAGGTGCTTACGGATACGGTTGTGTATTGAGTCGAATTGGTTGAACACTACACATACCGACCCTTTTTCTAACGTCGGTTTACCGCAGACATAGAAGGAGATTGTTAGGTTTATTATTTAATATGACCGCGCGTGTCAGGACCGACTCGGAACGACCCGACGAGTTACGTGTCACTAGGGTTAGGCTCTACGCTGGAGATACTACATAAGACCATTCCACACCTTGATGAGTCTTAGTGGACTATCTTGAGCCTTGAGCAAACCCTAGCTGCCTACACATTATACGAGGGATCTTGTCAGCAAAGAAGAGGTCGAATTCAAATACCGCGACTCCAAATCTCAAATTGCCGACTTACTCACAAAAGCCCTTCCTGTATTGCGATTCTCAGAACTAAGGGACAAGACGAAAGTCTTTGATTGCTCTGATTATGGGAGGGTGTTAGAATATAATCAAAGGTAACATTAAAGTTTGCTTAAGAAGAGAACTTCCCTTAAAGCCTAAAGATCAAAAACACAGTCGTGAAGAAGAAACCACTTCAACCTGCATTGAAGAAGATAAAGCCTCAGAAGATGGGAAATGACTGAAGCGGTTGTGCCTTACCTTTTAGTATTATTACTTTTTGTACTCGTCTTTTCTTGAGTCTTGTTTGGCTATATATAAAGCCCATTACTGTGTGTATGCGTAGAGCCTTAAAATCAATTCTGTAAAAGGCTTCTTTCCAAATTTCTGTATTTTTTTAAGTGTTTGCCATATATCTCAGTAGTACCGTCTGCTTTCACCCTTGTTTTCTTATTATTTCCCTCAAAGCTCATTTCCATCTTAAATATTCCAACATGATAGGACCTCAATGATCGATGATCAACGAACATCGATTCACCATTCTACCAACCCGTGTATCATCAAGAATAAATACAATAAGATGGTAAAACTTGTTTTGAAAAAATAAATAATTTAATTATATCTAAATCTAGATTTTGTAGATGTGTGCGAGGATGCATGCACGTGTATTTCATTGTATCTTCATATTTTCTTTCAACGTGACAAGTATGAGGAATAATGTTTGCATATTAAAAATAAAAGATTTTGGCATTTTGGAATTAAAGATAATTCATCCGTTAATGATTTGATTTTCCTCAAATATTTTTTTTTTGTTCGCTTCAAATTATTGTGAGCTTTATTCTCACCAATTGATATATGATATATAGAGCTTAATGTCAAACACCGTGACTGAAGACCCAATAAATAATTATAAATGAATTAAATTCTAACAAGTTCTTGATCAAACTTTTAGATAAATTATCTTGGATTTTTGGAACTTAACACAGTCTAATTAGGGGGGTTTGGCAAATTGCACCATAAGATTTATTTTTTGGCACTTTGCATCCCAGAATCTTTTTACTAGAGCACCTTGCACCATCTTCTTTCTTCAGGCATATTTTTAATTTAAAAAAATAATATAATAATAACCCGCAGAGGTATTTTAGTCTCCCGCGAGCTACAAGCAAACCTTCTCCCATTTTGAGATTAAAGTCATTGATACATTTGTCAATTATGACTTAGTTTTGTGTATTTGCATCAAGTTTGCGGATAGTTTTAACCTTTTTAATCAAAAGAAATGTTCTACATTGTTGTTTGGGAGGTGCCTGTTAAATTTGTGTGTGCTTCTAATCAAGTGCACCAATGATGAACAAACAACGAAGAACACTTTATACTAGGTAATTGAATTACAAAGAGAAGTTGACTACAAAGTGCATACACCTTGAATCACGTCAGCTGAGATATGAAGTAAAATAATAACTAAAACTTGTCGCGGACAAGGTCCGCTTCTCCACTAGGTGTCGTTGAGCTTGTCAACGCACTCTCCACTTCAACTCACTCAACCCTGCACTCTTCACCTCACAGTGTACTCTCCACCTCTCGCTGAGGTGCGGGTTGGGGTTGGACCTCTTGGGGTGTAGGCACACTCCCACTCGGCAACACTCATCTTCTCTTCTCTTCTACTCTCTCTCTCTCTCTCTCTCTCTCTCTCTCCTCGCATTTGCACTCACACATGGGGGGGGGGGTATTTATAGGAAACACATAATGGGAGAGTGGGGGGGGGGGGGGGGGGGGATACACTTACCACCCATGCATGCACATGTCACATCACCTCACATGCACTCACCACCTTGCATGGCTCCACTCGGCAAGCTCACATTTCCCCCACTCGACAAGGCTCTCTACTCGCACCTCACCAACCACACAGCAGCCCTCCCCCCTTGCTCCACTCGGCAGGCCAAGGCAGCCCCCTCCACTCGCACCTCACCCACTCGCACCTCACCTTCGACAAGCTCCACTTGGCAAGGCTCACTACTCGCACACCTTGCATGCTCTTCCACTCCATTGCACAGCATTGCACAGCAGCCCTCCCCCCTTGAACTCGCCTCCCCCTCAAGCACAGCCACACAAAGGCCCACTCGCCAATTGCACATGGCCCACTCGCCCAGGACTCAACTCCCCACTCGCCTGGCAACTTCCAGCACACCAACTCCTGCCTCCACTCGCCCCTCCTCCTCAAGTCACTTCAAACTTCAACACTCCCCCTTGAAGTGAGCTTCAGGGACTACTCCGAGGCAAGATCGAAGCTTCTTGAACGGCCCCGCAGATAGGGGCTTTGCGAAGATGTCCGCCAGGTTCTCTTCACTCCGCACATGCTCCACCGCAAGCGAGCCACCCAACACCTTCTCTCGGATGAAGTGGTGCTCGATCTCTATGTGCTTCGTCCTTGCGTGACAGACTGGGTTGGTTGCCAGCTTCAGAGCACTCTCGTTGTCGCTACGCAGCACAGTAGGTCCGCTGACCTTCTCATCCACATCTTCCACCAGCCTCCTCAGCCAGACACACTCCTGAGCTGCTAAGGACGACGCCTTGTACTCGGCCTCAGTGGTGGAGAGAGAAATGGAGTCCTGCTTCTTGCTGCACCAGGAAATGACAGTGGCTCCACACATGAACACGTAACCTGATGTCGACTTGCGGTCATCAGCGTCACCTGCGTAATCTGCATCTGTGTAGCCATGCAGCTTGAAGTCGGTCCTCCCTCCATAGAACAACCCCATCTCCAGGGTTCCCTTCACATAATTCAGTATCCCTTTGGCTGCCTCCAGATGAGGCTTCCCCGGCTCCTGCATGTACCGACTCACTCGGCCGACAGCAAAGGCGATTTCCGGCCTTGTGATGGTCAGATAGATAAGGCTTCCCACCAGTGCCCGGAAGATCTTCGGATCAGGAAGGATCCTCCCTTCTTCCTTCCGAAGCTTCTGTAACATCCCCAAAACAACCAGACCCCTGAGTTGCATTTTGTCATGACAAGGTCAAGACATTGCTCTAAGAGGCCAAGATGGCCTTAAAAACTAAGGTGAATAGGTAAAAATCACCTTGGTGTGCATTTAGCAAGTTTTGATGTCCTAGCTTAGAGGTGACCAAAAGACTCCAACAAATCAACATAACCTCATCATGACCCTATGACCATCCAAAGAGGTGAGTAGACCACTAGGGACCCTTGGGGGTCAACCAATTTAGTCAAATTTGACCAAAAGTCAACCTTGAGCTATCATAGGTCAAATCCTCCCCCAATAAGTTCAATTGACCACCAAATCATGAAATTGACCCCACCCCTAGCATTAGGGCATCAATAAGGACCTATTAGACCCAAAAGCCCCACCATGGAGTGGTCAATTTGACCAAATTGACCAAAGTCAACTTTCCCCCAATTTTGGTCAAAATCACACTTATTGGCTAAATTGGCCCAATGAGGGAATCACCATGACCTAACCCACATTGGGTGGTGTCACTAGGTTCAAACCAACACATTGGACCAAGCCACCCCTCAGTTGACTAAGTCAAACCCCCAAGTCAACCATAGTCAACATAGGTCAAAAATGGCCTAAAACATGAAAATCAAGTGGGCTAACTCAATAAACTTGAGTCAAGACCCAAGCCCAGCCCATCCAGCAGCCCACATGCACAAAGACCTCCCATGCCCTCTGATTTTGAATGGTGGAGACATGCATGGGGGTAGGAGGGTAAAATCCCCAATTTTTAGGAGAGAGAAAGTGAGGAAAAGAGGGAATGCAAGCCAAGTGGCTCTTCTCCTCTCTTCCCAAGCTTCCAACTGATCTCCCCAGAACTTTAGCAGCTGAATTACTGGGATGGGGGACACATGGAGCCAAGGAGGAGCTTCCAATGTTGGAGGCCGAAATCCCCCCTATGATAACTCCTCATACAGCCCTCCTCACCCATTTTACTCATTTTCATTAGCTTCAGAAGCTTGAAGAGAGCTGAAATCGACTGTTAGATCATTACATTTGGTGGAGAAATGAGATCGGGAGCAAGCTCGCCGGAGGAGATCACCGCCATGGCCGCCCGCCGCAATTGCCGCCGCCAACCTCCATTAAGGTCCGGTTTCTCCTCCTCTCCCTCTGTGCTAGCTTCCTAGATCCTTAGGAGATGAAAACCAAGTTTAATTCAAGCTCTATATACGGACAATAATGGAGATTTAGGTAAGAAATGCCCATGCTAGAACTTGTCGTCTAGGGCATTATTTGCCATGAAATAGATCTCAATCAACTCTTCTCTTTAAAACGAAGCTATAGGAACTTATTTCGTGCAAAATGATGGACTATGGAGGGAGTATTGGCCAAAATAGGTTAGAGATCATCATTCCCGTCGGCTGGAGGAAGAAGACAAGCAGGAGCCGTCCGATTTTGCGCCAAGATCTGTGCAAGATTTTAATATTTCATTTTAATAATTATTCAAATCTGTCACAAACCGGGCAGCACTTTCAATCTAATTTTTGAACCCCTTAGAGTCCAAAATCGAAAAATGGCCAGAGATAACATTTGTAGCCCTATGGGTCTACTTTCTGTAGGATTTGAGATCAAGTGATTTGGAGCTCTACAGCTCCTTGTAGAGCCATTCTACTAAGACTGCTCATTATGTCTATTAGCAAACCATAATATTTCTGCCTAGGATTTTAATGTACTTTGCATGCTATTTTTGAAGGCCTTAGAGGCCATATCATGAAAAGTTGGCAGAGACAACATTTGTAGCCCTATGGGTCTACTTTCTGTAGGATTTGAGATCAAGTGATTTGGAGCTCTACAGCTCCTTGTAGAGCCATTTTTTTCTAGGACTACTCTTTATGTCTATTAGCAAATTTGGGTGGAGTGAGCCCTATGCCTTGGGGTTGACCCAATGGCTTGAAATGCTGGACATGGATCCTTGGCAGCAATATGCCTTCCCAAAGGTTGTTTGGGATTTTTGGGTACAAAATCCCAAGATATGGAATTTACTAAATTACCCCTAATTTAGGTTATAAAATAAAAAGGCGGTCATATGAACTTGGAATAATATGAGACTTAGGATCGGGTGCTTTTAGACTAATATGGTGCTATAATAGTTTTCCCGGAATTTATTGAAGTCTTAACATAGCACTTGTAGTGTAAACTCTTATACGCACACCAAATGTATTAAATGATAATTAAGGGTAAATATTACTTGGAATAATATGAGACTTAGGATCTGGTGCTTTTAGACTAATATGGTGCTATAATAGTTTTCCCGGAATTTATTGAAGTCTTAACATAGCACTTGTAGTGTAAACCCTTATACGCACACCAAATGTATTAAATGATAATTAAGGGTAAATATTACTTGGAATAATATGAGACTTAGGATCTGGTGCTTTTAGACTAATATGGTACTGTAATAGTTTTCCCAGAATTTATTGAAGTCTTAACATAGCACTTGTGGTGTAAACCCTTATACGCACACCAAATGTATTAAATGATAATTAAGGGTAAATATTACTTGGAATAATATGAGACTCAGGTTTTGGTGTTTTTAGACCAGCGTTATGTCATGGTAATTTTCCCTGAGATCACTGAGATCATAATCAAATACTTGACGTGTAAATCTCTATTTGCACACCTCCTATCTTTAATAGAAACTATGACTTAGGATTCCCTGGAGAATTTATGAAATTAGGATTTAAGATTGTTAGATCACTACTCATTGCGAACCTATGGTGATAATTGGAACTCGTTTGGATATGATGTGATCAAGATCGCACCATAGGAGTCTAATCTAGATCAACCTTGTTTCGGTCTGCGAATAGTGAAACTGATTTACATGAATTAGACCACCACTGACCTTCACACGTAGAACTGTTAACTCTTAGTAATTATGAAGGCTCAGGTCACTTGGAAGAGCATCTCTAAGGGCATCCTGGGAAATAAGGATTGGGGCGCGTTTAGCAAAGCTATAGGTGTGTGAGTTTACAGTGATATGAAAAGGAGGTTAGACCTCATCAAAGGCCCCACACACAACTCATCAGTGTTAAACGATTGTATGGAAGTAAAACTACCCTTAGCCGGGGAGCCATTTTAAGGTAATACTCGAGGGAGAAGTCGAGAAGTATCTAAGGCAAACCCTGGATTAAGGATGACGAAGAATAGGAGTGTGGGTCCAAGTAAGGTTGAGAATGTTATTTGAATGTGAGCAGTTCCTCGGTGAAGAAAGGGGACTCGAGTTTAAAATGTGACGAAGGGAGAGTCAGCACCCGGTCACAGCTGGAGGTGTTGGAGTTCAAGGAACTCCCCCACTCCTAATTGCCAAGTTTAACTCATCTTAGAGATGTAATGTAATTGGAGAGGAAAATGGGGGTCAAGTAAAAAGGGGTAGACACCAACAAGATTAAGTACCTTGGGAATAGGAAGTTCGGGGTGTCAGCCCGCCACACTTCCTAGTACCGCTGCGAGCCCCTCACAGGGTAACCCTCTGGATGTCCAAGGTTAACCATAAAGCTTCTAAGTTCAACTAAATCATAGACAAGACTAGTTAAGTAGGAGAACTCGGCAAGTTAACTTCCATCCCGAACCGTGACGTTATTTATAAGAATGGACTGGGATAGTCCGGCGAGCGGTAGGCTCGGGTTATAAGAATGGACTGGGATAGTCTAGCGAGCGGTAAGCTCGTAGTTTATATATAAGACTAGTGTAGTCTAGCGAGCGGTAAGCTCATAGTTTATATATAAGACTAGTGTGGTCTAGCGAGCGGTAAGCTCACAGTTTATATATAAGACAAGTGTAGTCTAGAGAGCGGTAAGCTCGTAGTTTATATATAAGACTAGTGTAGTCTAGCGAGCGGTAAGCTCGTAGTTTATATATAAGACTAATGTAGTCTAGCGAGCGGTAAGCTCGTAGTTTATATAGACTAGTGAAGTCTAGCGAGCTGTAGGCTCTAATTTATAAATGCTGATGTAGATGTGCGAGCTGGAGGCTCGGTTGTAAAAGGCTAACTTATGTTGCTTGTGAATGAGATGTGGTGGGTCTCCGGATCTGTCTTAGTCGTCACACCGACAGCAGTTCGTTGACTCGGCAGTGCTAGAGGTTTATTAGGGCCAGGTTGTTTTACTGCGCGTCCGATGGGACGAATTCCCTAAACCCTGCCTGGCCATTTCAGTTTAGTACGCAGGAGCTCGTGAGTACCGGGTACCGGTATCACAGCGTACGTTTGGGCCTAGGTCTGGTAGTGTGACTTACCCACCTAAGTGAGGAGACGCCCGCTCCTCTGCCACCGTTTGACCACGACGGGAGGTGCCCGAGGGGTTAGCTACCTCCGAAAAGTGGGAACTAAAGGTCTGTACGTACAGAGTCGTGTGTGTGAGTTGCATGTGTATGAAATAATAATACAAACATTGCATCATTGCATTGCACTTCATAGCATAGCATTTCTGCACCAACTGAGACCTCATCGTATAAATTAGTGTGGGCTCTTTTATACGATGAGTTTACTTCTTGCCAGATCCCTTAGCTTATGTGCTATTGTGTGTGCATATAAGTTAAGGTTACTTTCGTAGCTGCTCCTTAATTATACCGCTCTTTTACTTATACTGCTCTTTTACTTATACTGCTCTTTTACTTATACTGCTCTTTTACTTATACTGCTCTGTTACTTATACTGCTTCTTACTTTCGCTTATATACATACTCCTGCTTGGGTAGATATGCTTTCATTACTTGTTTAGTACCTTTATACTTGCTAGTCTCGCCATTGCCACCTGCTTTTGATTTACCCCTTGATGTCCTCCGCTTCCTCCTTCCACACGGTGCCTAGGAGTCGCGGGGGGAGGCGGGGACAAAATCGGCTTAGTCTTTATGACTAACGGTCGGTTGTGACCGTAGGTACACGAGGTGATGGAACCCCAGAGAAGAGGAGACAGGACACAAGGAACTTATGCCGCGCGTGACTTCTACTACAATACAGGTGTTCGAGAGTTGAGAACTGATTAGCTTCCGCATAGATGTAGAGTGAGAAAGTTTATATACTTTGCTTGGATATGTACTGGGCTTAAGCCCTTTCTCTCTTTTAGTTCATTTCTCATCAAGGACATTGTAAGCATGTACTTCTGTATTTAATGTGATTTGTGGGCTTGTTGCTTCTATTACTCTGAATTGTGGTTGGCCTAGATGATGTTGATTAGCCGGCAGGATCGGCGTATTGTGGCGGGGACCATTGGGTGTAATGGTCTCGCCGCAAGACGGCGGTTCTGGGCGGTAAGACCCGGTTTAAAAGCAAAAAAAAAGGAGGGTCTTACAGCTTCAACCCAATCTCCAGTGGAACGGAGCTGCTCTTCCCCTCCTTCATGTCGAATCTCTCGACGAACTTCTCGGCATACGCCTTTTGGGTCACGAGCAGCCCGTCACTTCTCTTCTCCACTTGAAGTCCAAGGAAATGGTGCAGTTCACCAAGATCCTTCATCTCAAACCGGATGGCTAGCTGCTGTCTCAGCGCCGTGACCTCTTCACTGTTGTTCCCAGTCACGATCATGCCGTCGACGTACAGCAACACCAACACGTGAAGATCTCCACTTTTCTTCACAAACATGCTAGAGTCTGAGTCTGAGGCATCGTAACCACAGAACTGCAGATACTCTGCAATCTTCCCATACCAGGCTCTCGGCGCCTGTTTCAACCCATAGAGGGCCTTCTTCAGCTTGCAGACATGACGTGGCTGAGACTTGGACACGTATCCAGGTGGTTGCACCATGAATATGTCCTTGTCTATCTCTCCGTATAGGAATGCGTTCTTCACGTCCAGCAGCCACAACTTCCACCCTCTGCACGCTGCTAGGGCAATGACCGTCCTCACCGACGTCATCTTCGCCACAGGACTGAACGTCTCCTCATAGTCCTCTCCATAGGTTTGTGAGAAACCTCGAGCGACAAGCCTCGCCTTGTACCGCTCTACTTCTCCGTCAGCCCTCTTCTTCACCTTGTACACCCACTTGCAGGTGACAGGCTTGATGCCCTCCACCATGGGAACAAGGTCCCATGTCTCGTTCTTCTTCAGGGCCTCCATCTCCTCATCCATGGCCACATCCCACTCCTTGGTGCCTACAACATCTTCAAAGCGGGCAGGTTCCCTCTCGTCGAGTGGTCCTGCGAAGAAGCAAGAGACCAAACTCACGAGTTCCCCTCCTTATAGCGAGCAGGCGGGACGATGGTCCGCTTCGACCTCCTCAAGGCTTGGCCACTTTCTACCGCTCTGGTAGACTCCTCTCTAGCTCCTCCTTCAACTTCTCTTGAAGCAGCGCTCCCCCTGCTTCTAGAGCTAGAATCTCCACCTGAGCCAGAAGCTCCCCCTGAGCCAGATGCTCCCCTTGAGCCAGATGGCGATGGGGCACTTGGAGATACCTCCAACTCCACCATAGAGTCCTCAGTGACTCTCTCTTCTCCTTCCCTGCTTGATTCTCCACTCTCCGGCAGCACCACAGAAGAGACTCCCTGATACGAGATCAGTTCGTCAAACACAACGTCGTGCGAGACGACAAACTTGTGGGTCTGCGGGTTCATGCACTTCCATCCCTTCTTCCTCTCGTCATAGCCGATGAAGACACACTTCCTCGCCTTCGGCTCCAACTTGGTTCTCTCAGCCTCTGGAACGTGCACGAAGCAGGTAGAGCCAAACACCCTCATATGACTCACATCTGGCTTCTCGCCGAACATGAGTTGGTGTGGAGACACCATCCTGTTGGGACTCAGAGGTAGCCGGTTGATCACATGGGTGGCACATGCCATTCCCTCCGCCCATAAGGCTTTGGGAATCCCCTTGGCATGTAGCCAACTCCTGGTAGTCTCCACCAGATGGCGGATCTTGCTCTCTGCCACCCCATTCTGCTGAGGGGTGTGGGCGCAGGAGAGCTCTCGCCGGATGCCGAACTTCCTGCAGAAAGAGTTAAAAGCGTTAGAGGTAAACTCCCTCCCATTATCACTTCTCAACTTCTTCACCCTCAGGTTCAGCCTCCCCTCCACTAGTTCCTTCCACTCCTGGAACTTCTCAAACACCTCCGCCTTCTCCCTCATGAAGTAAACCCACGTGTAGCGGGTGTAGTCATCCACCAAGACCAGCGCATACTTGTTTCCTCCATACGTCAGGGTGGCGCACGGCCCCATCACATCAGCGTGTACGCACTCAAGAGGTGCCCTACACCTGATCTCCGACTTGTCAAATGGAAGTCGATGTGACTTTCTAAACTGACAGCCCTCACACACATGGCCGTCGCCGCAAGAGGAGAGATTGGGCAGGCCAGACACCAGACCCTTCGCCGCTATCATCTTCAACTTGTCCATCCCTACGTGACCTAGCCTCTCATGCCAGATCGCTGCGCCGTCGTTGGTCTTCTGCTTATCCACGTAGGCACTTGCAGAAAGAACGTACAAGTCCTTCACCCTTCTCCCGGTGAGCGTGACATCAGCATCAACTGAAGACAGGTTCTTCAGGAACTTCACCTCCTTCGGTCCGAACAACACGTGGTATCCTACATCCACTGTATTCGCAACCGAGAAGAGGTTCTTCTTCATGCCCGGCACATGATAGACACTCTTCAGTGTCACGGGCTTCTCTTCACTTCCCAGGGATACCATCCCTTCCTTCTCAACTGGATGCACTGTATCATCCGCCGTGATGATAGCATCAGTTCCACCATATGCCTTCAAGGAGGCAAACTTAGACACATCTCCAGTGAGATGGTGCCCGCAACCGGAGTCCACTATCCAGTCGTTCTCAAAACTGACGGAGGCTAAGGCATCGACCGACGTTGCCGTCATCTCAGCCAAGAAGCAATTGTCTCCGCCTTCACCACCCTGGTGAGCTCCATCTCTTCCTCCACCTCTTCGATGGTCTCCACCTCTCTGATGGTCTCCACCTCTCTCAGCAACATGTCCGGCCTTGAGATTAGACCGGCACTCCTTTGCCACGTGCCCGTACTTCTTGCAGGCAAAGCAGAGGGGTCTCCCCCTCTGGTCATATGGGGGGAGGAAGTTCTCCCTAACTCCCTAAGAGGACGTTGAAGGTCCATCTCCGGAGTTCTTCTTCTTCTTGTCCCAAGGCTTCCTCTTGCCTGAGAACAACGCCTCGCTATCTCCCCCTGAGATAGACACTCCTGCCATCTGCTTCGCCAATCTCTCCTGTGACGACAGTAGGTTCTCTAGCTCCAGTAAGGTGGGCTGAGTAGCTCATCCTTGCACAGATGTGATAAACGGAACATACTCCTTCCGCAGACCTCGGAGTATGTGCCTCTTCAGCTTCGCCTCAGAGATCGGCTCGTCAGGATCCAAGGCCGAGATCTCTGCACATAAGTTCTTCACCTTCAGGAAGAAGGTGGATATCGACAACTCTCCCTGAGTGGACCAAGCCAACTCATTCTCCAGGAACTGTAGCCGCGCTACGTTCTTTTTGTTGAATAGCCCATCAAGGGCACTCCAGATCTCTGACGCTGACTTGCACCTCATGATGCGGTCGAACAAGTCAGGAGAGATAGCTCTCTTCAAGGTGAACTCCGCCTTGGCGTTGGTCTTCCTCCACGCCCTCACAGCTAGACCATTGTCATCGATTGGAAACACTTCTGCCTGCTTTTCTCCTCCAACGACCTCCCATAGGTCCTCTCCATGCAGGTAGCTCTCCATGCATGACCTCCACTTCTTGTAGTTGGTCTGGGTGAGCAGCTCAATGCCTAGTCCTCTCGCATAACCTCCTCCGCCGTCCATCTTGGATGACAACCTTGAACCTCGATAGCACGCGCCGCTTCAACAACCTCGCTTTGATACCATGTTAAATTTGTGTGTGCTTCTAATCAAGTGCACCAATGATGAACAAACAACGAAGAACTCTTTATACTAGGCAATTGAATTACAAAGAGAAGCTGACTACAAGGTGCATACACCTTGAATCACGTCAGCTGAGATATGAAGTAAAATAATAACTAAAACTTGTCGCGGACAAGGTCCGCTTCTCCACTAGGTGTCGTTGAGCTTGTCAACGCACTCTCCACTTCAACTCACTCAACCCTGCACTCTTCACCTCACAGTGCACTCTCCACCTCTCGCTGAGATGTGGGTTGGGGTTGGACCTCTTGGGGTGTAGGCACACTCCCGCTCGGCAACACTCCTCTTCTCTTCTCTTCTCTTCTACTCTCTCTCTCTCTCTCTCTCTCTCTCTCTCTCTCTTCTCGCATTTGCACTCACACATGGGGGGGGGGGGGGGGGTATTTATAGGAAACACATAATGGGAGAGTAGGGGGGATACACTTACCACCCATGCATGCACATGTCACATCACCTCACATGCACTCACCACCTTGCATGGCTCCACTCGGCAAGCTCACATTTCCCCCACTCGGCAAGGCTCTCTACTCGCACCTCACCAACCACACAGCAGCCCTCCCTCCTTGCTCCGCTCGGCAGGCCAAGGCAGCCCCCTCCACTCGCACCTCACCCACTTGCACCTCACCTTCGGCAAGCTCCACTTGGCAAGGCTCACTACTCGCACACCTTGCATGCTCTTCCACTCCATTGCACAGCACTGCACAACAGCCCTCCCCCCTTGAACTCGCCTCCCCCTCAAGCACAGCCACACAAAGGCCCACTCGCCAATTGCACATGGCCCACTCGCCCAGAACTCAACTCCCCACTCGCCTGGCAACTTCCAGCACACCACCTCCTGCCTCCACTCGCCCCTCCTCCTCAAGTCACTTCAAACTTCAACAGTGTCTCCTGACTGGATTGGGACCTTCTCCATTTGAGAACTATAAGAATAGTTTAGTGAATAGTTTATTTGCATGAACTATAAGAAAGCATACCAAATAGTTGAAAAGATCACAAAAGTTATTTCCAATTATATAAATTCGGAACTTCCTAGCATTCCTTCTATGATTTTTCGTTTATATTCTTTTTGGCAGAAATTACTTATTAGTGGGAAGAAGTTATTAAATTGGGTCTTTTCCCCCTAAATGGTCATTATGGTTTAACTTGAGCTCATGTAAGCTTTGTAGACCTCATAATTAAATGGTCTTATTAATTTCCATGATTCGACACCTGGGGAAAATAACAAGATAATTCAATTGTGTGTACAGTTATCCAGAGTATATTTCTCTCACCGATGTGGAACTTGGACGCCCATTACACTCCCCAATAACCATTTTTAATGGAGACACGACCGTGCCTCGTCATTTGTGAAGGCAAGAAGACGATTTCTCTATATATCTGCAGCTGCCACCATTCTTTACAGCACTACGCAATGTCTTCTGGTATTAAAGTGAGATTTTTGGTTGACGGAGAGAAGAAGCGTGTAGTTTTTGCCGAAGCTGGAAGTGATTTTGTGGACGTCCTCTTCAGCTTCCTCACATTGCCGCTGGGAAGCATCGTTCGACTTTTGAGCAAACAGTCATGTTTGGGATCTCTCGACAATCTTTATGAGAGCGTTGAGCAGCTCGACGCCAAGCACCTGCAGACCGAGGCGTGCAAGGATATGCTTCTCAATCCTCGGAGTGCTGCTGCAATACAATGTGAGGACTTGAAGATCAAAGGCATCCATGAACTAAAGCCTAGGAGTTTCTACACCTGCAGTCAAGACAATTGTCTAATCCAGTCCACCTGTTACTATACATACACATCAAAGAGTCTATGCAGCAGCTGTAGCAAACTGATGGATAAAGGGTGGTTGTGGCCCAAGGAAACTTCAGAAAAGGGAGGGGTCTTTGTTAATGAGACAACCGAATTTTTGATAACTGATGATTTACAGGTGATACCAACTTCTTTATTAAAGGGTTTCTCTCTTCTTAAGCAAATGCAAATTAAAGATTCAAGTGTGTTAGAGGAAAGGTTAATAGATTTCAGCACAGAAGAGGTAAAGCTATTTATATTCCTGAGGAGGTCATTAGTGAACTTTGATCTTTATTAAATTTTTTTCAATTTCAGTTTTTGAACTTTCTTTGGAGGTCATTAGTATCCAAGAAGGTATTAACAGATGTTTGTTTCCCGGATACTTGCGTGCAAGCAAGCATAGGTTTCTTTTTACCAATAAATGATGAGAGTTTTGACAACAAAGCGGGAAGGGAGATTTCCTTAAAACTCGTCTTAAACAAAGAAAACGGCAACATCCTGTATGCTGAAGTTGGGGATGATTTCACTAATTTGTTGTTCAACTATCTCACCTTTCCTTTTGGCACCGTGTTGCGACTAGTATCAAACAATCTATCTGTTGGCGGTTGCATCAACAATTTATATTCATCAGCGAATAGTATGGGGTTAGACTGCTTTAAGTCACAAATTTGTAGAAATATGTTGGTGACTCCAAAGCTTTCTACCTTTCACTGTTGTAAGGACCTGATACTGGAAGTGGAAGAAATTACATCAAGAAAATCAACCACATCTGGGAGTTGCGCAAAATGTCTTGTGGATAACGGATACAAAATTTGTACAATGTCACCATGTGTGCATGGAATAAGGGAGCATGACTACATAGAGCTGAATCCTAAGTCATCAAAGGGGGTGACAAATAATGACGGAACTTTTGTGGCCAGCTCAAGAAGATTTATGATTACAGATAATCTTCACATTTCCCTATTATCCGCTATATCAGCCATAGTTAATGGTCAGAACTTGCCAATTTCTGATGTGGTTGAAAAAGAAGTTTTTGTTGATAAGTGCAAGGTAAATTGTCTGCATTAACGTTTAATGTTACTGAAATAGTTTTTTTAACATAAACATTTTATCTTGTACTTACCAACTCCCTTTTTAAATGCAGGCTCGTTCATTGTTGAGTGCTATACTTACCTCTAAGACAGTGCTAACTGATATTTTTGCTCCTAAACCAACACCGCGCAAAAGAAGCCCGTTAGTGTATTCTGTTGGAAGCAAATTGCAACAGATCCTGCATCGTTGACCTGCAAGACATGAAGAAGGAAAGTGACAACCGGAGCATCACAAAGAAGGAAAGTCCTTACCCGCTGGGATAAATGATAGCTGGCTATTCTTAGTTATGTAGTGTGTTGGTAGTCTTGAACTTTGTGTTGTATTGTCTCTTTTGCTCTTTATGTTTTCCCGTTCCCAACTCTTTTATTTGTATCTCATGTATCCCTGCTTAGTTGTTATGAAGAAACATTCTGAAGTGAAGTGTTTGAAATGAAAATGGCTTCCCCCTCCTCCTTCTTATTTTTCCATATGGTATCAGAGCTAGGTTGGCTCTTGCTCTCTGCCATCAGAGATTGAGAGGTCCTTCTTACCTGTGTTCTCCGACAAGTTCTTCTGGTTATTTCTCATCACATGGCATCCTCGAGCATCTCTCCTTCAGTTAATTTCTCCTACTCCCCATGTGGTGTACCTATCTTTGAAGGTGATGCTTATGATGTGTGGCAAGTTCAGATGCGCACGTTGTTTGTTTCTCAGGGCCTCTGGGATCTTATTTCGACTGGTTTACCCACTCCCGATGAAGTATTGGATGCAGTTGCGGGAATGACCCATGCTGAAAATCTTAAGAGAGATGCTAAAGCACTCTTGTACATTCAGCAAGGTATTGGTCGATGTTTGTTCCCAAAGATCACGGGGGCCTCAACGGCCCAAGAAGCATGGAGAATTCTAAAAACAGAATTCCAAGGATCTGAAAAAGTATTATCTATTAAATTGCAGAACTCCTGTCAAGAATTTGATACCTTGAAAATGCTAGACATGGAAAATGCTCAGTCATATCTTTCCAGGATCACTATTCTTACCAACCAAATCAAAAATTATGGTGACACGATTGAGGAGAAGAAAATTGTGTTGAAAGTTCTCAAGACTCTTACTTAAAAATATGCTGTGATTGTCACTACCCTTGAAGAAACCAAGGACATTAATGCTCTATCCTTGACAGACTTGCTTGGATCTCTTCAAGCCCATGAAGAGAGAACCAAGAGGTATGAATCACAATCGTTTGAAAAAGCATTTCAGAGTAAAGCTAGCCTGCAACATCACAGACCTGTACCAAACCAAATCATCAATACAGAGAAAGGCAAGCAACATGAAGACTCCCCCTTATTTTGCAACTTTTGCAAAAGATACAACCATGATGCTGAACGATGTTACTATAGATGCAAGAAGTGCAAAAAACCAACTCATCTGGCTAAGGATTGTTGGTCTAAACAGAAAATTACTAACAACATTAAAGAAGCGGCAAACTTTGGCAGTCAAGATGATGATGAGTATATGTTCTATGTTGGAGATCAGTGTGCTAAAGAGGCAGATGACATTTGATATCTTGATAGCGGTTGCTCTAATCATATGACCTACAATAGGGATGCATTTGTTTATCTCAATGAAAATGAATGCTCTCAAGTTGTTTTAGGTGATGGTAGCATCAAGCATATAAAGGGAAGGGGAACCATTGTTATTCGATCTTCATCTGGCACAATCAAACACATGACATATGTTCAATTTGTGCCTGACTTAGCTCAAAGCCTCCTCAGTGTTGGTCAGCTCCTGAACAAGGGTTATAAACTCACTTTTGATGATCAATCTTGCACTATAATCGACAAAGCTTCCACTCAGATCATGGCTAAGGTGAAAATGGCACGCAACAAAGTTTTTCCTTTGAATCTCCCACAAGTTTACCAGAATATGAGTACCATTGAAGATGGAGCTAGTCAAAGTTAGCATTAAAGGTATGGGCACCTAAATCTTATTGATCTCAAGAAACTTTCTACTCTTAAATTAGTCACTAGTCTTCCCAAAATCCAACTTTCCCAATCTATATGTCACACTTGTGCTAAAAACAAAATCCACAAAACTCCTTTCCCTCCACAAGCCAGCAAGAAACATTTTGCTCCCCTGATGCTCGTTCATGCTGACATCTGGGGGCCTTCTCGCATCCCTTCCCTATCAAGAAATCATTATTTCTTGCTTCTTGTGGATGATTTCTCAAGAAAGACGTGGACTTTCCCTTTAATGCACAAATCTGAAGCTTTCAACACTTTTAAGCGTTTCAAAGCTCTTGTTGAAAATGAGACATTTAAAAATCAAAGCTCTGCGCACTGATAGGGGAGGTGAGTTTACCAGTCGAGAGTTTGATGAGTTTTGTCAAGAGCAGGGAATAAGAAGAGAATTAACAGTAAGTCACTCACCAGAACAAAACGGCATAGCAAAAAGAAGGAATAGAACTATTTTTGAGATGGCAAGGTGTATGCTTCACCACAAGCAAATGCCCAAGGAATTTTGGGCAGAGGCCATTCTTGCTTCCACGTATATCCTCAATAGAGCACCATGTCGTGCCTTATCTCATTCCACTCCTATTGAAGCTTGGTCTGGTCAAAAGGCTGATATTAAGCACCTCGGGACTTTTGGGAGCTTGGTGTATTTCATGACAAATCAGTATAATCGAGACAAATTTGATGAAAAAGCTGTGTGCGGCATTCTCCTTGGCTATAGTGAAATCTCAAAGGGATATAAAGTTTATAATCCTATTACAAAGAAACTTATCATAGCAAGAAACGTTATTGTGGATGAAGGAAAAACCTGGAATTGGGAAGCCCCTTCAGGTCAGACTCATGTGCCAGTGGTTTCCCAAGACCACCCATTAAATTCTGATAGGGGTCCTGAGCCATCCATCCCGGCACCTGCTCATCAGGAAATTCCTCCTGACATTACTTCTGATGATGATTGCAGCATTGAGTCATCATCCCCTCATAAGTACAAATCCATCAATGAAATATATCAGAATTGCAGTGTTACTACACATATTAAGGAACCATCAACATATGCTGAAGCAGTGTCCAACCCCCAATGGGTAAAAGTCATGGAAGAAGAACTAAGGTCCATTGAGAATAATGAGACCTGGGAAGTAACTGATCTTCCACCTCTCAAGAAAGCCATTGGATTAAAATGGTTGTTTAAAACAAAGTATGATGAGAATGGAGAAATTAAGAAGTACAAAGCCAGATTAGTAGCCAAAGGGTATGCTCAGAAACCAGGAATTGATTTTGCTGAAACCTATGCTCCAGTTACACGTTTTGAATCCATTCGGTTAATACTTGCTATTGTGCTCATCTCCAATACCCTGTATATCAAATGGACGTGCAATCTGCGTTTCTAAATGGAAGTATAGAAGAAGACATCTATGTTGATCAACCCACTTGATATGTTAGAAAAGGAGAAGAAGATAAGGTCTTGAAATTAAGGAAGGCTTTATACGGATTAAAACAAGCCCCACGCGCCTGGAACTCTAAAATTGACATGCATTTGATTGAATCTGGATTCCAAAGAACCAACAGTGAACCCTCCATCTATGTTAAGCACAGCAATGGCAATTAAGTTCTAATTTTGTGCCTCTATGTGGATGATCTACTGATCACAGGATCTAGCATGACTCTCATCAATGAATTCAGGGCCCACATTAAGACAGTATATCAGATGACTGATCTGGGTCTATCCTGTTACTTCCTTGGAATCCAAATACATCAAACACCTAATGTCATTCATATCACTCAAAGCAAGTATGCAGAAGAACTCCTGGCTCGATTTGAGATGCTCAATTCTCGACCCACCTCTACCCCGATGGTTACTGGGGAGAAATTCAACAAAGAGGATGGTGAACCAAAAGTTGACCCTGAGAATTACAGAAGAATGATAGGCTCTCTGATGTATTTGACCAATACCAGACCTGACATTGAATTGGTTGTTAGCATCATGTCAAGATACATGCAGGAGCCTAGTATCAAACACCTGGCAGGCGTCAAAAGAATCCTGCGATATGTTAATGGGACAAAACATCTTGGGTTAACCTACTCCAAAAGCAAATCCCTTCAGTTAAGTGGTTACTCTGACAGTGATTGGGTAGGATGTTCTGATGATCGGAGGAGTACATCTGGTTACTTGTTTTTCTTGGGAGTAAATCTCATCTCTTGGACATCTAGAAAACAGAAAACTATTGCATTATCATCTACTGAAGCAGAGTACACTGCTCTCAGTGATGCTGCTAGGGAAGTAGTATGGTTAAGAAGACTGTTACATGAACTCGTTGGTGTAGAGAATGGTCCAACCCAAATTCATGTAGATAACACTTCTTCTATAGCCCTCGCCAAAAACCCTGTCTTTCACAACAAGACTAAACATGTTGAAATCAAGTTCCATTACACACAGGACCTAATCAATCAGAAAGAAATCACGCTAGTTTACTGTGAATCTAAGAATCAACTGGCAGACATGCTAACCAAGACCTTACCATCATACTCTTTTACAGATCTGAGGAAAAAGTTATGGATGGCGGACTGTCGCAATTACGGGAGGGTGTTGGAAGCAAATTGCAACAGATCCTGTATCGTTGACCTGCAAGACATGAAGAAGGAAAGTGACAACCGGAGCATCACAAAGAAGGAAAATCCTTACCCGCTGGGATAAATGATAGCCGGCTATTCTTAGTTATGTAGTGTGTTGGTAGTCTTGAACTTTGTGTTGTATTGTCTCTTTTGCTCTTTATGTTTTCCCGTGCCCAGCTCTTTTATTTGTATCTCCTGTATCCCTGCTTAGTTGTTATGAAGAAACATTCTGAAGTGAAGTGTTTGAAATGAAAATGGCTTCCCCCTCCTCCTTATTTTTCTATATATTCATAGTTTGTGGTTATTTTCATTATTCAATTCACTCCATCTGAAACGATGCAATTTTGTAGACAGCGCCCGGGAGTTGATCTCCTCGGAGATTAACTTCTCCGCAGAGATCACTGTTAATCTCCGCCGAGATCAACTTTGATCTCCGCGGAGATCATTCTCATCTTCGCCACCGTGAAAATATCAGAGCTATCCTTTCACAGTGCCACGATCTCCATGCCCCTGCTCTCCAACCCTTTTCTCCTCCGCCGTCTCTTCATATTACTATTATCCACCTCCGCCTCCCTCCGCGTCGCAGAGCACACCTCCGGAGGAGGTTCCGACGAAATTTTGAGTCGGAGAACTTTAACTTCTTCCTGGCTCCAGCATTGGAACCCCCTGGATCCCCAGCTTCCACCGGCTTCCAAAAATGCCACAGGCGGAGTAGGAGGAGGGTCCATTGACAGGATCGTCAATCGGCTCCGTACCCTTGGTCTGGGTCTCGATGATGAGTATGAATTGCAAGTGGAGGCGGAACCCAAGTTCAGTTGGACAGCAGCGAGAAGAAGTTGGGTGATTTGCTTGTTCATCTTCTCTGTTTGCAAATCTCTGTCCACCTGCGTTTACGGAGCAGGAGGAAGCTGTCAACTTGCACCAGGTTGAAGAGGAGGAAGAAGAGGTGTCTGAATATGGAATACCGGCCGGTTCGACTTGAGCCACGTGTCAGCCCGCGTGAAACCCGAACGGTGATTTACAAGCCGAGCCCGGTTTTAAAAAGGCAATTGTTAACCGCACCGCTCATTTGGCTATTCGCACCCATTTAAAATTGTTTTTAGGGTTCTCTAAAAAAACCTAGTCGCACTCTCCCACGCCGACACCCTCCTCGCACTCGCAGAGCCCTCCTTCTCGCACTCTCCCACGCCGACACTCTCCTCGCACTCGCCGACGGCGCCGCCCAGTAGAAGGACGCAGGTTCAGGGAGGGAAGAAGACGCCGACGCTACCTTCTCCCTCTCTTCTCGCACTCGCCGACGCCTCACTTCAATCTCGCACTCGCCGACGCCCTGTAGAAGAACGCCCAAGATCATTCTAGGTTTCCAACGCCGACGCCTCGCATCAATCTCGCACACACCGATGCTTCCTTCTCGCTCTATTTGGTACCCGTTACTCCATTTCTCTGCATTTTTTCCTCTACCAGTTTTCTTGGTTTTAGCATGGATTTATGTAAATGATTGTTGAAGCCAGGAAAATCCCAGCTCCAAAATTCGGATCAATGCAGCCCGAGGTTACTGATCCTGCGGTCCAGCTCTACGGCTCGGATAGCTAAAATAGGAGAGAGAAAATGACTACAAGCACACCCCAGGTGCTCCAGCAGGGAGGTCCCACCACGTACCCGGAAGTTTGGGAGAAACTTCCCCTCCGCAACCAAAAGCTGGGCGAGGTACTAGACGGGCATGGATTTGGCGAGTATCCAACTTGGGGGGACCTTGACCACTTCTAAAAATGTCATTTCTAGTACCACTGGGGTCTATTTATAGAGAAATCCTAGGGGGGTACAGGCGAGTATACTGCCTAAACTCGCGAGTTACAAGGGCTACTCGTCCATACTCGCGAGATACTCGCCTCTTGCTTGTCACTGCTCGCCTCTGCTCGCCCCTTGCTCGCCAAGCTTGCCCCTTGCTCGCCCAGCTCGCCCCTTGCTCGCCAAGGTCGCCCCTTGCTCGCCAAGGTCGCCCCTTGCTCGCCAAGTTCGCCCCTTGCTCGCCAAGGTCGCCCCTTGCTCGCCAAGGTCGCCCCTTGCTCGCCAAGCTCGCCCCTTGCTCGTCAAAGTCGTCCCTTGCTCGCCAAGGTCGCCCCTTGCTCGCCAAGGTCGCATCTGCTCGCCCAGCTCGCCCCTTGCTACTGCTGGCTGAGTTGTCTTGTGTCTTGGACTGTCGGCTTCTGTACTGACCTTTTGACCTTGACTTCTGCCTACGTGGCTTTGAATGGGCCTACCCTCGGAGAATGAGGGTTGTACACAATCTCCGCTCTTTGCGAGTAACGTAGTTGCTCGGAAAGAATCATCCAACCCTTATTCGACGAGCTGTCTTTCTGGCGAGTATTTGGTCTATAGTCGGCATCTCGCTGCTGTCGCCCTGGCTCTATACATAGAGGGGGAGGGGTCTCTGATGGCAAGGCTTTTTTGATCTCGCTTCAAGATGTCGCGTAGTATTGCCGAGGAAGCTGCTGCTGACATGGCCGACTTCCTGGGCTTGCTGCCGCCTTTTCGGACGCCTGCTCGCACAGTGGCCGAGCTCGAGGACTTCCTCGCCTCCAGAAAAGGTCGACACATCACGGGAGCCGAGCTCAACTGGAGGAGGAGGAGGAGAAAAGGTCGACACCTCACAGGAGTCGAGCTCAACTGGAAGCGGGAGAGAGGTCGACACTCCACAGGAGCCGAGCTCAACTGGAAGCGGATAGAAGGTCGACACCTTCTAGGAGCCGAGCTCAACTGGCGGCGGATAGAAGGTCGACACCTTCTAGGAGCCGAGCTCAACTAGAGGCGGAGAGAAGGTCGACACCTTCTAGGAGCCGAGCTCAACTAGAGGTGGAGAGAAGGTCGACACCTTATGGGAGACGAGCTCAACTAGAGGTGGAGAGAAGGTCGACACCTTCTAAGTCGAGCTCAACTAGAGGCGGAGAGAAGGTCGATACCTCACAGGAGCCGAGCTCAACTGGAGGCGGATACAAGGTCGACACCTTCTAGGAGCCCAGTTCAACTAGAGGCGGATAGAAGGTCGACACCTTCTAGGAGCCGAGCTCAACTAGAGGCGGAGAGAAGGTCGACACCTTCTAGGAGCCGAGCTCAACTAGAGGCGGAGAGAAGGTCGACACCTTCTAGGAGCCGAGCTCAACTAGAGGCGGAGAGAAGGTCGACACCTTCTAGAAGCTGAGCTCAACTAGAGGCGGAGAGAAGGTCGACACCTTCTAGGAGCCGAGCTCAACTAGAGGCGGAGAGAAGGTCGACACCTCGCAGGAGCCGAGCTCAACTGGAGGCAGATACAAGGTCGACACCTTCTAGGAGCCGAGCTCAACTAGAGGTGGAGAGAAAGTCGACACCTTCTAGGAGCCGAGCTCAACTGGAGGCGGATATAAGGTTGACACCTTCTAGGAGCCGAGCTCAACTAGACGTGGAGAGAAGGTCGACACCTCGCAGGAGCCGAGCTCAACTGGAGGCGGATATAAGGTCGACACCTTCTAGGAGCCGAGCTCAACTAGAGGTGGAGAGAAAGTCGACACCTTCTAGGAGCCGAGCTCAACTGGAGGTGGAGAGAAAGTCGACACCTTCTATGAGCCGAGCTCAACTACAGGTGGAGAGAAGGTCGACACCTTCTAGGAGTCGAGCTCAACTAGAGGCAGAGAGAAGGTCGACACCTCGCAGGAGCCGAGCTCAACTGGAGGCGGATACAAGGTCGACACCTTCTAGGAGCCCAACTCAACTAGAGGCGGATAGAAGGTCGACACCTTCTAGGAGCTAAGCTCAACTAGAGGCGGAGAGAAGGTCGACACCTCGCAGGAGCCGAGCTCAACTGGAGGCGGATACAAGGTCGACACCTTCTAGAAGCCGAGCTCAACTAGAGGTGGAGAGAAGGTCGACACCTCGCAGGAGCCGAGCTCAACTGGAGGCGGATAGAAGGTCGACACCTCGCAGGAGCCGAGCTCAACTGGAGGCGGATACAAGGTCGACACCTTCTAGGAGCCGAGCTCAACTAGACGTGGAGAGAAGGTCGACACCTTCTAGGAACTGAGCTCAACTGGAGGCAGATAGAAGGTCGACACCTCGCAGTGGCCGAGCTCAACTGGAGGCGGATACAAGGCCGACACCTTCTAGGAGCCGAGCTCAACTAGAGGTGGAGAGAAGGTCGACACCTCGCAGGAGCCGAGTTCAACTGGAGGCGGAATGAAGGTTGACACCTCGCAGGAGCCGAGCTCAACTGGAGGCGGATATAAGGTCGACACCTTCTAGGAGCCGAGCTCAACTGGAGGCGGAGAGAAGGTCGACACCTTCTAGGAGCCGAGCTCAACTAGAGGTGGAGAGAAGGTCGACACCTCGCAGGAGCCGAGCTCAATCGGAGGCGAATACAAGGTCGACACCTTCTAGGAGCCAAGCTCAACTAGAGGCGGATACAAGGTCGACACCTTCTAGGAGCCGAGCTCAACTAGAGGCGGATACAAGGTCGACACCTTCGAGGAGCCGAGCTCAACTAGAGGCGGATACAAAGTCGACACCTTCTAGGAGCCGAGCTCAACTAGAGGCGGATACAAGGTCGACACCTTCTAGGAGCCGAGCTCAACTAGAGGCGGATACAAGGTCGACACCTTCTAGGAGCCGAGCTCAACTAGAGGCGGATACAAGGTCGACACCTTCTAGGAGCCGAGCTCAACTAGAGGCGGAGAGAAGGTCGACACCTCGCAGGAGCCGAGCTCAACTGGAGGCGGATACAAGGTCGACACCTTCTAGGAGCCGAGCTCAACTGGAGGTGGAAGAGAAAGAGTCATCCGAGGAGGCGAGTAGCCGACTTGCTGGAGAAGGGATCGGCCAGAGGCCTGGATTACGACAACTCCACAACTAGATGACTTCTTTTCACTCGAGGGGGTGAGCAACTTCGGGCTAGGAGGGTGGCTTCCAACTCTACTCTGATAATCTCTCCAGACGGACGAGAAGTACAATCGGGGGGTAGCTCGGCCAGCGTGCAAGGGGGGAGCTGATCTCGACCGTCAGTGCAGAGGCTTGGTCTTAGGAGGACGCATTAAAAAACCCGTTATACTGTCCCATCACCCGCTCTGGATGTTATGAGAGCTAAGCAGGATACTCATCCTTTAACCCACTCGTGACGCGAATCGATGACCGCTTCGGCTGAATTTCGTCGCATTGCCTGGATAGGGCATGACTTTCGGGGGGGGGGGGGGGGGGGGGGGGTCCTTCTGGACACATACACTCGAGGTCTCCACTCTGCCTGCATCCCGAGGCCTCCATCCTACCGCGCTGCTGAATGCTAACCAATAGGGAATGACAGTCGGGGAGGTCCAAGGAGACACACCATCCCGAGGCCTCCATCCTATTGTGTTTGCTGAATGCTAACCAATAGAGAATGATAGTCGGGGAGGTCCAAGGGGACACACCATCCCGAGGCCTCCATCCTATTGCGTTTGCTGAATGCTGGTTGGTCAAATCGATCATCTCTTCGTCAAGTTGGGGGATTGGCGTCCGGACTCTCCTCTGATAACCTCTGCAGCCGGATGGGAAGTGCAGTCGGGGGGTAACTCGGCCAACGTGCAAGAGGGGAGTTGATCTCAACCGTCAATGCAGAGGCTTGGTCTTAGGAGGACTCTCTCTCGAGGCGCTATCCCACCACCCGACTTGGGTTTTTACGAGAGTCGAGTCGGAGGCCTGTCCCCCAATTGGTCACCAGGTTGCGGAAGAGTCTTCATACTGTCACTCAACAATCAGAGGGGATTAACCGCACCAACCCATATGATTAGAATAAACGACAAGAGATATTAGGCTTTGCCGCAAGAGGTCAAATGACACCTTTATACAAGGGTCCCTCAGTCAGTTAAATCGATCGTCAAATTGGGAGGTCGGCGTCCAGACTTTCTCCTGATAATCTCCCCAGTCGGATGAGAGATGCGGTCGGAGGGAACCACGACCAACGTGCAAGGGGGGAGCTGATCTCGACCGTCAATGCAGAGGCTTGGTCTTAGGGGAACGCACTACCGAGGCACCGTCCCATCATCCGTTCTGGGTTTTACGAGAATCAAGTCGGAGGCTCATTTCCCAACCTGTCGTGGAGATCAATTTTACCTACTTCGAAAAGCTCTTGCCAGAAGAGAAAAACAACTCTCGCGGCTCATGTTTCATGGGGGCGAGGAATTTTTATGCAAATGGAATAAACACAAGGAGGGGGAGAATACACCTTCCCGCTCAGGGATAGAACCTCTTCAGGTCATTGCCGCTCCAGGTATTCGCAAGCAATTCCCCTTCATGATTCTGCAGGCGGTATCCTCCAGTCTCGAATGCCCCTTGAAAGATGAAAGGTCCTTCCTAGTTCAGTTCGAGATTCTCGATGACAAGTGATCTCCTTGTTGAGCCTTTAGGTACTTTTGAGCAGTTCCTCATCTCGTAGAGGTGAGTAGTTAGAGATATCCTTGCTAGTAAGAGTCGTTGAAGAGATTAAACGAATAATATAGCTGCATAGTTGCTGAAGCGATGACCTCACAAGCATGACCAATTTTAGAATTCTCATGGAATGTCGGTGTTGGATAAGATCATCACGAGTAAGAGCTGGTGGAATTAAAGAATACTATAGCTGCTGAAGAGACGACCTCGCGAGTATGGAACTCGTGAATTTGAAAGGAAGCATCATTGCTGTTGAAGAGATCACCTCGCGAGTATGGAACTCGCAGAATAGCAGCTCGAAGACGTCATGAGTAAGCCATCTCATGGAAAGTACGTTCTTGGTGAAGATCATCATGAATGGCAGCTCGTGAGATACAAACTAGAAGACGTCACGAGTAAGCATTCTCGTGGAATGTAAGCCCTTGATGATGATCATCGCGAGTAGGAGCTCGCAGAATCCTAGCTTGAAGACGTCACGAGTCAGCATCCTCGTGGAATGTAAGCCCTTGATGATGATCATCGCGAGTAGGAGCTCGTGGAATCCTAGCTTGAAGACGTCACGAGTAAACATCCTCGTGGAATAATAATTGCGACCTTGGGAGGTACTTGGTGCAATTGACGATCATACCTTGCTCGCACATAACTATGCACACCTGTCTGCCTTCCCCTGTATACTCGTACATGCATACTCGCATCTACATACCCACACCTACATGAAGTCGTTTTAGAGGCATGCACTCCCAAGACTTCATCATGTACCCCTATGTTTGATGTTGATGAAGAAGTGGCCAAAATAGGGAATGACAGTCGGGGAGGTCCAAGGGGACACACCCACCCGAGGCCTCCATCCTACTGCCATTGTTGGTGCTGTTGAAGAGATCGCCAAGTAGGGATTGACTATTGGGGAGGTTCCAAAGGAACACACCATCCCGAGGTCTCCATCCTACTGCTATTGTTGGTGCTGTTGAAGAGATCGACAAATAGGGAATGATTGTCGGGGAGGTTCCAAAGGAACACACCATCCCGAGGTCTCCATCCTACTTGGGTGTTGCTGAAGGATGACGTCAAGTAGGGACTGACAGTCAGGGAGGTTCCAAAGGAACACACCATCCCGAGGTATCCATCCTACTCGAGTGTTGCTAAAGGATGACGTCAAGCGGGGACTGACAGCCGGGGAGGTTCCAAAGGAACACACCATCCTGAGGTCTCCATCCTACTGCTATTGTTGGTGTTGTTGAAGAGATCGACAAGTAGGGACTAACTGTCGGGGAGGTTCCAAAGGAACACACCATCCCGAGGTCTCCATCCTACTGCTATTGTTGGTGCTGTTGAAGAGATCGACAAGTAGGGACTGACTGTCGGGGAGGTTCCAAAGGAACACGCCATCCCGAGGTCTCCATCCTACTTGAGTGTTGCTGAAGGATGACGTCAAGTAGGGACTGACAGTCGGGGAGGTTCCAAAGGAACACACCATCCCGAGGTCTCCATCCTACTTGGGTGTTGCTGAAGGATGACGTCAAGTGGGGACTGACAGTCGGGGAGGTTCCAAAGGAACACACCATCCCGAGGTCTCCATCCTACTTGGGTGTTGCTAAAGGATGACGTCAAGTGGGGACTGACAGTCGGGGAGGTTCCAAAGGAACACACCATCCCGAGGTCTCCATCCTACTTGGGTGTTGATGAAGGATGACGTCAAGTAGGGACTGACAGTCGGGGAGGTTCCAAAGGAACACACCATCCCGAGGTCTCCATCCTACTTGGGTGTTGTTGAAGGAGGACGTCAAGTAGGGACTGACAGTCGGGGAGGTTCCAAAGGAACACACCATCCCGAGGTCTCCATCCTACTTGGGTGCTGAATGCCGACCCAACATGTTTCCTGTTGCTCAACAATTAAATGGGGAGTTAAGCACACTTAAGCACATTAACTCACACGATTGGAGGAAAGAATCGGAAACAAATCGCTTTGTTACGGGCTTTTAGCCCTCGAGGGTACACAACACCTTTATTCAAGGGTCCCCTGATCGGTTAAGTCGATCATCTCTTCGTCGAATTGGGGGGTCGGCGTCCAGACTTCTTCCTGATAATCTCTCAGTCGGATGAGAAATGCAGTCGGTGGGAACCGCGGCCAACGTGCAAGGGGGGAGCTGATCTCGACCATCATTGCAGAGGCTTGGACTTAAGGGAACGCACAACCGAGGCACTGTCCCATCATCCGCTCTGGGTCTTACGAGAATCAAGTCAGAGGCCCGTTTCCCAACCTGCCGTGGAGATCGACTTCACCTGCTTTCTTCCTTTCTTTTGAAAACGCTTAGCTGAAAGAGACAAGACTCACAATCTCCCATGTTTCAGGGAGGTGAGGGTTATCAACTTGAAGGCTATACGAGTAAGAACATAGCATCGGGGATACCAACTGGAACACCTTATGAGTAGGACCCCTCATGGATCATAGCCGACGGAAGGAGATCATCGGTAGTATAACATCGCGGGACATCAACTGGAATACCTCATGAGTAAGACCCCTCATGGATCATAGCCGACGGAAGGAGATCATCGGGAGTATGGAACTTGCGGAATACCAAGCTTGAAGACGTCACGAGTAATCATTCTCGTGGAACATAAGTCCTTGATGAAGATCATCGCGAGTAGGGAGCTCGCGGAATCCTAGCATTGAAAACCATCGCGACTAGGAGCTCGCCGAGCATCAACTTGGAGACCTCGCGAGTAGGATGTTGAAGAAGACCATCGTGACATGGAGTCGCGGAACAGCTTATGTGCTTTCCCTTGGTGGCGAACTCGTCATGAATCATCATGTTTGTTAGTCAGACAAAAGCACTCGCGGGCTTTACCAAAACACCTGTAAGTATGAACATGTATGGAAATCACTGGCATTGAAGAAGGACGAAACTGAGGGGAGGAGGAGTGTCCCTTTTGACATAAGACCCCCTACGCAGAGGGTTCGGGGGTTCCGCTGCCCGGTCAACGGACGGGGGTCAAGGGGGCAGCACCCCTGAAAATTTTTTATTTTCCATACTCGCCAGACCTTGAAATCGCCCTTCAGGAACTCGCCACTCTTGAACTAGGCACCAGGTTCTCACCACCTTGCAAGTAGAGAACTCACCCTCGCGAGTAGAGATCTCGCATATGGGCGAGTAAGGAAGGATCTCGCCAATGGCCGAGTATTGAAGAAGCTCGCCTATGGCCGAGTATTGAAGAAGCTCGCCTATGCCGAGTATTGAAGAAGCTCGCCTATGCCGAGTAACAAGGAAGCTCGCTTATGGGCGAGTAAGGATGGCGAGTAAGGAAGGATCTCGCCACTACCCAGGAAGCTCGCCTCTCTTCCGAGTAAAGTCGCTGGTCTGAACTTATCTCTGGATCTCGCCTGCAGGAACTCGCCTATGGCGAGTAGGAATCTCGCCAGCATGGACTCGCCTATCATGGTCTCGTCTCCCTGCGACTAGAACTCGCCTGTGGGCGAGTATGCAACTCACCTGTGGGCGAGTATGCAACTCACCTGTGGCGAGTATGGAATTCGCCAATCATGGACTCGTCTTCTCGCCATCTGGAACTCGCCTGAGGATGTCGCCATCTGGAACTCTCCCAACTTGTCGAATGCTTGCGAGTTGCTGCCTTTGGTCTCCATCTCGCCACTTTAAGCCATGAAGCCTTATCGCAAAAATTTCTTCCTCTGACTACGATCCTCGCTCACCGCACCAAAGTGTTGAAGCCAGGAAAATCCCGGCTCCAAAATTCGGATCAATGCAGCCCGAGGTTACTGATCCTGCGGTCCAGCTCCACGGCTCGGATAGCTAAAATAGGAGAGAGAAAATGACTACAAGCACACCCCAGGTGCTCCAGCAGGGAGGTCCCACCACGTACCCGGAAGTTTGGGAGAAATTTCCCCTCCGCAACCAAAAGCTGGGCGAGGTACTAGACGAGCATGGATTTGGCGAGTATCCAACTTGGGGGGACCTCGACCACTTCCAAAAGTGTCATTTCTAGTACCCCTGGGGGTCTATTTATAGAGAAATCCTAGGGAGGGTACAGGCGAGTATACTGCCTAAACTCGCGAGTTACAAGGGCTACTCGCCCATACTCGCGAGATACTCGCCCATACTCGCGAGATACTCGCCCAAACTCGCCTCTTGCTCGCCTCTGCTCGCCCCTTGCTCGCCAAGCTCGCCCCTTGCTCGCCAAGGTCGCCCCTTGCTCGCCAAGTTCGCCCCTTGCTCGCCAAGGTCGCCCCTTGCTCGCCAAGGTCGCCCCTTGCTCGCCAAGGTCGCCCCTTGCTCGCCAAGGTCGCCTCTGCTCGCCCCTTGCTACTGCTGGCTGGGTTGTCTTGTGTCTTGGACTGCCGGCTTCTGTGCTGACCTTTTGGCCTTGACTTCTGCCTACGTGGCTTTGAATGGGCCTACCCTCGGAGAATGAGGGTTGTACAATGATAGTCAAATAAACTTCTTACCATCTTCTGCGGAGACCTTCACATTTTCCCCTGAAGAAAGTAAAGTTGCAAAAACATCAACCCTTGCTATAGAATCCCCACATGTATCACCTGCAGCTCGATCATTGATCAATGAAAGTTTTCATCCCGCTGCTACACCACATTCACAAGTTTTCATCACTGTTAGAAAATATGATTTTGAATTACATGCCTCTACTTATCATCTCCTATAGAGTTGGAATATTCTGCTAAAGATCCTATGTCATTCATAAAAATTGGTTTGCGGATATCAAATTTGTTTGCGGATAGTCATTTTGAAAATCACTGGTTTGCGGATATCAAATAGTTGCGGATAGCCAAAAGTGCGGTGCTAATAACAATTGCCTTTAAAAATTTCACGAAAAGAACAGTTTTTTTTTTCTTAAATAAGGAAACAACAATACTTCACCATCTAACCTTATTTCTACATAAAATTCCAATTCCTACGTCTGAGCTGATTTCTTTTGAGTAGATGGAGGTTCAAGATTTTTTGGTATACAAAATGAATGACTGTTTGACCAACTAAATAACAAAAAGACCGTATCAACGAATAACAAGAGAAAAAAAATATTGATTAGTAGAAATGAGAGGTTATCAGGAGAGGCATGGGATTGCAGTGAATGACCAATAGAGACAACGGGAGGCGGAGGAGTTTGGCGTCGGTACTGGCGGAAACAATGTGGCATCGCACCAAGGGTTATGAGAGTCGACACCCACGGACCGAGCGGTTTCTCTGTTGAAACCGTAAACTCTCAATGCCCTAAAATCCAAAGAGGCGTATACATATGGGAGTGGGTTAAGAGGATCTAATGACTTTGATTGTCCGATCGAACAACTTAACCTAACCTCGTGATAGAGCTCCAAAAAAATACATAAAAAATAGAAAAAATCTAGCCGGTCGCAATCGTGGGCTTCGATCGTTCATCCGATGTTCCACAAATCCTGATAATGACAAATCTCCCAATGTAGCTCTATTGATCAAGACATCATTTATGTTCCGAGCAATCTTGGTTGGTCGTAGTGAGTTGTAAGTCTATAAATATAGATATAGAGGCTAATTTTGGGACATCATAGATTTTGGAAGGAATTTTGGGCTCTCACTGTGGTCTCACTATGTCAATTCCGTAGATCCTTGGTGCTGAAGCCAAGGAAAGAACCCTCTTCCATAACTACCATATAACCACCCCTCACCACTCGAACCACCTTTAACTATCTCCTCCACCCCACAAACTCCCACACCACAATAACTAACTTCGCCTCTCTGCAAGAACCGCACAAATCAACCATAACTCTCCCACCCATTTCTCTCCCAATTTCATAGTGACCCATTTAATTCGACCTCACAGGCAAGATGAAGTATCTACCCAAAATTGGAATTTCCCACCAGGGTGAATTGCTCACTCGGCCTCCCAATCCAACCATTCAGTGCTTGTGATCCCCTAGGCTGCGTTCATTTGGTAGGTTTTGTTTGGAAGGATTTGATTTTGGTCTAAAACCAAAAACTCATAGGTTTTAGTTTTGGTCCAAAACTCAATTCTGCTGTTCGTTTGCAGGATGATTTTCAGTGACAGGAACCAAATCTGTCAATTCTGCTGTTCGGTAACATGATAAAATTCAAACGCAGGAATTGATATGTAAGCAAAGAAAATTCACAAAATTTCAAAAATAGACATACATCATGTAACTAAAACATGATAACGTTTCATCAAACAAAATTGGCAATATCATATGCACAGCATCCACAAAATAAACAGCTAAAACATACATCTAACGATCCAATTGGACGCGTAACCAACTCCTACGCAGAAGCTCTGGCATAATCAAGAAGAGCTCGCACTTTATCTCGTCAGTGCTAAGCATGTCCATAGCCCTTATCAGATCATACTCTGGAATATCTGGCATAACTGCAAGTGCCTCATACATTCTTTCGAGCCTCGTTTTCTCCCTTGCCGGTTGAACTACCTGTATAATTTTGGTCGGGCCATCCATGTTCTTTGCAATATGGGTGACCGCCTCTGCAATCATATCAATAGCTGATGTTGTCTTTGCCTTCTTCTTTCGACCGCTTGAACCTACCACAATATCATCATCAGGAATCTCCTCCACATCAATATCAGCTGATGCTTTCACTCCAGTTGCTGCATTTACACCCGTAGCCATGTCCGTACCACACATACACACAATAATCATACACACACACAACAATACATACACACATCATACACACACACACACACACACACAATATATATATATATACGAGCATCTTCGCACGGGCTACGCCCGTGCTCGATGCTCTCCGCATCGACAGTACTCCAGCAGTGACAGTACCTCCGCCCAAACTCGCCCGTTGTAGGACGCTCATTCAATTGACAGCGCATATGTAGTCTCCATGCCCCACGCGACAGTACCCCCGCCTCGACATTGTCCCGGCGCGAGGGCGCTCCCGCGGCTCGCGAACCCCCAATTTTGTCCCCCATCTCGATTCCGTCGTACGCACGGGGGTTCGCGAGCCGCGGGAGCGCCGTCGCGCCAGGACAATGTCGAGGCGGGGGTACTGTCGCGTGGGGCACGGGGGCTACATATGCACTGTCAATTGAATGAGCGTCCTACGGCGGGCGAGTTTGGGCGGAGGTACTGTCACTGCTGGAGTACTGTCGATGCGGAGAGCATCGAGCACGGGCGTAGCCCGTGCGAAGATGCTCGTATTCTAAGGAAAATGCATATTCTAGGCTTTCTGTGCTTATGGATATCGCTGAGTTGTTGAACTATGATAGTTTTAATACATAATGATTTATCTGGTCGTGAAAAGAAAGTACCTAGCTATATGGATCCTTTGTCTCCATTGTGCCCTATCTCTAGTCATAATCTCACTAATGCCTAAGTACATTATGTCTTTCCTAGCAATTAAATAAAACAATATAAGAAAAAATGCAATACAGACTGAAGAAAGATGTTATATCAGGTGATAATTATCCTACACCTTATGTCCCCCCTTATTTCTTACGACCCTCCTATTTTTGCATTTCCTTATCCATTATGACTCTAAATATCTGCATAGCCCAAATCCCCATGGCGAAAGTTTTTTTTATCATGTTTACTTATATCGACTTAGCTGATAAATAGTCCTCTCTTAATTGATCATGTTAATCTACAACCTAATAAAATCATTTATTAACAATTTCACGTCTGTGTAAACTTCTATAGTTATAGCTAAGGTGCTATATAAATTGCTATCTATGAGTTTATACAGAGCATGTGGAAAATAGTGAAGGCAGCTCGCATATAGAAATCAATCATCAGCATAAAAATTGCACAGGAAGTGAAGTAAAACAAACAAAAAACTGCCAACTAAGAGCTTGAACTATTATAATCTAACTGAGTTTAAGAGTTGAAGAAATTTGTTTAGATTGTTACGAATCAAAGGTAGAGTAAGAGAATGCAAAAAAAAGAGAAATCACTAATAACTGACATAATAACATGAAGTTTAGGTAGCAACTGAACACTTTCAGCAGAAACTGGGAACACAAAAGGAAGCATATCTCCATCATTGAGGATCTCCCTCGTACCTGGGGCTTCAGCTAACCTCCCATATGTCAGAGCTAAACAGTATTAGAACTATGTCAATAACTTCACTTCCCAAATTTTATTTACATTAGGAATTAGTCAGATTGACTGATACCTGCTTTTCGTCAGCCCTATTAGCAGCAGAGATTTCAAGCAGGCCTGGTCCAAACACATGGCTTACTGCAACATTTTAATATTTCTTAGACTGTCAGAGTGTTACCCAGAAATAACAATCATAAATGTACGCAATATCAGTAATATAATATTTTAAATTCAACACATGAGAAAATAAACAAAGATAGAGCGCTCGTCATGTCATCGTCAAACTATGATTTCATTCAAAGTCACCGCAATATCATCGTTCATCACTTATCAGTCATCAAACTCGTTCAACGTGATAAAACGAACAAAGATAGAGCACCATGAACACACTGGAAATTAGGACAGAATAAAGCAATAGACTAATATGACAATAAACGTAGCAATAATAAGGTTATGCAATCATAACGCATATCAGAATTTAAAAGTTGTTTCCCAAATAAACAACATAAAATAATCATAATGGGCAACAGAGCTGAAGAAAAACTTGAGAAGAGAAGAACCACCTTAGGCGACCACTCCTCAGTGTCGTGCATTTTTGGCTATCTGCAGACCATCGCTTGTTTTCTTCGCGCACGATCGTACTGGAAGAAAAAATAGGTTCTTCGCGGAAATGCACAATCGTACGGTCGTGCATTTTTGGCGATCCGCAGACCATTTTTGGCAAATACAGATTCTTGATTTTGCGGCTGGAGGCGGTAGACGTGCACGATCGTGCATTTTTACCCACGCACGACCGTGCGACCAGTGTAGAACCCAGGAGATCTTATAAAAATCTACCATGCATGCTCACAAAAAAACTTTATCCTGTAACAATATGTATATAAATAGTAGTCAACATTGACAGCAATTGATAGGAAAAATTTTCAATAAGAAATTGGCACTCACAATATGTATATAAACAGTAGTCAACATTGGCAGCAATTGTGAAATAAGAGTTTGCATTTCATGCATTTCTGAATTGTAAGTTAGTTTCTGTGTCATTTAACTCATAACTTCCGTTGGGAGCTTTATTAAGCACAACTCTATTCTTTTTTAAATCAGCAAGAATTCAATTCTTTTTTGTCCAACTTCTTTGTCCATGTTTGGTTGGTTTTCGGATTAAATGAATTAGCAACAATAGAACTAATTAGCAACAATATAACTAATTAGCAACAATATAACTCTGTACGCCAGAAGTTAGGGACATCAACGAAGATGGCAGTGAGACGGAAGTGGCGGCACCGGAGCGGCGGCACCGGAGGGAGAAGTGAGCTGGATGAAGAATGCAATCCGCCAAAGTGTAAATCGAAATGGAGAGTGAAAAAAAAATAAACAAAATTCCAAACTTAGCACCAGAGCAGCGATGGGTCTCGATGGAGAAGAAGGAAATCTTAATGCCATAATTACTACGACCTTTGTATTGTATTTCTTAGGCTCCGTTTGGCAAGGCGGTCGCAATCGTGAACGCGGTGGTTACGGACCGTCGTTCATGAACGAACAAACTCACCTAAAGAACTTCATTCACTTTTATGAGCTCTAAGGAAACTGAAGATCAAACCTGCAAAACAAATTTGCACAAAGAAATACATAAGAACTTATGCTAAGAAAATCTATATACATAATTTAAAACATTATTATGTATAATTTCCTTTCAGTAATAATGCAAAAATAGCACTAAGATCACAAAAAATGGAAAAAAGTAGATGCTACTTATTGCTTTCAGATGAACGTAGCCATCTATATACCGGTCCTCAAGAGTTTTTCTACAAATTGATAGGCTTGCTTCCAAAGAAATAAATAAGAGGGAAAACATAATGAACACAATGAATGCATGCTTCCAAAAAAAAAAATCTCTAATTGTTTTCATTCTCAAAAGAGTGCAAATAATAAATATAATCAACCGCAACTAATAAATATAATCTCAAATTGTTTACATTCTAAAATAATTTACAAATGGGAATAGCAAAAACAGACAAAGGAGATAGTGTCATTGGAAATAGTGTCATTTGCAAATAATCTATATTCAAAATGAGCGATTATTTTCGAAAGAATCCCGTAACTAATATCATGTTAGAATTGAATGAGCGATTATTTTACAAATAATTCCGTAACTAATATCATGTTAGAAACAACGGAACACTTAATTCAAAAAAGTTAATAACCTAATGAAAATCGCGAACTTAATTAAGAAAAGTTAAATTACAAATGGGAATAGCAAAAACAAACAAAGGAGATACACATATGATTTATTCACATGTTCTGAAATTCGGAGCTATGGAAAAAGTTGATCTAAATAGCAGCATACGCAGAATATATTAAGTTTAGAAATGCAATTAAATAATTAATTATTGAAAATGCAGAGCTTTCCTCGAAACGTTTGATGCGTCGACATTTGATAAAGCGCCGTGAACTTGCTCGGACACAATGCGCCGACTTTTGGCTCCCCGCCGCCACTTCCCGGCAAAGAACTTCTGGGCCTTCCTTGCCGGAGATTTGTTGGGTACTCTTTTACCTCTTGATGTTGTTTAAAAAAAATTATGTAGGCAACAGAATTTATTGATGTATTTTTACACCAAATTTATTCTAATGAATATTAGGCAACATAATTTTATATCAAGCAAGAGTTAATCCTACATTAACAGAATTTTATATCAAATGCATATCAAGCAAGAGTTTATACTAATGAATATTAGGCAACAATGCATTAAATCAACCGCAAGAATGCATTAAATCAGAAGAACCAAGCTGCAATAGGAGGACTGATACCAGGAAAGCCTTGACAAATTGATGCAATCTCTCACCCCCTCTCAGATTTCTCTCTTTGGCATTCCATCAAGAAGCTTGTGTGGATAGGAAATTAGGCAGATCAAATAAAGAGCATGATGGGAGCACCTACCATATCTGAGCTATAAAAAGGTGAAAGACAACTCAAATGGGAAGAACATAATCCAAAAATATCCAGCTAGAAGTAATAAAAATCTTCAAAACATTTTCTTAACCTGGAGCTTGAGGGTCAATGATGCTTTTACTGGGAGTTTTGGGCGGAATTTATTATTGGTGGTGGTGATCTGAACGAAGAAGCCTGCATAAATAGTAAAGTGTGTGCGGCGAAAGAGAGCAGGGAAGAAGAGTGGATAGTACCTTCCGACGTTTCCGCAGGCGAGGGCGGTGAAGAATCAGTGGAGAGAAATGAAGAGGCAAGTCGAGGAAGGGGGTTGGCATCTCTCCGACGTTTCCGCACGCGACGGCGGTGAAGAGTTAAAGGCGGGAAATGGAGGTCTCCGCAGACCCTAACCGTAGAGGCAGAATGTGAACGCAGCCTGGTCATCACGTGAATCTTCTATCCTACAACTGAAACGTGGAGAAGATAATTAATAAATTGACTCCCTGTACAAATTTGGAGCCAAAGCAGTACCACAAATCTTGCTGCTGAAGCATAACGAAGAAGCCTGCATAAATAGTAAAGTGTGTACGGCGAAAGAGAGCAGGGAAGAAGAGAGGATAGTAGTGAAGAATCAGTGGCGAGAAATGAAGAGGCAAGTCGAGGAAGGGGGTTGGCGTCTCTCCGACATTTCCGCACGCGACGGCGGTGAAGAGTTAGAGGCGGGAAATGGAGGTCTCCGCAGGCGAGGGCGGTGAAGAATCAGTGGCGAGAAGAAACACCTAGGGCCGACGACACTTCAGCGATGTCAAACACCGCATCCGCCTCTCGACTCCCGCCTCTCGCGATGTCAAACCGCCGGATCACGCCTCTCGCGATGTCCAGGGAGAAATTTAGGGCACGGGCACAGGAGGAATGCACGGGCACAGGAGGAATGGAAATTTAAACACCGATGAGAAGCGATGGCGCAGCGAGAGAGAAGCTCATGGCGACCGACAGGGAGGAATAACGCGCGAAGGAAGACGAACGCGAAGTTCCACAAGGGACGGCTGCACAGCCCAACTCTGAACCGCGGTTGTACAACTCTCATATTTCTCGATTCGGTGTGACCCGACCCGGACGAAGCATAGATAGCGGAAATGGCCAAGGCGAGCCACATGACCGCGCAAAGAGGTCATATGGGGAGTGGGAGAATTCCCCTCACTCATCCAGACGAGTGGGAGGGGCCTCCCACCCGCCGAGCGAGTGGGAGGGGCCTCCCACTCGCCGGGCGAGTGGGAATGGCCTCCCACTCGCCGCCCCCTTTGGGCGAGTGGGAGTGGCCTCCCACTCGCCGCCCCTTTTGGGCGAATGGGAGGGGCCTCCCACTCGCCCGGCATAGGTGGGGAGGTCGGAATGACCTCCCGTGAAGGGGGAAGTGGGCACTTTGAGTCTCACTCGCCCCCCTCATGCGTGATCGATGGTGGTCATGGTTGGACTGCGAATAGCATGATTTTTGCTATCCGCAGTCCATTTTTGGGAAAGTCTATAAATAGACCCCCATGGGCACCTTGGGAAGGGATGGTTCATACCCCCTCTCTCGCGTGTGAGCAAGCACTACCCCTCCCCTCCCCTTGACGTTGAAGGTGGTCGGTGAGGTGTTCCTTAGTGCCCTCCAAGGTGCCCAGGCTCAGCATTGGCTTGGGAGGGGAAGCGCTCTAAGATCTTCCGGGTATGTGGTGGGACCTCCGCGCTGCAGCTTAAGGGGTCCATTTGTGGATTTAAGTGTTCATCAAGTCCAAGTCTTTCAGTTCCTAGTGACCGGTCAAGGGTCTAGGCTCAGATCAAGTAAGGGTTAGTCGCAACCCCCTTCTAACGCTGAGACCGGGAAACTGGTTTCAACATTCTGGTGCGGTGAGCGTGGAAGCGACTAGTTCGGAAACCTCTGAGCCAAGTCCCATGGCTGGAAGCGACGAGTTGGGAGACCCGCCTCCACCTTGCTAGTATGTGAAGAAGAGTGACTTCGACGAATTCAGCAAGAGGATCCTGGAGTTCATGCAGGCCGCATCCTCCGCTCGCGGCGAGTGCTCAACACCACCTGCACCTAGGATCCCCTCACTCCCCCTAGTGGAAGTGAGAAGCAGTCAGCAAGAGAAAGGGCCAGCCTCGGCGGAGGGCTTGAGCCTCCAGGCGCGAGTGCTCTTCAACGGTTCGCCCCGAACCAGCTGTCCCGGCGGGGAAGTGATGGGAGCACCTCCACCCAGCCAGGAAGAATGGAGGAGCCCTTTCTGCGAGCTAATCATGTCAGCCCCCGTTCCGGAGGGGTTTCGTGATCCTGCCATGTCCTACTACGAGGGGGATAACGATCCTCTCCAGCATCTTCAGTGGTTCGAGGACATGACCACGATCAGGCAAATGTCGGACGCTTTCATGTGCAGGCTTTTCGCCGTCACATTCCAAGGAAAGGCGAGGGATTGGTTCCACTCGCTTCCAGCGGGAACCATCTACCGCTTCGAAGATCTGCGTCGAAGTTTCTTGTTAAGGTTCTCTACCTCAAAGAAGAGGAGGAAGAGCATGGAGGCCTTGTTCGCAGTCAGGCAAAAGCCAGGGGAGACGCTGGCGAGCTACATGGATAGGTTCCAGGCGGAAGTCCTCCTTGTCGTCGAAGTGCCTGGACACACCCTGCAGCTAGCCTTCACCCTTGGGCTGCAGCCTGGGCTGTTTCGGATGAGTCTGACTCGGGACCCTCCCCTGTCTTTCGAAGAGCTGATGAAGCGTGCCGATCGTGAGACCGAATGTGAGGCTACCAACCAAGAGTTCGTGGCTAGATTAGCTGAGGAGGAAAGGAGAGAGCGTGGAGGAAAAAAGAAGGAAGAAGTGGGGAGTCAAGAACAACATGGACCTCCCGTTGGGCAGGAGCAAGGCTGGAAGTCGCAACCGACAGCCGCCCGACCAGCTTGGAGGTCACAGGTTGGTCCCCCTCAGGGCCAAGGAAGGGGCCACTTCCAAGGAGGAGGTTATCAGGGGAGACACGGGCGGTTCCACCCAGCAGGGTGGCAACAGAACTCGGGGCCGCTGCAAGCCCAGCCCCTGCAAGCCATGGCCATCGGCCGGAAGAGAGGCGGAAGGAAGAAGGATCGTTGGGAGAAGCCGAGGGGCGAGCTGGCACTGCTATACTGCGACTTCCACCAGCAGGAGGGTCACGCAACCGCAGCTTGCCCGGAGTTCCTCGAGATAAGGGAAGGAGGAAGAGCCCCAGCACGGGGAAAGCAGTTGTGCCTGGAAGGACCACGGGCGGGGGAGAAGGGGAAGGACAAGGAAGAGGATGATCCATGCGAAGAGAGGGCCGATATAGGAGCCCTGGGAGGGATCGGGGTCATCCATGGGGGAGCAGGCAAAGAGGCCACCCGGAAGGGGAGCCTCCACGCCATATACCGTCGGAGCATTGCCTCGACCTCCCGGTCCCCACCTCCGAGCGAGAAGATTACCTTCTCCATCCAAGATTTGCCGGCCAATGAGGATCCTTTCTGCGACGCGCTGGTCATCAAGGCGGCGATCGAAAACTTCACCGTCTCCCGGATCCTAGTCGACAACGGGAGCTCGGTGAACGTGGTGTTCAAGAAGGCCTTCGAAGGAATGAAGGTTGACGCCAAGCGAGTGCTAGCATCGGATGGACCACTCTTCGGATTCTCCGGGGAGAGGAAGGAGGTGGAAGGGGGAGTTGAACTCCTCGTCACCCTGGGGGGGAACTTCAAAGAATTGCCGGTTCGTCATTGTAGACGCGCCGAGCAGTTACAACGCCATCTTTGGGCGTCCCCTCATCAGTGCGTACAAGTGCGTGCCGTCTTCCTACCACCAGTGCCTGAAGTATAACTCCGGAAAGCTCCAGGTGAGAGTCAGGGGGGATCCCCGGGAGGCGCGCCAGTGCTACGTTACTGCGGTCAACACAATCGGATGGATGCCAGCAGCCGAAGAAGTGGGAGAAGCAATGGCAAGGATGGCTAAGGAGCAGACAGCGGAATGAGCCCGGATAGGGGCGAAGTGTAGTGAAGTGCCCGGATAGGGGCGAGATGTAAGGAGGGGCCCAGAAAAGGGCGAGGTGTAACAAGATGCCCAAAGGGGCGTAGCGTAAGTAAGTTGTAATAGGTATGAACGATGAATGGGAAAGGGGTTCTGGAAGAATATCCAGGTTCAAAATCCCTGACTAGAGACCCTCCGCCAGGTTAAATCATGCCGGTGGAGGGGGGACGTATCAGGTCAGCTCGTGGCTGGGTGAGTAGATTGGGAGGGCGTTGAGTTCCTCCACACCCGGTTGAGCTAAGACTCCCAGGACGTGGATGGGTACTTCCACCTCCAGTCAGATTGGGAAGGCGTTGAGTTCCTCCACACCCGGTTGAGCTAAGACTCCCAGGACATGGATGGGTACTTCCACCTCCAGTCAGATTGGGAAGGCGTTGAGTTCCTCCACACCCGGTTGAGCTAAGACTCCCAGGACATGGATGGGTACTTCCACCTCCAGTCAGATTGGGAAGGCGTTGAGTTCCTCCACACCCGGTTGAGCTAAGACTCCCAGGACATGGATGGGTATTTCTACCTCCGGTTAGATTGGGAGGGCGTTGAGTTCCTCCACACCCGGTTGAGCTAAGACTCCCAGGACGTGGATGGGTACTTCCACCTCCAGTCAGATTGGGAAGGCGTCGAGTTCCTCCACACCCGGTTGAGCTAAGACTCCCAGGACGTGGATGGGTACTTCCACCTCCAGTCAGATTGGGAAGGCGTTGAGTTCCTCCACACCCGGTTGAGCTAAGACTCCCAGGACGTGGATGGGTACTTCCACCTCCAATCGGTAGGATCCCCGACTAAAAGAGACCACTCCACAGGCTCAATCATATTGACAAATGGGAGACTCATCGGGCCAGTCAACGACTTGGTGACCGATTCAAGCAAAGGTATCAATTCTTCAAGCAGTAAAGGGAAAAATAAGCTGGGACCATTTGTTTAGATAACTACTGATTCATTGATAGCATGTACTACACGAATTGTTACTCCACTGTTCTAGTACATGCAGGCTTGAAAGAAAAAGGGCAAACACAAAAAATACATAGTTCCCGGGAGGGACGGGAGAAAAGAAGAAGTCACGGGCCGCCCTCACGACCATGGGGAGTAGCCGCTGCTGCTAGGGGGCGAATCGGATCGCCCAGGTGAAGGAAAGAGCTCGGGAAGGATATCGCTGGCAGAGACCCCCCTCCAGCTGTCTCGAATAGCGCCCACGTCATGGAGGCGACTCACCAGGGCCCGGGCCGTTGACGCCATGATTTTCCCCCGAGCGCGCTCGACTTCAGCGGGTCGAGACGGGGCTGGCCTCGCCGCTCTCGAAGGTGCACCTCCTTCTCCTCCCCCTTCTCCTAACTGCCTATGAGCTTCGGCAAGCTGAGCCCTTAGGTTCTGCACTTCCTGGTCCGACTCCTCACATCGTCTCCTGAGCGAGTCGGCGGCACCGGGTCCCTGCAGACCGGCAAGGCAAATAAGTTAGAACCTATGGATAATAGAGAATTAAAAGGAGAAAAGGAAAGTTCATTAAGGAGGGCACGAACCAAGCCCCCGGATGACTCCTCCAAGAGTTTCTCAGCGGTGGCCAAGCGAGCCGCAAGGCCGGTGGCTTTCTCTTCTGCATCCAGCTTCGACGCGTCCGCCCGCACCGACCGTTGCGAGAGACTAAGACCTCGGCGGACAGCCATATGGGAGAGTTCGGTCGCACGAAGCTGGGCTTGGGAGCTCGCGTACGCAAGGTCACGCATGGACATCTCCCTGTAGGATGCAGCATCCTGCCGGCCATAGATGCCGTAAGTATAACTATACGCCGCGCCATCCGTAATATCTCCCTCGACCCACGAAGGCCGCTGGGAGGTGAGGGAGACCCGGTTCGTCGTCTCATCCCAGTAGACGATAGGTTCGCCAAGAGGGTCCGTAGCCTTTCCCCCCATCTCGAAGTTGGGATGATTGGCTAATGCGGTGGGATCACTCGGTTGCCCCCTCTCCCTAGGCAGTACCCTGGAATCCCTTCGGCAAACTGCTTTCCCCCGCCGCATCCTCGGCTCCTTCGGTGGGGAGGAGGGCGCTCCCTCCTCCACCACCCGCTCCTTGTCCCTCCTTTGACTCGACCCAGGTATCTTCGGGGCCGAAGCCGAATCAGCCGCAATCTCCTCGTTGAGCCCATGGGCGGAGGAGGAACCTCCCCCCGCGAAGGGAAGCCGTCGAGGAAGAGATCGAACACCTGCACAGGTTAGGATGAGTTGAGCAGAAATGGGAGGAAATAAGCCATAAGGAAGGCAAGTTGTCAAGGTCCAAGTACCGGCCCCCGGTTCCACGTAGGCGAGTTGATTAATGTTCTTCCGGAGGTGATCAACCTCAAATCTCGCACCTTTAAGAAAGCGGTGCAGCTCAGCAGCCTCCCCACGTAGCGAGGGGGGTTTGCAGACCTTCTCGGGCCTCTGGGTGGGGGAGAAGGGGATGCCATCCAGGTCTCCCCGAACGAACACAAATGACTCGTTCCAGTGGTGGACCCTGTTGGGGGTCTCGAGCACCTCCATGTGTGTGCCGGTCAGAAAGCACACCCCGTCAGCGGTCGCTCGGAAGGTGAAGATCTTGCGGAACACGTTCAGGTCGAACATCACCTTCTCCTCCCGCAAATAACACGCGTAAGCTGTTAGCATCGAGATCGCATTTGTGTTAACCTGAGCCGGGACTACGCCAAAGTAGTCCAGGAACTCCTTCACCTCAGGCCACAAGGGCAGTCGTAGCCCAGCCTCGAAGTGAAGGAGAGGAAATGCAAGCCAGTTATCGTAAAAGGAGTTGACGGTCTCATCCCCTGAGGGGCATCTACATTTCCACCCTTCGGGGAGATAGGAAGTCTTAAAGGCGGAGAGCTCCTCCTTGGATACTTTCCCTACGGGGAAAGAACTCTCCGAAAAGTTGGCCGCGTTTTGTTCCCGACCATTCCTCTTAGCAGCTGAACGGTTGGATGCCATCATGTAGGGGTGGAAGGAAAGAGTAGAGCCGGATCTGCGAGGAAGGCAAGGCCAGGGAGGAAGTGAAGGTGAAGGTCCAGAGGGGGAAGAAGGGCGTATTTATAAGGGAGGGGTAAAAGGGGAGGCGAGTGGATCATGGGATCCACTCGCCCAAGGGCATGACGGGGGGGTGGACCTTGAGGTCCACTCGCCCGGTGCACGGGGGGGGTGAACCTTGAGGTCCACTCGCCCGGTGCACGGGAGTGGACCTCATGGTCCACTCGCCCGGCAGAGGAGGGAGGGCATCGCGACCCTCTCCCCTAAGGTAGCGATGCGGATCGAAGGGTCCCTCCGCCTACGTCTCCCCCTGACACACCACCTAACTGCTTCGTCCTCGGACCATCCACCCGAGGTCCCTATCCCTCGCCTGTTACTCCGCTGTTCCAGTGTTGCTGCACTCACCCTGCATGATAGTTAGCCAAATAATAACAGCTCGAATGCGATATAGCTCGGCAGAGTTATTTAAATAAACATAGCATGAACGTGACAAAACGAATGGTCCGGCCGCGAAGCAGACGAGCTGCCGCAACGAGTCGATCCTTATTATTACATGACAAATAGTACATTCCCAAAGAGAAGAGGTGGCTAACGCGCCGTCCACTTCTAGAAGCCCTAGTCCTGGGTGAAGGGGACCCCCCCCACGCGTGGATTCAAAGCATGCCTTGGCTGAGGAGAGCTCCTCGGTCACGGTGCGCACGGAGGCCTCCACCCGGCGAAAGTGATCCTCGAACGGTGTCGTCATGCCGCCAAATGCGAGCCGGACCTCCCCTCGTAGGAGATTGAGTTCAGCCTCCATCCCCTCCACCCGACGCTCCAGTACGCAAACGCGTGCGAGGGGGTCGGGACCGGAAGATAGCCTCCCCTCCCGCAGCTCCTGAGTAAGAGTCTCCAAGCGGCTCAGACGGACGAGGACGTCGGGTCGGTCCTCGACGGGCTCCGTGATTGCAGTAGGAGAGTGGGGTGGCACCGAGACTTCCTTTCGGCTCGACTGACCCGTCAAAGTCTTATCCCCTCCAGCAGATGAGTCGTTGTGAGCGGTCGATAGGGCGGCAGGTTCCTGGGCGAGAGAGATAGGACTCACCCGAGTGTCTACACCCGTTCCCTCTACCACTCTTCGGATCCCTTCGAGATCATCCGCGAGAAGCTGTGAACAATGAGAGAGCACATTGTCATGGACAGGTGTGACCATAAGTACGAAGCAGGAAGGAGGGGAGAACCGATACCATATCCATATCCAGGCCGCGGGCAAATTCGGTCACCCCATGAGAGGATGACGACGCAGCTTCCTTCACCAACTCGGGGCGGGGCTTCTTCCGAGGTGATCGCACCGTGGGACGGGTAGGAGAAGATGGAGGGCCATGGATCAGAGCCTGAAGCTCCGTCACGTCAGATGAACCCTTCCCAGCGAAGCCTTTGAAACGAGACCTAAAGTCTCGAGGTGGATCCATCTCGTTCAAAGAGGGAATGGGGGAAGCACTCTGGAAGGGTGCTCTTCTTACCCTCCTCTCCGAGGGGTTTTATATATATAGCCATCAGACGGGACCCTCTGAAGATTCCCTCCGGGTCCCACCCACTCGTTCAATAGGTGGGTTGGACTTTCTTTCCGAGCTTGAGTCAAGCTCGCAAAGAGCGGGGATTGTGTACAACCCTCATATTTCTCGATTCGGTGTGACCCGACCCGGACGAAGCATAGATAGCGGAAATGGCCAAGGCGAGCCACATGACCGCGCAAAGAGGTCATATGGGGAGTGGGAGAATTCCCCTCACTCATCCAGACGAGTGGGAGGGGCCTCCCACCCGCCGAGCGAGTGGGAGGGGCCTCCCACTCGCCGGGCGAGTGGGAGTGGCCTCCCACTCGCCGGGCGAGTGGGAGGGGCCTCCCACTCGCCGAGCGAGTGGGAGGGTCCTCCCACTCGCCGGGCGAGTGGGAATGGCCTCCCACTCGCCGCCCCCTTTGGGCGAGTGGGAGTGGCCTCCCACTCGTCGCCCCTTTTGGGCGAATGGGAGGGGCCTCCCACTCGCCCGGCATAGGTGGGGAGGTCGGAATGACCTCCCGTGAAGGGGGAAGTGGGCACTTTGAGTCCCACTCGCCCCCCCCCCCCCCCCCCCCCCCCCCCCCCCTCATGCGTGATCGATGGTGGTCATGGTTGGACTGCGAATAGCATGATTTTTGCTATCCGCAGTCCATTTTTTGGAAAGTCTATAAATAGACCCCCATGGGCACCTTGGGAAGGGCTGGTTCCTACCCCCTCTCTCGCGTGTGAGCAAGCACTACCCCTCCCCTCCCCTTGATGTTGAAGGTGGTCGGTGAGGTGTTCCTTAGTGCCCTCCAAGGTGCCCAGGCTCAGCATTGGCTTGGGAGGGGAAGCGCTCTAAGATCTTCCGGGTATGTGGTGGGACCTCCGCGCTGCAGCTTAAGGGGTCCATTTGTGGATTTAAGTGTTCATCAAGTCCAAGTCTTTCAGTTCCTAGTGACCGGTCAAGGGTCTAGGCTCAGATCAAGTAAGGGTTAGTCGCAACCCCCTTTCGAACGCTGAGACCGGGAAACTGGTTTCAACAGCGGTTATGAAGGCCACGTATTCTTTCCGTAACCCTCGGATGATGTGTCTCTTCAGTTTTGCCTCGGAGATAGGTTCATCAGGATCTAATGCAGAAATCTCTGCACAAAGGCTCTTCATTTTTAAGAAGAAGGTGGACACGAACATCTCACATTGACTTGCTTTTGCCAGTTCGTTCTCTAGGAATTGAAGACGCGTGACATTTTTTTTATTGATCAATCCATCAAGGGATGTCTAGATCTGTGATGCAGACTTACATCCCAGGATATGATCAAACAGTTTTGGTGATATAGATCTCTTCAGAACAAACTCTGCCTTAGCATTAGTCTTCCTCCAAGCTCGCACTGCAGGACCGTTGTTTGCGGCTGCAACAACCTCCTCTTGCTCGACCCCGCCAACAACATCCCAAAGATCCTCTCCTAGAAGATAGCTTTCCATGCACGATTTCCACTTCTTGTAGTTTGAGTGAGTAAGCATCTCCACGCCAAAACCTCTGCCATAGCCACCTCCTTCCATGACCACGAAGGGCTATCTTGCAACGGAACGAACGCAGCTAGTTCGAACCTATCTCTGATACCATGTGAAAAAAAACCGAGTTTGCAAGATAACAACTCACTGGAAGAACAGAGCCCACTGTTATTTCTGAACAACAACCAAGACACCTCAAAAAAAACAGTACAACCACTCGCTAGACACTTTAGCGTGGTATTGGACAAAACAACATAAACATACAAGAAAAAAACAACATAAACCGACACTTTTGCCTTCTACAGACCGTCAGCTTCTTTGCTAGATCGCCAATTTCTGCTCACTTCCTTCAGACCGCCGGCTTAACCGCCTCTTCCAGATCGCTGAACTACAAGCCTTCAAAAACGCCGGACTGCACACCTCCAAGTCGCCGGTTACAGCTCGCTGCAACACCCTCCTCCTTCAGATCGTTGGACTGCAACTCCAAGACCGCCAACCACTCATATATATACTCACCTTGCCCAGAACACACAACATCAAAAAACCACTCCACCCTCGCAGCAGATCCGCCAAGAACATGAAACGGCAAGATCGACCAACCAGAGAACACTCTGCTCACTTCAATAAATCAACAGATTGTTGCACCGTCGTGGTGAAGCTAAAAAATGGGTGTAAAATCACTCTGGTTTGGGACCTAAGGAAAGCCATTGTACAGTCTAGTAGTTGGAGTAAAATCACTTTGATCTCTCTCCCATGAGATTTGAGAGGACGGAGGCGGAGGCACCCATGCGTAAGAGGCAGTTGGGAGGAGAATGCAGCGGTTGTGGCCGGCATAGCAGTTGGAGTGGGCCTGCACATTGATCTGTTAATTACAAAAATTTGCTGAAAAAAAGAAGAGGGCACAAGGTGCTCTACTAAAAAGATTGGGGGTGCGAAGTTTCAAATAATAAATTTTAGGGTGAAATGTGCCAAACCCCCATAATTGGAAGATGTTAAGTGCCAAACCGCTGGTGACTTGTCATTCATTAAGATTTCAACAAGAATAAAAATTAGATTAGTTTGATAAAGGATAAATCTCAATTAAAATTTCTAGTATTGTGTGCTATTTCTCAAAAAATTCAATACCTCCAAACCAATTTTTCCCAAGGACTGCCACACCAATGATAATGGATAGGAGTAGGTTAAATTGGGAAATGGTCTCCACTCAAATTTGTGGCATTTATTTGAAAGAGAATCAAAAGGACATAACATATGTTTGAATTCCATATAAAAGATTTTGATAATGAAATAAAACTTCCCTCTTTGGAATAATCTTAATGAAAGTCCATATTACGGTGTTTAATTTTCAAGCATCACACATTTTTATACTTATAGTTGGTATCATCCCAAGCATGTGTAGACATACTTAGGCCACATATCACTATGACATTTCACACTTTTTTACAAAAATTCAAACACACATAAATGAATATTCATTAAGATACATAAAAAGGTATAAATGGAGTTTAAGCATGGGGTGCCACGTATCATAAGGAGATGATTCAAACATTTAAGCGACGATGAATGATCAAAAGGGAAGATAGGCTAAATTATGCAAGTAATCCACCTTTTCACCCTTAAACACGGAAGTCTAAAGAAACACATTGTTTAGAAGCAAATTCTTTTTGAAGAATATTGTGCAGAAATGAAATACTTAATTGAGACTTAGTATATCAAACTTTCATTTTCAAAATCGGAAATTTTAGGTTTGACTAACCATCAATTAATTTTAATTGAATAACTTGATTAAATAGTTCATAAATATAAAATAATTTAAGGTAATTCAAAGAAGCATTCAATCAAGCTAAGTTTTCACCCAACTAGTATAGGGTGTACCCCCCCCCCCCCCCCCCCCCCCCCACACACACACACTTAAATCTTTGCTAATCCCTAGCAAAAAACTCTCATAACATGCAATGCATGAGTACAGAAGTAAAATAACTTCAGAAATAAAACATACAATAGTACTCCCCTGGAATGAAAGATTTGTAGAGTAATGTCTGTTGTTCTCTTGAAATGTCATTGATCATGATATACCCTGCAACTTGATATAGAGGATGAACACGATATATGTACAAGTAGTTATAATTGACATCAATAACAAATAAATAACGCAGATCATCCAAACTAAACAAAGGATATAAACAGACATAGCATCATAATATAAAAGGTTATGTTGTGAGCCAGTCAGAGCATCATAATATATTGTTCGAATAAACAGAAGAAAAATTAAAGTTCCAAACATCCAAAAGTAAGTACTAAATCAGCAATGTCATGAAGAAAATCAAGTTCCATGCGTCACTCTTCCTCATCCTCCTCGCCTTCTTCTTCTTCCTCCGCTTGAACTTCAGTTGGGTCAATTCTTCCTCCGCTTGAACTTCAGTTGGGTCAAACGCCTTCTTGAAGACTACATTGACGGAACTCTCGTTGTCCACAAGGATGCGAGAGACCGTGTAGTTCTCTACCGCGGCTTTGATCACCACCGCATCATGAAAGGGGTTTTCGTTCCCCAGCATGTCTTCCTCCGAGAAAGTGATTTCTCCCACAGGCGGCGGTGTCTGGGAGGCGGAGGCCACACCCCTCCGGTATACGGCGTTATACTCCCCTTCCAGGTTGCCTCCAACCCTGCTCCTCCGTGGATGATGCCTATCCCTCCATGGGCTCCCAAATCACCCCTATCCTCACATCTCCTTGGTGCGGGAATTCCTCCCCCCCCCCCTCGATTCTCAACACTCCTCCTCATTCTCGCTCCTGATGCCCCTCCTGGGCTCCTCCAGCTCCTCTCCTCAACTCCAAGAACTCGGGGCACGTGGCTGTCGCATGGCCCTCCACCTGATGAAAGTCGCGGTAGGGCATTGCCCGACGCTCCTCTCTGCCTCGAGGATATCACGGCTTTGCTCCGCGCCCACGTCCTCGCCCTCTACTGATCACATTCGCTTCCCTGAGCGGCGCCTTATTTTGCCTCCACTAGCCCTGCCTCCGCTCGGGCGAATGGCTGTAGTCTCGACGCTCCGGGGAGGACCTCCTCCCTTGTCTTCCTTGGTAGCCTCATCCTGCAGGTCTCCATGCCGGCCTATTTGGCGGGGCCTGGAACCTTCTCTCCTGGTCTCGCTGACCTCTATTCTCTCGGAACTCCCTTTCCTCTCTCCTCCTCGGCTCGTCCTTCTTCTTGGCCTCCAGCCGACTGCTTCCCGCTTCTTCCTTCTCCCCTCCCTCCAGCCTAGCCAACTTCGCCACGAACTCCAGGCTGGTTTCCTCCCCTTCGATATGCCTCGCGGCCCGATCGATCAGTTCCTCGAACGACATTGGAGGGTTGCGAGTGATTTCCATCTTGAAAAACCATCGCTGCAGTCCCATCTTGAACGCCAATATCAGAGTATGCCCTGGGACCTCTTGGACTAGGAGGATCTCCTCCTGGAAGCGATCAAGGTATGACCCGAGCATCTCCTGGGGTCTTTGCTTGATGAGAAAAAGGTCTTCTGAACCCTTCTTCCTCTTCTTGGAAGTAGAGAAGCGAAGCAGAAAACTTCTGCGCAGGTCTTCGAAGCAGTAGATGCTTCCCGCAGGCGTCTTGTAACATCCCATTTCCTACTAGACCCCTAAGTTGCACTTTGTCATGACAAGGTCATGACAATGCCCTAAGATACCAAGGATTGCCCTAGAACCAAGGTGAAAAGGTGAAAAACACCTTGGTGTGCAAATAGACAAAATGACTTCAAGGTTTAAGACTTGATGTCTAAGCCTCAAAATGATCCAATTGACCCCACCTAACTCTTCCTAATCCTCTAGGGAACTCAATGAGTCACTAATAACCCAATGGGTCAAGACAAATCTAGGGTTTGGGTCAAAATCACAATTTGACTCATTTAGCCTAAGTAGACCTAAATAGGTCAAAAGTGCCCAAAGAGGGTTCACCAAGCCATGAATCACACCAAAGGGAGTCTATGGACCTCATGGACACCATGTGGGGTCAGCCTACTCATCAGTTGACCAAGTCAACCCAAAAGCCCTAACATATGGTCACCAAGTTTGTCCAATTTAACCAAATTGACCAAAGTCAAATATAAGTCAACATAACCCAATTCAACCCAAATTGGCTCAATTAGACTTCATATGACCAAATTGACCACACCATTACATGTCAATCCCTAAGAGAGACCCAATGGATTCAGAAGCCTCATCATGTGATCATCATATTGGTCAAATTGACCAAAGTCAAACTTTCCCCAATTTTGGTCAAAATCACACTTATTGGCTAAATTGGCCCAATTAGGGTATCACCAAGGCCCAATCAACATTGGATGGTGTCAAGGGACTCAAGACCAACAATTTGGACCAGTCAACCCATTAGTTGACCAAGTCAACCACTAACGTCAACATAAGTCAAAATTGGGCTAAATGAGAATTTTGGATCAATTAAACCAAACCCTATGGGCTAAGGCCTCAATAGGAGTCCCATCCTGCAACCCAATGGCACTTGACCATGCATGCCCTCATATTTGAAGATGGATTGACATGCAAGGGGGCAAAATTGGATTTTCCCCCAATTTGGAGAATAGACAAATTGGAATTCATGGATTGAGTGCCAATTGGCACTCAATTCTCCTCCCAAAGCATTCCACTGAGCTCCCTCAGTAATTCCCAGCCGAATTCCTATTGTCCCCATGCCAAGTGTCACCTTGGTGAAGCATCCAAGGTGTAGGCCGAGCTCCCCTTTAATGGCTGGAATGGTTAGAGCCCTCCCCAGGCCAAATAGACACCACCATTAGCTTTAGAACGAGGAAAGCATATGAAATCGACCTTTGAATCACTGCAAATGGTGGAGGAATGAAGTTTTGAGCAAGCTCGCCGGAGAGGAGAAGATTCATGGCCAACCGCCGCCGCCGCCTCCGTCAAGCTTCATTAAGGTACGATTTCTCCCCCCCTCCCTCGGTGCTAGCTTCATAGATCAAATAGGAATGAATCCAAGCTCATTTGAGCTTGATGCCATGGACAACCATGAAGAAATGGCTGATTTTAGATCTCGCCGGAAAACACTACTCCGGCCACCCCAAGTCGCCGGACCACCACTCATCGATGGCTCTTGCCGAGAGGAAGGAGTTGGTGTGGTTGGCCGGCAATGGGAGGGCTTAGATTGCTGTAGTGAAGCCAAAACACCTGCTCCAGGTCGGGCAAATCGTGGCCTTTAGCTCTAGGAAGAAGAGATAATCATGGCCATTGATTTGATCAAGGATCGGCTATTGGCAGACCATAATAATTCTGCCTAGAATTATTCAGTGGTTTGCATGCAATATTTGAAGGCCTTAGAGGCCATTTTTGCAAAAAGGGGGCAGAGATAACTTGTGTATCCCTACGGGTCTACTTTCATTTGCCACTTGAATCAATTGATTTGGTGCAATGTGGACACCAGGGCACTCATTTTCCTAGGACTGCTCCTTGTGTCTATTGGCAGACCATAATAATTCTGCCTTGAATTATTCAGTGGCTTGCATGCAATATTTGAAGGCCTTAGAGGCCATAATTGCAAAACGTGGCAGATATAACTTTTGTGGCCCTATGAGTCTACTTTCATTTGCCACTTGAATCAACTTATTTGGTGCAGTGTTGACACCAGGGCACTCATTTTCCTAGGACTGCTCCTTGTGTAGGGCAGAAATTAAAAGTGCAATATCTTTTAAATGGCTTAACCAAATCCCTTCATTTTTCTACCATGCATGCATGGTATGATGATACACATAGGGTTTAAATTTGAGAATTTATGGAGGTATTTTCATTGAGATATTTTAGTTATTAACAATAGTAAATAATTGGTATTTATGGAGTTGTGTAACTCCAAACACCCCCAAATTTGGGTGGTAAGCTATTTATATATATCTTGATAACTGGTTAAAATTTCATCACAAATGCATGAGTATATTTCTATGAACTTCAAAATGAAGTTTGGGTCTTAAGAGGAAAATTGGGGTGCTAATAGTCAATTGGGCTTTTGAGCTTTTTGATGGAATTGAAGGTGGGAATCACCTTTCATGCCTCTGAAACCTTGGGGTTAGTGTATGTCATGAGGATATACATCATTGACATAAGTTTCATGATTTTTGGAAGTTATTTTCCTAAAGTTTTTAATTAAATGAAAATTGTCACACTTTTAAATTAATGGAATAATTTGAATCAAAAACTTAGAGATAAATCCAAAACTATGGGAAATGGATCTTTGACTGGAAAAGCACATTTAGGAATTTTGTTGGAATTTTTGGACCTCATTTATTTCTCTGAATTTGATTTATTTGGTTAGGTCAAATTTATTCAAATATGACATTTAGGTCTCATATGCACTTGGAGAATTATGAAATTATTCTAGTAGGTTTCCTTGGTGATCCTATAGCTTTGTAAATTTTACCATAATTTTTAGATGAATTTTAGGTCATTATATAGTACTTGTTATATAACCCCTTATTGGCACACCATTTGTAATAAATAGCAATTATGGATAAATACTCTCTGGTAAATTATGAAACTTTGGATTTGGTGTTTCTAGATGATTATTGTACTAGGATAATGTTCTCAGAATTTATAGAGACATATTAATGGTAGTTGTAGTGTAAATCCTTATTGACACACCATTTGTAATAAATAGCAATTATGGATAAATACTCTCTGGTAAATTATGAAACTTTGGATTTGGTGTTTCTAGATGATTATTGTACTAGGATAATTTTCTCAGAATTTATAAAGACATATTAATGGTAGTTGTAGTGTAAACCCTTATTGGCACACCATTTGTAATAAATAGCAATTATGGATAAATACTCTCTGGTAAATTATGAAACTTTGGATTTGGTGTTTCTAGATAATTATTATACTAGGATAATTTTCTCAGAATTTATAGAGACATATTAATGGTAGTTGTTGTGTAAATCCCTATTTGCACCCCTTTAAAGATAAACAGAAATTGTGAGTTTAAAATGTTTGGAAAAAATATGATCTTCTGGAAATAGTGTTTTTATGTTCATATGAAGCTACTGTAATTTTTCCAGAATTTTAGGAAGTCAAAATCTTGTACTTGATGTGTAAAATTATTTTTCCATTCATTCATTGAAAATTAGGGATCATGGTTATTTAATTGCTGGAAAAATATGAAATATTGGAAATATTTTTATCATGTCACATTTCATCACTGGAAGGATATTTAACAAGTTTGAATTCACTAGCATGATACCTCCTTCACATTTTAGATTCAGATTAGTAATTAATGAATTTTTATAGAGGGCAAAATTATATGAAACATGCTTGGATTTTGATCATCCCTTATTTTATCAACTATGAACCTATGATAAAAATTAGAAGTCATTTGGAAGTAATTTGACCAAGGTTCCATCATAGGAATCTAAGTAGTTATATGTCGTGGTCTGCGGATAGTGAAAACTCATTATGATGAATATGTCAATATAATCACAAGGAAATCGGTGAGAATTTGATTATAACAAGAGATGAGTATAGACCACTTAGAGGACTAAAAGTTATTAGAGTTGAATCCAAAAGAACGATTGCTCAGGAGCGGGATGAAACATAAGGCGTGAAAACACTTAAGATATAAAGAGTAATGAGAGGGTGGAATGTTAGGTCAGGGTAGTCACCAAGAATGTTAATTATCCTGGAAAGGGTTGGGCATCATCCCATCACATACCCTAGCACCTTGCGAACCCTTCACCGGGTAGCCCTCGGGAAGTCCAGGATCCACCCTAAACTTCCTAGTATAATAATAACTAAACAAGGGTAGTCTAAATAGGAGTTTAGACGATGAGAGTGCTTGATGAGCTATGGGTAAGGCTGTGCTCGGGATTGACGAAAGATCGTCCTTCTCCTTAGAGGGTCATAAAGCGCTGAGGTTTAATTTAAGTGGAATGATAAGAGGGTAATCTTATGGGTAGATACCAATAATACTAAGTGTCTTGAAAAATGGAACTTTGGGGTGTCATCCCATTTTAGTTCCTAGTACCATAGCGAGCCCCTTACAGGGTAATCCTCGGGGAGTCCAAGATTAACCGTAAACCGTAGGGATAAGATGTTATACAAGAATAATTTAATAACACACTCACCCACACCCCGTGGTTACTGGAGCTTAGTCGGTTTGGTGCTACGAGCAGTAAGCTCTGTGTTTGTAAGAGCGGATTGACAAGTCAGGTGAGCTTGTGACTCAGTAGTGTATGTTGGTACGGACAGGTTGGTCCGGTGAGCCGGTGGCTCGGAAGGTTATTATTGACGGGCAGGTTAGCCCGGGGAGCTTATGGCTCGGAGGTAGATAGTAGAACATGTTGCATGTGCACGAAGGTGGTGGGTCTTCGGTATTGGATGGTCGTTCACACCGACGTCAATACGTTGACTTGGCAAGTATGGTGATTACACTTAGCCATGAAAGTCTGGCGGTCCAGTCAGCAAGAGTACGCAGACGCTCTGCGGTTTTGTGTTGAGGCGTACGATAGGTCTAGGTTAGGTAGTGTGAATACCAACCTAGAGGTGGGCGAGGCCCAACCCACCGCTTCCGTTTGCCACTACGGGAGTATCCTGGGAGTCTTGCTAGCTCCAAAAAGGGGGAACTAAAGGTCTATGCGCATAGAGTCGTGGTGAGTGAGTTGCACTTGTATGAACATAGCATAACAGCATACCTTGCATGTCATAGCATGAACATTGCATTTCAACCCCTACCCCTATCGTATAAATTGGTATGGGACTTTTTATACGATAGGCCCTGCTAAACGATCCCTTGGTCTATAGGTTTGTATGGGCATTCCTATAAATCAATGGTTACTCTTAAATTAATTTACTTGCGTCGCACTGCTTCTCTTGCTTACCTCTTTTACTGTTGCGATATTACTTTACTGCACTTAATACGGTTTACTTGCTCATACTGCTAGCATAGAATTTATATGGATATACTCTTGTTAGCGTAGAATGTTTGTCACCTGCTACCTTCTTGATTACTCCACTTTGTTGTCCTTCGCTTCTTCCTCCCGCATGGTGCCTAGGAGTCGCGGGGGGAGGCGGGGACAAAATCGGCTTAGTCTTTATGACTAACGGTCGGTTGTGACCGTAGGTGTTCGAGGAGCTGGAGCACCGGCACGACCAGCCAAGACATGATGGCAGGATCTGAGGAGAAGAAGTCATGTAATACTTCTACTACAGGACAGGTGTTTGAAGATTTGAGAATTGTTAGCTTCCGCATAGATGTAGAGTGAGAGAGTGAGATTTTGTTCTACCCTGGATATGTACTGGGCATAAGCCCATTTTACTCTTTCATTTATGGTACTCATGATGGACAGTTTACTTTTGGATATATATATATACAGATGCGTGTGATTGTGGACTTGTGTACTAGTTTTCTTCTTATCTCTTGTTGGCCTGGTTGATCGTTCTTGCCGGCAGAATCGGCGTCTTGCGGAGGTGGCTAACTTGTGTGCTAGCATCTCCGTAAGGCGGCGGTTTTGGGCATAAGATCCAGGAACTCTCCTGGTGCGGGAGAGGGATCTTACCACTGGTATCAGAGCCAAACGATCCAACGAGGAAGAAGTCCACAAACTGGGACACCCCCGCTCGAGTTAGTTTGAGGACAAACTAGCAGCGGAAGCAGTGGTGTGCCCATGTGTAAAAATCACACAAAATAGTCCATTAACCAATGAGTTAGGCCAACCCAGTTATGACATCTTTCTAGTTTGACGCACCAAGACGATTTTATAGCGTACACTAATCCAAATCGACCTCGGGTATAAACCAATTAAGGCATGATGACACCCAAAGTGACTAGGAGGGGAACCTTATGGGAAAATAGTTGCTTAAGGCTAAAAATTTGATGTTCCTAATTCTCCTACCAAGTGATATTATCACTTCTCACCCAAAGGATAGGACCGCCTTAAGAGATCCAGTGCACAAAAACTATTAGTGGATAGTAGGAGACTCGTAAACTTAATATCTAAACCAACAACTAGGTTGCACCGAAATGATCATCGTGACAAATATCAGAGGTCGGATAAGGATTCGAGTTCATAAAACGGCCCGTTTGTAGATTGCCCAAAGATTAAGAAGGATTCGTGAATGGTAACTTTAAGGACCTTGAATGTGTATCATATCAATAAAGTCTCAAGGTGGAACTCCAAGACAAGGTTGTATGCCCTAAGAATTGTGTGCATATATAGGGTAAATGCACTATAGTGATATCGAAGAAATTTAGCCCAAAATATATGGGGGCTTATCCCTTTTGTTTATTCGGCCAACTTAGTACTGACTTGAGTTTCCCTAGACCTCATTTAGAAGATGAATCTCAAACTTATAGACCTTGAGGTTTTATATGTGTAGTCAAGTAAATAAGATGATAGCAAAATAACCATTGGGGATATGCATAGAGGTTGTCAAGTTATACATGTATATATGACCTCTGAAATCACGGAAGTCAGTACGAGACTTTAGGATATGGATTGGATAGAAATAGAACATGGCTGTAGGCCCCCGTGATCTTAAGAAATGAATAAATAACCCAATACGAAGGATGATATCATAGATCCACCTCCTCAAGCCTGAGACGATGATCTATAATAGAATCGGGGCGAATAGTAAGTTGACTGGTCTTTAGTCAAGTTATTAGAAGCATAAAGTTGCCAAGTTAGCTGCTTGGAACAATTTATCGCGTCATGAAGCTTGTGGATTGGAATTAGATTCCTGCGCGATAGAGCTATAATTGGAAATTCTTGAATTTCTGGGCGTTCGAAGATAATGTACATGCAATTATTGAAAAATCAAGCCCTTTTATTTTCGAACAATTATATCGTAACCGATATTCATATACCTTGGGAGCTAGTTGACACCTAACCGGAGATCGTTGAAATTATACCTATGGAATAAGTAAATAAGAGAGTACTTATGAACTTTAGATTCATGGCTTAATGAGCCTGGGAATTGAAAGACAAATGTCATTATAATCCCCAAGAATGTTGTATGTTTGGAGAGTAATATGTGATATTGGGAAATGCGACACCTCTTTAAATCATAACTTTAGAGGTTGGATTAGGGGTTATACATAATAGTGATGATCTCACGAGTATAATGAACTTGGTAATTTATTAACTCATACATATTGGTCGATGTTGAACTGCATGAAAGGATTCAGGAGAGATTACCACATGTGCACATAAGTTGAATTTTCGCCGTAAATAAGTTCATGCTTATAGCTATATTATTGAGGTATGTGTCGACTAAAATGTAGGAATTTATACCATGAAATATAGTTACTGGATTGCCATAGAAATGTGCACATGGGTTTTCATATCAGTAGGAAGCTCGAAGAATTTTGATAGAGTTAATCCTTGAATAAATAACAGGCTTCCTTCACGAGTACAATTGAGACTACAACTTGAGAAATTAATCCACTGAATTGTTGACATGAAATGCCATGGGCTTGATATATGATCCCTCGTGATAGTATTAAGCTATGGAAAATTTACTGGAAATAATCGTTGAATAAAGGACATACCCCTTCACAAAGTGCAATGTGAGATTACAATTTGAGGAACTTTTTTTTTTCTAAATTAGGGATGATGAAATATCTTGAACTTTTGATATACGACCTATTATAAGCGACAAACTCTGGGGATTTTTATTAGATTCAATCGCGGAGTAAACTTCATACTTCATTCGCATGAAGGGTTGGAAGTGTTAATATAGAATAGCTATAAAAACTTGTGCATGAACTTTTGATAACAATATGAACTTCTTAAGATTTTGGTGGAATTTATGGTTACCCATTTCTGATACTCCCTTCGCAACGTAGAATTTGAACGCATAATTTGAGAAATTCATACCATGAATTATTACTGAGTTGTTATGGAATATTATAGATAGACTCTTTATATTTGTAGGAAGCCCTCAGAACCCTCTTAGAAGTAATCATTGAGTAAAATGCATGCTTCCTTCACGAAGTGGAAATTGAACGTATAATTGGAAGAATACCTACAATAAATTATTGTTGAATGGTTGTTATAGAATTTTGTACATATATATTTCTTTTTATATCAGTAGGAAGATCTTGGGAATATTGTTGGAATTAATTACTAAGAAGACATCGTACTGACTTCACAAGTGCAACCTTGGAATATATTTGAAGAATAGATAGGTTGGGATATGGATGATAAGATAATATAACAATTATCAGATAGTCTTGTGATAACCTTGAGACCTCTCATCTTCATGAGCTGGGAACCCCGTGGACCCGAACTTAAATTTCGAGGACGAAATTATTCTTTTGTTTATTGGGAATTGTAACATCTCATTTCCTACTAGACCCATAAGGTGCACTTTTTCATGACAATGTCATGACAATGCCCTAAGATACCAAGGATTGCCCTAGAACCAAGGTGAAAAGGTGGAAAACACCTTGGTGTGCAAATAGACAAAATGACTTCAAGGTTTAAGACTTGATGTCTAAGCCTCAAAATGATCCAATTGACCCCACCTAACTCTTCCTAATCCTCTAGGGAACTCAATGAGTCACTAATAACCCAATGGGTCAAGACAAATCTAGGGTTTGGGTCAAAATCACCATTTGACTCATTTAGCCTAAGTAGACCTAAATAGGTCAAAAGTGCCCAAAGAGGGTTCACCAAGCCATGAATCACACCAAAGGGAGTCTATGGACCTCATGGACACCATGTGGGGTCAGCCTACTCATCAGTTGACCAAGTCAACCCAAAAGCCCTAACATATGGTCACCAAGTTTGTCCAATTTAACCAAATTGATCAAAGTCAAATATAAGTCAACATAACCCAATTCAACCCAAATTGGCTCAATTAGACTTCATATGACCAAATTGACCACACCATTACATGTCAATCCCTAAGAGAGCCCCAATGGATTCAGAAGCCTCATCATGTGATCATCATATTGGTCAAATTGACCAAAGTCAAACTTTCCCCAATTTTGGTCAAAATCACACTTATTGGCTAAATTGGCCCAATTAGGGCATCACCAAGGCCCAATCAACATTGGATGGTGTCAAAGGACTCAAGACCAACAATTTGGACTAGTCAACCCATTAGTTGACCAAGTCAACCACTAAAGTCAACATAAGTCAAAATTGGGCTAAATGGGAATTTTGGATCAATTAAACCAAACCTTATGGGCTAAGACCTCAATAGGAGGCCCATCCTGCAACCCAATGGCACTTGACCATGCATGCCCTCAGATTTGAAGAGGGATTGACATGCAAGGGGGCAAAATTGGATTTTCCCCCAATTTGGAGAAGAGATAAATTGGAATTCATGGATTGAATGCCAATTGGCACTCAATTCTCCTCCCAAAGCATTCCACTGAGCTCCCTCAGTAATTCCCAGCCGAATTCCTGTTGTCCCCATGCCAAGTGTCACCTTGGTGAAGCATCCAAGGTGTAGGCTGAGCTCCCCTTTAATGGCTGGAATGGTTAGAGCCCTCCTCAAGCCAAATAGACACCACCATTAGCTTTAGAACGAGGAAATCATATGAAATCGACCTTTGAATCACTGCAAATGGTGGAGGAATGAAGTTTTGAGCAAGCTCGCCGGAGAGGAGAAGATTCATGGCCAACCGCCGCCGCCGCCTCCGTCAAGCTTCATTAAGGTACGATTTCTCCCCCCCCCCCCCCCCCCCCTCCCTCGGTGCTAGCTTCATAGATCAAATAGGAATGAATCCAAGCTCATTTGAGCTTGATGCCATGGACAACCATGAAGAAATGGCTGATTTTAGATCTCGCCGGAAAACACTACTCCGGCCACCCCAAGTCGCCGGACCACCACTCATCGATGGCTCTTGCCGAGAGGAAGGAGTTGGTGTGGTTGGCCGGCAATGGGAGGGATTAGATTGTTGTAGTGAGGCCAAAACACCTGCTCCAGGTCGGGCAAATCGTGGCCTTTAGCTCTAGGAAGAAGAGATAATCATGGCCATTGATTTGATCAAGGATCGGCTATTGACAGACCATAATAATTCTGCCTAGAATTATTCGGTGGTTTGCATGTAATATGTGAAGGCCTTAGAGGCCATTTTTACAAAACGGAGCAGAGATAACTTTTGTAGCCCTACGGGTCTACTTTCATTTGCCACTTGAATCAACTGATTTGGTGCAATGTGGACACCAGGGCACTCATTTTCCTAGGACTGCTCCTTGTGTCTATTGGCAGACCATAATAATTCTGCCTAGAATTATTCAGTGGTTTGCATGCAATATTTGAAGGCCTTAGAGGCCATAATTGCAAAAGGTGGAAGAGATAACTTTTGTAGACCTATGAGTCTACTTTCATTTGCCACTTTAATCAACTGATTTGGTGTACTGTGGACACCAGGGCACGCATTTTCCTAGGACTGCTCCTTATGTAGGGCAGAAATTAAAAGTGCAATATCTTTTAAATGGCTTAACCAAATCCCTTCATTTTTCTACCATGCATGCATGGTATGATGATACACCTAGGGTTTAAATTTGAGAATTTATGGAATTAGTTTCATTGAGATATTTCAGTTATTAGCAATAGTAAATAATTGGTATTTATGGAGTTGTGTAACTCCAAACACCCCCAAATTTGGGTGGTAAGCTATTTATATATATCTTGATCACTGGTTAAAATTTCATCACATGTGCATGAGTATATTTCTCTGAACTTCAAAATGAAGTTTGGGTCTTAAGAGGAAAATTGGGGTGCTCATAGTCAATTGGGCTTTTGAGATTTTTGATGGAATTGAAGGTGGGAATCACCTTGCATGCCTCTGAAACCTTGGGGTTAGTGTATGTCATGAGGGTATACATCATTGACATAAGTTTCATGATTTTTGGAAGTTATTTTCCTAAAGTTTTTAATTAAATGAAAATTGTCACACTTTTAAATTAATGAAATTATTTGAATCAAAAACTTAGAGATAAATCCAAAACTCTGGGAAATGGATCTTTGACTGGAAAAGCACATTTAGGAATTTTGTTGGAATTTTTGGACCTCATTTATTTCTCTGAATTTGATTTATTTGGTTAGGTCAAATTTATTCAAATATGACATTTAGGTCTCATATGCACTTGGAGAATTATGAAATTATTCTAGTAGGTTTCCTTGGTGATCTTATAGCTCTGTAAATTTTACCATAATTTTTAGATGAATTTTAGGTCATTATATAGTACTTGTTATATAACCCCTTATTGGCACACCATTTGTAATAAATAACAATTATGGATAAATACTCTCTGGTAAATTATGAAACTTTGGATTTGGTGTTTCTAGATGATTATTGTACTAGGATAATTTTCTCAGAATTTATAGAGACATATTAATGGTAGTTGTAGTGTAAACCCTTATTGGCACACCATTTGTAATAAATAGCAATTATGGATAAATACTCTGGTAAATTATGAAACTTTAGATTTGGTGTTTCTAGATGATTATTGTACTAGGATAATTTTCTCAGAATTTATAGAGACATATTAATGGTAGTTGTAGTGTAAACCCTTATTGGCACACCATTTGTAATAAATAGCAATTATGGATAAATACTCTCTGGTAAATTATGAAACTTTGGATTTGGTGTTTCTAGATAATTATTATACTAGGATAATTTTCTCAGAATTTATAGAGACATATTAATGGTAGTTGTTGTGTAAATCCCTATTTGCACCCCTTTAAAGATAAACAGAAATTGTGAGTTTAAAATGTTTGGAAAAAATATGATCTTCTGGAAATAGTGTTTTTATGTTCATATGAAGCTACTGTAATTTTTCCAGAATTTTAGGAAGTCAAAATCTTGTACTTGATGTGTAAAATTATTTTTCCATTCATTCATTGAAAATTAGGGATCATGGTTATTTAATTGCTGGAAAAATATGAAATATTGGAAATATTTTTATCATGTCACATTTCATCACTGGAAGGATATTTAACAAGTTTGAATTCACTAGCATGATACCTCCTTCACATTTTAGATTCAGATTAGTAATTAATGAATTTTTATAGAGGGCAAAATTATATGAAACATGCTTGGATTTTGATCATCCCTTATTTTATCAACTATGAACCTATGATAAAAATTAGAAGTCATTTGGAAGTAATTTGACCAAGGTTCCATCATAGGAATCTAAGTAGTTATATGTCGTGGTCTGCGGATAGTGAAAACTCATTATGATGAATATGTCAATATAATCACAAGGAAATCAGTGAGAATTTGATTATAACAAGAGATGAGTATAGACCACTTAGAGGACTAAAAGTTATTAGAGTTGAATCCAAAAGAACGATTGCTCAGGAGCGGGATGAAACATAAGGCGTGAAAACACTTAAGATATAAAGAGTAATGAGAGGGTGGAATGTTAGGTCAGGGTAGTCACCAAGAATGTTAATTATCCTGGAAAGGGTTGGGCATCATCCCATCACATACCCTAGCACCTTGCGAACCCTTCACCGGGTAGCCCTCGGGAAGTCCAGGATCCACCCTAAACTTCCTAGTATAATAATAACTAAACAAGGGTAGTCTAAATAGGAGTTTAGACGATGAGAGTGCTTGATGAGCTATGGGTAAGGCTGTGCTCGGGATTGACGAAAGATCGTCCTTCTCCTTAGAGGGTCATAAAGCGCTGAGGTTTAATTTAAGTGGAATGATAAGAGGGTAATCTTATGGGTAGATACCAATAATACTAAGTGTCTTGAAAAATGGAACTTTGGGGTGTCATCCCATTTTAGTTCCTAGTACCATAGCGAGCCCCTTACAGGGTAATCCTCGGGGAGTCCAAGATTAACCGTAAACCGTAGGGATAAGATGTTATACAAGAATAATTTAATAACACACTCACCCACACCCCGTGGTTACTGGAGCTTAGTCGGTTTGGTGCTATGAGCAGTAAGCTCTGTGTTTGTAAGAGCGGATTGACAAGTCAGGTGAGCTTGTGACTCAGTAGTGTATGTTGGTACGGACAGGTTGGTCCGGTGAGCCGGTGGCTCGGAAGGTTATTATTGACGGGCAGGTTAGCCCGGGGAGCTTATGGCTCGGAGGTAGATAGTAGAACATGTTGCATGTGCACGAAGGTGGTGGGTCTTCGGTATTGGATGGTCGTTCACACCGACGTCAATACGTTGACTCGGCAAGTATGGTGATTACACTTAGCCATGAAAGTCTGGCGGTCCAGTCAGCAAGAGTACGCAGACGCTCCGCGGTTTTGTGTTGAGGCGTACGATAGGTCTAGGTTAGGTAGTGTGAATACCAACCTAGAGGTGGGCGAGGCCCAACCCACCGCTTCCGTTTGCCACTACGGGAGTATCCTGGGAGTCTTGCTAGCTCCAAAAAGGGGGAACTAAAGGTCTATGCGCATAGAGTCGTGGTGAGTGAGTTGCACTTGTATGAACATAGCATAACAGCATACCTTGCATGTCATAGCATGAACATTGCATTTCAACCCCTACCCCTATCGTATAAATTGGTATGGGACTTTTTATACGATAGGCCCTGCTAAACGATCCCTTGGTCTATAGGTTTGTATGGGCATTCCTATAAATCAATGGTTACTCTTAAATTAATTTACTTGCGTCGCACTGCTTCTCTTGCTTACCTCTTTTACTGCTGCGATATTACTTTACTGCACTTAATACGGTTTACTTGTTCATACTGCTAGCATAGAATTTATATGGATATACTCTTGTTAGCGTAGAATGTTTGTCACCTGCTACCTTCTTGATTACTCCACTTTGTTGTCCTCCGCTTCTTCCTCCCGCACGGTGCCTAGGAGTCGCGGGGGGAGGCGGGGACAAAATCGGCTTAGTCTTTATGATTAACGGTCGGTTGTGACCGTAGGTGTTCGAGGAGCTGGAGCACCGGCACGACCAGCCAAGACATGATGGCAGGATCTGAGGAGCAGAAGCCATGCAATACTTCTACTACAGGACAGGTGTTTGAAGATTTGAGAATTGTTAGCTTCCGCATAGATGTAGAGTGAGAGAGTGAGTTTTTGTTCTACCCTGGATATGTACTGGGCATAAGCCACTTTTACTTTTTCATTTATGGTACTCATGATGGACAGTTTACTTTTGGATATATATATATACAGATGCGTGTGATTGTGGACTTGTGTACTAGTTTTCTTCTTATCTCTTGTTGGTCTGGTTGATCGTTCTTGCCGGCAGGATCGGCGTCTTGCGGAGGTGGCTAACTTGTGTGCTAGCATCTCCGTAAGGCGGCGGTTCTGGGCATAAGATCCAGGAACTCTCCTGGTGCGGGAGAGGTATCTTACACGTCTGGTGGAACCAGTCTCGTGCCTTTTCCTGGAAGGTTATGGCGAACAGCCGGCACTTGAAGGCGTCCGTTATCTGCTTGATGGAAACTATGTCTTCGAACCATTGGAGGTGCTTGATGGGGTCATCTTTTCCGGCGTAGAAACTCATGGCGGGTTCTGTGAACCCTACCGGAATTGGGGACGTCAGCACCAACTCGCAGAAGGAGCTGTCCGGAGCGAGTAGACGGACCGGTAAAGCTCGATCTTACTCTCTTTCAGAGTGGTGGGTCTCGGTCGGACTCGCGAAGAGCACTCGCGCGCGGAGCGGCTGGTCCTCCTCCTCTGGGAATACCTCCTTACCGGGGCGCTAACTCGGTCCCGCCTCGGTGGGCGAGGCGACCGTCACTGGAGAGGGCACTCCCACCTCGGCGCGAGGTGCGAGTAGCCCCCGGATAGTGTCCTCCATCGACCTCCTGAACTGCTCGAAGCCGCTCTTGGAAACGAACTCGCCCAAAGGCAGCGAGTTTCCCTTGCCGGTCCCTGGCTCGTCATGTTCAACCATGGGATCGTCAGAAGAGAATTTCTTCTGTTGCTACAGTCCACGCTCACCGCACCAAAAATGTTGGAACCCGGATACCGGTCCAACTATATTCGAGACTTGAGGAGTAGCTTGAGTTACTTCTCTCTTCATCGGATCTCTAGGTCTAAGTATTTCGAGTAGAGAATTGTCCCTCACCGGTTGATAGATAGCTCCCTAGGAATGACCCACTGGCTGCAGCGAGGAGGTCCCGCCACTAACCCGGAAATCTCACTCGATTTCCCCTCCCAAAAACCAGAAGTTGAGCCTGTATCAGACAACACAAGAAAGAAAGCACAGACTCTCAGAGGAGGGTGGATCTGTGCTGACCTGAGACATAATGGGTCCTATTTATAGGCAAAATCTTTCAAGGGCAAAATGGTCTGGATGGCCTGCAGATAGCATCCTCTACCTTAACCAAATTGCTAGATGCAGACCAAAATAGTCTGCGAACAGCTCCTCGCGCCTTTTTGAAGATACTAACCGCCACCCTTGCTGGTCCGCGGATAGCAAAAAGGGGACTGATGAGCCGGGTTGGCCCGTACTCGCCTCGCTCCCTTCTCGAGCGAGTGCGGCTGAGGCGATTGGGACGCGTCTTTCTCGCCTCGCCCTTAAGCGAGGAGGAGCCTCATCGAAAAGAGGCCGACATGTAGCGTACTCGCTTCGCCTGCCTTGGGCGGGTGGGATCGTCGTGGGTCTACTCGCCAAGGAGTGTTGGTCTACTCGCCAAGCACCTATTGGTCTACTCGCCGAATACGGGTTGTACACATCTGTGACTCCCTCTGATGTACAGATTCTCACCCTTCCCATCTCACCGCTCCATGTCTCATTCTTTCCACCGGTATGTCCACCTCCTCTCCCCTTTCCACCGGTCACACCATCTCCGACCTCTCCAGTCTCACCTTCTCCCTCCTCTTCGCTACCCACTTCTCCCTTCTCCTCCTATTTTTTCAAAGCAAAACTAATTCATAAATATGAGAAGAATCCATATAGTATTTCAAGAAGAATTACTCCTATTTATGCATTTTGAATTTTACATGAATCAGGTCAAAACTTGTTTCGAAATAAAATCTTGACTCATAAGAGAAAAGATGATTCACAAATTGATATGAGAAGAATACATATTAGTTTAAATTTCTTTAATTGAATCTTCGCAAACAAGATTATGTTGAATTAAGCAAATCAATCTAAGATTTGAAGTATACAAACTTTTAAAATCATTAGAAACTTATTAGAAAACTATAAAATATTAAATATACTCTATCAGCGGATTAAATTTCAAAAATAATTCTATGATCACTAGAACTTGAAAATTATATTGGCTTTGGTATGGTGGTCAACAAATTGGCAAAGAGGTCTTTAGGAGAGGGTGATAAATTTTATCCTCTCTCCACTCATAGAAAATGATGAATTTTATCCTCTCATTCTTATTTCAATTGTGCAAGTATGAGATGATGAATTTTATCCTTTCATCCCAAACATATATATTTTTTTCGTTCTCAATATAAGGAGATGATGAATTTTATTTTCTTATCTCCACAATTTTTTATTTTGCCAACAACAAAGAGTAAATTAGGTAAGGGGTGGGGTAAAAGGGATAAGACTAAAAGATAGCCTAGATCATATCATAATTCATAAACATGAAATAAAAATTTATGTTGAGAGTATACACAATAAAATAAGCAATCTTAAAGAATTCATCTAAAAGCAAATATAATTAAAATCTAAAATTTTTTAACACAATTATTACAAATTTGAATTATGATATTTTAAGGAGAAAAGAAAACCAAGAGATTCTCTAAACAAATTAAGATAATGAAAAATTCATTAAATCAAATTTATCTAAAAATTAAATCTAGCAAATTAAGACAAAGAGTCGTATAAAACAAATATTACATAAAAATGAAACTCTTAAAAATACCTCTAAATAAAAACCACTAATTTTAATTAGTTAAACTCAATTAAAATAAAGTATGAAGGAATTTAATATTAAAAGATTTATCCAAAACTTTTTGAAAGAATTTTATAAGTTTTTTTTTCATTTTTGTTTAGAGAGTTTTTAAAGTTATAATTTTGTTTGGTATTTTAAGAAAAGAAAACAAAGTCATAAATTAAGATATTTTTATTTTTATAAATTCTTGGACTTCTCAAGGAATACCAGTGACAGTCTCTCAATGATACTAGGCGGTTTGTGGATGAAAAACCCAACACTACTCTTTCGCAAGGCGTGATATATGAGTCTCCGGATTGAAGTTGTGACCTATTTGAGAGATAACCTGAAGTCGCAGCCATCAAGAAGAAGAAAAAAGCCGTAGCTTTCTCTCTATAACTTCTTTCTAAAGCCGTAGCTTTCTCTCTATAACTTCTTTCTAAAACCGTCGTCATCTCTGACATCCATTTCTCACCGTTCTTGGCTCCATCCTGTAGTCGTCGTCAAGGGCTACGCCTATGCGTGGTCGTTTTGCCGTGGTGATACTTCATGGAGGCTGTAGAAGGCGTTGAAGGCTCAGCCGTATTTTCTCCATTTGGTGCAAACCTTCTGAAGGACTCATCCTCTTTGGTTATTTTATGTATGTCTCGATATGTTTGCATGTATGTCTATGCACATATTTTGAAGTGTTGTAGTGGATAATCCAAACTCTAGTTGAATCCTGTATTTTTTCGTTCGTTTCATTTAGTGTTTTCTCTGGTTTGTTTGAGCTTCCTCGGGGTGTGAAATATTTACAAATCTTTTCCTACAGCTCCATTACCACTCTTCTTTTGCTACCACTCTTTTTTCTACTATCACCGCTCTCCCAAACAGGCCCTTAGAAAATGAATTTGGCTTGATCCAATTGAATCAAAGGATTACGCTTTCGGCTACATACAATAAAAGCATACGACCTCGATATTTGCAACATAGGAACATCACCCGAATACATAAAATACTACAGAAAAATAAATGTGTGAAACAAACTCACAAATAAAAAAATAATGTTTAACTTAAATAAATAAAATAAAATGTATAAAGTGAACTTTGACGGCGCACGTGTTCGTCTGCATCAATCGTTAACTATATTCCTCTATATTTTATTATATTTATAAAATTAAGCTCCTTAGTCTTGCGGTGGGGTTTTGCGGTTTGTAATATTGAGTTTTGAAGTGAGCTAACGCCCGACGTTAGAGCCAACGCCGGCGTTAGCTCGGCTTCTAGAAGGCCTCCCCTTTCTCTATAAATAGGAGGGGTACCCCCCCCCCCCCCCCCCCTCTAAGAGCATGCATTCAGAGTGGCGAGCATCATTACCTGGCGAGCATCGAACCCGGAGTCAGTTCGGCAAGCGACCTAGGGAGAGTTTCTTGCTCGCGAGTTAACGCGCGGAGTTAGAGTCAACGCCAGGCGTTGATTGTGGCGAATATCGACTAGCAGCGACTAGCGACTGAGGAGTGCGAGCAGCGAGCTTGCGAGTAGCAGAGCTAACGCTGGGCGTTAGGAGTTAATGCCGGCGGAAGCGAGGAGCGAGTATCACATGCGTGGTGTGCTCCGGAGGAGAAACGGACACTGTCTGCGACCAGTTTCTTTACTTCATTGGTTGTCGTGAATCAAGTTGGACGCAACTTGTATTCAGCCATGTTCGTTTGTAACTAGCTACCTAGAGTTATTATTTGTGAAAGTTTGAGTTCATCTATTTGGTGTCCTTATTCCCTTGTTGGTTGACGTGTTCTTCCGACTTCAAATATTTCACATGATATCAGAGGGATAGTGGGAACAAGGACTGAGCAACCAAGATGGACGGCGGAGGAGGGTATGCTAGGGGACTTGGCATTGAGCTGCTTACTCAAACCAATTACAAGAAGTAGATGTCTTGTATGGAGAGCTACCTTCTTGGAGAGGATCTCTGGGAGGTTGTTGGTGGTGGGGAGCAAGAGGAAGTAGTAGCTGCCGGAGATAATGGTCCAGCTGTGAGAGCTTGGAGGAAGACCAACGCCAAGACGGAGTTCACTTTGAAAAGAGTCATATCGCCTGACTTGTTCGACCACATTATAGGTTGCAAGTCAGCGTCTGCGATCTGGATAGCCCTCGATAGGTTATTCAACAAGAAGAATGTAGCGCGGCTATAATTCCTGGAGAATGAGTTGGCTAGGTCGACTCAAGGTGAGATGGTGATATCCACCTTCTTCCTGAAGGCGAAGAACCTGTGTGGTGAGATCTCGGCCTTGGATCCAGACGAGCCGATCTCATAGGTGAAGTTGAAGCGGCACATACTCCGAGGCTTGAGGAAGGAGTAAGTCCCCTTCGTTACTTCCGTGCAAAGGTGGGCTACTCAGCCCTCCTTACTGGAGCTAGAGAACCTGTTGTCGTCACAAGAGAGTTTGGCGAAGCAGATGGCGGGAGTATCCATCTCAGGAGGAGATGACGAGGCTTTGTTCTCAGGAAAGAGGAGATCCTGGGATAAGAGAAATAAGAACTCTGGAGATGGACCTTCAACGTCCTCTCAGGGATATGGGAGGAAGTTCCTCCCTGCGCGCGATGAGATGGGGAGATCCCTTTGCTTTGCCTGTAAGAAGTACCGGCACATGGAAAAGAACTGTCGGTCCAATCTGAAGGCCGGTCATGTTGCTAACAAGGAGGGAGATCACCAGAGAGGTGGAGGAAGAGGTGGAGGTCACCAGGGCGGTGAGAGGGGAGACAATTGTTTCCTGGCAGAGATGACGGCAATGTCAGTCGATTTCTTAGCCTCCATCAACCTCGAGAACGACTGGATAGTGGATTCCGGTTGTGGGCATCATCTCACAGGAGATATGTCGAAGTTCGACTCCTTGGAAGCATATGAAGGAACGGATGCTATCATCACTGCGGATGATACGGTACATTCCGTGGAGCGAGAAGGGAAGGTGTCCCTTGGGAGTAAAGAGAAGCCAGTGACACTGAAGAGTGGGTATCACGTGCCTGGCATGAAGAAGAATCTCTTCTCGGTTGTCAATGCAGTGGATGTTGGATACCACGTGTTGTTTGGACCGAAGGAGGTGAAGTTCCTGAAGAACTTATCGTCTGTCGATGCTGACGTCACGCTCACCGGGAGAAGGGTGAAGGATTTGTATGTTCTGTCTGCAAATGCCTACATGGACAAGCTGAAGACAAACGACAACGCAGTGATCTGGCATGAGAGGCTGGGTCATGTGGGGATGGACAAGCTGAAAATGATGACTGCAAAGGGCCTAGTGAGTGGCCTGCCTCATCTCTCTTCCTACGGCGACGGCCATGTGTGCGATGGTTGTCAATATGGAAAGTCACATCGACTTCAATTTGACAAGTCGGAGACCAGGTGTAAGGCACCTCTTGAGTGCATACATGCTGACGTTATGGGGCCGTGCGCCACCCTTACTTATGGAGGCAATAAGTATGCGCTGGTTCTGGTGGATGACTACACCCGCTATACGTGGGTATACTTTCTGAGAGAGAAATCAGAAGTATTCGAGAAGTTCCAAGAGTGGAAGGAGCTTGTGGAAGGGAGGCTGAACCGCAGAGTGAAGAAGCTGAGAAGCGACAATGGAGGAGAGTTTACCTCCAATGAGTTTGCTTCTTTCTGCAGGAGGTTCGGCATTCGGCGGGAGCTCTCCTGCGCTCACACCCCTCAGCAGAATGGGGTGGCAGAGAGGAAGATCCGCCATCTGGTGGAGACTACCAGGAGTTGGCTACATGCCAAGAGCATTCTCAAGGCCTTATGGACGGAGGGAATGACGTGTGCTACTCATGTGATCAACAGGCTACCTCTGAGTCCTAACAGGATGGTGTCTCCACACCAGCTCATGTTCGGGGAGAAGCCAAATGTGGGTCACATGAAGGTTTTTGGTTCTACCTGCTTCGTGCACGTCCCGGACGCTCAGAGAATCAAGTTGGAGCCGAAAGCGAGGAAGTGTATCTTCATCGGCTACGATGAGCGGAAGAAGGGGTGGAAGTGCATGGATCCGCAGGCCCACAAGTTTGTCGTCTCGCGCGACGCAGTGTTTGACGAACTGGTCTCGTATCAGGGAGTCTCTTCGGTGGTGCTGCCGGAAAGTGGAGATTCAAGCAGGGGACAAGAGAGAGACACTGAGGACTCTACAGTGGAGTTGGACATATCTCTCAGTGCTCCATCGTCATCTGACTCACGGGGAGCTTCTGGCTCAGGGGGAGCTTCGAACTCTAGAAGCAGGGAGAGCACTGCTTCAAGAGGAGTTCAGATAGGAGCTCAAGCAGAGGAGTCTACCGGAGTGGTAGATAGTGGTCAAGCCTTGAGGAGGTCGAAGCGTACGATCATCCCGCCTGCTCGCTATAAGGAGGGGAACTTCGTGAGTTTGGTCTCCTGCTTCTTCGCAGGACCACTCAACGAGAGGGAACCTGTCTGCTTTGAGGATGCAGCTGGCATCAAGGAGTGGGACGCGGCCATGATGGAGGAGATGGAGGCCCTAGAGAAGAATAAGACATGGGACCTGGTTCCCATGGTGGAGGGCATCAAACCTGTCACATGCAAGTGAGTGTACAAGGTTAAGAAGAGAGCAGATGGAGAAGTAGAGCGATACAAGGCAAGGCTTGTCGCTCGGGGCTTCTCACAAACCTACGGAGAGGACTAGGAGGAGACATTTAGTCCTGTCGCGAAGATGATGTCGGTGAGGACGATCATAGCTCTGGCGCCGTGCCGAGGTTGGAAGCTGTGGCAGCTTGATGTGAAGAACGCGTTCCTGTACGGAGAGATTGACAAAAACATATTCATGGTGAAACCACCTGGATACGTGTCCAAGTCACTACCACATCACGTCTGCAAGCTGAAGAAGGCCCTCTATGAGTTGAAACAGGCGCCGAGAGCCTGGTATGGAAAGATTGCGGAGTACCTGCAGTTCTGCGGCTATGATGCCTCAGACTTAGACTCTAGCATGTTCGTGAAGAAGAGTGGAGGTCTTCACGTGTTGGTGCTGCTGTACGTCGACGACATGATCGTGACAGGGAACAACCCTGAGGAGGTCGCGGCGCTGAGACAGCAGCTCTCCATATGATTCGAGATGAAGGATCTTGGTGAACTGCACCATTTCCTTGGCCTCCAAGTTGAGAAGATAAGAGGCGGGCTGCATGTTTCCCAGAGGGCGTATGCCGAGAGAATCGTCGAGAGATTTGGCATGAAGGAGGGGAAGAGCAGTTCCGTTCCTCTGGAGGCTGGGCTGAAGCTTCGGAAGGAAGAAGGGAGGATTCTTCCTGATCCAAAGATCTTTCGGGCACTGATGGGGAGTCTTATCTACTTGACTATCACGAGGCCGGACATCGCCTTTGCTGTCGGCCGAGTTAGTCGGTATATGCAGGAGCCGCGGAAGCCTCATTTGGAGGCAGCTAAAGGGATTCTGAAGTACGTGAGGGGAACCCTTGAGATGGGGTTGTCCTATGGAGAGAAGTCTGACTTCAAGTTGCATGGGTACACGGATGCAGACTAAGGAGGTGACGCTGATGATTGTAAGTCGACATCAGGTTACGTGTTTTTGTGTGGAGCTGCTGCTATCTCGTGGTGTAGCAAGAAGCATGACTCTATTTCCCTTTCTACCACGGAGGCCGAGTACAAGGCGTCGTCCTTAGCAGCTCAGAAGTGTGTCTGGCTAAGGAGACTAGTAGAGGATGTGGACGAGGAGGTCAGCGGACCTACTGTGCTTCGCGGGGACAATGAGAGTGCCTTGAAACTGGTAACCAATTCAGTGTGTCATGTAAGGACCAAGCACATTGAGATCGAGCATCACTTCATCAGAGAGAAGGTGCTGGGTGGCTTGATCGTCGTGGAACATGTGCGGAGTGAAGACAACCTTGCTGATATATTCACGAAGCCCCTATCAACGGGGCCATTCCAGAGGCTTCGCTCGTTGCTTGGAGTTGTTCCCGGAGCTCACTTCAAGGGGGAGTGTTGAGTTTTGAAGTGAGTTAACGCCCGACGTTAGAGCCAACGCCGGCGTTAGCTCGGCTTCTAGAAGGCCTCCCCTTTCTCTATAAATAGGAGGGGTACCCCCCCTCTAAGAGCATGCATTCAGAGTGGCGAGCATCATTACCTGGCTGCATCGAACCCGGAGTCAGTTCGACAAGCGAACTAGGGAGAGTTTCTTGCTCGCGAGTTAACGCGGGGCGTTAGAGTCAACGCCAGGCGTTGAGTGTGGCGAGTATCGACTAGCAGCGACTAGCGACTGAGGAGTGCGAGCAGCGAGCTTGCGAGTAGCAGAGCTAACGCTGGGCGTTAGGACATAACGCCGGCGGTAGCGAGGAGCGAGTATCACCTGCGTGGTGTGCTCCGGAGGAGAAGCGGACACTGTCTGCGACCAGTTTCTTTACTTCATTGGCTGTCGTGAATCAAGTTGGATGCAACTTGTATTCAGCCATGTTCGTTTGTAACTAGCTACCTAGAGTTATTATTTGTGAAAGTTTGAGTTCATCTATTTGGTGTCCTTATTCCCTTGTTGGTTGACGTGTTCTTCCGACTTCAAATATTTCACATGTAATGCTCACACTTAATAACAATGGATAGAGGCGCAGCCTCGTGTCTGACGACTCTACCAAAGAGAAGTCGAGCATAGGGGCAGATCCCCATTAATTCTTAGTTAGGAATATGGGCGAAACCCCTTGCGACGACTCTGTCAAAAAAAATCCACTATAGTGGTGAAGCCCCGCTACAATCACAGTGAAGCATATGAGCCAAGCCGCTTGAGATGAAGATGAAGCCTCTATCTAGCAGATCCGCCCGAAAATAGTCAAGCATAAAAGTAGAGCCCACGTTTGCAGCTAGGGATGGACGCAAATCCATGTGACTGCCATTCGGATTTATATTTAGGCAAAATTTTCTCTGCGCTCAACGCAAGAAAATTTGCTGCGAGAATAAATACCCGGGCCCACCCTATTTTTCATTTCCTCCCTTACCCTTCGCCCGTTCTCGTTCTTTACAGCCGAACCCTCACGAACCCGAAACCCTCTGAACCCTACCGCTCCATCGCCATCCGACAACTCCGGCGAACCCTACCGAACACTGATGCTCCGGCGAAACCCTACCGCTCCGGCGCCACCAAACAACTCCGTCGTTGAGCACAAGCGGCCATCAAGGTCGAATAGGTGACGTTCATAGCTCTCCCGTCAACGTTCGATGTAGAAGAAGAGGGATTATTCCAGTTTTACTTATTGGACAGACAAGGTAAATTTTATGAGTAGTTTACCATTTCTACTTCTGAGATTGTACAGATTGTTAGGTTTGCTTGATTTACTGTAGTAGTAATGTGTTGGTGTTTTAGGGCATTTGGTTGTTTTAGGGCATTTGGTAGTAATGTGTTGTTTTAGGGCATTTGATAGTAGCAATGTCTTGTTAAATCAACAATGTTAACTGTTTTTCTTCTTACAGTGGTAACATTGTTTTTCTTCTTACAGTGATAACTGATTTTCTTCTTACAGTGGTAACTCTTTTTGTTGTTACAATGGTAATCATATTTGTTGTTACAACTGGAACTTTATTTGTTCTTATTAAACTGTATTTGTTGTTATTACAGTAGGAAATGTATTTGTTGTTACAGTTGGAATTGTATTTGTTCTTATCACAATTGTATCTGTTTTGTTGTTACAGTTGTATTTGTTATTACAGTTGTATCTGTGTTGTTGTTACAGTTTGTCAGATGTTTGATTATTTTTTGTTATTCAGATGCCCGGTAGCCAGTACCTTAGTTGTAGGTGTGCAGTGTCCACCTTCAAATCTAATGCTAGTTCGTTACTGGAAGTAATTTCTGATGAGTCAAAGACAACGCTTCAAAATGTCAATGTGCTTCCACTATTCCAAATTCCGAATCTCGCACAGAATATACCGTTACTATATTTGCTTGTGCGGTGTTATAATGTTGACAAGAAAGCCTTTTTATTAGGTAAATATTATGTGAGGTTTACTGTAAATGAGATAGCGATGATTTTAGGTGTCCCAAATAGGGGTCGTGTTTTAAAGTTTGCCAGACTTCCTCTTTCCGCCTTAACTCACAAGGATCTTATCGAAGAAATGAGAGGTCTTGTTGGAGAGGCATGGTCACCGACATTAGAGTGTAGGAGGGTGGAAGCTTTAGTGAGATATCTGTTGGTGGTATTTTTTTTCCCATTGAAGAGCCTGAGGGTTCCAGCTTGCCTTCAAAAATTTGGTGGTGTACAAGTTTTTCAAAAGTACAATTGGCCTAAGGCCATACACAAATTCTTGCACTCGCAGCTGTTTGAGTTGAGTAGAATTAGTGCATTAAGAAGAGGTTCTCATTTGGGTTACTTGGAAGGATGCTCGACCATATTACTGGTACTTGTTGTGATTATATATTTAAATTGATTATATATTTAAATTGATTATAAAATACCCTTCACTTTATATCTTATCTTATTGTGTAGGTTTGGTTGTATGAGCACACCAAATTTCAACTGGTTTGTGACGATGTTGCAAGGCCTCGAATTTGCCGCTGGACTGCAAAGTTGAGTTATAGCGCGAAATATTGTTATGCTCTACAAAGAGAGCTTAGGATTCCAAAACAGGTGGGTTAAACCAATTTTCTACGGAGTGATTATAAAATACCCTTCACTTTAACATATATTTTATATTATTTTGTAGGTGAAAATTGAATTTGAGAATGTTTTAGAAAGTGAGAAGTTACTACTAGGGATGGATGATGAAGACCCCGATTTTGAGGCAGTCCCAAAAAGGCCGAGAAAATTAAGTAATGAGGATTCAGACGTTGATAATGTATTCTATAATGTGGAAGAGGCGAGAAAAGAAAAGAAGAAGTTAAGGAAACTAGAGCAGAAGATGTTGAGAAAAGCTAGGAGAGAGCTTGAGAGTGAAAGAGGGAAGATCAAGATAGAGGAGTTTGGAAAGGTTGAGTATTTGCACTTTGAAGAAGGTTTGAGAGGTTTGGAGAGCAGATTGTGTGATTACATCAAAGAGCAAGTTCGGAGTGAGGTTGACACACTACGACAGGAAATTATGAGTAATTTTAATTCTTTGAGGAAATTAGGTGAAGAACGGTTGTGTCTATACACCCGAGAGAAGGAACCGTCGCCCAACGTCACATTTGTTCCGAGCACCAACTCACACCTACGAAATCACCAATTGAAGTAACTTTGGTGGATCCCACCATTCCGATCAACGACTCAGAAGGCGAGAGTCAATTAAAGCTAAGTAGCATGATCAGAAACATTAAGAAAAGGGCAAACCGAAAGAAGAAGAAATTAGGGATCCCTAATACGGAGTACCCCGGCAAATATCTTATATCTACCCGATTACGTGAGGTCATTGATTATGTCCTCTTTAATTTCAAAGAAAGGTAATGACTGCTATATGTTAAAATTCGTCCATATTGTTTAGTATATGTTAAAAATATATTTAACTGATGTACAACCCGTATTCGTCGAGTGGGCCCCTCAAGCCAACTGACGAGACCTGGGTCACCCAGATCATTCGCCCAGGTTAGGATAGGTGGAAGGGCCCCCAGGTCGGTAGAGATGAGGTGCAGGCAAGAAGGAATTCGGCGAGTGGTGCCCTCACGGACCATTCGCCCAGAGGTATGGGCATTCGCCCAGCTAAGCGGGTGCCCAGCGAGTGGTGCCCTCACGGACCACTCGCCCAGGATGATTTGAGGAGGAAAAGACCCTCATACCCCTGGTGGGCTGCAAATAGCCCTTCGGAACAGCGGAGTTAGGATGTTAGCAGACCAATTTGGGGTGCTGCTAGTAAAATCAAAAGGCGGATTCATGCTATTTGCAGACCAGCCTAGGAAAATCTATAAATAGACCCTTAAGGGCACCTTGGAGGGGATCCGAATTCAGGGAATCCTCTCTTCTAGGTTAGTTTTGGTTGGCAGCCAGTGCCCTCCAAGGTGCCCGGTTGAGCTTTGGTTTGGGAGGGGAAGCTCTCTAAGATCTTCCGGGTGTGTGGCGGGACCTCCTCGCTTCAGCCTTGGGTCTATTCCGTTTCCAGCATCCACCGTCAAGAGAGCCTAGTGAGGGAGAAATAAGCATCGGCTACACCCCCAGTGGGTCCGAACTCAAGAGACCAGTTGCTGGTTTCAACATTTTTGGTGCGGTGAGCGTGGACCGTAGCCGGTGAAAGAAAATCCCATGCTAGTTTCGATGACGGGAGATGGAGGAAATGGTTCTGACTCAGGTCACTCGCAGCCACCCGCGGCAGGGGAGTGGCTAGAGATGTTTGAGAAGTTCAAGCGAGAGGTCCTGCAGACAGTTCTCGCGGCAAGGAGCGAGTGCGAGACCCCGGCGGTCCCTGTGGTCCCGCCTTTGCAGATCGGCGAGAACGCACCGGGGCAGCGGCCGGGGAAGGAGGTGCCAGCAGAAGGAAGCGCGCGAGATCTCCCCGGACGGCAGCTGTTCAGCAGTCCGGCGAGTGCTGAGGTGTGTGAGTTGGTCCCGCGCGAGAGGACCACTCGCCGAGCAGGGGAAGGGAGCCCTTTTTGCGAGATGATCCTCTCGTCCCCAGTGCCAGAGGGGTTCCGGGGGCCGGAGATGTCTTACTACACCGGCAAGGAGGATCCAGTCGTGCACCTGCAGTGGTTTGAGGACATGACATCAATTCTTCCCATGTCGGATGTTTTTCAATGCCGACTCTTCGCAACCACCCTCAAAGAGAAAGCAAGGGACTGGTTCCACCAGCTTCCCGCAGGTTCTATCTACGCGTTCGATGATCTGCGCCGAGGCTTTCGGCTGCGCTTCTCGACGTCAAAAAAGAGGAAGAAAGATGCGGAGGCTCTTTTTAAGATCAGGCAAAGGGAGGGGGAATCCCTGGCACGTTACGTGGATAGGTTCCAGGAGGAGATTCACCTTGTGCAGGAGGTGCCAGGATTCGCCCTCAAAATGGCGTTCATCGTAGGGCTGCAAGATGGGTTCTTTAAGATGGACCTGAAGAGAAGACCTCCTTTGTCTTTCGAGGAGTTGATGGAGCGAGTTGCAGAGGAGATTGAAGGGGAGGCGGCCAACCCAGAGTTCTACAAGAGGTTGGCAAAGATGAGCGAGCCCGAGGTGAAGCAGCAGGAGGGAAGAAGGAGAGAGGAACCCAGAGGTCAGGGGTTCGAGAGACCACCTCGGAACTGGAGGAATCAAGAGCCCAACAACCGGTTAGGTTGGAGGAACCAGGAAGGACCGGCGAGAGGTCAGGAAGGGGGGTACCAAGGAAGAGAGGCAGGAGTGAATCAGGGGTGGAGGCAGGGTCCTAGACCCCCTCACCCCCCGAGGGAGCAAGCCATGGCAGTAGGCCGGGGAAGAGGAGGAAGAGGAGCGAGAGGAGGAAGAGGAAGAGCAGGAAGAGGGGACAGGGTGGCGTTGCCCTATTGTGACTTTCATCAGGAAGAAGGTCACGCGACCGCCACCTGTCCCGAATTCTTGGAGATGAGAGGCAGAGGTCAGCCACGGCGGCAGCAGGCCAGAATTGAGGAAGTGCTCCCAGAGGCGGAAGAGGACCGGTGTGAGGATAGGGCAGATACAGGAACCAGGGGGGAATCGGGGTGATTCACGGTGGGGTTGGGATATAGGCCTCTCGCAAGAGGAGCTTCCAGGCCATGTTTCGAAGGGACGTCGCATCGACTTCCCAGACCCCACCTCCCTCTGAGAAGCTCACCTTCTCCTCAGAAGATATGCCAGATTACGAGGACCCATTCTGCGATGCCTTGGTGATCCAGACAGCGATAGAAAACTTCACGGTCTCTCGGATCCTGGTGGACAACGGGAGCTCGGTGAATGTGATCTTCAAAAAAGCTTTCGACGCGATGGAGGTAGAGAAGAAGAGGGTGCAGGCCTCCGACGGACCACTGTTTGGTTTCTCGGGGGAACGGAAGGAGGTCGAGGGAGGAGTAGGTCTCCAGGTGACGCTAGGAGGAGTCCCAAGAAACTGCCGATTCGTCATTGTGGACGCTCCGAGCAGCTATAACGCCATCTTCGGACGACCCCTCATCAGCGCCTTCCGGTGCGTGCCCTCATCGTACCATCAGTGCTTAAAGCTCCATAGTGGAGGAGTCTAGATCCGCGTCCGAGGAGATGCTAAGGTGGCGAGGCAGTGCTATGTGACTGCCGTCAACACCATTTCATGGATGGCGGATGCCGAGAAGATGGATGAAGAGATGGCAAGGCCGGAGGGGCCAGGAGAAGAGGTGGAGAAGAGAGAAGTGGGGGGAGAGGGCGATGCCCGAGAGGAGAATATGGAGGTCGCTCGGGAAGAGCAGGAGGTCGAGCCGGTGGAGGCGGAAGGAGCTGCAGAGGAGAAGGCCCGGGAGGGGAGCCGAGGAGCAAAAGGTCAGTGGGAAGAGCCAACCCGGCTCGAGGCGGCAGAAGAGGTGATAGAGATGGAGGTTACCACCCAGGAAGGAAGGGTGGAGAAGGTGCGGATCAGCGGGGGCCTCGGCCCGGAGGACCAGAAAAGGATGCTGGAGTGCATCCAGAAGAACGTGGACATCTTCGCATGGAGCACAGCAGACATGCCAGGCATCGAGGCGGACGTGGCTTGCCATCGTCTCAACCTCGATCCAGAAGCCCGCCCCATCCGGCAGAAGAGAAGGACTATAGCTGACAAGCTCGAAGGACCAATCCGCGAGGAGGTGGCGAAACTCCTCGAAGCAGGTTTTGTAACGGAGATCCAGTATCCAGGCTGGGTCTCCAATGTCGTAATGGTAAAAAAGGCCGATGGCCGCTGGCGTATGTGTGTGGACTTTTCATTGTTAAATAAGGTCTGCCCTAAGGATTGTTATCCCTTGCCTCGGATCGACGCGCTGGTTGACTCAGCCGTCGGTTTTTCTGTGATGAGTTTTTTGGATGCTTTTTCAGGTTATCACCAAATAAGAATGCACCCCCCGGACGTCAGAGATGTCTCGTTCATTACCAGGGAGGGATGCTACTGCTATAAGATGATGCCCTTCGGGCTGAAAAATGCAGGAACAACCTACCAGAAGATGATGGATCGGGTATTTAAGAAGCAAAGGGGGAGGAACCTGGAGGTCTACATGGATGACCTTATGATAAAGAGCAAGAGTGTGAGCTCTCACATCCGGGACCTCGAGGAGACCTTCGCCACCCTACGCAAGTACAAGATGCGCCTGAACCCACTGAAGTGTGTGTTTGGGGCCAGCAAAGGGAAGTTCCTGGGGCACCTTCTCACCCCCTGGGGGGTAGAACCTAACCCGGACAAGGTTAGGGCTATAATGGAGCTGGGGTCACCACGGAACACCAAGGAAGTTCAGCGCTTGACCGGAAGACTCGCGGGGCTGAGCAGGTTTCTCTCCCGAGCCGGGGAGAGATGCTCCCCCTTCTTCAAAGCGCTACGAGGCAACCAGAAATTTGAGTGGACAAGAGAATGCGAGGAGGCCTTTCAAGCCTTGAATAGCCAACTCATCAAGGCTCCGCTACTACAAAGTCCCAAAGAGGGGGAGGATCTACATCTATATCTCGGGGTCGGGGCGGAGGCCGTAAGCTCCGTCCTGATTCGGGAGGAAGGCAAGAAGCAGCTACCAGTCTACTACGTAAGCAGGGTCCTGAGGGAAGCAGAGCTCAGGTACCCAATTTTAGAGAAGTTGGCCTTTGCCCTGGTCATTGCAGCAAGGAAGCTTAGGCCATGCTTCCAGGCCCATTCGATCCAAGTAGTGACGGACCATCCTCTCCGCCAGATCTTCGAAGGAGTGGAGCACTCGGGAAGGCTCGCAAAATGGTCAATAGAGCTAAGTGAATTCAACATTACCTTTGTCCCTCGATTATCTATGAAGGCGCAGGTGGTGGCTGATTTCATGACAGACTTCGTGGTTGGGATGAAAGAAGACGGAGCCCCTCGTCACGTTCCGTGGAAGCTGCTGGTGGACGGGGCTTCGGGCAAGAATTCTCTCGGAGGAGGGGTGGTGCTGGAGAGTCCCCACGGAGTAAAAATCGAGCAGACACTAGTGATACACTTCCTAATCACCAACAACCAGGCGGAGTATGAGGCGGTGATCGCCGGTCTGCGGTTGGCCCAGGAGCTCGGTGTCCATGACGTGGAGGTCCTCACCGACTCAATGGTAATAGCCTCTCAGATCAAGGGAGACTTCGAGGCGAGGGAGCCTGCGCTCATAAGGTACTTGGCCAAAGTGAGAGGTCTCGTGGGAACATTCAAAACTTTCTCCATCCGGCACGTCCCTCGGGAGGAAAGCACCCCGGCGGACCGGTTGGCCAAATCCGGTCCTCGAGCCGGGGGGGATCCTAACAGACCTGTTCCGCCCTTCGATTGAGGAGAATGAGCTAATGGAAGTGGAACAACGACCCTCCTGGAAGGATCCCTTCATCACCTTCCTTGCAACAAGAAAGTTTCCGGAGGAGGTTCCAGACCAGAGACGCTTCCGGTATAAGTCCGCCTAATACGTACTCCACGAGGGAGACTTGTATCGGAAGACCCTCTCGGGCCTCCTGCCCGATGCATTTCAGAAGAGGAGGTCCCAAAGATCTTGGAAGAAGTCCACTCCGGCGAGTGCGGCAGCCACTCGGGGAGCAGGATGTTGGAGGCAAGAATAGTGAGGCAGGGGTATTTCTGGCCGACCCTGAGTAAAGACGCAGCAGCCTTCGCCAAGAGGTGCCAGAAGTGCCAAATGTTCGCCCCACTTCAGCTCATGCCCGCTCAGAGACTAAAGAGTATCACGGCGCCCTGGCCATTCGCCATATGGGGAATGGATCTGGTAGGACCCTTCCCCCAGGCTAGTGGGCAGAGGAGGTTTCTCCTAGTAATGATTGACTACTTCTCAAAATGGTTGGAGGTCAAGGCGTTGGCTTAGGTCACCTCCCAGGTAATCCGCAACTTCGTATGGGGGGAGATCATTTGTCGGCATGGGCTCCCACAGGCCATAGTCACGGATAATGGTCCGCAGTTCACAAGCGAGGAATTCATCAACTTCTGTGGCCAGCTGGGGATAGACCTCAGATTCGCATCCGTTCATCATCCCAGGAGCAACGGGCAGGTGGAGGCGGCAAACAAGGTTATTGTAAACCTGCTCAAGAAAAAGGTGGAAAATCTGAAGGGCAATTGGGTAGAACAACTTCCATCAGTCTTATAGGCCCTAAGAACTACCCCCAACACCGCCACAGGAGAGACCCCTTTCAAGCTTTCTCACGGGTGAGAGGTCGTCATCCCCATAGAATTCGAGGTTATGACACCACGGGTAAAGGCCGCCGCTAGTGGGGAAGAAGATTGGAGAGTCGAGAACGAGGAGGAGTTGCGACTCTCCCTCGACCTCATCGAAGAAGCTCGGGACCTGGCAGCCATTCGCCAAGAAGAGGTAAAGCGGCGGATGGCCAGGTATTTCGACAAGCACGTCAGGGTCAAGCAATTCGAGAAGGGAGATCTGGTGCTCAAGAAGGTCGATGCGGCTGGAAGATCCTCCGCGGTGGGAAAACTCAACCCCAACTGGGAAGGCCCCTATGTCGTGGAAGAGGCACTAAAGTCTGGGGGGTATCGCCTTCAGAATGTGGAGGGCCAACCTCTCAGCCACACGTGGAGTGGTGATGATCTTAAACGTTTCTATCCCAGAAACTATGTAATAAAAGTGTTTTGAAATAAGGATATTCCGTTTAACATATGTGTTTGAGATTGATATTGCAGCTCGTAGAGAAAAACCCCGAACGCTACAAAAAGAAGGCCCCGAGCAGACCCGCTGTCCAGGCTCTCATCTAGCTGGCAGGTCCGAAGGCTCACTCGGAGGCAAGTTCTACGAGAAAGGAAAGAAGGCCCCGAGCAGACCCGCTGTCCAGGCTCTCATCTAGCTGGCAGGTCCGAAGGCTCACTCGGAGGCAGGTTCTACGAGAAAGGAAAGAAGGCCCCGAGCAGACCCGCTGTCCAGGCTCTCATCTAGCTGACAGGTCTGAAGGCTCACTCGGTGGCAGGTTCCATGATCCAGAGGTTGGCCCCGAGCAGACCCGCTGTCCAGGCTCTCATCTAGCTGGCAGGTCTGAAGGCTCACTCGGAGGCAGGTTCTATGTGAAAGGAAAGAAGGCCCCGAGCAGACCCGCTGTCCAGGCTCTCATCTAGCTGGCAGGTCCGAAGGCTCACTCGGAGGCAGGTTCTACGAGAAAGGAAAGAAGGCCCCGAGCAGACCCGCTGTCCAGACTCTCATCTAGCTGGCAGGTCCGAAGGCTCACTCGGTGGCAGGTTCCATGATCCAGAGGTTGGCCCCGAGCAGACCCGCTGTCCAGGCTCTCATCTAGCTGGCAGGTCCGAAGGCTCACTCGGAGGCAGGTTCTATGTGAAAGGAAAGAAGGCCCCGAGCAGACCCGCTGTCCAGGCTCTCATCTAGCTGGCAGGTCCGAAGGCTCACTCGGAGGCAGGTTCTATGTGAAAGGAAAGAAGGCCCCGAGCAGACCCGCTGTCCAGGCTCTCATCTAGCTGGCAGGTCCGAAGGCTCACTCGGAGGCAGGTTCTATGTGAAAGGAAAGAAGGCCCCGAGCAGACCCGCTGTCCAGGCTCTCATCTAGCTGGCAGGTCCGAAGGCTCACTCGGAGGCAGGTTCTATGTGAAAGGAAAGAAGGCCCCGAGCAGACCCGCTGTCCAGGCTCTCATCTAGCTGGCAGGCCCGAAGGCTCACTCGGAGGCAGGTTCTATGTGGAAGGAAAGAAGGCCCCGAGCAGACCCGCTGTCCAGGCTCTCACCTAGCTGGCAGGTCCGTAGGCTCACTCGGTGGCAGGTTCTAAATCTTCGAAAAAGCAGCCTCAAGAGCACTCGCATTGACCACTCGCAGGAAAGATGACCTCACTTCACTCTCATGATCAGAATTAGGAGGTTTGGGCGAATGGTGACGAAATGCGGGTGGGGCAGGCAGCGGGAAGTGAAGGGGGGCGACATATTTTATGTCATCCTCAAGCATTCGCTAGGCGGCCGGGACAGTCGCACTACAGCTCAAACGTCCTAATGAGCCTAGCGAAGTTATAGCGACGAATGAGAGAATTAACATCCTAGCGAGCCTAGCGAGACATAACAGCCAATGAGGAAAAAATGGAGAGCACGAAAGTGGAAAGCACAAAAATAGTGATCAATGTACATATCTTTCAAGGGCACTCGCCCCGTCCATGATTACATCCAAAAGATTTTAATTAAAATACGACAAAAAAAAATAATAATACAAGGCCCATCTCAGGGGTCGGCCGGCTTCTCGCCAGAAGATCTATCGTTCTCGTCTAAATCCGGTAGGTGGGCGTCTTCTCGCGGCTCGCCATCCTCATCTTCCGGGAAGGGGATCGGGATGAAGAGCTCGGGGACGACCTGTCGGGCAGAGAGACACTCGGCCTCTTCCTTCAGGTACCTGGCCTGCCGCAACACCTGCAGCGCATGTTTCACGGCGCTCTGGGCGTTCTCCTGCATCAATTGCTCCATCTCGTGGTGGGGGTAGAAGTGCCCCCCGCTCCCCAGGGCGAGTGCCGAGACTTCGGCTTCTCGCGACCGCTTGGCCTCAGCCTTGGCCAGACGGACTTCGTCTTCAAGACCAGCCACCCGAGCACGAAGCATCGCGGCGACGGTAGTATCCTGAAGATAATTATAAAGGTGGTCAAAAGAAAGTGCACCAATCGGCAACATGCCACTCGCAGTGAGGGAGAAAATATATACCTCTGCAACGGGACGGCTGGCGAGAAGAGCTTCCGCGGCTGCCAACTTCGTCCTAAGTTCCTGCGCCTCAGCAGAAACGACGTTCCGGGACTCCTCGACCTCGTTCAAGCTCCGCGCCAATTTGACGCTCCGGCGCGAAGACATATGCGCGAGCTCGAGCGCCCGCAGCATGGCCCTGGCACTCTCATGAGCGAGAATCTGGGTCGTCTCTGCATCATAGACTTCGGCGTCTTCTCGGCCATAGAGGGCATACGCGATGGCGTAAGCCTCACCGCTGGCGAGATCGCTCTCTATCCACGACGGATGGAGGGTGGAGAGTGAGACCCGGTTAGCATTCCTGTCCCACTTCACCAGGGGGGCCCCTGAGGGGTCCACGTACTTCTTGCCGCTGGGGAAGTTCCGGTGGTCCCTGGGCAGTGGAGGCGGCGGCAACGACGATCCCGCGCGAAGGGTGGTCTCGCCTGGCGCACCCACCCCCGGGGTTTGAGTCGGAGCACTCGCCCCTAGGGTCTCGTCCAAGACCCCCTTCCCCTTGGCGGAGGGGGAATTCTTTGATTTCTTGGAAGAAGAGGAGGTCAGCGCCCCCGGTTTCCGCTTCTTTCCGCTAGGCTTGGAGGAGGAGGGTTCCTCCCGACAGGCATCCGCTGCAGCCTGTGCAAAAGGCACAGAAACCCCAGCGGGACGCGGCGGATGCAGGGGAAGGCTACGCACGCCTGCATAATATTGCGAATGATTTAGCGAATGATATGAGAGTCATAAGATCGAAACAAACGAAATCCCAAAAAACTTACCCTCGCCCTGCGGAATGAGCGGGAGCGAGTTGACGTTTCGCCGGAGATGGACGAGGTCCATCCCGTGCTCCAAGATGTAATGGTGGAGTTTGGCCTCGTGCCCCCTAGGGTCGGAGGACGGAAGGTTGACTCCTCCTCCTGCACCGGGGCGAGAAGTGTGTTTCCCAGGTTCCCGCTGACGAAGAGAAAGCGCCGAGCCCAATCGTGATTCTTATTCGGGAGCCCGTAGTGCTTGAGCGGGCTCAGACCCGAGAAAAACGAGATGCCGTTGGTACAGCGAAAGGTGTAGAGCTTGCGGAAGACGGAGAGCGAGAACTCGATCCCCTCCTCTCGCAGATAGCACGCATACCCGACCAGCATAGCGATGGAATTAGGGTTGAGCTGGCCGGGCACGAGTCCGTAATATCTGAAGGTCTGGCGGAGTTCTGGCCAGATGGGCAGGCGAAACCCCACCTCGAAGTGCTCTAGCGGGATCGCGAGAGCACAGAGCGAGATGGAATTTAGGCGCTCATCCGGCCTGGGCTTCCGCGCCTCGAACCCAGGCGGGATGTAGTCCGCGACCGCCGTCAGGTAAGCCTCGTCGGAGAGGTCGCATGAATCGAAGGTGTGGTTGACGAACGCGCTAGCGCACCTAGCTCTGCCTTCCGCATCACCACCCATGGCCCGAATGACGAAGGATAAGAAAGCAGCAGAGAAGAGAGAAGCGCGAGTGCTAGCACGAGGGAAGAGAGGGAGCGGATGGTAAGGTATTTAATACGGTGGTTGAAAGGCCTATTTATAGAGGGGCTAAACGGCGTTTGGGCTTTCGAGATAACGGGTGTGCAGATAGCAGTCGCGCCTTCCCGACGCCTCGGAACCCGGGCCGGCCCCTCTCGCCAAATAATGACAAGTGCCCTATGGCTACTCGCTCATCGACCGCGCGAAAGAGGTTAAGAAAGCATTCGGCAATAGTAAAGCATTCGGCAATAGTAAAGCATTCGGCAATAGTAAAGCATTCGGCAATAGTAAAACATTCGGTAATAGTAAAGCATTCGGTAATACCCAAGCAAGATGTAAGAAATAAAAGAAAGGATAAAGCATTCGCAAACGCACACGGCAGGAAATTATTACAAGCATAGACAACGTCTGATATCCCCAGCACCATGAATAGAGTGAAAAGAAAAAAAATACAAGGGAGGCGAATGAGGATCCGACTAGCGCTCCTCCCAGTACCACCGACCATGCCCTTGCGGCCCAGCCTCCGGAGGCATTCGCGGGCGATAATACGCGAGCATGGAGGTGATCTCGTGAGACGCTAGCTGAAGCTGGTCCCGGGCGCGCGCAGCATGTCTCGCGGGAGACAGCTCCCCACCTTCGCCTCCCAGACGCTCCACCGCCATAAGAAGACGCGTATAGTCCTTTTGAAGGTCCCTCAGCTCACGTGTGACCTCCCTCCGCACGTCATCTACCTGGCCGGCGATGTTCCGTTGAATGTGGATGAGCTTTCCCAGGACATCGCGACCCGCTCCTTCAAGATTGCGGGATCTGAGGAGTCGCCAAGGAAGTCAGCGAGATCCCCGGGAGAAGGGAGAGGCGAGAGCATCCCTTCTTCCCCGTCATGGTAGGAACCAAGGGGAGAGGCCTCTCGATAACCTGCGAGATCACAAACTGATCAGAAACTGAGCGAATATACTGGAGGCAATTAAAGATACCAACCAGGTAGGGGTTCCTTCTGACCCAGGGGACGAGACGAATGGGGATGCGTTCCAAACAACCCAGCGGGAGGTAGAACCTTTCCCCTTCCGGGACGGTAGGGTTGTGAGTTAGGGGCTGGAGCATCCGCAGGATCATCCGCGCGGCCCTGCTGACCAAGTCCCTGCTGGGGAGATACCCTCGGCTCCTCCGCAAGCACGGAGGGGTTCGGTCGAACAGGGGAACTCGGAGGAATAGCGTTCCGCAGCGAAAGGTCAGGGTCGAGGGCTGCGAAAAGTAAGTGGTCAGTGACGAGCCGCATCAAGGGAGAATCTAAGAGGGTTCCCAACTTACCGGACTGCAATGAGGTCTCGCCCGGAGGAGGTGGGGGAGCAAGGTCTTGACCTGGAGGCCTCTCGTCCGGGGGAGGTGGCACCCCAACACTGCTCGAGACGGCCCCGTGGCCGGTCTCGGGCATCGAGATCTCCTGCGAATGGTCAGAACAATTGAAGGATTAGGGGCAGGCACCAAGCAGAAACAGAAAGAGCCCTCATACCTGCATCCCGAGGTCTGGAGGAGTTTTCGCCGGAGGGGTATTCGCCTGAGGAGTACTCGTCGGGGACTCCGAGGCGGTCTCGCCTCTCTGGCGATTCAGCCGAATCGCCTTGGCGCGACGCGAGACATAGGGAGCGCTCGGATCCCGTTTAGACATCAGCCAGGGAGCAAATTTGGCTGCCTTGGGGGCAGTCACAGCTTGGGCCGCAGCCAGGCGGTCGATCATCTCCCGCGAGAGGGGTTTCGCAGAAGGTTTGTGGAAAGACATTGGAAGTGGAGAAACTCTGAGCCGAGATGTGAAAGTGGTCCAGAAAAGCCTGACATGAGGATGTATATATAGAACGACGGTGGGACCCACAGAATCTTATGAGGTCCAGTCAGCAAGCACTCACCGAATACCGGGTTGGACTGTTCTTTCCGAGCGCAGGAACCGCTCGCAAAGAGCGGGGATTGTGTACAGCCCGTATTCGTCGAGTGGGCCCCTCAAGCCAACTGACGAGACCTGGGTCACCCAGATCATTCGCCCAGGTTAGGATAGGTGGAAGGGCCCCCAGGTCGGTAGAGATGAGGTGCAGGCAAGAAGGAATTCGGCGAGTGGTGCCCTCACGGACCATTCGCCCAGAGGTATGGGCATTCGCCCAGCTAAGCGGGTGCCCAGCGAGTGGTGCCCTCACGGACCACTCGCCCAGGATGATTTGAGGAGGAAAAGACCCTCATACCCCTGGTGGGCTGCAAATAGCCCTTCGGAACAGCGGAGTTAGGATGTTAGCAGACCAATTTGGGGTGCTGCTAGTAAAATCAAAAGGCGGATTCATGCTATTTGCAGACCAGCCTAGGAAAATCTATAAATAGACCCTTAAGGGCACCTTGGAGGGGATCCGAATTCAGGGAATCCTCTCTTCTAGGCTAGTTTTGGTTGGCAGCCAGTGCCCTCCAAGGTGCCCGGTTGAGCTTTGGTTTGGGAGGGGAAGCTCTCTAAGATCTTCCGGGTGTGTGGCGGGACCTCCTCGCTTCAGCCTTGGGTCTATTCCGTTTCCAGCATCCACCGTCAAGAGAGCCTAGTGAGGGAGAAATAAGCATCGGCTACACCCCCAGTGGGTCCGAACTCAAGAGACCAGTTGCTGGTTTCAACAACTGAAACATTAATTTATGTTTTAGTGATTGCACAATCTTCGAGAGCGGAAATATTTTGCTAACCAGAGGCTTAGTTGACACTCTTTTGGGTGAAGGATGGCTAGAAGATACGCACCTCAATGCGTATGCATTGGTACTAAGTGCTAGGAGGAGGAGGTCTCCAAATAAAATGAAAAGTTTTATATATGTCTCTCCGGATTTTGCTGTAAGTAATATTTCATTGTGTTGAATTTAGCTTTGCATAGTTATTAACCAATTTTTTAAACCTACTACAGAACTGTAAGCGCAGTAATTTCAAAAATGCCAAAATACTATTGAGTCATATAACAAAGGACAACGTCTCCTCCTCTCAGATTATTGTAATGCCATGTCACTTTGAATGTCACTGGGCTTTGTTGGTTTGCAAACTGAAAGAGCAGCACTGGGAATATTACGACTCTCTGCCAATCAGTCGTCATCGAGCAGCCTTACCAGCTTTGGTATGTCAACAAAGTGAACTATAATTGAGATTTTCATTTTTCATTGTATCTTCAATAGAACATTAAGGTCTAATTATCGTTGTACATGTGAATTATCATTGTTGCAGGTCCGAACATTACATGAGGATGTTAGTGAGATGTTGCCAATAGATTTTTTGGATTGGGAAATAGTTGATGTTCCCGGCTTACCAATGCAGGAGAACGGCAATGACTGCGGGATTTTCGTAATGAAGTACATGGAGGCTGTTATTTCAACACAGACAAAGTGGGATTGTTGCCGAACATGGCAGTCGGAAATGCCAAAATTTCGTGCCGAAATCGCAGCCGATATTTTAAGAACTTTTTCACCATTAATACATGCTAATATGTCTTAGAGCATGAAACATTTATGTGGTCTGTTTAATTATGTCCAGCGTAAGACTGGCAGTAGACATTACTTTTTTTCCTGCCACTTTACATTACTAGTTTAATTATGTTTAATTAGGTTTGATTATGTTTGATTAGGTTTGATTACTTTTTTTCCTGCCAGTTTACATTGCTTGTGCGGTAATTACATTGCTGGATACTTGAAAAGACGATTGTTAATTCAACCTTACATTGCTGGATAATTACATTACTTGTGCGGTAATTACATTGCAACAACCTTACAAAAAACGACTGTTAATTCAACAACGTACATCAAGGTTTGAATACGTCGGGTATACTTGAAAAGTTGAATGACATATCCAAGAATAAATCGCTGCTAAAACCGAAATCAGTAGGAGTGCCCGACCCATCAGAGTGATGTTCATTTGCTGAAGAACATATGAAGTTATACTCCTTTGTTGGCAGGGACGATTCTTGTATAGGGACGTTGACGTTGTCTACATAATTTGCATGTACATCATTATCATTTAAATCCGCCTTCTTTATCTTATCCACTTTCTTACGTGACTTCACGGTTCCTCTCTCCCAGTGGGCCTTCATACGAGCATTAGGGGCACCCTTAGGCCTCTTGACCGGAGGATTATGAACAAATGTACTATTGCTTTTCTCATCTACAACACCTTTATTCTGAACTTCAGCCAAATGCACCATATGATCAGTTTGTTGTGACAGTTCATTCATAACGCGCATCACATGCTCTTTGGCAATGTTGCAATTCTCTATCCGGTTCGCTAAATCGTAGCTAAACCGCATCAAATGGTTTCTGAATATCATATTTGACCCATTCTCGGTCATGACAGGGATATTATTGAGATAGATACCCTTCCTTGCATTACGAGTGAACCGTTTGAGGACATATTTCAGTGAGATTTGCTTCACATTTCGTACATTGTACACCCTCAAGATATGTGGACATAATATGCCTTTAGTTTCAAAGCCTCTACAAGAACACTCTGCATCCATTGTGGATATGTTGTAGTTCACAAACCATCGCTTATCTACTTCAACGTTATCCCTTTCCTTTGCCACATATGTTATATGAACTTCATCGTATCTTGTCTCGTCAACCATACAAACTCCAATGGCTCCTATCATGAAAGATTTTTCAAAAATACCGAACATTTTTCGAGTGTACAACTTTGACAAATGTTTGAAGAGGGAACAATTATTGTACTTTAAGGTAATAACTTCATGCTTGCATCTAAAATCTTCTTCATGCTCACCCCTCCTCCACGATAACACCAACTTCTCCAAACCCAAAAAACACTCAACAAGTGAACTACTCCCTTTCGAACTGCCATGCAAACAACTGTTAGCTGATTCGCTTCTTTGCGTTGACAAAATACCGAGTTCTAAAATATCTTTATTGTATGCAGTAGACCACTTCTTCCTGATGTTATATAAATCTCCCAACCATTTGTTACCCTGTAGATTTCCTGTCGTTACCATCCCATTCCAGCATCTTTCAAACTCGCCCTCACTATCACACTTGCTCATGCATTTGTAGAATAACACCCGAACATTTTTGTTTTGGTTAAACAAAGGAACTTTTGAAGGAGCTTTCTTTGATATGTGCCATTGACAGAGGCGATGACGACTGCTAGTGAATACCCGCTGAATAGCTGAGGCCATGGCTTGATCTTGATCCGTGAAAATTGTAAGTGGTTGTTTACCACCAACAACTTTAAGAAATGTTTCAAACACCCAACAAAATGAATCTGTAGTTTCCTCGGCAATGAAAGCCCCCCCAACAAAAATATTCTGCCAATGATTGTTCACGGCGATGAAAGACGCACATGCCAAGTTATATTTATTAAGTCTGTACGTTGTATCAAAAATAATAACGTCGCCATAACTATCATAATCTATTATGCTATTTCCATCCATCCAAAAAAAATTGGTGAGCCTATCCAGTTCGTCTTTTCTCACATCAAAGTATAACATATTATCATCTAATTGTCTCTCCCGAAATATCCTTAGCAAACTAGATGCGTCACCACCATCGATTAGAGCTCTTTTTTCTCGTTGAACAAAATTGAAGGCATCGGTCTTACAAAATCCAATATTTTCAGCACCCCCAGCTTCATCTGAAAGGAAGTTGTAAGCATCCACTGCTCTTATTCCGGCGCCTGTCATATTCTTCATTAGATTACCTTGCATCTGAGATATTTTGCGGTTGGACCTCAATAAGTGCATCTCATTCTCCATTGCGAGTGGATGATTGTGTTCCTCAACGAACCTCGTGACTTTCCAATTCTTGCCATCTACATCTGCATGAAAACAAATGCAAGCAAGACATCCGGTACGCGTTCCTAATTTGTGGTACTTCTTCGGTGACACCTTTGTATCCTTCCAACCTGCTTTCGCACAACTATATTCTCGTGCTTTAATAATTCTTGTGTGCGTCCAATACATTATGTGTTGTTTGCGAACACTGAATCCTTTACTGTGAGCATAATTACAATACACAGCGTAAGCCTCATCCTCCGAATGGACAATAGGGAAAACAACTGAGCTCTTTTGCACCTAAAGAAATAAAGAAAAATACAATTAAAATACAGTTGGAGTTATAAATAAAATTACAGTTAAAATACAGTTAAAATACACTTGAATACAATTGAAGTTATAAATAAAAATACACACTCAGTACATGTTCAATCAAACCTACACACAACAAATAGGAATTAATTAAGATTCAATTAACTAAGCAGAGCATTAGAAATAGCAACAAATGATTAGAAACAAAACACTAAAACAAGGAATACAGTGGTAGTTTACAATGATAATATAGTAAATGTACTGTTAAAATTGTAATCCGATATACAGTCAAAATACAGTTCAATACAGTTGGAGTTATGAATAAAAATACACACTTAATACAGTTCAATACTAAGTAGAACATTGAAAAACAAAACAAATGAGACTAATTCAAGGAAAAAAGTCTTTACTTACATTAATAATACAGTTACTGAACAGTTAAAAGTGTAATAAGAAATACAGTCAAAGTACAAATGCTTAGAAACAAAAGACTATAACAAGGAAAATTGTACTACGATATACAGTCAAAATACAGTTCAATACAGTTGGAGTTATGAATAAAAATACACACTTAATACAGTTCAATACTAAGTAGAACATTGGAAAACAAAACAAATGAGACTAATTCAATATGATTCAAGTCACTAAGCAGAACATTGAAAATCACAACAAATGAATCGAAGGACTTACAGTGCCAACATTATCATCTACTTTGTCTGACGACATCATAAGGGTTAAGCAAGTACCTCCGTGGTAAAAAAATTAACAATGAAATCAATACAAATAAATTAGATGAGTTAAATAAAAAGGGAATTGATGGACTTGGATGCATAACTAGCAACGTGATCCAGTTCGGATGCATAACAGGGGCTCACAGAGAAGTAGGAAGGCGGAGCGGAGGTTTCGCCGAAGCTTAAAGGGTTCGCCGGAGAATAGGGGTTTCACCGGAGCTGAAGGGGTTCGCAGAAGAGCCTTGACTGTTTCGCGCCCTAGCTGGGTTTCGCGCCCTAGCGGAAAGAAAGGAAATGAAAAATAAGATGTGCCCGAATATTTATTCTCGCAGCAAATTTTCTTGCGTTGAGCGCACAGAAAATTTTGCCTTATATTTATCATAATAAATGCACCTGAACATTTTCTTGAAAACACGTTCATATTGATGAAATTTTTTAGGATCACGTCTGCCTAGTCGCTGTCGGATAAACATAGAAACTCGCTATACACTCTGCCCCAAAATGACCATTTCTATATTTCTCCGGTGCCTTTTACGATTCCCCATTAGCCCATCTCCGTTAAGTTTTAATACAGAAGTAGCACAACCACAGCTCCAGTCCACTGCTATATGATGGCAAGAGGGCGACGATTTCAGATGCTTGCGCTCGGTGCGGAGCCGTCACCTTCCTTCTACGCCAAGTCGTCTTCTCCTTCTTCGTCTCCTTCTTCGTCTTCTTCTTCTTCGTCTTCTAAGATAAAAGTAAGGTTTCTGATTGACAAAGAGCAACAGCGGGTAGTTTTTGCCGAAGCTGGAAGCGAGTTCGTCGACGTGCTCTTTAGCTTCGTCACCCTGCCATTGGGAAGAATCGCTCAGCTTTTGGACGAGCTCATGCATCTGGGATCTCTTAACACACTTTACGAGAGCGTACGGCAGCTTGACGTCACGCACCTGCCGACCGAGGCGTGTAAGGAAATGCTTCTTAATCCTCGGAGCGCGATTGCCCTGCAATGCGAGGACTTGAAGATCAAAGGCATCCATGAACTAAATCCTAGAAATTTCTACACCTGCAGCCAAGAAAATTGCCTAATCCAGTCCACCTGTTACTATACATACACATCAAAGAGTTTATGCAGCAGCTGTGGCAAACTGATGGATAACGGTTGCGCGTGGCACAAGGAAACTTCAGAAAAGGGAGGGGTCTTTGTTAATGAGACAACCGAATTTTTGATAACTGATGATTTACAGGTGATACCGACTTCTTTATTAAAGGGTTTCTCTCTTCTTAAGCAAATGCAAATTAAAGATTCAAGTATGTTAGAGGAAAGATTTATAAATTTCGGCACAAAAGAGGTAAAGCTATTTATATTCCTTTGTCAGAAAGAGGCAAAATAAGTACATTTACCTTAAAAGGATTTTTTTAATTTCAGATTTTGAACTTTCTGGGGAGGTCATTAGTATCCAAGAAGGTATTAACAGATGTTTGATTCCCTGATGCTTGCGGGCAAGCGAGTGTTGGTTTCTTTTCACCAATAAAAGATAAGAGCTTTGACAACGAAGCGGGAAATGAGATTTCCTTAAAACTCATTTTAAATAAAGAAAGCAACGACATTTTGTATGCTGAAGTTGGGGCAGATTTCATTAATCTGCTTTTCAGCTTTCTTACCTTTCCTCTTGGCTCTTTGTTGCAATTAGTATCCAATAACCTATCCCTAGGCGGTTGCCTCAGCAATTTATATTCATCAATGAATAGTATGGGGTTAGACTGCTTCAAGTCAGAAATTTGTAGAAACATGTTGGTGACTCCAAAACTTTCTACCTTTCATGGTTATAAGAACCAGATACTGGAAGTCGAAGAAATTACATCAACAAAGCCATTCACACGGGGGACTTGTGCAAAATGTTATATTGATAACGGATACAAAAGGTTTAAAATTACACCATGCATACATGGAATAAGGGAGCACGAATACATAGAGCTGAATCCTAAGTCAACAAAGGAGGTGACAAATAATGACGGAGCTTTTGTGGCCAGCTCAAGAAGATTTATGATTTCAGATAATCTTCACATTTCTCTATTATCTGCTATATCCGCCGTAGTTAATGGTCCGAACTTGCCCATTTCTGACGTGGTTGAAAATGAAGTTTTTGTTGATAAGTGCAAGGTAAATTGTCTGCATTAACTGAAATAGTTTTTTTAACATAAACTTTTTATCTTGTGCTTACCAACTCCCTTTTTAAATGCAGGCTCGTTCATTGTTGAGTGCTATACTTACCTCTAAGACAGTGCTAACTGACATTTTTGCTCCTAAACCAACATCGCGCAAAAGAAGCACGTTGATGCATTCATAATTTGTGGTTATTTTCATTATTCACTCCATCTGCAATGATGCAATTTTGTAGGCCCTCTTGATGATGCTAGAGAGATGCGACATCATGTGAGGAGAGTCTCGGATCCTCAAAAAGATGGAGGCCTTTCAATCCATCAAAGTTAAGCAAGGATATGGTTCCTCGTGGAGGTAGGATATGATGCAGAGCAAATCAATGATTCCATTTTCTGAGATTTATTACAAATTCCATTCAGGCTTGACTCCCCAAATCCCACTCCACACTCAAAGGGTACCAACTAAGAATGCTGCTAAAGATTACCTGCGGCCCACTTGAAAGCACGGTGTTTTTATTTATTTTTAAGTCTCTTAAATAAGGAAACAACAATAGTTCGCGACTAGCCTTATATCTACATAAAAAAAGTCTGATAGCAATCACCAATTTCTTCTTCTGAGCTGATTTCTTTTGAGTAGATGGAGGTTGCGGAATTTTTGGTATGCAGAATGAATGACGTATTTGATCAACTAAATAACAAAAATACCATATCAACGAATAACAAGAGAAAAAAGCATATAGTTTAGTAGAACTGAAAGGTAATCAGGAGAGGCGTGGGCTTGCGGTGAATGACTAGTGGCGACAATTGGACTTAAAGGCACAAGCAGAATTGCAACAAAAAGACGCACTAGCGCTGGTAATTATACAACAAGGTGTCTCCTCTACCATATTTCCAAGAATCATTGCTGCAAGGATTGCTCATGGAGCTTGGACTACACTACAAACTGAATACAAGGGGTCACCACAGGTAATATCTTTCAAACTACATATTTGTTGGTGTTAGAGAAAATGATGTAAAAGCCCATTTATAAGACCCATTTATGTAGTTCCTTCTTACTCCTGTTTAGTCCCATATCTTGAGATTGGAGTGAATAGCCTCCTCCTTCTCCTATATATTTGTATTCATACTTGTAATTATGTGTTCAACAAATATATACAAGGTTTATACCATTTCTCTACATGGTATCAGAGCAATCGATTCGATGCATGCGGTCTTCTCTTCTCTGACCGCACAGCCCGCTGGATTTCCTGTCCTGAGTGAGCTCTGCGACCTCCCAGTTGTTTAACCGCCGATATTCTGCGGTCTTTCCTCCTCCGTGGCCTCCACCAAATCTATCTCCCGTGTCCCTCCCTTTATATTCCCTGTCCCGGACAAGTGTGGGGTCCACACCTCGCGAGCTCGTCTTCTCGCCGCGGTCTCTTCGCGCTTTCTTCGCGGTCTCGCCTTCCCGCAGCGGTCTCGCAAGCTCGTCTTCTCGCCTTATCGTCTTTCCGCAAGTTCGTCTTCTCGTCTTCCCGCAGCGGTCTCGCAGCGGTCTCACGGTCTCGCGAGCTCTTCTTCTCGCCGCGATCTCTTCGCGATCTCTTCACGACGACCTGATCTCGGTCTTCTCGCGGCGCCCTCTACCCGCAGTCGTGCGACCTCCAGTCGATCGTGCGACCTCCCAGCAGTCCGCAGACTGCCGAGCTTCTTAGTCGCAGTCCGCAGACTGCCGAGCTTCTTCCGTGTTGTCTCACCGCAGTTATTCCCTGTGGCCTCTCCTGCGACTTCCAACAACATCCTCCAGCAGGCCGTGCGATCTCAAGTCGCGTGTGCGACATCCTGCAGTTCGGACGACTTGTCTCCTGCTGACCGCCCGCCCTCTTAGTTTCAATCCGCTCGGCCCGTCTTCTAAAATGGTGGAATCCGAAAACTCTCAAACTACCAATATTCCCCCAGCCACAGTGGCTGCTCCTGCTCCTGATGTCCGCGATGAACTTCGGATTACAACTATTTCCCTCTCCGGGAAGTCCAACTTTGTGGAATGGGTTCACTCTGTTCGCCGGGTCTTACAGACAAAAGGATTGGTTCATCACGTAACCCAGGCTGTTCCACTTAATCCTTCCAATGATTGGCTTCGGGATGATGGTCGAGTGCAAACCTGGCTCCTCAACTCCATGGACAAAGAGCCTTATCGGATATCTATGTATCATGAAACCGCCAAGGCCATCTGGGATGAACTTCATGCTTTCTACTCCGGCCAAAACAGTCTCAAACATCTCTTTAATATCATCTCGGAACTTCAAATCCTTCGGCCCGGTGCACCAGACCTAATGATCTCCCATATCGCTCAGGTGAAAACTCTCCATGAGGCTTGGATTCAGCATCAGCCTCCGACTACCGATCTCGCTGCTCAGAAAGCTCAGAAAGAGGCTGTGACAATCTCCATGCTGTTGTCCCATGTTCCACCACACCTGCATAGTGTTCGGGCTCAGATCCTCTCATCTCCTACCACACCATCCCTATCTGATGTGTGCTCCATGCTGATCAAGGTTACACCACCATCCGAGGCTTCAACAAGTTTCTCTCCAGTTCTTCTTCAGCAACCTCTCCTGCCAACTCCTCCCCCTGGTTGTGTCCCTTCCACCAGGGGATGACGCCACCCGTCTCGGGGCCGAGGACGTGGTGGCCGCTCTTCTCTGAAGTGTACTTACTGCTCTCGAGAGGGTCATCTTGAAGCTACATGCTACCGCAAGCATGGCCTACCTCCGCATCTGGCCGCCTCCGCTACTCCAGCTCCTTCAGATGCCTCTGACACTTCCAACCTTGGTGCACCTACTCGCCAGGAATATGAAGACCTTCGCACTCAGTTCCAGCAGCTCCAAGGCAGTATTAATCGGCCATCTGGCTCGGTTGCCTCTTTTTCTACTCAAGGTATATCCTGTCTTTCTTACAGCTCTCACTGGATCGTTGATTCTAGAGCAACTCATCATATAACATCTCAGAAACCGCCTCAGTATTCGACAACCTCTCACCCACCATCTATTATTGTTGCTAATGACGACACTGCCCCGGTCTCTGGTGCTGCTGATCTCCGCCTCACTCCTACCTTGCTACTCTCCTCAGTTCTTCATGTTCCTGGTTCCCCGTTTAACTTGCTTTCTGTTGGCCAGTTAACACGAGATCTTGACTGTTGCATAAGCTTTTCTCCTTCCTCTTTTGTTTTGCAGGATTGCCGTACACGGAGTACCATTGGTAGTGGTCGGCTGACGAATGGGCTATATCTCTTGGATCTCCCACCTATCAGTCTTTCTTCCATCTCCACGTCTGACTGGCATCGTCGTCTTGGGCATGCCCCCCTTCCGGTTCTCAAGAAAGCTCTTCCTGGTGTTTTACTGCAAGAGTTCACTTGTGAATCATGTATCTACGGCAAGCAACATCGTGTTTCTTTCTCTCCTTCTTGTACCCGGAGTGATACTCCGTTATCTTTAGTTCATTCTGATGTATGGGGTCCATATAGGATCCCCAGTGTATTTGGACATCGCTATTTTATCACTTTTATTGATGACTACTCACGTGTTACCTGGCTTTATTTTCTTCATGATCATACTGAGATTACTTCTGTGTTTCGTGCTTTTTTATCTGAAACGCGTACGCAGTTCTCGACGCCTCTTAAAATACTTCGCACTGATAATGCCCGCGAGTACACAAGTCGGTCCTTCTCCGCTCTGTGCTCCGAGTTTGGTGTAATTCACCAAACCTCCTGTGCCTACACACCTCAACAAAATGGTGTGGCCGAACGGAAAAATCGTCATCTTCTCTATACCGCTCGGTCCCTCATGTTCCAAATGCATGTCCCAGCAGAATTTTGGCACTTTGCTATTGCTACTGCGTGTCACCTCATCAATCGTATGCCCTCATCCGTTCTCAGCTTTGCAACTCCACTAAGCCTTCTTCTTCCATCTACTGCTCCTTCCCCCTCACACCCCGAGTTTTTGGGCGTGTTTGTTATGTCCACACCCTCGGTCCGCCAGTGGACGAACTTGCTGCTCGTGCTACCTGATAATGTTTGTTGGCTACTCTCGAACTCAGAAGGGCTATCTATGCTACTCTCCTACAACAGGAAAAGTGACTGTCTCGGCCGATGTTACTTTTTGTGAAGATCAACCATTCCACCCATCCTCCTCTACCCAATCCATACATATTACTCGTCCTATCGTTCCAGTCACGCCTTCTTCTCCATCGTCATCTCCACCCCTGCCTTTGCTCCATCCGCCCATTCGCTACGTCTATTCTCGCCGTAAATTCAAGAATATTTCCCCACCGGAGCCGTCTGCTACTGATGACACACCGCCCGCGGTCGATCCAGCATCTTCTTCTACGACTCATCCTATGGCTAGCTATGTGTCTCTACACCGGCTTTCACCACCTCTCCACCAGTTTGCTACTTATCTTTCCTCCATCTATATTCCTAACTCTGTGCAGGAGGCGCTTCAGCATCCGGGGTGGCGGGCAACTATGGAAGAGGAAATGAATGCCCTCTGGGCTAATCAAACCTGGGAACTGGTTCCCCTTCCTCCTGGACAACATTGTGTTACTTGCAAATGGGTCTTTGTGGTCAAACAGAATGCGGATGAAACTGTTGATCGCTTAAAAGCTCGTCTCGTGGCTCGGGGCTTCACTCAGCAACAAGGCTTGGACTATGAGGAAACTTTTTCTCCAGTAGCCAAACAAAACACTGTTCGTGTTCTTATCTTCGTTGCTGTGCACCGTCGTTGGCCCCTTCTTCAGCTCGACATTAAGAATGCATTCCTAAACGGTGATCTGAAGGAAAGTGTCTTTATGAGCCAACCTCCCGGGTTTGAGACCGCGGGGGAGTCTCGTGAAATCCGCGTTTGCCGCCTTCTAAAAGCTCTTTATGGTCTCAAACAGTCACCACGAGCTTCGTTTGATAAGTTCTGCAAGGTTCTCTTACCGTTTGAGTTTACTTGGAGCTCCGCCGACTTCTCTCTATTCACCAAGCATGGACCAACTGCACTGTGATCCTTCTTGTCTACGTTGATGATATCCTGATTACCGTCGATGACCTCTCTGGGATACAACAACTTAATGAACATCTGAACTCGGCCTTCCAGACCAAGGACCTTGGACATCTTAGATACTTCCTTGGGATTGAAGTCGCCCGACGACCCGATGGGTTGGTTATGTCCCAATGGAAGTACTGCATCGACTTACTTCATGAAGCAGGATACTCTGGGTGCAAACCTGCGGATACTCCTATGGATGCTAATCAGAAATTGTGCTGCTGGGTCTGATTCTGACAAGCTTCTTGAGAATCCAGAATATTACCGACGATTGGTTGGGAAACTGATATACCTAACAGTTACTCAACCGGATATCTCGTTTGCTATTAGTGTTGTGAGTCGCTTCATGCATACTCCACGCACTTCTCACCTTCAAGCTGTTGAGCGTATTCTCAGATATCTAAAGACCGCTCCGGGACAAGGTCTTGTCTACAAACCATCCAACTCACCATCTCTTCTTGCTTATTTGGATGCTGACTATGTTGGGTCCCCTGATGATAGGCTTTCCACGACTGGCTTTTGCACTTATTTTGGTGGACACCTCATAACATGACGAAGCAAGAAACAGGTTGTGGTCGCCCGCTCCTCGGCTGAGTCTGAATACAGAGCTATGGCTGCTGTTGTGTCAAAATTAACATGGCTTGAAAGCCTTCTTGGTGACTTGGGTGTTAGACTCTCTTCTCCGACAAACTGATATACCTAACGGTTACTCGACCGGATATCTCGTTTGCTATTAGTGTTGTGAGTCGCTTCATGCATACTCCACGCACTTCTCACCTTCAAGCTGTTGAGCGTATTCTCAGATATCTAAAGACCGCTCCGGGACAAGGTCTTGTCTACAAACCATCCAACTCACCATCTCTTCTTGCTTATTTGGATGCTGACTATGCCGGGTCCCCTGATGATAGGCGTTCCACGACCGGCTTTTGCACTTATTTTGGTGGACACCTCATAACATGACGAAGCAAGAAACAGACTGTGGTCGCCCGCTCCTCGGCTGAGTCTGAATACAGAGCTATGGCTGCTGTTGTGTCAGAATTAACATGACTTGAAAGCCTTCTTGGTGACTTGGGTGTTAGACTCTCTTCTCCGACAATACTTCGGTGTGACAGTCAGGCTGCAATTCATATAGCCAACAATCCAGTTTTCCATGAGCGAACAAAGCATATCGAGGTTGACTGTCACTTCATCAGAGAAAAGGTCCAAGCAAAGAAGGTAGAATTTGAGCATGTTCCTGCTGCTAGACAAATTGCTGACATCCTAACAAAAGCTCTTCCTCGGCCATTATATCTCCAGTTCTTATCCAAGCTGGGTGCCTACGATTTGTACGCTCCAGCTTGCGGGGGAGTGTTAGAGAAAATGATGTAAAAGCCTATTTATAAGGTCCATTTATGTAGTTCCTTCTTACTCCTGTTTAGTCCCACATATTGAGATTGGAGTGACTAGCCTCCTTCTCCTCCTATATATTTGTATTCATACTTGTAATTATGTGTTCAACAAATATATACAAGGTTTATACCATTTCTCTACAGTTGGAAAGCATTTGATACACTAAGGATAAAAGATGGTGAGAAGGTACACGAATTTTTGGCTAGAGCAGCATCTAGAGTAAACCACATTAGACTTTTAGATGATACTATAGAGGATAGGCGTATTGCTCCTTAACTCCTAAGAAGCTTGACTCCTCAATTTAATCACATAGTTGCTGCCATAGAAAAATCTAATGATATAACTCTCATAAGTATTCGAATTGTTAGGTTCATTACAATCTCATGAGGATAGACTACAAATACAGTCTACTCATGGAGACCAAACCTTGCACATAAGAATTCCTCTTATAAAACCCTGTTTAACAAAACATAAACCTGAGCCTACATCACTAGGATGACCTCCACTTACTTCAAACAGAGGTAGGGGAAGAGGCAGGTTTATTCCTCCAGGAAGACCATTTTATCTAAAGAAAATTGGTCTATCATGCGCCTTGTGCAAAAGAACAAATCATGAAGCAAGTGATTGTTACTTTAAATGCAAAAGATGCAAAAAGCCTACACACATGGAGAAAGACTGCTGGTTTAAGAAAAAACCTGATGCAAAACCTGCTGATCCTGAGAGCAAAGAGGCTGTGTTTTACATAAATGATGAAGGCTATCATAACCCTACAACATGGTATATAGATAGTGGATGTTCAAGCCATATGACAGGCAACAGAAAATTGTTTGTGTATCATGATGAGAGTGTATGTTCAGATGTAATTCTTGGAGTTGGTAAAATACAACAAATTAAAGGAGTAGGAACTATCAAAATACAAAATATGCAGCACCAAGTTAAATTTATATATGATGTTAGCTATGTACCATCCTTAGCAACCAATCTTTTGAGTGTGGGTCAGTTAATGCAACGGGGATATAAAAATGTATTCACTGAAAATTCATGCAACATATTGAACAGACAAGGAAACTTAGAAGTATCAACACAAATGTCAGATTATAGAGTTTTTACTCTCTCACTATTTCCAGTTACTGAAGTTAATTTTTCAAGTGCTGAGCAACTTCAAACTGACATCCACCTATGACACCAAAGATATGGACATCTAAACTTGGGTGATTTATGAGTAAACCTAGTCAAGCTCATTTTGAAGCCGCTAAGAGGATTCTTAGATATATATCTTACAAAACAAGAAGCATCGTTTTCATATTAAAAGTACTTGCATATTACAAGAGAGAACAATGCTATATATAGCCTCAACAAGAGAGAGAGAACAAAGACGGGTGGCAAATAAGGAAGGTAAAAACAAAGGAAAACTAAAACTGCTATAATAATTGTAACAGCCCCACTCAAGTTGGACTATGCAGATCATATAGTGCCAACTTGTTAATTGTTGATGTGAAGGTAGAAGGATGTAAAGCCTTAGTAAAAGGATCAACTAGCTGATTAGAAGATGAAACAGGTAATAAGTGTATCAGCCCAGATTTTATCTTTTCTCGAATCACATGGCAGTCGATCTCTATATGCTTTGTCCGTTCATGAAAAGTTGGATTATGTGCTAGGTAGATAGCTGAATGGTTGTCACAATAAACAAAAATTGGTTGAATCAAAGAAATATTCAAGTCTGTAAGTAAGAACTTTAGCCATTGAAGTTCACAAGCCAAGCTAGCTAAGGCTCTGTATTCAGCTTCAGACGAAGAACGTGAGACAGTGTTTTGTTTCTTTGATCTCCAGCAAATGAGAGAGGTTCCAAGAAACACACAAAACCCAGTGATAGATTTGCGAGTGTCCAAACATGAAGCCCAATCAGCATCAGAAAAACCCGACAAAATGAAACTGTTATTTCTGGGAAAGTGAAGGCCCTTAGCCGGTGCTCCCTTGAGATATTTTAGGTAGGCCTGCGAGCGGTGCGGTTCGGTGCGGTTTGGGGCAAAACCGAAACCGCACCGCAAGGGTGCGGTTTTTGACCGGCCAAAACCGCACCGCACCGAAACCGTGCGGTGCGGTTTGGTTTCGGTGCGGCTTGGTGTCGGTTTTGGCGGTGCGGTTTCGGTTTTTGGCAGTTTTTTGGGTCTTTTGATTTGAGATTTTTTGTGTGCAAACAAAATACATGAGTGTCAACTACTCACTATTTAAATATACACAAAGACACATGAGTTCTATGCGCAACTATAATGGAGGATGATAAACAAAATAACATACAAAATTAGGAGAAGCATAATCGGAAAAAGTCTGCGAGCACACTGCACATAGGATTGATAGAAGAATAAAATTAGGGGAGGCAGCAGCAAGAAAATGGTTAATACTCTTAACTGTCAAATGTCTGCTGCAATGTAAGTGTCGAAGTTTGGAGTTTGGAGTGATAAATTAATTATACAGGCTAAACTTGAATACACTGCACATAGGAGTAGTGCTTTCGCCGGAGTGATTTATAGAGCCCGATGGATATCGCAAGCGGGAATGCTGAAAAACCTCACGGTTGAAGAAAATAAGGAGAGGGATGGTCGTTGATCACGATTCACAGGCTGAACATCAGAACTTTAGAACTTGCGAACTACGGAAGCCAACGTCGGGCTGTCGCTTGTCTGTTTTTGCAGTCGCACCTCTCCTTGCTTAGGTTTTAGACTTTTAGTCACACACTCATTTAGACATTTTACATTTAGTGTATAAATGATTAAAAAAATAAGAAACAATGAGCATGAACAACAGAACATGCGAACCGCAAAAGGGGGCAGAGGTGCGGTGCGGTTAGGCCGGTGCATAATGACATCTTATAATAAATATTAATGTATTATACTATTATTGTATTAACTGCAATAGGGGCAGAGATTATATTAGCAATAAATAATAATATTAATGTATTATATTCCATATATTACTCATTGCGGTTCGGTGCGGTTTGCCCGGTTTTGAGGAGGCCAAAACCGAACCGCACCGTGCAAGGTGCGGTTTTCACACCCATAAAACCGCACCGCACCTCACATTGTCGGTTCGGTCTGAAATGCGGTGCGGTTTTGCGGTTTGGTGCGGTTTTCGGTTTTTCTACACAAGCCTAATTTTAGGACACGAATAGCTCCTTGGTAATGAGATTCCATAGGAGAAGAGATGAACTGGCTTAATTGTTGAACGACAAAACTAATATCTGGTCTTGTAGTAGTTAAGTACAGTAATCTCCCTACCAGCCTTCGGTAACTCATAGGATCGTGACAAGGAATACCTTGATCCTTTCTTAAATTGCAGCTAGAATCAAGAGGTGAGAAAACAGTCTTAGCAGCCAAAACCACAGCATCCTTTAGCAATTCCAGCGTATATTTTCTTTGGTTTAACATGATTCCCTCCTTCGATCTAGAAACTTCAAGGCCCAGAAAATATCGAAGAGTTCCAAGGTCTTTAATTCTGAATTGCTTATCCAACTGCTTCTTAACAATTTGTATCTCATCCATGCTATCTCCTGAGAGTACATCGTCTACATATACGAGGAGAACAGTGAAACTTGAACCAGTTTTCTTTATAAAAACAGAATGATCTGCAGTGGACTGTTTATACCAAGATTATTGAGAACTAAAGACAATTTGGAGTACCATTGCCGACTGGCTTGCTTAAGGCCATACAAAGATTTTTGTAATCTGCAAACCTGGTTGGGATTGGATGATTCAAAACCTGGTGGAAGAGACATGTAGACCTCCTCATGCAAATCTCCGTGGAGAAAGGCATTATTAACATCAAGTTGCTCAAGGAACCAATTTTTTGCGGCTGCTATTGACAGAAGGACTCTAACAAAGTTAGTTTAGCAACAAGAGAGAGTATCAGAATAGTCGATTCCTTCCATTTGAGTGTAGCCCTTAGCTACAAGCCTTGCTTTATACCTTTCTATGGTTCCATCAGCATGATATTTAATCTTGTAAACCCATTTACATCCAATAGGTTTCTTACCAGGAGGAAGATCCACAACAATCCATGTGTTGTTTTCCTTTAAGGCTGCAAGCTCTGTATTCATTGCATCATTCCAGCACTGGGATTTAGATGCTTCAGCATAACTGTGTGGCTCATTTTGAGAGGTTACATTGAGACAAAAAGACTTATAAGCAAGACAATATCTGTCATAGTTTAAAACATCTGATAGAGGATAACGAACTGTATTGCCACAGTCTGAAGAAGGTCTCAAAGTATTGGTTAACAAGGAACTGTGATAATCCTGGAGATATGAAGGAGGATGTCTTACTCTGTTGCTCCTCTTTGGCACAATACTGAGGTTTGTATTGTCTGGTTCTGAAGAAGCTTCAGCAACAGGTTCTATGACATCAACATCATGGATGTGTTCCATGACATCAATATCAGAACTAGGAATAGGATGGGAATTGGGTTGAAATTGAACAGCAGGTGTTAAATTGGGAGTAGTTTGAGAAGGTTTTGAACTGGAAATGGATTGGGAGGTTTCACCAAAAGGAAAATGATCCTCAAAGAATACAACATTTCTTGAAACAAAAAGTTGTCGTGATTGATGATCAAGAAGAATGCATCCTTTTGTATCATCTTTATATCCAAGAAAAATGCCTTTCCTAGCTCTAGGTGAAAGTTTTGTGCGATGAGAATTCAAAGTATTGGCATAGCATAAACACCCAAACACCTTAAGATGCATAAAAGTTGGAAGTTTGTGGAAAAGAATCTCATAAGGAGTTTTGTTTGAAAGCAAAGGAGTGGGTAATCTATTTATTATATGCACATAATGAGCTATGGCAAAAGTCCAATATTGACTTAGCAATTGAGCTTGAAATGAAAGGGCTCGAGCAATATTTAAGATGTGTTGATGCTTACGTTCAACAACTCCATTTTGTTGAGGGGTTTCAACACAAGTTGTTTGATGAAGAATTCCTTTGCTTTTGTAAAAATCAGGCATCAGAAATTCAAGACCATTGTCACTGCGTATGGATTGTAATTTGGATTGAAATTGTGTTTCAATGTAGGCAGAAAAATATTGTATGTGTTGTCTTGTCTCACTTTTATGCTTCATAAAAACAACCCAAGTGAAACGGTAAAATCATCAACGATTGTGAGAAAGAAACGATGCCCATTAACGGATATAGTGGAGTAAGGTCCCCAAATATCAACATGTAATAATTCAAAAGCTTTGGTAGACTTAGATTCACTAGAAAAATGAGGTAATTTGCGTTGTTTAGCAATGTGACATATATCACAAGGAGTAATAGGAATATTAGGAATAAAAGAAAATTGATCACTTAAAAGTTTCAAGCAAGATGGAGAAACATGTCCAAAACGAAGATGCCACAACAAGGAATCAGTAGATTTGGATTGGCAATTATTACAAGTAGATTTAATTGGAAAGGAACAATTTATTGAAACATCTGCAGTGTTCAATATGTAAAGCTCTCCATATTGCTTAGCTGAACCAATCATCTCCTTGGTATGATTCTGTACAAGGAAGCATACTGAATCATGAACAAGCAAAGTGCATTGAAGATCACGAGTTAATTTGGTGACAGAAACAAGATTAACATGAAAATCTTGAACATATAGAACATTATACAGGGTTATTTTGGAAGTAAGGTGGACAGTTCCAGAATACTTTGCAAACATCAACTGGCCATTAGGTAGACTAACGGAAATAGGTTTGATTTTGTGAAACTCATGAAAGATAGAAAAACATGAAGTAATATGATCTGTTGCACCCGTATCAACAATCCACTGATCATGTTTGATACCTGGAGAAACATCGGTGGTTTTATTGATAGAATTGGTGGCAGCGGTGTGAACAAGGTTGGAAACAGGATTAGTAGATTGCTGAATGATAGCCAGTATACTGTCATACTGCTCCCTTGTAAAGGACATTCCTGAAGATTTCACTGGATCATTGTCAACTGGAAGTTCCAAAGCTTCAACAAGATTCGTGCTGCGGTTGCTCTTTGTTTTGTAACCTGGAGGAAAACCATGCTTAAAGAAGCAGTTTTCAATTGTGTGATTGGTTTTACCGCAATGAGTGCAAAGTCGGTTAGAGTTATGTTGCCCTCTTCCACTGCCACGACCTTTTCCTCTTCGAAAAGATCCTTTGCGAAAATTAATTTGATCAGAATTTGCAGCAAAAACTTTTGATTCAGTAATGCTGGTAGAAGTAGCTGGATCCAGAAACAGTTGGCGTTCTTGCTGAGTGACAAGAGAGAAGGCTTTATTAACAGTCGGCAGAGGATCAATCAACATGATCTGAGAACGAACATGGGAATATTGTTCGTTCAGCCCTTTTAGAAAACGAATGGTATAGGTCTGATCTCTATACATTTTTATTGCAGCAAACGCCCCGCAAGAACAGGCAGTAGCACATTTGCAAACTGGCAGCGGCATGAAATTCTCCAACTCATCCCATAGGATCTTCATCTGGGTGAAATAATTGGTAACGGCAAGTTCACCTTGGCGTAATTGATAGATTTCTTCTTGCAGATCTGAAATACAGAAGACATCCCCATGAGAGAATCGATCATGAAGATCATTCCATACATCAACAACTTTGTCGATCCAGATTATGGATTTGGCTATAAAATCTGAAATGGAGTGATGAATCCATGTGTTACCGTTTATGAATGGAGATCGGGGAAGAGAAGAAGAATCCGGCGAGGGGAGGGCCGGCGGTGGCGAGGGAGACGAAGAGAGGAGGGAAAATAGATGAACTAGGGAACAACCCTAAAATTTCTCATACATTCAAGCCTCCTTACAAACTCCTACTCCTCCCTCTTATATAGATGAGGGAGGGCACACAAAATAAGACACTAATTAAATTAATACATTTAATATTAATTATGCTTAATTAATATTAATTAAAAATCATTTAATTAATATTAATTAACATACATAATTTAAAAGGGAAAATCATGGCGGCTTCCATGCGCGTGCCCCATTTAAGTGCGGCGGCTTCCATACGCGTCCGTCGATGATCTCCATCCGGGGGTTCCACCTGCGGGAAAGTGTATGCGTAACACTATACCGCTCTTGAAAATCAACCTTGCCCTCAAGGTCGAGTGTTATGCTTTTATCGGGATCTTTAATAATGTTGACGAGAAAGGAGTTGTGCATTGCTAGTGGCGGCGGCGAGTGCTTTGAGGAGAAAGAACGACGTGTTAAACAAAGAAAAATTTGGGCTGCATATTTATGTGGTATAGGAGTGTGGTGAGAAGAAAGGGGGACAACAAAAGTGGGTGGGCCTGTGGGGGTGAAAGTGGGTGCTCTATGGGTGGGAACATGGGGGCGGCAGTAAGGATAGAAAAAAGTGGGTGGGCTTGTTTTTTGGAAGAGAGAGAAAGAGAGGACACATAATTTGATGTGGCAAGTCAATGGGAAGGAAATAATAATAAAAAAGAAATTAGGAGAGAAGGTGATAGTTAACGAGAGGGAGGTATCAAAAATTGTGGAGAGGTGAGGTGGGGCCCGCTGATCCGAAAAGTGATCATAAATTGTAGAAATTGGACTTTTGCGTGTAGTGGGGAAAGTGGCAGATGTCAGGAAAAAAAGAGGTTTGGCTTGTTGTGGAGGACAAGTAACAGAAGTGATAGGAGGCGTGTAGGACAAAGAAGAATAAAATATTTGTGGGGGCTGCGGGTGCCAGAATGGTACATCGATTGTTGGGAAAGATGGGAGTGATGGTGCGGGTTCCAAGAAAAGAAACTGAAAACACCGGACGTGCGGCTCAAGAAGGAGAAGTGCCGGCGAGGGGCAGGCTGATGGGTGCAGGCGGCAGAGTCTTCCTCGACGCATGCATCAGAGGACGAAGAGGAGCGCTGAGGGGGTCGGGTGTGGCCGCGTGTTGCCGTTACCGAAGATGGCGCGGGCTGAATTTGGTGGAGGGCGCTGTCGGAGGGAGGGAGGGCTACCGCTGGGCTGTCGCCGGGCGGCACGGGCGGCGGTAGGGCGCTGGAGGCGTGGCGTGCTGGATTGGCGGCCAGAATCCGCGCGGGCTGGAGCTGGCGGTCGGCGGAATCGATTGTGAGGCTGGCTGCCGGAGGTGGTACTGGAGCAGAGGTGGATGGAGGGGGTGTGGGGGGTGCGGCGGCTGGTGCCGCTTGACGCAGGGGGTGCCGCGGCGGCGGCGGCGGCTCAACGCTGGAAGGTGGCTGCTCGACGCAGGACGAAAGCGGCGGCGGTGGCTGTTGCTCCACGCTGGACGGTGGCTGCTCGACGCAGGAAGAGGACGACGATGGGGGGGGGGGGGGGGGGGGGCTGCTCGGCGCTGGCCGGGGAGGACTCGTCCTCCTGTGGTTCTTCCGCGAGGGTCATGGCGGTTGGTGCGGCGGCCGAAGGCGTGGAGCCGGACGGTGAAGGGGTGGAGGTTGGGGGCCAGATGGCGTCGAGGCGGCTCAGGATGAGTGCTTGGTTGGCGAGGGTGGCTTCGAGGGAGGACTGCAGGCTGTCGAGCCCGGCGCGGAGGTGAGCTATATGGTTGGCGGTGCGGAGACGCGTGTTCGTCGCCATGGAGGGAGAGCCTTGATCCGGCGGCGCTAGGGCGGGCGGAGCGGCAGGTCGGACCATTGTTACCGTTTATGAATGGAGATCGGGGAAGAGAAGAAGAATCCGGCGAGGGGAGGGCCGGCGGTGGCGAGGGAGACAAAGAGAGGAGGGAAAATAGATGAACTAGGGAACAACCCTAAAATTTCTCATACATTCAAGCCTCCTACAAACTCCTACTCCTCCCTCTTATATAGATGAGGGAGGGCACACAAAATAAGACACTAATTAAATTAATACATTTAATATTAATTATGCTTAATTAAAAATCATTTAATTAATATTAATTAACATACATAATTTAAAAGGGAAAATCATGGCGGCTTCCATGCGCGTGCCCCATTTAAGTGCGGCGGCTTTCATACGCGTCTGTCGATGATCTCCATCCGGGGGTTCCACCTGCGGGGGTTCCGGCAGGTCGGACCATTGTTACCGTTTATGAATGGAGATCGGGGAAGAGAAGAAGAATCCGGCGAGGGGAGGGCCGGCGGTGGCGAGGGAGACAAAGAGAGGAGGGAAAATAGATGAACTAGGGAACAACCCTAAAATTTCTCATACATTCAAGCCTCCTTACAAACTCCTACTCCTCCCTCTTATATAGATGAGGGAGGGCACACAAAATAAGACACTAATTAAATTAATACATTTAATATTAATTATGCTTAATTAATATTAATTAAAAATCATTTAATTAATATTAATTACATACATAATTTAAAAGGGAAAATCATGGCGGCTTCCATGCGCGTGCCCCATTTAAGTGCGGCGGCTTCCATACGCGTCCGTCGATGATCTCCATCCGGGGGTTCCACCTGCGGGAAAGTGTATGCGTAACACCATGCAAGAACCATGGTATTGCATCTTTGCCAAGCTTCAAACAGAGGATCCTTAGGTCCAGGTTGAACAATAGATCCATCGATAAATTTGAGTTTATTTTGGACAATAAGGCAAGACGAATTGCCCTAGACCAGGTATGGTAATTCTTGCCATCAAGTAATGGAGAAACAAAAACAATGGCAGGATTTTCATTTGGATGAAGAAAATAGGGATTGGAAGGATCTGTCAAGTGATCTGGTAAAGTTTTTGGTACCTGTTTAGCCATTAAAAGGAAGAAGAAAACGAGATCTGGAAAAGAGATAGGAAGAAGACGGGATTTCCTTTTCATCCCTCTGATACCATCTTACAAAACAAGAAGCATCGTTTTCATATTAAAAGTACTTGCATATTACAAGAGAGAACAGGGCTATATATAGCCTCAACAAGAGAGAGAGAGAACAAAGACAGGTGGCAAATAAGGAAGGTAAAAACAAAGGAAAACTAAAACTGCTATAATAATTGTAACAGATATATACAAGGCACAAAATCGTATGGTCTTATCTATACGAAAGACAACAAAAAGAAATTAATTGGCTATACTGATTCAGATTGGGGAAGAAGCATGGAAGATAGGCGAAGTGTTAGTGGTTTTATATTTTTTATAGGGGAAAATGTTGTTAGTTGGTCTTCTCAAAAGCAGCATTCCGTGGCACTTAGCTCAGCTGAAGCTGAGTACATGGCCCTAAGTAAAGCAACAAGTGAAGGGATTTGGCTACGAAGACTGGTGGAAGAAATTTTTTTAGAAAAGCAAGAAGCGACGACCATTTTCTGTGATAGCTCCTCTGCTATTGCCATGGCAAAGAACCCTGTCTTCCACAGTCGCAGTAAACACATCGAGATCAGATATCATCATATCAGAGAGAACATAGAAAAATCAGAAATAAATCTGCAGTACTTATCTACAAAACATCAGTTAGCAGATCTATTCACGAAGCCCCTTCCAAAACCTCGTTTTGAAATCCTAAGGAGAAAGATTGGAATGGCGGACCTCTCGAGCTTAAGAGGGGGTGTTGAAATGCAAACAGGGAAGCTAAGTTCAGGAGGCTCGGGAGCTGAATCAATGATGGAATATGCGTTTGAAGAGTTGCATCTTTCAAAGCCATCCCTGAAGAAAGGAGAAGGTGCATCGAAAGGAAGCATCTGCAAAAGCAAAGCAAAGATATCAGAATAGTTGCATCGTTTCAAGTAGTGAATAGTTGTCTGAGTTTTTCTTCTTTAAATATGTGAGTCCCTATGAGGACTGTGTGCGCTCTTGTTTTAAGTGTTTTTATTTAAGAAACAGCAAATTGTATTGTACTGTTTTATCATTCACTCCAATCAAAAGGCTTTGTTCTGTGCATCTACTTTATTTTATAACACGGAGTGAGTTGTAATTCTATAATTATGGGTCTAGGAGCTGATTTTGGGACATCACAGATTTTGGACGGAAAATTTGAGCTCTCACAGTGGTCTCACCGTGCCGATTCCATCGATCCTTGGTGCCGAAGCCAAGGAAAGTACCTCTCTTCCATAACTACCATATAACCACCCCTCACCACTCATGACCGCAATTAAGTATCTCATGTTAGTCAAAACTAAAGGTGTGTGCGACGCTACGGGATTGTATTATCAAAAATTAAAGATAATAAATTGCTAAATGCAGCGACGACTAAACACACAAGGATCGTTCTTACTCAAGAATTATTTATCTCAAGTGGAATTTTAAAACGCAAGCAGTATTTTCTAAATGAGGTCACAAAATTGAGAGACACACAAATATTGTAAAACTAAATAGAACGGTAATTCAACTGAAATGCGGAATTAATATATACCGTTCTTGGATTCCTGCTCATGCTTCATGATTGCGGATATTCGCAATAGTTGAGAAGCGTTGTTCTTAATGAAATCCCCCGCGCCCGAAGATCCCGCTAACATACAAGAATCTTTGGAGTTAAGTCTCTACAACAAAAGAACTAGCATGAACGTTATTTGAATTTAAACTCAGAATCTCTGTTAAATCAATATTGATTAGTTCATCAATAATCAGGTTTTACAGTGAATCCAAATATGAATCACAATCAAATATGTATTTTGCCAAATGAAAAGGTTAAACCGGAGTTTCCATTACCTGTGACTTGCAAGCACATAAGGGCTAAAGAAATTTACCTCCTTTGATGATCTGTAAAGATGTGGCCAGGGTATTTGATGAAGAGTGGGGTAATCGGCCTCAAGTTGCAGGTCAGATCTGGATCTTTATCTCCATACAACAGGTCAGGATCGAAATAGGAAACCAAATCCTTCTGTTATCAGATCTGAAGTAGAAACATGAACCTTGCCCCAGCTTCGTCCTGGAGAGAAGATGAAGACGCGATCTGCTCTGGCCGGCGAGGAAGGAATTGCTACAGCACCTATGGAGGTCACGACAGGACTTCTCTGCACGGTGATGAAGAATAGTTATCGCCGGACTCCTCTGTAGAAGACCTCCACTTCGCCTGTTCCTCTGTTGACGAGATCGATCCCCGGCGTCGGAGGGGAAGAAGATCTAGAACCGGCGATGAAGAGGAGAAAAGGCACGGGAGTTTTTAGAAAGGATCCGGGATTTCTAACCTTGTTCACCCGTAAAGCATGAAAATGAATTTCCATTTTAGGTTCTTTAATAGGAGAGAAACCCAAAATAGGAGTTACCAAAATTTTCAGCTTTAATGGGAAAAATTAACATCCATTGAAACTGAAAACTCCTTTTAATTCAATTCATGATCATGATAAAAACGTGCCAAGGAAGAGACCGAATTCGCGTCCTGAATTTACGAGACAGTCTGGCCCACCTATCACAGGCTTCGACCGTTCGCGCGACTGAATTAACGCGCGCTCGAGAGAGTCTGAATAGACCTTAATTTTCGCGTACGACTTTATTGGGACGCATCGATGAATCGAGTCCACTAAACGGAAAATTTCCAACATTCTCCCACTTGGACTTATATTCATCGTAACTTATGACGTTCCGTATAAAATCTTCACTAAACTTAAGGGTACCATTAGCGAACGCGATATTAAGAGTCTACTCCCACGTCAATCCGGTCCAACCAAATCCTTCACTCCGAATCATGGCGGCAACCGCATCATTGAGCGACACGGAACCTTCCATGGTCACAGTAGCTTCCAGATTCAATTGACATGGACAAAGCGCGGTTAGAATTTAGGATAACATCATGAAGAATGTGTGCACACGTAATTGTTATCCTAGTTTGGTGGTCAACCAATTTCTCGAATGAATGCACTAAACCATGCTTTGAGAAATTCTTTATGTGCTCAAAAGAACACGTATGTCACTTTCTTAAGAATTCACTTAATGTGTCATAACGGACATACAAAGGCTTAATGAAACTAAATGAAGTGCCCATAAGCCTTATGCTCAGACTGACACTCATCCGAGTCTTTTGAATGAAGTGTGATATAACGCGTTATGAGTATCGCTACTTAATGATACTCAACACGAAAATTTTCTTAATGTTTGATATCAAACTATCAAATACAAAGTGCTTAATTAAATAACAGATGTATGAATTGGAGCTACACGCAGCCTCCCACTAATCTAGCATATCAATCGACTCCTTCAGCCCCATACTGCAGACATGTCTTTGAAACACGTTAGGGCGAAGTCCCTTAGTAAGTGGATCGGCTACCATGTCATCTGTTCCCATATGCTCCACCGTAATGTCACCTTTCTTAACCATTTCCTTAACGGTCAGAAACTTAATTTTCATATGTTTGGACCCTGTGATACTTTTATTGTTCATTGAGAACAAAACTGCAGAAATGTTATCACAGTACAATCGGATGGGTCCTTCTATAGAATCGACGACTTTTAGCTCAGTAATAAAGTGCTTAAGCCACACAGCATGAGTAGAAGCTCCAAAAAGAGCGACAAACTCCGCGTGCATGGTGGATGATGTAATGAGTGTCTGTTTGACACTCTTCCATGAAACGGATCCACCAGCAAACTTAAACACATAACCCGAAGTAGACTTTCTATCATCCTCACACCCAGCAAAATCAGAGTCTGTATACCCCACCAAATCGAGATTCTGAACCTTATGGTAGACCAACTTAAAATCTTTCGTCCCCTTCAGATATCTTAAGACCTTCTTGGCAGCCACCCAATGACAGGGTCCTGGGTTCGACTGATATCTGCCTAGAAGTCCTACTGCGAAGGCAATGTTCGGTCTGGTACAGACCTGGGCATACATTAAACTGCCTACCGCACTAGCATAAGGAATGTCCTTCATAGACTCTCTCTCAGTGTCGTTCCTGGGGCATTGTGACAAGCTAAGCTTGTCACCCTTAAACACAGGGACATCACCGGGCTTACAATCGAGCATGCTAAATCTCTCAAGTACACGCTCTATATAGGCTCTCTGAGAGAGTGCTAACGTATGGTGAGATCGATTCCTAATGATCTCAATCCCTAGGACGAAAGATGCTTCACCAAGATCCTTCATATCAAAGTGTTTTGACAAAAATTGCTTAGATTCATGCAATAATGCCAAATCACTACTTGCAAGCAAAATGTCATCTACATATAAAATTAAGAAGATGAATTTACTCCCACTGATCTTGAGATATATGCAACGGTCTACCTTGTTCTCTTCAAAACCAAATGAAGTGACTATTTCATCAAATTTCAAATACCACTGTCTCGAAGCCTGCTTTAGACCATATAGGGACTTGTTAAGCTTACATACAAGTTGGTCACTATGACCGGACTTGAATCCCTCGGGCTGCACCATATAAACTTCTTCGGCAAGATCGCCATTCAAGAATGCGGTCTTAACGTCCATCTGGTGTAACTCCAAATCATAATGAGCTACTAGCGCCATTATCACTCTGAAAGAGTCTTTAGAGGAAACAGGTGAAAAGGTCTCGTTGTAATCGATACCTTCTCTCTGTGTAAATCCCTTGGCAACCAGTCTGGCCTTAAACCGCTCGATCTTCCCTTTGGAGTCCTTTTTGGTCTTAAATACCCATTTAGAACCAATGGGTTTGCAACCTTTAGGTAACTCGACTAACTCCCAAACTTTATTCAGCTTCATAGACTCCATCTCGTCTTTCATCGCTTCCCACCACAGATCAGTTTGAGGTCCAGAGATAGCCTCATTGAATGTTACTGGGTCAACCACATGACCAATGTCAAAATCACTCTCACCCAAGTAAACCTCATAGTCAAAGAAAATCGCTAGCCTTCTTTGCCTAACGGATCTTCTAGCAGGCGGATGATCCTCCTGAATCTGTGGAGGAATCTCAATTGGAATCGGTGGTAAAACCGGCTCCACATCCTCTACAGGTTCTATCCTAGGTTCAGGCACCACCAAGTTCTCCAATAAGGGCACAGATAGATTAATGGGCACAATTTCCTCGACTTCACTAACTGGGTGAGAGCAACTCGGTTCGTCAGCAACATCTAATTCCAAGAATTTGGCTGTTTGTGACTCTACTATCCTGGATCCTCCTAGAGGGGAATAAAACCTAAATCCCTTCGAATGATCTGGGTAGCCTATGAAGTAGCAACGACAAGACCTGGGGGCAATTTTACTCTCCGATGGATTATAAAGACGGACTTCTACAGGACAACCCCAGACACGCAAATGATTAATGCTGGGTCGCCTACCAGTCCACAACTCGAATGGTGTTTTGGGTACTGACTTTGAAGGTACTCTATTGAGGATGTATACTGCAGTCTTAAGTGCCTCACCCCACAAAAACTCAGGAAGATTCGTCCTACTCATCATGCTCCTCATCATTTCCTTAAGGGTGCGATTGCGCCTTTCGGCCACACCATTTTGCTCAGGACTACCCGGCATGGAATACTGGGCAACAATGCCGCAGCTCTCCAAGTATCTGGCAAACGGACCTTTATGTTGCCCGGAGGCATCATGTCTACCAAAATACTCGCCGCCTCTGTCAGACCTAACAATCTTGATGACTTTCCCTATTTGCTTTTCAACTTCAGTCTTGAAAATCTTGAACTTGTCAAGAGATTCAGATTTTTCTTTAATTAAATACAAATATCCGAAACGGGAGTAGTCATCAATGAAGGTAATGAAGTAAGTGTTCTTACAGAGGGTAGATGAATACGGGCCGCTAATGTCTGTATGAATAACCTCCAATAAATCTGAACTACGAGTTGAGCCTTTCTTTTTAATCTTGGTCATCTTACCTCTACAACAGTCAACACACGTCTCTAGGTCACTGAAGTCAAGGGTAGGGAGAATATTTTCCTTAATTAATCTCTCTACTCTTTCCCTAGAGATATGACCTAATCTTTTATGCCATAGCATGAAAGACTGTTCCTTAACTAGAGGTCTCTTACTGGCAATATTTTCTACATTATAGAAAGTAGCATAAATGTTCGTAGGAGATAGACATAAACTATATAATCCACCAGATAATAAACATTGGCCTATAACTCGCGATTCAAAAGAAATATCAATAGAACCAGCATTAATGTTAAAGCCAAAATGAAGTTTATCTAAAGCAGATACATAAATCAAGTTCCTTCTAAATGAAGGAATATAGAAAATGTCTTTTAATAAAAGTTCAAATCCTGAAGAAAGAACTAAATGAACATCTCCTATGAACTCCACCTCCACCTCAGCGTTATTGCCTACTGTCAGTCTGCACTCACCCCTGCTTGGCCTCCTCCTTTTGATGAACCCCTGTAATGTGTAAGCAACATGATTAGTTGCTCCACTATCGAGCCACCAGGAACTTGATGGGGCTTCAATTAAATTGGATTCACAAAGGACATAGGCTGAGGGATTACCTGAAGGTGCAAAACCGCGCTTTTCCATCCAAGACTTAAACTTTCGGCACTCGTTCTTCACGTGTCCCTTCTTCTTGCAGAAGAAACAACTCAGAGGCTTCTTTTCATCAGCGCCCTTGCTGGAGGAAGCGGGCGTGTCAGGAGCTTTAACGGGAGCTTTGGACTTCTTCTTCTTGGCTTTCTTGAATGCGGGCTTGGAGACAAGAAGAGCAGTATGAGTCTTCTCATTCTTGAGCTTTTCCTCTTCAGCAACACAGCGAGTGATTAAATCGTTTATCTTCCACGCCTCGTCCTGGGAATTGTAGGTGGTCTTCAGTATGCTGAATTCTGCAGGGAGGGTGTTGAGTGCTTGATGCACTATCAACGCTTCAGGGAGACTGATCTCCATCTCCTGCAACTTGGTCTGAAAGTAGACCATCTTCAGAATATAATCACGGACACCGCCTCCTCCCGAATACCTCATGGAGAAGAGGTCCTGTATCAGCGTCCCGATCTCAGCATTCGAAGACACCTTATATCTCTGCCCAACGGCAGTCAGGAAATCCCTAGCGACGATCGTGTCAGGCAAACCACTCAGTAAATGCTCCGGGATGGAACGCTTCATAGTCAACAAGCATATCTTGTTGGACTTGTTCCAGGCGGCATAAAGGTCTTTATCAGCTTGAGTGCTGGTCGCTGTGAGCTCTGCAGGCTGGTCGGTACTCATGGCCATCTCAATATCAGCCATCTGAAGAGCGAACATTATGTCGGACTTCCATCTCTTGAAGTTCGACCCAGTGAGCTTCTCTATGGTCGCCATGTTATCATGGACTGTAAAGGTGACTGGAAGTAAAGAGAAAATAAAACGGATCAGACTAATAGAGCAACAGTGGCTAAAAACCCTAAATAGCACACTAGGCGAAGAATCCAGGCGCGTCAGCGGGCAACACCTTTGGGCAGACTACGCGCCACGCAATTAGTAATTCTTCACACACGAACTAGCAACAGTTACACTTAAGCTTTTCGTAAATCTACCACCTTTGGGAGAATAGAATACTAGAGCCCGTGCTACCGTCCAAATGTCCGAGTGTATCCCTCCGAACCTATTGCGCAAGCACCTCCTTTGGGAGAATGATTGCGCACTAGTCTCAGAGAACTCCCTAACACATGTGAAATCGTAATCTCACAAATTGACTCGAAAGGGCCACTTTGGCGGCTACAGTTCTTATCAATCCACGAGACCCTTTCACACCGGGATATCTGAATATTGCTCTAAACTTAATGTCGTGTTTTCTTATGAATGACGTGTGGGCACTTAATCGCCTCAAGTAAACACGACGACTGTCTTTGACTGTTTCGCTAAACGCACTTTTAAAACAGTTCCGAATTTTATTTCTCTTAAAATAAATAGGGTTTTATATTTGGTGTTCTCACTTAATTCAATTAGAAAAGATTTAAAATTTCAAATAATTAAGGAGACAAATAATTTTGAAATAAGTTCCCTCTGATACCAACTGTTAGTCAAAACTAAAGGTGTGTGCGACGCTACGGGATTGTATTATCAAAAATTAAAGATAATAAATTGCTAAATGCAGCGACGACTAAACACACAAGGATCGTTCTTACTCAAGAATTATTTATCTCAAGTGGAATTTTAAAAACGCAAGCAGTATTTTCTAAATGAGGTCACAAAATTGAGAGACACACAAATATTGTAAAACTAAATAGAACGGTAATTCAACTGAAATGCGGAATTAATATATACCGTTCTTGGATTCCTGCTCATGCTTCATGATTGCGGATATTCGCAATAGTTGAGAAGCGTTGTTCTTAATGAAATCCCCCGCGCCCGAAGATCCCGCTAACATACAAGAATCTTTGGAGTTAAGTCTCTACAACAAAAGAACTAGTATGAACGTTATTTGAATTTAAACTCAGAATCTCTGTTAAATCAATATTGATTAGTTCATCAATAATCAGGTTTTACAGTGAATCCAAATATGAATCACAATCAAATATGTATTTTGTCAAATGAAAAGGTTAAACCGGAGTTTCCATTACCTGTGACTTGCAAGCACATAAGGGCTAAAGAAATTTACCTCCTTTGATGATCTGTAAAGATGTGGCCAGGGTATTTGATGAAGAGTGGGGTAATCGGCCTCAAGTTGCAGGTCAGATCTGGATCTTTATCTCCATACAACAGGTCAGGATCGAAATAGGAAACCAAATCCTTCTGTTATCAGATCTGAAGTAGAAACATGAACCTTGCCCCAGCTTCGTCCTGGAGAGAAGATGAAGACGCGATCTGCTCTGGCCGGCGAGGAAGGAATTGCTACAGCACCTATGGAGGTCACGACAGGACTTCTCTGCACGGTGATGAAGAATAGTTATCGCCGGACTCCTCTGTAGAAGACCTCCACTTCGCCTGTTCCTCTGTTGACGAGATCGATCCCCGGCGTCGGAGGGGAAGAAGATCTAGAACCGGCGATGAAGAGGAGAAAAGGCACGGGAGTTTTTAGAAAGGATCCGGGATTTCTAACCTTGTTCACCCGTAAAGCATGAAAATGAATTTCCATTTTAGGTTCTTTAATAGGAGAGAAACCCAAAATAGGAGTTACCAAAATTTTCAGCTTTAATGGGAAAAATTAACATCCATTGAAACTGAAAACTCCTTTTAATTCAATTCATGATCATGATAAAAACGTGCCAAGGAAGAGACCGAATTCGCGTCCTGAATTTACGAGACAGTCTGGCCCACCTATCACAGGCTTCGACCGTTCGCGCGACTGAATTAACGCGCGCTCGAGAGAGTCTGAATAGACCTTAATTTTCGCGTACGACTTTATTGGGACGCATCGATGAATCGAGTCCACTAAACGGAAAATTTCCAACATTCTCCCACTTGGACTTATATTCATCGTAACTTATGACGTTCCGTATAAAATCTTCACTAAACTTAAGGGTACCATTAGCGAACGCGATATTAAGAGTCTACTCCCACGTCAATCCGGTCCAACCAAATCCTTCACTCCGAATCATGGCGGCAACCGCATCATTGAGCGACGCCGTGGAGCCCTAGGTGTTGACTCTTAGTGGTTTGAAAATCATCCCCAAGGTAACCCTAACCCTTCCCCTCCTTGCTCCAACATCCCCCGCCGTTTTCCCCTCTCTTACAGCCGCTGAACCCCCTCCCCTTGCCGCCGACCTGCTGCTGGACAGCCCCCCTGCAGAGCCTCCCTTCCTCCAGCCGCCGACCCCCGCCCCCCCCCCCCCCCCCCCCCCCCCCCCCCCCCTTTCCTACAGTGCCGCCGCACCCCCCCCCCTTCCCGCCCAGCCACCACCCCTCATACCCCCACCGACCACTCCTCCTGGTCCCTACCTACAGCCGACCCCCCCCCCCCCCCCCCCCCCCCCCCATCTCCTTCTTCGTGGAACCACTTCCGTAAATCCCCCCAAACCCTAGATCAACTCAGATCCAGGTTTTCCCCTCCCCGATCCGCTATTTCCTCCACCGTTTACCCCATCGTTGCCCGGATCCGATCCCTAACGTCGGATCTACCACTCCCGTGCCCGGATCTATCCGTATTTGTTCGGATCTATCCGTTTTCAGCCTTCCCTCTCTGTTTTCCACCGTGGACAGCCACCGATCATATTTCCGGACCCGGATCTACTCCCATAACCACCGGATCTTCCCCGCCTCGGACATCTCCTTTATTTTGTGGTTTGTTTGTTGTATGGACGTTTATTTTCCGCATTGATATATTGTTTGACTATCCTATTTGTTGGAGATATTGGCTTGTGAAATTGTGTTGTTAGAATTTTGATTGCAGGAAGGAGCAGTCGTTAGCACTTATTTTCTGGCCCTCCGTTTGGAGGAAAGCCGTCTTAATTGCTGAAATTGTAAATTGCTCTTTGCTGAATTATTAATGCGTGGGTTATGTTTCATTCGTAAAATAATTTGTTGCGCGGAAATTTGCATTCTCATATAGTGTCACCCGTGTCCACTCACCTTGGTAAGCCTACTTAGCATTGCACGCACCCTACCCTACATCACAATTGCATGTACATCACACCATTTTGAATTCCTACGACACTTCATGAACACCTACTCATTAGAGCTACTTAGGACATGATTACACTGAGATTTATCCCGCGTCACAACTCCCTCTAAACGATTAATAGGAGGGTCATATCAAATGACCCCAAATCAATCTGGCTCTAAAATTGCCTCAATTGCCTGATCCGATCCTTATGTGAACTTATCATCATACATTGGTCGCACACTAGTCCATCTAACTCAACACAGGTTGAAAATGTGGAAACATATACCAACACACACTTGTGGCGCACATCAACAATGTTAGGTGTTCCACATAGGATATGAATCAAGCTAACAACTTTCTTTAAGAAATCATTGTATTTTGTTTACTTCTATTCATAATCATATGATAAAGTATTGCAAGGGCATGAGATTGAGAAAGAAAGAGATTATGTTGTATTGTTAAGCATGTTTTATGTACCCAACATTATTATGACTTCCTTGATTAGAGATGTTACATCTAGGTATACTTCCTTGTTTTTGGCCTAGATTTCTTTGTACTTCCAAATTTATATGCAGACTAGCATACTAATTGTGTTGTCTATATGATATATGATATTACTTAAGCGTTAAGAATATGATGTTGTGGTTACTTTCAAAAAAATAGGATTAGTTGCCAATATGTACTGTTCTATTTTATTTGATGCGTTTTATTTAGTTAAAATCATGTCTACAATTGAAACTAAGCACTTAGAATTTTTGGTTTGAGTATAATAAAGTGTTACATGTGGCAAGTCTTAATCACTGTCATATCTTTTTTATTTTTAGGTGTATGGGGAGCACCAGAACGAAGTTGTTCAAGGAATTGAAGGCTAAAACTAGTATAATCCATTATTAAAGTTTCCTTCAAAATATTAATTTTTGTGTCTGAGCAATCCTAAGCTAAAATGTTATGTATATAAATTTTTGTTTTTATTTTTGCAGACAAGCAGTGCAAGGTGAAAAAAAACTTATGAATGTTTTGTGTGTAATAGTTCTGAAATGAAAATTATTCCATCTTTATCTTATTTAAATGCAAAATTTTGTTTGAGTTTTAGTTTGCTCTTTTATTTTCTCAGAATTATCATTTTCATATCAATTATGAGTATTCGGGTCGGGGAATGTTATAAATGGTTTCTTGGGATTCTTGAAATACTTGGATCTTGAGTGAAAGTTCAAGCTGGATTGTGTGAAAAAAAAAAAACGAGTTTGCAAGATAACAACTCACTGGAAGAACGGAGCTCACTGTTACTTCTATTCATAATCTTGTGATAAAGTATTGCAAGGGCATGAGATTGAGGCTTCGTTTGGGGGGGGCTTATTTTCACCGGTCAAGCGGTTACGACCGCATGAATCGAACCTTAATTAGGGTCCGGTTCATACGGTCGTAACCGCTTGACCGGTAAAAATAAGTCCCCCCAAACATAGCCTGAGAAAGAAAGAGATTATGTTGTATTGTTAAGCATGTTTTATCTACCCAACATTATTATGACTTCCTTGATTAGAGATGTTACATCTAGGTATACATCCTTGTTTTTGGCCTAGATTTCTTTGTACTTCCAAATTTATATGCAGACTAGCATGCTAATTGTGTTGTCTATATGAGATATGATATTAAGTAAGCGTTAAGAATATGATGTTGTGGTAACTTTCAAAAAATTTAGGATTAGTTGCCAATATGTAATGTTCTATTTTGTCTTGATGCATTTTATTTAGTTAAAACCATGTCTACAATTAAAACTATGCACTTTGAAATTTTGGTTTGAGTTACAATAAAGTGTTACATGTGGCAAGTCTTACTCACTGTCATGTCTTTTTTATTTTTAGGTGTATGGGGAGCACCAGAACGAAGTTGTTCGTTCAAAGAAGGCTAAAAGTAGTATAATCCATTATTAAAGTTTCCTGCAAAATGATAATCTTCTTTGTGTATGAGCAATCAAAGCTAAAATGTTATGTATATAAATTTTTGTTTTTGTTTTTGCAGAAGAGCAGTGCAAGGTGAAAAATATTCCATCTTTATCTTATTTAAATGAAATTTTTTGTTTGGGTTTTAGTTTGTTGGTTTATTTTTGCAGAATTATCGTTTTCATATCAATTATGTATATAAATTTCACCAATGGAACACTCTTTCTCCGCAGCATCTCGGTGCCTACTATCCGCATAGGCTCCAGCCGGACAGACCTGTCGGTCTCCACAGGACCAGATGTAGTTATAACATGCTGATCAGGGCGAAGCAAGGCCCTCCGAAGGGAGGACACATGGAAAGCGTCATGTAAATTCTCCAACTTTGACGGTAACATCAACCGATAAGCTAAGGGGCCAATCCGCTCCAGGATGGTATAAGGCCCCATATAACGAGGGCTGAGCTTCTTCCTTCCCCGAACCCGAGACAGCCCGTGCATCGGCCTGATCTTCAAGAACACCTTGTCTCCAACATGGAATTCCACTGCCCTGTGCTTTTTCTCATAATATTTTGCCTGCCTGCTCTGCGCTTCAAGCATGCGGTCTCAAATCAGTCTGACCATTTCATCGATATCATCGATGAATTTCACCCCTAACGCCTTCGGGTCCTCATCTTGGACCCATGACAAAGGTGTCTTGCACCTCCTCCCATATAATGCCGCATAAGGAGCCATGCCGATGCTCGCCTGATGACTGTTATTATAAGAGAACTCTACCAAGGGCAGAAGTCTCTCCCACGGCTCACCTCGATCCAAAACACAAAGGCGCAACAAATCTTCTAGGGTCCTGATCGTCCGCTCTGACTGGCCATCCGTCTGAGGGTGGAAGGCCGTGCTAAAAGTCAAACCTGAGCCCAAATAAGCTTGCACTGCTTTCCACTCCTTGGAGGTGAAGCGACCGTCGTGGTCCGAAACGATAGTTTTGGGCACTACATGATAGCGAACAAACTGCTCGACGAAGAGTCTCACCAACACGTCAACATGTGTATCCTTCCTCATCGGTATAAACCTCGCGACCTTCGTCAGACAATCCACAACCACCCATACAGAGTCATTCCCGGAGCGGGAACGAGGTAGCCCGTGAACGAAATCCATGGATATATCTTCAAACTTTCACTCGGGAATGGACAACGGCTGCAACAACCCAGCCAGGTTTTTTCACTCTGCCTTTACCTTCTGGCATGCCTCGCAGTGAGTGACAAAATAGGTGACATCCCGCTTCATCCCTGGCCAAAACATCGTCCTCCGCAAGTCGGTATACATCTTGACAATCCCGGGATGCACTCATGCACCGAATATTTAGTGCAGTGAGCCTCCTTCATTATGTCTTCTCGAATCCCTCCTCCCGCGGATATGTATAACCTGCCATGGAAATGAACAAGATCCTCCTGCATGGTGTACTCCCCCGCGTTTCCAGCCTCCACTGCTCGAAGTATAGATTCTAGGGCATCATCCTTCCTTTGCTCCGCTTGGATGCGGTCTCGAATATCACAAACTATGCTCATCGCGGCCAGGTATTCGGCGAAAACCTCTGGATCGGCTCTAGACACGAGCGTGATCTGCATCTCCTCGAGCATCCTTACCAACTCCATGGCCATCAACCGTGACTCTGGGCTGGATGTCCTCCTGCTCAGTGCATCGGCCACCAAATTTGCCTTCCCTGGGTGATAGTTTAGCGTGTATTCATAGTCGCACAAAAACTCAATCCACCGCCGCTGCCTTAAATTTAGATCATTTCGGGTGTGTATGTACTTTAAGTTTTTGTGATCGGTGAATATCTCGCAGTGAACACCATATAAATAATGCCTCCAAATCTTCAAGGCAAAAATCACTGCACCCAGCTCCAGATCATGCACCGGATAATTCACTTCATGCTTCTTAAGCTGCCTTGAAGCATAAGAAATCACGTTCCCGTGCTGCATCAGTACAACACCCATCCCCTGAAAAGATGCATCTGTGTAAACCTGAAATCCTTCCTTCCCAGATGGAAGAGCAAGGATCGGGGCTGAGGTGAGGCGATCCTTCAGCTCCTGAAATGCAACATCACACTGAGGTGACCACACGAATGACACCTCCTTCTTGGTCAGCGCAGTGAGTGGAAGAGCGATTTTCGAGAACCCCTCGACAAACTTGCGGTAGTACCCGGCAAGTCCCAAAAAACTGCGCACATCTGCTGCTGACTTCAAAGACTGCCATTCCTTCACTGCACGAACCTTAGCAGGGTCCACGGCCAATCCTGCCCCACTGATGACATGACTCAAGAAGGCAACCTTCCGGAGCCAAAACTCGCATTTGCCGAACTTGGCGAACAACTGATGCTCCCTCAGCTTCGCTAACACCAACTCCAGATGCGTCCAATGGTCCAATATCGACTTTGAATAAACCAGGATGTCGTCGATGAATACAATCACGAAGTCGTCCAGATAAGGCTCAAACACCATGTTCATCGGGCTCATGAATGCAGAGGGGGCATTAGTGAGCCCAAAAGGCATAATCGTAAACTCATATAACCCGTACCTCGAGCTGAAAGCAGTTTTCTGGATGTCCTCCTCCTGAATCCTCAACTGATAATAACCAGAGCGCAAGTCGAGCTTGGAGAACCACTGTGCTCCTCCAACTGATCGAAGAGCTCGTCGATCCGCGGCAGGGGATAAGTGTTCCGGACCGTCAGCTGGTTGAGCTCCCGATAATCTACACACAAGCGGAGCGAATCGTCCTTCTTTACGAACAGAACCGGGGCTCCCCAGGGTGACGAACTAGGGCGAACGAACCCTGAGTCCACCAACTCTTGCAATTGTACTCGGAACTCCGCTAACTCCTTAGGTGCCATTCTGTACGGGGCCCGAGAAACAGGCTTAGCATCCGGTGCTAGCTTTGTAACATCCCAAAATTCATAGCCTGGTCGATTGAACCCATAGGGGACCTAACTGGTTCAATCGACCCCTTTTGGTGAGTCTATTCATGACCAATGTGATCTTCTTGGTCTTGTGAACCAATTTCAATTGGTTTTCTCCAATTTTCGAGTTATAATGACTCAAACAGGCTTTTTGAGCAAATGAGTTCAGAATAGACTCCCGTCATTGATGTTACACTCGTAAGACCAGTACCGATCCAACGACGTTTGTTTCGTCGCTTTTCGATGCTTATATATGAGGTCGACCAAAACAGTCGCCTCGAGCTACGCGACGCCTCAAATATGATTATTGTGCAAATAACCTCATAATCGACCTTAGTTTGTTTTGTTAGACTCGTAAAGCCGATACGAGTCCAACGGAGTCGACCACACTCAATTCCGATGAGTATCGGAGAATCTGTCGTGTCGACGCGACTTTAAGTAACGTATCTATCCACGTTTGTGAAATCGAGCAAACAGACTCGGAATTCACCTCAGTCAGTTTTGTTAGACTCAGGAGGCCAATACGAGTTCAACGAAACTGTCCGCGCTCGATTCGGATGAGAATCGGCGAAATTATAATGTGGTCTGCGGATAACATATTTATCCAAAATGGTGAAATAGGTGAAACGACCTCGCAATCAACCACAATCAGTCTTGTTAGACTCGTAATAATTGTACGAGTTCAACGAATCTATCCGTTTGCGATTCCGACGTCGTTTGAAAGGTTTTTGACATTTACGTAAATTAGCCGCAAACGCTCCGACAAGCATAAAATGAGCAAACGAACTCGAAACTGATCGCGACTCGTCTCGATGGATCCGTATCGTCGAGGCGGTCGTAACGAGCCCGTCCGGGGCAAATTTCGAGCCCTCTAGAGCAAGATACTGGAGTTTGAATGCTACTAATAATAATATCAATTATTATTATTATTATAATATATTTATAAATCAATATATATAAATATAGAGTTAGGTTAGAGATCAACATACCCGATATCCCCTCCTCCCAGCAGCTGCGCCGTCAACACCTCCCCCCTTGCCGATCCAGCGCCTCCTTCCCCTCCCCATTCCGGCCGGCAAGGTCCTCCTCCACCATCTTCTCCTACTCCGGCGTCTCTCTTCCCTCCCTCTCTAGCTTCCATGGCAAGAGCTTCCTCCGGCGCTGCTCAACTTATGGCGAGCCTTCTCCGGCGCATCCTCCCTCCGGCGAAGCCAAGCTCCGACGAGCTCTCCAAACCGCCGCCCCTCTCCTCCTCACGGCAAGATCTCGAGATACCTTATCTCCTCCGGTCTAGATCCGACCGCCCTTCTCTAACAAGCCTCTACCGATCTCCTCTCCTCCATGGCCGAACTCCATCTCCAACTTCGCCGGCCTCTTCCTCGCCAAACGGCCATGGCCGGCCAGCGATCTCCCCTCCCAGATTTCTCTCCACCAAGGCTTGAGATCTCCTCTTTCGAAGACCCAAAACAGCGAGCCCTGCTCTCCGAAGGTCAGGCAACACCACTTCGACGAGATCCGATTTGGCGAGATCCGGCGCCGGGAGCGACGCGCAAACGCCGCATACACGGCTATTGGGTAACATGCACGGACACAAGGTGCGTTCTTCCTCGACTCCTCCCTCCCGCATAGATCTTAAGTATCAATTGTAGAAACCTTCTCGCAAAGGCCCCATTTTTTCCGGCGACCCGCGGACACCCGAGCGTAGTCGTGCTCGGCGTGGTCGCGGATCATTTTTGAGTGGGTCCTTGCGACCCCTCTCCGCGAGTTTCGGGGTGCGACTCGACGATAATTAAATATTATTGCTCGCGCGGTCGAAACAACGATGATTGCGGGGCGGCCAATAATATTGTTGCGCGCGCGGTCGAAACAACGACGATCGCGCGGCGGTAAAGAATATCGATGCGCGCGATCAAATAACAACGCTCGCACGTCAAGAATTAATATTAAATGGTGCGGTGAGTTCGACAGTAGATTTTGCGATGAAAATTCGTGTTGATCGCGCAATGGAAATCAACGAAGAATCCTGCGACGAAAATCAATAATGGAGTCCGCAATGAAGATCAACAATACTTCTGGCAGAGATCGACGATGGAACATGCGACGAACTCAACGGAGAACCGCGCAATGGAAATAAATGGTGAAGCTTGCGGAGGAGACTGACGTCGAAGATGAAATCAAGTCTGCTGTCACTTGATTCAGATTTAGGGTAGAATCGTCGAACCAAGGAAGCATCGTCAATTTCAATATTGTTGAACCAACGACATGATACCTTCTAAGGGTATTATCGTAACCGCAGATAATCGATGCTCTGGAGCGGATAGTCCAATTCCTGGTTTAGAATTGAGGATAGTAACCCTTGGAATGCTTAGACGAGTCTGAAGATAAAATCATGTTTAATGAATTTAGACTTGAAGAATTAGTAGGTCTGAGCCTATTATGATGAAACCAGGACCGAACATGAAACGAGGATCACAGTCTCGATTTTATGAATCTATAAGATGATTTCAGTGGGAGTGGACGAGAGTGCGTCACGGACCCTAAATGTAGGATGTGATTAATGACCTAGACTCGATCTCGCGGGTTGATCCAGTCTTGATGAACATAACCTTATATTGGAAATGAACCAGGTTTTTGAATCCTCAATAAGTATGTTTGAAGTTAATAGTGACAATCCTGACCTGATAAGGGTAAGATGAACTGTGTGATTGAATGAGAATATAGATTGAGGAGCGAATAATGTTGTATTACATTATAGGTTACTAAGTATAAAAGTTGATGAATTGTAACTGTTGACAATCTTGAATATGATAGGGTGTTCATTTCCCCTAAGTGATGAAGAGTGGTTTGAGACTCTCATCAAGCAGATCTATAACGTCCACCAGTAATGCAGAGAGTGCTAGGGTGGGACGATACACTAGTTGGGTGCCTTTTACCTCATGTGTGATGATTAGTAGGGTGTTCTTTCCCCTAAGTGGTTGTTTGTATGTTTGCATGTGTTTGATGTGGCGGGTCGCTGGCTCTCGCGGTGGCACACTCCGGAGGGTTCGTACAGTGACTCTAGGATAGCCCCACGGTCGAACAACAGCGTGCGCCCTAGCCTAGTTTGTTGTTTGTGTAGGTGTTAGCCACCTGGAGTTTGACCTGAGCTATGCCTCGGTTCTTTTGTTTGTTCCGCCAGTATGGGCGAAGACTGAGTACGGGCCCGAATTGCCGTACGTAAGGCCTAGGGATGATTGTGCTTAAATACTCTAGAAGTGGCCAGGACGTGCCACTGCCACCGTTTGGCCACGACGGTGGTGCCTGTGGGCTTAGCTACCCCACGAATAAGTGTCCCAGTCGTTAGTTGGTACTTCGGTTTCGATCGAGTGCTTACGTCTCGACACTGTTTGAATTGTTAGTGTGATGCTGACATAAATTTCACGTGCACCTTTGATGATGATGTTAATCCCAGTTGGGTTTATACTTTTACTTATACTGCTCTTAGATGATAGCATGTTTCATACTGTTCAGCTTAGCTTTCGTTGGGTGTGTGAGTGTGGACACCGCTAGGTTCGAAACAGTAGAACTTATACTTTCACTGTCTTTTATATACTGCTTACTTATATGCTCACAACTGATAGGTTGCTACTTTACTCATCACATATTATACTACTCGTCTGTTATACTATTGCATATATACTGCCTGTCACTTTCTGCAGCGTGGTATTTCCCTCCCTTGAGCGTTAGGGCTTTGGGGGGAGCGGGAAGAACCACTCAGTCTAGTTTGACTGACGCGTTCGCGCTTATCATTTTTAGGCGGAGACTCCGTTGATGGCAACGCAACCATGGGTGTTTCTGAAGCTATGACGTGAACTTGACGTGGACTTGGCGTGGAGACAGAAGGCATGATGATGATCGTTGCTACCCTTGGCAACATCATCAGTCATATAGTTAGCTTATTAGATTTACATATTTACTGCACTTATATATCATCTTTCATCCGGTTTGGTATGTTACTTGTGAGCCCCCGGATTTTCTATAGACTGTTGTACTTGGACTGTGGGGCCATCGTGCCGTTGTTGTGGCTATTTCTGTCTTGTTCTATATACTCATATATTTCTGTGCTCTACTACGTGGCTGCTAGTCTTCCGCTAGTGTTACTTCCGCTACTGCTCATAGTGAACCCTGGTTGGGGTGTGATGGTTGTTCGCTTAACACCATCGTCAGTTCGTAGCTTGGAAGAGAATGATGGGAGAGGGTTGAGACGTTCATACCTCTACTCTTCCGTTATTCCCTTCTTGTTGCGGATTGGCGGTGGTGTGCGATAAGATCTCCTGTTCGTGTCTAGTTTCGAAGGGGGGTCTTACAAGCTTAATCTGGAAGTCTAACTCCCTAGGCGGGGGTAATCCGGGTAGTTTTTCAGGGAAAACATCAGGAAAATCCCGAACTACCGGTACATCCTTCATATCGGCCCCCATCTCCTTCATCTCAAAACAGATTATGAACACCTCATCGCCTTGCTCGTGAGACTTTACAACCTGTACAAAGGACAACAAGTTCCGAGATACGAATCTTATACCTTGAATTACCACCTCTGAGTCGTCATGCCTCAGCGTGATCCGCTTTGCCACACAGTCGATCTTCGCGTGATTCCAATGCAACCATGTCATGCCCAAGATTAGATCAAAGTCTGGCATCCGCAGAACCGTTGCCGGTGTCTCAAATTGCTTCCCACCGATGGATATTACCATGTTGCACTTGGCGGTAGATAGTATCTCTGAGCCATCCGAAAGGCGCACCCTCCTGGGGGCTCCCTCGAAACACTGCACCGCACCCAGTTCACTCATGAACTCTTCAGATACAAACGAATGAGTGGCACCCGTATCGAAAAGAGTAAGGGCGGGCTTACTGCAAATAAGCACGGTACCTGGGGTTTTTAAATCATGCACACTTAAGCATAATAGTTATGAAAAGACGAAACTAAATGCATGATTACCTGTGATGACCTCCTGCGGGTCTCGTTCCCGAGTTAGATCCAAAGCGTATACCTGCTCCTGAGCAGGCCTGGGGTTCCTACCCTGCCGACCTTGGCCTCGACCTCTACCTCGACTGTATAACCCCGATATTCTCCAGGCAAGGAAATCGAGCGAGACGGGAGTGACGAGATCTGGGCCTCGCCAAGATCGACTCCCAGCCAGTGAGACCTCGGCAGACCAACAGTGGGCCAACGCGGTCCTCGCGGGAACCTCGTCAGCAGACCCTCGTCCTCGCGAGAATTCCTTCAGCAGGGTTCTCACAAAACGACCCCCCGAAAGAGAGGTCGCGGGTCGTATTCGCGAGAGGGTCCGCGAGAACTCCTTCAGCAAAGCTCTCGCGAGGCGATCCCCCGGATTGATCCGCGAGAAGTCCTGCGAGAGCTCCTACAGCAAGGTCATCGCAACCCCTTTTTCGTAAATCATTAGGGGCAACTTACCATTTTACCCTTGGTGGTCTGCCCTTAGCCTCTCCAAACAGCGGAGCTTGGCTGTTAGCAGACCCATTTGGGGTGCAGATAGTAAAATCTAAAGACAGAATCCTGTTATTTGCAGACCAGACCAGAAAATCTATAAATAGGACCTTAAAGGCACCTTTGGAGAGGATGGGACTTCAGCTTCTCTCTCCTTAGGCTTTCTTTGGTTAGCATTTCCAGAGCTCTCCAAGGTGCCCAAGTCTCAGCTTTGGCTTGGGAGGGGAAGCGCTCAACGATCTTCCGGGTTAGTGGAGGGACCTCCTCGCTGTGACTAAGGTCTTAGTCAAATTCTTAATCTCCCGTCCTACCTCTTCCGAGGGACCGGTAAGGGCTAGCTGCCCCTCAATTCGTTGAGGGCCCCGAGCTTCACAGGAGATCGAGAAATCGGTTTCAACATTTTGGTGCGGTGAGCGTGGAGCGTGGCTGGTTCAAGAAAGTTCCGGAGAAGGGTTATGGCGGGAGGCGAGGAGCAAGGCGAGGAGTTCAGCGAGGCACCCCAGGCGGCGATGGCCAGGATGCTCGCAGACTTCAGAAAGGAGATGCTCGATACCTTGGGGTTCACGGTGTAGGCTCTGCGAAGCGAGTTCGCGACCCCAGCACCTCAGGTTACCCCTCCCCCACCGATGGCTGGCGAGAATGCCCCGGGGGGAAGAGCTGGAAAGGAAATTGCCGTTGGACCAGGACATGACAGGGAGGGACGAGTGCTGTTCGCCAGTCCGGCGAGCCCGGTGTTGGCGAGCTCCGTGCCGGCGAGTTCGGTGCCGACAAGCTCTGCCCCAGCGAGCGCGGCGCAGGCAAGCGCGCGCCAGGAGGATGCGGCGACGGTCGGGGCGGTTCAGGCAAGCGTCGCCCTCGCGAGTGCGATCTCAAGCTTGGCGAGCGAGCTAGGTCCGCAAGCCGAGCGAGAAAAGATGGCTGGAGGGGGAAGTCCCTTCTGCGAGTTGGTGTTGTCTGCACCCGTTCCAACGGGATTCGGAGAATGGGACTTCAGCTTCTCTCTCCTTAGGCTTTCTTTGGTTAGCATTTCCAGAGCTCTCCAAGGTGCCCAAGTCTCAGCTTTGGCTTGGGAGGGGAAGCGCTCAACGATCTTCCGGGTTAGTGGAGGGACCTCCTCGCTGTGACTAAGGTCTTAGTCAAATTCTTAATCTCCCGTCCTACCTCTTCCGAGGGACCGGTAAGGGCTAGCTGCCCCTCAATTCGTTGAGGGCCCTGAGCTTCACAGGAGATCGAGAAATCGGTTTCAACATTTTGGTGCGGTGAGCGTGGAGCGTGGCTGGTTCAAGAAAGTTCCGGAGAAGGGTTATGGCGGGAGGCGAGGAGTTCAGCGAGGCACCCCAGGCGGCGATGGCCAGGATGCTCGCAGACTTCAGAAAGGAGATGCTCGATACCTTGGGGTTCACAGTGTCGGCTCTGCGAAGCGAGTTCGCGACCGCAGCACCTCAGGTTACCCCTCCCCCACCGATGGCTGGCGAGAATGCCCCGGGGGGAAGAGCTGGAAAGGAAATTGCCGTTGGACCAGGACATGACAGGGAGGGACGAGTGCTGTTCGCCAGTCCGGCGAGCCCGGTGTTGGCGAGCTCCGTGCCGGCGAGTTCGGTGCCGACAAGCTCTGCCCCAGCGAGCGCGGCGCAGGCAAGCGCGCGCCAGGAGGATGCGGCGACGGTCGGGGCGGTTCAGGCAAGCGTCGCCCTCGCGAGTGCGATCCCAAGCTTGGCGAGCGAGCTAGGTCCGCAATCCGAGCGAGAAAAGATGGCTGGAGGGGGAAGTCCCTTCTGCGAGTTGGTGTTGTCTGCACCCGTTCCAATGGGATTCGGAGAATGGGACAGAGTGTACTACAATGGCAGAGACGACCCGGTTCAGCATCTGCAGTCTTTCGAGGACTCGGTCTCCATCAGGCCGATGTCCGATGCCTTCAAGTGTCGGCTCTTCGCCGTCACTCTCAAGGAAAAGGCCAGGGATTGGTTTCATCAGCTCCCTACAGGCTCAATCTACGCGTTCGAGGACCTGCGCCGAAGTTTTTTGCTGAGATTTTCAACTTCAAAAAAGAGGAAGAAGGACGCCGATTCCCTCTTCGCGGTAAAGCAGGGGCCCAGGGAGACGTTGGCTCAGTATGCAGATCGGTTCCAGGAGGAAGTGCAGCTCACTCAAGGTGCCCGGGTTTGCACTTCAACTCGCCTTCACGGTTGGGTTGAAGGAGAGTTTCTTCAAGATGACGTTGAAGAGGAAGGCCCCCGTCTCTTATGAGGAGCTGATGGAAAGGGTGGCAGAGGAAGTAGCAAGTGAAGAAGCTAACCCGGAGCTCACCAAGAGGCTAGCAAAGCTTAGTGAACCGGAGATGAGACAGCAGGAGGTCAGAAGAAGGGAAGAGCCCCGGGCCCCGGAGGGGGGATGGAGGCCGCAAGGTGGAGGAATGCAGGGGCAGGGAAGGGGTTACGGCCCAGGAAGGGGTAACCGTTTCGAAGGGCAATGGAGACCCCCCCAGTTGGGGTGGAGGCAGGGTCCGATGCAGTTACCTCCTCCGCCTCAACAGGCCATGGCAATTGGCCGGGGAAGAGGAATAGGAAGGGGAAGAAGAGGAGAGGCGGAAGCGGCAGCCGCTAGGAGGAGGAGGAGGAATAGGGTGGCGGAGGCCGAGGCAGGGGGGTGACGTTGCCGTATTGCATCTTCCATGATGTGGAAGGCCACTCAACGGACACCTGCCCGGAGTTTCTGGAAGTGAAGAGGGGCAGAGCGCCCCCACCACAGCAGCTGCAACCAGTGAGGATCGTGGAGGTCGAACCTCGAGAGGAGGAAGAGGAAAGGTGCGAGGATAGAGCGGATCTGGGGAATAGAGGAGGGATCGGGGTGATCCATGGAGGGGTAGGGGTGGAGGCGACCCGCAAGGCTAGTCTCCATACCATCTACCGCCGGAGCATAGCGTCAACATCCACCGCTCCACCCCCGGCCGAAAAAATTATTTTCACCCAGAAGGACATGCCGAGCTACGAGGATCCGTTCTGCGACGCGCTGGTCATCCAGACAGCGATCGAGAACTTCACCGTCTCCCGAATCCTAGTGGACAACGGGAGTTCGGTCAATGTTATCTTCAAGAAGGCGTTCGACAAGATGGAGGTGGAACCCAGAAGGGTGTTGGCCTCAGATGGCCCGCTGTTCGGATTTTCGGGGGAGAGGAAGGAAGTGGAAGGAGGAGTAGGGCTTCATGTGACCTTGGGTGGGCAGTCCCGGAACTGTCGTTTTGTCATAGTGGACGCCCCGAGCAGTTACAGCGCCATCTTCGGACGGCCACTCATCAGCGCGTTCCGCTGTGTCCCTTTCACTTTTCATCAATGCCTTAAGTTCAACGACGGAGGGGTCCAGGTGCGGATCAGGGGGGATCCCAAGGTGGCAAGACAGTGCTACGTAACAGCTGTCAACACCATCTCCTGGATGGGAGAAGCTGAGGAGTGGGATAAGATGATGGAGGAGGCGGCCGAAGCCGGAAGCATGGAGGTAGCCGAGGAGAAGAGGGAGGGAGATGAAGTCCATGCCCAGGAAGGGGTAGCTGAGGTACCCCGGGCGGAAGGAAAGGAAGAAGAAGAGAAGGCCCAGGAGGGAAGGGCGGAAGAACTGATGGTGGTAGAAAAGGAAGTCGAGGAAGAAACCCAGGCCCCCACTCGTGTCGAAGAGGAAAGGGCTTGGGGAGAGCAGTCCCGGTTGGAGGCTGTGGACGAGGTAGTAGAGCTCGAGGTCACCACCCGGCTGGGGGTGGTGGAAAAAGTCCGGGTCAGCGGAGAACTCAGCCCGGAAGATCAAGCGGAGATCCTGGCTTGCGTACAGAAGAACGTGGACGTCTTCGCTTGGAGCGCCGCGGAAATGCCCGGGATCGATGCGGATGTGGCTTGCCACCGCCTCAACCTCGACCCCGGCACCCGCCCCATCCGGCAAAAGAGGAGGGCCGTCGCGGACGAGCTAGAAGGGCACATCCGAGAGGAAGTGGGCAAGCTCCTGCAGGCCGGGTTTGTATCGGAGATCCAGTATCCAGGCTGGGTCTCCAACGTCGTTATGGTAAAGAAGGGAGGAGGTAAGTGGCGTATGTGTATCGACTTTTCGCTTCTTAATAAATCATGCCCGAAAGATTGCTACCCCCTGCCCAGAATCGACGCGCTGGTTGACTCAGCCGTTGGTTTTTCTGTAATGTCTTTCTTAGATGCTTTTTCAGGTTACCATCAAATCCGCATGCATCCCCCGGACATCAAGGATGTTTCCTTCATCACGGGGGATGGATGTTATTGCTATAAGATGATGCCCTTCGGACTCAAGAACGCAGGGGCTACGTACCAAAGGATGATGGATAGGGTCTTCCGCGAGCAGAAAGGAAGAAACTTAGAAGTCTATGTTGACGACCTCATGGTGAAGAGCCGAGACCTTGGGACTCACCTCCGAGACCTCGAAGAGACATTCGGGACCCTGCGGCGATACAAGATGAAACTCAATCCCCTGAAATGTGTCTTCGGGGCGAGCCGAGGGAAGTTCCTGGGCCATTTGCTCACCCCCGCGGGAGTGGAACCTAACCCGGACAAAGTCAAAGCGGTGATGGAGTTGGGGTCGCCAAGAAATCCGAAAGAGGTTCAGAGCCTCACAGAGAAGTTGGCGGGGCTCAGCAGGTTCCTCTCCAAGGCTGGAGAAAAGTGTGCGCCGTTCTTCAAGGTGCTGCGGGGTAACAGGAAGTTTGAATGGACCCCGGAGTGCGAGAAGGCCTTCCAGGCTCTGAAGGAACAGCTCACCCAAACTCCTCTGCTCCAGGGACCGAGGCCAGGAGAAGACCTCTCCCTGTACCTGGGGGTGGGATCCGAAGCAGTAAGCTCCGTGTTAATCCGGGAGGAAGGGAAGAAACAGTTCCCTATCTACTACGTCAGTCGAGTGCTGAAGAAGGCAGAGCTCCGGTACCCGATTTTGGAAAAGTTGGCCTTCGCATTAGTGGTGTCAGCCCGGAGGCTCCGACCCTACTTTCAAGCCCATTCAATTAAAGTAGTGACGGACCACCCGCTCCGCAAAATCATGGAAGGGGTGGAGCACTCAGGAAGGTTGGCAAAGTGGTCCGTGGAGTTAAGCGAATTCAATATCACGTTCGTACCCAGGACGTCCATCAGGGCCCAAGCGGTGACAGACTTCATGGCCGACTATGCGGCCGAAGTAGGGGAGCACGAGCCACCTCCCCCAGAGGCATGGAAGATGTTGGTGGACGGAGCGTCGGGAAAATACTCCTATGGAGGGGGAATAGTCCTGGTGAGTCCTCAGGGGACTCGGATTGAGCAAGCCTTAAACATCCATTTCCCAATCACCAACAACCAGGCTGAGTACGAAGCAGTGATAGCGGGCCTTCGGCTGGCCCAAGAACTGGGTGTGCAGGACGTGGAGGTCTCCACGGACTCCATGGTGGTAGCATGCCAGATCAAAGGAGAGTTTGAAGCAAAGGACCCAACCCTCCTACTATACCTGGAAAAAGTTAAGGGGGTCATCAGGCAGTTCCGCACCTTCTCCATCAAGCACGTGCCAAGGGAAGAGAACACCCAGGCGGACCTCCTGGCCAAGTTCGGTCCCCGAGCGGGGGGGGGGGGGGACGACTTCGGAACTCTTCCGACCCTCCATCGAGGAAAGAGAATTGATGGAAGTGGATCAACAAGCCTCGTGGATGGATCCGTTCATCACCTTCCTATCCTCCGGGCAGTTCCCTGGAGAGGGTGTGGACAAGAGACGCTTCAGGTATAAGTCCGCCTATTACTCTTTGCATGCAGGGGGGCTATATAGAAAGACTCTCTCGGGACTCCTGGCCCGTTGTGTCTCCGAGGAGGAGGTCCCGAGAGTGCTGGAAGAAATCCACTCCGGGGAGTGCGGCAGTCACTCCGGGAGTCGGACCCTGGAAGGGAGGGTGTTGAGGCAAGGCTACTTCTGGCCCACTCTCAGCAAAGATGCGGCAGAGTTCGCAAGAAAGTGTCCGAAGTGCCAGCTCTACGCTCCGCTCCAACTCCTCCCCGCTCAAAGGCTCCGGACCATCACGGCCCCCTGGCCCTTCGCCATATGGGGGTTGGACCTGGTCGGCCCCTTTCCCCAAGCCAGCGGCCAGAAGAAGTTCCTGCTGGTCATGATCGACTACTTCTCCAAGTGGGTAGAGGTGAAAGCACTTGCTAAGGTAACCTCTCAGGTTGTAAGGAATTTTGTGTGGGGAGAAATAATTTGCAGACACGGACTCCCTCTAGCTATAGTGACAGACAACGGGCCACAATTTGCGAGTGAAGAGTTTGTCGGCTTTTGCACTCAGCTCGGCATCGACCTCAGGTTCGCTTCGGTCCACCACCCGAGGAGCAATGGGCAAGTGGAGGCGGCGAACAAAATAATCGTCAACCTGCTAAAAAAGAAAGTGGAAAACCTACGAGGAAGTTGGGTGGAACAACTACCCTCCGTCCTCTGGGCCATGAGGACTACTCCGAATACCGCCACCGGGGAGACTCCATTCAAGCTCTCTCACGGGTCCGAGGCCGTTCTCCCCATAGAGTTTGAGGTGAAGACCCCCCGGGTGATCGCCGCGAGCGAGGGGGATGAAGAGTGGCTGGAAGGTAACAATGCAGAGCAGAGGCTGTCCTTGGACCTGGTGGAAGAACTCCGAGACTTGGCTACCGTCAAACAGGAAGAGGTCAAATGGCGGATGGCTCGATATTTTGACAAACACATCCGGATCAAGCACTTCCAGAAAGGGGACCTAGTCCTGAAGAAGGTCGATGCGGCTGGCAGAGGGGCCGCGGTGGGTAAGCTTAACCCCAACTGGGAGGGCCCATATATCGTAAGCGAGGTGCTCAAGTCGGGGGGGGTATCATCTCCAGGATGTGGAAGGGGTACCTCTCGACCGAGCTCGGAGTGGGGATGATTTGAAACGATTCTACCCTTGAAAGCTTTATTATGTTGTTTAATCAATGTCTTACTTTCATTTGTTATGCTTTTAACTGCTGCTATGCCGAGGTAACAAATGTTGGTGCTGGAATGCCCCAGATCGATTCCGCTCCCGGGCTCTCACTAGACGGGGGGTTCAGGTTGATCTCTGGAGAGGCTGACAAGGTTGGATGTATTGGTGCTGGAATGCCCCAGATCGATTCCGCTCCCGGGCTCTCACTAGACGGGGGGTTCAGGTTGATCTCTGGAGAGGCTGGCAAGGTTGGATATGTTGGTGCTGGAATGCCCCAGATCGATTCCGCTCCCGGGCTCTCACTAGACGGGGGGTTCAGGTTGATCTCTGGAGAGGCTGACAAGGTTGGATGTATTGGTGCTGGAATGCCCCAGATCGATTCCGCTCCCGGGCTCTCACTAGACGGGGGGTTCAGGTTGATCTCTGGAGAGGCTGGCAAGGTTGGATATGTTGGTGCTGGAATGCCCCAGATCGATTCCGCTCCCGGGCTCTCACTAGACGGGGGGTTCAGGTTGATCTCTGGAGAGGCTGACAAGGTTGGATGTATTGGTGCTGGAATGCCCCAGATCGATTCCGCTCCCGGGCTCTCACTAGACGGGGGGTTCAGGTTGATCTCTGGAGAGGCTGGCAAGGTTGGATGTATTGGTGCTGGAATGCCCCAGATCGATTCCGCTCCCGGGCTCTCACTAGACGGGGGGTTCAGGTTGATCTCTGGAGAGGCTGGCAAGGTTGGATATGTTGGTGCTGGAATGCCCCAGATCGATTCCGCTCCCGGGCTCTCACTAGACGGGGGGTTCAGGTTGATCTTTGGAGAGGCTGGCAAGGTTGGATGGATTGGTGCTGGAATGCCCCAGGTCGATTCCGCTCCCGGGCTCTCACCTAGGTGGGGGGTTCATGTTGATCTCTGGAGAGGCCGGAAGGATAACAAGTCTTTATGCTGGCAAACTCCTTCTCGCTCGGCGGGTCTGCTCGCTCGGCAAGGATAATTTTCACACCACGCGAGTGGCGAGGATCGACCCTATACGGTCCCAAACACTCGGTCCTCGGCAGAAAGTTTGCCGGCACCGGGTAAGAGCCGAGCTCTCGCAAAAAGGAAAAATGCCCCGCGAAACCTAAAGAAAGTACGCATATCAAAAGGCGTGATAAGCCTAGGGCAAACGGCGAAAGGCCCAAGCAGCCGAAACGTCCTGCACGCACCTGTCCAATAACGTGCGGCGCGAGAATGACCACCGCGAGAATAACCTCCGCGAAAGCGGATAACGCGATAAGCAAGGGCGAGACGTTCGACAAGCGAAAGCAACAAAACGAGAAAGGGAAAGCGCAGTGGACAAAACAAAATCTGCATTCTATATTTCATAATTCAGTTACAATCTTCGGCGGTCTCGCCGATCAAAAAATTACAACACAAAAGGGGGAATGGCGGCGAGCTTCAGGAATCTCCCGCAGATCCTTCTTCGTCATCACTGTCCTTCACCGGCGGGAGAGGGAGGAAGAGCTCTGGGACGATGTCTTCCAGAGTCATGTCAGCCGCGTTATCCGCCAAAAGGCCGATCGCCTTCGCCACCGAGAAAATGTAGCGGGCCGACTCTATCGATCCCACACGGATTTCTTCGTCTCGCGCTCGCCGGTCTTCTTTTAAACGGCGAGGCGAAGGGGGAACAACGGCGCGAGTGAGGTCGCTATTTAGGGTCTTCATCCCGGCCACCTCGCTCTCCAAATTCTTGATGCGAGCGTTGGCCCTCCCGGCGACCTCGACATCCTGCGAGCAAGTCCAGTTAGAGAGATGAAAGGGCTAGGGGAAAAGAGGAAGTTGTAAGTCTAGAGGACTCACCACCCTACCCTCCGCGGCAAGCAGCTTCTCCTTCAGTTGCGTGTTCTCGGCAAGAACTCCCTGGTAGGCCCTCGCGAGCTCCACATTCTGAAGCTCAAGCTGTAAGCAACGCCTCCCCGTCATATGGGCGAGCTCGGCAGAACGCAGTTGGGACCTCGCGCTCTCGTAAGCGAGGGTCCTCGCGGTCTCATCCTTATAAGACCCCGCATCTTCGCGACCATAAAGTGCGAACGAGAAGTCGAAGGCGTGACCACTGACGGTCTCCTTCTCCACCCAGGAGGGGAGGATAGAAGAGATGTCTGATGAGCCCTGATCATATACACCTTTATGGACTCATCCGGTCCGTTATTCAGTCATTTCACCGCACTTTAGCCGTGTTATAGCTTATATTTGATAGTCCATGCTAGGTGCACTTCTGGGCCCATTTTGGTGTGATACCATGCTTATCGTCATTAGTAGTTTTCATGCGCTGTTAAGTGCCACCTTCAGTGGCTGGATTTGTGGTTGTGCCGGAATAGGAGTCGTGTAGGTGTTTCCGGTGCAATTCTGCACAGGAACACTGCGCACGATCACTTGTTCTATTGCGCACGACCACTGGTCGTGCGCCACTGATCGTGTGCACTTAACCTTTTTTTTTCATGAGTTCTGTTTGGTGTAGTGCGCACGACCATCAACGCCAGTGCGCACGACCACCGGTCGTGCGCCACTGTTCGTGCGCACTTATCATTAAATTTCTGAGTTCTGTTTCGTCTAATGCGCACGACCACCGACGATAGTGCGCACGACCACCGGTCGTGCGCCACTGGTCGTGCGAACATTTTATTTTATAAATTTCGTGTCTTGCAGGTTCCACCCAGGCAGTGCGCACGATCGCAGAATTCCTGTGCGCACGACCACTGGTCGTGCGCCAATGATCGTGCGCAGTATTTATTCTAGCGCCTATTTAAACGCCTGTTCCGATTTTAGGGCGTGATCGACTTCCGGGAGCGGAGTTCCTGTCCCGTGCGCCGCCGACCACCACCTTGGGACGCCTCCACTTCATCTCCTACGCAAAGGGAAGCCTCCTCCATCCATCCCAAGTCTTCCTCCATTGTCCGTGAGTGTTCTTCACCATCCGCAAGCCTCCAAGCAGCCATTCTCTCATTTCGCCCGGTGAGAAGAAGAAGAAACCTGAAGTCGAAGACGACGGAGCTACGTAGGGAGATTGTGACAACTCTTTACGCCGGAAGCATAGTCCGCCCGAGTCCGGAGGTAGCCCGACAACCTACCATTCCGGCCGTGAACGGCCGCTAGTCTTCACCATCGGTTGTTTCTTGCCTCTTTCCTTCATTGTACTCGTTGAGCCGTGTAAACTTGAATATTGTGATGTTGTTTGTTGAAATGAATGTTTCCTTGTTGTTCTTCATGGTTTACTTGTGATTCACTTCGTTTTCCACTCACTCACTCGCGCACGCACGCAAGGTGTTTGTCCCGCGTTAGCAAGAGCTAACGGCGGCTGTGAAGAGGTGTTTGCGACCCTCACCTTCTCGCACTTGAGCACGCTCCATCCACCTCTCGAAGCACGGCATCGCGGCCGTTGCATCCATCTCACCTTGCGAAGCGGTGCTTTCGACCCGCATTTCTTTTGCTGTTGTTAAGACTAGGAAAACCAACCAAAAATCCCCTCTTTGTGTTTGTGAAACGCTTGTGTAACAATAGTCACTGCGCGATTCGTTCACTCAACCTGCATTCCTCAAGAGACCGACATCCGGGGATTCCATTCTCCACAATTATTACTTGACAGCGACCGGTGCACTTGCCGACACGCATCAATGTCCACCCTGTTGGTCTCTGGCTTCCAGGTGACAAGGGGCTCGCCAGTCTCGTCCCGACGCCTCTGGCCGAGCCCGAAGTTGTAATGATTCACCGGGATGGGGAGGACCGAGGCCCTCACCACCTCCTGGCCAGGCTCTTCGTCCTCGCCCGCCGAGAGGCCGGTGAGGTCAAACTCGTCAAAGGCAGCCTCGCGAGGTTCCTTACCTTTTGACGGAGCGAGCGAGGCCGCGCTTTTCTTGCTTTTCTTTTTTGGCGGAGACTTCGGAGGGGCACCATGGCTGCCGGAAGCTCCCGGTCTCTTGCGAGAGGAGGGCTCGGCCGGGGTGACATCGCCTCGGCAGGCTTCCGCCCCCATGGTAGCGAGAGCCATTGTAGCATCGATCTTCCGGTTGCTCGCGTAAGGGGGATGGAGGGGAAGATCTCGCTCACCTACAAATAGAGTCATATGGATGAGTATGATAGGCTTGCGAATTGAGACAAATATGTTAGGCAGAGATCCTTACCTTCTCCGGCGAGGACCGGAAGCAGCGAGTCTAGGTTGCGACGGAGGTAGACGACTTCGAAGTTCTTCTTGCAGAAGAACTGATGGAGAAGGGCGTCATGGCCGCTGAGGGCGGTGGGCCGGTAGGTGGTCTCGCTATGTTGGATCGGCGAGAGGGGAATGTTGCCGAAGTTCCCCTTGACGACGACAAACGTTTGGGCCCAGAAGTGGGCCTTGTTGACGGTCTCAACCACTTTCGGGCCTGTGCCCACGAAATAGGCTGTCCCATCCTTGTAGGCGCGGAAGGAGAACAGCTTCCGGAAGACAGGGAGGCTGAACTCGATTCGCTCCTCGCGGAGGTAGCAGGCGAAGGCGGTGACCACCGCCATGGCATTGGGTGTGAGCTGGCCGGGAACCACGCCATAATGCTTGAGCACCTAACAGGCAGCGGAAACGGGGTTAATCCGCATGGCGAGTGAGACTCGAGTGGCAAAATAAATAGGAAGTAAGCGAGAACGATTGTTACCTGGCGAACTTCTGGCCACAAAGGAAGGCGCAAACCAACCGCGAAGTGGGCGATGGGGATGGCCAACTCATCGACCAACGGGTCGTTGATCACGTCGTCCTCGCTAGGGCGGCGTGCCTCGAACGGGGGAAGAACGAAATCGGCGATCGCGCTAAGGTACTCTTCGTCGGTCAGATTGCAAGAGAAGAAGCTATGCTCGGCAAAGGCCTTCGCGACCCTCCGCCGACCCTCTGACTCCGCGTCGCCGCCCATCTGGAAGATCTGCGAGAAGGGGAAGAATGCGAGAACGAGAAAGAGCGAGAGCTCTGCAGCAGAAGAAGAAGAAGATGGGGAATAAATGCGGTGGTTGGCTCAGTAAAGACCGCCTATTTATAGCCAAAATAAAAAGGCGGGAAGAAGTCCAAGCGTCAGCGAGCACGAGTATCAACAAAAACATCACATCATATCCGCGGGCGAGAAAAACCTGCGGGGTTAGTACAAACGACACTTTCGAGAGATATATTTGGCGAGAACAGAGGATCCGCGCGAGCACAATATGATATGGAAAGGAAGTAGACTTGCTAGCACCGAGCGAGAAATAATAAAAAGCTAGTACTACTTATTGTCAGTAGAAATAAAGCAAACATATAAATGGCAAATATGCGAGTTGCGAGCCATGGCGAGATCGTCTAAAACAGCGACACCCATTAATAATAATTTCACAACAAAGCAGTTAGCGAGAATCATGGGGTAGCCATTTCCACCGGCCGCCACCCCGCGACCCTGACCTCGGCGGTGCCCTAGAATTGTAATATTCCTCCGCCAAGCGACCCTCCCGATCCTGAGGTAGGCGTAGTCCCTCATCCTCGCTATGTGCACCTCCGGCGTCGTGGCGATCTCATCCTGATCGCGGTGTCTCGCTTGCCGGAGCCTCGCACATTCTTCCATCAGGACCGCGTGTCTATCCTCGGCAGCTTCCCTGTCCCGCCTCGCCTGCATGTTGAGGTCCATCAGCATTCGCCCATGCTTCCGCAAGAGCTCCGCGGCCCGCTGTTTCATCATCTCGGGATCTCGCGGATCCCCTAAGAATTCCTCCACCTGATCAGGAAGGGGGGACATTTCGTCGTCGCCCAGTTCAGAATCGGTATGCAGATTCTCGGCAGTATCTGCAAGATCTCGCAAGGTCAGATAATGGGCGCGAGATCACGCAGGGTTTCGGCGAGGCCATAACACTTACCGAGAGGGGGGCGAGAACCCGAAGGACGGCCCTGAAACACGTTTCCATAATGGGGGTAAAGAGATTTGCCCAAGCCAGCGGGATAAACCGTGCTATTGGTCGGAGGAATCTTCGGCGGAGCGGAACCACCGGTCTCCTCACTCGTCAGGAGCTGGAACCCGGGCTTATCTATGATTTTATCTGGAGGAGGCGGAGACGGCGGCCGCGACGACGGGCGGGCCGGGGACTTCAAGGGCGAGACTGTAAGAAAATAATAACGAAGGTCATATATACGGGTTAAAGTACTGCGGTATGCGAGACTAAGATCATACCGGTGATATTCTTCCGCGCAAGGTTCAGGTCCGCCTGTGGACTCTTGCGAGACCCCTCAGCGGGTTCTCCAATGTTCTCGTTCGGCAAAATATCCTGCGAGCGAAAATTAGTGAAGAACAATTTATTGACGTGAATTCGAATAACTCATACCTTCTTGGGGCGGCGATCGTCCGGGGAAGAGTCCAGCGTCACGGAGTCATCTCTAGAGAGGCGAACCGCCTTCGCCTTCTTGACTTTTGGCGACTGGGCGGGAGGCGGCCGGTTCATCCAGGCGGGTACCTTGGTCGTGGTAGGTAGCCCGCCGGCTCTCATCGCCTTCAGGCGAGCCTCTGCTTCTTCGGAAATCGGCATCCCCCGGCAGCTGAAGCAAGAAAAGAAGGAAAAGAAGCGACGCGTACCAATGGGGGTCCGGGACGATATTTATAGCCCGCATGGTGGGTCCCACCAAAGATTCCTGACAGGTCATCTAGGGGCGGTCGAATATCAGGGGTTGGACGATTCTTCGCGAGGACATTAGTCTTCGCGAAGAGCGGGGATTGTGTACAACCCCGATATTCGCCAGGCAAGGAAATCGAGCGAGACGGGAGTGACGAGATCTGGGCCTCGCCAAGATCGACTCCCAGCCAGTGAGACCTCGGCAGACCAACAGTGGGCCAACGCGGTCCTCGCGGGAACCTCGTCAGCAGACCCTCGTCCTCGCGAGAATTCCTTCAGCAGGGTTCTCGCAAAACGACCCCCCGAAAGAGAGGTCGCGGGTCGTATTCGCGAGAGGGTCCGCGAGAACTCCTTCAGCAAAGCTCTCGCGAGGCGATCCCCCGGATTGATCCGCGAGAAGTCCTGCGAGAGCTCCTACAGCAAGGTCATCGCAACCCCTTTTTCGTAAATCATTAGGGGCAACTTACCATTTTACCCTTGGTGGTCTGCCCTTAGCCTCTCCAAACAGCGGAGCTTGGCTGTTAGCAGACCCATTTGGGGTGCAGATAGTAAAATCTAAAGACATAATCCTGTTATTTGCAGACCAGACCAGACCAGAAAATCTATAAATAGGACCTTAAGGGCACCTTTGGAGAGGATGGGACTTCAGCTTCTCTCTCCTTAGGCTTTCTTTGGTTAGCATTTCCAGAGCTCTCCAAGGTGCCCAAGTCTCAGCTTTGGCTTGGGAGGGGAAGCGCTCAACGATCTTCCGGGTTAGTGGAGGGACCTCCTCGCTGTGACTAAGGTCTTAGTCAAATTCTTAATCTCCCGTCCTACCTCTTCCGAGGGACCGGTAAGGGCTAGCTGCCCCTCAATTCGTTGAGGACCCCGAGCTTCACAGGAGATCGAGAAATCGGTTTCAACATCGACCTCTACCCCGTTGCGCCCCCGGGGGAGCCATGGGGTGATTCAGAGCATTTCCTTGCAGCTGCGGGCAGTAGGCCTGAATGTGACCGGGCTGGTGACAATAGTAGCAAACTCCGGCACCTCTTTGCGGCTGAGGCGCTTGATTCTGATGTGGTGGGGGCAATGGTAGCGGCCGTGTTGGCTGCTCTATCCTGAAGTTTGGGCGAAAACGCCCACCATCTCTCCTCCGGTCTCCGCCTCTGTCCCTGGTGTTCCGCCTAATCCTGAAGTTGGGCTCTGCCTCCATCACGCCCTCTGCGGGCCTCTTTCCCTTAGCCTGGACCCCCAAATGGTCTGCCTCCAACTTTTGTGCCGTCTCTATAATCTGTGCGAGGCTCGAATCGGCGACAAAGAGAAGAGCCTGCCTCAGGGGATCTCGCAATCCCTTGTAGAACCGCTTTGCGTACCCGCGATCATCTAGATCATAAGAGTCTGCAAATCTAGCCAAGTGCTGAAATTCCCGTTGATACTCCACGACTGTCCTAGATTCCTGCTTCAGCTGCAGGAACCTCTCCTCGAGTTCTTCTCGGGCTGTAGAAGAGACAAAATGTTCCAGGAACACGTCTGCAAATTCGTCCCAGCTTATGTCAAGATGGTTACGCCCTTCAAAGGTGGAGCCCATCAAGGACTTCCACCACCTTTTCGCATGTAGATCCAAGGCCGTGACCGCCAACGTGACTGCCATATTACCTGGGCATCGTATCCCTGCCAATAACTCCTGCACTGTGTCCAACCATTCCTCCGTCTGAACTGCGGACTCCGTCCCATGATAGGTGGGAGGGGAGAGAGCACGGAAGGTGCTTAACCAATTTGAGTTCGGAGCCTGCGGCTGCACCGACATCTGCTGAGACCTGAAGGCATCCAGGATTGCCGTCAGGGTCTGGCCCAACTCTGATTGTTGAAAATGAGTAGGTACAGGAGGCACGGGAGCGACCGTCGCTTGTTCTGAACGTACCGGGATCTTCATGCAAGGTAGATTTTTGGGTTAGGTTGGCTACTTGAAAGAAGATAATAGACCTACTTAATGTGAATTACACATGGGCACACCACCGCTTCCGCTCATTCAGTTTGTCCTCAAACTGAAGAGGTGGGAGGGTGCATCATGCGGGAATGGACTTCTTTATCTCAGGATCGTTGCAAGCTGATACCATTTGTAAGATCCCCCTCCCGGAACACAAAACACGACCGAGGGGAGCCTTATGCCCAGGACAGCCACCTTGCGGAGGTGCCATCACACGAGCTAGACCCCCCCACAAGACGCCTATCCTGCCGGCCGAACCAACTGAACAACGCCAACCCATCAATAATGTAAAAGCAAGAAGCCATATTTAAATCCACATAAGCAAGAGTTACAAAAACTACGAGACATGAAGCTCCTGTACTATATCAGAGTGACAAAAGAAACGCCTCAAGAGCTACATCTCAAACTGTGCTCACATCTGTCACCGACAGTAGTGAGGGTATCGTGGCCTCCAGCCCTGTCGTCCTGACCTGGCTATTCTCCTCCAGCGTCGTGCGCTGCTGCTCCAGGATGCGTTCCTAAAAAGAGGGACGTAGCAACCGTTAGTCATAAAGACTAAGTGGCTTCACATCCGCTCCCCCGGCGACTCCAAGGCACCGGGCAGTAGGAAAGGAATAAAAGCTGCAATATAGCAATAATATACAAAGCAGGTGACAGGAATGGTTGTTCATATATGTCGGTTGTATAAGTACCCAAGTACTTGCAATAATTATAACTAACAGGTACATAAATAACAGTGGTTATATAAGCAAGTACTAGTAACAAGAAAGCATGAGCAGAGTATCACAAAACCGAATTGAACTTAACTTATAAGGATGCCCATACAAGCTTATAAGTTAAGGATCTGAACATGAAGGTAACTCATCATATAAAGGTGTCCATACAAGTTTATATGATGAGGATCCAATGCGGTGCAATGCAATGATTATGAAGGATGAATGTAATGATTATGATATGATGACTCGCCCATGCATATTTGCTATGTCGACATAGACCGTTAGTTCTCGCTTTTTGAGGGGTAGCTAACCACTCAGGCATCTCCCGTCATGGCCAGACGGAGACAGTGGAACGAGCTCCTCACTACTAGGAGGGTATGAACACTACCAGTCCTAGGCCTCTGTACGCCTCGACGCTAAGAACACACAGCGGAGACCCTGCGTACTGCTCGCATCATGCTGAGCCTTCAAGGACACAGAAGGGGACTTGGGTAGGTGAGCACCAAGAGTCCAACCCAACCGGTCTAGAGTCTAACCGCCGGCTTCTATCGGTGTCACGACTAGCAAGCCCGTAGACCCACCACAAGTAATCCTCCAACCAGGATCCATACACCACCGTGTGTAATCCATGCAACCCATGTGCTTCCCATGCACATCCCGTGTTATCAGAACTCTCGTGCAGTGGTGTGCATATATTATGGCAATCATTCTATACGACCCCGTAGGACTACTCGTTGCTTCATCATTTAACAATCGTAATAAGTAATCACCTTAAATCTAGTTTAAGATGATCACCACATCATCAAGCACATAATTACCAATTCTCTTTGTGCTTACAATTCATACTATGTATAACATTCAACAATAATAAGATTATAAACCTTCCCAATGTTGTCCATTAAAACTGAATTTCCGGGAGCTACGCTCCTCCAATCCAGACGTGTCACCCCATTCTGGAAAGGTATTTCCAAGGGCTACAACTTTCGTGTTGAGCCTGAGGTCCAGATTTAAGTCGGCCATACCCAGAAATGGGTTTGAACCCGGCTGTGCACCACAGGACAGAATCTGTCCATCACTACACTTTATAATTTCAGACCCAGCCTATTTTGACCAGACTTTGAGGGAGCTACCAGGCTCCTCACAAGCCGTGCAACCATTCGTTGGAAAGGTATCAATCACCAAGGGCTACAACTTTCTAGTTGAGCCCAAAGTCCATTGAAAGGAGAGTTTTAGTTTTGTATTATTAAAACTCTGGTTTAACTTTGTTTCAAAATAATTGATATATATAAATATATAATGTGTTGTTTGCTGTAAGAGTAATAAACACAAATACTAAGAGTGCATAAGAAATCACAGCAATAATAAGAAATAAAACAAAGCACATAACAAGCAAACCACAAAATAAACAAGCATCCAGATGACACAAGGAAATATAGTAGTTCCCCTCAACTGGGTACGTCTACTCTTCTACCCACTGGTAGGAATCCACTGGAGGTTGTTGATAAGGCGCCCTCACACCAAGGTATTTTTGATAAGGTGTCCATACACCAATGGAGGTTTGATCAGGTGCCCAATTCACATATAAGTTTTTGATAAGGTGCTTATAATCCAAGAGAGCTTTTGATCAGGTGCTCTAACCAAGATGCAGGTTTTTGCTAAGGTGGTCTGTCACCGGGAGTAAACTTTTGAAGGGAGTTTTAACCCTTTACAGAATGGGATGGAGATAAAGAAAAACAAAAGATATGTTGTTCTTGGCTGAGAAGACACTTGATGAAGATGTTGAAGAGAGCTCCCCCTATCTGATTTAAGTTGATGACAGCTTGTGAATGGAGCTCCTTCTCTTGATTGCAATAACACTTCTTCTTCTTCTTACAATTTAGATCCTGAGCAATTGATAGTGTTTGGTGTCTCAGGATATGTATGATCTGCAAGAAAGAGTTAGGCAAAAAGAAGATAATATATTTGGATCTGTTCTTCTTTTTGCTCCTCTGATTTTCTTCTTCTTCCTTTTCCTGTACAACAAGTGTTAATATATTCTGTCTATAATCTTTCTGCTATATTGTACAACAATATAATATATATATATATATAATCTGTCGAGATCAAACAGCTGTATATAATATGCTATATATAAAATGATCTGCTGCATATTATCTGCTGTATAAAGAGATGACTTCTGCTGTCGTATATAGCTGTTGTCTTCTTTCGGCTAATTTGAATTCTTGCCGACCAAAGAGGAAAGGAGTAATGTCTCTTTCATTTCCCAGATCCTCGAGCAGATAACTTGTCGTGTTTAGCTTGCTGCAATGGCTACAACATTTAATGCTTCTGCTGCCAACGACTATAACATTTAATGCTTCACGCTGTAATGTCAGATCAGCAATATATATAGCAATATATAAAATAGAATAAATAAAATATTGCTTTAATAAAGTCTGACAGCATATAAGTAATATTTAATGATATAAAAATAATGCTGCAGAAATTCGTCGAGCTGAGGTTCGAGTTCGTCGAGCTCATCATTTGATTCGTCGACCTGATCATTAAATTTACTGTTCTGAACTTCTGCTGAATATTCGTCGAACGCAGACTTGAGTTCGTCGAGCGGAAGGATTCGTCGACCGCTGAGCTTGGATGATTTCGTCGACCGCTGAAGTATTGAGCTGTTCGTCGAACGCAGATGACCGTTCGTCGAACGCAGGATTTCGTCGACCGCTGAGCTGGATAAATACGTCGAACGCTGAGCTTGAGTAAAAGCGTCGAGCGCTGAACCGCTGAGACGGGATCGTCGAGCGCTGAACCGCTGGATTTCGTCGAGCGCAGAATGCACGCCATTCGTCGATCGCAGGGCGCCGTTCGTCGAACGCAGATCGCCGTTCGTCGAACGCAGAGAAATATATGTATTTTTATTTCTTCTCTTATTTTCTGCCTATTAATATATATATATATTTCAGCCTATTAAATATATGTATATTTCAGTCTATTATATATATATATATTTCTTAGTATATTATTTATATATATATATATTCTTATTATATATATTATTTATATTATTGAATATTTATTTTCAGCCTTCTAACTTAATAGGATATTTAATCTAAGTTATTCAATATATTATGATATAAACTTAGACACTAAAGGTGGATCCTAACTCAAATCAAAACTAAGGTTCCAACAACATCCAATCAGATCTTGTCTAAAAATCACGTTCAAATCTGCTCTTCCTTCAGCCAAGAAGAAATCAACATGAATCGTCAAGCAAACCCGATTTTACTGTTCATCGTCTTCTTCAACCGATGACTTAGGTTTTAGCCGAAACCTCTCTCCTCCAATACTCCCTCCACAGACCACCAGTCTTCACGGAATCAAGCTCTAAATCTTCGTATTGAAGAGGGGAGTTGATTGAAGATAATAGCATGGCGAACGGCGCCCTAGAACGAAAGTTCTAGCGTGGTCTCTTCCTACGAAACTTCATGAAACTCACTGGATCAAACTCTTTTGAGTTCAATGTCTCGCCTAATATTCAGATCTAAAGATCTAGCACCAAGGGAGAGGGGAGGAAGTCACCTGATTTCCGACCAACGTTCGCGGTTGTCTCCTCCGCGGCATGGCAGCAGTTGGCCAAGACTGATTAAAGGGTCCTGATCCACAGAAATATCTATCATGTAATCAGTCAACATTACCCAAACTAAAAAAAAGAGGAACAGCAGACAGCCGATCAAGGTAAAAGCGCCATAATTAAATCTCGTAACAGTAATTCCAACTGAAAAGGGGAGGTAAAAGCGCCATAATTAAATCTCGTAACAGTAATTCCAACTGAAAAGGGGAATTAAATTTAGACAACAATACTGATAGCCTCCCCAAATCATGGTAATGAGAACCATTTCTACAACAACAGTTGGCCAACGAAGCTAAGTTTATCAAGAGCAACCCCCCCCCCCCCCCCCCCCCCAATTGAATAGAGAGAAACTAATTGCAGCCAACCAACAAGAATACCATACAAAACTTCTTCCCTTGAAAAATATAACTGACAGTGAATAGGAATGAAAATAAGAATAGAAATTCCTGTATGATAGCAGTGCCGTAAACCCCAAGCCAACCTAAAAGATCCAGGAAAAGAGATGAAGGGGAAGGAGGAAGACGAGTTTTCTTGCCAAATTCCTACCTGCTGCAAATTGTTAAGAACATGAATTAAATTATGTTCCCTAAATTCTTGCACATCATCAGAAAACACCCCATTAAATACCAAAATATTGCATTCTTTAGGTAAGACTTTTCGTAACCTAATACCTTCGTCGAACGGAAGTAACAGAGACAAACGAGCGGCAGACGGGAACAGAGCGGCGCAAATCGGGATGTTACACGGAGTTGGCTGTTGCGCCAGTACAAGAGGAAAATAAATCTGTCACTGATGAACATCAGGTTCAGGGGGAGCTGAGAGTGTATACATGAAGAGTCCAGCAGAATGAAGCTATAATGTCTACAATGCCACTTGTGTCGAGTCCCGTGTCTTCTGCTACTCTGACTCTTGAGACACCTACTTTATCCTCTTCAGCCTCTGAATCCACAAGTGTTATAATTCCTCTCATTCCTACCTTCTCTCCCATACCGGTAAGGCGGAGTTCCCGCAGGAATGCAGGAGTCTCACCTGATCGGTATAACTTTCCCCATGATATTGCCCAATTTATCTCTTACTCTAAAATATCACCTATACATGGAGCATTCATTGCATCTTTGGACAATGTCTCTATTCCTAAGTGTTGGCAGGTTACTAAGAAAGATCCACAGTGGAAAGCTGCAATGTTAGATGAACTCGGGGCATTGGAAAAGAATAACACCTGGAATCTTGTATCTCTACTACCTGGAAAAAAGGCGGTTGGGTGCAAATGAGTTTTTACGGTGAAACAGAACCCGGAAGGTCAGGTTGAGCGCTACAAAGCCCGATTAGTTACAAAGGGGTATAGTCAGACTTATGGGATCGACTACGATGAGACCTTTGCACCCGTCGCAAAGATGGGCACAGTGCGGACACTGATATCTTTGGCGGCAAATGGGGGTTGGAAACTACACCAGCTGGACGTGAAGAATGCCTTTCTTCACGGGGACTTGTTGGAAGAAGTTTACATGGAGGTACCACCGGGCTTTGGCACGAAGCAAACAACAGGGAAGGTGTGTAGACTTAAGAAGTCACTTTATGGACTGAAGCAGTCTCCTCGAGCCTGGTTTGACAGGTTCAGGAGGGCCATGGTGGCTATGGGATATCAGCAGACCAATGCGGACCATACAGTGTTCTTTCGACAACGTGGAGCTCACATTACAATACTTGTTGTGTAAGTGGACGGCATGATCATCACAGACGATGATGAAAGTGAAATTACTCAGATGAAGAAGAAATTGGGAAAAGAATTTGAGGTGAAAGACTTGGGGTAACTAAGGTATTTTATTGGGATTGAGGTGGCTCACGGTGCAGAAGGGATTGTTCTATCCCAACGAAAATATGTGTTGGATCTGCTCAAAGAGACAGGTATGCTAGGGTGCAGAACTGCAGTTGCTCCCATTGATCAGAAGTCCAAGTTTGGTGCTGAGGCAGAAGAGCCAATTGATAAAGAAAGGTACCAGAGATTGGTAGGTCGCCTGATCTATCAGGGTCACACCCGCCCCAACATATCGTTTGTCGTAAGTGTGGTGGCCCGCTATATGCATGATCCTAGGGTGGGTCACATGGATGTTGTATATCAGATTCTCAGGTACTTAAAGAGCGCACCAGGAAAGGGACTGATCTTTAGAAAGAATGGACATTCAAACATTGAAGGCTATTGTGACTCGGACTGGGCTAGCTGCGCTGATGACAGAAGGTCAACGTCTGGATATTGCATGTGTGTAGGAGGCAATCTAGTCTCCTGGAGGAGCAAGAAGCAGACAGTAGTTGCAAGGTCTACATCCGAAGCAGAGTACGGAGTCATGGCCTTAGGTGTGGGAGAGTTGTTGTGGTTGAAATCTCTGCTAATGGAACTCAAGATAGACCAAGGAGGGCAGATGACATTATGGTGTGAAAACAAGTCAGCCATCGGCATTGCAAATAACCTTGTCCATCAAGACCGAACGAAGCATATAGAGATCGACAGGTTCTTTATCAAGGAGAAACTGGATAGTGGGGTGCTCAAACTGGGATATGTTGATACGAAGGAGCAGGTGACTGATTGTCTAACTAAAGCACTCAGCTCATTTGATTTATCCAGGTTGGGTGACAAGATGGGCTTAGTGGATATCTTTCGCCCACCTTAAGAGGGAGTGTTGGTGTGCGTTTAGCGCTGAGTGGTGTGCGGTTAGCGCATTCCCTCCTTTCTTATTAGTCTCACATCTCCAATCAGGAATTAGATTCCCCCTTGTGTGTGTATAAATAGGGGATCAATGTAAGAGAAAAAATATTGTGAAGTGTGAATAAAAGTAACCTGTTTTATTTCATATCCACAGCTTGGGATGTTGCGGTCGTCGGAGGTGGAAGTTGGAGGTGGAAATCGAAGGGAGAGGCCGACGTCGGTTTGTGCAGAAGCTAGACCTAGGAGGTTGTGAATATCAGTGTGATTTACATATGGTAGAGATTGAATCCGACATCAGAGGCAAAGCGAATGTTGTGATCCATGAGGGCGAGTCAGCGTGGATCAACGAACGTCAATGAAGTGAGTGGTTGATTACTGCTTTGAGAATAGAACAGATACCTTTCAGGGTTATAAGTACCAGATACTCGAAGTGGAAGAATTTACATCAAGAGAGTCAATCACATACGGGGTCGCGTAGAATGTTATTTGGAAAATGAAATAACATATTCCGAAGACAGCAAAATGGGGTGCCAAATAATGATGGAGCTTTTGTGGCCGGCTCAAGAAGGTTTATGATTGAAGATAACCTTCACATTTCTGTATTATCTGCTATATCCGCCGTAGTAAATGGTCAAAACTTGTCACTTTCTGATTCATAAAAAGTCGTGTTTGGGGCAGCTTAGGCTGGAAACGCTGTTTTTAATTTCAGCTCGTTTATTTACACCTGCCAGACGCGCTAGGCTTCTCCAGTCCAACCGCGCTGTTGCTCGCCCTTTTTTTCGTTCTGCCCTAGAGCTCTTCGCTCCCGATTTACGATCGACGCAACCCCGTAGAGCTTCTCCGCTCCCAATGTACGACGGCGTCGCCTTCCCCGACGATTCACAGTGATTCTTCCCGCCCTAGAGCATTCCTCGCAGTGATTCTTCCTCCCCGACGCCGTCGCAATGATTCTGTTAGAATTTGTGAAGTGAGTATATGCTGTGAAGGTGGCGACTATCCAGGTGGCGACTATCCAGGTGGCGACTATCCAGGTGGCGACTATCCAGCTAGCGAGTATCCAGTGACGAGTATCTCCTACTTACCCCCCCCCCCCCCCCCCCTTTGAGTTTGCCTATAAATAGAGGGGTACCCCCCCTAAAGAAACAACCTTCTGACACCTTCTGACAGTGACGAGTATATACTCTGAGAGTGACGAGTATAGCTATCAGAAGTGGCGAGTATCATCAACTCTGAGCGAGTTAGAGATACCAGAGTGCTACCTGGCGAGCATCGGACTTGGAGTAAGTTCGGGTAGCTCCCTTGAGCGGGTAGCGAGTATTGGAGGAAGTGACGAGTATCAGCTGCCGAGTATCGAGCTGCCGAGTATCGAGCTGCCGAGTATCGAGCTGCCGAGTGGCGAGCAGCGAGCAGTGAGTGGCGAGCAGCGAGCAGTGAGTGGCGAGCAGCGAGCAGTGAGTGGCGAGCAGCGAGCAGAGTAGTGGCGAGTAGCGAGCAGCGAGGTGGCGAGTATCACCAGAGCGGTGTACTCCGGAGGAGAAGCGGACCTTGTCCGTGACCAAGTTCTTTACTTCTATTGGCTGTTGTGATTCAAGTTGGATGCAACTTGTATTCAGCCGTGTTCAGTTGTAACTAGCTACCAAATTTAGTATTGTGAAAGCTTGTGTTCATCTTTGGTGTTCTTATTCTCCGGTTGGTTGACGTGTTCTTCCGACTTCAAAATATTTCACATGATATCAGAGGGATAGTGGGAATAAGGACGAAGCAACCAAGATGGACGGCGGAGGAGGGTATGCTAGGGGACTTGGCATTGAGCTGCTCACCCAGACCAACTACAAGAAGTGGATGTCTTGTATGGAGAGCTACCTTCTTGGAGAGGATCTCTGGGAGGTTGTTGGTGGTGGAGAGCAAGAGGAAGTTGTAGCTGCCGGTGATAATGGTCCAGCTGTGAGAGCTTGGAGGAAGACCAATGCCAAGGCTGAGTTCACCTTGAAGAGAGCCATATCACCCGACTTGTTCGACCACATCATTGGTTGCAAGTCAGCGTCTGCGATCTGGATAGCCCTCGATGGGTTATTCAACAAGAAGAATGTGGCGTGGCTACAATTTCTGGAGAATGAGTTGGCGAAGTCGACTCAAGGCGAGATGGCGATATCCACCTTCTTCCTGAAGGTGAAGAACCTATGCGGGGAGATCTCGGCCTTGGATCCTGAAGAGCCAATCTCAGAGGCGAAGCTGAAGAGGCACATACTCCGAGGCTTGAGGAGGGAGTATGTCCCCTTCGTTACTTCCGTACAAGGATGGGCTATTCAGCCCTCCCTTCTGGAGCTAGAGAACCTGCTGTCGTCACAGGAGAGCTTGGCGAAGCAGATGGCGGGAGTATCCATCTCAGGAGGAGATGGCGAGGCGTTGTTCTCAGGAAAGAGGAGATCCTGGGACAAGAGGAAGAAGAACCCCGGAGAGGGACCTTCAACGTCTTCTCAGGGAGATGGGGGGAAGTTCCTTCCTGCCCGCGATGAGAAGGGGAGAACCCTTTGTTTTGCCTGTAAGAAGTATGGGCATATGGCAAAGGATTGCCGGTCTAATCTCCAGGCCGGCCATGTTGCTGAGAAAGGTGGAGACCATCAGAGAGGTGGAGACCATCGAAGAGGTGGAGGTCACCAGGGCGGTGAGAGGGGAGACAATTGTTTCCTGGCAGAGATGACGGCAACGTCAGTCGATGTCTTAGCCTCCATCAACCTCGAGGACGACTGGATAGTGGATTCCGGTTGCGGGCATCATCTTACAGGAGATATGTCGAAGTTCGCCTCCTCGGCAGCATATGAAGGATCGGATGCTATCATCACTGCGGATGATACGGTTCATCCAGTGGAGCGAGAAGGGAAGGTGTCCCTTGGGAGCAGAGAGAAGCCAGTGACACTGAAGAGTGTCTATCATGTGCCTGGCATGAAGAAGAACCTCTTCTCAGTGGCAAACGCCGTGGATGCTGGATACCACGTGCTGTTTGGACCAAAGGAGGTGAAGTTCTTGAAGAACCTTTCGTCTGTCGATGCTGACGTCACGCTCACCGGGAGAAGGGTGAAGGATTTGTATGTCCTATCTGCAAATGTCTACGTGGCAAGCTGAAGACAAACGACAGCGCTGTGATCTGGCATGAGAGGCTGGGTCATGTGGGGATGGACAAGCTGAAGATGATGGCGGCAAAGGGCCTTGTGAGCGGCCTGCCTCATCTCACTTCCTACGGCGACGGTCATGTGTGCGATGGATGCCAATATGGAAAGTCACATCGACTTCCATTTGACAAGTCGGAGACCAGGTGTAAGGCACCTCTTGAGTGCGTACATGCTGACGTGATGGGGCCGTGCGCCACCCTTACTTATGGAGGCAATAAGTATGCGCTGGTTCTGGTGGATGACTTCACCCGCTATACGTGGGTGTACTTTCTGAGAGAGAAATCAGAAGTCTTCAACAAGTTCCTCGAGTGGAAGGAGCTTGTGGAGGGGAGGCTGGACCGCAGAGTGAAGAAGCTCAGAAGCGACAATGGAGGGGAGTTTACCTCCAATGAGTTTGCTTCCTTCTGCAGAAGGTTCGGCATTCGGCGGGAGCTCTCCTGCGCTCACACCCCTCAGCAGAATGGGGTGGCAGAGAGGAAGATCCGCCATCTGGTGGAGACTACCAGGAGTTGGCTACATGCCAAGGGCATTCCTAAGGCCTTATGGGCGGAGGGAATGACATGTGCTACTCATGTGATCAACAGGCTACCTCTGAGTCCTAACAGAATGGTGTCTCCACACCAGCTCATGTTCAGGGAGAAGCCCAATGTTGGTCACATGAAGGTGTTCGGTTCTACCTGCTTCGTGCACGTCCCGGACGCTCAGAGAACAAAGTTGGAGCCGAAGGCGAGGAAGTGTATCTTCATCGGCTACGATGAGCGGAAGAAGAGGTGGAAGTGCATGGATCCGCAGACTCACAGGTTCGTCGTCTCGCGCGACGTTGTGTTTGACGAACTGGTCTCATACCAGGGAGTCTCTTCTGTGGAGCTGCCGGAGAGTGGAGAAGCTAGCAGGGAAGAGGAGTGGGTCACTGAGGACCCTACTGTGGAGTTGGAGTTATCTCCAAGTGCTCCATTGCCATCTGGCTCAGGAGGAGCTTGTGGCTCAGGGGAAGCTACGAACTCAAGAAGCAGGGAGAGTACCGCTTCAGGAGGAGCTCAGAGAGGAGCTCAGAGAGGAGCTCAACCAGAGGAGTCTACCGGAGTGGTAGATAGTGACCAAGCCTTGAGGAGGTCGAAGAGGACGATCGTCCCGCCTGCTCGCTATAAGGAGGGGAACTTCGTGAGTCTGGTTTCCTGCTTCTTCGCAGGACCACTCGATGAGAGGGAACCTGCCTGCTTTGAGGATGCAGCTGACATCAAGGAGTGGGACGAGGCCATGATCGAGGAGATGGAGGCCCTAGAGAAGAACGAGACATGGGACCTGGTTCCCATGGTGGAGGGCATCAAACCTGTCACCTGTAAATGGGTGTACAAGGTTAAGAAGAGGGCTGATGGAGAAGTGGAGCGGTACAAGGCGAGGCTTGTCGCTCGAGGCTTCTCACAGACCTACGGGGAGGACTACGAGGAGACCTTCAGTCCTGTAGCGAAGATGACGTCGGTGAGGACGATCATTGCTTTGGCAGCGTGCCGAGGTTGGAAGTTATGGCAGCTGGACGTGAAGAACGCGTTCTTATATGGAGAGATCGACAAAGACATATTCATGGTGCAACCACCTGAATACGTGTCCAAGTCCCAGCCGCGTCACGTCTGTAAGCTGAAGAAGGCCCTCTATGGGTTGAAACAGGCGCCGAGAGCCTGGTATGGAAAGATTGTGGAGTACCTGCAGTTCTGCGGCTACGATGCCTCAGATTCAGACTCCAGCATGTTCGTGAAGAAGGATGGAGGTCTTCACGTGCTAGTACTGCTATACGTCGACGACATGATCGTGACAGGGAACAACCCTGAGGAGGTCGCGGCGCTGAGAGAGCAGCTTTCCATACGCTTCGAGATGAAGGATCTTGGTGAACTGCACCATTTCCTTGGCCTCCAAGTAGAGAAGAGAAGAGGCGGACTGGATGTTTCCCAGAGGGCTTATGCCGAGAGGATCGTCGAAAGATTCGGCATGAAGGAGGGGAAGAGCAGTTCCGTTCCTCTGGAGGCGGGGCTGAAGCTTCGGAAGGAAGAAGGGAGAATTCTTCCTGATCCGAAGATCTTTCGGGCACTGGTGTGGAGTTGTTCCCGGAGCTCACTTCAAGGGGGAGTGTTAGAATTTGTGAAGTGAGTATATGCTGTGAAGGTGGCGACTATCCAGGTGGCGACTATCCAGGTGGCGACTATCCAGCTAGCGAGTATCCAGTGACGAGTATCTCCTACTTACCCCCCCCACCCCTTTGAGTTTGCCTATAAATAGAGGGGTACCCCCCCCTAAAGAAACAACCTTCTGACACCTTCTGACAGTGACGAGTATATACTCTGAGAGTGACGAGTATAGCTATCAGAAGTGGCGAGTATCATCAACTCTGAGCGAGTTAGAGATACCAGAGTGCTACCTGGCGAGCATCGGACTTGGAGTAAGTTCGGGTAGCTCCCTTGAGCGGGTAGCGAGTATTGGAGGAAGTGACGAGTATCAGCTGCCGAGTAGCGAGCAGTGAGTGGCGAGCAGCGAGCAGTGAGTGGCGAGCAGCGAGCAGTGAGTGGCGAGCAGCGAGCAGAGTAGTGGCGAGTAGCGAGCAGCGAGGTGGCGAGTATCACCAGAGCGGTGTACTCCGGAGGAGAAGCGGACCTTGTCCGTGACCAAGTTCTTTACTTCTATTGGCTGTTGTGATTCAAGTTGGATGCAACTTGTATTCAGCCGTGTTCAGTTGTAACTAGCTACCAAATTTAGTATTGTGAAAGTTTGTGTTCATCTTTGGTGTTCTTATTCTCCGGTTGGTTGACGTGTTCTTCCGACTTCAAAATATTTCACAGATTCTTCCTCCCTGACGGCGTCGCATTGATTCTTCCTCCCCGACGGCGTCGCCCCCACCGACGATTTTGTTCAACGAAGTCTTCGCCTTCCTTTTTTAGTACAAAGCCAGGATATTTACCCAATAGCAGCCGAAGTTTGAAGTGATTCAGGCCCTCTTCCATTTATGAAAAGTAGATTCATGACTGCTTCCTCAGTTCCAGATAATTCACAGATTTTATCCTCACATAACTCAGGGCTATCTAAAAATTTATTAATGAAATTTTCCAGCAATAATTCTTCTAAGTTTTACCAAGCCATTTCTCTGCAATCAATTAAACAGAGGAGGGATTAAAGAACTACTCTGATAACATTGGTACAGTCAATTTTATTCTCAATGGTATTCAACAAAGTTGGCACGGTTTTCATTTTCTTACATTAGTTGATTTTGGCACAATTCCAGTATGTGTTTGTGTTTATGTGTATGTGGTTATGTGTTTATGTGTTTTTGGATATGCCAAACTATAGTTTTGAGAAACAGACACATACCATCCTTTGTAATGTTTGCTTGTAATGTCTGAAAAAATTAAATAAAAAAATTTAACCTGCAAAAACTCCATTTTTGCCAAACAGTTTGTACAAAACAGCTTATCAAAAGCTCTGCAAACTCCATTTCACACAAACAGTTATTTAACAAAACTCTGTTTTCCAGAAAGAGCACTTTTACTATCAGCAACAGCTCATCAGCAGCTTTCCATCAGCAACAGCTCACCCAAACTGGCCCTTAATGTTATTGAAATAGTTTTCTTAATATTAACACTTTATCTTGTACTTACCAACTTCCCTTCTTTTTAAATGCAGGCTCGTACATTGTTGTGTGCTATACTTACCTCTAAGACTGTTAACTGACGCTTTCGCTCCTAAACCAACATCGCTGAGTAGAAGCCCATTAAGCTATGCATAGTTTGGGGTTATCAACATTATTCGCCTCACCATTTGAGTCTTTACATAGCTTTTATGTTTTGCTGGTCATTGTATCTTTTGTCATGTTATGTTTGCATTGCTGAATTTTTTTAGGGCCACTTTTAATACAAAGTTTACATTGTCAAAAGCATATATGCATCCATTAGCTAAGCTCCATGTGGTAGCCTAATGTTAATTTGTGATCCTTTACGTTGATTGTCACCTTAACTTGGACTTCCAGACCAGGTTGCACTGTTACATCATCTTGGAATTCGTCCAATCTTCTATGTTCCTAACTGTAGTCTATAAGTAATGCTTTGTCGACCGGTAATCAAGCCGATCAATGAGCAGGTAAATGTACGCGAAGGTCTTTGTCAAACAACGACCATGCCAATCAACGGAAAGGTAACGATAGGTTCTTGTTTTCTAAAGTCTCGCGGAAAAAACTCCTTTACTTTTATTTATTCGCTTCATCAATTAGTATCGTAACGATAGGTTAACCTTTCATGCCATGAGGCGGTCTCAGATAATCAGTACCTCATTGACTACCCAAATCCCACTCATCACTCAAAGCATACCAACTAAGAGTGCCACTAAAATTCCCTGCAGCCCACCGAAAAGCATGCTGATTCTTCCAAGGTGTAGTTTCTACATCTCTTAAATAAGGAAACAACAACAGTTCACAATCTAACTTAAAATATACATTAAACATGTCTGCGAGCACTCGCCAATTCCTTCATCTGGGCTGAATTCTTCTGACTAGATGGAGGTCCCTGAACTTTCGATAGACAATGAGTTTTTTATTTTGTTGACTAAATAACAAAAAGACCGCATCATGAGAAAATATCCCCGCTTGTATATTGGTGTGTATGTGAGTTAAATGTTGAAAACCCCAAAAATATTGCATTGAATGTAATGGCATGGCCACCGCTCTGTTTCCTAGCATAGGTTCACAACTTTCCCAAATATAGTATTTCAACCGATCAATCTACGAAGCTTCATTTGAAAGTTTAACAGAACTCTCGCATTATCCTTTTCACTTGAAATTCACCATTTTGTTAAGAAAAATGAGGTATTGAAAAGATTGACAGCCATCTATTCGATCCTTTAAGGGCAACAATTATGAAGGCAACAGATGATCGCAGGTGTGTTTGCCTTAAATAAAATATTTAAGGCAATATGTATAGTTTAGGCTTAACATCTCGAGCAACACTTGATATGAACGATTCGAAAATGAAAACTCAAATAGCATTTCATAAATAATTAGGATAAAGCTAGTGATAATGATGATGCGTGATAGACGGCACACAAATTAACTAAGTACATAAATGACTTCTTAAATTGTCTTTCTTTCTAGAATCCTCAGCTTCTAAGATTGATAAAAAATAATAGATATCACTTTTTACTTCTAATTTGTTGGCTTACAATGCTAATAATACACAAATATGGATATTGTTGAAACCGACAACTCGGTCTCCTTAGAGTTCGGGGTCCCAGAAAAAGGGGTGGTCTCACACCTACTTCTCTCGAGCCAACTCTCTAGGCAAAAACACTTAGATTTGGAAACGGATCAAGGGCTTAGTGGGGAGGTCCCGCCATATACCCGGAAGTCCCCTTGGAACTTCCCCTCCCAAGCCACTACTAAGCTTGGGCACCACTGGAGCCTCTCCTCACCCTCTATAGAGAGACTTGTTGGGGAGGGAGAGAGAGGAGAGAGCTAGCCTAGAATGAGATCCCTCCAAATGGTGCCCCCTTGGTCCTATTTATAGGTTTTTCGGATCTGGACTGCGAATAGCCAAAACTGGACTGCAAATAGCCAAATCCCGCTTTTCTGAAGCGCTAAACGCAGACCATTGGACTGCGAATAGCCAAAACTGGACTGCAAATAGCCAAATCCCGCTGTTCTGAAGCGCTAAACGCAGACCATTGGACTGCGAATAGCCAAAACTGGACTGCAAATAGCCAAATCCCGCTGTTCTGAAGCGCTAAACGCAGACCACTGGACTGCGAATAGCCAAAACTGGACTGCGAATAGCCAAAACTGGACGAGAAGGGGCCTCCCCTGGGCGAGAGGGGTACCTTGCGGGGCTCGGCGAACCCCCTTGCTGGGCGAGGGCGAGAGGGGGGCACCCGCCCCTCCTCCTCTCGCCCCCTTGCTGGGCGAGGGCGAGATGGGGGGGGGGGGGGGGGCACCCGCCCCTCCTCCTCTCGCCCCTAGCTGGGCGCGGGCGAGAGGGAGAGCACCCGCCCCTCCTCCTCTCGCCCCTAGCTGGGCGAGGGCAAGAGGGGGGACACCCGCCCCTCCTCCACTCGCCCCTAGCTGGGCGAGGGCGAGAGGGGGGGCACCCGCCCCTCCTCCTCTCGCCCCCTAGCTGGGCGCGGGCGAGAGGGGGGGCACCCGTCCCTCCTCCTCTCGCCCCTAGCTGGGCGAGGGCGAGAGGGGGGGCACCCGCCCCTCCTCCTCTCGCCCCCTAGCTGGGCGCGGGCGAGAGGGGGGGGCACCCGCCCCTCCTCCTCTCGCCCCTAGCTGGGCGCGGGCGAGAAGGGGGGCACCCGCCCCTCCTCCTCTCGCCCCCTCACTTGCCTCTCACTCCAGCTGAGTGAGCAGGAGGTTTCTGCCTCTACCGCTCTCCCTCCTTTCTCCCCGTCTTGGATCATACTATAGACGCGGCCCCGATGCACTCTTGGGTCATGGCAACCTACTCGATGGATATGGGGGTTGTACAGATATCACAGTTCAATTCAATTTCAATGACTTATAGCAAACTATATGAAACAGCAGAAACGCGAAGGAATGATCAATATAAGGCTTTATTCGTTTGAGTGTTTTTTTCGATCCCCCAAAACAGTACTTTATGCTTGATTCAAATCACAGAGTCAAGAACACCCAAACAGGACATAAGTCGAAACACTAGAATACTGAAATCCGTAACATCCATAGCAATCTTATATTTCTAAATCAGATACGGGAGGGGAGTGGAACGAACTCCAAGGGGAAGAAGATCCCACTTGGCCAGCCCTAGGCTCCAAATTGTTTTCAAAAATCCCAGATACATAAAACGAGAAGGGGCCAGGAGTTATATAACCTCTCCCGGCACTAGCGAGAATGATAAAGAGAATACGACAAAAAACAAAACATAATAGAATCCCATCATGTCGCATCATGTTGATGTAGCCACTTCCGCCGTCCTACTCCAACGAGAATATACGTGCCACGTCGACGATGCTCCTTCCTCTAAGCTGTCCTCTTCTGTATCCTTAACATCTTGCCTGCATGAGGTATACTATCAGTCATATTTGATTCCTTTCATGTGATTTTTTTTTGCACGAATTATGGGGACATCGAGCGATAATCGGATACTATGGCTGAATAGGATTCTAATTTCTATGGATAATGAAGAATGCTATATGCTCTGACAGTTCTGTTTAGATTTTATTTGCCTTAATCATTAGGAATTTAAAATAAAGAACTAATGTCATGATTATTGCATTCTTGCGTGGCATAGCTCGCACCATCCGGCGAATATATAACGGGCGAGATATAACTAGCTCAAGCCCAAATATATATATCAAGTGAGATATAACTTGCTACCTCTAATAAATTCTCTCACAGTCCTCCTAACTACATCTCACTAGCTCAGTTCTATTAATACGTACTCCGACGCACAATATGATACATGTCTGTTTACCCTTTCCCTACACTCATTTTGAGAAATATCATGTCACAGGATAACTCTCCAAAGTCAAACATTCCCTGACATTTTGTGGAAGTACAAATCCTGAGGGCTAGTTGTACAACCCTCATATTTTTCGAGTCGGTGTGACCCGACCTGGGTGAGGCCGAGACAGTGAAGGTAGCCGAAACGGGCAAAACGACCGCGCCGAAATGGTCGAGACCGGTTAAGGCAAAAAGAGGCAGTGGGGGAAGCGGAGGGAGCACCCGCTCCCCCGACTCCCTTCGGGCGAGTGGGAAGAGCCTTCCCACTCGCCCGGTCTTCTTTGGGCGAGTGGGAGGAGCCTCCCACTCGCCAACCCTCTTTGGGCGAGTGGGAGGGGCTCTCCCACTCGCCGGCCCTATGTAGGGGGAGTGGGAGGAGCTCTCCCACTCGCCGGGCGAGTGGGAGAGGTCCTCCCACTCACCGCCCCCTTTGGGCGAGTGGGAGGGGCCCTCCCACTCGCCGGGCGAGTGGGAGAGGCCCTCCCACTCGCTGGCCCCTTTGGGGGCGAGTGGGAGAGGCTCTCCCACTCGCCGCCCCCTTTTGGGCGAGTGGGGGGGACCCTCCCACTCGCCCGACATCCTTAGGGGAGGCAGGCAGGACCCCCCGTGAGGGGGGAGTGGGCACCTTGAATCTCACTCGCCCCTCCTCCTGCGTTGATTGTTCATGGTCATGGGCGGACTGCGGATAGCAGGATTTTGGCTATCCGCAGTCCAATTTTGGCTATTCGCAGTCCATCTTTGGGAAAGTCTATAAATAGACCCCCATGGGCACCTTGGGAAGGGTTGGTCTCTACCCCCTCCCTCACGCGTGAGCAAGCACTACCCCTCCCCCTCCCCTTGTCGTTGAAGGTGGTCGGTGAGGTGATCCTTAGTGCCCTCCAAGGTGCCCAAGCTCAGCATTGGCTTGGGAGGGGAAGTTCTGAGTGAGCTTCCGGGTATGTGGTGGGACCTCCACGCTGCAGCTTAAGGGTCCGTTCGCGGACTTAGGTGTTCTTTAAGGGCAAAGTTCTTTGGTTCTTAGTGACTGGTCAAGGGTCTCGCTCAGGTCAAGTAAGGGTTAGCTGCATCCCCCTTGCGAACGTCGAAACCGGGTTACTGGTTTCAACATTATGGTGCGGTGAGCGTGGAAGCAGCTAGTTCGGAAAGCTCTGGGCAAGTCTCATGGCTGGAAGCGATGAGCTGGGGGACTCACCCCTGCCGGGGGGTGCATGAAGAAAGGTGACTTCGAGGAGTTCAGGAAGTCAATCCAGGAAGTCTTGCGGTTTGCATTCCCCCCTCAGGGCGAGTACACAGCACCGCCAACACCTGTGCTCGCCTCGCCGTCTTTGATGGAGATAGAGCAAGCGTGTTGGCAAGGGAAGGAGCCAGCCTCGGAGGAAGGCTTGAGCCTTCAAGCGCAAGCTCTCTTCAACAGCTCTCCTGGGGCCAGCTGCCCCGAGTGAGGGGGCAGGGAGGATGCCTCCCTCTCACCAGGAAGGGGGCGTAGTCCCTGTTCCTGATTCAACAAAAGCACAGGGAGACGCAAGGAAGCTACGCAGATCGATTCCAAAGGCAGGTCTCCCACCTGCAGGTTGACCAGAGAAGCAGGAAGGACCAGGAGAAAGGAATGAGAAGACAGAGAAAGTGGAGGAGGTGATGAAAGAGATGGTCAAGATGCATGTGACCAAGTAGGCCCAGAGGGGCGCGTTGTAATAAGCAGGTAGCTCCTCGATGATGAATGAAGAGGTCTCAGGTAACGCCTTGACTAAGTGGCTTAGGGTAAGTGTTGAGTTCCTCTGCCTCCAGGTGAAGGTAAACACCTAGGACGCGGATGGGTACTTCCGCCTCCAATCGGTAAGGGGATTGGGAGGGTGTTGAGTTCCTCTGCCTCCAGGTAAGCTAAGCCCCTAGGACGTAAATGGGTACTTCCGCCTCCAATTGGATTGGGAGGGCGTTGAGTTCCTCTGCCTCCAGGTAAGCAAAGCACCTAGGACGCGGACGGGTACTTCCGCCTCCAATCGGTAAGATCCCCGACTAGAGATCATTCTCTGGGCTCAGTCATGCCGGCAGATGGGAGACTCATCGGGTCGACTCGCTACTTGGTAGCTGGATTGGGAGGGCGTTGAGTTCCTCTGCCTCCAGGTGAAGGTAAGCACCTAGGACGCGGATGGGTACTTCCGCCTCCAATCGGTAAGGGGATTGGGAGGGTGTTGAGTTCCTCTGCCTCCAGGTAAGCTAAGCCCCTAGGACGTAGATGGGTACTTCCGCCTCCAATTGGATTGGGAGGGCGTTGAGTTCCTCTGCCTCCAGGTAAGCAAAGCACCTAGGACGCGAACGGGTACTTCCGCCTCCAATCGGTAAGATCCCCGACTAGAGACCATTCTCCGGGCTCAGTCATGCCGGCAGATGGGAGACTCATCGGGTCGACTCGCTACTTGGTAGCTGGATTGGGAGGGCGTTGAGTTCCTCTGCCTCCAGGTGAAGGTAAGCACCTAGGACGCGGATGGGTACTTCCGCCTCCAATCGGTAAGGGGATTGGGAGGGTGTTGAGTTCCTCTGCCTCCAGGTAAGCTAAGCCCCTAGGACGTAGATGAGTACTTCCGCCTCCAATTGGATTGGGAGGGCGTTGAGTTCCTCTGCCTCCAGGTAAGCAAAGCACCTAGGACGCGGACGGGTACTTCCGCCTCCAATCGGTAAGATCCTCGACTAGAGACCATTCTCCGGGCTCAGTCATGCCGGCAGATGGGAGACTCATCGGGTCGACTCGCTACTTGGTAGCTGGATTGGGAGGGCGTTGAGTTCCTCTGCCTCCAGGTGAAGGTAAGCACCTAGGACGCGGATGGGTACTTCCGCCTCCAATCGGTAAGGGGACTGGGAGGGCGTTGAGTTCCTCTGCCTCCAGGTGAGCTAAGCACCTAGGACGCGGATGAGTACTTCCGCCTCCAGACAGGTTGGGAGGGCGTTGAGTTCCCCTGCCTCCAGGTGAAGGTAAGCACCTAGGACGCGGATGGGTACTTCCGCCTCCAATCGGTAAGGGGACTGGGAGGGTGTTGAGTTCCTCTGCCTCCAGGTGAGCTAAGCACCTAGGACGCGGATGGGTACTTCCGCCTCCAGTCAGGTTGGGAGGGCGTTGAGTTCCTCTGCCTCCAGGTGAAGGTAAGCACCTAGGATGCGGATGGGTACTTCCGCCTCCAATCGGTAAGGGGATTGGGAGGGTGTTGAGTTCCTCTGCCTCCAGGTAAGCTAAGCCCCTAGGACGTAGATGGGTACTTCCGCCTCCAATTGGATTGGGAGGGCGTTGAGTTCCTCTGCCTCCAGGTAAGCAAAGAACCTAGGGCGCGGACGGGTACTTCCGCCTCCAATCGGTAAGATCCCCGACTAGAGACCATTCTCCGGGCTCAGTCATGTCGGGAGATGGGAGACTCATCGGGTCGACTCGCTACTTGGTAGCTGGATTGGGAGGGTGTTGAGTTCCTCTGCCTCCAGGTAAGCTAAGCCCATACGACGTAGATGGGTACTTCCGCCTCCAATTGGATTGGGAGGGCGTTGAGTTCCTCTGCTTCCAGGTAAGCAAAGCACCTAGGACGTGGACGGGTACTTCCGCCTCCAATCGGTAAGATCCCCGACTAGAGACCATTCACCGGGCTCAGTAATGCCGGCAAATGGGAGGCTCATCGGGTCGACCCGCTGCAGGTAAGACTTCAGAAAGGGTAAGTGGTTCGATAAGATGGCGGAGTTCCTCTGCCTCTAGGTGAAGGTAAGCACCTAAGACGCGGATTGGATCTCCGCCTCAGTTGTTTTGATAAGACGGTCGAGCTCCTCCACCTTTATGAGAAGGTAAGCACATATGACGTGGATTGGAACTCCGCCTCAGTTGCCTCAATTAGATGGTTGAATCCCTCCGTCCATCAGTGAGGGTAAGCACCTGGGACATGTACTGGTTCTCCGCCCCCGGATAGTTCGGGAAATTGTTAGTTCCCTCCCCCTACAGGTGAGCTCGACTCCCTGTTAGGTGTGGAGTTTCCTCCACCACCGGGTGAGCTCGGCTCCCTGGCGGGTGTGGGGTTTCCGCCTCCCACCTCAGGTCGAGCTCGGCTCGACTAGAGGTGTTGAGTTCTTTTCCACCTAAGGTCAAGTTCAATTCGACCTAAGGTGTTGAGCTTTCTCCACCTCCAGTTGAGCTCGGCTCATAGGAGGGTTGTTAAGTGGAGAAAGGTTTGCCTTCCACCTCAGGTCGAGCTCGGTTCGACTAGAGGTGTTGAGTTCTTTTCCACCTAAGGTCAAGTTCAATTCGACCTAAGGTGTTGAGCTTTCTCCACCTCCAGTTGAGCTCAGCTCATAGGAGGGTTGTTAAGTGGAGAAAGGTTTGCCTTCCACCTCAGGTCGAGCTCGGCTCGACTAGAGGTGTTGAGTTCTTTTCCACCTAAGGTCAAGTTCAATTCGACCTAAGGTGTTGAGCTTTCTCCACCTCCAGTTGAGCTCGGCTCATAGGAGGGCGGACAGGTAGAGAAGGGTTCGCCTTCCTCCTAAAGTCAGGTTCAATCGATAAACTTGGCAGGAGTATCCCATTGGCAGGACCCATCGTGGATTCCCCTAAGGTCCCACCTACTCGTCAAATAGGTGGGTTGGACTTTCTTTCCGAGCTTGAGACAAGCTCGAAAAGAGCGGAGATTGTGTACAACCCTCTTATTTTCCGAGTGGGTGTGACCCGACCCGGGTGAGGCCGAGACAGTGAAGGTAGCCGAAACGGGCAAAACGACCGCGCCGAAACGGTCGAGGCCGGTTAAGACAAAAAGAGGCAGTGGGGGAAGCGGAGGGAGAACCCGCTCCCCCGACTCCCTTCGGGCGAGTGGGAAGAGCCTTCCCACTCGCCCGGTCTTCTTTGGGCGAGTGGGAGGAGCCTCCCACTCGCCAACCCTCTTTGGGCGAGTGGGAGGGGCTCTCCCACTCGCCGATCCTATGTAGGGGGAGTGGGAGGAGCTCTCCCACTCGCCGGGCGAGTAGGAGAGGTCCTCCCACTCACCGCCCCCTTTAGGCGAGTGGGAGGGGCCCTCCCACTCGCCGGGCGAGTGGGAGAGGCCCTCCCACTCGCCGACCCCTTTGGGGGCGAGTGGGAGAGGCTCTCCCACTCGCCGCCCCCTTTTGGGCGAGTGGGGGGGACCCTCCCACTCGCCCGACATCCTTAGGGGAGGCAGGCAGGACCCCCCGTGAGGGGGGAGTGGACACCTCGAACCCCACTCGCCCCTCCTCCTGCGTTGACTGTTCATGGTCATGGTCGGACTGCGGATAGCAGGATTTTGGCTATCCGCAGTCCAATTTTGGCTATTCACAGTCCATCTTTGGGAAAATCTATAAATAGACCCTCATGGGCACCTTGGGAAGGGTTGGTCTCTACTCCCTCCCTCACGCGTGAGCAAGCACTACCCCTCCCCCTCCCCTTGTCGTTGAAGGTGGTCGGTGAGGTGATCCTTAGTGCCCTCCAAGGTGCTCAAGCTCAGCATTGACTTGGGAAGGGAAGTTCTGAGTGAGCTTCCGGGTATGTGGTGGGACCTCCACGCTGCAGCTTAAGGGTCCGTTCACGGACTTAGGTGTTCTTTAAGGGCAAAGTTCTTTGGTTCTTAGTGACTGGTCAAGGGTCTCGCTCAGGTCAAGTAAGGGTTAGCTGCATCCCCCTTGCGAACGTCAAAACCGGGTTACTGGTTTCAACACTAGTGATATAATCAAGAGGGAGAGCTCTTTACACAAACTCTATAGTGTACAGTAGGACCTTTGAAGATGTCTTATGAAATCAACAAAAGTCCTATTGCCTTAAGTTATATTCAGAATAAGTCTTATGTATGGGGTATATGCTGAATAAAAGTTTTATGCAATGAACCAAAGTCATATAACCGTAAGTTGTATGCAGTAATTTCTCTACGCTATGTTTTACTTGAATGTAGTTACTGGTTAGGGTGGATGATCTACACTAACCCGTCCACTTTTATCTCATGGATCGATGAAGCACACACATACTTTCCTATTAAGAAGAAGGGCCCGGCCTGCTTACTTTCTCAACGGTCAGAGCTCCCATTCACCTTCAGAACAAAAGTATATTTGCGACAATTGGAAAGACGAGGATCTGACCGGCTGCTGGAAAGAAGTTGGCTGACTTCTTTAATGAGCGAAGGTCAATGTAAAGGATGATGAATTCACAATTGTCTAGCTTGAATGAGACTTAGCTTACGCATGACTTTATTGGAATCAATTACGAAGAAAGACTGGATATATCATATAATATTTGGAATACAATTGACCCACAAGAGATTCAAGAGATGCAAACATAACATTTATAGAAAATACAATGATTAGCATAACAAACCAAAGCATAGTATCCGTCATAGTCGCAGACTAGCATAATTGTAATAACCTCTCCTCCACCGCAATGATTTAGGGAAGAAAACACCGGTTAGCACTGCCTTGGAACCCAACATAGCACTCAGTAATGACAGAGCCTGCGATTGTAAGATAAACTAGATGATAGTCACAAAATTAAAATTCAGAAGAAAAAAAAATTTGAATGATACAAAATGGATTGGAGTCAATTTACCTTCCTTTTATGGACGAAAACTTTTTTCCTAACCAAGTCTGAAAAGGGACAATTCATTTGAGTACCAAATAGGGAGACGTATGATAGAGAAGAAATGTGAAGGTTGTCTGTAACTATATATTTTCTTGAGCCGAGCACAAAAGATCCACCATTATCTGACTTGGGATTTTGCTCTATGAATTCTGCCACTTCTCCTTCATGGATGCAAATTTTGTAAGGTCTATACAAATAACAATTTACACAAACCTTCAACTCAATTGACTTTATCGATGTAATTTCTTCCAACTCCAGCATTTGGTTCTTGAATCCATAGAAGTTGGACAGTTTTGGATTCGTCAACATGTTTCTACATGTTTCTGACTTGAAGCAGTCTAAAGCCCATACGCTGGATTGATGAATACAAATTGTTAATGCAACCACATATAGATTGTTTATCTGAAAGGATTCTGAATACAGAGCCAAGGGGAAATGTGAGAAAGCTGAACATCAGATTAACAAAATCTTCCCCTGCTTCAGCGTACACAACATTGTTATTTCTCTTGTTTAAGACGAGATCTAAGCTAATCAACTTCTCCTTCAGCGGCAACAATCCCTTCTTTAATGGGTGAAGAATAATCTGGAACAGCTACCACGTAAGCATCGGGGAAACACACATCCGTCAATGCAGTCTTCGATACTAATGACCTACTGAGCAAATCCAAAGCCTAAAAAAAAAGCTAAACTTAATCTGAAGGATTGTATGTTAAATGCATTATAACTTGATTCTTTCGACGAAGAAATTTTAAATAGCTTACCTCTTGCGTACCAAAATCTATAGTCATTTCCTGTAATATACTTGCATCTTCAATCTGCGTTTTTTCAAGAAGGGGCAAGACGTTCAAACGAGAAGACGGCATCACCCATAAATCATCAGTTATTAAAAATTCGACTGCATTATTCACAAAGACTCCTTCGGCTGACGTATCTTTTCGCCAGAAACAATCCTTATCCATCAGTTTGCCACAGTGTCTGCATAGAGCGTTTGAGGTATAACTATAGCAACATGTGGAGTTGATCAAGCAACCAGCTTCGCGGCATGTGTAGAATCTCCGAGGATTTGGATCATGGATGCCTGTGATCTTCAAGTCCTCGCATTGTATTGCAGCGGCACTCCGAGGATTGAGAAGCATATCCTTGCATGCCTTGGTCTGCAGGTGTTTGGCGTCGAGCTGCTCAACGCTCTCATAAAGGACGTCAAGAGATCCCAAACATGACTGCTTGTTCAAAAGCCGAGCGATGCTTCCAAGCGGCAGTGTGAGGAAGCTGAAGAGGACGTCGATGAAATCGCTTCCTGCTTCGGCAAACAAAACACGCTTCTTCTCGATGTCAACCAGAAACCTCACATTTATTTTAGAAGAAGACATGGCGCACTTGCAAAGAAGGTGCCTGTTGCAGACGGAACTCCCCTGTATATATAGCTTATAACAAATAAACCATCGCCCTCTTTCTGAGTCTGGACTTCATAAATTTCCAGATATGAAGCGTCTGTTGGGTTTCTGCGACAGAAGAGATGGGAAATCCCAAACGGTGCTTCATGAATAGTAGAACCATTTCCGATTAACGGCTATCTACCTGGCCGGAGTTCAATGCTTTAATCACGTGATCAGCGATGTTCAAAATTTCCCCAATCTTCTCCATTTTGCTCCTCCAATTTCAATTTTTATCTTAAGCAACTCGCTCTAACTGCATCCTCGGTAGGCTCCCTTCGTCAGATGCAGAGAATCTAAATTCCCATCCAAGAAGGACTTCTAGGTATGTGCAATCAAAAGTAAAATAAAATTAGGGTGATGTTATATACAAACCGCTTTTGGCTATATACAAACCCTCACTATATACAAACCAGTACAAATATAATTTTGTTATACACAAACCTAATGGTTATATACAAACCAATACAAAATTAAAAAAAATTAAATTTTTTTATTAGCTAAAAACTTTAAAATTAAAGGTGACTCCAAAACAATTTCCTCTCATCAAAATAGAAAGCATGCAATATCAATTATATTCGTTGTTTCAAAACATTCCAATTACAACGAGTAGAGACTTGGAATCGCCTTCATGTTACAACCCCAACATTTTGGATTGTGTTCGAAAAGTTAGATATTACAAAACCTGAAAATACCTGCACAAGGAAAATAAGAAATCATGTATTTTTCACAACAAATGATCATTTATAAGTACTATTTCATCATTCTCACCTTCAAGAACCCAAAAAATTGTTATATGTTTATGAATACATATAGTTCTGTTGAACCCAAAATATTGTTAGATCCTGTAATCCACACACAAAAATTAGATACATACAAATTTACTAAATATAAAGTAAAAATATATATATTTTTGCTAACCTTTTGAGTTAGAAGATGTCCACCTTTACTATGTCACTTGACGGGCGCATTTGTTGATTTGGAGTTGGTAATCGAGATTTGTATATTTCCTCCCATTTGCTTGCTATTGGATCATGATGTTGTCTCCAATAAGAAATAATATGTGGTAGAGGACACCCTTCGTGCATCACCAACTGTATGAAATGATTTCCATCTATATAACCCATTGCAACTAACCGTTGTGAAGGTGGCGGTGGCGAATTCATTGGAAGAAATGTGAGACTTTGAACTTTAGAAATTTGGACAAAAGCTATATTATAGCATGAGGCCACCACAATCCCCATGTCCGGCATGGACATCCATTTATCTGGGGGGGCCGGTAGCTCAGTACAATGAAGAGAGGATAATAATTCTTGCCACCTCTCCTTCCCAAAAAGTTTAGTATACATGCTCTCTTTAACCTTTAATTCATTGGAAAGATCCAACCGTACTTGTGCCCAATTTTCACCCATATCTAATGCGCGGCCAACAACACGAAATCCACAATGACCATCCCCAATGACATTAATGACCTCTTTGATGTGCTCCGCTAAATGTATTGGCATTTGCTTACAAACTTCAATGTAGAAACGCTGACTTGAAGTAAGTGTAGGTGTCCTCAAATGGTAGCCGGTCCTCTTTTTTGGTAATGCTTTCTTTTTTGCTTATATGTTTTCTTCTTTCAAAACATGTTCAAATAAAGAAGGATCACGTTTTGTAGATTTAGGATCATCTTTCAACCTTTTGTAGCTTCCCCTTGGTCTTCCCTTTAAACTCAAAGGAACCTTTGGCTCTCTTGTTTGCGATGAAGTTGGATCCATTATCTCTCTTAGTTTTCTTTTTATTTCTTCCTTTTGTTCACTAGAAGTTTCATTAAACCTTCTATTAATACCTTCAAATTCTGCTGCGATGTCATCTGAAATATGAACCTCGGACTTTTCCTTTAATGATAATTGCTTCCAATGGTGATGTATCATGCATAAAGGAAATGAGGTTGATTGAGTAATATATGGCACTAACTCATGAGCACAAGGCAATCCCATAGAATATCTTATCTTGTGTGGACACTCCCATGCTTGGTAATAATTTGATGCCTTGACTTTATCTTCTTCTTCTTTGATGAATTTTAATGCAGTAAGTGATACACAACCAACAAGACTTGTATAGAGTGGGCCAGTATACAGAGTGCTAACTTGGATCACACTATGCCCAAATGATCTCTTTATGTCGGTGTGTTGGATAGTAATCATTTGGTCAAATTTTTTCCATACGGTTGTTAAATTTCCAATAGAGACCTCTAGAAATTTTTTTAATAAAGAATGTCCACTCTCTACCCGATTGGTAGTAACATTTCCCAAGTGTAAATATTTGTCTATCCAAGCTGACACGAAGTATTCTTTGTAGGGTTCAATCCATGTACTGACGACATAAGAGAATACTTTTGGATTTTTTTCTGCATAGCCAATTAGCAATAAGTTGAACTCATTGTTGAACTCTACCTCTGTTTTTGCATTCATTAATTTTTGCCATTTGCCCAAAAATTGATCACACTCAATACCTTTGGTAAATAACTTTCTACAATGTGCCAGTATGTTTCTATGAATATGTACTTGACATAGTAAATTTTTAGACTGAGGAAAAACAACCTTGATAGCATTCATTAAAGCCAACTCTCTATCTGTCAATAGAACAAGTGGTAAGGAACATGCATCCAAAATCGATTTAAAGCATTCAAGAGCCCAACAATAGCTTTGTTCTGTCTCATCTGGCATAAATATAAACGTCCCAAAAAACGATTGATTTGTAGAAGTGACCCCAACAATCGATAATAAAGGCATCCGATATCTATTGGTTTTGTATGTGCAATCCAACTGAAATACTGATGGAAACATCCGACATAACTTTATAGAGAAAGGATGTGAAAAAAACATGCTTTGTAGTTGCGAACTATCCTCTTTCACTCTGCTATAACAAACATACCCAGCATCTGTAACACATTTATAAAGAAATTGAATTGGTGTTCTGCCTCCCAACTCATTCTTGTGAACTGCAGCTCTATGATTATAAATTGTCCTTATTGTTGTTGTATTTGCTGGGTTCTTTTTCTTAAGAGATGAAAGGATTTTGCGGGGTTTAACACCCGAGGCATACATACTCCCAACAAAAGTTTCTTCATTTTTATCCAACCTACCAGCAAATGAATGTGCCTCTAAGTGTACAGAACCATGATTGTGTTTCCCACACAACACCTCAACTCTCCATTCATCCACACAAATATCCTTCTGCCCTCTTACTTGAAATGGACAACCACATTTTTTTGAAGTGGTCTTACGCATATTTTTCCTCACTTGTTTAGGATTGTCACGATTATATCCAGCTCTATCACATCCCAAAAGAACACGTGGTCGTGGTCTACTTGTTACTTTATCAGAACCTAATATTGTCACAACATAACTCAAACTTCTACCAATATTTCGTACCCAATCAATCAATTCTTCCTTAGACGCAAAAATTGAATTTGTTTCGAAGAACGACGTCACATCTACATATTGAAAGTCACAACAAAAAATAACTAACTATATTGTACACAATCTACACAATGAACAAACACAAAATTTAGGTATAGTAGACAATACCATATTCCGGAATAGGGCAAGGAATTTCCACATAATCTGACTCCGTTGCTCCAATTGACAATACTTTTTCCTAAGCACACAAAAGAGGAATTAGAGGAATTAGAACCACCAAAATCCTACTTCTAGCAATGAAAAAGTTGAAATCAAGCAATGAACATCTCACCTCTTGCAAATCAATGTTGCTAGAACCACCAAAATCTGAAGAGAAATCCACCGGTTGAAGGGAGATCGGACGGTGCAACTTAGGGGAATGTTGCGAAATCGGGTCTCCGAAAGAGGGATGTTCAGAGCTCACCTAAATGGAACAAAAAAATATATTCAATAACAGTTATCTAGGGTTTCCAAGAGAGAAATAAAAAGGAAGAAAATGGATTTAGGGTTTTAGGAAAACCTTGCATCCATGGCCAAATGAGGAAGCACTGGAAAGGGAGAGGTCGACGACCATGGCTTCACCGTCGGCCATGGAGAGGAGAGGCGGCGGCGGCTTCATTTTTCCGTGTGAATCAAGGTCGGCCATGGCGTCTTCAAGGTCGATGGAGACGGAGAAGGAATCGCGTCGAGCCATGGCGTCTTCAAGGTCGGCCATGGAGAGGGCTCGCCGAATGGGGAGGGAGCTCGCCGGAGGGGGAAGGAGGAGGGGCGGCGCTGTCGAAGAAGAGTCGATGGAGACGGAGAAGGAATCGCGTCGAGCGGCTGGAGGATCGGGTGGAGGAAGAACCGAATAATAGATTTTAGGTTATATTTTAGGGTTTTATTTGGTTTGTATTTAGTGTTTTAAAACACCTAAAATAATGAAAAAAATTGGTTTATGTATAGCCATATTTGGTTTGTCTATAACATCACCCTAAAATTATTAACTTACACGATTTTTTATAAATTAATATGCTCTTGGGCTGGCGGGCTCTGCTTATGCATGACAGATGTTGGGGGCGCACTTGTGCGATTGCTATTGGGACTTACGGGCTCTACTCATGCGCCATGGTTTCGGGAGCATATAGAGACTGCTCATGTGCCACGGCTCTGGGAGCGCAGGAGCTATAAGAAATATATTTCAACGATGAGATGTTGGACGGTTCAGCATGAACAAAAAAAGTCATGTCAAGATTAGTCACATATCGCCTATTCAGAAGGTCCACTCGTGCTTATAATAGGTCCCGCCTCTCCTATCTTTGACCCGGGTTTTGGAATGAAAAATGAGTGCGGTAGTTTAACATGGTATCAGAGCAAGGTTCACGTTGAGAAAGCGTGTTGAACGATCCAGCATGTAATGCAGAAAAAAGTAATTGAAAAAAAACTAATGAGACAATGTTTGTTGGCTGACACATCTTCAACAATTTATCGAGTACAATGTAATGCAGAATCATCTACGCATACGAAGAATTGTATGCTCAGAAAAAAGAATGTGTGTATGCACATCAATAATTTGCATGAACGGCCACTTTCTAGAAATGAAAGTAGGTTGAAATATGAATAGAGTATTTATTGTTTACTCTGTAACTATAATCCATTTAATTGAAATAATTGTTTTGCTCTTCACCCTCTCCTTGAAATCGCCTTCTTTAGACGTAAGTCCTTCTTGACATCTTTGTCCTTTTTCTCTACACCTATGTTCTCACATCCAATGACTTATTAGTTCCAGCTCCATCATAGGTGATATGCACCCATAAAGTAATAAGGAGCTCCAAGGAGTGTGATTAACAAAAGTCCCGTCATGGAAAAGCGGGGGCAATGGAGCCAAGTTCAACTACATAAAAAGGTAATAGGGGTGAGAGTAAGAACCCGCCTCGCGGCATCACCCGCACGGGTAGCAACAAGGTCAAACTCTGCCGTCGCCGGATACGATCGTAGCCACACCCCTCAAAATGGGTGCGGATAGGCGTGCACCCCACTAGGGGAGTGCGGGCCGCACCCCGCTTAGGGGCGCGCGGCCAAAGCCGCACCCCATGGGGGAGGCCAAGGCCACGCCCCGCTTAGGGGCGCGGTCAAAGCCGCATCCCATGGGGGGCGGCCAAGGCCGCCCCCCCCCCCCCCCCCCCCCCCCCCCCCCCCCCCCCCCCCCCCCCCGCTTAGGGGACGCGGCCAAAGCCGCACCCCCCCATAATGGGGTGCAGACAAGGCCGCGCCCCCCATGGGGTGCGGCCAAAGCCGCGCCCCCCATGGGGTGCGGCCAAGGTCGCACCCCCCTATAGGAGTGTGGCAAGCCCCCCCCCCCCCCCCCCCCCCCCCCCGTTGGGGTGCGGTCGAAAAACGTACCCTCTTTGGGGGGTACGGACGGAACCTCGGCACCCTCCCTATCTCGGGGGCTGTGTCTTCCCGGTTTGGTAGGCACGGTATTTGAAAGGTGCGCCCTCGCTCTTACGAGCACGCCCCTCCATCAGCACTCGACGTGTTCTCGACTTTCCGCCCACAAAGGTAGCCAAGCGCTTTCGCGTTCATCGCGCGCTCAGAATACTTCCGTGTTCGCGACGCACGCGACAATTAACTTTTCCTAGTTTCCTAGATTGCAGGTCTAGTTCTCTGCGCTCAACACCGTCAACGAAGCTACCCGAATTGACCGAATTGCCCGGGGGGCAAGACGAAAAAATCCCCAAAATAGTGATATATGTGCTTCTGGCAAGCGTGATTCTCCCATCAGGTGATTTCGATGGTTATAACGGTAAAATTATCGGGCTACCCCTACCCAAGGCTATAAAAGGAGCACATGACCTTCATTTCAAGATATCTTGTCTTCTGCACCCGAGAGAGTTTCATTGAAGATTCCTCAGAGTTCTCCTTTGACGCTTGAAGATTTCTTTCAAATCTTCGAAGATCTCCTTCGAGTCTTCGAAGATATCATTCGAGTCTTTGAAGATCTCCTTCGCTTTCGAAGACATTCCTCCTAAGTGACTCAAAGATCCTCCGGGCGCCAAAAGGCGACCAGGACATCTCACTTTCATTCCCGCGGAAAAGGACTTAGTTTCCTGAGAGGTCGCCTGTCACCCTCCAAGATTTCTACTTGAAAAATTTGTAACGAACGGCGGCCTGTCGCCCTCGAATTCTCAGTTTTGCTCGTAAGAAATAGACATATAGTGGAATTTGGCTGGCACAGCTCCGACCGCGTGGTTTTTTACCCTTTCTGGGTTTTCCACGTTAAAAATGTTCTTAGGTCATCCACTAGTTATCTCATTGACTGTTTTCGCGCTCGGTTCGCTCTCGAGCTAAGGTGGTTCGATTTGACCGGTCTACCGGAGCGTCGAGTGACCCACAACAGTTTGGCGCCGTCTGGGGAAGGTGTTCCCAAAACTCTGCAAAGATCTACAGTGATTTCCTCAAGAAAGCATCTGACAATGACAAGGAGTGCCCGCACCACTGAAGGATCGATCTCTAGTGAGTGCATCGATCAGGCTCCCTCGTACTCACTCATAAATGCGTCTCTCGCGGATGAAGTAAATGCTCCCATAGTAGAGCTGGAAGGGCGCATGCGTCAAATAGAAGAACATCAAACTGAGATGCTAACTCTCCTAAGAAATCTCGAGGTTGAGCTTTCTGTCACGGCTTAACCTCTATGGGGTTAACCTTTGGAGCTTTCTAGAGAAATCTACGAGCATGTAGAATACTTTGTACATAGTGTTCTAGAGAATGGTAGAAGCACTCTAGAATGATCTCATGGGAACATTCTAGAGAACTCGGGAAAGTTGTAAATACATGAGAGTTGTAGAATAATCTAGAAATGTAGGCATTCTAGATCCTTCCATCTTTTGGAGGGAAATTCTTTTGGGGCCTATAAAAGGGGAAGGCCCCCTCATTTGTAAACAACCAAGTTACAAGCAACCAAGCAATACAAGTTCTTTGCTCTCTCAATCTCTCTTGCTCTCTCTTACAAAGTGCTCTCTTACTCATCTCGCCACCGCGATCGTTGGAGAAGGCTGACTTAGCTAGTTGCGAAGGGGCGCACAAGGAGCTAAGGCCGCACGCGACGTTGTCAAGGGGACAAGTCCGTGACAGTTGGTATCAGAGGGAGGTTGACTCAGGTTCGACTTGAGTTCGTGGTTCGTGCAAGGAGTAAGATGGCTTTGGAAGGGAACAACAACTCAAGCGTTATTGATGAGCGCGGCAGGGCAGCCGAGGAGAAAAGAGATAGGAGGAATAAGAGGGACCAAAGCAAGGGTCGTGATTGTTCTAGCATGGAGCAGAACATGGTTGACCCAGCGGAATTTGAAGCTTTACAAGAGGCACATCTTACTCTTCATCGGAAAGTGGATCAAATATGTAAGTAATTTGACACTTTTCATGTTGAACAAGAGAAGTTGCAGGCAGATATTGACCTTCTCAAGGAGCAAACTATGGGCAAGTCGGAAGGCGCTTTTGATACTATCATAAGCGACTTGGAAGATCGCCTCACCAATCTCGAAACGGAAGTGAATGACGTACGGGGGCGAGTTGGTGGAAATGGTGGAAACGCTGGAATTGGTGCAGCCATGACAAATGCAAAGCTTGATGTGCCCAAACCCAAGAAGTTCGCAGGAAAGCGGGATGCGTTGGAGGTGGAGAATTTCCTTTGGCATATGGAGAAATACTTGGAAGGATATGACATCACAGACGAGGCACTAAAGGTACGCCATGCTGGTTATTACTTGGAGGACCTTGCTTCCTTGTGGTGGAGGAAAATTCAAGCAGATATTGCAAAGGGACTCTACCGGATCGATACTTGGGAGGAATTCAAGCAAGAGTTAAGAAGGAACTTCATCCCAGAGAATGTGAAGGATGAAAACTTGCGGAAGCTTAGGGAGTTGAGGCAAAAGGGAAGTATCGGAGACTATGTCAAGGAGTTCACCGCTCTATCACTTCAGGTATTCGATGTCCCCGAACATATCCTTCTCTTTAACTTCATCGATGGGCTGCAAAATTGGGTGAAGCAAGAGGTCAAGAGGAAGGACCCAAGAACCACCAGGGATGCTATTGCCATCGCCGAGTCTCTTATCGAGTTTCAGCGCCAACCAAATCCTATCAAGGAGAAGAAGGACAAGGTGGGCTATGGAAAAGGTGGGGGAGACCGGCGAGACAACAAGTCGGCGCACTTCAAAGGAGGATCAAAGACTATGCCCGATCCAAGGAAGGAATTCGAGGAAAGGAAGAAGAACTTCGCACCCAAAGGCGGATGTTATGTGTGCAAGGGGCCACATCCTATGAGCAGCTGTCCAAAGCTCGGGTCATTGGCAGCTATGGCGGAGAATACTACTCCACCCGAAGAAGGTACTTCTCAAATGAGTTCATTGCAATTACTAAATGCTTTGAACGTGCAGCCAACGAAAGCCGCATCAAGCAAGGGGCTGATGTATGTGGAAGCGGTCGTCAAAGGGAAGGATACAAAAGCCTTGATCGACACAGGAGCTTCACACAACTTCATGACCGAAGGAGAAGCCAAGAGGTTGGGCTTGCAGGTTGTGAAGGGCGGAGGTTGGATCAAGACCGTGAACGGTCAGGCAAAACCACTTGAAGGAGTCGCACGCCATGTAGAGCTATGCATGGGCACCTGGAAGGGCCGGGTGGACTTCTCAATCGCACCCATGGATGACTTCAAGGTCGTACTTGGGATGGACTTCTTGGAGAAGATGCAAGCCATCGTCATGCCGGCACAACGCTCGGTTTGCATCTTGGAGGAAGGAAACGCTTGCATGGTTCCTATGGTGCAAGGACCAGCAAAGGAGGGGCCAAAACAGCTATCAGCCATGCAGTTGGCAAAAGGGTTCAAGAAGGGTGAACCGACGTACTTGGCCACCCTAAAGGAGGAAGATGGTGACACGATGGAGGAGGTGCCTCCTGTCATTGCGGACGTGTTGGCAAGAAATGAAAACATCATGCCCGCAGAGTTGCCACTGAAGCTACCACCTCGGCGGGAGGTGGATCACAAAATTGAGTTGGAGCCAGGGGCGAAGCCCCCAGCTAAAGCACCATACCGGATGGCTCCCCCTGAACTAGAGGAGTTGAGGAAGCAACTCCAAGTTTTGCTGGAATTAGGAATGATCAGGCTGTCTAAGGCGCCATTTGGTGCCCCGGTACTATTTCAAAAGAAGAAGGATGGATCGTTGCGGTTGTGCACGGACTACCGGGCACTAAACAAGGTGACAATCAAGAACAAGTATCCTATCCCTCTCATTGCGGATCTCTTTGACATGCTTGGGAAGGCGAAGATCTACTCCAAGTTGGATTTGCAAAAGGGATATCATCAAGTGCGGATTGCGGAGGGAGACGAGCCGAAAACCACATGTGTCACAAGGTACGGATCGTTTGAATGGATGGTAATGCCTTTCGGTTTAACCAATGCACCAGCAACTTTCTGCACTTTGATGAACCAAATATTCCACCCATACTTGGACAAATTCGTGGTGGTGTACTTGGATGACATAGTGGTATATAGCAACACCATCGAGGAGCATGTGGAGCATCTTAGTCGAGTCTTCCAAGTGTTGCGGGAGAATGAGCTATATGTGAAGAGGTCCAAATGCTCATTTGGACAAGAGGAGATACACTTTCTTGGTCATGTAATCGGGCATGGGAGCTTGCGGATGAACATGGCAAAGATCAAGGCAATTGATGAATGGGAACCGCCAACGAAGGTACCAGACTTACGATCATTTCTTTGCTTGGTGAACTACTATCGCAGGTTCATCAAGGATTACTCGAGGAGAGCAGTGCCATTGACGGACCTGTTGAAGAAAAGCAAGGCTTGGCTTTGGACGGAGGAATGCCAAAGCGCTTTTGAAGACTTGAAGGCAGCGGTTTGTACGGAACCGGTGCTTGCCTTGCCGAACTTTAGCAAGAGGTTCGAGGTGCATACCGATGCATCAGACTTTGCGATTGGAGGAGTGCTAATGCAAGATGGTCACCCCTTAGCTTTCGAAAGTCGGAAACTCAACGAGGCGGAACGGAGATACACCGTTCAAGAGAAGGAGATGACAGCCATCATCCATTGCTTGCAAGTGTGGAGGCACTATCTACTTGGGGCGCAATTCACCATCAAGACGGATAATGTGGCAACAACTTACTTCCAGACGTAGAAGAAGCTGACCGCTAAGCAAGCAAGATGGCAGGATTTCTTAGCGGAGTTCGACTTTGTGTTAGAACATAAGGCGGGGAAGACCAACGTTGTGGCTGATGCACTAAGCCGCAAAGCTGAGCTAGCCGCAATGTCCACAGCTAGTGGGGAGTTGTTGGACAAAATCAGGCAAGGGTTGAAGGAGGATCCTCTTGCCATGCAACTCATGGAGTTGGCCAGGGAGGGCCAAGCTAGAAGATTTTGGGTAGAGGATGAGCTACTCTACACCAAAGGGAGGCGATTGTACATCCCAAAGTGGGAAAACCTGCGGAGGGATCTCATCAAGGAGTGCCATGACACTAAGTGGGCTGGACATCCGGGACAGAAACGCACTTTGGCTTTGATGGAGGAGTCATACTTCTGGCCAAGGATGAGGGATGAAGTGGAGTTATATGTGAAGACTTGTCTTGTTTGCCAACAAGACAAGGTGGACAACAAGCAGCCCGCAGGATTATTGGAGCCATTACCTATAGCGGAGCACCCTTGGGAGTCAGTGACGCTTGACTTCATCAACGCGTTACCAAAATCGGAGGGGTTCGGATCGATCTTGGTGGTAGTCGATCGTTTCTCCAAGTACGACACGTTCATCCCTAGCACAAGGGATACTAGCGCGGAGGAAACGGCACGCCTGTTCTTCAAGAATGTGGTGAAGTACTGGGGGTTGCCAAAGTCTATCATTAGTGATCGAGACCCCAGATTTACAGGGAAGTTGTGGAGGGAGTTGTTCACTTTGCTCGGGTCAGAACTAAACTTCTCCACCAGCTTCCACCCTCAAACCGATGGGCAGACGGAGAGGGTGAATTCCTTGTTGGAATGTTATTTACGGCACTTTGTGAGCGCCAATCAGCGGGACTGGGCCAAACTGATGGATGTGGCGCAATTCTCGTACAACTTGCAGCGGAGCGAGGCGACCGGTCGGAGTCCGTTCGAGCTTGCCACGGGGAGGCAACCACTCACTCCGCATACATTGGCGACTACGGCAGATGACGGAAGAAGCCCAGGAGCTTGGAGGATGGCCAAGTCTTGGGAAGAGCAAACGGACATAGCCAGAGTGTGCCTAGAGAAAGCACGCAAACGGATGAAGAAATGGGCGGATTCAAAGCGCAGAATGGTGGAATACACGGTTGGGGATAAGGTGTTGGTGAAACTTCTCCCCAACAGTTCAAGGCTTTGCGCAGCTTGCACAAGGGTTTGGTTCGTAGATACGAAGGCCCATTTCTGGTGATCGCAAGGGTGGGTAAGGTATCCTATCGCCTTGACCTACCAGACTCTTTGAAGATTCATCCGGTCTTTCATGTCAGCATGTTGAAGCCATATCATGAAGACAAGGAAGACCTTCAAAGAAGGACATCGCATAGAGCACCACCAGTGATGACCAAGTCTTTTGATAAAGAGGTGGATGAGGTGCTCACCAGGAGGACAGTGCGGAGAAGAGGTGTGCAACCTAGCACACAATATCTGATTAAGTGGAAAGGAAGGCCAGCGTCTGAAGCTACATGGGAGACACTTGAAGATCTCTGGCAATTCAAGGACATCATCCAGCAGTACGAGGCGACGAGGGCGTCGCCAGGCTAGGTGGGGGAGGATGTCACGGCTTAACCTCTATGGGGTTAACCTTTGGAGTTTTCTAGAGAAATCTAGGAGCATGTAGAATACTTTGTACATAGTGTTCTAGAGAATGGTAGAAGCACTCTAGAATGATCTCATGGGAACATTCTAGAGAACTCGGGAAAGTTGTAAATACATGAGAGTTGTAGAATAATCTAGAAATGTAGGCATTCTAGATCCTTCCATCTTTTGGAGGGAAATTCTTTTGGGGCCTATAAAAGGGGAAGGCCCCCTCATTTGTAAACAACCAAGTTACAAGCAACCAAGCAATACAAGTTCTTTGCTCTCTCAATCTCTCTTGCTCTCTCTTACAAAGTGCTCTCTTACTCATCTCGCCACCGCGATCGTTGGAGAAGGCTGACTTAGCTAGTTGCGAAGGGGCGCACAAGGAGCTAAGGCCGCACGCGACGTTGTCAAGGGGACAAGTCCGTGACATTTCGCTCCACCTCCAGTACCGAAAGTTCCACTCCCCCAGCCCTAAATCATGCTCTGGTTGAGGAGGATGTTCAGGAGGAGGATGGCTTAAAAGAACTTTCGGATGTAGGATGCTCCACTCATCCCGGCCGACCGGCTATGGGACCAGAAGGAGACCACCATCACCAACGTCAAGGAAGAATCTGCCCCAGACAAGTAATAGGGAGGATCACTCGAGAAGAAATATGTGACGTGATAGTAGAGGAGTACGGTCAGGTTGGGCGGCGTACTGCTTTTGCTCTCCATTCCCTGCACAACGGCTCTCCCTTGTCGCCCCAGGTCCTGGCACACCCAGTTTCGCATGGCTTCAAACTCCCCAACATTGAAACATTCGACGGGATAGACGATCCATTTGGAGCATGTAAACCATTTCACTATCATCATGAGAATTTACAATGCTCCAGACCAGCTATCTATGGCTCCATCTCGCAGAGAATGGAACCAAGTGAGCGCTTGACCTTTCAAGATTGCCGGAAACACCTGACAATCATTGTCTGTGGTTACGGCGGTTATAACGACGATATTATCGCGCCCGGCGGAAAAATCGTTTTCGGGCGAAAAAATCGCCCCCGGGCGAAAAAATCGTTGTCATGACATACATTTGCTTATGATATATGTGATAAATATTAACTTTTTTGTAAAATTTATTAATTCTTAAATTGAATTTTATTTAACAAACGAACAAAAGTATTGATTAATTCCACAATATTGTTTATTAGGCGAATGCTGGAATTGGAATTAGTCACCAATACTTAATTCCACAATATTTATCAATATTCAATTCCAATATCGAATTCCAATTCCGTCCAAACGAACAGGCCCTAAGGGTCCGTTCGTTTCACAGACAATGATATTGAAGTATTGGCTTTGGGAATATAAAAGTCATTTCTTTTGTTCGTACCAATAATTGTAGAGTGGAATTGGCTTTATGGTGGAAAGTCGACGATATTCACCCTAACCTAAAACCTATCGATCCAATGTTTATCTCAAGGGGCGGATATTGAGATCGCCAACTCCGACTTTCCAAAAGGATATCAATATTTTTGGCCCGAATGCGCATTTTTTGCACGTACGTGATTTTTTCGCCTGTACGCTATTTTTTGGCTCCATAAGTGATTTTTTTGCGGGACGCGGAAATTTTGCACGAACGCAATTTTTTCACCCGGACACAATTTTTTCATCCGGATGCGATTTTTCCGGCCGAACACGATTTTTCACCCTTACGTGATTTTTTTGCCCGGGCGCGATATTTTCGCCCAGGAGCATTATTTTCGCCCGGGCTCGTTTTTTTTTTTCGTCCGGGCTCGTTTTTTTCCGCCAAGATGCGATTTTTCGCCCGGGGGGGGGGGGGGGGGGGGGGGGTTCGCCCGGACGCGTTTTTTTTCGGCCACGCGTGTTTTTTTCGCCTGGACTCGTTTTTTTTCGCCCGGGCGCGTTTTTTCGCCCACGCGTGATTTTTTCGCCCGGGTGCGATTTTTCGCTCGGGCGCGTTTTTACGCCCGGGCGCGATTTTTTCGCCCGGGCGCGATTTTTTCGACCGGACGGGTTTTTCTTGCCCGGGCGCGATTTTTTCGACCGGGCGCGTTTTTTTCGCCCGGGCGCGTTTTTTTTCGCCGTGCGAGATTTTTTCGCCCAGGCGCAGTTTTTTTCGCCCGGGCGCGATTTTTTCGCCCGGGCGGGTTTTTTTCACCCGGGCGGGTTTTTTTTCACTTGGGTGCGTTTTTTTCACCCGGACACAATTTTTTCCCCCAAGCGCGTTTTGTTCGTCCGGGCGCGATTTTTTCGACCTGGCGCGTTTTTTTCCCGGGCGAGTTTTTTCCCGAAAAAATCACGTCTTTTTCTCCCGGACGTTTTTTTTCGCCCGGATGCGTTATTTTCGCGAAAAAATCGTGCCTTTTTCGCTCGAGCGTGTTTTTTTCACTCCCGGGCGAAAAAAATGCGGCCGAGCGAAAAAATCGCGCCCGGGCGAAAAAAATGTGCCCGGGCGAAAAAAACGCGCCCGGTCGAAAAAATCGCGCCCGGTCGAAAAAATTGCCCCTGGGCGAACAAATGCTCCCGGGAGAAAAAAACGCGCCCGGGCGAAAAAAACGCGTCCGAGCGAACAAAAAGCGTCGGGGCAAACAAAATGCGCCCGGGCGAAAAAAAATCGCGTCCGGGCGAAAAAATCGCGCCCACGCGAAAAAAAAAACGCGCTCGGGCGAAAAAGTCGCGCGCCAGGATAAAAAATCGCGCTATTGGTTATGATAATTTGTAGAAAGAAGCTTAGAAGCTCAACATTGATTAATGTCAATTCTTATGAAAGAAAGCTTTTCTGCAAACGAACAGTAAAAATTAATGAATATCAATTCCTATGACAGAAAATCATTATACAGACGAACAAAAGAATTGGATTTAAACTCAATGTCATTTCCCTTGTATATTGATATTGGATTGAAAGTTCATACTTCAATATCAATGTCTGTGAAATGAACGGACCCTAAAAAATAAATTACTCTTTGATGTCCCACATAACTAAGAACAAATGACAAAAAGAGGCACGAGGGGGACCCAAATTTACCTTGCCACTCCACGTCTTTTCCCCCTCCAGATAGCCAAAATTTTATATTCTTTGTTTGACTTTGCAGTCAAGATCTGTGGAAGTTTTCTGATAAATATAATTAAGAAACCCCAATCATGATAAATTAGGCAATAAAAAAAAAGGCTTGGTGGAGAACTAAGAAACAGATTAGGGCTCTTATAAATGCTAAAAAATGACCAATCTTTCGAAGTCTCCAATTCCCTTCTCCCATACATAGAAATGAAGTTCTCTTCCAAACACCGCTTCGTCTCTATTTCATCGGATCAAACCCACTTGCGAACACAATCAAATGGCATCCCAACATAGTCTCATAGCAGATCTTCAGTCCGAAAGAAATCTACAAGTTTCAAAATTAAAGATCAACACACCTACCATAATAGAGAAGATGAGCAGCAGTTCAAAAGAGGAGCAGTGAAGCACCGGAGAAATTACTGTCTTCTCGTCAAGTGAAATAAAGTGATAGCCCTGCTCAGAATAGGGATAGCCTACTCGGGAAGGAAGAACGGCATCAATCGAAGACTGCTCCGCTCCTCTCATGCTTGGGTACATGGAACATCAAGGAGGAAGCTTGGAGAAAGTGGAGCGATTAAGGTAGAACTTGAAAGCTTGGAGGTGAAGCCATACAAGGAGAAAAGACAACTTATTGTACCCCCAAAAAAGAGAGAAGACAACTTATGATGGGAAAATTTTCGGTGGGTGAAACCCACAGAACTTCTGTGCGTCTTTAAATAGGTGGGGCCCATCTTTTTCATTCGCGATTTTCAAACATTTTTCCCTTTCGACGCCCGGTGCCGCTGCTCCTTCTCCGTTCACCCTTCTAGCTCTAACCCTAAATCGGTGCTCCCTCTCTGTCCCAAAGGTACGCCGCTGCTCCCTCTCCGTTCGAAGGCTGCTCCCTCTCCGTTCACCCTTCTCTAACCCTAAATCGCTGCTCCCTCTCCGTCCCAAAGGTATGCCAAATCCCTGCTCCCTCTCCGTCCCTCTCCATTTACCCTTCTCTAACCCTAAATCGCTGCGGCCTTTCTCTCGTAGTTCTTCCTCTTTGTTCCTACAATGCAAAGTTGCTGGGATGCCATGGACCTCTCCGCAACCGGCAACCTGGAAAGGCGTTTCTGAGCGAGTGTAGAAGGTATTTTTTACTGCTGCTCCTTGATTACATGTTGTAACTGAAGGATTTGTTGCCCTTCCTTGATATTTTCCATCTGAAATAATGTTTAAATTTGTTAAACCTGTTGGACACAAAATTGTTAAGTCTCCTCTTCTTAGTTTAACATTGATAACTTGCACACCTCTCCTCTAACTATAAACACAGAATATGTTCAACCCTTATGTTTTCAGATTTGTTTCTGAGAAGTAAATTATAGTCGGATTTCTGAGCAGTTTTTCTAGTCGGATTTCTGAGTAGTTTTTCTAGTCGAATTTCTGCAGATTCATGTGAAGTAATTTTTTGGGGCTGTTTTCAAGTAGGAATTTTTACTGGTTCTTATACTGGTTTAGTTATTGTTTTGAACAGTTTTGTAGTAGCATTTTTGATACATTTTTTGTTTGTTTTTTCAGCCTTAGCTCTACTGCTAATTAGAGTTATAATCTTTCGAAGAAACATCACAAGTAAGGAAATATTTATTTGATGTTTGATATGTCTAAATTGTTTCATTTTATTGTGGCATACGTTCATTGAAGATTTTCCCAAATACAGTGCCAGGTAGCCCGTATCTGAACTGTAGGTGCGATGTTTCAACCTTTCTTGCAAATGCCCAACCATTACTTGATGTCTTATCAGAGGAGTCTCGGACTATGCTAAATGAGGCTCGGGTACTTCCATTATTTAGTATACCTAAGATACCACAGAACATACCCCTTCTATATATTCTTGTGCGTCTTTACAATCGTGAGAAACAGGCTTTCCACTTAGGCAAATACTCTGTCAACCTAACCATTAATGAGATTGCCCTTATTATGGGGTTGCCCAATCGTGGGCTTGATTTTTCCTTTGTTAGAAAACCGTTCGCTAAGGTCACCCAAAAAAAATTGATAGAAGAAATGAAAGGTTTGGCGACTGAAGAGTGGTCGCCGACGTTGGACAAAAGGCGTGTCGATATACTAGTTAGGTACCTAGTGGTCGTTTTTATGTTCCCACATATGGGATTAAAAATTCCTGCTTTCTTGTTGACCATCAAAGGGGTGAAAGAATTCATGATGTACAATTGGCCTAAGGCCATACACAAATTCTTACATGGACAGCTCATCGAGTTGAGTAGCAGGAGTGCTCTCCGAGATCCAGGTGACAACTTGGGTTATTTTGAAGGTTGCTCTGTTGTTCTTCTGGTAAGTTAGACAGCACTTTGAAGTTATACAATTATTTACAGTGCTCTTACCATATAGTTTTGCAGATATGGATGTATGAGCATACAAACATACAGTTGATCGTAAACTACATAGCACGTCCTCGGATTTGCCGATGGTCGTCAAAATTGAGTTATAGCGCCAAGTTCTGTTTTAGTCTCGAACGCACGCTCAACCTTGACGATCAGGTTTGTCAAATTTGTTCAGTTCATATGCGTGAATATGTTATTGTTGCATTATTTTTGTATATGTCAATGTTTGAACTATAGGTGAGAAGAAAATTTGCAAACATAACATCTCTGGAGAGTGAGCTTCTCGGGGAGGAGGATGAGGATTCGGACTTTGAGCCCATTAAAAAAAAAGATAGGGTGCGGAAGAAGGAAGTTGTGAAATTCATGATCAATGAAGGAGAAAAACTAGAGGAGGAGAGAGTGGAGAAGAAGGAAAAAAGAAAGAAAGAGAGGATGTTCTTAAGAAGGGTTAGGAGGGAGAAGAATGAAATATTGAGGGTGGCCGAGGGATTGAGGGGTATGGAGGATCGACTCCGGTCTGCGATAGACGAGGTTAGAAGGGATGTCCAATCCCTAAGGAATTTATGTGAGTCGTGGTTCAAGCACGCAAGTGCTAGACCCCCTTCATCCCCCGTACCATCTCCCGAGCCTTCTGCAGTATTTCCTACCATCGATACCACCCCTCTTTCTACTCTTGAGGTGACGCTTGTTCATCCCACACCGAAAAAAGAGAAAAAGAAGAAGGTGAAGTACGAGGAATCGTATCCCGGCAAACCTTTAATAACTTCTCGCCAGCGTGAAATTATTGAATTTGTCCTTACGAGATTTACAGAAAGGTATGCAACGACAATTATAAATAAAAATAGTTGACGTCTTTTAAGATGATTAATTTATTTTCCTTATCACAGACACCAAACCATCTTTCACAGCGGGAATGTACATATGACTAGAGCATTATTGGACGACTTGCTAGGTGTCGGTTGGTTGTCGGACGTCCACTTAAATGCCTATGCACTTGCACTAAGTGCCCGAAGAAAGATATCACCGGATAAATTTAAAAGTTTTTTATACATATCACCCGATCACGCGGTAAGTGTTTTTGCAAATTTTTCATTCTTTGTACTTTTAAATAATCTCAAATTATAATGTTTGCGCAGTACTACAAAATGAGCAAGGTGACTAACTCCGGAGCACTTATTAGTCATATCACCCCGGACAATGTCAGTACAGCGGACTTGTTACTCATGCCAGTACACGCACCTAGTCATTGGTGTCTTCTAGTGTGTGACCTAAAGCATTGCAGATGGGATTTTTATGATTCTATGCCCCGTGGTCGGCATCAAGGATCCCTTCCCGCTTTGGTATGGTTCTGTTAAACTATTATGTAATTCTTCCTTATATATTTTATTGATATCCTTTTTTATGTTTCAAATAGGTTCGTGCATTCCATGAGGATGCTAGCCATGCCTTGCCGCCAAGCATATTAGAGTGGAAGATCGTGCCAGTTGAAGAAATACCTAAGCAAGGTAACAGTTTTGACTGCGGTGTGTTCGTGCTAAAGTACATGGAGGCAGCTGTCTTGAGAAGGGAGATATCATGGGTAACCAAAAAGAATTGGCAAGATGAGATGCCTCGTTTTCGAGCTGAGATCACAGCGGATATTTTACGTGTCTTCCATAATTTGGTGTTAGCTAACATTCCCGCCGAAAACAATTAGTTTTTATGGGTGGTTTTCGTTATTATGAGACAATGCTGGATTTTGGATGTAATTTTTTACAATGCTGGATTTTGGATGTAGTTTTTATGGGTGGTTTTCTTCTTTCACTGCTTATCCATTTCACTATTTTTGATGCATGACCTTGTGCACTTTCTCCATTTTAATTAAACATAGTAGAAAAAATGCTTGATGTTGTGCACTTTTTCAATCATCAAATGCCTGACAATAATATCATTGTCAAGATGTTCTAACATTGTCTTGTTGCAGTCAAGAGGGCTTGAATACATCAGGAACGCTAGAAAAATTAAATGACAGATTAAAGTAGTCGTCGTTTGAATCATCAAATGCTGGCGTGTGAGGAGGTGAAGCTTGAAGCTCTATATCCTGATCCTGGCTTCCAAAGAAATCGAACTCTTTCGTAGTTGATGTGTCATCAACAATTTTAGATTTTCCCTTGTTAGAACCTGCAAAGCATTTTAAAAGCACCATAAGTATTTCGATAAGTATTTCGATTGTAATACTCCAAACAACACAAAATAAAAAGTCATTATATTACGTGGTTTGGGTTTTCGGTTTCCTCGCTCCCAATGGTCTTTCATACGGGCACTCGGAGCACCTTTCGGTCTCTTCATTGGCGGGTCATTTACGACTATCTTTGTCCTCTCACTTTCATCAAAAAAGTCTTTCACGCTCTGCTTGTCGTTTTTAATCAAGCCACCAACCTTTATGGACAGGGCTTTCATTGCACTTACAACATGATCCTTTGCTACTTTAGAATCTTCAACCTGACGTGCCAGATCATAGCTGAATCGCATCAGATGGTTTCTAAATATCAGGTTCGATTCATGATCTGTCAGAGAGGGCGTGTCGGGTAGGTAGATGCCATATCTGGCATTTACAGTATATCTTTTGAGAACATAAGTACTAGGAATCTGTCGAACATTCCTTAAGTTATATATCCTTAAGATGTGTCGGCATAAGATACCTTTTGTCTCAAAACCACGACAAGAGCACTGAGCATTAGTGGTAGCAGGATTATAGCTAACAAACCATCTTTTTCCTACATCAACAGCATCGCTCTGGGTTGTGATATATAAGAGGTCCCGGTCGTTATATCTTTGTTCATCCACCACATTAACTCCTAAAACTGCTTCCATTAAAGTCTTCTCAAAAATTGCAAACATTTTTCTGGTGTACTGCTTTGAAACATGCTTCAGTAAGTCAAAAACTTTGTATCTTAGGCTCACAGTAGTCTGTATACACTTAAAATCTTCATCGCGCTCATTGCGGCGCCACGATGCAACAAGTTTCTCCATTCCGGAAAAACACTCAACTATAGAACTCGTTGTCTTTGAACATCCATGAAGACAATTGTTGGCTGACTCACTTCTTTGGGTTGACAAAATACCGAGATCCAAAACATCTTTATTGAATGCTGTAGACCACCTACTTCTAATAACATAGAGATCCCCCAGCCATCTGTTGTCATGTAGGCCTCCTGTCGTTATCATTTCATTCCAATACCTATTGAACTCTTCTTCGCTATCACACTTGCTCATACAATTATAAAAACAATTGCGAACATTTCAGTCATTGTTGAAGGTTGGGACTTTCGATGGAGCCTTCTTGCAGTGATGATTCACGGCAATGAACGGTGCGCAAGCTAGATTGTACTTATTTAGTCTATAAGTGGTGTCAAATATAACAACATCTCCAAAACAATCATAGTCTATCTTGATGTGCCCATCCATCCATAGGAAGCCTGTCAATCTGTTAAGCTCATCTGTACGGACCTCATATGAGAACATATTGTCGGCCAAATGTCTTTTCTTCAGTAAACGAAGCAAGCTTGAAGCGTCTCCACTCTCTATCAGGGCTCTTCTTTCTCTCTGTACGTAGTTGAACGCGTCGGTCTTCGAGAAACCAACATTTTCAACCCCGCCAATTTCATTTGATATGAAGTTATATGAATCAACAGCTCTAATTCCAGCGGCCGTCATATTTTTCAAAATGCTCCCCTGCATTTCAGAAACATTGCGTCTAGATCTTAGTAAGTGACAATCTTTCTCGGTGGCTAACGAATGGTTATGCTCCTCTACAAATTTAGACACTGTCCAATTTTTGCCTTCTTTATCTGCTTGGAATACAATGCAGGCAAGACACCCGGTGCGTATATCCGATTTGCGGTACTTCAGAGGGGATTTCTTCGTATTCTTCATACCTGCTTTTGAGCAGCAATACTCCCGTAGTTTAACTATGCGCGTATGCGTCCAGTGCGTCAAGTGTTGCTTACGAACACTAAATCCTATTTTGTGAGCATAGTCACAGTACAATTTGTACGCTTCCTCATCAGAGTGGACAATGGGGAACACGATAGGTTCTTTCTTCACCTGCAAAAAGATATGGACAATATGAGATCAACAAAGACAAAAAATAAAGGTGCAGTAATGACCAGCAATACAGTCGTAAATCCAGTTAATTTATACACCTAGAGAAATTTCACTGAAAATTCCAGTCCAAAAATAAGTTAATTCATACAGTTAAACAAGTGTACGAAAAAATCCAGTCCAAAATTTAGCTTAAAAATCCAACCCTAAATTCATACATCTAAAAACTTACTGTTTCATTTGCAGTGTCTTGCAGGTTTGAAGTGGCCATGTATGGGTGAAGACTTCACACAGTATCTGCATTTCCCAAATCCAAGCCATGGTTACGTTTGAAAAGCTAATGAAGAAATAATGGAGATACATTATCACGAACCTCAGAGGCGAAGCACAAGTGACTCCAAAACCGCTGCAATGGCGAGGAAGCTGGAGAATAGCGTTCGCAGTTCGTTGGAGCTGGGCAGCCACTGAGAATGGCTAGGGTTTCTGAGGTCGGGGAAGAAGAAGGCCAGAACCTACAAAACCGAGCACATAGAACTCGAAAACCAGTGAAAACCAGCTGCAAAGGAGAGATATTGAGGAGAAAAGCGTTCGTATTTGGTGGAGCTGGGCAATGGCGAGAAAGAACGGCGGTGTTTTCTTTCCTTTCTCCGGCAATCGCGAAAATCGCGAATGAAAAAGATGAGCCCCACCTATTTAAAGACGCACAGAAGTTCTGTGGGTTTCACCTACCGAAAAATTTCTCACTTATGATACCCAAAAAAGATAAAAGACGAAAAAGGAGAAAAGTCAGCTTATGCTTCAGAAATTGGCAGAAATCTGACCCGTTTAGAGTTCTGAAAGGTCTCTAAACTCTAGATGCAGTCGGCTAGGATTACAACCAATGTAAAAAAATTCAAAAATCTGACCCGGGCACGTGCCCGAGTGTGCCTCCATCTAGGTCCGCCAATGTCGAGGACGAGAGAGATCTACATGATCGACGGGAGTACGCGGGTCGGGATCGGGAGAGACGGCTGGAATGGAAAGAGGCAAAATTTCAGGGTTCGGTTTGTGAACAGAGGTTTTTAAAACTTAAAATGAATCATAAACTAAAAAAAAGGGAATTTTCGGTCTACGGATAGCCATTCTAGGTAAAAAATGTATATATTCCCACTTACAGATAACATACATGCTAACATAGAGAGAATTCATATAGTTTTCTACAAAAGAAATGAAAAAAAGTGACACTACAGAAAGTAGAGGAAAAAAGACGACTAAAACCATGAGGACATGCGGGTGGGGCGACAATTGGGGCTCCTTAGACACGCCCACATTACACGTGCTGGCGCTGTTCCAAATCAAGTAGGTTTTTATGAAAGGAATGAAAGAAAATAAGAAAAAGATTGGAGAAAGTAGAAGAGAGTACTCTTTTTGTATTGATAAAAGCTGGGATACAAATATTTCTTGTCATATGCGGAAGACAAAAAAAGCAATAATTATATGCAGTCTTACTTTGGTTATGTGCGGCCATTCAATTTGAAAATGGTTATATGCAGATCAATTTTTGAAAGGGTTCACAAATTTCTATAGATTTTTAGTTTGACCTGTATATATTTTTGGACTGCATACAACCAAATTGACCTACATATAACATGGCCCAAAAAAAAATTTATATCTCGTAAGGTAAAACAAATATTTTTTTTAAAGACAAATAAATGAGGTTCTTTATATTGGCAACCCCTATTTGGCTATTGGCACATCAATTTCTACGAGTTATAACGCGCCTTTTGAAAATATGCATCATACATGCATTTTTAGGAAAAGTGTTCAACACGAAAATTGTAGATCTCATCGAGATCTACAACTTTCGTGTTGCACACTTTTCCTAAAAATGCATGTGCAAAGCGTATTTTCAAAAATTCGTCAAAATTTTGATATAATTATGATCAGGGCGGCAATACGGCTTGTACGTGCATTTTTAGGAAAAGTGTTCAACACGAAAGTTGTAGATCTCAATGAGATCTACAATTATCGTGTTGAACACTTTTCCTAAATATGCATGTATAATACATATTTTCAAAAGACGCTTTATAACTCATAGAAGTTGGTGTGCCAATAATCAAATAAGGGCTGCCAATATAAATTGCCATAAATAAGTCCTTATCTCACATGGTCGTAAGTGTGACAAACTCACCTAACTTTTTTCCCTCAAATAATGCCCGCCCATCTCGATTTCAATTCAAATACAAAATCTCGGTTAGGCTTGCAGAGTTGCAGGCATCAGAAATCGCGCCGCATTGAGCTCGGAAAACTGAAAAAGTAATTACAGCTAACCCTAAGCCCCCATTCCCATTCCCATTCGCGCTCAACATGTCCCGCTGAACGTCCCTCGCCGTAGGGTTTCCTTCCACAGCTCCCACGCGCATCCTTCGCCATCTCGATGCGAAACCCTCCTCCCCACTCTCTCTCAATCCTGCGCTCCAGCTCTGATCAACCCGCTCCCTCATTTCAGGTATATCTTTGGGATTCAGGTAAAATTATTTTCCTTCTCTCGGATCACTTGACGAATGTTTTTTTTTTTGCTTTCTAAACTGGTAAAGCGGAAACAGAACAAGAGGAAACAGAACAATCTTAGTGTGATATATATTGGTTTTAATAAAAAAAAACATTGCATGATGTTCGCAGGGAAACTATGGGTTCCAAACAGAACAATCTGATAACATTGCTCTTTATGTTTTTAGTTCGAATCCAATTTAGTTGGAATCAGGAATCGAACCAGTAAGAGCTACAACATTGTTATTATTATTTTGTAATTTGTCCCTAATTTTGTCAATTTGCATCAGAGGTTTCTTAATGAACTATAAGTGTTGCGAGTCGCTTAGGGCTCCTGGTAGATCGGTTTACTTGAACCGCCTTAGCTCGGGAGCGAACCAAGCGCGCAAACAGTCAATTTGAGATTCGTTGAGTACACTGAGACTTTTTAACGTGGAAAACCCGGAAAGGGTGAAAAACCACGTGGCCGGAGCTGCGCCGACCAAACTTCACTATCTTTAGGGGGTTACAATTAGAGACTTAGAAGTCGAGCGCGACAGGCCGCTGCTCGTTACAATAATAGAGAGAAAGAGAGAGAGAATTCCGAAGGTGATAGGCCACCTCCCGGAAAAACTAGTCCTTTCTCCTTCTGAGAAAGGTGGAGAACGAAAGTGAGAAAGCCCCGGAGAACAGAAGTGAGAAGGCTCCGGAGAACAAAAGTGAGAAGCTGCGTCGCCTTTCGGGACGAGGGAAACCTTCAAGTCCGCGAAGGAGATCTTCAAGCGCCGAAGGAAAATTCCGCAAAAGTCTGCAAGGAGCTCTCCCGGGTGCAGAAGGCAAGGTCCTTTCAAATGAAGCCCTGTGGCTCCTTTTATAGCTTTGGCCGGGGGTAGTCCGGTAATTTCGCCGTTTGTAACTTCCATAAATATCTGGCGGACGAATCACATCTTCTGGTTCGGGGCACACGGATCTCCATTTTTCGTAAATGACCATCTTGCCCCTCGGGCAGTTCGGGCAGTTCGGACAGTTTTGTTGGAGGCGAAAAAAGCGACAAGCCGTTCCTGAAATCTGAGAAACTGGGAAGATAAAAAGTGAGCATGCTGAAAAGACAAAATGTGAGCACGCCAAGAAGACAAAAAGTGAGAAGTCAGAAAGACAAAAAGTGAGCTGAGCGCGCAACGAACGGAGAAGCAATCTAGGCGACTGAGGAAGCGTTCTGAGCGTGCGTGAGCGCGGAGGCGTTATGAGCGCGCTCAGAAGCGTTCCGAGCGTGCGTGAGCGCGGAGGCGTTATGAGCGCGCTCAGAAGCGTTCCGAGCGTGCGTGAGCGCGGAGGCGTTCCGAGCGCGCGTGAGCGCGGAGGCGTTCTGAGCGCGCAACGAACATGGAGGCGCTCTGGTCGCGTTGCGAGGCGTTCTGGGCGAACGGAGGAACGAGGAGTTGTGCCCCAAGGAGGAATTGGGATTCGACGCGCCCGACGAGGGGGCTTGATTACGGCGGGGCCCCCTACGAGCTCCCCTGTGAGGAAAGAGGAGGGATGGGGCCTGATCGCACCCCAAGGGCGGTGCGGCCGGGCCGCACCCCAAGGGGTGCGGCTTGGGGGTGCGGCTTGGCCGCACCCCTTGGCCGCACCCCTTGGCCGCACCCCTTGGGGGTGCAGCTTGGCCGCACCCCTTGCGGGGTGCGGCTAGGCCGCACCCCCCAAGGGGTGCGGCTGGGGCCGCACCCCCTTGAGGGGTGCGGCTTGGCCGCACCCCTTGGGGGTGCGGCTGGGCCGTCTTCCTTCGACGGGGGGCGCTGCCCGCGCGCTACCTTATGCTACCGCACGCGCGGTAGCGCGTGCGCTTGCGATTTGCTTCGCGCGCGTTCTCGTCCTGGTGGTTGGCGGCGGAAATGGCGGGTTTTGTTCCTTCAACTCGTGCGATTATACGTTGACCCTACCTCTCTTTAGTGAAGTTTTCTCTAGACGCACCCCAAGGCCTTTATGGGTGTATAACATAAGCCCCCCAAACCTTCGGAGTCCGAATTTCGGCGCGGAGGAGTTCGGAGGTTTCGATTTTTCTGCGGCGGCTTTGATAATTGCTCTCTTTGTGGTGCCTTGGGCGAGAATTGCTGTCGAAGGGTGAGTGTGCAGTTTTTCACATAATAGGAGATAAGTTTGCGCTTGCGCGAGTCTGAGCTCGCGGCTTTTTACACAGTAGAAGATAGATTTGCGATTCTAAGCTCGCGGCTTTTTACATAGTAGAAGATAGATTTGCGCGAGTCTGAGCTCGCGGCTTTTTACATAGTAGAAGATAGATTTGCGCGAGTCTGAGCTCACGACTTTCATATAGTAGAAGTTAGGTTTGGTCGGTGAAAAGCATATGTATTCAAACCGTGTGCGAACGTGGAAGGGGAAAACACTTACGACGTCGGGACCTTACTGCGGTGGATAAGGGTGAACCTTCAATCGACGATAGTGAGAGATTGTTGTGAGCGCGCTGCCCGTAGGCAGTTGCTGTTCGTTAGCGCGCTGCCTGGAGGCAGGTGCTGTTCGTTAGCGCACTGCCTTGAGGCAGGTGCTGTTCATTAGCGCACTGTCTTGAGGCAGGTGCTGTTCATTAGCGCACTGCCTTGAGGCAGATGCTGTTCATTAGCGCACTGCCTTGATGCAGGTGCTGTTCATTAACGCACTGCCTTGAGGCAGGTGCTGTTCATTAGCGCACTGCCTTGAGGCAGGTGCTGTTCATTAGCGCACTGCCTTGAGGCAGGTGCTGTTCATTAACGCACTGCCTGGAGGCAGGTGCTATTCATTAACGCACTGCCTTGAGGCAGATGCTGTTTATGCAAATGGACGCCTTTACGTAGTTCCGATAGCGCAGGATATGACATGCCTGGAATGATTAACTTTAAAGACAATTAGTGGTGGCAATTTACACAAAGTTTTTACGGAAACAAAGTTGATAGAAACAAAGTTGATAGAATATTTCAGCGGCGCTGGTAGAGCCCCGTTGATGGGTATGAAGCTTTCTCCTGGGATGACTGCCTCATGGGTTGCTCCCGGTCCTTCCCGGCAGGCCGCTAGCTGATCTCCTGCTAGCCGAATAGTCACCTAGTCTCGTAGGAATTTCCCCAGTAGGCCTTGTTTGACGAGTTGCTCGATTTCATCCTTAAGCTTGGAGCAATTTTCCGTGTCATGTCCTTGTCCACGATGGAACTCACAATATTTTGTCTGGTCCCCTGAGTTTTTAGCGAGGGGTCTGGGCTTGCGGAGCGTCTGGTTGTCTTTGATTGCGTACAGTACGTTAGTCCTGGTAGTGTTCAGGGGAGTGTAGTCCTGATGTTGGCGAGATCCTCGGTCTCGGCTGGGGTTGTCGTAATGCTTGTTTTTCTTGCTGGGAACTTCCTGCGGCAGCGATTCCTCTTTCTTCCTCTTCGAGCTCCCCTCGAACTGCCGGCAGTGCGCTTCAATTGCCTCATCTGCTGTTATCTGAGCCTCGACTCGCTGAACGAGGTCAGGATAGCTTGGTACAGTTTCTCTCATTAGAGCTGAGTAGAAGCCACTTGGGCGGCGACCTCCAAGGAAGACTCCTCGCAAGAGCTCGGGGTCGACCCCTGGGATCTGTCGAGCCTCCGTAGTGAAGCGTCGGAAAAAATCTTTGAGTGATTCTCCGTCGTTTTGGCGGATCCCTGAGAGATGGGAGGGATCTCGGACAATTCTGCGGTTGGCTATGAATTGGTCCACGAACTGCTGCGTCATTTCTGTGAAGTTGTTGATGGCCCCATTCCGCAGAGAGTGGAAGGAAGTGCGCGCTTGTTCCTTCAAGGTTGCCGAGAACACCTGACAGAGGAGCTGATCAGGGGTGCTGCAAATCCTCATGACGGTGGTGAAGTGATTGACATGTTCCAACGGATCGTCCGTCCCGTCGAATGTCTCGATGTTGGGAAGCTTAAATCCATTCGGAATTGGATGGGCCAAGACTTGAGGCGATAATGGGGAGCCGTGGTGTGCGGGACGGCGGGCAAGGGTTGCGCGTCGTCCTGCTTGGGCGTATTCCTCTTCTATCATGTCGCGTATTTCTTCTCGATTAGTTCTTTCTATTGCTCGATCAGGGGCAACTCTTCTCGGGTGATGGTGACGGTGGTCAGCTTCTGGGCCCCCAGCTGGTGGGGCAGGGTGAGCGGAGCTTGCTGCGTTGGAGAATCCTTCTGAAGCTTCGTCCTCTCGAACGACCTCTTCGTTCGGGGCATGATTTGGGACCGGGGGCGGCGTTACGTTCAGTGCTGGCGGTTGAACTGGAACTTGGGGAGCCCCGAGATTCCTTACGAGAGCCAACATCTCGGTTTGCTGTTCTTCAATCTGCCGCATGCGCCCTTCCAGTCCTGCTGCGGGCGCAGGCACTGCCCCCTCCGCGGGAGGCGCATTGATAAGCGAGTGAGAGGGAGCTGGGTCGACGCGCCCTTCCGGCATTGATCCTTCAGTAGTGCGAGCACTCTTTCTTGCCATTGCAGTTGGCCTTCAAAGAGTTCTGGGAAAGTTCCCACAGACAGCGCCAAACTGTTGCGGGTCGCTTAGGGCTCCTGGTAGATCGGTTTACTTGAACCGCCTTAGCTCGGGAGCTAACCAAGCGCGCAAACAGTCAATTTGAGATTCGTTGAGTACACTGAGACTTTTTAACGTGGAAAACCCGGAAAGGGTGAAAAATCACGTGGCCGGAGCTGCGCCGACCAAACTTCACTATCTTCAGGGGGGTTACAATTAGAGACTTAGAAGTCGAGCGCGATAGGCCGCTGCTCGTTACAATAATAGAGAGAAAGAGAGAGAGAATTCCGAAGGTGACATGCCACCTCCCGGAAAAACTAAGTCCTTTCTCCTTCTGAGAAAGGTGGAGAACGAAAGTGAGAAAGCCCCGGAGAACAGAAGTGAGAAGGCTCCGGAGAACAAAAGTGAGAAGCTGCGTCGCCTTTCGGGACGAGGGAAACCTTCAAGTCCGCGAAGGAGATCTTCAAGCGCCGAAGGAGAATTCCGCAAAAGTTTGCAAGGAGCTCTCCCGGGTGCAGAAGGCAAGGTCCTTTCAAATGAAGCTCTGGGGCTCCTTTTATAGCTTTGGCCGGGGGTAGTCCGGTAATTTCGTCGTTTGTAACTTCCATAAATATCTGGCGGACGAATCACATCTTCTGGTTCGGGGCACACGGATCGCCATTTTTCGTAAATGACCATCTTGCCCCTCGGGCAGTTCGGGCAGTTCGGGCAGTTTTGTTGGAGGCGAAAAAGGCGACAAGCCGTTCCTGAAATCTGAGAAACTGGGAAGATAAAAAGTGAGCATGCTGAAAAGACAAAATGTGAGCACGCCAAGAAGACAAAAAGTGAGAAGTCAGAAAGGCAAAAATTGAGCTGAGCGCGCTCAGAAGCGTTCTGAGCGCGCAACGAGCGGAGAAGCAATCTAGGCGACTGAGGAAGCGTTCTGAGCGTGCGTGAGCGCGGAGGCGTTATGAGCGCGCTCAGAAGCGTTCCGAGCATGCGTGAGCGCGGAGGCGTTATGAGCGCGCTCAGAAGCGTTCCGAGCGTGCGTGAGCGCGAAGGCGTTCTGAGCGTGCGTGAGCGCGGAGGCGTTCTGAGCGCGCAACGAACATGGAGGCGCCCTGGTCGCGTTGCGAGGCGTTCTGTGCGAACGGCGGAACGGAGAGTTGTGCCCCAAGGAGGAATTGGGATCCGACGCGCCCGACGAGGGGGCGTGATTACGGCGGGGCCCCCTACGAGCTCCCCTGTGAGGAAAGAGGAGGGAGGGGGCCTGATCGCACCCCAAGGGCGGTGCGGCCGGGCCGCACCCCAAGGGGGGTGCGGCTGGGCCGCACCCCCCAAGGGGTGCGGCCAGGTGCGGCTTGGCCGCACCTGGGGTCGCACACCCTTGAGGGGTACGGCTTGGCCGCACCCCTTGGGGGTGCGGCTGGGCCGTCTTCCTTCGACGGGGGGCGCTGCCCGCGCGCTACCTTGTGCTACCGCACGCGCGGTAGCGCTTGCGATTTGCTTCGCGCGCGTTCTCGTCCTGGTGGTTGGCGGCGGAAATGACGGGTTTTGTTCCTTCAACTCGAGCGATTATATGTTGACCGTTGACCCTACCTCTCTTTAGTGAAGTTTTCTCTAGACGCACCCCAAGGCCTTTATGGGTGTATAACAATAAGCAACCAAACAAAATACTTAATACCGTTTATATTATTTTTGGCAGAATTTTTTTTAGTGCTTACAAAATATTAAATTGTGGTTTTTGGCCTAAATGGTCATTATGGTTTATCCAGCACTCATGTAAGCATTGTACACCTCATATTTTTATGTCTCAAGCTTACTGTAGATGTGTCTGTAAAAGCCGGTTGAAATCTGCACCAAATAAATGTGGGGCTGCGTTTAGAATTTGTATTAATGTCTCTTAACTAATACTTACCAGCCTCCTGTTTAAATGCTGTTTCGAGAAGTCTCTAAACTGCTGCTATATAATCAGTTGTATCTAAGTTTAAAGATATGAAAAATCTGAATCCTTTGATATTTAGCTCTGCCTCTTTCCTTCTCCTGTTTTGTTATCTTCTATAAAATAAAGCAATATATTCGAGATTATTTCTCAACAGTGGTATCAGAGTGATGTGTCCAAGGGCGCATCTCTTTAATTCCTTTGTTTATTTGTTTGTTTGTCGTGTGTTTTGTCCGTCGCATTTTTGTTTGTTTGTTCGTGTGAGGAAATTGTTGCATGTTCGTCATATTTTGTATGTTCGTCATTTACAAATTGTTGCATGTTCGTCATATTTTGTATTTTTACAAATTGGTCCAATAACGGTGAATGGGAGAGTATGAAGGTAATTGAGTCAATTATGAAATTGCATAAAATATAAAATATTGAACAATTAATTTCAGAATATGTCTAACCTGAAATTAATTGGTTGGGGAAAAGTCTTCAAGTCCGGATTTATTGTGGTAACCTGCCAATTTATGCATTCCATTTATTTCTTTGGCGTTTCTGTCATAGCCTCTTGGTTTTCCACCCCCCTAACTCCACCGACTGTTTTACTGCTCATATTAATTACAGCCAACTACAGTTACTATTCATTGGCCTATTAATCCCAATTTTCTCCTCAAACTGTGGGCTTTTTCCTGCTTCTCGTCGTTCCAGGGACGCCGCCACCGATTTCCCTTCCCCTGCCACCTGTTTGTTGCTGCCACCGCCTGCCATCTGCTAATAGTCGGAAGTCGAGCCCTCCGCCGAGGGAACGGATAGCCCGCAGTTTCCCTTCCCTCGCCACCATACTTTGCCGTCTGCGCCAGTCAACTCGACATCCCGAGCCTGCTCTTCTCCGCCCATGTTGCCTAAGTTTTCCCTCCTCTCCGCCAACTCCCGACGTCCTGCCTCTGTGAGCCCCTTTCCAGTACATCGTTTCTTCCACACCGCCTTATCTCCCAGATCGAGCAGCCCTGTCCCGTTCAACGTCGACCCAGCTCTGCGACTTCTCGCCAGCTCTTGTCCGAACCATATCACTTTGAAACCCTTCTGAGCCAGAACAACCAGCCCAGTCCCAACCTGTCAGCAACATCGCTCCGCCCTGAAAAACAACGAAGGTATAATTTCTGCTCCCCAATTATTAGAATAATTTTATGCAATTACATTTTAAGTGATCAACCTCATTTAACTCTGTTAAAATTTTTAGAGGCAAGGAATGAAGTAATAAAGCGGAACACTTCAACACAATCCACAAGTATAGCAATCAGTGACAATGAGAAGACAGAATAGTGCTCTTGTATTAACTATTTCTTTACAGCTCGAGACATACAATGACGAGTCATGATTATAAGAATCACAAAAGAAAGAAGCACAAGACAAAAAACAAGCCGCCAGCGAACTGCCAAAGCAGAGAACGCCAGACCGCTCGAATAGCCAAACCGCTCGAACAGCCAAACCACAAGGCTATCCCTAAGACCGCGCGAACAGAGCAAGCTTGATGACCTGCGAACTGTCAGACCGCAACCACAGACCGCACAACCTGCTGCCTTATTCAACTGCTGAAAACAACAAACCGTCCGCACTTCGAAACCACCTGACCGCGAGGTCGCCTGATCACAGAAGCTTCATCGAACACACAAGAACCGAACTGCACTGTTGCCAGACCGCAAATCCTGATCGCCCAACCGTTAGGTCGCTTGATCCCTAAGTTCGTTGCAACCAGTCAAGGAACTCACACAGCCATACCAGACCGCACGACCTGAAAATGAGACCGACAAAGTCAGACCGCTACAGAGACCGCCTGAGCTGCGAGTTCAACAGTTCTGTTGTCTTGCTTGTTGTCTACAAATGACGAGCCGTGCACCTCTATTTATAGGCAAACTGACGGATGTCGTCACCGCCCAAAAAGAGATACAATAACCGTCAATCAGATCGCGTGCGGTCTCACAAGATAGAACTCCCGATCAGCAGCACTTGGACAACAACCCGTCCAAGGCAAAACCCAGCCAGAACACCCGCGCAGACCGCGCGGTCTCTGCTCTCCAGACCGCCCAGGCCCTTCCACTTCTACTTCAAAAGTTCAACACTCCCCCTTGAAGTGGGAAGTGGAAGTCAATCCAAGCAAACTCCGCAACCGACCAAATGGTCCCTTCGACAACGGCTTCGTATAGATGTCAGCAATATTATCCTTGCTCTGCACATGCTCCACAATCAGAGATCCCTCCAACACCTTCTCACGAATGAAATGTTGATGAATCTCTATGTGCTTGGTACGCACGTGATAAACTGGATTGTTCACCAGTTTGAGAGCACTCACATTGTCACCACGTAGCAGAGTAGGACCTCGCACCTCCCCATGAATGTCCTCCACAAGCCTCCTAAGCCAGATGGCTTCCTGAGCAGCCAAAGTCGACGCTTTGTACTCCGCTTCCGTGGTAGAGACAGACACAGAATCCTGCTTCTTGTTGCACCATGATATAGCTGTAGAGCCCGTCATAAAGACATCTCCAGAAGTCGATCTCCGATCATCTGAATCTCCTCCATAATCAGCATCTATGTAACCATGCAAGCAAAAGCCCGAGTCCTTCCCATAGAAGAGACCCAAATCAGAGGTGGTCTTGACATACTTCAAAATGCTCCTTGCCGCCATCAGATGAGGTTTCCGCGGCTCTGCCATATACCAACTCACCCGACCAACCGCATAAGCAATATCCGGCCTCGTGATCGTCAAGTATATCAGACTTCCGACCAAACCCCGGAACACCAAAGGATCAGAAAGAACCTTCCCCTCGTCTCGTCGAAGATGAACTCCAACCTCCAGTGGAGTAGAGCTGCTCTTCCCTCCTTCCATGCCGAATCTCTTCACGATCTGATCTGCATAACCTTTCTGGGAAACAAGTATACCACTCTCTTTCCTCTCCACTTCGAGTCTAAGGAAATGGTGGAGTTCACCTAAATCCTTCATCTCAAACCTGATAGCTAGCTCAGCTTGAAGCCTACGTACCTCCATCTCAGAATTTCCCGTGATGAGCATATCATCAACGTACAACAACACCAAGACCTGAAGCTCTCCCGTCTTCTTTACGAACAAGCTCGAATCAGAATCAGAAGCAAAATATCCACAGAACTGGAGGTATTCTGCAATCTTCCCATACCACGCCCGAGGCGCCTGCTTCAAGCCGTAAAGAGTCTTCTTGAGCTTACACACATGTCTTGGGTGCTCTTCGGAAACATAACCAAGTGGCTGATCCATGAAGATATCATTGTCAATCTCGCCGTACAAGAAAGCATTCTTCACGTCGAGTTGCCAAATCTTCCACCCTTGGCAAGCTGCCAATGCGATCACCACCCGAACCGAAGTCATCTTGGCAACAGGGCTGAAAGTTTCTTCATAATCCTCCCCATACTTCTGAGAGAAACCTCGAGCTACAAGGCGAGCCTTGTACCGTTCAATGCTACCATCAGCCTTATTCATCTTGAAAACTCACTTGCAAGTCACATCAGTAACACCATCAACCTTAGGTACTAAGTCCCAAGTCTCATTCTTCCTGAGGGCAACCATCTATTCATCCATGACCTCTTCCCACTCCGTGATTCCAACGACGTTTTCAAAATGAGATGGCTCTCTCTCATCTAGGGGACCTGCAAAGTAACATGAGATGAAGCTCACAAAGTTTCCCCCTATCGATTTGGTGGAATGATAGTTCTCTTGGACCTCCTCAGAGCTTTACTCTGATCCACCTCTTCAGCTACCTGTTCTGAACTAGCTCTCCTTTCAGGCATACTTGGAGCGTCGCTCCCCTGCCTCCAGAACCTGAAGCACCTGACCCAGAGCTAGAAGCACCTGGAGCACCTGGAGAAACATGCAACTCCACCAGAACCTTTTTAGTAGCTTCTTCAAGTCTTTCATCTGACCTGCTTTCTTGTAACTCCAAAGAAGAGCTACCCTGGTATAATGTTAACTCATCAAATACCACATCCCTTGAGACCACATATCTCCGTGTCTCGGGATCCATGCATCTCCAGCCCTTCTTTCGGTCATCATAACCAACGAACACTAGCTTCCTTGCTTTCGCATCTAGTTTCGTTCTGAGAGCATCAGGAACATGCACGTAGCAGGTAGATCCGAACACTCGAAAGTGTTCCACACTTGGCTTCTCCTTGAACAACAACTCATGAGGAGTCTTCATGTTGATAGGACTGAGGGGCATCCGATTGATGACGTAAGTTGCACAAGACATTCCCTCTGTCCAGAAGGACTTTGGGATACTCTTGGCATGAAGCCAACATTTGCAGGTCTCCGTCAGATGACGGATCTTCCGCTCTGCAACTCCGTTCTGTTGTGGAGTGTGAGCACACGAGAGCTCTCTCCGGATGCCATGCTTCCTGCAGAAGTTAAAGAACGCATTTGAGGTGAACTCCCCTCTATTGTCGGTTCTCAATCTTTTGATCCGCAGGCCAAGCCGACCCTCCACGAGCTCCTTGAACTCCACAAACCTCTCGAACGCCTCTGACTTCTCCTTCAGAAAATATACCCAAGTATATCTGGTGAAATCATTAACCAAGATCAGCATATACCTGCTACCTCCAAGACTAACAATTGTGGTTGGTCCAAACAGATCACCATGAATACATTCCAATGGTGTTTTGCATCTGCTTTGTGATTTGTCAAATGAAAGATGTTGAACCTTACCAAACTGACAACCTGCACAAACGTGACCATTACCGAAAGATGATAGACTAGGCAAACCTTTCACAAGGTCTCTTCCCGCCATAGCCTTTAGCTTATCCATCTCAACATGCCCAAGTCTTTCATGTCAAATAGCAGCGCTGTCGTTAGCCCTCATCTTATCAACATAGGAGCTTGTTGATAGAATAAACAAGTCCTTTACCCGTCTCCCTACATGAGTGACCTCAGCCTTCACGACTGAAACATTTCGGAGAAATTTCACTTATGTTGGACCAAACAGAACATGATAGCCAACATCAACAACATTGGTCACTGAGAAGAGGTTCTTCTTCATTCCCGACACATGATAAATACTCCTCAATGTGAGTGGACCTCTATCACTGCCTAAGGAGACAACTCCTTCCTTCTCTACTCCATGAACAATATCATCAATTGTAATAATTGCATCATTACCTGAGTATGCTTGCAACGAAGAGAACTTCGACTCATCCCCGGTGAGATGATGACCACACCCTGAGTCCACTATCCAATCATCTTGATAGTTGATGGAAGCCAATGCCCGAACACAAGTGCCCGTCATAAAAGCACCTCCACCACCCCAACTACCTTCAACATTGGAACCAGCCTCCTCCTTACCTGCAGCTTGCCCTGGGCCCCTGGCTGAAGATTGACTTTGCAGTCTCTTTTGAAATGACCAAGCTTGTTGCACCTGTAACACCTTGGCCCTTCCTTCTTCTTCCCATCAGAGTTAGAAGCATAACTTCTCTCCTGCTGATATGAAGTAGATGGACCATCTCCAACATGTGACTTTTTCTTCTTGTCCCATCTCTTCTTCTTGCCAGAATAGAGAACTTCACTCTCTCCTTCAGAGACAGATATCTCTGCCATTTGCTTAGCTAAACTCTCTTGCGAAGCAAGCAAGTTTTCCAACTCCAACAACGATGGCTGATTGACCCAACCTTGAACAGAAGTGACAAAGGCAACATACTCCCTCTGCAAGCCGCGGATTATGTGCCTTTTCAGCCTCGCTTCTGAGATAAACTCATCAGGGTCCAAAGCTGATATCTCCGCGCAAAGGTTCTTCATCTTCAAGAAGAAAGATGAAATAGACAAGTCTCCCTGAGTTGCTTTCGCCAACTTATTTTCAAGATATTGTAGCCGAGCTACATTCTTCTTGTTGAACAAGCCATCCAAGGCTGTCCAAATTTCAGCAGCTGACGTACATCCGATGATGTGGTCAAACAACTCCGGAATGATAACTCGCTTGAGAGTGAACTCAGCCTTTGCATTTGTTCTCTTCCAAGCCTTCACGAGCTCAACATTCCCCTCAGCAGGAATAACAACTTTTCTTGCTTCTCCTCTGACTACCTCTCATAAGTCCTCGCCAAGAAGATAGCTCTCCATGCACGACTTCCACTTTTTAAAGTTAGTCTGCGTAAGAAGCTCAATACCAAGACCTCTAGCATATCCTCCTTCCATTGTTATCGCACTGATTGACAACCAACTTGCAGAAACCCAAGCAAAAGATAAAGCTGATTACTGCTCAGAAACCTAGCTCAGATATCATGTTAAAATTTTTTAGAGGCAAGGAATGAAGTAATAAAGCGGAACACTTCAACACAATCCACAAGTATAGCAATCAGTGACAATGGGAAGACAGAATAGTGCTCTTGTATTAACTATCTCTTTACAGCTCGAGACATATAATGACGAGACATGATTTATAAGAATCACAAAAGAGAGAAGCACAAGACAAAAAATAAGCCGCCAGCGAACTGCCAAAGCAGTGAACGCCAGACCGCTCGAACAGCCAAATCGCACGGCTATCCCTGAGACTGCGCGAACAGAGCAAGCTTGATGACCTGCGAACTGTCAGACCGCAACCACAGACCGTACAACCTGCTGCCTTATTCAACTGCTGAAAACAACAAACTGTCCGCACTTCGAAACCACCTGACCGCGAGGTCGCCTGATCAAAGAAGCTTCAGCGAACACACAAGAACCGAACTGTACTGTTGCCAGACCGCAAATCCTGATCGCCTAACTGTTAGGTCGCCTGATCCCTAAGTTCGTTGCAACCAGTCAAGGAACTCACACAGCCATACCAGACAGCACGACCTGAAAATGAGACCGACAAAGTCAGACCGCTACAGAGACCACCTGAGTTGCGAGTTCAACCGTTTTGTTGTCTTGCTTGTTGTCTACAAATGACGAGCCCTGCACCTCTATTTATAGGCAAACTGACGGATGTCGTCACCGCCCAAAAAGAGATACAATAACCGCCAATCAGATCGCGTGCGGTTTCACAAGACAGACCGCTCGATCAGCAGCACTTGGACAATAACCCGTCCAAGGCAAAACCCGGCCAGAACACCCGCGCAGACCGCGCGGTCTCTGCTCTCCAGACCGCCCAGGCCCTTCCACTTCTACTTCAAAAATTCAACAAACTCTCATGCTCTCTCCCTCTCCGTTGTCGTGAAAATTCTGCGTTTATTGCAAGCCTGACAGCTAATGGTAGATATTCGCTTGCGGCGTGAACAAACTCGCGTTAGAATTCTCAGCTATTCATTTAAGCACATCGAGCCAAATATAGATTTATTTATCTCTAAAACCACTCTCTTGGGATCATTGCAAAACTATATTCTTAACCGAAATTCATAATCTACCCTTAAAAAATATTTCTAGAAATTATTCCACATCACAGAGCCATCTCTGTTTTCTTCATCTGCTTTCAATATCCCTTCTACGATGGCATCATCATCTACCTCTGTGATTCCCTCATTCACGCACTCCTCTATTCCAATGTTCACCGGAGAGTTGTATGATTTTTGGAGTGATAAGATGGAGACACTTTTTCGATTCCAGGACCTCTGGGATGTTGTCAAAAATGGCCCACAACCCAGCAATCCAGCGGCATAAGAAGAAACTCCCAGCTTCAGCAAACAAGAACTAATGCGTGATGCTCTGGCTTTGCATTTAATTCAACAAGACATTGCCACTTCTATTTACCCTCGCATCATGGGATCAAAAACCGCTCAGAAGCATGGCAGAGACTCGAAAATGAATATAAAGTTTCGAAAAAGGTAATCAAACTCAAAATTTATTCTCTTCGTCGCCATTTTGATTCCATCCTTATGCGTGAAGATGAATCATCTCAAGATTTTTTTACCAAAATCACTAGTCTTGTAAAACAAATTCGAAGTCTGGGAGGGGTGTTAGAAGAGCAACAAATAATGGAAAAAATCCTCAGATCATTACCAAAAACTCACAAACATATTGTCTCGGCCATTCTTGAAGACCACAACCTTGACAAATTAACTGTTGTAGAACTTCTGACAAACAAAAGACTGAAGAAGGTAGAGGCAACATTAAACTAGCCAGACTCCTTCCTTTTAAAGTAAAAGACTGTTTCTGGAGATGCAGAAGGGGTAAAAATCCTAATCACTCTGAAAAAAATTGCTGATACAAACAAAAATAAGTAAAACTGACTGAAACCGACCCAGACTCCTTCCTTTTGAACTGTAGTCTACTTGCGTGTCCACATACCTCTTTCACCTAGGTAGTTGACAGCGGGTGCTCAAGACATGGCAAAAGATAGGATATTCTTCATCACTCTTGATGAGGAATACAAATCTGTTGTTATATTGGGTGATGGGAAAGAGAAGAAAATAGAAGGAATAGGAACTATCCAAGTGATCTCACCGGAAGGAGAACCTAAGTATATCTCTGATGTCCAATATGTCCCAACCCTTTCACAAAATCTCCTCTGTGTCGGTCAGCTTTTAAAAAGAGGTTTCAAAGTTGTTTTTGATGATAAATCATGTTTGATCAAGGAGCCAAAGAACAAAACTATCATAATCTCAGCCCTTGTGAATGAAAGCAATCTCTTCACTGTTTATCTACCACCTGCTGGATCTAGTGCCCTATCCTGTTCACAAAATTCCTCCATATCGACAACCTTTTTATGACATCATCGGCTAGGTGATGTATACTAAAATTAGAGATTTATTTAAACATATAAAATTTGAGATCTAATTAAATTTTCGACACTTTTCAAATTTTCGCGAGCTTTATCTAGCGATAACCGTTCTTGGTTCGCAAACGCTCATAAGGCTAAACATGGCGCGCACTTTGCAATGAGTTACGACATCCACATGCTTGCAATTCGAAAATTGAAAATGCGAGAACGAACAAAATTTCAAATAGGTAGAAGTAATAATTACGCAAGCTCTGAAAATTTAGTGATCAAAATAAACATTAAGCATGTAATTAAACTTTCAAGGTGCGAGCATAGAGAGGAATATAAGATATACCCTCTGATAGTAGGCGGGGAAAGGTTTGTCGGGACCGAAGAGGGCCACCGAGGGCGGCGATGTGGAGGGAAGAAGTGGAGTGGAGGGGAACCGAACAAGACAAACAAGTCTCATTCATTTCTCTTTTCCGGACCATTTTTCATGATGGGGATCATTAGCTTTTATAAAGAAATAATCAGTTTACTGTCACTTTCCAATATATATAATGATGGGGTTTTTAATATATAATATTAAAGGAAATTAAATGGGGAAAGGGGTTTCAAGTTGGCAGTTATTTTAAACGGGAGGAATAAATACTAAAGGATTAATGGTGGCAGTTTTTAAGAGGATGAGAAGTAAAAAATCTAAAGAGTAGTTTAATGGTAATAAAAGGGGAAGATAATTAAGAGGCAAGGGAATTGAATTTGGACATTTTAAAATTCTATCGTAATTTTAAAAACTCTTAATATTCTCTCATCATTTTGTAATTAAAACATAATTTTAATTTCAGAAAATTAAACATAAAATAATTATATTTAAATTTCAAAGCTTGCCCTAAATATCATACTATCTAATTTGACGGACCTTTGCATTCAGGGTCTTAATGGTCGGCCACACCAATAAGCCGAAACAAACAAGCACGAGTAACAAGCATGGTAAAAATGCATAAACACACATACACAAACAACATGCGCGAAGACGTGCACGGCGCTAAAAAATGCGGGAAATAAAAGTAAAACATGATGCCACTCGGGTTGCATCACTAGGTCATCTCAATTTCTCTTCCCTTCACACCATCCAAAACAAGCAATTGGTAAATGGGATGCCAAGCTTCCCAATTACAAATCAAAACTGTGAAACATGTGCAAAAGGTTAAACCCATCGATTAGCCTTTCCAAAATCTTCCAATTCTAGAGATACTGGGCCACTTGATCTCCTCCATATGTATCTATGGGAACCTGCCAGCACTCTATCTCTGGGGGGAAAAGATATTACCTTCTGATCGTCGATGACTTCACTAGATTTATGTGGGGTTTTCACCTGGCACAAAAATCTGAAGCAATAGATCATTTTGAAAAATTCAAGGCACAAATTGAAAAACTCTCTTGATCGAAAAATTAAGGCAATCAGGAGTGATAGAGGGTGAGAATTCCTATCCAATGCTTTCAACAAACTGTGACATGTTGCTGGAATCTGGCGTGTACTCTCCACTCCCGACACCCCCCAACAGAATGGGGTTATCGAAAGGCGCAACAAGACAGTTGTTGAAATGGTCAGGGCCATGTTGATTCACAAATCATGCCGCAAATCCCTCTGGGCTGAGGCCGTTTCTATTGCCATATACATTCTAAATTGTGTTCCCACAAGAGCCCGTGAAGATATGACTCCGTATGGATCTTTATACCAGCAAAAGTCAGAAGTTTCCCATCTTAGAACTTTTGTATCAATAGCCTATGCCCATAAAGTGTTAGAACGAAGAGATAAACTAGATGAAAGCAGCATAAATGCATTCTTCTTGGATTAGCAGTGAGAGCAAGGCTTATCGACTCATGGAACCAACTAGCAATCATTTACTTCTCTCCCGAGATGTAATTTTTCATGAAGATGATAAGTGGGATTGGGCATCAGTCCAAGATCAACCTCATCAAAACTCTGCTCCCCTGTTATTGCCGGTTGAGCAGGAGTCTCCTCCAAACCCCATCCATGACAATACCAGTAGTGCTAAGGCTACATCTGAAGTCTCTGATCAGGATTCATCATCGCCCATCAAAACAAGAACCTTGGAAGACATATATCAAAGCACAAAATCTGCCATGACTGTTCTATCACCACCAACCTTCACTAAAGCATATAAAGAGGAGAAATGGAGAGATGCCATGCAAGAAGAGCTCAATGCCATAGAGAAAAATAGAACATGGTCTCTCGTTCCAAAGTTGCTAAATCGAAGCATCATCGGGTTAAAGTGGGTATATAAAGCCAAATAGAATGAAGAAGTGGATATTGTAAAGCTTAAAGCCCGTCTTGTAGCGAGAGGTTTTAGTCAAAAACCAGGAACTGATTATGATGAAACCTTCGCTCCTGTGGCTAGGATGACAACCATACGATTGCTTCTTGCCATCGCAGCTCAAAATCAATATCCCGTATTACAATTAGATGTCAAGTCGGCTTTCTTGAATGGAGAACTCACAGAAGAAGTTTTTGTCACTCAACCACCAGGATATGAGATAGAAGGAAAGGAAGAGATGATATATAAACTTCATAAAGCCTTATACGGTCTTAAACAGACACCACGAGCATGACATCAAAACATTGATTCATACTTCCTAACTGCAGGGTTCACTTGTTGCACCAATGAGCCCACATTGTACGTCAAAGCAGAGGAGTAAGAACTCATCCTGGTCAGCTTATACATGGATGACCTTATCATCACCGGGACAAGGTCTAGCCACATATATAAATTTGAAGAAGAGATGAAGAAGGAATATGAAATGACGGACTTAGGAAGCTTAAAATTCTTTATGGGGCTTCAAATCAAGCACCTGGCATGCAGAATCTTCATCTCGCAATAACTTTACACCCAGTCTCTACTAAAAAAATTCAGAATGGAAGAATGTAACCCTACTGCAACCCCCATGGCAACCAGTGAGAAATTCATTTCAAGGAAAGAAGAAGATGAGGCAGCTGACATCGAACAATATCGGAGCTTGATCGACTCCTTCATTTATCTCACGAACACTAGGCCTGATATTGAAAACGCCGTCAACATCCTCGCCAGGTTTGTGAATAATCCCTCTAAAACTCATTTCTTAGCAGGAAAAAGAATACTACGCTACTTGCAGGGCAAAAAGGCATACAAACTTCTCTACACAAAGGGGAAGGATGAAGAGCTCATGGTTTTTTTTAACTCTGATTGGGCCGGGAACCTTGAAGACAGAAGAAGCACCTATGGCTACATCTTTTTCCTAGGCTCGAGTCCCATTTCCTGGAGCTCAAGGAAGCAGCATACTGTCGCACTGTCCACAACCGAAGCAGAATAAACGGCTCTCAATTCAGCGGCATGCGAGGCTATTTGGCTACATAAGCTAAAAGGGGAAATATGGAGCAGAAAGAAGAAGAAGAGGAGAAGAGCAAGATAAAGATCCAGTGCGACAACACCTCTGCCATTGCGTTATCGAAGAACCCTGTATTTCACGGGTGAAGCAAGCACATCGACATACGTTACCATTTCATCAGAGAAATCGTAGAGAAAAAGGAGATGGAGATCATCTACTGCTCTACCGAAGCTCAGGTTGCCGATATATTGACAAAGCCAATTCCCAGGCACCACTTTGCTACGCTCAGGGACAAGATCGGGATGACGAATGACACATATTTAGAGGGGGTGTAAAGCCGGTTAAAATCTGCACCAAATAAATGTGCCGCTGCGTTTAGAATTTGTATTAATGACTCTTTTAACTAATACTTACCAGCCTCCTGTTTAAATACTGTTTCGAGAAGTCTCTAAACTGATGCTATATAATCAGTTGTATCTTCTAAGTTTTAAGATATGAAAAATCTGAATCCTTTGATAATTTAGCTCTGCCTCTTTCCTTCTCCTCTTTTGTTATCTCCTATAAAATAAAGCAATATAGTAGAGATTATTTCTCAACAGTGTCTGTAAAAAAAACGGCACCCGAGGATGCACAGCTAAATCCGGAAAGATCACTGTAATCAAATGCAATATAACTTTGATATAGAGATTACAGTCCACTACAACTGTCGTTCAAGACATTCATAGAGACATACACACATATGTGAAGTCATTTATGAAGCGTCTTTTACGATTCCCCTTCTCTTTTATCATGACTCATTACTATATGAAGGCAAGATGATGACTTATCTATCAAATTATTCAAAAACGTGCATTCTCTACATATCCACAGCAGCCATCTTTTACAGCACTGCATCATGTCTTCTACAATTAAAGTGAGATTTTTGGTTGATGGAGAAAAGAAGCGTGCAGTTTTTGCCGAAGCTGGAAGTGATTTCGTGGACGTCCTCTTTAGCTTCCTCACGCTGCCGCTCGGAAGCATCGTTCGGCTTTTGAGTAAACAGTCTTGTTTGGGATCTCTCGACAATCTTTATGAGAGTGTTGAGCAGCTCGACGATAAGCACATGCAGACCGAGGCATGCAAGAATATGCTTCTCAATCCTCGGAGTGCTGCTGCACTACACTGCGAAGATTTGAATGTCGAAGGGATCCATGGACTAGAGCCTAGGAGCTTCTACGTCTGCAGCCAAAAAGATTGCCAAATCCAGTCCACCTTTTATTATACATACACATCAAAGTGTTTATGCAGCCGCTGTGGCAAATTGATGGATGAAGTTTGGTACTGGGACAAGAACACCTCAGAAAAGGGAGGGGTCTTTGTTAACGAAGCGACCGATTTTTTGATAACTGATGATTTACAGGTGATACCGACTTCTTTATTAAAGGGTTTCTCTCTTCTTAAACAAATGCAAATTAAAGATTCAAGTATGTTAGAGGAAAGAGTAATAGATTTCAGCACTGAAGAGGTAAAGCTATTTATATTCCTTTGCCAAAAAGAGACAAAATAAGTACATTTAAACTACAACCCTTAAAACGTTTTTTTTTTAATTTCAGATTTTGAACTTTCTGAGGAGGTCGTTAGTATCCAAGAAAGTATTAACAAATGTTTGTTTCCCTGATGCTTGTGTGCAAGCAAGTGTAAGATTCTTTCTACCAATAAAAGAAGAGAGTTTTGATAACGAAGCGGGAAATGAGATTTCCTTAAAACTCATCTTAAATAAAGAAAACAACAACATTTTGTACGCTGAAGTTGGGGCAGATTTCATTAATCTGCTTTTCAGTTTTCTCACTTTTCCTCTTGGCTCTGTGTTGCGGTTGGTATCTGATAACCTATCCTTAGCCGGTTGCATCAAAAATTTGTATTCTTCTGCCGAGAGTATGCGGTTAGACTACTTCAAGTCAGAAATTCGTAGAAATATGTTGGTGACTCCAAAACTTTCTACCTTTCACGGTTATAAGAACCCGATATTGGAAGTCGAAGAAATTACATCGGGAAAGTCAACCACACCGGAAAGTTGTGCAAAATGTTATATTGACAACGGATGTAAAAGGTTTACAACTATACCATGCGTACATGGAATAAGTGAGTCCGAAGACATAGAATTGAATCCGAAGTCAGCAAAGGGGGTGACAAATGATGACGGAGCTTTTGTGTCCGGCTCAAGAAGGTTTATGATTACGGATAATCTTCACGTTTCTCTATTATCTGCTATATCCGCCATTGTTAATGGTCAGAACTTTCCAATTTCTGATGTGGTCGAAAAAGAAGTTTTTGTTGATAAGTACAAGGTAAATTGTCTTCATTAACTTTTCATGTTATTGAAATGTTTTTTTAATATTAACTCTTTATCTTGTAATTACCCACTTCCTTCCTTTTTAAATGCAGGCTTGTTCATTGTTGAGTTCTATACTTACCTCTAAGACAGTGTTAACTGACATTTTCTCTCCTAAACAAACATCGTGGAGTGGAAGCCCATTAAGCTATGCATAGTTTGTGGTTATCTTCATTATTCACCGCACCATTTTAGTTTTTTACATAGGTTTTATGTTACGCCGGTCATTGTATTTTCTGTTATGTTTGCTTTGCTCCATGTGGTATCCTAATGTGAATGTCATCGTTCGCATTGATTGTCACCTTAAATTGGAGTTCCACAGAACCTTGCAATGTTACATTATCCTGAAATTCCACAGAACCTTGCATTGTGGCATATAAAACTGCTACGTCCACCTTATCAAAACTTCATCCAATCCTCTATGCTCCCAACTATCAACTATCCTGTAATTCTTCATCGACCTATAATCAGGCCGATCAATGAGCAGGTAAAAGTTCATTGACCAACACGATAGTGAACGAAAAGGTAGGTTTTGTTTACTGTAGTCTTGTGATTCTAGTATAACTAGTCTCTCTTTGTTTTAGGATTAACTTTTTTTATAAAACTATGTGCTATTTGATTCTATAAGAGCTATAGGGGGTAAGTCACCTTATTCTTGTTTTCGAAAGTTTCTCGTGGGAAAAATTTCCTTAATTTTATTTATTTGCCGCATCAAATTGTATCGAAGACAGGTTAACCTTCTTTTTGCTCTAATGCATGAGAATATCTTCTCCATCCGCAGCAATGCAATTTTGTAGACCCTCTTGATAATGCCAGAGAGATGCGACACCATGTGAGGAGTCTCAGATCCTCAAAGGATGTAGACCCTCTTGATGCTGTGGAATTTTCGATAGACAGACTGAATGACTTATTTGACCAACTACTTAACAAAAAGACCGCATCAACGGATAGCAGGATAAAAAAGTATGCAGATTAGTAGAAATGAGAGGTTATTTTAAAATTTAGCATAAAGTACTTTAAGAACTTAAAAAATGTATGATTTAATTTCACTTCACATCCATAATTTCTCAAACTGAACCATAAGCAGAAAGCTTTTCTTGAGAGAGTGGCAACTCAAAGTGGGACATTGTTTTGTGCCAAAGTGTCCCCGCTTGCATCGAGGTGTGTTTGGGAATAATTGTTTGCCCACCAGTTTCACACCATCATTATTCAAATATCACAGTTCAATAGACATACATTTCAACCGAGCGATGAACTATGATTTGAAATTTATTATAACTCTCACATTATCCCTTTCACTTTCACTTGGAATTCACCTTTTTTTCTCATCAATCTTGTTAAGAAACATGAGGCATTGAAAAGATTAACACCGTCTATTATTTCCTTTAAGGGCAACATTTATGAAGGGAACACATGGTCATAGGTGTGTTTGCCTTAAATATTTTTTTAAGGCAATATGTATAGTTTAGACTTAACATCTCGAGCAACACTTGATATGGACGATTCAAAAATGAAAACTCATGGAACATATAACAAATAATTAGGATAAAGATATTGAAAATGATGATGCGTGGTATACAAAACACGATTTAACTAAGTTCATAAATGGCTTCTTAAATTGTTTACATCTTTGTTTCTAAATTCCTCATCTTCAAAGATTTATAAGAAATAAGAAATATTATTTTTTACTTCAAATTTGTAGGCTTACACAGCTAATAATACAAATATGGACATCACAATTCAATTCAATTTCAATGGCTTAGAGTAAATTATACGCACACACATACTTCTCACGAAGAAGGGCCCGGCATGCTTGCTTTCTCAATGGTCAGAGCTCCTATTCACCGTCAGAACGAAATTATATTTGCGACAATTGGAGAGACGAGGATCTGACTGGCTGTTGGAAAGAGATTGGTTGACTTCTTTAATGAGCTGAAGGTCAATGTAAAGGAAGATGAATTTACAATTGTCTAGCTTGAATGAGACTTAGCTTATGCATGACTTTATTGGAATCAATCACGAAGAAAGACTCGATATATCATATAATATTTGGAATACAATTGACCCACAAGAGATTCAAGTGATGCAAACATATCATTTAGAGAAAATACAATGATAAACATAACATAAAACCAAAGCATAGTATCCGTTATAGTCGCAGACTATGCAGAATTGTAGTAGCTTCTCCTCCGCCGCATTTATTTAGGGAAGAAAACATCAGTTAACACTGTCTTGGACCCCAACATAGCACTCAGTAATAACAGAGCCTGCAGTTGTAAAATAAACTAGCTGATATGCGCGGAATTAAAATTTGGAAAAAAAAAAGATCTACATGATACAAAATGGATTGGAGTCACTTTACCTTCCCTTTATCGACGAAAACTTCTTTTATAACCATGTCGGAAATGGGGAAAATGATTCGATTACCAATTACGGAGGCGCATGATTGTGAAGAAATGTGAAGGTTATTTGTAACTATATATTTTCTTGAGCCGAGCACAAAAGCTCCACCATTATCCGACACTCCCTTTGCAGACTTGGGATTTAGCTCAATGAATTCCGCCACTTCTCTTTTATGGATGCAACTTTTTTAGGTATATACACAGAACAATCATAGCAACTCATCAACTTATTTAACCTTTTAAATGTAATTTCTTCCAACTCCAGCATTCGGTTCTTGAATCCATAGAAGGCGGACAATTTTGGATTCGTCAACATGTTTCTGACTTGAAGCTGTCTAAGCAAGCCCATACACTGAATTGATGAATACAAATTCTTAATGCAACCAAAAAATGATGGTTTATCTGAAAGGATTCTAAATACAGAGCCAAGTGGAAAGGTGAGAAAGCTGAACATCAGATTAACAAAATCTCCCCCTGCTTCAGCGTACAAAACACTATTGTTTCTCTTGTTTAAGACGATCTCTAAGCTAATCAATTTTTCCACTTCATTGACAACAATCTCTTCTTTAATGGGTGAAGAGTAATCTGGAACAGCTAGCACGTGAGCATCAGGGAAAAACAGCTCCGTCAATGCAGTCTTGGATACCAATGACCTCCTCAGCAAATTCAAACCCTAAAAAAAGTAAACTTAATTTCAAGGATTGTATGTTAAATGCATTACCTTGATTCTTTCTCAAAAGAAATTATAAATAGCTTACCTCTTTCCAGCCGAAATCTAGTCATTTCCTTTAATATACTCCCATCTTCAATCTGCATTTCTTTAAGAAGGGAAAAGATGTTCGTAGAAGAAGACGGTATCACCCGTAAATCATCAGTTATCAAAAATTCGATTGAATTATTTACAAAGACCCCTTCCATGTCTGACGTCTCTTTTGGCCATAACCAATCCTTATCCATCAGTTTGCCACAGAGGCTGCATAGAGAATTTGAGGTATAAGTATAGTAACATGTGGACTTGGTCAAGCAACCAACTTGGTTGCATGTGTAGAATCTCCGAGGATTTCGTTGATAGATGGCTTTGATCGTCAAGTGCTCGCATTGTATTGCAACAGCACTCCTTGGATTGAGAAGCATATTTCTGCATGCCTTGGTCTGCAGGTGCTTGTCGTCGAGCTGCTCAACGCTCTTATAAAGGACGTCAAGAGATCCCAAAGATGACTGATTGCCCAAACGCCAAACGATTCTTCCAAGCGGCAGTGTGAGGAAGCTGAAGAGGAAGTCGACGAAATCGCTTCCTGCTTCGGCAAAAACAACCCGCTTCTGCTCGATGTCAACCAGAAACCTCAATTTTACTTTAGAAGAAGACATGGGGCACTTGCAAAGAAGGTGCTTATTGCAGACGGAATTCCCCAGTATATATAGCTTATAACAAATAGGCCATCGTCCTCTTTCTGAGTCTGGACATGAAGCGTCTGTTGGGTTTCTGCGACAGAAGAGATGGGAAATCCCAAAAGGCGCTTCATAAATAATAGAACCATTCCGATTAACGGCTATCTACCTCGCCATCGGAGTTTTATGCTTTAATGCACGTGATCAACGATGTTCAAAATTGCCCCCAATCTTCTCCATTTCGCTCCTCCAATTTGAACTGATTATCTTAAACAACTCGCTCTAACTGCATCCTCGGCAGGCTCCCTTCTTCTCCTTGTAAATTGTTTCCTCCTCTGTATCAGCATCACCACTGGACATTCAACTACAGCAACTCCCTGTGACTTGTTTTCTCCTCTGTTCTCCTCGTATCAGCATCGCCTTGTAACTTTTGCCTCCTCTGTTTTCATTATGTTATCATTGGTTGGAGGATGTGATGTTTTCATTATGTAATCATTGTTGTGTTTCGATAACTTCCAACTAAGAACCATTTCCCCATCTCAGATGCCTACATCCTACTGCACAAATTCTGTGACGCCCCTTGCTTTTCCATGACCCCCAAAAATGACAGACAACATATTTGAATGAATGGGCTTATTTAATAAAGTAACTTACCATCGGGCAGTGGCACAGGCTCGGGCAGTAACTAACCCGGAGAGGACACTAGAAATAAAATGCAGGATTTGATTGAAATAGAGAGATATGAGTGTGCTACAACCACATCAGAATGTACACATAGACATGGATACAGACATACATGAATAATCAAGAGAAATCAATCATAACAAGAACGGGAGAAATCAGAACCTTCAACATGTGGGAAATTTTGACGCCTTCTACTGATAGGGAAAAAAATAGGTGCGGGAGCCGATGATTTTTCTGTTCTAATTAATAATCTAACGGCAAAAAAATTAGTGCGGTCACGAAGAACGACTGAACGAAACAGTAAGAAAAACCACAAACAAAGCACCAAATATAAAGTGGTTCCCCGAAATTGAGTACGTCAACTGTGCAGACAAAATATTTTATTTTCTTTTCTCAAGCATACAATACGGCTAAAATAGGAAGAGCCGGCGGCAGAGAGCACGCTGCAACAAGGAAGAAGCCCGCCGACTGCCGACCAAAGAAACGCACACGCGGAAGCAACGAGGAAGAGAACCCATGATTCGGCCAAGATTGGTCGACCACTCGGCGTATTCCTGCTGGCCGAAAATCTCTTCACTTCTTCATCGGGGATAACCGACCACTCCAAATATATAGACCGACTAAATCCATCCAAAACAGGAAGGAAATTTTCTGTCATCAAAAGAATAATTGCTGGAATATAGAAATTTCAAAAGATGAGAGGAAGTCAGCTACACCCATGGAAAGAGATCAAATCTCACCCAAGAAATCTCCTTAATCTCATAAGGAAAAATATATTATGCCACCAATGCTCTTCTATAATTGCCGGAATTTGGGGAATTCCAAAAGAAGGAGACACGAACTGGGCCGTCCCAAAAAAGACACCGGCCAAGAAAGAAAAGATGTGTCATTACCACAACATTCTACGGCCTCATGGGAGCGAAGATCGGAGCCACTGAACACCTAGTGATGTACTTCATGGTTGAGGCTACAACGTGAAAGCAACAATGCCGAGAAACGGGGACGGCAACAACGGCGTAATCAAGAGAGAAGTTTTAAGTTTCTAAAGAGAGAAAGCATACACCTTCACCTATTTCCTTGGTTGCTGCTGCTTGTGGCCACTCTTCATCCAGAAAAATCGAGAAAGTGAGTTAGGCTTATACAACCCGTACAAAACCTTTATATATATTTTTTTTCCAGCTGACTTAGGGCCTGTATGGGAGGGCTTTTCAGAAAAGAGAAGGAGTGGTGGCAAAATGATGTTAGGAAAATGTGCATTTGGAAAATATCTATTGCAAATAGAGATCTGTTTGAGTGAACTCATTTTGCACAGTTTTTCAAAAATGAGAAACACTTTATAAACTGTTTGACAAATCTTCGTTGCGGTAACTTTTTTTATTAAAAAAGTACGCTCGGGCAGAAAAATGCGCGCCTGGGGGAAAATGTGCATCTGCGCATTTTTTGCACGTGCGCACATTTTTTGCGTGGGCGTCCATTTTTCGCGCGGGCACCCATTTTTCGACCGAGCGCGCATTTTTCGCCAAGTCACGCATTTTTTGCCCGGACTCACATTGTTTCGCCCGGGCCCTCATTTTCTGCCCGAGGGTGCATTTTTCATCCGGGCGAGAATTTTTCGCCCGGGCGAAAAATGCGCGCCCAGGAGAAATATGTAACACCTCCCCTGCAATGACCATATAATATGGGTCCGGCCGGGACCCCACAACATATAACCGCCACAGCTTTAGTATTAAAAGATGATAATCACTACCCAACTCATAACTCAGACAACACAGCGGAAACAAAAACTAAACCACAGAGATTGTCCACTACAAAGGAGTCCAACTGGCCTTAAGGCCTTACAAAAACACAGTCCAAAACATCCAACAATTCATAAAGAAAGACATCCCCACCAAAGGGGAAAGGTGGTTTTTTCCCTAAACTACCTCGGCATGCAAGCCGGATATAACAAAGCACGAAGAAAGTAATGCAGGAAAACAGGTAATCACTTCATGAGGCTTTAGGCCCTTTTGGCCGGCGCGCTGGGTCCAGCTTGCGATTCGTGCCCTGCAACCAAATCACAAAGAGCGGAAAACGAGGGTCAGCTATGGCTGACCACAAGCGGTGTAACAACATCCCTCCTCCCGGCCGTCCTAGCGGACCCCGGGGAACTACTTCACCCTGCAAGTCAGCACTTCGTATGCAAATGTACATAAAGGAAAGCAACAAACATACTGGCATGAGTGTCACAAGCATCATCCACGTTTCTAGGTTGAGCAGGTAATAAAAGTGTACAACCCTGTATTCGCCGAGTAGGTACTCGAGCCAAGAGGCATTTCGGAACATCGTTCCTCAGCAGAACCCCAGTAAGGGGCGAGACCAGCCAGGGGGGCCGCCCCTGGCTGGGTCTCGCCCAACCCCAGCTAAGGGGCGAGACCGGCCAGGGGGGCCGCCCCTGGCAGGGTCTCGCCCAGCCCCAGCTAAGGGGCGAGACCGGCCAGGGGGGGCCGCCCCTGGCAGGGTCTCGCCCAGCCCCAGCTAAAGGGCGAGACCGGCCAGGGGGGCCGCCCCTGGCAGGGTCTCGCCCAGCCCCAGCTAAGGGGCGAGACCGGCCAGGGGGGGCGCCCCTGGCAGGGTCTCGCCCAGCCCCAGCTAAGGGGCGAGACCGGCCAGGGGGGCCGCCCCTGGCAGGGTCTCGCCCAGCCCCAGCTAAGGGGCGAGACCGGCCAGGGGGGCCGCCCCTGGTAGGGTCTCGCCCAGCCCCAGCTAAGGGGCGAGACCGGCCAGGGGGGCCGCCCCTGGCAGGGTCTCGCCCAGCCCCAGCTAAGGGGCGAGACCCGGCCAGGGGGGCCGCCCCTGGCAGGGTCTCGTCCAGCCCCAGCAGGGGGGCGAGACCAGCAGGGGGGGGGGGCATCCCCGGGTCTCGCCCCACCCCAGTTAGGGGGCTCGCCGAGCCCCGCGAGGTACCTCTCTCGCCCCGTTTCGGGGGGAGGTGTCGGTCTGCGTTTAGCATCCCAGAACAGCGGGATTTGGCTATTTGCAGTCCGGTTTTGGCTATTCGCAGTCCAAATCCGAGGGTATTTTGGGTATTCTGCAGTCCAGTTTAGGTTATTTGCAGCCCAGATCCGAAAATCCTATAAATAGGACCAAGGGGGCACCATTTGGAGGGATCTCTCATCCTAGGCTAGCTCTCTCCTTCTCCCTCTCCCTCCCCAAGTCTCTCTAGGGGGTGAGGAGAGGCTCCAGTGGTGCCCAAGCTTAGTAGTGGCTTGGGAGGGGAAGTTCCAAGGGGACTTCCGGGTACGTGGCGGGACCTCCCCGCTAAGCCCTTGGTCCAGTTCTTAGTTCCAACACCTTCAACCTAGAGCTCTCCCTTGGGGGGAGTAAGGGTTGGTCGCCCCTCAGCCTCGTTGAGGGCCCCGAACTCCATAGAGACCGAGTAGTCGGTTTCAACATTTTGGTGCGGTGAGCGTGGAGTGTGATCGATTCAAGAAACCCTCAAGATGAGCTCCATGGATGGAGGTGGAGGAAGTTCCGACCCAGGTCACTCGCAGCCCCCGGTGGCTGGGGTGATGTTGGAGATGTTCGAAAATTTCAGGCAAGAGGTCCTGCAGACCTTGCAGGTGACTTTCGCCTCTATAGGCGAAGGCAGGAGAGGAAGTGGTTCGGAGGTCTCGCCCCGACAGGAGGGTGAGATCCCTCTCGACCAACCAACCAGAGAGGTGCCAGGAGGTGGCGAGTGGGGAGGCGTCAGGCCCCCACTCGCCCAGCTCCAAGGTGGCGAGTGGGGAGGCGCCAGGCCCCCACTCACCCAGCTCCAAGGTGGCGAGTGGGGAGGCGCCAGGCCCCCACTCGCCCAGCTCCAAGGTGGCGAGTGGGGAGGCGCCAGGCCCCCACTCGCCCAGCTCCAAGGTGGCGAGTGGAGAGGCGCCAGGCCCCCACTCGCCCAGCCCCAAGGGGGCAAGTGGGGAGGCGCCAGGCCCCCACTCGCCCAGCCCCAAAAGGGGGCGAGCACGGGAGGTCCCTTTTGTGAGCTGATCCTCTCGGCCCCGATTCCGGAGGGGTTCAAGGGGGCGAAGATGTCTCACTACTTCGGCAAGGATGACCCCATCTTACACCTGCAGTGGTTTGAAGACATGGTCTCCATCATGCCCATGTCGGCCGCTTTCAAATGTCGACTCTTCGCGACAACTCTGAAGGAGAAGGCTAGAGATTGGTTCCACCAGCTCCCTGCGGGATCCATCTATGCCTTTGAAGACTTGCGTCGAGGCTTCCTGCTACGCTTCTCGACGTCAAGGAAGAGGAAGAAAGATGCCGAAGCACTTTTCAAGATCAAGCAAGAGCCAGAAGAGTCGCTGGCTCACTATCTGGAGCGGTTCAGGGAGGAGGTTCTCCTCGTCCAAGAAGTGCCCGGGTACACCCTCAAGCTCGCCTTCACGGTGGGGCTGCGGGAGGGCTTCTTCAAGATGGACCTCAAGAGAAGAGCTCCTTTGTCTTTTGAGGAGTTGATGGAAAGGGTGGCCGAAGAAGTTGAAAGTGAAGAGGCCAACCCGGAGTTCACAAGAAGGCTGGCCAAGCTGAGTGAGCCAGAGGCAAGGCAGCATGGGAGGAAGGTAGAGGCTCCCAAGAGAAAGTTCGACCAAGAGGAGGACAACTTCCAGGAAGAAGAGACTGACCTCCCAGGGTGGAGGCAGGGCCCGAAAGCACCCTCTCCACCACCCCAGCAAGCCATGGCGATCGGCCACAGAAGAAGAAGAAATCGTAGGGGAGGAAGAGGGGGCGTCTGGGCGGAGTTACCTTACTGTGACTTCCATCAGGAGGAGGGTCACGCGACATCCGCCTGCCCTGAGTTCTTGGAGTTAAGGGAGGCGAGGTGTCCGAAGCCGCATCGTCAACAACCAGAAGAGGTCGCGGAGGACCATGCCTGGGGATAGAAGTCCAAGTCCTGGTCTCCATGCTTAGTTTTTCTTTAAATCCATGTAGTGTGATAGTTGATTTCCTTACTTAGAGTCTCTTGCATGTAACCAGATAACTAATGAAATAAAAGTTTTTCTATGTTCTTCACCCCTCGGATGGTTCCGCTGACCGGGCTCTCACTAGCCGGCAGGGCAGGTTGACCTCCCAGGGAGGCTACGTTCTTCACCCCTCGGACGGTTCCGCTGACCGGGCTCTCACTAGCCGGCAGGGCAGGCTGACCTCCCAGGGAGGCTATGTTCTTAACCCCTCGGACGGTTCCGCTGACCGGGCTCTCACTAGCCGGCAGGGCAGGTTGACCTCCCAGGGAGGCTATGTTCTTAACCCCTCGGACGGTTCCGCTGACCGGGCTCTCACTAGCCGGCAGGGCAGGTTGACCTCCCAGGGAGGCTATGTTCTTAACCCCTCGGACGGTTCCGCTGACCGGGCTCTCACTAGCCGGCAGGGCAGGTTGACCTCCCAGGGAGGCTATGTTCTTAACCCCTCGGACGGTTCCGCTGACCGGGCTCTCACTAGCCGGCAGGGCAGGTTGACCTCCCAGGGAGGCTATGTTCTTAACCCCTCGGATGGTTCCGCTGACCGGGCTCTCACTAGCCGGCAGGGCAGGTTGACCTCCCAGGGAGGCTATGTTCTTAACCCCTCGGACAGTTCCGCTGACCGGGCTCTCACTAGCCGGCAGGGCAGGTTGACCTCCCAGGGAGGCTATGTTCTTCACCCCTCGGACGGTTCCGCTGACCGGGCTCTCACTAGCCGGCAGGGCAGGTTGACCTCCCAGGGAGGCTATGTTCTTAACCCCTCGGACGGTTCCGCTGACCGGGCTCTCACTAGCCGGCAGGGCAGGTTGACCTCCCAGGGAGGCTATGTTCTTAACCCCTCGGACGGTTCCGCTGACCGGGCTCTCACTAGCCGGCAGGGCAGGTTGACCTCCCAGGGAGGCTATGTTCTTAACCCCTCGGATGGTTCCGCTGACCGGGCTCTCACTAGCCGGCAGGGCAGGTTGACCTCCCAGGGAGGCTATGTTCTTAACCCCTCGGACAGTTCCGCTGACCGGGCTCTCACTAGCCGGCAGGGCAGGTTGACCTCCCAGGGAGGCTATGTTCTTCACCCCTCGGACGGTTCCGCTGACCGGGCTCTCACTAGCCGGCAGGGCAGGTTGACCTCCCAGGGAGGCTATGTTCTTAACCCCTCGGACGGTTCCGCTGACCGGGCTCTCACTAGCCGGCAGGGCAGGTTGACCTCCCAGGGAGGCTATGTTCTTAACCCCTCGGACGGTTCCGCTGACCGGGCTCTCACTAGCCGGCAGGGCAGGTTGACCTCCCAGGGAGGCTATGTTCTTAACCCCTCGGACGGTTCCGCTGACCGGGCTCTCACTAGCCGGCAGGGCAGGTTGACCTCCCAGGGAGGTTAGGTAATTTGCTCCCCTCGTTGGCTGACAGGGTAAGAAGGTCTCTCGGAGAGGTTGTGTTTTTCCCCGAGGTGGCTTCATTAGCCGACGAGGTTGGAGGACCTCTCGGGAATGCTAAGTGTTTTTCCCCAAGGTAGCTCCGTTAGTCGGATTTCCAGCGACACTCGTCGAATATACAGGGTTGGACATTTCTTTCCGAGCGTGTATCTCGCTCGAAAAGAGCGGGGATTGTGTACAACCCTGTATTCGCCGAGTAGGTACTCGAGCCAAGAGGCATTTCGGAACATCGTTCCTCAGCAGAACCCCAGTAAGGGGCGAGACCAGCCAGGGGGGCCGCCCCTGGCTGGGTCTCGCCCAACCCCAGCTAAGGGGCGAGACCGGCCAGGGGGGCCGCCCCTGGCAGGGTCTCGCCCAGCCCCAGCTAAGGGGCGAGACCGGCCAGGGGGGGCCGCCCCTGGCAGGGTCTCGCCCAGCCCCAGCTAAAGGGCGAGACCGGCCAGGGGGGCCGCCCCTGGCAGGGTCTCGCCCAGCCCCAGCTAAGGGGCGAGACCGGCTAGGGGGGGCGCCCCTGGCAGGGTCTCGCCCAGCCCCAGCTAAGGGGCGAGACCGGCCAGGGGGGCCGCCCCTGGCAGGGTCTCGCCCAGCCCCAGCTAAGGGGCGAGACCGGCCAGGGGGGCCGCCCCTGGTAGGGTCTCGCCCAGCCCCAGCTAAGGGGCGAGACCGGCCAGGGGGGCCGCCCCTGGCAGGGTCTCGCCCAGCCCCAGCTAAGGGGCGAGACCCGGCCAGGGGGGCCGCCCCTGGCAGGGTCTCGTCCAGCCCCAGCAGGGGGGCGAGACCAGCAGGGGGGGGGGGGCATCCCCGGGTCTCGCCCCACCCCAGTTAGGGGGCTCGCCGAGCCCCGCGAGGTACCTCTCTCGCCCCGTTTCGGGGGGAGGTGTCGGTCTGCGTTTAGCATCCCAGAACAGCGGGATTTGGCTATTTGCAGTCCGGTTTTGGCTATTCGCAGTCCAAATCCGAGGGTATTTTGGGTATTCTGCAGTCCAGTTTAGGTTATTTGCAGCCCAGATCCGAAAATCCTATAAATAGGACCAAGGGGGCACCATTTGGAGGGATCTCTCATCCTAGGCTAGCTCTCTCCTTCTCCCTCTCCCTCCCCAAGTCTCTCTAGGGGGTGAGGAGAGGCTCCAGTGGTGCCCAAGCTTAGTAGTGGCTTGGGAGGGGAAGTTCCAAGGGGACTTCCGGGTACGTGGCGGGACCTCCCCGCTAAGCCCTTGGTCCAGTTCTTAGTTCCAACACCTTCAACCTAGAGCTCTCCCTTGGGGGGAGTAAGGGTTGGTCGCCCCTCAGCCTCGTTGAGGGCCCCGAACTCCATAGAGACCGAGTAGTCGGTTTCAACAAAAAGGGCCTAACAATGCAGAATGAGTGCAAGCCCGGGGTTTCACCCAAGGCGCCCTAATGCGTATGAATCTAACACATCATCATACATTACCAACACAAGGGGTACTCATCATTTCCCCACAAGGGCATCAAACCCAAGGCCAAGCGCTCTCGCTGAGACTCACCTCGCCAGGCCTTCCATGCCAACGGGCTTGTCTGACAGCTCACACGCTCGGGCCGCCAACAACGCACCAAGACCGATTCCAAGAATTCTGGCTAATCAAAACGTCCCAAGGCCCTGGGCTTACTCTCGGGACAACGTCCACCGATTGCCTCGCCTGGAGACCGTCAACGGATGCAATCCGTAGCACAGACATTCTCGTCAGTCAACAAACGAAGGGACTAATCTTGCCGGGACACTCTCCACACGTGAATCTCAGTCTCCACGGGATAGCCAGCCGACCACAAAGACCAATCGCGCCTTCGCACAACACAAGGCATCACAAGCCCCATAATCCGCACATTCATTCCCCGCCCTAACCCAACATTCGTTACCATACGAAGCTACAAGGGCATCACAACGACGAGTTCGCCGTAATCGGATTTCTAACAAAACCCCTAACATGCGCGTAAATCAACATCACCGGATCGGACCAACGGCCATAAATCCGGCTTCACCCACAATGCCTAATCCGCTAACGGAGCGGATCTCTAGTGCAAAACATGCCGGGGACGGACACAATCAACCCGGTGGTTTCTCTTGAACCAAGGCGACCCGGATCCCTCTCACTCGACGGATCCGGTGCCAAAAATGCATGAAAGAGGAGATGCCAAACACGCATCCTAAAGACCGGGAGGAGAAACGTCGTTACCTTTTGAGATCTCCTCCTAGCCATGAGAAGCTTGCAACCAAACGGTGGAGAAGAAGCGCCTTGACGCCCTCTACGCGTTGCCGGTCTCGGATCGGCGATCGGAGCTCCGAAGCTCCAACAATGGCGGATCTCCCCTCTTCTTCCTCCTTGCCCCCTTCTCCTTTCTCCAACCTAAGAGAGAGAAAGGACTTGGAAATATGAGGGAATAACCCCTCATCCAAGCCCTAAAGCCCCCCAGCGAATTATCTCAGCCGTCGGATCAAAGCCCAAAGTATTTGATCGGTCGGATCGTCATCCCCGCACGATTTCGCGGAACAGAATAAACAGGGCGCACGATCACAGTCGCACGGTCACTGGTCGTGCGCGAAGAAGACACTGGTCGTGCGCACTATCCGAGACAGAACTCCGAATTCTGGCGGATAGCGCACGATCACTGCGCACGATCACTGGTCGTGCGCGAAGAGGAGAAATGGTCGTGCGCGAAGAGCTGCTAAGAAATTCCTAGCCTTTCCCGAGCGCAGCACTACCACTCCGCCTACCTCGCGGAACTACGATTTTTGGGGTGTTACAACTCCACCCCCCTTAAAAGAATTTCGTCCTCGAAATTTCAGAATTTAAACAGGAATTTCACAACGCATACCTGGAGCGAAAAGTTCCGGGAAATCCTCCCGCATCGCTTGCTCTCGCTCCCAAGAGAATTCGTCTCGCCCGCAGTTGTCCCATCGCACCTTCACAAGTTTGACTTGCTTGTTACGCAACTGCCGGACTTCTGAATCCTCCACGCACACCGGGCGAACCCTCGCCCCCAAGTTCTCCATCACCGGCACCGCCGCCGCTTCGACCACGACACTCGGCTCTATCAAAGCTTTCCTCAGCACGGAGACATGGAAAACGTCATGTAATCCACTCAGCTCTGCGGACAACGCCAAACGATAGGCTGCTTCGCCTATACGTTCCGTAACCTCGAACGGACCCAAATATCTTGGACTCAACTTCTTGAGTCGCCGCACCCGCGAAACACCCTTCTGGTTCGGAATGAAGTGGGCCACCTTCGTCAGGCGATCTACTATCACCCAAATTGCATCGTTACCCTGCTGCGATCGAGGCAAACCATGCACAAAATCCATAGAGATGTCATCAAATTTCCATTCGGGGATGGGAAGAGGCTTCAAGAACCCGCCGGGCCTTTGGCACTCAGCCTTTACCAAGGCACAAGTCTGACATCGGCTCACGTACTCGGCTACATCCCGCTTCATCCCAGGCCACCAAAAAGATTTCTTCAAATCCGCGTACATCTTTGTACTTCCTGGATGAACGGAGTACTTCGTAAAGTGAGCTTCAAACATCAACTCCTCGCGGAGCTTACCAAAGCGCGGAACGCAAACCCTCCCGTCCCTTTTTAAGATCCCACCAACCATCTCCAAAGCAGTGCCCTCGCTCTGTTGAGCCTCCATCACCAACTGTTGGCACTCCTCGTCCGCACTGGTCGCCTCTCGGATTCGATCTGTTATGTCACATTGCATTTCAATCCAATTCAAACGAGCTACGCTAGACTCACCTCTAGCCACACAAGAGATATCAAGAGACTCCAAGTCTCGAATCAAACGCTCGTTATGCGCCTCCATCCAATTACCTTGCCCGGAGTACTTCCTACTCAAAGCATCCGCCACCACGTTGGCTTTACCCGGCGTATACTGAATCTCCACGTCGTAGTCCCCAAGGAACTCGACCCACCTACGCTGCCGCATATTCAGATCCTTCTGGTCTAGGAGATACCTCAGGCTTTTGTGATCTGTGAAGATCTCCACCTTCGCACCATAAACGTAGTGCCGCCACAACTTTAGCGCAAAGATTACCGCCGCCAACTCCAAATCGTGGACGGGGTAATTCTTCTCAGGAGTCTTTAACTGCCTTGACCCATAAGCGATCACCTTGCCGTGCTGCACAAGCACGCACCCCAAACCGCAACCTGACGCGTCGCTGAAAATCTGAAATCCTTCCGTCCCACTAGGAAGACTAAGGATTGGAGCGGACATCAACCTTTCCTTCAGATTCTCAAATGCCCGGGCACACTCCGGTGTCCATACGAACTTCTGGTCCTTGCGAGTGAGAGTGGTGAGGGGCAACGCCATCCGCGAAAAGTTCTCCATGAACCTTCTATAATAACCGGCTAGTCCAAGAAAACTCCGGACTTCCGTCACGGTCCTCAAGACAGGCCAATCTCTAATGGCTTCGATCTTCGCTGGATCTACCGCCACCCCATCTCCACTAATCACGTGACCTAAGAAAGCCACCTTCTCGATCCAAAACTCGCATTTTGAGAACTTAGCATAGAGCTGATTCTCCCTTAGAGTCTGCAATACTTGCCTCAAGTGAGACTCATGCTCCGCCTCCGATTTTGAGTACACCAAAATATCGTCAATAAACACCACCACGAACGAATCTAAGAAAGGGCGGAAAACCCTGTTCATCAAGTCCATGAACACGGATGGCGCGTTCGTCAAACCGAACGGCATCACCGAAAACTCGTAGTGGCCATACCGAGTCCCGAACGCTGTCTTGGCAACGTCCTCTTCTCGGATCTTCAGCTGGTAGTACCCCGATTTCAAATCCAACTTGGAGTACACCACCGACCCCACTAACTGGTCGAACAAATCATCAATTCGGGGAATTGGATATTTATTCTTGACGGTCAACTTATTTAGCTCACGGTAATCAATGCATAACCGCATACTTCCGTCCTTTTTCTTCACAAACAAAACCGGTGCGCTCCATGGTGAAGAGCTGGGCCTAATGTACCCTTGCTCCAACAACTCCTGCAACTGAACCTTTAACTCGGCCAGTTCCTTCGGTGCCATCCTAAACGGAGGACGCGACACTGGCCTCGCACCCGGTACCAACTCTATCGAGAAATCTATTTCACGCTGAGGAGGTGCTCCCGGAAGTTCCTCGGGGAAAACATCCTCAAATTCTTCCACCACCGGAACTTCCCTAATAGCCAACTTTGTGGAGTGAGTCTCCAACAGAGCTAAGAACGCCTCGCCTCCTTGGTTTACCGCACGCCTCATTTGCATAGCGGAAATCAGGGAGTAAGCCACTCCGCTTAGGCCTTCGAACTTGACCTCTGCTCTACCTTCACCTCTCAGGGTTACCACCTTCAACTGGCAGTCGATACTAGCTCGCTGCTCCGCAAGCCAGTCCATCCCCAAGATAACGTCGAATTCGGCTAGTGGCAGAATCGCTGCTACCAACACGAAATCACAATCGCCAATTTGCATCACAATGCGTCCCTTCCTCATGGTAGTCATGAAAGACCCATTTGGCATACGCACACTCAGCTCCACCCCTGCCGCTACGGGCTCAGCACCAATCTTCCGGATAAAACTTTCCGCAAGAAAAGAGTGTGACGCCCCCGTGTCGAACAACACTCGCGAGGGGTAGCCCGAAACTAGCACGAAACCTAACCACGTGCAAAACAAACATGAGAGGCCGCAACCTACATTATAGTAACAACTGAAAACTTAAACTTTTCATACCTGTCACCACATCGGGTTGACGTATCGCTTCCTGCTGCCCAAGGTTGTAGGCCCTAGGCTGCACTGGAGGGAACCGCGAAGCACTCGACTCCGCCGCTTTCCCCTTCTCTGCAACACTGGGACCTGAACGCACCGATTGCTCTTGCCTCGGCTCTGGCCCAGCTCCGCCCTCAGTACAGAAACGACTAATGTGGCCCACCTTGCCACACTGGTAACAAGTAACTGGACCCCTGGAACGGAAATCTCCCGAAGGCGCACCACCTCTCTCCCCAGGTCTGTTAGGACGGGGCTTCTTCTTCCATCGGCTACCCTCGGATTTCCACTGGGATTGAGACTGAGAAGGCTTTCCTTCTCCCTGTTTTGCCGCAACACCCTTTCGCCGCTGAGTTCGCTCCAGGTCGCTCTCCAGCGTGCGAGCGGCTTCGACCAACTCATCGAACCCTGCATTCTTCAAGGCTATGAGTGGTTGCCTTAAGTTTTCCCTCAACCCTTGATAAAAGAGGTTATCTCTCTCTTCATCATCTGCCATTGTCGTGCCTGCATACCGACCCAACCGGGTGAACTCTTGCAGATACTCATCCACCGTCTTCTCCCGCTGCACCAAATGCAGAAACTGCCGCTGCAGTGCTAACCTTGTTGAAACCGGAATATACCGCTTTAGGAAAGCGTTTCCGAACTCCTCCATGGACGGAACACGCCCAACAAACTGACGACCGTTATGGTTCGCCCACCACAACTTCGCATCGCCCTCCAACATGAAGCTCGCAAAGTGAGACTGCCTCTCAGCTGGGGTCTCAGCTGCCCTCAAGAGCTCCCGGATCCTCGAAAGCCAATCCTCGGCATCCGTTGGAGTGCCCACTCCCTTGAACGTCGGAGGGTGAAAACTCAAGAAATACTTCATGAATCGATCACCCATCGGAAAAACTCTCTCCGCAAGAGGCTCTGCTTGCCTTACTTCAACATCCGGTGTATCCGGCGTAGCCGCCGGAGTGACAGGGGTCGCAACTTGCACCACCGGCGTAGGAACCCGTGGCATCGCTCCAGCTTGAGCCGCCACCATTGCCTCCGCTAGCATGCGACAGAAGTCGGCCGGGGACATGCCCACATTCACAAGGCCTGGAGCAGTAGCACTACTCCCCGAAGGCTCCTCTTGCCTCCTAGATGTCCCCGCGTCATCGCCAACATCCTAGCATAAGCAAGGAAAAAGACTCATCAGTCTCTATTCGCAAGACTCAAACACAGGGATACTCATAATCCCGCGCAAAACTCCTATGTGGACAATCTCTTACGCGATCCAAATACACTAAACCTCCCTCTGATACCAAATTGTAACACCTCCCCTGCAATGACCATATAATATGGGTCCGGCCGGGACCCCACAACATATAACCGCCACAGCTTTAGTATTAAAAGATGATAATCACTACCCAACTCATAACTCAGACAACACAGCGGAAACAAAAACTAAACCACAGAGATTGTCCACTACAAAGGAGTCCAACTGGCCTTAAGGCCTTACAAAAACACAGTCCAAAACATCCAACAATTCATAAAGAAAGACATCCCCACCAAAGGGGAAAGGTGGTTTTTTCCCTAAACTACCTCGGCATGCAAGCCGGATATAACAAAGCACGAAGAAAGTAATGCAGGAAAACAGGTAATCACTTCATGAGGCTTTAGGCCCTTTTGGCCGGCGCGCTGGGTCCAGCTTGCGATTCGTGCCCTGCAACCAAATCACAAAGAGCGGAAAACGAGGGTCAGCTATGGCTGACCACAAGCGGTGTAACAACATCCCTCCTCCCGGCCGTCCTAGCGGACCCCGGGGAACTACTTCACCCTGCAAGTCAGCACTTCGTATGCAAATGTACATAAAGGAAAGCAACAAACATACTGGCATGAGTGTCACAAGCATCATCCACGTTTCTAGGTTGAGCAGGTAATAAAAGGGCCTAACAATGCAGAATGAGTGCAAGCCCGGGGTTTCACCCAAGGCGCCCTAATGCGTATGAATCTAACACATCATCATACATTACCAACACAAGGGGTACTCATCATTTCCCCACAAGGGCATCAAACCCAAGGCCAAGCGCTCTCGCTGAGACTCACCTCGCCAGGCCTTCCATGCCAACGGGCTTGTCTGACAGCTCACACGCTCGGGCCGCCAACAACGCACCAAGACCGATTCCAAGAATTCTGGCTAATCAAAACGTCCCAAGGCCCTGGGCTTACTCTCGGGACAACGTCCACCGATTGCCTCGCCTGGAGACCGTCAACGGATGCAATCCGTAGCACAGACATTCTCGTCAGTCAACAAACGAAGGGACTAATCTTGCCGGGACACTCTCCACACGTGAATCTCAGTCTCCACGGGATAGCCAGCCGACCACAAAGACCAATCGCGCCTTCGCACAACACAAGGCATCACAAGCCCCATAATCCGCACATTCATTCCCCGCCCTAACCCAACATTCGTTACCATACGAAGCTACAAGGGCATCACAACGACGAGTTCGCCGTAATCGGATTTCTAACAAAACCCCTAACATGCGCGTAAATCAACATCACCGGATCGGACCAACGGCCATAAATCCGGCTTCACCCACAATGCCTAATCCGCTAACGGAGCGGATCTCTAGTGCAAAACATGCCGGGGACGGACACAATCAACCCGGTGGTTTCTCTTGAACCAAGGCGACCCGGATCCCTCTCACTCGACGGATCCGGTGCCAAAAATGCATGAAAGAGGAGATGCCAAACACGCATCCTAAAGACCGGGAGGAGAAACGTCGTTACCTTTTGAGATCTCCTCCTAGCCATGAGAAGCTTGCAACCAAACGGTGGAGAAGAAGCGCCTTGACGCCCTCTACGCGTTGCCGGTCTCGGATCGGCGATCGGAGCTCCGAAGCTCCAACAATGGCGGATCTCCCCTCTTCTTCCTCCTTGCCCCCTTCTCCTTTCTCCAACCTAAGAGAGAGAAAGGACTTGGAAATATGAGGGAATAACCCCTCATCCAAGCCCTAAAGCCCCCCAGCGAATTATCTCAGCCGTCGGATCAAAGCCCAAAGTATTTGATCGGTCGGATCGTCATCCCCGCACGATTTCGCGGAACAGAATAAACAGGGCGCACGATCACAGTCGCACGGTCACTGGTCGTGCGCGAAGAAGACACTGGTCGTGCGCACTATCCGAGACAGAACTCCGAATTCTGGCGGATAGCGCACGATCACTGCGCACGATCACTGGTCGTGCGCGAAGAGGAGAAATGGTCGTGCGCGAAGAGCTGCTAAGAAATTCCTAGCCTTTCCCGAGCGCAGCACTACCACTCCGCCTACCTCGCGGAACTACGATTTTTGGGGTGTTACAAAATATGCGTGCCCGTGTGAAAAAATGTGTGCCCGTGTGAAAAAATGTGCGCCCGTGCGAAAAAATGTGCGTCAGGCGAAAAATGCGTGCCTGCGCGGAAAATGCGCGTCCGGGGGAAAAATGTGCGCCCTCACGAAACATGCGCGCTCAGGCGAAAAAATGCGAGTCTGGGAGAAAAATGCGCGCTTGGGCGAAAAATGCGCTCCCGGGCGAAATATGCGCGTCGGGGCGAAAAATGCCTGCCTGCGCAAAAAAATCCACGTCTGCGCAAAAACTGTGCGCCCACGCGAAAAATGCGCCCACGCGAAAAATGAGCGTCCGGGCGAAAAATGCGCGCCAGACAGAAAAATATGCGTCATGGCGAAAAATGCGAAGCCCAGGCAAAAAAATACGCTCCCAGGTGGAAAATGCGCACCCGGGCAAAAAATACGCGACCAATCGAAAAATTCGCGTCCAGGCCTAAAATGCGCGGGGGAAAGATTTGCGCTCGGGCGGAAAATGCGCTAACCTTGTATCGGGAATGCTTTTCAAAAAGATTGAAAAGTAGAGGACAAGTGACTTTTCAAAAGGAGGAGAAAAAATAGTTTTCCGCAGTTGCTTTTCCCACCGGTAGACAATCTAAACGATTTGTTAGGTGCGATCAAGCTTTTTAAAACCGGACAGGACCGGCCGGTTCGACCGGTCGGACCGCCGACTGGACCCCCAGCCGGTCCGATCCAGTTATCCCGTTCCATACATTTGCGAACCGCCTGGGAACCGGGCGGGCCGACCGGTAAACCGGGAACCGGGACCGGTTCCCCATAACCGGGCGGGTCGTAAACTCACCGTTGGATTTGATCCATCTGTCGAAATCAGCAACCAGGCAACCAGCAACCCAACTAATGAACTAAACCTATTTTCTTTCTCGCCGCAAAGATGTTCGCAGGAATCGCGTTCGTCCTCGTCCCGAAGAAGAAGAAGCTTCAAAACTCAAAAGTCCTCGCGTTCGTCCTCCCCTGGCGTCGTTAGACGGAAGAAGAAGCTTCAAAAGTCCTCGCGTTCGTCCTCGTCCGGAAGAAGAAGAACTGAAGATCTATTTACTCCCCGCCGTTCGTCCTCGCGTCTTCGATAGCAGCAGAAGCCCGCAATTTTGTAACTTTCTTTAATTTTTAGTTAGAAATGTTGAGGTTTGCGATTTGCTTGAAGCGTTTAGGGTATTGTCGGTTTGCTTCAAGCGTTCTGGGTAATCTGAAAATCTGAAACAATGATATGAAAATCTGCAGTTTGATTAGTTCTGGATATTGTCGGTTTGCAGTTTGCTTCGAGCGTTTAGTTAGAAAATCTGCTTCGTCCATTTCCGATTTGTAGTTAGTTTAGGGGCTTTGCAAGCTCCATAAATCTGAGTTCAATCGGTAAACATATATGCAAGCTCTATAAATCTGAGTGCAATCGGTAAACATATATGCAAGCTCCATAAATCTGAGTGCAATCGGTAAACATAATTGCAAGCTCCAATGCTCCATACTTTTTTTTTTTACTTCTTGCATTTGGTCACATGCTAGAACTCTTGTTGAAGGAAGTTTATGTTTTGAACTTTTGATGCTGTGTTGATGTTAGATTTTTCTGGACAATGGAATTATTTATGTCCATTAGTTTAATCATTGAAAAAATTTATACTTGAATAGCTTAGAACAGTATTTGATGTGTCGTACTGCCGTTTTTTAATTTAATTTTTTTATTAGATTCGCTTAAATGGAAGGCGGTGATTCTTCAAATTTTTCTACAAACGCCATTCGTGAAAAAAATGATCCAGGATGGGATCATTTCAGTTTATTAAAAGGCGCGATGGAAAAAATAAATTCAAATGTTTGCATTGTGGAACTATTTATAGTGGAGGGGGAGTTAATAGGATGAAACAACACTTAGCCGGAGTTAAAGGAAATATTGGGGCTTGTAAAAAAGTTCCTCTTGATGTTTGTCACCAAATGCAAGAGTATTTCAAAGAGATTTCTGGGAGAAAACAAGAGATTCAAGAAACAAGAGAAAATATAGGTATATATGATGACCATGTAGTTGAGGAGGAGAGAGTATCAACGATTGCTCCGTCTAGAAATTCTATTACGGAAGATAAAGGTAAAAGGAAGATAGATGAAATTGATAATTTCTTCGCTCCTAGAACATCAACAGGATCACAACCATCTATTAAAAGTGTTTTGGCGTCAAAGCAGGTTGTACATCGTGCTGATATGGCCGTGGCTAGATGATTTTTTGATAGTTGCATACCAATTAATGCCTTAAACTCACCTTTTGCCAATATTTATGTATAATTGTATATTTTAAATATATGGAAACCTTGGTTGTTTCATAATTTAATTATATATATTGATCATGCAGATAATGAACAAATTGGTATTAATGAACCATTTGTTGAGCACATCGACTTGCAGAATTTTGGAGATGAGCGTATTGCGGATTTTGATGGTGTTGGCAATGACTTCGGCGGAGGATTTGACTCATTAAGCTATGATTTGAATTGGTGATAAATAATTAAATATTAGTAGTTCATTAGTATCTAATGTGAGACAATAATTTTGTGAGACAATCATTATTATTTTGAGACAATCATTTTGTGTGACAATGTCAAAAATATTATTATCTAATGTCGTGTTTCAAGATATGTAATATATTTTGACAAAACAACATAATTTTTGGTCTAATGATTATATAGTTTGTTACTTTGTTTTATAATTTTACACTTTTAAAAGTTTACTAGATTAAATAATAGTATAATGTGACATCACGGTTCGACCCCGGTCCGACCGGTCCAACCGGTCGGACCTTGAACCTTTGATCTCACCGGTTCGATCTCCGGTCCGGTTCTTAAAAGCTTGGATGCGATGACATTTTTCAGAAAATGGAAAAGAGTTAAAAAGTCCTCCCAAACAGACCCTTAAAAGAACTCAAAAAAGGAAACGTTGAGCGGGAGTGGATCGTTGAACAATGAAAGTGGATAGTTGAGCGCGTGAGAGGATAATCGTTGAGCGCTGAATGATGCCAATCTTTGAACTCGATTACACTTTAAAATTCACCGTCTTCAACCAACCTTCACCCTTAGAGACATTCAGACCAAGTCTCTTAGCCTCTTGCTCGGTCATAAAGTTGTGTGCTGCTCCAGTATCAAGTAAGGCCTTGGTGGCCTTCCCATTTGTCTTTGCCTCCACAAACATCAATCCTTTTGGCGTTGCGGCTGGAGAGAGTTTAACATTCAACGCAGTAAGTAGTTGTAATGAACCCATATGAGTTGAAGTACCTTCTCCTTAATACACCGCGTCGTTGCCTTCCATAATTGCTGAAATCGTTCCCATCTTTGGGCAACTGCTCATCCCATGTGGTCTTTTGCATAAAAAGCATCCTCCTTTTGGAATGAAGGTCTTCTTCTTCTCCTCGTACTCCTTTCGAGAGTCATGTCGCTTGAAGTTGGTCTTCTTGAAGTCACGCTTCTCTCCCCCACCTTTCCCTTGATCACCCTTGTCCTTCTTTGACTTTGCTGCATCTGGATGTCGTTGAAATTCGATAAGGGATTCAGCTGTGGTAATAGCTTCATCCAAGGTCTTGACATCTCATCGTTGGAGTTCATGCTTTGCCCAATGTTGAAGACCATCCACGAAGAAGAATAGTAGATCTTCATCCGACATGTTAGGGATTTGTAGCATCAAGGTGGTGAATTCTTTGACGTACTCCTCAATGCTTCCCTTGTGCTTCAACTCCCTAAGCTTCTTCTTTGCTTCATAAACGACATCTTCTGGATAGAAATGTCATTTGAGTTCACGCCTGAACTCCTCCCAAGTATCAATACGATACAAGCCTTTCTCGATGTCGTCATGCTTCCTTCGCCACCAAAGAGAAGCAACATCTGATAAGTAATAAGAGGTTTGTCGTTCTCTTGCTTACTTCTTCTCTTGTGCACTTGTGCTCTTGCGTTCTTGTTCTCGTTCCCATTTCCACCACAGTTTTCTTAGGGTGAGGCTTACTTAGCTAGCTGTGAGGGGTGGCAAGAGGAGCTAAGGCCGCTCGCGACATAGTCAAGGGGACTAGTCCGTGACAACATGCCAGGGAGTGTAAATTGAGAAAACCTGTCTAAAGGCTTTATTTCCATTTCAATCTCCCCTCACTCCCTGAGCTTGGTTGGAATTCGTTGTCTGTGCCCTAAATCTTGCTTCATCGTCGCCCCTAGACACGGTGTCGGTGCCTGAAACTATATCTCGCATCGTCGTCTCACTCCAACTTCGTTTTATCTCCTTCCAATTACCAAACAGGAGAGCAACCAGAGTGAACGTAAAGGACATCAAAGTGAGGGTAAAGGACATCACCGTCCTCATCGTCAACTACAGCATATACAACACCACTTTGAAGCTAGCGGCAATGGTCGTCAACCACTATAAGCTCCGGGGAAATATCCCGAGCTATAACCTCGCCAAAATGGGATGCAGCGCCGACACTGTCTTTGTTGACCTCGCCAAGCGTCTTTTGCAGGTTCATCCATTAACTTTATATCTGTGCATTACTTATTTCATCTCTTGTTATTTCTCCTTCCATTTCGATTCTTATTACAGATTGCTTTGATTTTGATTCCAGATTATTTTGATTTAGGGCTTGTATTTTTAGCTCCTTCATTTTGATTTTAATTGCAGAGTAGGTCTTCTTGAAATACTCGGTTGCTTTCAAAAAATTCTTCCTAGTTGGAGGCAAGGAGGAACTTGCTAAATTTTTTCCAAAATTTCTTTTATCTCTACCTGGACCCCCCAAATCAAAATCTTGCTAAAGAGGTTAGTTCTGATTACATATTTTCTTTTGAATTTTGATATCTCCTCTAATTGTGTTGCTTCGATTTCAAAAATACTATTGTTGTGGGTCGCTTAGCGGAGTGGACACTTGAGCGAGAGAGTGAGCAGGGTGAGCACTTGAGGAGGAAAGCAAGCAGAGTGTCGAGTCTTCACCGGAAAACTGTGGAAATATTTTCTAGTATATTCCAAAATAATGTATAATTTTCGTATTTGAAAATTGCAGAAAATAAAATATGAGAACAAATCTAGAAAACTAGATTATTAAAACTTTATGACAGAAGGGATGAGAATCAAAAGAGATTAGTTAAAGGATAGTTTAGAATCGAGCCTGGGTAAGGCGTGTGATCACTGCCCTAAAGAAGTTGCACCACCCTCCGGCAGGGCTTTCAACCGATGCTCACTCCTCCAAGGTACAACACCCGGCTAGATCCCGAAACTTCGATGTGCGCGGACACCGAAGAAGCACAGAGCACCCGAACTTCCACTTGATGAAGCAAATGTAAAGAAAAGAAGACACGTAGAAGATCTTCAGAAAACAGATAGAGAGAGCAGAAGAGCGTATATCTCCTCTTGAGAACTGCAGAAAGAACGAGTATATATATAGAACTCGGACTGCAAGATCTCATGTATAATAAGATCTCATAAAACGACAATAAAATAAAAGACACAATGAATACGAACGGTTATAATTGGAAGGCTGATAATCGGGAAGAGAAACGTTGAATATTTCCAACATAAATAATGGCGTAAAACACGCGTGAAGGAGCGGTTAAGAAAACGCGCAGAAGCGTTGAATCCAATTCGACGTTGCGTCGATATCATATCGACGCAAGTCGACGCAGGTGTTATCGACGCAAGCGTCGAAAACATATCGACGCAAGTCGGGTGCGTCGAATTCCATTCGATGCCTCCAACTTCAGCGGGCTTCTCGACGTTGCGTCGAAATCTATTCGACGCAGCTCCGATTTCTATTCGACGCAACTCCAAGTAAAAGCTCTGAAACTATTTTGTACAAAAATTACAATTCAATTCTTCCCCAAATCCGGATCCGGATCCGGATCAGGTCCGGTGCAGTGCGTGCGCGCGCGCACGCGTGTGGTTCATAGTTTCTCCTTATGTTCTTTTGAACAAATAAGAAGGTGTGAATTTCTTTATATACACTTAAGGGAAGAAGGAGAATGGCAAGGTGGGACTAAAGAACACCCTTTCATCATGAAAGGCTTCCCTCGAAATATTTGGATTCCCTCCAAGTTTGGTTTTGAGCTTTTCCATCATAATGAGGAGCCCAAACACCAAACACCATTTAGCTCCAATCAAAACATTTAAAGTATAATGTTTTATAATTAAAATTTCTAACAATCCCCCACAAAAGCGATAAACCAAAAGCGAACTTCATAAATATGATATTATTAATAATAAATAAAATCAAATACAAATTTGCTTCATCAAGTTGTATCTAATGCAATGGGTATAGATGGAATGGTTACCTTGAATCTATACTTAGTACTTACTTCCTCTACCGAAGAGTATAATGTGCCAGAGGCTTTGAATTATAAACTTTTGACCGGTAAATTAGATAAGCACACAAAATATTGGTTGTTCTTAGGTTATGGCGGTGTGCGCGTTAATGGTTATGCGCATTCCTTGATTTTTCATGAGAGCTATTTTGGGTTCAGCCCGGGTCCCAAAGTTGCGGCCTCACAACAACCCTCACATAGGTGGTGCCTCGAGAGATATTTCGTAACTAATATCTCGCAAAGATATATGCCTTTGGCAACCATTAAGAACTTTAAAGTTCATCCTACACTGTTACGTAGATGATGGGCAAAACTATGCTCGCAAACGACAACGACAAGTGTACCGTATCGAAAGTAGTATAGGTTTATAAAACCAAGGTCGTATTAGACTCGGGGTGGTTGAGTAATTCTATTTTAAAAATCGCTATTATTTTATCAATAGAAAATTGGGTTGGTTTGTTTGCGAATAGCAGAAACTAAAAGAAATGCTAACGAAATTAAATCGATGGTTTAAAACTAGTACCCGATCTTTGAGTCACCTCGGATATAGAGAAAATTGAAATGAGAATAGATTACAATTCTCTTGTTGAAGAGGCTTTGACCGTGGAGGTTCCAAAAGCATGAACACCCCTCTTTCGAGGTTTAGGTTCAACTAAGCTTAGGTGTATCGACCGAACTTTCGTTCTCAAATCGCATCGCCTAAGACTTGCCTTAGGTTGTGAACCTCGCTATTGAATTTTACTTCAATCCGGAAGAGTTACGTCGTCCTCTATCGAGGGTTGCGTTCTACTCCTTTTACCGATGGGTGATCGATTCGCCTTACGAGCCTCTCGGCCAACTAAAGAGCGAAAACCAATATGAAAACTATATAAAAGATATAGCCTCAATGAGTTGACCAATGGTAAATCGTACGCGTTCAACAATTAGAGAAAAATAAATCTAAAAATCATAACAAAACTTATCTCATCCTCGGATCATCGCGACCGAGCACTATGGAAATTAGCCGCTCATGGAGATGGAGAAGTCATTATTATAAAAGTGCGACATGATGAATAAGAACGAAAGTGACAAGAAATAAAAATAGAGATTTTACTGCTGGCAGAAAAAAAGTTTCAAAAATAAAGGTGCTGAGTTACACGAAAATTATTAATTGGAAAAGAAAAAGTACATGATTCAATTAGAGGATCAAAATGCGAATAACTTTAATACCAGAAATTAAAATTATTTAACCAACAAAAAAAACTCTAAAATAAAATAACTTAAGCAGCCTTTTTATTTCTCTTCTCCCAACGCCTCAAAACTCCACCGAATGTTATTCTTATCCTTCTCCCTTTGATGCTTGATCTTTCCCGAAAATATATCTCCCAATATATTCACACATGGTTCCTTCCCGATGACCCTATTTATAGGCAGTAATGAAACGGCAGCATGCGCGCAGTCGGAGGCGGCATCTTTGGAAGCGTTATAAAGGAATAGGTTGGCAGCTGGTTGAAGGTGAAACGACAGCGAGGAAGAGGAGCCCGGGCTGGATCGATGACGTGGAGGCGCGCATGCGGAGGTGGATTGCTGACGTGGAGGAGCTCGGGCTGGATTATGCAAGGTGGTTGCCGGCTGCTGCAGGGTGGTTGCATGGAGGAGGTGGTCTGCATACATGGTGGCGGCGGAAGTGGCCGAGCTCGAGTTGGTGGTAGCTGCAGGGTGGTTTCCGGCGGAGCTGCTAGGTGGTGGTGGCCAGCTTGGAAGACGGCGGTGGTGCTGCTGCAAGGTGGAGGACCGGGGCGGGGCTGCATGAATATATATATTAATATATATACGTTTATATATATATATATAAACGTGTATATATATATAAACATATATATTAATATATATAAATATAATCATATATATATATATATAAACATATATATAACGTAACATGAAAGTTGTAGATCTCGTTCTTGCATACAAAATGCATATATTATTTGCCTAATTCTGACATGTATTGTAGGAGAACCCGCTCAAGCTTTTTTAGGCTTAAAAAGATTGAGCTTATATATGTAATTCTGATATATAAATATAATCGTATATATATATATATATAAACATATATATAACGTAACATATATATATATATAACACACATATATATATATACATATGTATATGTTTATATATAGAGAGAGATGTATGACGGTTTGCGAGTCTTGGACGCGACAGCGGGACTTCGCACCTAAATTTCCCCCAGACCTGTCGAATCCCTAAAAATATAGAAAATATATTAGTTATAACGTACAATATTATTTTTACGAAAATTTATAAAAATAATGAACAAATGCGATAATTCATTTAAATATCAAATAAGATATTTTGGGAGTTCTAAGTTATTTTCTTGCACTGCTTTCATTATTCTTAAGCTTGTAATCTTCTTCCTTAGCTTGCACTTTCATTTCAGGTTTGTAATCTCTTGTTTCCTAGTTGTAATTTTCCCTTTCGATTAATAAAATAGCACTTTTACTCTTATTCTGCTCTCAATCTTCATTATGCACCTCTTGTATTTCATCAATTCCTCCATCTCCATGAGTAGCTAAATTTCATTAGTACTCGGCCGAGATGATCCAAGGAAAATATAATCCATAATTTAGTTTAGAAATTCTTTTTCTCTTATTTAGATCGCTTAAGATTTATCCTTGAACTTATATTGATTGAGATTATATTATCGATATTTAATCTCATTCTTGTTTTCGTAGTCAATAATCGAGAGGTTTTGAGTTTGAATCGATCACTTTAAGGATAAAGAGATTTGAATGCACTCCTCGAGAGAGGACGACATAAATCTCCCGGATTGGAGTTATATCCAATAGAGGGGTTCACTTCGATAAAGCGAGCTTTAGGGGTTTCAATTCTAGAACGAGAGTTCGATTGATCAACCTAAACTCAGTTTGACGTATCCTCGAGAGAGGTACGTTCATAAATCAGGAACCTCCACGGTCAAGCATTTCTTTTAAGAGGATTAGAAGTTCTATTTCTTTATTTATTTATTTTTCCAAGGTGATTCAAGGTTGAGTACTAACTTTTAATTCATTAATTTAAATAAACTATTTCTCATTTTTCGCAACCAACCAACCACAAATCCTATTCGATAAAATAATAGAGATTTTCCGAAGTAAGAGTATTCAACCGCCCCGAGTCTAATACGACCTTGTTTTAATAACATATACTACATTCGATACGGTACACTTGCCGTTATCGTTTGCAAGCATAGTTTTGCCCAAAATGCATATATTATTTGCCTAATTCTGACATGTATTGTAGGAGAACCCGCTCAAGCTTTTTTAGGCTTAAAAAAGCTTGAGCTTATATATGTAATTCTGATATATAAATATAATCGTATATATATATATAAACATATATATAACGTAACATATATATATATATATATAACACATATATATATATATACATATGTATATGTTTATATATAGAGAGAGATGTATGACGGTTTGCGAGTCTTGGACGCGACAGCGGGACTTCGCACCTAAATTTCCCCCAGACCTGTCGAATCCCTAAAAATATAGAAAATATATTAGTTATAACGTACAATATTATTTTTACGAAAATTTATAAAAATAATGAACAAATGCGATAATTCATTTAAATATCAAATAAGATATTAGGCTAAAACGATGACTAAAATATCAGTCATCGGTAGAGCACAACATCATAGGAATGGGGAGAAGGTTTTCTCAACCTTATATTTTGTGCTCTCAACTACGCTACATCAACGGTTTCGTTTCTACCACATTGAATGATACGCCTTTAGTGTATATACGCAAGTATACGTGCCGGCTCAAGTAATATAATAGTGAGTTAAGATCGTTCCCTCGGAGAAATGAACACTCTAACGCTTATGAATATTAGTTTACTCTTTTTCTTAAATCCAAGTTAAATAATTCGATTGGTTGGACGAAACTAAATTGCAGAATATTTAAAACTAATTTTTAAAATACTAAAAGTACTTACGTAAATTTTTATCAACTTTTAGAGAAAGGAATCTTGTATATCGCTTTCCTAGATCTGTTGTGATATTTGCTAAATATACTGATGCATTATATTTGTTTTACTATCTTGCTCGATTAAAAACTAGGAATCATAATCTCTCGATCTATGAATTCCCACAACCTAGATTTCGCTAGTTATCTCTAACTTAGAAATATGCTAGGTAAATTAAATTGCTCAAATCGCTCTTGCTAATAAGGTGATGGAATCTCTTCCTCTCTCCTTTATTATATCAAAGTTATGATGTAAACACACCGCTCCTCTCTCGAATCTCACAGCGTAGTATAAAAGTAAAGATTTAAATTAGATATTCATGAGACTCATCTCTCGAATCTCGCCGCACAACATTATGTAACGGTCCAGGCCCGCCAACACGGGACCCAGCTGGACCGCCGGCACCCTCCCGGCCCAGGCCCGCCAACACGGGACCTAGCTGGCACCGGAAGGGTTCAGCCTAACTAGATGGTCTGCAGACCATGCACCCCAACCCCTCTCTGTCCCACCACAGGGCACAGCGGGTTGTTGGAGACCGCAGTCCCCCTTTGATGAGAATTGAGCCAGTTAAGCGGCAGCGCGTGGACTTCCCAGGAGGTCACCCATCCCAGAATTGCTCCAGCCCGAGCACGCTTAACTATGGAGTACTTTCACTTCTCATCACCAATTGAGTTGCAGCTCAATTGGTGATGAGAAGTGAAAGTACTCCATAGTTAAGCGTGCTTGGGCTGGAGTAGTCACGGGATGGGTGACCTCCTGGGAAGTCCCTGCGCTGCCGCTTAACTGAATCATTTCTCATGAAAAGGGGGACTGCGGTCTCCAGCAACCCGCTGTGCCCAGTGGTGGGACAGAGAGGGGTTGGGGTGCATGGGCTGCAGCCCATTTGGTTAGGCTGAACCCTTTCGAGCTGGATGCTGGGGGTGCCGGCGGTCGTCCTTGCGATCTGTATGCTGGGGAGACCGTTACACATTAAGTATTTATCTTAAATCAATCGTGATTCCTCTCTCGAATCTCACCACGAAATGTTGAAGATAAACATGATTCAAATCTTTCGCAATAAATCATAACATTGATAAAGATAGCAAACCAAGAAATCATATGGAAAAATTATAAATTAAACATCACAACAAAAACTAGTACTCACGACATACAAGATACGAAGAATTAGTTCATGATTCTTGAAATGAAAAACCAAATTGGAAAGATCTTACAAGACATTGTTTGGAGTCTAAATATTAGCGCGGGAATTCGTCCTTTCCGTTACCAAATCCGCTCAATGTGTCGTCTCTTTCTTCTTCTCCAAACCTTCTTCACTTTTTCTCTCTCTAAAAGTACTCTCGTATCTCTCTCCTCCTTTTTCGAAACTGCCAAAGCCACTTTAATATCTGCACGCTACAGTCCATTTTCTGAAAAGAAGCGTTCTTTCAACAAGGAACTGCAGGCCCCACTTTGAGTATTTCGAAAATCTGTACTTTTGGTTCAGCATATTTAATTTAAACCGCCATATTATGACCATGTCATAACAAAGCTGCTGCAATCTGCCCAGCAATATAATTCCAGCCTACCGTTATCCGTTCTTTCATGGATTTCTCACATTCCTGCACAAATATATTGCACGTTTGCCGATAAAACTGTCCACAATTACAAATATGATGTTTATTAGTCAATTCATCGTTATCTTTCGTATATTTTCTCAATATTCACTAAAATAATGGAGTTAATAACTTCTTTTTTAGAAGTTATCACACCCCACACTTAGGTCTTTGCTAGTCCTTAGCAAAAAATTAAACAATTCTGGCAAATAAATATGAAAACTTATATTGAGGCAAGGCAAGAATCATCTTCTTTACGTACACCAGCTTAGGCTTACTTAAGGATTTCAAATTAACAAAAGCAGATCTCTTAAAAGAAATTTCAAATATTCACAATTCCGTTAGTTAGATAGCAAGTGAAGCTCTCTCAATACTTCTAGTGTTGTGTGTGCTCTTCCCTAAAATTATTCACTCTCAAACAACTTAACTCATTAAACATACTCATAATTGAAAAGGATAAGAATATGCCGAGTCTTTGTTTTAGCCTCCACAAAAGTTTAATAGTTCAATTTGATAAGAAATCATAAGGGCTTACAAAATGAATGACTTTGGCTTGGTGAATACTTTATGAATAAATTTTGATAGAGAACGGAATTTCTCTAGTTAAAATTCTTAATGACTCTCCATACTTTGAGGTTTATTTCTTAACCATCGTCAATTTTAAGAACATAGTAGGGATCATTCCAAGTAGGTGTACACACACTTAGGCCACATATCACGATGTCATTATACATTTTTCTCTTCTTTTTATAATTTTTTTGTAAGTTTTCTTTTACTTTATGATCATAGTTGGGATCATTCTAAGTAGGTGTACACACACTTAGGCCACATATCACTATGTCTCACACACATTTTTTATTAAACCCCCAAAGTTGAAAAGTTAACTAAGAAATAACTAGTGAAATTATTGGAAAATTGTGTTTTGACAAATGGTATCAAAATGATAAGCTCAAGCTCAAAGAATGATGGATAATCAAAATAGTTGTAGGTTTTGTGGTGCGATCTGATCCAAAGGTGACCCTACTCATTGTTATCAATTAACTACACACTCTATGTTTTAGCTTACAACATTGACTTAGTTCTTGCTCATCCTTCCACAATTATGTTAATAGGTTAATAACTTTATTTTGTAGAGAGCAAAATATTTTAGAGAATCTAGTGCATAATTGAAATACTTAAGAGAGTTATAACCGCATCTTACTAACGTTAAATTCATTACATGAAATTACTAAATTAATTAATCTGCCAATTAGTGTTAAATGAAATGACTTTAGTAAGCCGTCTGGTGGTAACGAAAAAAAAAATGAAGAATTTATTGAAATATGCCCTGAATAGAAATTTTATAAGTGAATCAAAACGGAGGATGAATCAAAACGGAGGATAACTGACGTCACCCCCACAGTTAATCTTCTGCTAGACCCTAGCAGAGACCTTATTGAAAACGTAGTGAAACAACCAAAAAAAAGTCGTTGAAACTTTCAAATAAAACAGGAATCCAAATAATATAATAAATGAAAATAGAACACTCCCCTGGAAATTTTGGCAGGAATGGTGCTCCATTACATGATGTGCACTAGTTGGTATGCTAACAGGAGGCAAAAAGAGATTAAAAATCCTGCTGCTAAATCCAAATGAAATGTACCTGCAGTGGTGAGTTCCAATAAACAAGAAAAAATAGGCAAACAAAAATGAAATTCAACTAATTAAACAAGACTTGGAAAAATAAAAATGCAGGAAAAATAAGATAACTACTGGGTTATTGTCTTCCCAGCATGACTTATTCAGGCCTTAAAAACATTCTAGATTATTGGCCTATGAAAGAGAAAGTGAACAGGTAACTCCCTTAATATCCGTTGCGGTAACGAGTACCAATACGGCGATAAAATAACTACCCATCTACCTAAATAATAATACGTGCACAAAACAGGTAGAGAGAACAAAAAGTAAGAACATGAGGAGTGTTCCTCACTATTCTCGCCATAATATGTATCCTTGCCCAACAATGCATCATCATCAACAGAAAGTTTGTATGGGGAGAAGAAAATGAATGGAGCTTCCACTATGGAGGAGGAATCAACCTTCTCAATTAAGTGGATACCAAGCTCATCAACTTGAGGATAATGCTCAATATCCTCTTGAGACATCTGTGACACATCAACTTGCTTTGGCTCAGATAATGAAAGGAGATTAGGAAACAAAATAGAAGAAGAACATAAATAATTTGTAATCATGGGAATGACCCCGGTTTCACTCCTAGCAAGTTCCAAAGGTTGATCGTTGTCGGTATCGTAAGAATCATAGCAAGGGGGACCCGAGAACTCAAGGGCCTCAATGATGAGTTGGACCTCCTCATCCACTGAAAAAGTGCAAACCTTCTCATCAAAAAGGATTTCTTCTTCATCCCACATTGGCGCGTCATCGTGCTCCAAAGAATTATTCCCCCCATCGGAGAGAAAAATATATTCGTCCCACTTTGGCGCAACCTCAGGTTCTAGATCATCACCTTGTACAATATCTTTGACGGGATCGATAAAAATGGGTGTAGAAAATTCATGCAAAGAAGGTGGAGGAACCGTGGTGATAGCAGTATCAGAGAATATGTGGACTGATTCCTCCATGGGTGAATCCAAAAGAGGTGACGAATGCATAGGGAGAGGAAACTCCACCGTGTCATCACACCAATCATCAGAGATTATGATGAGAATATCCGCAGCAGACCCCCATAGACAAGGTGGTATTGGGTACATATTATAGTCTGAATGAACACCAGAATGAGAAAAGGATGGGACGATTTGAATACCTGATTCGTCTTCCCTCTCCCTCTGGCATTGAAATGTCACACAATCTTTCAATGTGTGGTCGGTGCTACGACAAAATAAGCATTGTTTCCCATCTCCTCTCGGCCTTTGAGGGGTCGGGCCGAAATAAGGGAACGATACTTGTTGTGGAGGTGCGTAATTATAAGAATTAGGTGATCCATATGACGGATAACCACGGTCTCCTGTATAACAATCATCACTACTATGGTCATATTTCCCGCACCACCGACATCGAGAATATAAATATGAACACATGATGTTGCGGGTGAGAATTCACCAATTGGACCTTAATCTTTGCACGGGTCAAATACACACAAACAATTTAAATGGATCAACCTACTTTGCAAAATTTTTAAATAGATTAGGAATAAATAAAAAATAAAATTATAAGGGCTAATTAAAAATAAAATCAGGAAAATGAAAAAAAAAACTTGGTCTCTAATTACTAAGAGCTCACTAATATCGTAAGAAATAAACCGTTAGATAGCCGCTTCCCCGGCAACGGCGTCAAAAACTTGATACGCCTTTAGTGTATATATGCAAGTATACGTGCCGGCTCAAGTAATATAATAGTGAGTTAAGATCGTTCCCTCGGAGAAGTGAACACTCTAACGCTTATGAATATTAGTTTACTCTTTTCCTTAAATCCAAGTTTAATAATTCGATTGGTTGGACGAAACTAAATTGCAGAATATTTAAAACTAATTTTTAAAATACTAAAAGTACTTAAGTAAATTTTTATCAACTTTTAGAGAAAAGAATCTTGTATATCGCTTTCCTAGATCTGTTGTGATATTTGCTAAATATACCGATGCATTATATTTGTTTTACTATCTTGCTCGATTAAAAACTAGGAATCATAATCTCTCGATCTATGAATTCCCACAACCTAGATTTCGCTAGTTATCTCTAACTTAGAAATATGCTAGGTAAATTAAATTGCTCAAATCGCTCTTGCTTATAAGGTGATGGAATCTCTTCCTCTCTCCTTTATTATATCAAAGTTATGATGTAAACACACCGCTCCTCTCTCGAATCTCGCGGCGTAGTATAAAAGTAAAGATTTAAATTAGATATTCATGCGACTCATCTCTCGAATCTCGCCGCACAACATTAAGTATTTATATTAAATCAATCGTGATTCCTCTCTCGAATCTCACCACGAATTGTTGAAGATAAACATGATTCAAATCTTTCGCAATAAATCATAACATTGATAAAGATAGCAAACCAAGAAATCATATGGAAAAATTATAAATTAAGCATCACAACAAAAACTAGTACTCACGACATACAAGTTACGAAGAATTAGTTCATGATTCTTGAAATGAAAAACCAAATTGGAAAGATCTTACAAGACATTGTTTGGAGTCTAAATATTAGCGTAGGAATTCGTCCTTTCCGTTACCAAATCCGCTCAATGTGTCGTCTCTTTCTTCTTCTCCAAACCATCTTCACTTTTTCTCTCTCTAAAAGTACTCTCGTATCTCTCTCCTTTTTTTTAACAAAAGTAATCTGTATCTCTCTCCTCCTTTTTCGAAACTGCCAAAGCCTCTTTAATATCTACACGCTACAGTCCATTTTCTGAAAAGAAGCGTCCTTTCAACAAGGAACTGCAGGCCCCACTTTGAGTATTTCGAAAATCTGTACTTTTGGTTCAGCATATTTAATTTAAACCGCCATGTTATGACCATGTCATAACAAAGCTGCTGCAATCTGCCCAGCAATATAATTCCAGCCTACCGTTGTCCGTTCTTTCATGGATTTCTCACATTCCTGCACAAATATATTGCACGTTTGCCGATAAAACTGTCCACAATTACAAATATGATATTTATTAGTCAATTCATCGTTATCTTTCGTATATTTTCTCAATATTCACTAAAATAATGGAGTTAATAACTTCTTTTTTAGAAGTTATCATTGAACCCACTTCATGGGATCTCCAATCACATGGGTTGGGTATCCACCGTTGGCAGCAAATCATGTGGGATTAAGCCCCTTTCCCCTCGATGACCACAATATCTCCCTTCGGGACAATCCCTTGGTAAGATTATCAGTCAGATTCAATTCTAACTTTACATAGTTGAGTGATATCACTTCTTTTCTTCTTTGCTTCACCGACTTGTACCTGATTCTCATGAACTTATTCATTTTGGAATTAGTACTATTAGAAGCAGTTAAATCAATAACACTTTTATTATCACAATGTAAAGAGATAGCAGGCATGGGGTTTTCAATTAATGGATTTCACTAAGTAAATTTTTAATCCATTCTGCTTCGGCACATGTAATGTCCAAAGCTATAAACTCCGATTCCATGGTGCTTCTAGAAATAACTGTTTGTTTTGTAGAAGCCCATGAAATGGCAGCACCTCCAAGTAGGAATACATAGCCCGTCGTTGACTTAACGTCTAACGAATCAGTTACCCAATTGGCATCTGAATATCCTTCTAGTACTCCGAGAAATCCCGTGTACACTAAACTATAATCCATAGTTCCACGAAGATATTTAAATATTCTATTTAGTGCTATCCAATGTTCATCACTTGGATTACTAGTATATCTACTAAGGCGGCCTACGACATAGGAAATGTCGGGCCTAGTGCGGTTAGCTATGTATAGGAGTGATCCTATCATTTGTGCATACCTATGTTGATCAACATGTTCATTAGTATTTTTACAAAGTTTTACACTAGCGTCATATGGAGTAGAAGCGAGAATGGAATCATATAAGTTGAATTTAATCAACATTTTCTCAATCGAGTGTGAAAGAGATAATGATACGCTAGAATTATTTTTAACTAGTTTCATTCCTAATATAATGTTTGCTTCCCCCAAATCTTTCATATCAAAATTGGATGATAAATTATTTTTGGTTTCATTAATAATTTTAATTGAGTTTCCAAAAATTAAGATATCATCTACATAGAGACATAACAAGACAATTTCATTTCCATCTTGTTTGGCATAAATACATTTATCAAATTCATTAGATTTGAAACCAAAAGTTAAGACTACGGAGTCAAACTTTTGATGTCATTGTTTAGGTGCTTGTTTTAAACCGTAAAGAGATTTAATTAATTTACAAACTTTGGTTTCTTGGCCTTTGACCACAAAACCTTCGGGTTGAGACATGTAGACTTCTTCTTCTAAGTCTCCATGCAAGAAGGCGGTCTTGACATCCATTTGATGAATGATCATCCTATGGATCGAAGCCAAGGCGACTAGAATACGAAGAGAGGTTATTCTAGCTACGGGAGCATATGTGTCTAGATAATCTATTCCTTATTTTTGGGCATAGCCTTTAGCTACAAGGCGAGCCTTATATTTATCTATGGATCCATCCAGATTTAATTTTTTCTAAAAATCCATTTACATCCTATGGCTTTGGCACCGGGAGGTAAATCGATTAGGATCCAAGTTTTATTTTCTAAGATAGAATTAATTTCTAGATTAATTGCTTCTTTCCAAAAGGGATAATCAGATGAGGTCATTGCTTTTTCATATGTATTAGGATCTCATTCAACTAGAAAAGTGAAGTAGTCCTCCCCATAGGATCTTTCGGTTCTAACTCTTTTGCTTCTTCTAGGTTCATCATTTTCTAATGGTTCAATGAAAGAAGTGGAAGGTTGGTTTGAGCTAGTTGAAGGTTGAGATGAGTTATTTAGTTTATATGGAAATTTATCTTCAAAATAAGCTGCATCTCTAGCTTCTATAATGGTGTTGTTAGATATTTCACTAATTAGGGAATTAGTGATGAGAAATCTATTAGCACTACTATCGGATGCATATCCTATGAAAATAGAGTCTAATGTTTTTGGTCATATTTTCTTTCTCTTAAGTTCAGGAATTGCTACCTTAGCTAAACACCCCCACACTCGAAGAATTTGGAGGTTAGGTTTTCTCAATTTGAATAATTCAAAAGGTGTCTTATCGCTTTGTTTAGATGGAATCCTATTAAGGATGAAGGTAGAAGAGAGCAACGCTTCTCCCCAGAGATTTTTCGGGGCACCGGACTAGGCTAACATGGCATTGACCATGTTCATCAAGGTCCGATTTTTACGTTCAGCTACACCATTCGATTGAGGAGAATATGGAGCAGTCACATGATGAATAATCCCATGTTCTTGGCGAAATTGGGTTAGTTCATTCGAAATGTATTCTCCACCTCGATCGGATCTAAGAATTTTGATAGAGGTTCCTAATTGATTTTCTACTTCAGCTTTAAAAATCTTAAAATACGAGAACATTTCATCTTTAGTTTTTAATAAATATACGTAACAAAATTTGGTGAAATCATCTATATGAATGTTACAAAATATTTATTTTCATCTCTAGTAGGTTGGCGGTTTGAATCACATATATCCTAGTGAATTAGTTCTAAAGGTTTTGAAATTCTATCAACTGATTTAAAAGGCTTTCTAGAAAATTTAGCTTGCACACAAATTTAACATTTAGCACTTGGTGCAATATTGATTTTGGGAATCAAATTTAAGGACATCATTCTTTTCATGCAATCAGAATTCACATGTCCTAATCTAGCATGCCAAAAATCAGGAGAAGAATTTGAAACTAAGGAAGAAGAAGAAATTTGATTTACTTCTAAATCAGCAATATTCAATTTAAATAATCCATCACATACAAAACCTTTGCCAATAAAATTGTCATTCAATGTTATTACAACTTTATTAGATTCTAAAACAATCTTGTAGCCTTTCTTCACTAGCAAAGATCCGCTAACAAGATTCTTCCTAACTCTCGGCACATAAAGCACATCATGCAAGGCTAGTGTCTTCCCGGATGTCAACCTAAGATCCACTCGCCCACGTCCAAGTATTTGTGCCGATGAAGCATCTCCTAAGATCACGCTTCCTCCACTGATGTCCTGAAAGGTGGCAAAGCAAGAACGATCAAAACAAGTATGAACATTTGCTTCGGAATCAAGCCACCAATCTGATGAACAAGTGAGAAGAAGACTATGAGTATAATCTAACCTGAAGATAGGTTGATCCGGTGCTTGGATCATGTTGGCCTGAGGCTTGGAGCCATGGGATTTGTCGACCACTGGTTCAGTCTTCTTGTAGAAGCAGTTGGTTGACACGTGATTTGTGCGGCCACAAATGAAGCACCATTTCCCTTTACCTAGATTTTGGTTTGAGGAACTAGGTTTGGAACGATTGGGTTTTTGATGGCGGGAACCTTGACCGAAAGGTTTCTTGAAGTTCTTTCCTTTCCCTTTGTGGTGTTGGTGAGAGGAATGATTGCCTTGCGATTCAGTGAAGTTTACTCTTGGAGCAAGGTCTTTGGGAACTTTAGAGTTTTTACTCTTATGTTCCTCCTCAATGCGGATAGCATTTTGGATCTGGACATAAGTAAGGTTTGATTGGTCATGCCTTAGTCTGGTGCTAAAGTCGGACCATGAATCGGGAAGAGAATCAATAAGACATGCCACAAGATAATTTTCGGAAAGGATTGAGCCATCGGCTCGGATCTTGGACAACATCTCATCTAGTTGATGGAGTTTTGGATTGATAGCTAGGCTTGGAAGCATCAATCTTGAATTTATGAAGGTTGGAAACATTATAACGTTCTATACCTGCATTGTCCAGGTTATAGCGCGCTTCAAGAGCATACCATAAATCCTTAGCTGTACGATATTGGAGGAATACATCGTAAAGGCTGTCGGACAAGGCACTAAGAATGCGGTTGCGACAATGATATTCAATGTCCACCGGATCTCTATATGGGACACGTCTAACATAGGTTCTAGTGGTATTTGCATTTGAGGATGAAGATGATGGCAGGTTTGAAGCAACTGCATTTGCAGTGCTAGGGATTTTAGATTCTACAGCGGGGGCATCGAAGATGGCAGACAAAAGGCCTAACGTATTAAGCCAATATTCTATCTGAGCTTGCCAACGACGAAAATTATTTCCATTGAATTTCTCGGGTTTGATCCCGGCGGAGTCCTCAGATCTAGATGTCATTTTAGTTTTCTGAAAATTAAGATAGATACAATAAATTGCTATACATATGAAAGCAGATGTTATCATTTTGACTATTTGATTTTATTTAGCTACAACTTCTTTAGATTGTGGGAATATTTTCTAGTATATTCCAAAATAATGTATAATTTTCGTATTTGAAAATTGCAGAAAATAAAATATGAGAACAAATCTAGAAAACTAGATTATTAAAACTTTAAAACAGAAGGGATGAGAATCAAAAGAGATTAGTTAAAGGATAGTTTAGAATCGAGCCTGGGTAAGGCGTGTGATCACTGCCCTAGAAGTTGCACCACCCTCCGGCAGGGCTTTCAACCAATGCTCACTCCTCCAAGGTACAACACCCGGGTAGATCCCGAAACTCCGATGTGCGCGGACACCGAAGAAGCACAGAGCATCCGAACTTCCACTTGATGAAGCAAATGTAAAGAAAAGAAGACACGTAGAAGATCGTCAGAAAACAGAGAGAGAGAGCAGAAGAGCGTATATCTCCCCTTGAGAACTGCAGAAAGAACGAGTATATATATAGAACTCGGTGTTGACGCCAGGAAAATCCTGACCTCAAGATTCGGACCGATGCAGCCGGAGGCTACTCGCCCAGCAGTCCAACGAGACGACTAAGCTGGCGACTACTGAAGAGCTAGAAGAACAACACACAGGACCCCAGGTGCTGCGGCAGGGAGGTCCCACCACGTACCCAGAAGCTCCGAAGAGACTTCCCCTCCAAGACCAAAGAATGGCCGAGCAGGGTACGAGGAAGGCACCGACTTGGCTAGTACCGGGAGTAGCGACCAAGTACGACAGGTTCCAGAATGCAAGAGCAGGGTTTCGAAAGCTCAAGTCCAGGTGCCAATCCAAGTACCCCTGGGGTCCTATTTATAGGAAAACCAAGGGGTAGGGGGGTTTTATAGCCCAGCCCCCAACCCGGCGACTATGGGTTACTCGGCGAGTATCATGCCATAGTCGCCCATCTGGCGAGTATTGGGTGCTGCTCGCACACGCCGGGCCAATAGTCGCCAGGTCTTCTATTCCATACTCGCCAACCTGGCGAGTATTGCCTGCATACTCGCCGAGGTCTTCTCTTCTCTGCCTTGAACTGTCGGGCTCTGTGTTGACCTCTTTGACTTTGACTTCTGCCTACATGGCCTTGGGGGGGGGGGGGGGGGGGGTCCACCCTCGGAGAATGAGGGTTGTACACAATCCCCGCTTTTTTGCGAGTAACGTAGTTGCTCGGAAAGAATCATCCAACCCTTATTCGACGAGCTGTCTTTCTGGCGAGTATTGGCCTATACTCGCCATCTCGCTGGCCGACGCTCGAGCTCTATAAATAGAGGGGCAGGGGTCTCTGATGGCACGTCTTTTCTGAACTCGCTCAAGATGGTGCGCGACTATGCTGCCGAGGCTAAGGCGGCCATGGCTGGTCTTGTCGGCCTTTTTGATGGTTCTTCGCTCCCTCCTCACCTGGATCCCGCATCTGGCGACCTTCCATCTTCCAAGAAGAGGAAGAGGCTCGCCCAGAAGAAGAAGAAGAAGGAGAAGAAGAAAGCCGCCGAAGAAGAGGTCGCTGCTCCTTTGGGCTACAAAACCAGCAGCTGCTGGACGACCTGGGGCTCTCCAATGAGGGCGACTCGTCGGCCGCTGATCCTCCTGCTCCAAACGTCGCCGAGGGGGCGAGCGTTCCTGAGATCTTGGCCCAGACTCCGTTGGAGAATCTCGCTTCTGTGCGAGGTGCGAGTAATCTACTCGCCACCTTTTTTAACTGACCTCGACTTGGTCCGGGTTGCTGAATATTTCTTCTATGCTCGCAGATTCTTCCACCATCGGTGCTCAGGAGGAGCCTTTAGCCGCACCTCCTCTGAGATCGTCGCCTATGATCTCGCCTAGGGGTGGAGGTCGCTCAGGGCGAGTTCTTCACAGCTCCTCGCTGGAGAAGAGGCCGATGAGCGAGCAACGTGCTCCTTTGGCGGGCATCGTGCTTCCGCCTCCACCGCCACCGCCTCTTCAGTCTGTGGGGACAGCGAGTAGCTCGCAGCTGCCCGTAGGCGGGCTTCCGCCACCTCCTCCGTTCCCTCCTTCCGAAATTCTTCAGGGCGACCAGCGCCCTTCGACTTCTACTGCGCCTTCTACTCATCGGGGCGAGTCCTCGCGCCGTGGCGGGACTGGGGGTTCCTCGGGCTTCTTTCCTCCAAGGGGAGGAGGACGACCAGGCGATAGTCACGGTCGTGGGAACGCGCCTCCTAGCCGGGATCAGACGGCTGGATCCCATCCTGCTCGGCGAGGCGATCATCATCATAGCACGTCTCCCCAGCGAGGCAGGGGCTCTCCTCGCCATCGCTCTCGTAGTCCTCGGCCAGGTATTTGGTCGCCATTCATGATAGTCACCACTATCTTCACTTGGTTCCTTCAGTCGTCAAAGCTCTGATATTTTTGCCCTCTTTGCAGCTCGCGCTCGTACTCCCATAGGAGCCTTGATCGACGCGGTCGGGCTTCCTTCTCGCAAGTACCAGGAGAGGGCTACTCGCGCAATCCTAGAGCTGGAATCCAAGCTGGAGCGCTTAGCGATCTGCGAGCCTCATCGTCGCCTGACTGATGTCGAGTCGCGGGTTGAGCGCTTGGCGAGCATTGATGCTCATCGTCGTTTGACTGAAGTGGAGTCGCGCATAGAGCGTCTGGCGAGCAGCGATGCTCATCGTCGCCTGGCTGAGTTGGAGGCGCGGGTTTCACGACTGGAAGAGTTCGATACTCGGCTGGTCGCTACGGAATCTCGTCTTCAGTCGGTCAACGAGCTTGAGCGCAGACTTGGGAGGCTCGAACATCGCCAACAACTGCACCATGACGAGATGGTGGGGATGCGCGCGGGCATGGGCTCGGTTGGTCGGCTGGCGAGGATCGAAGACCAGCTACGTCAGGGCGAGGACGCGATGTCTGTGGCCTCCGAGCACTTCGGGCGAGCTCGCGGCTTGGGATGGGTCGGGCGACAACCTCAACAGCCAGACACTCAGGCGAACCTTCAAGCTCCTCCCTAGATGTTGCTTTTTCTTTATTTTTCTTCTTTCTAGGTCATATCGCCTTTTGGCGAGTATCCCTGTACTGCTGAACTATTGCTTAATATTTATTCGGCGAGTATTAGAAACTCGCCTTTTATTACTTGCTTCTGCTTTCTTCTTCTGCGATGGTTTTCTGGATTTTTTTCTATCTTCTTTTACCTTGGCGAGTATTGTCTGCGCGTCGCCTTAGGCATGGCGAGCTTGTTGATCTTGGCGATTATAACTTGATACTCGCCACCCCCTTATTCCCGATCGCGCCGTCGTGCTCGATACGCCAAGCTACCCGACCACTATAAATAGGGGGGTGGGTGAGTCTTAATTACGCTTTGGCGATTTCCTAACTCTTGCGCGAGTATCCTCCGTCTCACTTTCCCCTTCTCTTCTTTGATACTCGCCTTTCTTTCCTTCCTTTTCAAAGATGACTGACGAGGCGACCATCCGGCGTGCCAATCACGCCAAGAATTTTGCGGCGACCATCTTCAAGAAGGCAGTCACGACTGAGAAAGATTTGGAGGTCGTCAGGGCGAAGTACCTCCCGCCAGGGTATGTCGCGAGGCTTCCTCGCCAGGGCGAGCGACTAAACACCTTTTTGACCAATGAGCGCGTGATCCCTACTCGCCACTTCGAGGTGGGCTTGCGACTACCATTGTGGACGAAGTTCTCCCAGATACTCCGTTACTTTGGGATAGTCCCTGCCCAGATCAACCCCAATGGGGTGGCGATGATCGAGGGATTCCTCTGCTACCTGCGCGACCAGGGAATAGCCTTCGACCTGTCGGTCTTTAGGCGAGTATTCCATTTAATGGCGACTGGCGAGGGCGTCGTCTTCCTCTGCATCCACGTCTGCACGCTGGCCGACACTGCTAACAAGAATCATCGCTGGGGAGAGCGAATAGTCGTCATCGCTGGCGACTTTCAAGCCGTCCCTGACAAGTCCTTCCAGCCACCGGAGAGCGTCTTCGGGGTTTCCTTCCTAAGCGAGGGTGGCGAGAAGCTGCTCGAGGCTTTCAAAGGTCGCCGCCTTGATGTGGTGTACTGGAGGAGGCGAGTAGATGAACTCGCTGAGGTTTTCGCAGGCGAAGGTAACCCACCGCGCGAGTATTCGCAATACTCGCTCTTCGTCTTCATCTTGGCGACTAACTGGACTTATTACTCTTATTGCTGCAGCAGTCCATGTCCTGCCGCGCGAGCTTCTTCCTGCGGTGGTGAAGGCGACGGCTTCCACACAAGGAGGTGCGGGGACTTCTGTTCGCGGGGAAGGGGTCTACTCGCCCATAGACTTGTCGCCAGGAGGCGATGAGCCCTTGATAGGCGGCGAAGGATCCGAGCCGTCGAAGCCGTCGAAGAAGCGGAAGGAGAGAGGCGAGTCCTCCGAGCCCTCAAGGAAGAAGAAGGAGATCGCTCATAGGGACCTCGGTAAGAAGGCAGATCCTTCAGAGGCCGGCGAGCCTTTTACCCATCCGAACTTCAACCTGGGTGGGCGTGGCGAGGATCTCTATGGTCGCCCCTTGGTGACCTGGTCGGAGGGCGACCATGTGGTGTCTCTGAGCTCCAACCTCCCGCCCTGGTCGGAGGACTGGGAGGACAAGGGCGAGGCCTTTGACGTGCTCCACGCCGTCTATGGTCGCGAGGACGCTGAGAGGCTGCGGGAGGAGCCTGCCGAGTACTTGGCACACCAGACCTCGCGATCTCTGCTGCGCTCCGCCGAGCTGGCGCACACGACGGCGAGGAGGTTGCTGGAGTACGAGGAGGTGATCCGGATCAGCACGAAGAAAATGATCGCCATGGGGCTCAAGGCGAAGGAGCATGAGGTACTCACTTCTTTATGATACTCGCCTCCGGGATAGTCGCCCATCTGCCGAATAACTTGCTGACTTTGTGTGTCTTCTTGCTTTTGAAGATCGCCGAGGTGGAGATGGCGACAAAGATGTCCCAGCTGGAGAAAGAGCTGGATGACACTCGGCTGGCTTTGGAGGCCGCCCAAGTTCGCATCGCTGAGCTGGAAACTCGGCCTGCCGAGCAACAGCCAGCGGTGGCGGGCCCCTCTAGGGTCGGCAAGCAGATCCGGATGCATGGCGACGATATGCCACGCGTTCGTCGAGAGATCGCGCGAGCTACTGGGACCGTCATCCTGAGTCAGCTGATGGCGGACGATCTCCTGAAGCCGGCGGCAATGGAGTTGACAGTGGAGGACATCATCCCGGCGCTGCTCGCCGAGGAGTCCACCTCCCCCTTGCGAACACCCTCACCGCCGTCCAGTGGTGCTGAGGATGACGATTCCGGGGACGAGGATGACGATGATGATGATGACGGCGATGATGATGTTGATGACGATGATGATGTTGATGACGACGATGGTGGCGGCGAGCCAGATGTAGATATTGATGGCGAGAATGTCGCCTAGTCGCCTGGGCACCCTTTTTTGCTCGCCCGGCGACCTTTTGTAAACACCTTGAAGATTCTTTTGTTATAGACATCAAATATTTATATATGAAAAAGTCAAAACTTTTGCTCGCCTGTTTCCTTGGTGTTTGCTTTATTGTCTGAATGCCGCTTAAGCTCCTAGGCTCGAGGCGAGAATGAGTGCTCGCTAGGCTCTTAGGATCGCGGCGAGATGGAGCATTTCTTCATTCTCGCACCTGGATACTCGCATATCATGCTCGCTCCTGTATACTCGCCTAGGTACGCGCGCATGTATGCTCGCCTAGGTACTCGCACATGTATGCTCGCCTAGGTACTCGCGCATGTATACTCGCACTCTTCAATATCTCCCTTGGTGGAGTCGAGCTGTGGAGGCGACTTGGAGGGTTCCGAAGGACACATGCTCTCAAGGCCTCGCTCTGTACCTGGTGAAGAGCCTATAAAAATCATTTAATGATATTTAAGGGAGTTTTTTATGAGCGAAGGGATAGGGAATGGCAATCGGGGAGGCCTGGAGGGACATATCTTCCCGAGGCCCCCATCCTACTTGGATGCCGGATGTCTCTATTCTTTGGTCGTTCAAATCGGTCTTGCCCTTTCCCTTGTTGGAACGTCGGCTTCCAGACTCTCCCCTGGTAATCTTTACAGTCGGACGAGAAATGCAGTCGGTGGGAACCGCGGCCAACATGCAAGGGGGGAGCTGATCTCGGCCGTCATTGCAGAGGCTTGGTCTTAAGGGAACGCATACCCGAGGCATTGTCCCATCATCCGTTCTGAGTGTTTACGAGGGTGTAGTCGGAAGCTCGTGTTTCAACTTGCGGCGGTGAATGACGACGTCAAGCACGGAGTGGCAGACGGGGAGATCCAAGGGGACACACCATCCCGAGGCCTCCATCCTTCTTGGATGCTGGATGTGGATCGGACCTGCTTCCTGTTGCTCAATGAGTTTAGCAGGGAGTTAAGCACACTTTAGGCACAATAACTCATATGATCTGACACAATAATTTCGAAAATGAAATGCTTTGCTGCGAGCTTTTTAGCTTTCGAGGGTACATGACGCCTTTTTTCAAGGGTCCCCTGAGCTAGGGAAATCGATCATCTCTTCGCCGAATCGGAAGGTCGGCGTCCAGACTTCTTCCTGGTAATCTCTACAGTCGGACGAGAAATGCAGTCGGTGGGAACCACGGCCAACATGCAAGGGGGGAGCTGATCTCGGCCGTCATTGCAGAGGCTTGGTCTTACGGGAACGCACACCCGAGGCACTGTCCCATCATCCGTTCTGAGTGTTTACGAGGGTTAAGTCGGAGGCTCATTTCCCAACCTAGCGTGGAGATCGACTTTGCCTGCTTTTCTTCTTTTTCGTGAAAACACATATCTGGAAGTGACAAAAGACTCACCATTTCCCATGTTTCAGGGAGGTGATTATTTTATTGATGGATAATACATTTACAGGGGTGAGATGTGTACATACTCCCGCCTTTTCAGGTTATCGCCCTTCCGGGTGTTTCCTAACAGCTCCCCTTCACGATGAAGGGTTCTTCCCGTCTTGGAATGAGCTTCCCGACGGCGGCTGCTTTTCTTGTCGCGTCCGCCTTCTTTCGCTTACCTGAGAAATCAAAAAGGGGAGTCATCCAAGATCGTCATCCTTCTCGCCTTGATCTCCAGGTCGTCAAACGTGTTCGTGAGAATGACGTAAAGATGACACGGACAGATCCCCCGTTGCACTCCAGGATTCGGTTGACGGTGAAGTCTTCGACGATCGCATCAATCACATGGGCCTCATGGAAGGGATTCTCATCCCTTAACATGCCCTCCTCCGAGAAAGTGATTTCTTCTAGCGGGGATGGCGCTTGAGAGGTTGGAGCGAAGTCTTGGCGGTAGGCCTGGTGGAAATTCGCTTTGCGGAAAGATCCGAGCTCCGCTTCTCCAAAACTCACTCCTACCTCCCCGGTCTTGATACTTCCTTGACATCCTTGGCTGACTCGATCCCTATACCTCCTCCAGCTATTCCTCTGGTTACGTCTCTTCCCTCGACGGATAGGGTCGTCTCTCCCCGAGCAATAATTCATCGCGGGATCTATGAATCCTTCTGGCACCGGTGCGGCAATGATCTCCTCGCAGAAGGGGCTCCTCCCTCCTACTCGGCGACGATCCACCTGGCGAGTATCACCACCATACTCGCCATATGGGCGAGTATCCTGGTATCTCGCCTGCTCCTTCGTTTCGCGGAAACGGATCCTTTGCGAGGTCTGCTGGTAGAATTGCGACCTCCTTGGTCGCTCGGTTTCATCCTCCACGTGCTCCTTTCCTGCTCGCCGAGGGGGACTCCCTCCCTCGGACGGAACTGGGCGATGCGGCGAGGTCGCAGTGACCTCGGCGCGCGGCTGAAGCGCTGCTCGCATGGCTCCCTCCATGCGCTGTGCGAAGGCTTCGAAAACCTCCAGCGTCACGAACCTGCCAGTTCCCGTCGAGTTGCCGACCTCCTCCTCATGGTCGCCACCTACGACCATCTCGCCTTCTTGCCGAACTTTCCTTCTCTGACTGCGGTCCACGCTCACCGCACCAAAGTGTTGACGCCAGGAAAATCCTGACCTCAAGATTCGGACCGATGCAGCCGGAGGCTACTCGCCCAACAGTCCAACGAGACGACTAAGCTGGCGACTACTGAAGAGCTAGAAGAACAACACACAGGACCCCAGGTGCTGCGGCAGGGAGGTCCCACCACGTACCCAGAAGCTCCGAAGAGACTTCCCCTCCAAGACCAAAGAATGGCCGAGCAGGGTACGAGGAAGGCACCGACTTGGCTAGTACCGGGAGTAGCGACCAAGTGCGACAGGTTCCAGAATGCAAGAGCAGGGTTTCGAAAGCTCAAGTCCAGGTGCCAATCCAAGTACCCCTGGGGTCCTATTTATAGGAAAACCAAGGGGTAGGGGGGGTTTTATAGCCCAGCCCCCAACCCGGCGATTATGGGTTACTCGGCGAGTATCATGCCATAGTCGCCCATCTGGCGAGTATTGGGTGCTGCTCGCACACGCCGGGCCAATAGTCGCCAGGTCTTCTATTCCATACTCGCCAACCTGGCGAGTATTGCCTGCATACTCGCCGAGGTCTTCTCTTCTCTGCCTTGAACTGCCGGGCTCTGTGTTAACCTCTTTGACTTTGACTTCTGCCTACGTGGCCTTGGGGGGGTCCACCCTCGGAGAATGAGGGTTGTACACTCGGACTGCAAGATCTCCTGTATAATAAGATCTCGTAAAACGGCAATAAAATAAAAGGCACAATGAATACGAACGGTTATAATTGGAAGACTGATAATCGGGAAGAGAAACGTTGAATATTTCCAACGTAAATAATGACGTAAAACACGCGTGAAGGAGCGGTTAAGAAAACGCGTAAAACTGCGAAGAGAGAGAGCGTAAAACGACAGAAGCGTTGAATCCAATTCGACGTTGCGTCGATATCATATCGACGCAAGTCGACGCAGGTGTTATCGACGCAAGCGTCGAAAACATATCGACGCAAGTCGGGTGCGTCGAATTCCATTCGACGCCTCCAACTTCAGCGGGCTTCTCGACGTTGCGTCGAAATCTATTCGACGCAGCTCCGATTTCTATTCGACGCAACTCCAAGTAAAAGCTCTGAAACTATTTTATACAAAAATTACAATTCAATTATTCCCCAAATCCGGGTCCGGGTCCGGTCCGGTGCGGTGCGTGCGCGCGCGCGCGTGTGGTTCATAGTTTCTCCGTATGTTCTTTTGAACAAATAAGAAGGTGTGAATTTCTTTATATACACTTAAGGGAAGAAGGAGAATGACAATGTGAGACTAAAGAACACCCTTTCATCATGAAAAGCTTCCCTCCAAATATTTGGATTCCCTCCAAGTTTGGTTTTGAGCTTTTCCATCATAATGAGGATCCCAAACACCAAACACCATTTAGCTCCAATCAAAACATTTAAAATATAATGTTTTATAATTAAAATTTCTAACAAAAACTTTAGAGCTCTCTCTTCTCTTCTTGGTTTTTTGTTTTCAAATGAAGGTCTACAGACATTTTTATAGTTTTCGCCTGGGAGGGGGGTGGTCTGGTAATTGCGTCCTCTTGAAATTTGAACTGGCGAATGAGAATGCGAGATTCTGGTCACCTGGATCTCCAATTTTATGAAAAATGATGTTGATGCCTCGGGCAATCCGGTCTGGAGCGCTTCTCTGGGCGCGCTCGCGCGATGGGAGAGCGTGCACACGTGTTGGGAGTGCACGCGCGGGCGCGTTGTCCGTGCGCGCGCGTTGGGGCACCCTCGCATGGGTGTGACCCGTGCGTATGTGCGGCTTGCGTGCCTGTCTTGCGAGTGAGCGCCCGACATGCTTGAAGCTTTTGCGGGCGTGCTCACCGAGCATTCCGGTGTCCGTTTGAGGAACAGAACGAACTTAGAATTATGTGAGGAAGGGCTTGCTGGACTCATCTTGGCGAGCCGGTCGAGAGCGAGATAAAAACCTCAAGTGTCGGTTCCACCGATTTTAGGTGGAGTAAAAAAAACAAAAGATGCTTTAAAATGTCAGTTAATCAAAAAAAATTTATCAATCTATGTTGTGATTATTATGCCCGGGCCACATCATTAGAATCCTAGTTCCGCCATGTTCCCGTCGCACGTAATAATAAATATAGTAAAATAGCTCTTTGTAAAATAAACCCAAACAATGAAAATTTAATATTTGGATTATGAATTTTTTTTGATAGAAATAGAAAAGAAAGATTTAATATTTCGATTGTTATGTGAAAACCGAATTTGAATATGTGCAAACCAAAAAAATATAAGTGCATACTTAATTGTTACATGCAAACCAACATTAAAATTTGGAAGTAATAGTTTCAATCTCATATCTATCAAAAAACCTTTCAAATGGTTTGTGATGAAAGTAATGAAAAATTGTAATTTCAATCTTATATTTATCCAAAAAAAAATTTGTAGCTTCGTGATGAAAGTAATGAAAATTTGTAACCAATAGTTTAAATCTTATGGTTACAGATTATAACAAAAAACAAAAGTTTTAAATCTAAACCCTAAACACTAATTCTTCTTTAATTTCCAACTTCAGCTACCCTTTTTGTAGGCATCATATAAGACCTCTTTTTGTTGAAGTTCTTGTCACAGATCATTACAGACTTGTAACCAATCATCCCCCATTTTCAATCCATTGATGGTTACCCGATAGCTACAATGCTCATCTCCTAAGACATTTACGACATCAAAAATATAGTCCAATATGTATGGTGACATTTCTTTCCGGACAACTTTAAGCATTTTTTTTCAGAAACTGCTTCCTTTTTTGTGGCCCGTTTTGATCTCATTTTCAAAGATAACTTGTAACACCTCCTCTGCAATAACCATATAATATGGGTCCGGCCTAGACCCCACAGCATAGAGTCACCGCAGCTTAAATATTAAAAAGTGATATAAGAGCAAACAAACCCAAACCGACAAGGCACAGCGAAAACATGGGCCAAACACCACTAGGATTGCCCACATCTAGATAGAAGTGACACGGCCTTATAGCCTTACAAAATATGCGTCCAAATAAACATTCATCATAATCATACCAAGCAGCAAAACCCTAAAGCTACCTTGGTGCGCAGGCCGGAATAAAAGATAATGAAAACCGTAAAGCAGGAGGAGGAACACTTCATGAGGCTTATGCCTTTTTGGCCGGCGAGTTGGCTCCAACTTGCGATCCTTGCCCTGAAACCAACACAGAAGAAGCGGTATAACAAGGATCAGTCATGGTTGACCACAACTACGTAACAACACCTCTCTTCCCGGCCGTCCTAGCGGATCCGGGGAACTACATCATCATGCAAGTCAGCACTTCGTATGCAAATGTAATAAAACATATAAACTACATAGAAAACCAACAATTTATGTCACAGGAATCAAACACGTTTCTACGTTGAGCAAGAAATAAAGGGGGTCTATCAATGCAGTATGTATGCAACCCGGGTTTCACCCAAGGCACCATATCACGTATATGATTCTAATGCATCATCACACGTCATCACATCACAACAACCACAACAACATGGGTAATCTCATTTCCCCAACGACATACCAACCGATTCTGAGAACTCTTGCTTCGACCCCACCCGCACATGGATCACTGCATCATCAGGCTTGTCCATCAGACCCCACCCGCACATGTATCAGTGCACCATCGGGCTTGTCCATCAGACCTGCATATGGATCACTGCACCATCGGGCTTGTCCATCAGACCCCACCCGCACATGGATCACTGTACCATCGGACTTGTCATCAGACCCCACTCGCACATGGATCCCTACACTATTGGGCATGTCCATCAACACCCCACCCGCACATGGATCACTACACCATCGGGCTTGTCCATTAGCATAGCCGTTCTCGCCAGTTTCACATAAGGGGGCTTGTCTTGCCGGGACACCCTCCACACGTGAATCACAACATCACGGGGCTAGTCAGCCGACCACAAAGACAAAGTCACGTCTTTACATACAAGTGGACACCACAATCCACCCAACCATTCATCACACACATTTCTCGGCCTAAATACGCCATTCGTTATCAGAGGGCATCATAACGTCTTCGTCGCAATCACATTTCTAGCACAAGCCCTAAATGCACGTCAAGTAACATCGTTGAATCGGACCACCGACCACGAGTTCGGCTTCACCCACCATGCTTAATCCGCTAACGAAATGGATCTCTAATGCAAAATATGTCGGGGACTGACTCAATCGACCCAGTGGTTCTTCTTGAACCAAGACAACCCGAATCCTTCTCATTTAAGAGATCCGGTGCCAAAATTTCTGAAAAAATCGGCAAAAAAGAAAGAGATGTCATGCACACATCTTAATACCGGGAGGAAAGATATTGTTACCTTATGTGATCTCTTCCTCGTCATGAAAAACTTGAATATCACGGATGAGAAAGTGTGCCTTCAAATCCTCTCCGTGCTGCCAGTCTCGGATCGTCGAACGGAGCTTCAAAGCTCCTATAATGGAGGAAATTACGTTGTCTTCCTCCTCCACTTTCTCTTGCTCGCCCTTGCCGGAAATTACCGATGGAGATAAATAATGACCAAGGAAAAGGTTTCTGCCCTATTTAGGGTTCACGGGCGAACAGATCTGGTCCTTGGATCAAGTTCCAAAGAGATCAGGCGGCCATAAAACATTTATTTACGGATCTGGTTCCGTCAGCTACCTCCCGGCGGTAGCTAAGCTACCGCGCCGCGGTAGCTCCAGCGCTGAAATGCTCTCTGGCTCATGTCGACTTGAGCAGCACGCTTCTCAACGACAAAATATTCTTCTAGCAGATACACATACTGTCAGCGGTAGCGCTACTGCATGACGCTACCTCTCGTCGACACACTTCACGCCAACATTCTTCCCGTCGACACAGCCCATGTCGACTAGACCATGAAACAGCACTACCGCGCGGCGGTATCGATACCGCCCGACGTTATCTTCTCGACGACAAACCGACTGCAACTCTTCTCGACGACAAAGCACATGTCGTCATGACTAGAAAATGGCTACCGCGCGTCAGTAGCTATTACCGCGCCGCGGTATATCTAGTCGATATTATCTCGTTGACAAGCCTCTCTCGACGACATAGCCTATGTCGCCTGGACAAGGCAAAAAGACTACCACTTGCTCTGATATTTCTATTTCTCAAACATGAAAAAATGGGGTGTGACATAACTGCTCACTTATGAAAACATGCTCGAATATGGAGGGATATCGCTTCGTCGATTTAAAATCACTTGTAAACTTCTTGCAGCTTCCTTTAGGTTGACCATTTGTTTTAGTTGGTAAAGAAGGTTCCATAGTTTGACTAGAAGTGGGATCCATAAGTTTACGAAGTTTTTTTTATCTCTTGTTTTTGAAGTTCAGAGGTGTTATTATATCTCCTTAGTATAACTTCAAATTCCACATCGATTTTACTATCCACTTCTTTTTCATCCTTAATTCCTTTATTTTCTTTCATTTCATCCAAGGTTAGTTGCTTCCAATGGTCATGTATCATCCAGAAATACATTATGTTGTCTTATGTACGACAATAATTCGTGTGCACAAGGTAGTCGCAATGTATATTTTATTTTATGTGCACACTCTCCAAGTAAAGCTTGACGGCCCTTGCTAACATTTCTTTTTTAATATGTTCCAAAGCTGTGTATGAAATATACCCAACTAAATCAGAATATAAAGAAGAACTAAACTCCTTGTTTGTTTGAATGGTGCTTTGTCCAATAGACCTCTTAATTTCCGTGTGTTGTAACATAATCATCTGATCATAAAATTGTAATTGCTTAAAATATTTTTGGCCCTAGGAAAGACAACAGTAATTGCATTCATTAATGCTATCTTTCTATCATTTATCAAGACACATGACAATTTCTCTTGTCTAAAATGCTTCTAAAACATTCAAGTGCGCATGTATAACTTGCTTGTACTTCGTTGGACATGAATGCAAAAGCAACATAAAGTTAACAATTGGTTGAAGTCACACCAACTATACATATCAATGGTAGTTTGTATTTGTTTGTCTTGTACATGCAATCCAATAGAAACACAGACGAAAATATTTTACATAACTGAATTGATACATGATAAGCGAAAAATAAACTTTTCAACTGATTACTCTCAACATTGACGTTGTTAAAGCTAACATAGTCACTATTAATGATACATTTGTCGACACTTTGAATTGTCACAACAAATCACAATCTCATTGCATTTTTTTTGGCCCACGACACTAACTCCTCAGATTCAAAACACAGTGACGCGATGAAGTGAATTTCGACATCGACCGGTGTAGGTTGAGACGATTCACCACATGTCAATAATTTCATATTTTTCAAACTCATTTCATCTACACAGAATTTAATAATTATCTTAATTCCCACACATTTAATCCAACATCATTATAAAATGACAATAAAAATAACTTTGGTTTATATCTGTAGGAGTACTAGCTGCTGAAACTGTAGGTGATAATACTTCCACTTCTAGAATCAGAGTTACTTCTCAAACTCTGAGCAGAGGCCCTGTGCAGGTTGATTCAGTTATATTGAAAATGGTATTGAAGGGGATTGCCACTACAACAATATAACTAATCTAGTATTGAAAATGGTATTGTTTGCTTTGTTCCATGAGTAGTAGATGTTGTATTGAAAAAGGTAACATGTATATTTGTCTTTGTTTCATGAGTACTAGTTGTTGTATTGAAAATGGTAAAAATCAATTTGATTTTTTTTTGAAGCTGGCTAGGTGAGAGTGGAGAGTCAGAAAATGACAGGATTTGAAAATCTATTTGAACTTAAAACCTATTGCTTTGAAATGGAACATCAGAACGGTGCTACTGCTCTGAAATGGAACATCAGGACGATGTCATTGCTTTGAAATGGAACATCAGAAAATGGCTGTTTTTCACCTCTGGAAACCCTAACTCGACTGGAAGAGGGCGGCGGGTCGAGCGTCTCCTTCTTTAACAGGATGCGAGCCGTCCATCTTCTTCGTCGCTGGGAGGAGGAAGGCGAAGTGAAACGAGGAGGTTCGGCGACTTCCGATGTCTTCAAGGAAGAGAGCGACGGGAGCGACTGGTGCGTCGAGAACGAAAGGCAACTCGTGGTTTGCACGGATCAAATTTTAGGGTAGTTTATTAAGCATTTTTCTAGTATTTTTCTAATATTTTTTTATGGGTCATTATATTGGTAGCTCCTATTTGGCTATTGACACACCAATTTTTATGAGTTATAACGCGTCTTTTGAAAATATGCATTATATATGCATATTTAGGAAAAGTGTTCTACACGAAAATTGTATCTACAATTTTTGTGTTGAACACTTTTCCTAAAAATGCACGCACAAAGCGTATTGCCGCTCTGATCGTAATTATAGCAAATTTTTGACGAATTTTTGAAAATACTCTTTATAAATGCATTTTTAAGAAAAGTGTTCAAGACGAAAGTTGTAGATCTAGATGATATCTACAATTTTCGTGTTGAACACTTTTCCTAAATATGCATGTATAATGAATATTTTCAAAAGGCGCGTTATAATTCATAGAAATTGGTGTGCCAATAATCAAATAGGGCTGCCAATATAAATACCTTTTTTTATTAACGAGATGGTCTGCACGTATCCAATTTCGGTTTGCACATATCCAATTTCATTTTGCACATATCATGTGCAGCACTCAGAGGCTCAGAGCATTTAAATGCTAAGATGTCTTAAAATATGCGGAAATCTAAAATTCTAAAACTACTCAAAATTAGTACATGTTTAAAATATGCACCAATAAAACATAAATTTTTATATCACCCACATATAAATAAAAAAATTATACATACCCACTTACAGATAATATACATGTAAATATACAAAGAATTCATATAAGCTCTCTTCTTTTGGCAGGAATTGAGATGCAAGAATTGCAATTGTTTTCTTTTGGCAGAAATTGAAATTGAAATTGAAATTCTATTGTTCGGCTAAATGCAGAAATTCTATCATAGGAAATTTTTTATGAAATGAACGAAAGAAAATAAGAAGAATATTGGAGAAAGTAAAAGACACTATTCTTTTTTTATCGATAAAAGCTGGGATACAAAATGTGCTTGCTACAGGTGAAATCCTAACCACACGGGCTCCTTGATCAAATAAAAAAGTGATTATATTGGCAGGCCTATCTATGCTATTGGCAAATCAAGAATTCTAAAAACAAGTCTTTTTTTTTCTCCTCCTCAAACCCACTACTGGCAGCCCAATAATCTCTTTGAATGAAATGCCCTAACACTCCCTTCCTTCTCGTGATCTACCTCCATGAATCGGCGCTGGCGCCATCTGTCAAATTTTGTTGAAACGAGTTTCTCTGATCATCGAAACAACCTCGTCATCAATCACCAATTACGAGTTAGAGCAGGAGGACGTCGCCATCAGTATCATGATTCTTTCCACAACATCAACGGTTATTGGCTACATAAACAACCCACTGCCTGCTAAAAACCAAGGAAGAAGATGACATGGTTCATGAATGCGGCATCTGCGGCAAGGGGTTCTCCTTCGGGCATGTGTTGGGCGGGCACATGAGGTCCCATTTCGTCTCTAATGGCAGAAACGGACAACATGAATTGGTTATTTCCAAAATGCTGGATCTCAATCTTCGATCGCGGGCGAACGAAAAATCTGCGCTTAGTTTCAATCCTTGACCGACGAGGAAGAGTGGAAGTAGCAGGTGGTGTACAGATTTTGCATTGCAGTTGCTGAAGTTCCTATTCTATTAATTAATTTTGATCTAACATTAACATTTTAAATCTATCATTAACCTTGAACTGTCATTATTCAAGGTAACACCACACAATACAAACTGCCCATCATGATTTCAATTCAAATTCAAAATCCCGGCAAGACTCGCAAGCATCAGAAATCGAGTCTCACCGAGCTTCGGAAATCGGAAAAAGGTAATTACACTAACCCTAAGCCTCCATTCCCATACAAGCTGGACATTCCTTGCCTTAGGGTTTCGTTCCTCAGCTCCCACGAGCATCTTTCGTGATCTCGATGCTCCAGCTCTGACCACCCTTCATCAACTTCACTGCCTCAATCAACAGAGAGTTGCCTCTGCCAAACTCCGGCGTCCTCCTCCTCCACGCCATCTTCCCGCGAGCACGATGCTGCTGTAGGACTTTTTCCTCCATCATCATTCACACACCACGCCTCTGATCAACCAACTTCCTCATTGCAAGTATATTTTGTAACCTTCGCTCCGGCCTACCCTTCTCCATCTTCGACTGAACCCCTTATCCCCAACCTATGCTAATCCAGCGATCTCACCACTTCTTAACACCGGGGCTCCATCTTCGACTGAACCCCTTATCCCCAACCTATGCTAATCCAGCGATCTCACCACTTCTTAACACCGGGGCACCATCTTCCTGCGAGCAAGATGCAGCTGTAGGGCTACTTCCTCCATGAACATTGGCATTCCACGCCTCAGATCAACCCACTCCCTCATTTCAGGTCTATCTTTGGGATTCAGGTAAAATTATTTTTGTTCTCTTGGAATCACTCGGCGCATGTATTTTCCTTTCTAAACTGATAAAGCATCGGGCTATTTGCAACTGACTGATAATGATAACTCGCTGATGTAGTAGTGGGCTGATATTGTGCGTGACTAATACTCACGGGTGAGTTGGTCCTTTCCTCGAACACATGACATGCGATTTGCGGAGGCCCGCCCGCAAGCCAACACCAAGCGATGGTTACAATCCGTCGATGAACCTACAGGACCCTGACTTTCGAGGCGGAGATTCGACCGGGTTGTGACTAACCCTACAAGGAATTGCTACCGGACAGCTGCCCCTTCCGACCAATTGGTTGGAGATTGGCGAACACACTCTTCTCACACTGATCAGTTTGTCGCTACCAAACGCACACCGATTTCAATAGCACGCCCAAGAAATAAATTTCAGAAGAATCACACTAATGGAAGAGGGGTGAGAAGCGAAACCCAACCAAGATAGGCACGTAGGGGGGGGGGGGGGGGGGGGGGGGGGATAGCGTTGCACCACCATGAGTCCGACATCGCACCGGTGGGTGAGGAACGCCCATGCTCCAAACCGTAGGAGGACCAAAAAATCCCGTGAGGGAGGGTCGGCTGCTCTCTTGCTCGGTAGAAATAAAGAGAGATTCTTATTTTCATTAGGTCAATCTCTCCTAAAATGAGGCATTTATACTCATACAAGGATCACTCTCAACCTCTCATCAAATCAACTAATCCTAGCCATCCAAGTCCTGTAGCCTAAATTAAAATGCAGGAATTAAAAACCAATCCTTGACCGCCTAACATTTTGGTCGACCGGAACAACTCAAAATGAAATAGAAATGCATATTATATTGTTTGACAAAATAATAATTTGAGTGAATTAAAATATTAACGGATCATGTCGCGATAGGCCCTCCTCGTGTTGGGCCTAAGATTGTAATGGTGTGCCGCCTCCTCTAGTGGTACCGGGTCAGCGTCATCAATCCTCCCTCGCTCAAAAGCACTAATCACCGGTGAGTGATCTAAGCGATAACTGTGTAGCATGTCATCATCAAGACGCTCCATCTCCTCAGTGGTGACCCATGTGGTGTCCGATTCGGGGCGGTCCTTCCAACGAACCAAGTAGCGTTGGACTCCACCATCAGTGGAAGCAATGATTTGGTCATCCAAAATCTGTTCGGGAACAAAAAGAACATTCGGGAACCTAGGAAAAGCATTAGGAACAAGCATAGGAGCACCCGTAATCCCCATAGAAGGCGAGGTTTGAGGTAGCTCCAAGGTAGAAAAATTTGCAGAAGTTGAATCACTCCCCACCCCATGAGAAATGATGTTAGTAGAAGAAGAAGGGGGGCAAAGTAAATCTTGCGGTGTGTCATGAAACAATGTAAGTTCGGAAACATTAAACATGGGGTGTATGCCCCAATCAGTAGGCAAGTCGAGCACGTAAGTGTTGTCACCCAACCTCTTTAAAATCTTAAAAGGGCCCGCTCGCCGGTTGACTAAGTTATCAAGGTGTGCGCCTAGGCGCGCCCGAGGCGTCGGGCGCACCAGGCGCACTCACGGGCGCCTCAAGAGGCCAAAGGCGGGCGAGCCGAGCTAGGCGCACCTAAGGCGCGCCTAGGCGAGCGCCTAACGCTCCCCTAAGGCGTAGCCTAGGTGCGCCTCACCCCCGGACCCGGTTTAAGTTCAATTTAGGGTTTAAATTGAGTGGTTTAAAGGGGGAGCGGCATATTCAGTGGCGTGGGCTCGGTTTAGGGTTCACTCCCTCACGTATTTCTCCCGCAAGTCCTCTCCCTCACGTATCTCTCCCGCAAGCGGCAAGCCTCGCACGCTCTCTCGTTCCTCTCGCGCTCAAGCTATTTCTGGAGGCAATCTCTGTGGTTTTCTATTAGGTATTCTCCATTCCTCTCGTGCTCAAGCTACTTCCTCTCTACTTTTTGGTTCTTCTCCCAATCTCCCGCTAGCATCTTGTTTCAAGGTCCCCAGTTCCCAATCTCCCGCAAGCGGCAAGCTCAGTTCATTGTTTTCTCCTTGGTGTGGATATCTAATTTAATGTTTCACCCAGTTCACTGTTATTTTTATTTTATTTATGTGCACTCATTATTTATGTTGTAAATATAGTTTAGTAGGCTTAAATGGATGCGACTCATGCGAGTAGTTATGGTTCATCCAGTGTACAATCACGGATTGATCCAGGGTGGAAGTATGTTCATCAGATTTCCACGGTCAATAAAAATAATTTAATTTGCAATTTTTGTAAGGTCACAAAGGGTGGCATTTATCGTGCTAAACAACACATTGTTGGGGGATTTAGGAATACTAAAGCTTGTCTCAAATGCCCACCACATGTACGCACCGAAATACAAGAATTTATGGAAAAAAAATGAGTGCAAGCAACACAGAACAACAAGCATTCCCTGACTTTGCAGATATAGATACTTTTGGAAGTGATAAAGAGATGGACGACAACAACGAATGGTTGATGGGAAGAATGGAGGAAGACGATGATGCTGAACATGATGAAGAATTGTGTTATGGGCCGGGCCCCGGGGCTCTGGGCTTTATCATCCGCTCCCGCCCCCAGGGTTTTGTCCCTCCCATAACAGGCCCGCGGGCCATACACCCCAACCCCTTTCGGCACGTGTTCTCGGCACCGCGGGTTGTTGAGGCGGGGGCTTGATCCCCCGACCTCCTTGATATGAGCCCTTAACGCCAGCTCATATCATCCAACTGCACCGCGGTGCAGTTGGATGATATGAGCTGGCGTTAAGGGCTCATATCAAGGAGGTCGGGGGATCAAGCCCCCGCCTCAACAACCCGCGGTGCCGAGAACATGTGCCGAAAGGGGTTGGGGTGTATGGCCCGCGGGCCTGTTATGGGAGGGACAAAACCCTGGGGGCGGGAGCGGATGATAAAGCCCAGAGTCCCAGAGCCCCGGGGCCCGACCCATAACATAAAAGTGCATAACAGGCCCGCGGGCCATACACCCCAACCCCTTTCGGCACGTGTTCTCGGCACCGCGGGTTGTTGAGGCGGGGGCTTGATCCCCCGACCTCCTTGATATGAGCCCGGCGGGAAGGAGGTTGGCGGACAACCGTACTCTTCCCGCGCTCGCCGAGCTGCTACAGCAAGTCCACGCCGGACTTCTGTCGGGTGCATGGACCGCCAACAACGATCTCATCCTCTACCACGGCCGCGTATATCTACCGCCGGACTCCCCACACATCCCCGTCATCCTACAAGACATACATGACCGCGCTCACGAAGGAATCCACAAGACCCTCCACCGGATCCGGGCAGAATTTTTTTGGAAGGGGCTCCGCTGCACCGTACAGGAGTTCATCGGTCGGTGCACCACATGTCAACAACAAAAGGCGGCCAACCTCTTTCCCGCCGGGCTACTCCAACCGCTACCGGTCCCCACGCAAATCTGGGCCGACATCTCCATGGATTTCGTGGAAGGGCTCCCGCGCAGCAAGGGCAAAAACGTCTTGATGGTGGTGGTCGACCGCTTCTCCAAAGGAGCGCATTTCCTCCCACTTGCTCGCCCCCTCCTCGCTGAACGAGTCGCACACCTATTCTTCACCGAAATCTTCCGACTACATGGATTACCGGAGAGCATTGTCTCCGATCGGGACAAAGTCTTCACTAGTCATTTTTGGAAGGAGCTCTTCGCCTTGAGCGGCACGACCCTGGCCTTCTCTTCAGCCTACCATCCCCAATCGGACGGCCAGACGGAAGTCGTCAACCGCACCGTGGAAATGTATCTCCGCTGCCTCACGGGGGATCACCCGAAGGATTGGGTCGCATGGCTACCTTGGATCGAATATTGCTATAACACTTCGTATCATTCGGCGTTACAAACCACACCATTCAAGTTGATTTATGGTCGCGAGCCACCTAAGCTGCTTACCTACGAACCGGGACGCGCCTCGCTAACCCCGGTGGACCGAAAGCTCGCGGACCGCGATCGCATCCTATCCACGGCCCGGGATCATCTAGCCCGCGCCCAACATCGCATGGAGACCACCTACAATCGCGGCCACCGGGATGTCACCTTCGCCGCCCAGGAATGGGTGTGGCTCAAACGCCGCCCCTATCGCCAACACACTTTGCGGCCGACGACCGCACCCAACAAACTAAGCCCACGTTTCTACGGGCCATTTCAAATCCTTCGACGCATTGGCGAGGTCGCCTACCAGCTCGCCCTTCCGCCAGAAGCGCGCATCCACGATGTATTTCATGTCTCGCAGCTCAAGCGCTTCATTGGCGAACCACCCGACTCACCGATCGTGGCGTTACCTCCTCAGCTTGAGGACAAGCTGTCTTCCGACGGGGAAGGTGATGTTACGCCACCAACCGCAACACTCGTGCCGGATCCACATTGGGGGCGCACATACCACCGACGAGGACAACAAGGAGCGACATCGAGCAGCGCGCCGGCATGAGGATCCTTCTCAACTCCCCATGCTTATCTTGTCATAATTTTATAAGATTTGGTTTGTTTTCTTTTGCTTTATTTGGGGCCCACTTGTTAAGCCCAAAGTGGGGGGCAATCTTTTAAGAACTCTATTTATATGTGGTCATGATGGTTGGAAAGGGCAGGCAAGAAGAAATCCTACTTTCTCTCATCCTCTCTCTCTCTCTCTCTCTGACCCTTTCGTCTTCCCTCTCCTCTCTCTCTCTCTCTCTCTCTCTCTCTCTCTCTCTCTCTCTCTCTCTCTCTCTCTCTCTCTCTCTCTCTCTCTCTCTCCTTCCCTCTTCCTCCCTCTTCCACCGCAAGCTGGAGAAATTCCCGCCGGACCGCCGGATCACCCGCTCCTCCTCGCTAGCCCGTAACAAATTGGTTTATGATGATTTATTGACTTGGGGTGCAGTTGCTAGGGCCACTGGAGTAGAAGAGGACATCTATCAAACACGCTTATCCAAAGGCAAGGATGTGACCCAAACAAGTACAAGGATAGTTGAAAAGGGGAGCACATCTAGGAGGAGGGCTCCTACTCAAATAAACCTTAAAGATGATGTCGATGAAGACGAGTCTGAGTACACTGAAGAAGAAGAAGAAGATTATAGTGAAGAAGATGAAGACATAATTTATTCAGAAGAGGAGTAGATAGTGACTTCTTTGATTTCATTATGGTTTTGGATGATGTTAGATTGCGATAACTTATTGGTTTTGGATGATGTTCATTACTTTTTTTTATTTCATTATGGTTTTGATTTCATTATGGTTTTTTATTTCATTATGGTTTTGGATGATGTTTGATTTCATTATGGTCTAATCTCCAGAAATTCATTTCTAATTATTTTGCAAGATCAGTAGCTAGTACTTTTGTTAAGGCAATGACATTGTTATCAAGATGCACATATGCAACATATGAAGTATCAGGTATGCATAATTTAATATTCTTTTTTTTTCTGTGAGTTGCACTTAATGAGTTAAATAGTCTTTAATTTTCTTATAATATAAGTATATAACATGGTTAGACTTAAACATGCATGTGAAGTCACGTGCCTGCAAATATGCACAATTTGGTCTTTTGTTTTCTAAATGACCAAATATCTCCTTCTTTTACCTAGAAAGTAAGTATAAGTTTGTTTGATGTTTTTGTTAATCTTAGGGATGTCTTTCTTTACTTTTTTGGGTCTCACATGCGTCAGACGCGCGTCTGCGCCTTGCGCTTAGGCTCCAGGACCCATTTGCGCCTCAGTGCGCCTTGCGCCTTTGATTTAACAAAAACCCTAATTTCTTTGCGGCACCAGTGGGTAACCGTTCATGGATTAGTTTAACCAAGACAGAATCTCCAACACAAAAATTTTGAACCCGCTTGCGCACATTCTCTTGCGATTGGCACTCATCGTATTTAGTTGTTAACCGTTGACGGATCTCTTGGTGCAACGCATGTACGTGATGAGCAAAGTCATGTGCAAATTGGCTTGATTTATATGCTGGAGGCAATGGAATCAAGTCAAGAGGCACACGTGAGTTGTAACCATGCACAATTTCGTTAGGCGAAAGACCCGTGAAGCGATTTTTAGAATTATTATAAGTGTTAGAGAAATTAATGTAAAAAGGCCCACTTATGAGGCCCATTTGTTCTTATTCTTGTTTAGTCCCACATCTTAGGATTGGAGTGTCTAGCCTCATTCCCCTCCTATATATTTGTATTCATACTTGTAATTATTGACAAAAGGGAATATATATACAAGATTGTCTCCTTTTCTACATGGTATCAGAGCAGGTTCCATTCTGAAACCGCGTCCCCCCTCCTTTTTTTTAACTTGCCCCCTGTGTGCGGGCTTCGACGGTCTCCTGCTTTGAGAGGGAGGTTCCTCCTTTTTTTTCTAACCGCTTCCTAGCGGTCTCACTCCCTCCTGCTCGCCCCCCCTCCCCGCCTCTTCTTCCTCTCCTCTCCTCGGCTTTTATAGCCTTCTCCCTCTGGCGCGTGGGACCCACTCCCTTCTGCTCGCCGATCGTAGCTCGCGCGGTCTCCTCCTCCTTCTCTGTCGTGCTTCCTATTCTCGCGATGTCTATCCGCAACCCTTGCTCCTCCTGCTCGAAGCAGCGGTCTGCCCGTTTTGCGATCTGCTGACCTCATCAAGCGGCCTTGCGCTCTACCCGCTCTCCCGCGAGCTCTCTGTGTCGTGCGGTCTTTCTCTCCAGCGAACTCTCCGGTCCAGCGGTCTCTCAAGCCGTGCGGTCCCTGCTCACCTGCTCATCAGCGGTCTCCAGCGGTCTCATCAAGTCGTGCGGTCTCTGCTCGCCTTCTCCAGCGGTTTCTCTCAAGCCGTGCTCTTCAGCGGCCTCCAGCAGTCCAGCAAACTCTCCAGCGGCTCGCTCTCCTGCTCGCCTCTCCAATCCGCTATTCAGGCCACCAGGCAGCTTGCCGCCCGTGATCGCGGCCAGGCCGCACGGACTGCCTACTGCTCCGCTAGCGCGGCCTCTCCTGCTCAAATCGCTGCCCAAACCGCGCGATCCCTTACTTTGCTGCTCCGACCGGCTCTATGGGTTCCTCGGTCAATTCATCTGAATTGCCTTCTGCCGCCAGCCCGCCTGTGATCGCTAATCCTCCTGAAATCTGTGATGAGCTACGGATCACTACTATTTCCCTATCTGGAAAGAAAAATTTTGTGTCGTGGGTGCACTCTGTTCGCCGGGTCCTTCAGGCAAAAGGGCTCTTACCTCATCTCACGCAGACACCTCCCTCCCCTACTACCGACGATTGGCTGCGGAATGACGGTAGAGTTCAGACATGACTTCTAAACTCTATGGATGGCGAACCTTACCAAATGGCCATGCGAGACGTCCAAGGGCATGTGGGATGAGCTTCACTCCTTGTACTCGGGCAAGGACAGCCTTCAACACCTCTATGACATTATTACTGATCTCCAGGCCCTGGACACGGGCGGGGCTGCGGACATGACCTCCTTTGTTGCTCGTGCTAAGGGTCTTACTGAAGCATGGATCCAGCATCAGCCATCTACCACTGATCTCGCGACTCAACGGACTCAGAAGGAAGCCGTTTGTATTGCTATGATGATGGCCCGTGTTCCTCCTCATCTGCATAGTGTTCGAGCTCAGATACTCTCCTCCACTACCACCCCCTCCCTCCATGATGTTTGCTCTATGTTACTCAGGGTAACTCCTCCATCTGAGACTCCCAAAGGTTTTTCTCCGGTTCTTCTTCAACAACCTCTCCTGCCAACTCCTCCTCCTGGTCGTGGCCCTTCCACCAGGGGAGGACGCCACCCGTCTCGGGGACGAGGACGTGGTGGTCGCCCTTCTTTGAAGTGTGCTTACTGCTCTCGTGAGGGTCATCTAGAAGCTACATGCTACCGTAAGCATGGCTTACCTCCGCATCTGGCCGCCTCCGCTACTCCAGTTCCTTTTGATGCCCCTGACACTTCCACCCTTGGTGCTCCTACTCGCCAGGAATATGAAGACCTTCGCACTCAGTTCCAGCAGCTCCAAGGCAGTATTAATAGGCCATCTGGCTCGGTTGCCTCTTTCTCTACTCAAGGTATATCCTGTCTTTCTTACCGTTCTCACTGGATCGTTGACTCTGGAGTAACTCATCATATAGCATCTCACCAACCGCCTCGGTATTCGACAACCTCTCACCCGCCATCTATTATTGTTGCTAATGGCGACACTACCCCGGTCTCTGGTGCTGCTGATCTCCGCCTCACTCCTACCTTGCTACTCTCCTCAGTTCTTCATGTTCCGGGCTCCTCGTTTAACTTGCTTTCTGTTAGCCAGTTAACACGGGATCTTGATTGTTGCATAACCTTTTCTCCTTCATCCTTTGTTTTGCAGGATCGTCGTACACGGAATACCATTGGTAGCGGACGGCTGACGAATGGGCTATATCTCTTGGATCTCCCACCTATCAGTCTTTCTTCCATCTCCACTTCTGACTGGCATCGTCGTCTTGGGCATGCTCCCCTTCCGGTTCTCAAGAAAGCTCTTCCTGGTGTTTCACTCCAAGAGTTCACTTGTGAATTGTGTATCTACGGCAAGCAACATCGTGTTTCTTTCTCTCCTTCTTGTACCCAGAGTGATACTCCGTTATCTTTAGTTCATTCTGATGTATGAGGTTCATATAGGATCCCCAGTGTATTTGGGCATCGTTACTTTATCACTTTTATTGATGACTACTCGCGTGTTACTTGGCTTTATTTTCTTCATGATTGCACTGAGATAACTTCTGTGTTTCGTGCATTTATATCTGAAACACGTACGCAGTTCTCGATGCCTCTTAAAATCCTTCGCACCGATAATGCCCGCGAGTACACAAGTCGGTCCTTCTCCGCTCTGTGCTCTGAGTTTGGTGTTATTCACCAAACCTCCTGTGCCTACACACCTCAACAAAATGGCGTGGCCGAACGGAAAAATCGACATCTTCTCGATACCGCTCGGTCCCTCATGTTCCAAATGCAGGTCCCAATAGAATTTTGGCACTTTGCGATTGCAACTGCTTGTCACCTCATCAATCCCATGCCTTCATCCTTCTCAGCTTTGCCACTCCTCTAAGCCTTCTTCTTCCATCCACTACTCCTTTCCCCCTCACACCCCGAGTTTTTGGGTGTGTTTGTTATGTTCACAACCTCGGTCCGCCAGCAGACAAACTTGCTGCTCGTGCTACCAGACAGATGTTTGTTGGCTACTGTCGAACTCAGAAGGGCTATGTGTGTTTTATTCCCCTACAACAGGAAAAGTGACTGTCTCGACCGATGTCACCTTTTATGAAGATCAGCCGTTCCACCTATCCTCCTCTTCCCAATCCATACCTTCTACTATTACTCATCCTATCGTTCCAGTCACGCCTTCCTCTCCACCGTCACCTCCATCCCCGCCTTTGATCCATCCGCCCATTCGCTACGTCTATTCTCGCCGTAAATCCAAGGATATTTCTCTACCGGAGCCGTCTGCTACAGATGACACACCGCCCGCGGTTGATCCAGCATCTTCCTCTACGGCTCATCCTATGGCTAGCTATGTGTCTCTACACCGGCTTTCTCCACCCCTCCACCAGTTTGCTACTTCTCTTTCCTCCATATCTATTCCTAACTCTGTGCAGGAGGCGCTTCAGCATCCGGGTGGCGGGCAGCTTTGGAAGAGGAGATGACTGCCCTCTGGGCTAATCAAACCTAGGAACTGGTTCCCCTTCCTCCAGGTCAACACCGTGTTAGTTGCAAATGGGTCTTTGCAGTCAAACAGAATGCGGATGGGACTGTTGATCGTTTAAAAGCCCGTCTCGTGGCCCGGGGCTTCACTCAGCAACAAGGCTTGGATTATGAGGAAACTTTTTCTCCAGTAGCAAAACTCAACACTGTTCGTGTTCTTATCTCCGTTGCTGTGCACCGGCGCTGGCCCCTTCTTCAGCTCGATATTAAGAATGCATTCCTTAACGGCGATCTGAAGGAAACTCTCTTTATGTGCCAACCTCCCGGGTTTGAGACCACGGGGGAGTCTCGTGCAGTTCACGTTTGCCGCCTTCTAAAGGCTCTTTATGGTCTCAAACAGTCACCACGAGCTTGGTTCGATAAGTTCTGCAAGGTTCTCTTAGCACTTGGGTTTACTCGGAGCTCCGCCGACTTCTCTCTATTCACCAAGCATGGACCAACTGACACTATAATCCTTCTTGTCTACGTTGATGATATCCTGATTACTGACGATGACCTCTCTGGGATACAACAGCTCAAGGAACATCTGAACTCGGCCTTCCAGACCAAGGATCTTGGAAATCTTAGATACTTCCTTGGGATTGAAGTCGCACGACGACCTGATGGGTTGGTTATGTCCCAACGAAAGTACTGCATCGACTTACTTCATGAAGCAGGATACTCCAGGTGCAAACCTGCGGATACTCCTATGGATGCTAATCAGAAATTGTATGCTGCTGGGTCTGATTCTGACCAGCTCCCTGAGAATCCAGAATACTACCGACGATTGATTGGGAAACTGATCTACCTAACGGTTACTCGACCGGATATCTCGTTTGTTGTTGGTGTTGTGTGTCGCTTCATGCATACTCCGCGCACTTCTCACCTTCAAGCTGTTGAGCGTATTCTCAGATATCTAAAGACCGCTTCAGGACAAGGCCTTGTCTACAAACCATCCAACTTACCATCTCTTCTTACTTACTCGGATGCTGACTTTGCCGGGTCACCTGATGATAGGCGTTCCACGACTGGCTTTTGCACTTACTTTGGCGGACACCTCATAACATGACGAAGCAAGAAACAGACTGTGGTCGCCCGCTCCTCGGCTGAGTCTGAATACAGGGCTATGGCTGCTGTTGTGTCAGAATTAACATGGCTTGAGAGCCTTCTTGGTGACTTGGGTGTTAGACTCCCTTCTCCGACAACACTTCGGTGCGACAGTCAGGCTGCAATTCATATAGCCAATAATCCAGTTTTCCATGAGCGAACAAAGCATATTGAGGTTGACTGTCACTTCATCAGAGAAAAGGTTCAAGCGAAGAAGGTAGAATTGGAGCCTGTTCCTGCTGCGAGACAAATTGCTGACATCCTAACAAAAGCTCTTCCTCGGCCACTATATCTCCAGTTCTTATCCAAGCTGGGTGCCTACGATTTGTACGCTCCAGCTTGCGGGGGAGTGTTAGAGAAATTAATGTAAAAAGACCCACTTATGAGGCCCATTTGTTCTTATTCTTGTTTAGTCCCACATCTTAGGATTGGAGTGTCTAGCCTCATTCCCCTCCTATATATTTGTATTCATACTTGTAATTATTGACAAGAGGGAATATATATACAAGATTGTCTCCTTTTCTACAATAAGCAAGTTGGGCATGGGGAAGAATAAGATCTCAAGTCCCCTTGTGGTCGCCCACTAAACAACGCAACAAATTGCCCAAACTTCTATTTACCACTTCAGTTTGGCCATCCGTTTGAGGGTGGTAAGTCGCAGAAAATAGAAGTTTGGTTCCAACTAACATCCATAAGATTTTCCAAAAATAGAAGGTGAATTTAACATCTCTATTCGAGACGATAATTTTTTTTGGTAGCCCTCTATGGCTAACTACCTCTTTAAAATAAATTTTGGCAATATGAGAAGCATCTTTTGTGCGGTTGCATGCAATAAAATATGCTATTTTGGAAAAACGGTCTACCACTGCTAAAATTGAATCGTGTCGGCGAAGGGAAGGAGGAAGACCCAAAATGAAATCCATACTAACGTCCTCCCATGGCATGGACGGTATGGGAAGTGGAGTATATAAGCCAGTGTTTTGCTTGCTACCCTTAGCAAGTTGACATTTGTTACAACTATGCACTATTTGGTTAGCCATCTTTTTAAAACCGGGCCAAAAGAATTTGTCTTCTACCAAAGTAATAGTTTTGTTGCGGCCGAAGTGTCCCCCTAACTCCCAAATAATGAAGCGTCGAAGGGAGGAGTTTGGAATGCACAACTTAGACTCCTAAAATAAATACCCATCACGGAGGAAGTATTCAGAAATAGTGTATGGGGAATTTTTCTGAAGGGTGAGGTAGATATCCTTGAAATCTTTGCAGTCGCCGTACTCGTGTTTGACGCGTTCAAACCCGAGGACCTTAACATCGGGAGTGGATAAAAGTAAGGTAACTCGACTTAACGCATCGACGACGCGATTGTGCTTTCCCTTGCAATGTTTTATCACAAAAGTATATTCCTGTAGGAAGGAACCCCATTTGGCTTGGCGTGGACTAAGATTTTGTTGGGAATTGATATAGCGTAGAGCTTCATGATCCGAGAGGAGGATGAACTCCTTGGGTAAAAGGTAATGGCGCCAATGGCGTAAGCTTTGAATAAGAGCGTAAAATTCACGTTCATAATTTGAATAATTAAGCTCAGGCCCACTTAACTTCTCATTAAAAAAACCAACCGGGTGTCCCTCTTGCCTTAAAATGCCGCTTATTCCCGCACCCCAGGTTAACTACCTCTTTAAAAATCTTTATCACAAGAAACTTCAAAAATCTTGTGGTACCGGGTCGGCACCATCACTCGCTCTCTGGTAGATTAAGCTCCCTTGCAGAAAAGAGAAGACAGAATAGTGCTCGTGTGATATATACTGGTTTTAATAAAAAACATTGCACTGTAATTTTTTTTGGTTGCATAATTTTAGAGTAATTGACACTTTGCACCCCCGAATTATAGGTTTTTGACACTTTGCACTATGAATTGTTAAATTTGGCATTTTGCATCCCTCAATTACCTTCAGGCTGACACTTTGCACCCTTGGCTTAAATTTTTGGGGTATTTTCGTCCTTAGCATTTTTAAATCCAGCCGATTGTGATCTGAACCCTAAAAACCCAATGATCCTGTGCTTGTCGAATGGTGGAGGCAGAGCAGCCGCCGGCATGATCACCTCAATCTACTCCACTCGCCTGGGCGAAATTGCACTATCCTGGAGTCGGACTGGTTTTCCGTCTTGATTTGATTTCATGTTCTTTTACCATTTTAGTTAATACTTTTCTAAGCTTTTGAGAGGATTTGATTGGATTTTTTCATCTCCTGTGATTCTTACACTTCTTACACTGAGAAAGGCAACCATTTCCTCATGTCTGATAATCCCTCCTACCGCCCGTCCTCTTCTGCGAAGCATGCAAATCCTTTCTCATCTCTATTTTCATCTCCAAAGTTTTTCATGGGGTTCTCTGCAGAGAGCTCGGAATCCGAGGCATCCTTGAGCCCAACATCTATTCTAGAGACCAAGCCCTTCTCCGCCATTGCCAACCCTTTCTTCATCGAGAAAAGCCACAAAAAGCCTTTCTGGGCAATGGAGACCAAGCCCTTCTCGCGGCCCTTCGCTAGAGCCTTTCCGTCGCCAAGTCCTTGTTGCCTCTGTTTGACGTTCTCCTTAATTTCTGATTAAAAAAACAATTTTACGGTTAAGGAGATAGGCGCATGGAGAGGGACAAACAGAGACAAGCTCGGTTGCGTTGGGGAAGGAAGAAGTGGTTGGGAATCGCAAGATCGACGCCCATGGAACCGGCGTCCTGGAACCGGCGTCCTGGAACCAGCTCTCGGTCGGCGTCGGAGAAGGATGAAGTCACAGGTTTAGCTACTCGTTGAGGATGGAAGGGGACAAGCTCGACGGTGTTGGTTCTCGACAGTGAAGAAGCTTGGTCGCCGACAGATTCATTCAGGATCAGGATGGATAGGTAATGTATGGACTAAAATACCCTTGTTATTTGTACCACAGGGTGCAATGTGCCAGCATTCCTCTAATTAGGGGGTGTTGCTACTGTCACGCACGTATTTTATAGCATGTTTTATTTCTATTGCTTCTGGTTATTGTTATGTGAGCCCCCCTCCCTATATAAGGAGGTGGTATGAGAGTATGTTGTCATTTTTGAAGTATTAGGATTTTGGCTCTCTTTGGAGAGAAGAATTATAGGAGGACCCAACCTCCATAATCTTGGCCGAGCTTGCTCCGGATTTGTATCTGTGTGCTTTCGAGTTAATGCAATTGTCCAAGCAATTTCATGTTCGTATCATTGGCCCGACCCTGCCGATCCCGCTTGTATAGTGCCGCCGGGTTCGTCCGCGATTTCTTCGTCGGCATCAGCGCTTGCCCCACCGCCTTCTCGCCGTCTCCCCGCGTCAACCTAGCCCAGCCGACGACGTCGTTCAGGTTCCCCTTCGCTGCTGTGCCCTAGCCGCCCCCGTCGTCCGCCCGGGCCGTCGCTAACATCGAGCGCAACGACAACCGAGCGCCGCGATCGTCACCTCCGCCGCTCCGCTCTCAATCATCTACAGCGCCAGCGCCATTCCTCCGCCAGTCCAGGTCCTTTCCGCCTCCGCCTGCTCTTCCGGCCTTCTCCTGCCGTATCCACCAGTCCGGGTCCTTTCCGGCACTCTCCTGCCAACCTCCAGCTTGGCGCAATCGTCTTCATATGCCAAAAAGCCTAATGGAACCCCGCGTGGAAGCCCTCGAACACAATCTCACCGCCATCAACTCTCGTCTCGACGCTCAGGTCGAGCAACTCACGGCGATTATGGCTATGCTCCAAAACTTGCAAACCGGCCAGCACTCCGGTCCTCCTCATGCGGCCTCTGCCTTGGGGTCCCCCAGCACATTGGGCCCAGCAGCTTCCGCACTGCCATATTTTCCTCCACAGCTCCCACGCCTCGACATCCCCACATTCCACGGGATTGACCCCCTGGGGTGGATTGCCCGCGCCGAACAGTTTTTTGACATTCACCGGATCCCACTGGCGCAGCAGGTCTCCACAGCAATTGTTGGCATGGAAGGGTCCACCCTCCACTGGGCCCGCTGGCTCCGCCAGTCCTCCTCCGACCTCACCTACACAACTCTTACGGAGGCCCTCATTCAGCGCTTTGATCACCGCTACTCCGGTTCCATGATCGAGCGCCTGTGCGGAGTCCGTCAGACCGGCTCCATTGATTCGTACGTGGACTCCTTTATCGAGCTGGTCACCCATGTTCCAGGTCTTCCACCCGACCATTACTTGGCCTACTTCATGCACGGCCTACAACCCCATCTCCGAGCCCGCCTCCGCACCCTTCAACCATTAACTGTTCACCAAGCCATGCACCTCTCTCCACTCGTGGAGGCCGAATTCCTCGCGCTGTCCGGGGACCCTACGTCCTTTTTGCCTCCCGTCAAACCTTCCTACCAACCATAATTTTTGCCCCCGCCTAAACAACCACCACCGCCACCCCCTCTACCTCCCCCACCCATGATGGGCCCACGCAACAACCGTCCTTTCCCTACTCACCGCCTGTCCAACCAAGAGTACAATGACTTACGGAGTAGGGGTTTGTGCTTCCATTGCAAACAACCCTACTTGCCTACTCCTGATTGCCCGATGAAGGAGTTCCGCCCTCTCACCGGAGAGGACGCAAGAGAAATCGGGCCACCTGACTTTGATGCTCTTATGATCACGGATGTATCGCCGGACGGCGCTCCGGGCACATCTACGACTACCCACCCGCGGACCTTTCATTACTAGCCGGAGGGCGGAACTCCGACCTTGAGGGCAAGGTCGATTTTTTGGCGGGGTGTATTGTTACGCTCACGCACGTATTTTATGGCATGTTTTATGTCTATTGCTTATGGTTATTGTTATGTGAGCCCCCTCCCTATATAAGGAGGTGGTATGAGAGTATGTTGTCATTTTTGAAGTATTAGGGTTTTGGCTCTCTTTGGAGAGAAGGATTGTAGGAGGGCCCATCCTCCATAAATTTGGCCGGAGCTTGCTCCGGATTTGTATCTGTGTGCTTTCGAGTTAATGCAATTGTCCAAGCAATTTCATGTTCGTATCAGGTGCATTGTGCCAAATTTAATAATTTGGGGTGAATTGTGCCAAAACCCGGTAATTCCAGGGTGCAAAGTGTCAATCACCCATAATTTTATTTAGATTTACTTTGACTGCTTTCTTCTTTTGATGGTTGCTTCATGCACTCCATATGGAGATATATTTTTGTGTGTTTCCTTTTTCAGTATCATTTTTCTCATTCAAACATGATTTTACAGTTGTAGTCAACTCTGGTTTAAATATTTATTTTCCAATAGCAAACATTTACCGGAATCCGGATAAGATCGTGCATATTTTTTGTTGCAACTAATAATCTGTTACCGACATCCAAGCTGACGAGCCGGAATGGCAGGTGTATTCGAGGAAGGCTCGCGCGCGACCAACTATTAACACTGAAGCGAGCGGTTCGGCGAGGACCGTCTGACGTGGCCGACCAGCCCATGCGTTTTGTTGGAGTTTAATTATTTGTTTATGTCTTTTTATTATGAACTTGAGTAGTGGTGGGTTCCCCCTATATAAGGGATCACCTTAGGGTTTGGTATTATCTTTTGATCAATCCATTTAGAAGGGGCTGCTCCCCTTGTCTTCTCCTTCTCTCTCTATCTCTCTCTATCTCTCTCCCTCTCTTTCTCTATCTCTCTATCTCTCTCCCTCGCCCGATTGCCCTCCCGCCTACCGTCGCCGCTGTCGCCCAGCGTCAGCTATCAAGGATCCCCGCCGCTATCGCCCGCACTGTCGCCCGGCGCCAGCTCGTCCGCTATCCAGTTCGCTGTCGCCGACCGCTATTGGTGATCCGATACCCGCAGCGGTATCATTGGTCCGACCTGCCAACTCCGCCCGCGTCTCCTCCGCCGCCGGAAACCCTAATGGCCCCCAACACTCGTCTTCACCCCGCCGACTCCTCCGCCGCCGACGATGCCTCCTCCCTCGCGGCCAACGTCGCGATCCAGGGCTCGCAGATCTCCAAGCTCGAATCGATGATGGAGGCCGTCTTAGCAACTCAATCCTCCATCATCCTGCGCCTCGACGCCCTGCAACCGCCGTCGGGCACGCCGCCGCCAGCAGTCACCACGGCGGACGCGGCCTCGCTGCTTGGCACCCCCCCTTCCCCGTTCGCGACAGGCGCCCGTGCGTCGGCGGCGTCCCAGCCGTGCCCAGTTATTCCGCCAATTCCTGTCACTTGCCCCACATTCGCAATGGATGTTCCACCCTTCGCCGGGGCGGACCCTATGGGATGGGTTGCCCGTGCGGAGCAATACTTCGACCTCAATGACACTCCCCCGGCGGATCGAGTCGGCACCGCTATGGTCGGCATGGATGCCTCGGCCCTCCATTGGGCACGTTGGCTGCGCCAAGTGCAACCCCTCATTCTGTGGCATGAATTCAAACAAGAAATGATTAGCCGGTACGATTCCCGCTACACCGGCTCCGCTATCGAGCGGCTTTGCTCCGCCCGGCAATCAACCACGGTGGACGCATACATCGATGAGTTCGTCGCTCTCGTCACACAAGTCCCCGGCCTCCCGCCCGACCACTACCTGGGATTTTTTCTGCAAGGCCTCCTTCCCAATATCCGCTCGATCATTCGCACTCATCACCCACGCACGGTCTCAGAAGCATTGGAACTTGCCCGTGCGGTTGAGGCGGACATCGGCCCCCGGCACGCCGGCCCACAACCTCTCCGTCACCACCCCGTGCGGGATACCGGCCCTCGGCCGGCCCCCGCGCCACACCCTCGGCCGGCTCGTCCGGACGGTCCCAACCGCCTCTCCACCGTGGACTACAACGACCTTCGGCGCCGCGGATTATGCTTCCGCTGCCGCCAACCCTACTCGCCTCAGCATGTTTGCCCTGTCAAGGAATTCCACGCTATCTTCAGCGACGGCGAAGGGTACGCCACCGCCGAGGATTTGCCACCGTTGGAGGCCCCACCCGACCTTCCACCCGCCGACCTCGAGGACGCCCCTCTCAACTTGTTAGAACTTCCATTCTACTCCGTCGGGGGATTGACAGGACCCCGCACCATGAAGTTGGCCGGCGAACTCCGCAACCGCCCCGTCATCGTGATGGTGGACAGTGGGGCCAGTCACAATTTCATGTCCGCCCATTTGGCGCAGGAGCTCGCCCTACCGGTTGATCCGTCACCAAACTTTTCGGTGTGCCGTGGCGATGGCCGCCGCCGACCGACCTTGGGCCAGTGCAAGGAGGTGTCCATGACAGTGGGCTCGTGCCGGGTCACGGCTGATTTCTACATGTTTGAGTTGGGTGGCCTCGACGCTATACTCGGCGTTGCGTGGCTCGAGACCCTTGGAGACGTTCGGGTAAATTGGGCTTCGATGACCATGATATTTCAACAGCAGGGCCGACAATGTCGCTTGGTGGGCGACCCTACTCTCCTCCGCTCACCGCTGTCCTACCGGGCTATGACCCGAGTCGCCGACGTGGATTTCTCGGCCTGGCTGTGGCCCCTTCAGGCGACCCCTTCCGAGGCGGCCGCACCCATCCAGGCGGACATGGGCGCCATCCTTGCGGATTTCGAGGACATCTTCACCGCCCCCTCGGGTCTTCCACCTCCCCGACCGACTGATCATGCTATCATTCTTCATCCGGGATCTTCTGCGGTGTCCGTGAGACCATACCGTTACGGGCACGCCCAAAAGGACGAGATCGAAAGACTTGTTCGCGAGATGTTGTTAGGAGGCATCATCCGACCCAGTGCTAGCCCTTTTTCCAGCCCGGTGCTACTCGTCCGCAAGAAAGATGACAGCTGGAGATTCTGCGTGGACTACCGGGAGCTCAACAAGGCCACGGTACCGGATAAATATCCTATACCGGTAATTCAGGAGCTCTTGGACGAGCTACATGGCGCGACTTGCTTCACCAAACTGGACCTCCGGGCCGGCTATCATCAAATTCGGGTTCGGCCGGAAGGCGTGCCCAAGACGGCCTTCAGGACGCACGATGGGCATTTCGAGTTTCTGGTCATGCCCTTTGGGCTCACCAACGCCCCCGCGACATTCCAAGCCACCATGAATGAGATCTTCCGCCCCGTTCTGCGTAAGCATGTTCTGGTTTTTTTTATGATATCCTTGTCTTCAGTCCCACTTGGCAGGACCACCTCCGTCACGTTCGGGAGACGTTCGCCACTCTCCGCGTACATCAGCTCACGGTCAACCGCAAGAAGTGCACCTTCGGCACCGCTACTGTCAGCTACTTGGGCCATACAATCTCGGCCCACGGCGTGGCCATGGACGAAGACAAAATTCAGGCGGTGCTGCGGTGGCCAACTCCCGCCTCCCTACACGACGTCCGGGCCTTCCTCGGCCTGACAGGGTACTACCGACGCTTCATCAGCAATTACGGCGGCTTGGCCCGTCCCCTCACGCAGCTGCTAAAGAAATCCGAGGAGGGACCTTTCACTTGGCCGCCGGCGGCCATGGAGGCCTTCACAGCGCTCCAAACGGCCTTGATCCATGGCCCAGTTTTGGCCATGCCGGACTTCCACCAAACATTCATCGTCGAGTGCGATGCCTCGGGCACAGGCGTCGGCGCCGTCTTGATGCAGGCCGGCCGGCCAATTGCCTTCTATAGTCGTGCGTTCTCCAATGCGGTGCGCAGCCGCTTGGCGTACGAAAACGAACTCATGGCGCTAGTTTTGGCGGTCCAACATTGGCGGCCGTATCTCCTGGGGCGCCCCTTCATCATCCGTACCGATCACCACAGCCTCCGTTACCTTCTTCAGCAAAAGATAGCCACGCCAACGCAGCAGGTTTGGGTTGCCAAGTTGCTTGGCTATGATTTCACCGTGGAGTTCCGTCCAGGCAAGACCAATCGGGCGGCCGACGCGCTTTCCCGCCGCCCGCACGCGCTAGAATTAACCGCCATCTCCCGGCCGGTGTGGGACGACGTCGCGGTCATTCAACACGAGGTGGACCGGGACCCGCAACTTCAAGACATTCGGGCCGCATTGCTGACCGACCCTGCCTCCAGACCGTCGTTTACTCTGATAGGGGGCTGCCTCTTTCATCGGGACCGCCTCGTCTTGTCTGCTTCCTCGACGATGATCCCGGCTTTGCTTGCTGAGTTCCACTCCACCCCTGCAGGCGGCCACGCGGGCGCTTATCGGACATACCGTCGGTTGGCGGCCTCGCTTTTCTGTCCTCACATGCTTCGACAGGTGAAAGCATTCGTAGCGGCTTGCCTTCCATGTCAGAAGGCCAAATACGAGACAATGTTCCCCGGCGGCCTCCTGCAGCCCCTACCGGTTCTGGAACGTATTTGGGAGGACATAGCTATGGACTTCATCACCCGGTTGCCCCGCTCCAACGGCTTCGACTGCATATTGGTGGTCGTAGACCGCCTCACTAAGTACGCACACTTCATTCCGCTCCGCCATCCCTACACGGCTGCATCTGTGGCAGACTGCTTCATCGCGGAGATAGTCCGTCTTCATGGGTTTCCCCGTTCGATCGTTAGCGATCGGGACCCACTTTTTCTCAGTGGCTTCTGGACCGAACTATTCCGTCTGCAGGGAACCCAACTCCGGATGAGTACTGCATATCACCCGCAGTCGGATGGCCAATCCGAGGTCCTCAACAGGTGCCTGGAGACTTATTTGCGCTGCTTCATAGGGAAGAGGCCAGGGTCTTGGGCCAAATGGCTTGGTTGGGCGGAATACTCCTACAACACCGCGTACCACCACGCCGCCCACACCTCGCCCTTCGAGTCGGTATATGGCCGACCACCGCCGACCGTGCTCCGTTACATGCCTTGGGAATGCCCGGTGGCTAGCTTGGCGGATCATCTCCACGATCGGGATGTCATCTTGGACAGCTTAAAACACCATCTTCGGCGAGCTCAGGCAAAGATGGCGTCGTTTGCCAACAGAAAATGCCAGGACCTTCAGTTCCAAGTGGGTGAGCGCGTGTTCATTAAGCTCCACCCCTATCGCCAGCTCACGGTGGCCCGCCGTACTTCTCCCAAGCTCGCTCCGCGTTTCTTTGGACCATTCGAGATCCTCAGCCGCATTGGCGCCGTGGCATATCGCCTCCGCCTTCCGGACACCGCTCGCATTCATCCCGTCTTCCATGTCTCACAACTCCGACGTGTGATAGGAGATCATCCGGTATCCGACCACATTCCGACCGACTTGGACACGCCCAGCTCAGAGCCACTCTATCCGGAAGCCATTCTTGATCAGCGCACGCCCACGGCCGGAGCGGCCCAACCGGAGGAGATAAGGGTGGCGTGGCGCAACCGCCCCCGGATGTCCGCGACTTGGCTATTGCGGGATGACTTTCGCCGACAGTTTCCGGATTATTGCCTTGAGGACAAGGCCAATTTCCCAGATGGCGGTATTGTTACCGACATCCAAGCTGACGAGCCGGAATGGCAGGTGTATTCGAGGAAGGCTCGCGCGCGACCAACTATTAACACTGAAGCGAGCGGTTCGGCGAGGACCGTCTGACGTGGCCGACCAGCCCATGCGTTTTGTTGGAGTTTAATTATTTGTTTATGTCTTTTTATTATGAACTTGAGTAGTGGTGGGTTCCCCCTATATAAGAGATCACCTTAGGGTTTGGTATTATCTTTTGATCAATCCATTTAGAAGGGGCTGCTCCCCTTGTCTTCTCCTTCTCTCTCTATCTCTCTCCCTCTCTTTCTCTATCTCTCTCTATCTCTCTCCCTCGCCCGATTGCCCTCCCGCCTACCGCCGCCGCTGTCGCCCAGCGTCAGCTATCAAGGATCCCCGCCGCTATCGCCCGCACTGTCGCCCGGCGCCAGCCCGTCCGCTATCCAGTTCGCTGTCGCCGACCGCTATCGGTGATCCGATACCCGCAGCGGTATCATAATCAAACAAAGAATCCTTAGTATGCAGTTAGTGAACTTTCTAATTGAAATTTTTCTTGCAGGTATTATTTAGATGTTTAGGAAGTGCATGCATTCCTTTATAATAAATCATTGATCTTTTTGCACAACAACTTGACAAGGGAATAAAAGAATTGCAAATATTTGACCAAAGAGGTATTTTCCCTTAAATATAGTATTATATAATAACTGTTAATTCTCCAAATCTCCCATATGAGTTTGCAAAATTATTTGTCACTTGGCACCCCCCATTTGGTCATGTTTGGCACTTTGCAGTCTGAAATTTTAAATATGGCACTTTGCACCCCCCATTTGCATTTTTTGGCAGTTTGCACCCTAGACTTTGCAGTTTGCCTTTTAGATTTTTTTTAAAGATTTTTTTTTAAAATGATGCCGATGATAATGCCCCTCTCTTCATCATTGAATCTAATTTACAATGCATCCAGACAATTCCTTAGTTCATATATATATATTTATACACATAAATATATATATATATATATATAGACATATATATATATAGACATATATATATATATAGACATATATATATATATATATAGACATATATATAGACATATATATAGACACACATATATCTATATCTATATCTTATAAAGAAGTACATTTAGGCCCATTTGAAGCTGAATTATGTCCATTCGTTGAATCACAGCCGTCGGATCACGACGATCTGGACTGCAAATAGTCAAAAGCTGATTACTATTGGCTGCGAATAGCCAAAAAAACAAAAAACCTTATTCAGGAAATTCGCTGCAACCCGATAGCCGCCCCCGCCCCTCCCTTTGCCCTTCCCCGCCGCCGCCGCCTGACCGGAGGTCACCGGCGAGGTCGCCGGACCCCGGCGAACCTGTCGGGGTCGGTCCGGCGGCGCTCCGGCAGGGCCACCGCCGGCGGGGCTCACAGATCTAGGCCTCACGGTCAGGGCCACCGCCGGCGGTGGCCCTGCCGGAGCGCCGCCGGACCGACCCCGACAGGTTCGCCGGGGTCCGGTGACCTCCGGTTAGGCGGCGGTGGCTCCGACGACGGCGGGGAAGGAAGACGGGAGGGGGCTGCGGACGTCGGTTTTAAAAAAAAAAAATCCGCATATAATATAATATATATCTATATTATTATATATAATGTAATATATAATAATATATATATATATGTATTACAGTATTACTATATATAATGTATATATATTAGGGTAATTATATTTGCAGACCCTATATGGATATTTGCAGCCCAATTTTTACGAGTTATTACGCGCCTTTTGAAAATACTCTTTGTTAGGTGCATTTTTAGGAAAAGTGTTCAACATGAAAGTTGTAGATCTCGTCGAAATCTACAACTTTGATGTTGAACACTTTTCCTAAAAATGCACCTAACATTGCGTATTTTCAAAAGGCGCGAAAAATTTCACAATTGTCTCGCGCCTTTTGAAAATACGCAATGTTAGGTGCATTTTTAGGAAAAGTGTTCAACATCAAAGTTGTAGATTTCGACGAGATCTACAACTTTCATGTTGAACACTTTTCCTAAAAATGCACCTAACAAAGAGTATTTTCAAAAGGCGCGTAATAACTCGTAAAAATTGGGCTGCAAATATCCATACAGGGCTTGCAAATATAACCACCCTATATATTATTATATACAATGTTAATTATTATATATATTATACATTACATAATATATAATGTATTTTTTTTTCTAAAAAAATAAAAAAAATATATATATAATCGCGTGCGTGCCGGGGGCGGGCGAAGCCTGCAGGGGCGTGCAGGGTACTGTCGCGCGGGGCACGGGGGGCCCCCGTGCACTGTCACTCGTATATATATATATATATATATATATATATATACACGAGTGACAGGCACGAGCCTCCGACGCTATGCAAGGCGTCATTCGTCGTGGGGGCGACATTCGTCGTGGGGGCGACATTCGTCGTGGGGGCGACATTCGTCGTGGGGGCGACATTCGTCGTGGGGGCGACATTCGTCGTGGGGGCGACATTCGTCGTGGGGGCGACATTCGTCGTGGGGACGACATTCGTCGTGGGGGCGACATTCGTCGTGGGGGCGACATTCGTCGTGGGGGCGACATTCGTCGTGGGGGCGATATTCGTCGTGGTTACAACATTCGTCGGCAGAGCATCATTTGTCGTAATAGCATCATTCATCGTGGGACTAAAATTCATCGTGGGCGCAAAGTATGTAATGAGAACAACATTATATAACAGAATATAATCAAATATCTTAAGTTTGAAACGGTGCTCGAAGCATCCGAGTGAACATCAAGTTTGGAATGAACTACCCGTTGCCCCCAGCGGGGTATTTATAGGCGTAACCCTAAATCCCCGACGACCCGTTAACGGACCCGTTAGAGTTCCGTTAAAACTTTGATACGATGCTAAATATACTTTAACATTCTCCTCCTATATTGTAGCAATTGTATCACATAACGGGTTAAACAAAACATATAAGTTAGATAACGACAGAATGAGTTTCAGATTAAAACAACAAGAGTTTTAGATCAAACATCTAAACTCAAACAGGTTCCAAACATGCAAAAGCACAAAGCAGAAGCAAGAACAATAATCTGAAAACAAAAACTCAAGCTAATAACAGAACGGTCTACTCAGACAGTAGATCATCTGCATCCATGTCGAAATCCACTTTCTCTCCTCCAGACTTCAATTGATCTGCATTTAAACATTTGAATGTCATGAGAACAAACTCAATGAATTCATACATATGCATGTCAAAAGTAAAGTGATTAGTTCTTACAGTTTTGAACATAATACTCTAACTAGGAAGAAAGACTCACAGGTCCGCATCTCTTATCTAATTTACACAAAATTAGAAATTTGGTTTCATAGAACCAAGCTATGTTCCTTCGATTATTAAGATTATTACCAAACATTTCACAATTGTATTATATCATCAATTTTGGAATGATACAACAAGCTGTGACCAATATATCATCAAGTTTGGAATGATATAAGTAATGATCTTAATATCAGGACGCATATCAGCAACTTTAGTACTCGTTTTTGGAATGATACCCAATTCAGCCTTTGAAAAGAAGTAGTTGTGTAAGTCATCAAGTTTGGAATGACTAGCAACTAAACAATCTCAGGCTTCATCAAGTAACATCTGGAATACTGCAGTGTACTCAGTCTAGATGCGTGAATGTAGGCAGACTCGGTTCTAAAATCTTAAACAAACATAGGTATTACGTCCCACTAAATAGACTTTAATCCCATATCCCCCGATGTTTTAGATGTAAGAACCTTGCATAAGCTCTTAGTAAGGACATCTGCTACATTGTCTTTTGATCTCACGTCCAAGAGGGAAATGATCCCTTGACTGGTGAGATAGGTCAACCAGGCCTGTTTCATCCGTAGTTGCCTTCGCTTACCATTGAACAGAGAATTTGTTGCAATGGTTTTTGTGGCTTGATTGTCACAAAATATCGAGATAGAGTTCATTTTCAGACTCGTCATTGGAATATCCATAACCAAATCTCTGACCCACTCTGCTTCTTCAGCAGCTGAAGCAAGAGCATAGAGTTCGGATTCCATGGAGGATAGTGCTATACACGTTTGCCTCTTAGATTTCCAAGCTACTGCGGCTCCTCCTAGGGTAAACACATAACCACTAGTGGACCTACTATCACCAACGTCTGAGCACCAGGAGGCGTCAGAGTACCCTTCAAGTACAGGAGGGTGTCCACTGTAACATAAAACATACTGCTCAGTATACTGTAAGTATCTCATTAGCCTTTCCAAGGCATCCCAGTGGTCCTTTCCAGGGTTACTAGTGAATCTACTCAACATGCCGACCGTAAAGGCTATGTCGGGTCGAGTGCAAGTAGTAGCATACATGAGACTACCAATGAGTTTGGAGTAATCCAACTGTCGAATAGGTGAACCGTCATGAGGTTTCAGTCTATTATTATAGTCGTATGGAGTCTCAATCTTCCTGCACTTATCATAACCCCACTTTGCTAGTAGAGTTCGGATGTAGTGACTCTGGATGAGGGTGATACCCTTATCCGTAAAGTTCACTTCCATGCCTAGGATGGTCTTCACCACACCTAAGTCAGTCATGCTAAATTTGGACTTCAAGGTAACCTTAACGTCTTCCACCTCAGACTGATCGGTACCCAGAATTAGCATGTCATCAACATACAAGCAGATTATAGCGACGGAGTGAGGACTTGTCCGTATGTACAGACATTTATCTGAAAGGCTGGATTTAAAATTCAGGCCTTTTACGCAAGTGTCAAACTTCTCGTGCCATAGCTTTGGTGCTTGCTTCAATCCGTAGAGTGACTTAATCAACTTACAGACCTTGGTTTCGAGACCTTGTACGACAAACCCTTCCGGTTGACGCATGTAGATCTCTTCAGTTAGATCTCCATTTAAAAATGCAGTCTTAACATCCATCTGATGAACGACAAAACGTTCAATAGATGCGATAGCGAGAAGAACCCTGATCGTTGCAATGTGACAAACAGGTGAGTATGTATCAAAGTAGTCAACTCCACTCACTTGAGTGAAGCCTTTGGCAACTAGACGTGCTTTGTACTTAGCGATACTCCCATCTGGATTCAGTTTCTTCTTAAGGACCCACTTGCTCCCAATGGTTTTAGCTCCTTTGGGTAAGTCAACTAATGTCCAAGTGTGGTTCTCCATGAGAGAGTGCATCTCATCATCAATGGCTTCTTTCCATAACAGGGAATCCCTGGATCGCATCGCTTCCGTATAGGTGGATGGATCAGCTTCAACGTGGTAAGTCACAAAGTCTGTACCGAAGCTTTTAGGAACACGTTCCCTATTAGATAACCTAGTGGACTCCAGGGCACTAGTGTGAACTGGCTCAGTGTCAGGGAGTCGTAGTTCCGTCCCAACGAGGGTATCAGAACTGGTGTCTGGCAGACCGGGAAGAGTCAAGTTCTTATCTCTAAGGAACTTATCCTCAAAGAACACAGCATCTCTAGACTCAATAACCGTGTTGGTAGAGAGATCTAGAAATCGGTCTGCAGCACTATCCACCGCACATCCTATGTACACACAAGTGTTCGTCTTAGGTCCTAACTTAGATCTCCTTATGTCAGGTATCCTAACATAGGCGATACAACCCCAGGTTTTGAGGTGATCAAATCTGGGCGGTCTCTTAAACCAAAGCTCATACGGGGTTTGCTTCAATTTAGCATGAGGAACCATATTTAGGATGTGATTCGACGCGAGAGCTGCTTCTCCCCAAAAAGCGGCAGGCATACCGGCAGCCAACAACATAGAATTCAACATTTCTGTTAAAGTTCTATTTTTCCGCTCGGCAATACCGTTTGACTGGGGCGAATAAGGGGCAGTGGTTTCAGGGATTATGCCATTGCTGGCAAGAAAATCCCTAAACTCACCCGAGACGTACTCACCACCTCGATCACTCCTAAGTCGCTTAATTTTCAAATCCAATTGGTTCTCAATCCTATTTTTGAAAATGTGAAATTTTTCAAAAGCTTCATCTTTTGATTTTAAGAGATAAATGTGAGTATATCTAGAGAAGTCGTCGATAAAAGTTATCAGGTACTTCCGACTACCACGTGTGACAAAACTCTTGTAGTCACAAATGTCGGAGTGTATCAACTCTAGTAAACGTGTACTCCTAGACACTTGACTGAATGGTGTTCTAGTTATCTTAGTTTGAGCACATATCTCACATTTGTCAAATTTGGTTTTAGTGTCTAAGGGGATGTTGTGAGTTTTAGCTAGCAGGAGTAGTTTTCTATAATTAACATGTCCTAGTCTTGCGTGTAAAGTCTTAGGATCTATCAAAGTAGAACTAACCTGATTGACTACTTCGTTTGCTAGACTCAACCGATACATTCCGTTGACTACGTACGCGCAACCAAAATAATGTGAGTTAACCATTAAGGTCACCCTACCACCACTAATGTTAAAGGACATACCCGCATCGCTTAACAAACTAATCGAGAGTAAATTAGCAGCTAATGTAGGAATGTATTTAACATTTTTCAAAATTAAATGCGTACCTGAAGAGAGTAGCAGATCCACGGTCCCTGTCTGGAGTACCTCAGCAGTGGCGCCATTTGCCACTGTAACTGTCTCAGAAGCTGGAGTGGCATCCTTCAGCAGAGCGGAGTTGTTGCTGACGTGGCAGGTCGCCCCCGAATCCAATCACCAGTCAGTACTGGCCTGAACGTTCCCAACCTTGGCAACAAAGTGGGAGGGCGCAGTCTGATTGAGCATATGAGCTCGGTTATCAGGCTTTGGTGGGTTAGTATCGGGCTTCTTGGGTTGCCTGCAGTCAGAAGCGCAGCGACCCCACTTGTTGCAGTTGTAGCACTTGCCTTTGAACTTCTTGATCTTCTTGCTGGTGTCTACTACTGCGGGTGCACTGGTGGGAGGTCGAGTCCGATCAGAGCGAGGCTTCCTCTTCGGGTGTGTGACCATGTTAGCAGCAGATTGCTGCTTGCTCACCACCTCCTTCACATGCCTTGTCCGATTCTCATCCTCAATGCAGATAAACCGCTTGAGTTCTTTCAGACCGACCTGAGTCTTCTTGCGATACATCTCCGTCTTGAAAGAGTACCATGCTGAGGGGAGCTTGTAGATGATGGCACCAGCAACGAACCCATCTGGCAGAGGGACACTTTCAATACTGAGCTTGGCCACCAAATTTTCCAGGTCTACAATCTGGGGAAGGATTTCTCTGTCCTCAGAGAATGTGAATCCCATGAACTTGTCCACCAGATGTGTCTTGGACATGTTCTCCTCCTCTTTAAACTGATCTTCCAGCGCAGTCCAGATCTCTTTTGCTGTCTTCAATTTCCCAAAGGTCTCGGCCAGTGAATTGGAGAGACAGTTGAGAAGATAATCGCGACAGAAGTCTTCGTCGCTGATCCACTGTGCTTCATCGGGTCCTCCTTGGAAGTCTGCGAAATCAGTCTGCAGGGTATAGAAAATATTTAAGAATTTCATACCAAACTGCGTATTCCGCTTCCAGGCACTGAACTCCGAATGGGAGAACTTCTCCAACTTTATCAACGGCACAGGAGAGGAGAGACTGCTGTTCTTCTTAAGAGAAGCCATTGGAAGTAGGCGGCAGCAACACGAAAAATGGACCTGGGGGAACTATCGCCTGGCGATAATTCTGGCGATAGCGGCCTGGCGATAGAATGGTGGCGCTTCACTTCACGGCGGCAGCGCAGGACGGCGCAGCACTCCTTCTTGCGGCGAACTCCAACGGCGGCGGCTTCTTCTTCGACGAACAGGACCGGCGAGAACGACGGCTTCACGCACAGGAAGCTTCTTCCTCCTTCGATCGACTGCGGTTGAGACGACAGGGAGCGGCACAGCAGGAGCGGCACGATTCACTGCAACTCGCTACAAGGACACGGGCAGCGACCGATGCAGTGCCTTCGACGGCGCCGGACAAGGGGAACGACGGGAGAGCGGCGAGGGCTTCTTCCTCCTTGCGAACAGAACGACGGCGATCGATCTATAGGGAGACGAGCGCTAGAGGCCTTCGTCTCCTTCCCTTCTTCACGCGAGAAGGACGCAAGCAAAACCGCGAACTCCTTCGCAACGCAGCAGTTATGCGAGCGTGAAAAAGAAGCAACGGTGATCGGCGAAGACAAAACAGTGAATCCAAAAGGAAAAATCGCGATTTGCAGGGACGACGCACTGCAGCGATACGCGATCGGGGGGAAGGGAGGAGCGGTTACAGGCGAGAAGCGCACGAACGGGAGAGGGGCTTAAGGGCGCTCACGAGAGAAACACTTCGAGAATGAAACGGTGCTCGAAGCATCCGAGTGAACATCAAGTTTGGAATGAACTACCCGTTGCCCCCAGCGGGGTATTTATAGGCGTAACCCTAAATCCCCGACGACCCGTTAACGGACCCGTTAGGGTTCCGTTAAAACTTTGATACGATGCTAAATATACCTTAACAAAGTTAACCATGTAATAAAATAGCAATATAAAATCTCAGCACTGCCCGATTTGTAGTCATGTAACCATGTACATCTTCAATCTCTGGTAACATGCGTGCGGGGCTCGAGGAGAACAAGCGTGTGCAGAGTGGAGTCGTGTGGGGCTCGAGACGGCGGAGTGGGAGTCATGTAGAAACAGGCGGCTCAAGAAGACTAGCGCATGCCGTTTGGACGGGAGGGCTCAATGAGGAACCGACGGTCTGCTGCGGATAGCAGGGAAGGTCGGATGGGGCTCGATGAAGAACCGGCGGTCTGCTGCAGATAGCAGGGAAGGGTGCAACAGTGCGACGTTAAGGGAGATATGCGTACGGCTGCAGCGGCACTGGCTGGTGTCGACAATGAAGAGCAGCTCTGGAGTCGACGATGATCTGCAAATAGCGTTGGCTTGTGCAGACAACGGGAGGCGCCGAACTCGTCGGGTTGCTGGTTTGACGTGGAAGGTGTTGTGCGCAGATGATGGCGTCGAAGCAGGCGATGGAGCGGGAAGCTGGCGGAGCTGCTGGTTTGACGTGGGCGGTGTTGAGCGCTGAAGCAGAGAGGTGAACTTCATCTCTGAAGCAGTGGCTGGCTGTTGGAGGAAGACGATGGCTGGAATGGAGTGTGTGGAAGCAGTGCCGAAGCGATGTTGGTGTGTGTTGGCTGAAGAGTACCGAGAGCTCTGATACCAAGTTGTTACGAGTCTACTTCCGTAACTGCAGTAACTCGCCAAGATAGTGATCGGAGGCGGAGAAGATGGTGGTGGTGGAGGATACTGTGGAGCTGGAACCGCGACTGCCTAGGCGGGGTTGCTCGTTGGAGGAGAGAGCCACCAAGATCTCACAACAAGGGATAAGAACTAGACTTCATTTCATTCATAAAAGATACAAGGCTCTAAGGGTCCACTTATAGAACCCCCGGGTGGCGCACCCGTAAATACATGAAAACATTAAAATATTAAAAGATCCTAACTCCACTCGATATAACACAACACATAAGTTGACTTGAATAATAATAAAATAGATAACCAACGGTTGAGTTGTAATCGATCCGTAACAGAAGCAAACATAATCCAACCACAATCACACGTTACTTGAATCTTGTCACTACAATTTTTAGTGAATTTTAAAGGGTTTCCTTGCTTAGTAGCGTACAACCTCACGACATCCATAAAGTCAGAAACATTGTTGAAACACAATCCCACATTGAACTCAAAATCAGAATTGTTTTCGTCTACTTGATAAACTTGCATTTCTGAACATTTCCCTTTGCGCGACTAAGATGAAGAATGACTACCATGCTCCCTTATGTGTATTCCGACATTAGTTTTCAAAGGTTGCTTGGTTTCAGATCTTTCACCATCATTCAAATCATCCCTAAATGATGAATTGTGTTGGTCTGATTCCTCATCCATGCATAGTGAATCACTACTACTATCAATATCAAGCCCCTCTTCTTCAACCAACATATTTAAAAAAAAATTCAAGATACCTGAAGGAGGGAGGAACCGATCTCAGAAAAAACTGTTTAATAAAAAACGAACTGAAAATCTGTAATAAAAAAAATTGTTTACTCAAAATCTAATCTCAGGTTTAGGGTTGTAGGAAATCAAATATCTCTAAATTATGATGCTAAAAAAGTGCAAAACCTGAGATAATAGCCTGGATTAATATGCTGAAAGGAAGAAAATCGAACTGCAAAACCTGAAGAAGGGACAAAATCAATCTGTAAAACCAGAAAGGTGAACCGATCTGAAAGGAAGAAAATCGATCTACAAGACCGATCTGTTATACCTGAAACCAATGTGATCAGAGTAGGCTGTAGTCGAGCAACCCAGAACGACGTCCTCTGCGATACAATGAACTCAGCGTCCGACGAACACAGCGATCTTAAAGCCTCTACGAGCTCAGCCTCCGACTTCGTCGGCGATCGAAAAGCCTCGGCCGCTCCGCTCGTCTCGGAGAAACCGGGGGGGGGGGGGGGGGGGGGGGGGGGGCAAAGTGCCAAAAAGCCTATATTAAACACTCAATCTTTTGAAATTATTAAAATCTTACATGTGAGTTTATATATCGACTCTTGATTACCGGGGCCATTAAGAAGGCCTCTTACGGTCTTCCATGATTCGACAGTGGGGGTAATTTAAGAAGACCATTCAATTATATGATTATAATTATCAAGAATAGAGAGGCACATGGCTCACAAATGTGGAACCTGGACGCCCATTACAGTGCCCATAATCATTTTTAATGGATCCTCGGATAGTGCGTCGTCATTTCCGAAGCTTCTTTTATGATTCCCCATTTCTTTTTGTTGGCGGGATTCATATGTTTTAGTTGGAACGAAAAAACAGATTAGGAGAAGGGAAAGGGAAGAAAGCTGTAGCTTTTTTAATATTACTTTTACTTAACATTCATTAATATTGGTATTACATATTTATATGTGATAAATTCCGTTATGACACTAACTGCAACCATTACACGCATACAGAACACACCCACTCAACAAAATAAAAATGTGGCTTGCATGTGACACTACAGGAATTAAATACAAATGCATTTACTTATATTCGACTATGGCTCATTATTTAACAGACACTATTTCATCGTCTTCTACTTGATTTCTTCTGCAGGTTCTGTGTAGGTCTTTGACTCTTTTATCCTCAGGCACCCAACCGACGGCTGAATCATACTCATTAGTAGATGAGGGCAAGAGGATGACATAAATAAAATTTTCATCAACGTGCGTTCTCAATCCGCAGCAGTCACCACTTCGCAGCACTAGACCATGTCTTCTACGATAAAAGTGAGGTTTCTAATTGACAAAGAGCAGAAGCGGGTTGTTTTTGCCGAAACTGGAAGCGATTTTGTCGACCTCCTCTTTAGCTTTCTGACCCTACCGCTGGGACGCATCGTTCGGCTTTTAAGCAAGCAATCATGTTTGGGATCTCTTGACAATATCTATGGGAGCGTTGAGCAGCTCGACGCCAAGCATTTTCAGACCGAGGCGTGCAAGGATATGCTTCTCAATCCTCGGAGTACCGCTGCTATACAATGTGAGGACTTGAAGATCAAAGGCATCCATGAACTAAAGCCTAGGAGTTTCTACACATGCAGCCAAGATGATTGCCTAATCCGGTACACCTGTTACTATACATATTCATCAAAGAGTCTATGCAGCCGCTGTGGCAAATTGATGGATAAGGGTTGGGAGTGGCACAAGGAAACTTCAGAAAAGGGCGGGGTCTTTGTTAATGAGACAACTGAGTTTATGATAATGGATGATTTACAGGTGATACCAACTTCTTTATTGAAGGGTTTCTCTCTTCTTAAAGAAATGCGAATTAAAGATACAAGTGTGTTAGAGGAAAGAGAAATAGATTTCAGCAAAGATGAGGTAAAGCTATTTATAATTCCTTTGCAAAAAAGAGTCAAAATAAGTACATTTAAACTACAACCCTTAAGAAGTTTTTTTTTTAATTTCAGATTTTGAACTTTCTGAGGAGCTCATTAGTATCCAAGAAGGTATTAACAAATTTTTGTTTCCCTGATGCTTGCCTGCAAGCGAGTGTAGGTTTCTTTTTACCAATAAAAGATGAGAGCTTTGACAACGAGGTGGGAAAGGAGATTTCCTTAAAACTCATCTTAAATAAAGAAAGCAACACCATTTTGTATGCAGAAGTTGGGGAAGATTTCATTAATCTGCTTTTCAGCGTTCTTACTTTTCCTCTTGGCTCTTTGTTGCAAATAATATCCAATAACCTATCCCTAGGCGGTTGCATCAAAAATCTGTATTCTTCCGTCGAGATTATGGGGTTAGACCACTTCAAGTCAGAAATTTGTAGAAATATGTTGGTGACTCCAAAATTTTCTAGCTTTCACAGTTATAAGTGCCAGATACCGGAAGTGGAAGAAATTACATCAAAAAAGTTAATCGCGTCGGGGAGTTGTGTAAAATGTTTTGTGGATAATGGATACAAAAGGTGTGCAAGTACACCATGCATACATGGAGTAAGAGATTCGAAAGGCACAGAGCTGAATCCTAAGTCAGCAAAGGGGGTGACAAATGATGACGGAGCTTTTGTGGCCGGCTCAAGAAGGTTTATGATTACAGATAATCTTCACATTTCTCTATTATCCGCTATATCCGCCATATTTAATGGTCAGAACTTTCCAATTTTTGATGTGGTTGAAAAAGAAGTTTTTGTTGATAAGTACAAGGTAAGTTGGCTGCCTTAACTTTTAATGTTACTGAAATATTTTGTTAAATTAACTTTTTATATTATACTTACCAACTTCCCTTCCTTTTGAATGCAGGCTCGTTCATTGTTGCGTGCTATACTTACCTCTAAGACAGTGTTAACCGACATTTTCGCTCCTAAATCAACATCGCGGAGTAGAGCCCGTTAAGTTATGCATAGTTTGTGGTTATCTCCATTGTTCGCCGCCCCATTTGAGTTTTTACATGGGTTTTTATGTTATGCTGCTCATTGTATTTTCTGTTATGTAATGTTTGCATGGCCCGAATTTTTTTTGGTTCAGTTTTAATCCGAACATGGTCATAGCATCCATTAGCTAATCTCCATGTGGTAGTTTCACATTTATCTATTATCCGCAGGAGTATGTATATGCTATTAATCCAAGATATGCATCCATTAGCTAAGCTGCATGTGGTAGCCTAATGTGAATTTGCCATCCTTCGCATTGAGGCTGCGTTTGGCGTGACATTTTTGCTCCGTTGGGTTTGTTGGACAAAACACCTTCGTTGAATATATGTTTCATGTTTGGCATGGCAACGGTCGTTATGACCGCCACCAAGAAAAAAAAGTAGTTTTGAACATCATAGTGGATGGAGTTGCTTAAGTCAGGCGTTAACGAACAACGGTTCATAACCACTGCGTTCACGACCGCCATCACCGTGCCAAACGGACCCTGAATGTCGCCTTAAGTTGAACATCCAGACCACCTTGCATTGTTACATGATCTTGGAATTCCGCACAACCATGCACAGTGACATATAAAATTGTCACGTCCACCTGATCACTTCATCGAACGCTCTGTGTTCCCATCTGTTAACTTTTATTATCAGGCCAATCAATGAGCAGTTAAAAGTTCATTGTCCAACAAGGTAACGTCAACCAGGACCATGCTGGTGAATGAAAAGGTAGGTTTTGTTGACTATAGGCTTTCAATTCGTGTATAAATTATCACCATCGTTGTTTTAGGCTTAACTTTTTTATAAAACTATCTGCTATTTGATTCTATAAGAACTGTCTGCTATTTTTGGGTCCAAATCTGCGAACTACATGAAGCAGAAGAACCGTGAGGGAATGATCGATTTAAGGCTCTATTCGTTCGTTTTTTGTTGTTGGATTTTCAAAAAACACAAATGCTATTTTATATCATTTAATTACCTCCATTTGGAATCACAAATACTACCAAACACGGTTTATACTTAACTCTCTCTCTACGTAGAGGGAGCTTCATTAAAAAAAATGTTCGTCTTCAAATCCAAGTTCTCCATCTTCAACCACCACCCACTCAAATAGAATACTGCAACCTTTTAATTCAAAAACAGAAAATTAAATTATTATAATAAAATAACAGAAATAGATCAATTCTCATTAGGTATAATTTGGTCCTGCTGGCGTGAGGTGTTTGGACAGCCAAAACTGGGGTGCAGTTAACAATTGCCTTGTCAAAATGACGTCGCATGCTCCATAACTCCTGAGACATTCACCGTTACGGCTCCCCAAACGTCACCCTGCCTTCTCAATACTCTCAGCTTGAACTATTTGGACACTTGGCATGCTTTTTTATTAATTATATTTTTATCATTAAATAGGATTCTATGGATAATGGAGAACGTTGTATTTTTGGATACCTTTGTTCACCTTTTATTTTACTTTAGGCTTCTTTTGGCGTAGCGGTGGTGGCGGTCGTGAACATGGTGGTCATGAACCGTTTGTGAGCGCCAGTCCTCACCTAAATAAATTCATGCATTTTATGCTCAAAACTAGTTCATTTTCTTGGGCAGCCGTCATAACATTTGTCTTGCCAAACACACATTCTATGATAATGGCGTTTTTGACCGAACTCACGGGAGCAAATAAGCCGCGCCAAACGAAGCGTTAGGCTTCGTTTGGCGCGGTCGTGGCGGTCGTGAACGCGATGGTCATGAACCGTCGTTCTTGAACGCTCGACCTCACCTAAAAAAATTCATGCATTTTATGCTCAAAACTAGTTCGTTTTCTTGGGTAGTGGTCATAACTTTTGTCTGGCCAAACATACATTCTATGATAATGACGTTTTTTTTAATCAAACTCAACGGAGCAAATAAGCTGCGGCAAACAAAGCCTTTCCCTGCACTGTGTGAAATATCATGTTAGAGGATAACTCTCCGGAGTCGAACATTTTCTGACATATTGTGGAAGTATAAGTCCTGAAGGAGTGTATAGCCATTCTTGTTGAAACTTTGATACCTATAGAAGACATCAATTACAAATAGTTGACAAGACAAATTAAGTTAGAAGCATCCAAACAAGGAGATTTATGAATTCAAGTAGGACCTTCGACGATCTCTGCGAGGGGTTGCTTGAAATATCCGGAGGAAGTCTAAGTGGAACTATCTCTCCGTTGCCTCCAGCTAGGTATATATAGTAGAATACCTAGGGTTTTCACACGCGTAGCCCCCGAGCTCGTTATTCGTCCGAATATACACTTACAATTCCTCCTATATTCGTGACAAATAACGTAACGTTTCGGGGTGCTGGAGAGTAGACAAAATAATAAACAAACTAAACAAAGCATTTAGGATAGATCATACTAATCAACATATGAAAAAAGTTTTTGCCTAAACGGCATACCAAAAAACCACAGATACTATCCCAAACAAAGTCTGAATTATTATTACAAAACATAACATGAATAAAACGTTTGATGATTCTACTCGTCTAGTAGATCATCGTCATCCATGTCCATGTCTACATCTCCTCCATAATCTCCACTGTAGCCTGCAAGAAATTTCACGAGTCAGATTCTATGAATTCATAATCATATGCAGTAACGTTTAAAGTAAACTAGCTCTTACTAAATGAGCTTAGCACTTCTAGCAACGGTGAAGTAACTCTGTCAGCATCTCATCCAGTCTAACTAGGACCAGTTCCGTTATCTTACTCATTACTGATCACTATGTGCCTCACCAACACATGTGGGCACACATCACGTGCAATATTATCAAATGTGGAATAATGTGCTGTGACCAATAATGTTTAGATTAACATTTACAACGACTTTCAATTTCCAGTTGAATAATTCTTGAATCAACTTACAATGAGAAAGTTGCTTGGTTATCAAATGTGGAATAACCGGCACCAGACCATCTTGGGTTTTCATCAAGAAATTATTTGGGTTTTCAGTCTGTTTTTAGATGCTTGAATGTTGCGACTAGGTTCTCACTGTTAAAACATAAACTGCGGAGGAAAGTTTCATATTTCTATGAACTTTAATCCCATTTCCCCCGATGTTTTGATTGTGAGAGCTCTATTCAATCATTTGGTCAAAGGGTCTGCAACATTATCTTTCGATCTCACAACAATAAGGGACATAATCCCTTGACTAGTGAGAGAGGTCAACCAGGATTGTTTCAGCCTGAGATGCCTTCTTTTGCCATTGAACAAAGTGTTCATAGCAATCGTTTTAGTAGCCTGATTGTCGCAGTAAACTGCAACAGAACTTATTTTCAGGCTCGACAAAGGAATGTCCATCACCAAATCTCTCAGCCATTCGGCTTCTTCTCCTGCTGACGCAAGAGCGTAGAGTTCGGATTCCATAGAAGAGAGAGCAATACAGGATTGCCTCTTGGACTTCCATGCTACAGCTGCTCCTCCTAGTGTAAACACAAAACCACTAGTGGACTTGCTGTCGTTTAATTCTGAGCACCATGATGCATCAGAATAACCTTCAAGAACTGAAGGCTGACCAGTGTAAACTAAAGCATACTTTTGAGTGTGCTTTAAGTATCGCATGAGCCTACCCAAGGCGTTCCAATGGTCTTTACCCGGATTACTAGTGAATCTGCACAACATGCCGACCGTAAAGGCTATGTCAGGTCTACTGCAGACCATGGCATATATGAGGCTACCAAGCAGTTTAGAATAATCTAACTGTCTAACCATAGCTCCTTCATTGGGCTTTAGGCGGTTAGTGTAGTCGTATGGTGTCTCAGATGCGCAACTGGCACTGTATCCCCACGTGTCCAACAAGGACTTTATGTAGTGGCTTTGACTTATGGAAATACCATTTTTCCCAAAGCTCACTTGCATGCCTAGTATAGTGTTAGCTACACCTAAGTCTTTAATGCTAAATTCTTTTATGAGATCTGACTTAACGTCATCCACTTCGGATTGATCAGACCCCAGAATAAGCATATCATCAACGTACAAGCATATTATGGCGACTTTATCCGATCTATTACGTATGTAAAGACATTTATCCGAGAGACTCGACATGAATCCCATGTTCTTTACACTATAGTCGAACTTCTCATGCCATAATTTCGGTGCTTTCTTTAGTCCGTATAAGGACTTAAGAAGTTTACAGACTTTCGTTTCGTGACCGTCTACAATGAAACCTTCAGGTTGACTCATGTAGATCTCTTCGGTCAGATCTCCGTTCAAGAACGCAGTCTTAACATCCAACTGATGAACAACAAAGTGCTCAATAGATGCAATAGCAAGGAGAACCCGAATGGTTGCCAAGTGACACACGGGTGAGTAGACATCAAAGTAATCTACTCCGCTGACTTGTGTGAAACCTTTAGCCACCAGGCGTGCTTTATACTTAGCTACGCTACCATCAGGATTCAACTTCTTTTTCAGAACCCACATACACCCTAAGGTTTTAGCCCTATTGGCTTATCAACCAACGTCCAGGTGTTATTCTGAAGAAGAGAACTCATCTCTTCATCTATAACTTCTTTCCAGAGTAGGGAATCCCTGGATCTCATCGCTTCCTTATAGGTGGATGGATCGGCCTCAACGTGGTAGGTCACAAAGTCACTACCGAAGGTTCGTGGAATTTGCTCTCTCACAGAAGTTCTCCTAGACTCTAGGCCAGAGTTATCTACCGGAACGGAATAGGAGGTGCTCGGTACTGAAGTAGGATCTTCTTCAGTAATAGTTACTTGCATACCTGGGATTGTTAAGTTCTTATCTGTGAGGAACTTATCCTCGAAGAACACCGCATCCCTAGATTCTATTATGATATTATTAGAAATATCAAGGAACCTATCTGCAGCACTATCCTCAGCACAACCTAAGTAGACACAAGTATTGGTCCTAGGTCCAACTTTAGGCCTTCTAGGGTCAGGGACCCTGACGTAGGCTATACATCCCCAGGTCTTAAGTCGAGTGAACGACGGGGGTCTTTTAAACCAAAGTTCGTAGGGAGTAACCTCCAACTTAGCATGAGGGACTTTATTCAGAATGTGATTCGCGGTCAAGACTGCTTCACCCCAATAAGCGGAAGGCATGCCTGCAGTGAGCAGCATAGAGTTCAACATCTCTGTTAATGTTCTATTCTTGCGCTCGGCTATGCCGTTAGATTGAGGGGAGTAAGGAGCAGTGGTTTCTGCTATGATGCCCTGTGAAGCAAGGAAGCATCTGAACTAACTGGACATATATTCTCCTCCTATGTCACTCCTAAAACGTTTAATTTTCATGCTTAGTTGGTTTTCTACCCTGGTTTTGAAAAGACAAAACTTTTCAAACGCTTCATCTTTAGTTTTAAGCAACGAGATATGACAGAATCTCGTGCAGTCATCTATGAACGTGATCATATACTTCCTCCCACCTCTGGTGACAAAACTTTTAAAGTCACAAATATCGGAATGTATAAGCTCAAGAGGTATTGTGCTCCTAGTAACCGTCCCAAAAGGTTTCCTAGTGATCTTAGTCTGAGCGCACACTTCGCATTTTTCAAGTGGAGACTTAGTGTCTAATGTGATCTTGTGAGTTCTAGCTACTTGGAACATTTTCCTGTAGTTTACGTGTCCTAGTCTCTCGTGTAGAGTCCTAGGGCTAACTAAGTTCAATTGAACTTGTTGGACTACCTCACTTGCTAGACTCAGACGGTACATCCTATTTTGGACATAAGCACATCCAAAATAGTGCGAGTTAACTGACAAAGTCACCCTGCCGCTACAGAAGCTAAGCGACATACCTGCATCACATAACAAACTAATAGACACTAAGTTAGCAGCTATGGAAGGAATAAATTTGACATTCTTTAAAAGTAAAGACTTACCTGAGGAGAGCAGCAGAGTTGCATTCCCCACCTTCAACACGTCAGCTGTGCCTCCATTTGCTACAGTAACTGATTCCTTTGCATCCTTCAGCTCTATCAAAAGATTAGCATTGTTGCAAATGTGGCACGTTGCCCCCGAATCCAGGTACCACTCCGTGCTGGCCTGCGCGTGTCCGACCATGGCAACAAAGTCGGATGGCTCAGTTTGGCGGACCAAATGGGCTTGGTTTCCTTCTTGTGGTGCCCGGGTTCTCTCTTTCCTCGGTTGCTTGCAGTCAGATGCGCAGTGTCCCCACTTGTTGCAGTTATAACATTTACCCTTAAATTTCTTAGAGGGTTTACTCGGGCCTGCAACCTGGGGGCTACTACGAGACATTTTGGTCTTGGGAGGGGGCGGAGGCCGCTTGGAGCTGGAAATCATGTTGGCAGCAGCCTTCTGCTTGCCAACAGCTTCTAAAGCGTTCTTCGTCCTGTTCTCATCCTCAATGCGTATGAAACGCTTGAGGTCGTTCAGACCAACCTGCATCTTCTTGCGATACATTTCCGTTTTGAAATTGTACCACGAGGAGGGCAATTTATACACAATCGTGCCCGCAACAAAACTTTCGGGCAGACTGATGGACTCACTATGCAAAGAATCAATTAAAATTTCAAACTCTGATACCTGAGGGAGAATGGCTTTCTCTTCGTCGAAGCTGAAAGAGTGGAACTTGTCCACTAGGTGCGTCTTGGACATGTCCTCCTCCTTCCTGAAATGCTCCTGCAGCGCATCCCAGATCTCCTTTGCAGTGCTCATCTTCATGTAGGTCTGGGCCAGGCTGGGAGACAAACAGTTGAGCAGGTAGTCCCTGCAGAAGTCTTCATCTGAAAACCACTGGGCCTCATCATCAGTCCCAACGATCTCAGTGTCATCGGACTGAACTGTGTAGTACACGTTCAGAAACTTCATCCCGAACTGAGTGTTCAACTTCCAGGTGTTGAACTCAGTCGCCGTGAACTTCTCCAGCTTTAGCATCGGAACGGGGGTCGAGAAGTTGTTCCCCTTCATCATTGTGCTTGGAGACGGCGGCGGCGGGAAGAGGCGAAAGGCGGCTGAGGGTGATCTGGAGGCACAGGAGAACAGTGGCGCACGGGCACTGTTGCTGAAGAGCGCACGGTCAGTGATCGTGCGTGAACTGCTGAGCGCACGATCAGTGGTCGTGCGGGAACTATCTGGCTGCTGAAGAGCGCACGATCAGCGGTCGTGCGCGAGGGGGCGAGCGCACGATCAGTGGTCGTGCGTGAACTCCCTTCTTACAAAGAACGGCTGCTTCAGACAGGCACACGAGCTTAGGTCCTGCGTGTCCTGGGCGCACGGGCAGCGACTCTAGGGCACGGATCGGCCTTAAATAGCGGCAGATCTGGACGACGGAGGCGGCACAGCAGCAGATCTGGATCTGCGGGCTAGGGCGACGACAACGACAGATCTGGAGAACCCCTACACAGACGGCAGAGGCACAAGCGGCGACGGCTGGGAACTCCTTCGTCAAGAACGACGAACGGAACTTGATCGTAGACGGAAGAGGAACAGAGCCTTAGCGAATGGCAGCGGCTAACAGGCTTGACCTTCCTTCTTCGTCGAACGACGACGGCTAGCAGGCAGCAGCGGGAGAAGGGAAGGCACGAACTCTCTCGCGGACGGGAGCGGAGCGGCAGCTGCAGGGCGCGATCGAGCGGCTTCTTCCTTCGGACGGGGACGAACGGGAGCGAACCCTAGAGGAGTGTTTCGAGATTGTGAGGGGTTGCTCGAAACATCCGGAGGAAGTCTAAGTGAAACTATCTCTCCGTTGCCTCCAGCTAGGTATATATAGTAGAATACCTAGGGTTTCCACACGCGTAGCCCCCGAGCTCGTTATTCGTCCGAATATACACTTACAATCTCTACCGCCGCCGTTCGTTCTCAGGTAAGGTATTCTCTAGTTTATGGAGTGCTCAGGGTCAACAGTATGATTAAAGGCGAATATGCTGAATAAAAGTTTTATACAGTGAAAAAAAATCGTATATGAGGGATAATGATGGATTGGTAGAAAGAAATTAAGTTAAAAACTTTCTATTGATTAGGTGGGTTTAATGGTGAACAAAAAAACCGGGCCTGACGGGCCGGCCCGAGCCTGGCCCGGTCAAGGCCCGGTCAAGCCCGGCCCGGTCAAGCCCGGCCCGGTTCAGACCCGAACCGGGCCGAGCCCTTACCCGGGGCCCTGAAAGGGCCCCGGTTTGAAGCTGGTACCCGGCCCGATACCCGGCCCGATCCGGGCCGGATAAAGCCCGGGCGCCGGGCTTTGCCTGAGCCCGGCCCCGGGCTAGTTAATCCCAGGCGGGATTTTTCAAAATCCCGCCTGGGATTTGTAATCACATCCAGGAGGATGTCACATCCAGGAGGATGTAATCATCACATCCTCCTGGATGTGATGGTTTGGGATTTCCCTTGGGAAATCCCGCCTGAATTAATTCAGGCGGGATTAATCCTGCCTGAATTAATTCAGGCGCCTGAATTAATTCAGGCGGCGGGATTAATCCCGCCTAATTGGCGGGTTAATCCCGCCCGGGATAAAATTCAGGCCGGCCCGGTCCTGCCCGGCTCGGCCTGAAGGGTCGGAGCAGGCATCACTTATGTGCTGCCTGCCCGGCCCGGCCTGATTCTAGGGGAGGACCGGGCCGGCCCGGCCCGATTTAGAAAAAAGCCTGATCGAGCCAGGTCCGGGCCGGCCCAATCAGGCTTTTTGTTCAGGACCGGGTGGGTACACGGTTGATGGACTGGTAGAAAGAGCTATTTGAAACACTAAAAAAATATTAAGTGCATTGTGAGGATAATATGGACAGACGTGGATGCCGATGATGAGCGTTGATAGTAAATTTATTCCGCACATTCATCCAAGGCTCTTATGGTATTAGAAGATCTTGTGGCACTTAAATACCCTTTTTAAGTACGAGCATCTTCGCACGGGCTACGCCCGTGCTCGGGGCGGCCTTCGGCCGCATCTAGGCGGGCTTCGCCCGCCTCCGCACGGGCTACGCCCGCCTCCGCACGGGCTACGCCCGTGCTTGATGCTCTCGGCGGCCTTCGGCCGCATCGGGCTTCGCACGCCCCCGCATGGGCTACGCCCGTGCGAAGATGCTCTCGGGCGGCCTTCGGCCGCATCTAGGCGGACTTCGCCCGCCTCCGCACGGGCTACGCCCGTGCTTGATGCTCTCGGGCGGCCTTCGGCCACATCGGGCATCGCACGCCCCCGCATGGGCTACTCCCGTGCTCGATGCACTCGGGCGGCCTTCGGACGCATCGAGACGGGCTTCGCCCACCTCACCGTTTTTGCAATTTAAATTACGCCAACTCACTTTTTCTGTAATTAAATTTGTTTGTAAAATTTTGTTTATTAAAAATTCAAGGGGCAAAATATTCGGCGAGATGACATTAAGGAGGTGAAATATTCAACGGGTAAAATATTCGGCAGTTTAAAAAAAACAATCAGAGGCATTATTAATTAGAATATTTAAAGCAATCAATTAGATTGTTTAAAGAAATTAGTTAAATTATTTTAAGAATTAATTAGATTATTTTAATAAAATCATTAGAGTATTTTAAGAAATTAATTAGAGTATTTTAAGAAATTAATTAGAATATTTTAATATTTTAAAAAAAAAATTTAAAAAAAGTTTGTGCACGACAGACGTGCTCGGCCAAACCGCAAGATCAGTCATGCTGTAAAGTCAAATGAAGCTCTAAGAATGATTGCACGTACTCCTAACGATTTTTAATTTCAAACATAGGCCAAGCTTTATTCCCTTTATACACAAAAACTAAACCTTTATTATACGATGTGGGACTAAAAAAAATGAATGGCCGCCTCTTTTGACGATGCTGCCGCCAGAGGAGCCGCCGGCGGCCTGACCGGCGATCCCCTGCGGGTTCGCCTGAGTCCGGCGAACCCGCCGGAGCTTTCCCGTCGGCGAACGGACAGGGCCACCGCCGGCGGTGGCCCTGGGCGTGAGCCCCAAAGCTTTTCTTCTCATCAAAGGCAGATCCAGCAATGGTAGTCCCTTGTCTGTTCTCAAAACAACATCTCAGTGTTTGTTCTCTTTTTATTGGGGGGCGAGGAATCCATGGCCGCCGTTCAACTTACACGTCTCTCTACAAACTCCATTAATATAGAAAGATTTATATAAAATTTAAATGAAAATACATATTCATATTTCTAAGAAACGCCAGTCTTCCACGACGGCCGCCCCGCCTTCCACCTTTGGCTGCCCTTCTCCTTGCTCCTCTCCGTCGTCCGCATCCTCATCGACGTCTTTCTTCCCTACCGCTTCTCGATTATCATCGGCGCCGCCCTAGGCGTCCACTTCATCGTCCGCCTCTCCCGTCAGACTCCAGCGAACAGCGACCGAGAAGGCGCCGGCGTTCTCTTCAGGCATGCTCTTTCCCGTCCCATCCCTCAGCCTCAGCCTCTTCACTCGCTGAGAGAGAGAAAGAGAGAGAGGCGGAATGAATGGGTGAGGCCATGGCAGAGGCAATAAATAAATTTTCAAAGCGGTGGCAGAGAGAGGTGGCAGGCAGCTGTCATGGTCTGCTTGGGAAAACAACAATATTTTGTTGTTTCTCTCTCCGTCCCTCTCTCCTCTCTCCTCTATCCACCCACTCTCCACCGCTCTCCCTTTCTATATATATCAATATATTAAATATTTCATGGAGCCAGCTGTCAGCAACATAGGCAGTTTTGTAAAATAAAAAAAGAGCGGCGCGAGGGCAAAACAGACATTTACTGTGACCGATTGTCTTGACAGACAGTAGAGAAGAAGGGGCTTATTAATATAGATATGATTGAAAGAAAAATGAGAAGAAAGTGAATTTCGTACATATCACATTAATTTATATTTATCTATATTATATTAAAAGTAAAAACAACTCCTTGGTTAAACATTTACTATTCCTTATTTATCCTTCAGTTTAAAAAAAATGAGGAAGAGAGAGAGAGAGTGTGGAGGGGCCGCATCTGTTTAAAATTAAAGAAATAGAGAGAGAAAATGTCTTGAGTGACAAGAAAATAGAAGAGAGAGAAAGAAAGAGAGACATTAAATAAAAATATAAATAAAATATGGAGGGACCCGCATCTATTTAAGATTAAATAAAAAGAAATATATAGAGAGAGATTAAGGAGAGTGAGAGGAAGATAGATGAGAGAGAAAAAGAGAAGGAGAGAGACATTAAATAAAAATATACATATAAAATAAGCCATTAAATAAAAATATAAATAGATGCGGGCGCAGCCCTCCCGAGAGCATCGGGCAATATTGTGTCCGGAGTACTGTTGCGGTTGACCATAGGGGAGGAGCCCCGTGCCTGTCACTCATATAATTGAAATACAGAAAACGGTTTTTTCTCCCAGCTTTTTGAAAATTGTGAATCCATGGTGAAGCAGTGAATAGATCTCAATTAATATCTTGTTTTCTTCATGTGGCCATCAGATGAGCCGCGTGCGACAATACTAATAGATTTTATGCAACTTCGACTGCGTCTAAAGTGTTCAATAGTCCCTTCGGGCTGCTTTTTTCACTATATATTCTTTGTTCTGCCTTAAGTTATATGCAACAATATCTCTATGCTATGAGCAGTTACTGGTTAGGGTAGACGCCCTACACTAACCCACCCACTTTTATGAAGGAGGCCATGACCTGCTTATTTTCTCAGACCTCCTGCTCAATGGGGGCAACGGTCCACATGATTTTTCAAATTTTTTGTTTACATACAAAGGCCAAATCATGTTTACAGAAAGAAACTGGTGTATATCAACATTGAGAGATCCCATTCACCATCAGAAAGAAGCTATATCTGCTGACCTGCGGTTGGGAAGAGGTTGGTTGACATTATTAATGAGGTGGAGATGAGATGGATGTCAATGTAAAGGATGATGATTTCACAATTGTCTAGCTCGAATGAGACTTAGGGTAGGTCCATTTGGCATGGCGGTGGCTATCGTGAACTCGATGGTTATGAACTATTGTTCGTGAACATCCAACCTCGTCTAAGTAACTTCATCCACTTTTATGCTCAAAATTAGTTTTTTTGTTGGTGGCGGTCATAATCGATATCATGTCAAACAAATATTATATGACCGCGGTGTTTTTGCCCAAACTCATGGGACCAAAAACTCGGCATCAAACAAACCCTTAGCTTATGCATGACTATATTGGAGTCAATTACCAAGAAAAGACTCAGAGATCATATAATATATGAAATTAGAGTTGACAAACAAGAGAATCTAGTGATGCAAACATAGCATTTAGAGAAAATACATTGATCAGCATAACATAAAATCAATGCCTAGTCTCCGTCGCATTCACAGACTATGCATATTTGTATTAGCTTCTCCTCTACCGCATTGATTTAGGGAAGAAAACTTCGGTTAGCACTGTCTTAGAGCCCATCATAATAGCACTCAATAGTGATAGAGCCTGCAATTGTAAAACAAACTAGCTCATATGCACCAAATTAAAATTAAAATAAAATACTATCTAGACACAAAATGTATTGGAGTCAATTTACCTTCCCTTTATCGATGAAAACCTCTTTGCTAACCAAGTCGGAAGTGGGAAAATTCATTCCATTACCCATTATGGAGACAAATGATGGAGGAGAAATGTGAAGGGTATCTGTAACCATATATTTTCTTGAGCCAGCGACAAAAGCTCCCCCATTATCCGGCACTCCCTTTGCTGACTTTGGATTTTGCTCTATAAATTCGGCCTCTTTTATGAAATGAGGACAAAAATAGTCACGCTTATATCCATTATTCAAATAACAATGTGTGCAACAACCTGTCGGCACAATTAACTTTTTTGATGTCTTTTCTTCCAACTCCAATATTTGGTTCTTGAATCCATGGAAGGTGGAAAGTTTGGGATTCATCAACATGTTTCTACGAGTTTCTGACTTGAAGCGGTCTAAGCCTATCTGCTCGACTGATGAATACAAATTCTTAATGCAACTAAATAATGATGATTTATCTAAAACAAATTTGATTACAGAGCCAAGAGGAAATGCGAGAAAGCTGAACATCAGATTAACAAAATCATCCCCAACTTCAGCGTACAGAACATTGTTGTCTCTCTTGTTTAAGAAGAGCTCTAAGCAAATCGACTTTTCTACTTCGTTGACAACAATCTCTTCTTTAATAGGTGAAGAGTAGTTTGGAACGGCTAGCACGTAAGCAGCAGGGAAACACAACTCCGTCAGTGCAGTCTTGGATACCAATGACCTCCTCAACAAATTCAAAGCCTAAAAAAACTAACTTAGTTTAAAAGACTGTATGTTAAATGCATTACCTCAAGTCTTTCTAAGAAGGAATTTAAAATAGCATACCTCATTTCTACCAAAATTTATAGTCATTTCCTGTAATATACTCCCATCTTCAATCTGCATTTCTTTAAGAAGGGAAAAGACGGTCATAGAAGAAGACGGTAGCACCCGTAAATCATCAGTTATCATAAACTCCACTGCGTTATTTATGAAGACCCCCTCTTCGCCTGACGACTCTTTTGGCCATAACCAATCCGTATCCATCAGTTTGCCACAGTGTCTGCATAGAGCATTTGAGGTATAACTATAGTAACATGTGGATTTGATCAAGCAACGACTGTTGAGGCATGTGTAAAATCTCCGAGGATCTTGTTCATGGATGCCTTTGATCACCAAGTCCTCGCATTGTATTGCAGCAGCACTTCGAGGATTGAGAAGCACATCCTTGCATGTCTCGGTTTGTAGGTGCTTGGCGTCAAGCCGCTCAACCCCCTCATAAAGTCTGTCGAGAGATTCCAAACCAGACTGCTTGTTTAAAAGCCGAACGATGCGTCCCAGCGGCAGGGTCAGGAAGCTAAACAGAAGGTCGACGAAATCGCATCCAGCTTCGGCGAAAACAACCCGCTTCTTCTCCCTATCAATCAGAAACCTTACTTTTATCTTAGAAGAAGAAGAACACATTGCGCACTTGCAGAGATGGTGCATGAGGCAGAAGGAATTACCCTGTACATTTATAACCGCCCAATTTTTCGTCTTCCCCGTAGGAAAATCAGGGGTGTGCATAAAAGAACTTACAGGAGCCACATAAGGCAACACATCAATAGGAAAAATCAGGGGACTCGATTAAAACCGTACCAGCCTCATATAGAAAGATTCTTAATGCAGGATAAAATATATTACAGTTAACCCTCTCCTATTTTCCCAACTGTCACTATAGAGCAACTCTAATGGGGATCTCTAAATATAGAGACCCCCCTTGTACTATGTTCTCTAAATATAGAGAACATGGTAGAGCAACTCCAATCATGTTCTCTATACTTAGAGAACATGATTATTATATATATACTTTTATGTTTATCTATATATATATTAAATTATTTTTATATGTATATTATTTATATATACATATTTATATTTATATTTATAATAATAAATTATTATTTTTATTATTAATTTATTTTATTTGATTAAAAATTTTTAAGTTCTTTTTATTTCAAATTCTATTACAACAAAAATAAAAATAACGACAAAATAGAACTTTCATTTGAAATTAATAACCACAAAATACAAATGACCAAAATAACTACAAAAAGAAATGCTAAAATACAACAAAACTTAGTGGGTTCGCTAACATACAACTAAAAGAAATGCACATTGAAATTAAACAAAAAAAAACTAAAAGACAATAAAAATTACATAATTCAAAATAAAAATATTATATTGGAACTAATACTAAAATTCTGGTAGGTCATCACTTGGTTCGTATGTTGGCGTATGGAACAGCAGCTGATAGTTGTCATGAGTATATTCGAATTGGTGAGTCAACCGTTATTCAATGTTTGAAGAGATTTTATAGGGCAATTGTGCAAGTATATAAAGATGAATATTTGAGATATCTCAATGTCAATGATGTTGTAAGATTATTACAGAAAGGAGAAGAACGGGGATTTTCAGGGATGTTGGGGAGTCTAGATTGCATGCATTGGCAATGGAAGAACTGACCAACTGCATGGGCAGGCCAATATTCAGGTCGTCATGGTTGGCCAACAATTATTCTCGAGGCGGTAACATCGTATGACTTGTGGATATGACACGCATATTTTGGGTTACCAGGTTCGAACAATGATATCAATGTTTTGCAATCGTCTCATTTATTTGCTAACTTAGCACAAGGTATTACACATCCTACTCATTATAAAATTTTGGGAAAAAATTATGACGTTGGTTATTATTTAGCCGACGGAATATATCTGAAATGGTCAACATTAGTTCAAACTATTTCTCAGTCCCAAGATAAAAAAAACACTACGCAATGATGCAAGAAGCATGCCGAAAAGATATAGAGCGAACATTTGGAATTATTCAGTCAAGATTTGCGATTATTAAGGGGCCAACCCGTTTTGGGGATAAACATGTGTTACATGATATCATGACTGCTTGTATTATATATAATGCACAATATGATTGTTGAAGATGAGCGAAATGAAAATGAATGTGGGAAAACTTCCACTCCACCACCCGCTCAGAGTGTTGAAGAGATGAGCACAAGTGACGTTGAAAGATTTCGTCAGTTCCTAAATCGACATAAAAAGAACAAAGACAAGGATGCATATTTTGCACTTCGAGATGCATTGATTGAACATTTGTGGGCGCGACATGACAATGAAGCAATGTAATTTTGAATATTTTATGCATTTTTAGATAAATGTATTTCGATTTTTATGCAATTAATAATTTCAAAAAAAATATGATTTGTTGTTAACTATAGTGTAAATAATTTTTTGGTTTGCGATTAACAATTTTTAATAATAATTAAAATATATTCAATATTAGTCTCGGCAAAATAAATTTATTGATATATTATGTGACATAATTGGACAAATATATTAGAAATTATAGGAGTTATAAAATATGTGTAACTTTTCTAAAAACATTAATTAAATAATTAAAAAAAATTCTATAATAAATGCAGCCCCCTCCATTTTCTCTCTCCCTTGTCTAAATTTAGAGGGAGAGAGAGGGGATCGGCAATTATAGAGGGGGCTTTGCCGATCGGTTGGAGGAGGTGAGGGCTGCAAAAATGGAGAAATCTGGAATTATAGAGGCCGATTGGAGTTGCTCTAAGTAATGCTTCTGCGACCTGAAATCAAGCATATCAATGAGCAGGTAAAAGCTCACTGACGAACGCGAAGGTCTTTGGCTCGGTTTGGCCAATTTGAACATCATAGTTCATGCAAATAAACTATTCACTAAACTATTCTGATAGTTCTCAAATGGAGAAGGTCCCAATCCAGTCAGGAGACACCTCCCAAACAGCAATGTAGAACATTTCTTTTGATAAAAACAAAATTTTTGAGTATGCATGCGCACCTCCCGCGCGAGCAGATCCATCGTAGGATCTCGCGATCAACAGTCAAGATCCTCTAATACTTCTCTAATACTTCTGTAATACAGTGTAAATATTAATCTGCACCGTTGGATCTCGCGATCTTACGGTTACAAGTGCACACGCACCTCCACGAGATGCGCATACGTACCCAAAATCTTTTCTGATAAAAAAGGTTAAAACTATCGGCAAACTTGATGCAAAAACCCAAAACTAAGTCATAATCGGCAAATGTACTTCGTTTGGTTCGGCTTATTTGCTCCGGTGAGTTTGGACAAAAATGTCATTATCATACCAAACATTTTATGTTTATAACTAGTTTCTTTTCTTGGTAATGATAGTAACATTTGTCATACCAAACATACATTCTATGACAATGACGATTTTGTCCAAACTCACCGGAGCAAATAAGCCGAGCCAAACGAACCTTTATAATTTAAAGTGAACACTGGAGAGAGAGGTTGCCGGGGAGAAGGTTCGCTTGGAACTCGTGGGACACTAAAATAACTCTGCCGGTTATTATTATATTTTTTTAAATTTAAAAAGGGAGTTGTTAAAAGAATCGCAGTTTTGTCTATGTGCACCGCAATTTGTACAAGTTATTACGTACCTTTTAGAAATACGCTTTGTACATGCATTTTTAGGAAAATTGTTCACCACGAAAGTTGTAGATCTCGTCGAGATCTACAACTTTCGTGCTGAACACTTTTCCTAAAAATGCACGCACAAGGTGTATTGCCACCCTGATTGAAACATAGGCGTAACTATAGCGAATTTTTGGAAATATGCCTTGTGTGTGCATTTTTAGGAAAAGTGTTCAACACGAAAGTTGTAGATCTCGTCGAGATCTACAACTTTCGTGTTGAACACTTTTCCTAAAAATGCATATACAAAATGTATTTCCAAAAGGCGCGTAAAAATGCGGTGCACATAGTCAAAACTGCGGTGCTTTTAACAATTCCCTTTAAAAAATGCCTGAAGAAAGAAGATGGTGCAAGGTGCTCTAGTAAAAAGATTATGGGATGCAAAGTGCCAAAAAATAAATCTTATGGTGCAATTTGCCAAACCCCCCTAATTAGACTGTGTTAAGTGCCAAAAATCCAAGATAATTTATCTAAAAGTTTGATCCAGAACTTGTTAGAATTTAATTCATTTATAATTATTTTATTGGGTCTTCAGTCACTGTGTTTGACATTAAGCTCTATATATCATATATCAATTGGTGAGAATAAAGCTCAAAATATTTTGAAGTGAACAAAAAATATTTGAGGAAAATTAAATCATAAACGGATGAATTATCATTAAGGCATGTTCGTTTGGCAAGAATTGACACAACGGAATTAGAATTGGATTTCCTAATTCCAATTCCGTTGTTCGTTTGGCAAGAATTGTCCCTGGCATTAGTTTTCGCCCAAAACCTAGTGGATGGAGTTGCTTAAGTCAGGTCAGGCGTTAACGAACATCGGTTTATAACCACTGCATTCACGACCGCCATCACCGTGCCAAACGGACCCTGAATGTCGCCTTAAGATGAACATCCACACCACCTTGCACTGTTACATGATCTTGGAATTCCGCACAGCATGCACAGTGACATAAAACTGTTATGTGTTAGGGTTAGAGAGGCGCTCAAGATATTCTACTATACCCATCAAGTTTGGAATGAGGTTAAATAGTATCTCCAGCTTAGGGGTGGAGCCCTAGGTCGACACGCAACCCGTTAAGGTTTATCGTGTCGGTTCGGACACGCGGACATATTAATAAAAATACGTTAACAATCTCCTCATATGTCCGCGGTAAACCCGACAACGATAAGGGTGGTTTGTGTAAGTTCAACCAGATCGTGAACAGTACACAACCGTGTCCAACATCTGCAAAAACTGATTAAACTCAAAGGAAATTGTATGTACGCATAAAGATAAGCAATAAATCTCAGCTGCACTACGAAACAGTCTAAAGTACGATCATAGCAAAGTCCAACAAACATAGTGACTAGAATCAACAAAAGAGCAATAGTCTAAATAGCAAGTGTATCAAAAAGAGCTAAACAATGCTCTAAGCAGAGATAAAATAAAGAAAACAAATAACACTCTAACTGTCGTCAGCCTCAGACGTCCAGCAAATCATCCTGCTCAGGATCCCATCTTGCCAGTGCTCCTCCATCAACAACAAATTCTGTAATTTTCAACATGGAATGTCATTAGAAATGAATTCATGCTTTGAAAATGTACAAGTATCTAGTTCAACAAATTGAACGTAGTACTTAATAATTAAGTTTGAAGGAGTATTTAGAGTATTATAGGTTCAACCTCAGAATCTAATATCAGTTTCCAACGAGACGATTTATAGAATTCTGGACATCGCAGCGATATCTGTGTTCCAATATGGAATGTCCGGGTTACTGTTCTTCTAAAGCTAAGTGGAGATCATCAAGTTTGGAATGAAGACCCCTTAACAGAAGAAGAGTCAAACCGAGTCAGATTGTGTTATCAAATTTGGAATAACACTCTCCTTCTCGTGTCCACAACTGCGGGTGCACTGGGTGACGGTCTAGTCTTTTCGGGCTTAAACTTCCGCTTAGGATGTGTGACCATGTTGGCAGCAGAAGACTGCTTGCTAATAGTCTCCCTAGCGTGTCTAGTCCTGTTCTCATCCTCAATGCAAATGAAGCGCTTGAGGTCTTTAAGGCTGGCCTGCGTTTTCTTCCGATACATCTCCGTTTTAAAGGAGTACCACGCCGACGGGAGCTTGAAGATTATAGCTCCTGCAACAAATCCATCTAGCAGTGGGATGTTCTCACTGTTCAGCTTGTCCACCAGATTCTCAAAATCGGCCACCTGAGGTAGGATTTCCCTTTCCTCGGTGAAGGTGAAAGCCATAAACTTGTCCACGAGGCACGTCTTGGACATATTTTTCTCTTCCTTGAACTGCTCCTCCAAAGCATCACAGATTTCTTTGGCGGTCTTCATTTTGTTGTACGTCTCAGCAAGCGTGTTGGAAAGACAGTTCAATAAGTAGTCACGGCAGAAATCTTCATCGACCACCCACTGAGTCTCTCCAGCTGTCCCAAGAACCTCAGCATGTACAGTCTGAATGGTGTAGAACACGTTCAGGTACTTCATGCCAAACTGAGTGTTCCTCTTCCAAGCACTGAACTCAGAATTGGAGAATTTCTCCAATTTTATCATCGGAACAGGAGTAGAGCCCTTCGATATTGTGTCTCTTTTCAAAATACGTGTATTCTACTAGTAAACGAAGTACGAGCAGAAAACTGGAAAGACAGCACCTGAGACGTGTGTAGCCGAGAAAATCTTCGGATCCAATCCAGAAAATTAATGTGCTCCTTTTCTCCGGCTGAACAAAATCGTCGAAGGCTAGATCCACGCAGAAAACAACGGCCAGCAACCACCAAAGCCAAAAAAACTGGATCACCAAGAGGGAGAGAGCTGTCGGAAATACGATATCGCTGTCGGAATTCCGATAGCGGAAAAAATGGCAGCAACAGCGGCGGCTCCTACGGCAGGAAGCGGGTTCTGGGATCGACTGCGTCGACAGGGAAGACGTCGACTGAGATCGGCTGCGTCGACTGGGATCCGCTGCGTCGACAGGGAAGACGACGACTGAGATCGGCTGCATCGACTGGGATCCGCTGCGTCGACAGGGAATCGGTAACAGTAGTAGCGGGGCGGCCTTCGTCTTCTCGACGAACGGCACCGGAGGCGGGCTCCTTCTCGCACAGGAAAAACCAGCGTCGGGTTCTGCCTCTGAGACGATAAACGACGGCAGATGATGCGTCAGCGTGAAGAGGCGACGACGAAGAATCTCGCGGTAGAAGGAGCGGCGGTTACAGAACCGGCGACTTGCGAAGTCCAACGCTTCCTCCGATGGCGACGATCGGCGAGGGCATGTACAACGGTTTCCTACAGTGGTCGGCGAACTCCTTCGACGATGACAACAATGAAGAGAGATCGAGCGGTTCTTCCCCTACAGCGATCAACCGGCGGCCTTCTACTTCGATTAACGGGCGAAGCAGCGATCAACGATCTTAACATCGGCTTTCTTCTTTGTCGCAGGGAGTCAAGCGGCGAGAACACCAAGCGAAAGCGAGAGATCTACTGGCAGTTACAAGAATTCCAGTCGTCTGCAAAGAAGAAATGTGAGAGGGAGGAAACAGTTACGGGGAGAACGCACGGGAGAACGAAAAGAACTTCGAGAATGTTAAAATGGTGCTCGAAGCATCCGCGTGAGTGTCTAGTTTGGAACACTCTACTCGTTGCCCCTAGCAGGGTATTTATAGGCAAACCCTAATTCCCCGGCGGGTGCGTGGATCCCTAACGGGTCCTAACCTACCGCTAAGTATCCGTTAACCCGATAAATCAATATACCTCAACACGCCCTACACTAACCCACCCACTTTTATGAAGGAGGCCATGAACTGCTTATTTTCTCAGACCTCCTGCTCAATGGGGGCAACGGTCCACATGATTTTTCAAATTTTTTTTGTTTACATACAAATGCAAATCATGTTTACAGAAAGAAACTGGTGTATATTGCTGACCAATATCAACATTGAGAGATCCCATTCACCATCAGAAAGAAGTTGTATCGTGAACGCGGTGGTTATGAACTATTGTTCGTGAACATCCAACCTCATCTAAGTAACTTCATCCACTTTTATTCTCAAAATTAGTTTTTTTTGTTGGTGGCGGTCATAATCGACATCATGTCAAACACATATTATATGATCATGGTGTTTTTGCCCATACGCATCGGAAACCTCGGCGTTAAACAAACCCTTAGCTTATGCATGACAATATTGGAGTCAATTACCAAGAAAAGACTCTAATATATGAAATTAGAGTTGACAAACAAGAGAATATAGTGATTCAAACATAGCATTTAGAGAAAATACTTACATTGATCAGCATAACATAAAATCAAAGCCTAGCTAGTCGTTAAGTCGCATTCACAAACTTGCATATTTGTATTAGCTTCTCCTCTACCGCATTGATTTAATTTAGGGAAGAAAACTTCGGTTAGCACTGTCTTGGAGCCCATCATAATAGCACTCAATAGTGATCGAGCCTGCGATTGTAAAACAAACTAGCTCATATGCACCAAATTAAAATTAAAATAAAATACTGTCTAGACACAATGTATTAATTGGAGTCAATTTACCTTCACTTTATCGAGGAGAACTTTTTTTCTAACCAAGTCAGAAATGGGAATATTCATTCCATCATTGCCCATTACGGAGACGAATGATAGAGGAGAAATGTGAAGGGTATCCATGACCATATATTTTCTTGGGCCGGCCACGAAAGCTCCATCTGTATTCGACACTCCGTTTACTGTTTTGGGATTTTGCTCTATAAATCGCGTCTCCTTTATTCTACGGTAACAGAATGTTGGAGCCGGCTTAGTGTCAAAATCCATTTTTGATTGAATTTCTTTCAACTCCAATAGTTGGTTCTTGAATCCATGGAAGGTGGAAAGTTTGGGATTCAACAACATGTTTTTACAATCTTCTGAATTGAAGCAGCCTAAGCTCATTTGCTTGACTGATGAATACAAATTCTTAATGCAACCAAATGATGATGGTTTATCTTTTCTGAATACAGAGCCAAGAGGAAAGGTGAGAAGGCTGAACATCAGATTAACAAAATCTTTCCCTACTTCAGCGTACAGAACATTGTTGTCTCTCTTGTTTAAGACGAGCTCTAAGCTAATCAACTTTTCTACCTCATTGTCAAGCACAATCTCTTCCTCAATGGGTGAAGAGTAATCTGAAACATCTAGCACGGTAGCATCTGGGAAACACACATCCGTCAATGCAGTCTTGGATACCAATGACCTCCTCAGCAAATCCAAAACCTAAAAAGATTTGCCAAACTTAATTTCAAGGAGTGTATGTTAAATGCATTACCTTGATTCTTTATACGAAGGAATTTAAAATAGCTTACCTCTTTCGTACCAAAATCTATAGTCATTTCCTGTAATATACTCCCATCTTCAATCTGCGTTTCTTTAAGAAGGGAAAAGCCGTTCATAGAAGAACACGGTATCACCCGTAAATCATCAGCTATTATTATGTTCACTGCATCATGCACGAAAACCCCTTTTTCGCCGGGCGTCTCTTTTGGCCATGACCAATCCTTAACCATCAGTTTGCCACAGATGATGCATGGAGCATTTGAGGCATAAGTATAGTAACATACGGACTTGCTCAAGCAATACTCTTCGCAGCAGGTGTAGAACCTCCTAGGATCTGGCTCATGGATTCCTTTGACCACCAAGTCCTCACATTGTATTGCAGCAGCACTCCGAGGATTGAGAAGCAAATCCTTGCATGTCTCGTTTAGCAGGTGCTTGGCGTCGAGCCGCTCAACGCTTTCGTAAAGACTGTCGAGAGGTCCCAAACCAGACTGCTTGCTCAAAAGCCGAACGATGCGTCCCAACGGCAGGGTCAGGAAGCTAAACAGGAGGTCAATGAAATCGCATCCAGCTTCGGCCAAAACAACACGCTTCTTCTCCCTGTCAATCAGAAACCTTACTTTTATCTTAGAAGAAGAAGAAGAAGAAAAACACATTGCGCACTTGCAGAGATGGTGTCTGTTGCAGAAGGAATTAACCTGTACATCTATAACCGCCCAATTTTTCATCTTCCCCGTAGGAAAATCAGGGGTGTGCATAAAAGAACTTACAGGAGCCACATAAGGTAACACATCAATAGGAAAAATCAGGAGACTCGATTAAAACCGTACCAGCCTCATATAGAAAGATTCTTAATGCAGGATAATATATATTACAGTTAACCCTCTCTTATTTTCCTAACCGTCGACTATAATAAGTAATGCTTCTGCGACCTGAAATCAAGCATATTAATGAGGCTCTGTTTGGCGCGGTGGGGGCGACTGGAGAAGCAGGAGAATAGCGTTTTAAGTAATATATTATATATAATCAAAAAAATTTAAAAATTCAATCAAAAATTTCCGTTTGAAATATATTATATATAATTTATATTAATATAATTTTTATATTATATATAACTTATATTAATATAATTTTTGTTAATATTATATTATATATTATATATATTATAATTTAATATAATATAATATATTATAAAGTAATATAATTATTACGTAATATAATTATATATTATAATATATTATACGTTTATATATATAGTATTTTATAAATAGTATTTTATTAATAGCGTTTTAAGTATTATAATATATTTAAAAAAGGCAGCGCTGCAGCGCCGCTGCTATTTCCAAGCCGCGGAAAATTTTGGAAATAGCGTGCCACTGCTAGTTTTAGCGGTGGCTGATGCCACCACTCCCCTTTAAAATTTTGTTTGACGGGACTTTTTGAAAATCAGCGGCCCCCCACTCCTGAAACACTGCGCCAAACAAAGCCTTAGCAGGTAAAAGCTCACTGAAGAACGCGAAAGGCCTTTGGCTCTGTTTGGCCCCGTGTTTTTGCTCCCGTGTGTTTGGACAATAACGCCATTATCATAGAATGTATGTTTGGCAAGACAAAAGTTACGACCGCTACCAAGAAAATGAATTAGCTTTGAGCATAAAATGCATGAATTTTTTTAGGTGAGCTTGAGCGTTCATGAACGACAGTTCATGACCACCGCGTTCACGACCGCCACCACCCGGGAACCGGATCCTCTAGATTTCGTGCGGGAACTCCAGGGGTGGAGTTCCCGCGATCTCGCCCGTTGGATTGAATTTCAATCCAACGGGCGAGAGCCCTCTTATTTTTATACTTTTTTTAGTTTTTTAGTTTTTGTTTTTTTTACTTCTAGCGAATAAATATACCAGCCGTTGGATTGATGATCATAATGCTTTCTCGCCCGTTGGATTGAACTCCATGGTGAAGTTTTCGCATCAAATCTAGAGGATCCGGATCCCACCACCCGGCCAAACAAAGCCTAAGGAGAGATTAATCTTGGAAAAACAGAGTAACCAACCCCACGTGTATAATATACACTGCTTCTCTTTCTTTTATTTATATATGCTTACAGCTTGGTGTGAATAAATTCAAATGAAAATAATAATAACAGAATTGTTTTTTTACAAAATGCCGTTCAATATTACTTCAGTTTCGGGCTATCCAACTTAAGGAAGGACGTGGTTCCTTGTGGAGGTAGGATATGATGCAGAGCAAATCTAAGACCCCATTCGCGGAGGTTTGTTACAAATTCCATTTAGGCAATCAAAACTTCTTCCCGTTCGATCCATGCCATGAGGTGATCTTAACTCAAAACGAAAATCCTTCGAGAATGATAGTGTGCTCGAAGCATCCCGTGTGACCGTCAAGTTTGAAACGATCTTCGTATTGCCCCCAACAGAAGTATTTATAGGTGTAACCTTAAATCTCCGACAGATTATTGAATACCTACCGGATCCACACCAGATCCATTAAAAAATGGTTTACATTTTTATAAATATACCTCAACAATCAGTACCTCATTGACTGTCCAAACTTCACCTTGCATTCTTAATACTCTCAGCTTGATCTATTGGACTTTTGGCGTGCTTTTAAATCACATTTTTTATCATTAAATAGGATTCTATGTATACTGTAGAACGTTATATTTTCAGACATCAATTACTGAGAGCGGATAAGACAAATTTGAAAAATTATTTGGAGGCTCAATACTTTTTTATTCATCTTTTGCAAATAAATAGATACATGAGATGTACAGAAAAAGAAAATACATGAATTTACCTATGAGAGACTTTCTACAAATAGCTCCAACGTGTGATGCTTTTAGGAAATAATTACAGAGGATGAGTTGTCAATTACATCATATTTATGTGTTGAATTGAAGCCTTCCTTTCATATGTGATCTGAGATTATTTCCATGAAATACCATCCTTGATTTGAGCAATTGTATCCTTGATTTTAGCTATCAAAATATGCATTTCAGCAAAATTAAGTTAGAAGCATCCAAACAAGGAGATTCATGAATTCAAGAGGGTGAGATCTTTACACAAACTCGAGAGTGCTCAGTAGTGCCAATCCAACTTAAGATAAATTAGCAAAACTGTCATTCAATATTTCTTCAGTTTCGGGCTATCCAACTTAAGCAAGGACGTGGTTCCTCGTCGAGGTAGGATATGTTGCAGAGCATGCCAGAGGTTTGTTACAATTCCATTCCAACAATCAAGACTTCTTCCTATTTCGTTTCATGCCATGAGGTGATCTTAACTGATCAGTACCTCATTGGCTGTCCAAACTTCACCGTGCATTCTCAATACTCTCAGCTTGATCTATTCGACTTTTGGCGAGTTTTTTTAATCATATATTTTTTTATCATTAAATAGGATTCTATGGATACTGGAGAACGTTATATTTTGGGATAGTTTTGTTCATCATTTTACCTTAATCATTAGCAACTACATCTCGCTAGCTCGGTGCTATTAATATTCTGAAACACAATATGCTATATGAAATAATCATATTTCTAGCAACTTTGCCACCTATAAAAGACATCAATTACTAAGAGTGGATAAGTCAAATTAAGTTAGAAGCATCCAACCAAGGAGATTCATGAATTCAAGAGGGCGAACTCTTTACACAAACTCGAGATTGTGTAGTAGGACCTTCGACGATCTGTGTTGCCGTCATTCGTTCTCAAGTAAGGTTTTATCTGGTTCATGGAATGCACAACGTCCACAAAATGATTAAAGGTGTATATGCTGAATAAAAGTCTTATACAAGGAAAAAAAGTGATGGATAATGATGAAGGACCCCAATGAACGAGCAAATGACCGTTGAACTTAAGTTAAAAACTTCCTATTGATAGCACGTGATTGATGGATTGGTAGGCATCGTGAGGATAATATAGAGGAAGACATGGATGCCGATGATAAGAGCTGAGAATAAATTTATTACACACTTTCATTCAAGGCTCTTATTTATGTTATTAGAAGATTGTGAGGCACTGAGAAATTGTTTTTATTTAGTATATGTATCTCAAGTATAAGATTGAAAAAGGATGTTATGGGCAGCAATGGCGGACCCAATATAGGCCGAGAGGGGGCGCTCGCCCCCCCTCAAAAACAAATCGCGAGGTTAGGGTTTTCCTCCCGATCGCGCGCAGCTCTCCGCCTCTCCCGATCTCGCGCAGCTCTCCGCCTCTCCCGATCGCGCGCAGCTCTCGCCTCTCCCGATCGCGCGCAGCTCTCGCCTCTCTCCGCCTTCCTCCCGATCGCGCTCAGGTAGCTTCTTCTTCTTCTTCTTCTTTTTTTTTTTTTTTTTTTATGAAATCTGTTAAACAGATTTTGATGAAATCTGTTAAACAGATTTCAATCTGTTTAACAGATTTCAATCTGTTTAACAGATTTCAATCTGTTTAACAGATTTCAGAAATCTGTTTAAGATTTTGATGAAATCTGTTTAACAGATTTCAATCTGTTTAACAGATTTCAGAAATCTGTTTAACAGATTTCAATCTGTTTAACAGATTTCAGATTTCTGATAAAATTTGGTTGTTTGATTTCAGATTTGGTTGTTTGATTTCTGATTTGGGAATCCAGATTTCACAGCTTGTCTTTGTCTTGTTTAGGTACAAATCGTTGTGTTGCACACCTCCACTGTGAAGGGTCGATTTGGAGCTCCAATCGTCGGGAGAAACACGCGCCAACTCAAGGGTAACGACTCTTGTTCCCCGGTTTTCTGTTTTACTTTGCTTAGGAGGGCCACCCGCCTTCAATTGGACGCGGTGTGTGTTTCCCTCGGTTCATTGCGAACCTCCGGGTCGATTGTGTCCGTCCCCGGCATATTTTTTGCATTAGTAATCCAACGTGCGATTTTGGATTTAGGCATGCTGTGTGAAGCCGACCCGTGGCGGTAAGCCCGGATCGGTGATGTTTGTAATGTGCATAGCGATTAGCCTTCAATTGGAGGTTGGTGTGTGTTTGAAACTTTGAATCTTATACAATTTTTATTTTTCAGAATGGAAAAGTCACGTTTACGCAACCGAATGAGTGATGATTGGTTTAATGACAGCTTATTGACCTACATTGAGAGAGACAGATTCAAATTAATTGAAAATGAGTCAATCATCCAGCGATTTCAAGCAATGAAAACACGTCGAGGGCAATTATGATTGATTGTAAGGGAATGTTAATTTTTATTATGCATTAATATATTATTTTTGTGAAATATATGTTAAACATTAATTTCCGCCCCCCCCCCCCCCCCCCCCCCCCCCCCCCCCCCTAAGCAAAAATCCTGGCTCCGCCACTGATGGGCAGACCAATTCCAACTAAGGGCAGACAAAGATTAATGACAGTGAGAGCTCCCATTCACCATCAAAACGACGCTATATTTGAGACAATTGGAGAGGAGGCGATGGTCTGATCGGCGGTTTGGGAGAGGTTGGTTGACTTCTTTAATGAGGTGGAGCCTTAATAAATTCACAATTGTCTATCTCAAAGGCTCGTTTGGCACGGTGGTGGCTGTCATGAACACGATAGTTATGAACTTTTGTTCTTAAACGCGATGGTTATAAACTGTTTTTCGTGAACATCCAACCTCATCTAAGTAACTTCATCCACTTGTATGTTCAAAATTAGTATTTTTTTTCTTGGTGGCAGTCATGATCGTTGACATACCAAACAAATAATTTATGATTGCGGTGTTTTATCCCAAACTCATCGGACCAAAAACTCGGATCCAAACAAACCTTTAGCTTATGCATGACTATATCAGAGTCAATTACAGAGAAAAGACTGGAGATCATATAATAATTGGAATACAATTGACCCACAAGAGATTCAAGTAGTTCAAACATAACATTTAGAGAAAATACAATGATCAGCATAACATAAAACCAAAGCCCAGTCTCAAGTCGCATTCACAGACTCTGCATATTTGTATTAGCTTATCCTCCGCCGCATTGATTTAGGGAAGAAAACATCGGTTAACACTGTCTTGGAGCCCATCATAATAGCACTCAGCAATGACAGAGCCTGCAATTGTAAAACTAGCTCATATTAACCAAATTGAAACTCAAATAAAATATTATCTACGTCACAAAATGTATTGGAGTCAATTTACCTTCCCTTTATTGACGAAAACTTCTTTTCTAACGAAATGGGAAATGGGAAAATTCATTCCATTACCCATTACGGAGACGAATGACATAGGAGAAATGTGAAGGGTATCCGTAACCATATATTTTCTTGAGCCGGACACAAGCTCCACCATTATCCGACACTCCCTTTAATGACTTTGGATTTTGCTCTATAAATTCTGTCTCATTTATTTTTCGGGTGCAACATACGAAAGACTTACGTCCTGGATTCAAATAAGAGTATGCGCAACAATGTGTCTGCAAAATTAACTTTTTTGATGTAATTTCTTCCAACTCCAGTATTTGGTTCTTGAATCCTTGGAAGGTGGAAAGTTTGGGATTCATCAACATGTTTCTACAAGTTTCTGACGTGAAGCAGTCTAAGCCCATTTGCTCAACTGATGAATACAATTTCTTAATGCAACCAACTAATGATGATTTATCTGAAAGGATTCTGAAAACAGAGCCAAGTGGAAAGGTGAGAAAGCTGAACATCAGATTAACAAAATCGTCCCCTGCTTCAGCGTACACAACACTGTTGTTTCTCTTGTTTAAGACGATCTCTAAGCTAATCAACTTTTCTACTTCATTGACAGCAATCTCTTCTTTAATGGGTGAAAAGTAATCTGGAACAACTAGCACAGAAGCATCAGGGAAACACATCTCCGTCAATGCAGTCTTTGATACCAATGACCTCCTCAGCAAATCCAAAGCCTACAAAAATCTAAACTTAATTTCAAGGATTGTATGTTAAATGCATTACCTTGATTCTTTCTAAGAAGGAATTTAAAATAGCTTACCTCTTTCCTGCTGAAATCTATAATCATTTCCTGTAATATACTCCCATCTTCAATCTGCATTTCTTTAAGAAGGGAAAAGCCGGTCATAGAAGAAGACGGCATCGCCCGTAAATCATCAGTTATCATAAATTTCACTGCGTCATTTATGAAGACCCCTGCTTCGTCTGATGTCTCTTTTCGCCATAACCTATCCTTAACCATCAGTTTGCCACAGAGGCTGCATGGAGCTTTTGAGGCATAACTATAGTAACATGTGGACTTGGTCAAGCAACCAACTTGGTCGCATGTGTAGAAGCTCTGAGGATTTCGTTCAATTAAGTTAAGATTATAGTCCATAAATTGTATTATTTCGGTGACTGTGATCTTCAAGTTCTCGCATTGTATTGTGGCAGCACTCCGAGGATATAGAAGCATCTCCTTGCATGCGGCTGTCTGCATGCATTTGACGTCAAGTTGCTCAACGCTCTTGTAGAGATTGTCTAGAGATCCCAAACCAGACTGCTTGCTCAAAAGCTGAACGATGCTTCCAAGCGGCAGTGTGAGGAAGCTGAAGAGGATGTCGACGAAATCACTTCCAGCTTCGGCAAACACAACCCGCTTCTGCTCACTGTCAACCAGAAATCTCACTTTTATAGAAGAAGACATGGCGCACTCGCAAAGAAGGTGCCTGTTGCGGGCGGAATTCCCCTGTATATATAGCTTATGACAAATAAACCATCGAACTCTTGTAGAGTCTGGCCTTCTTCATATCTGCAGAAATGAAGCGTCTGTTGGGTTTTTTAATATATGCAGACATGAAGCGTCTGTTGGTTTTTCGGGACTGAAGAGATGAGAAATCCCAAAAGGCGCTTCATAAATAATAGAACCATTTCCCATTAATGCCTGCTTTCCTGGCGATTGGACTGAATGCTTTAATCACGTAATTAGTGATGCTCATAATTACCCCCAATCCTCTCCATTTTTCTCCTCCAATTGCAACGGATTATCTTAAACAATTACTCTAACTACATCATCAGCAGGCTACCTTCTTCGGAGTGGGGGACCGCTAAGTTTTGAAACGCGGCGCCAAACGAAAAATCAGCCATTTAAGATTATTGCGGTCCCCCGCAACTTTTGGCGGGGGACCGCAATAATCCAGTCGTGGGAGAAACGCCCATTTTGAGTTATTTTTTTCTTATTTTTTAATTTTTTTTAAATATATAGTTATTTTTTAACATATTATAAAAATAATTTTTTTATTCAAACAATTTTATTCAAACAGTTTAATATAATAGTTTGTTGTACTTAAATTATATTATATTAATAAATATTAATTATATAATACAATTTTATTAACGTTATTTTTCAAATTATTCGTAGAAATTGAGTCTAACATTATTTTTTTAGAATATTTCATTACAGCAAAATAATTTAATTAAATAAAAAAATAGTGTTGCGGAACGCCTAGGGCTCTTGATAGACCGGTTCACTTGAACCGCCTCAGCTCGTGAGCGAGCTAAGCGCGCAAACAGTCAATTAGAGGTTCGTTGAGTACGCAGAGACTTTTTAACGTGGAAAACCCGGAAAGGGTAAAAAACCACGCAGCCGGAGCTGTGCCGACCAAACTTCACTATCTTCCGGAGGAGTTACAACTTGGAAGCTAGAACTCGAGCGCGACAGGCCGCTGCTCGTTACAATACTTGGAGAAAGAGAGCTTCGAGGGTGACAGGCCACCTCTCGGAAAAACTAAGTCCTTTTTTCCTTCTGAGACTGCTAGTCGCCTTTCGAAAGCGGGAAGGCCAGTCGCCTTTCCCTTCTGAGATTGCTAGTCGCCTTTCGGAAGCGGGAAGGCCAGTCGCCTTTCCCTTCTGAGAAATGCTGGTCGCCTTTCGGAAGCGGGAAGGCCAGTCGCCTTTCCCTTCTGAGAAATGCTAGTCGCCTTTCGGAAGCGGGAAGGCCAGTCGCCTTTCCCTTCTGAGAAATGCTGGTCGCCTTTCGGAAGCGGGAAGGCAAGTCGCCTTTCCCTTCTGAGAAATGCTGGTCGCCTTTCGGAAGCGGGAAGGCCAGTCGCCTTTCCCTTCTGAGAAATGCTGGTCGCCTTTCGGAAGCGGGAAGGTCAGTCGCCTTTCCCTTCTGAGAAATGCTGGTCGCCTTTCGGAAGCGGGAAGGCCAGTCGCCTTTCCCTTCTGAGAAATGCTGGTCGCCTTTCGGAAGTGAGAAGATCTTCAAGTCCCGAAGGAGATCTTCAAATCCCGAAGGAGATCTTCAAGTGCCGAAGGAGAATTCCGCAAAAGTCTGCAAGGAGCTCTCCTGGGTCCCGAAGTCAAGGTCCTCTCAAATGAAGCCCCAGGGCCCTTTTTATAGCTTTGGCCGGGGGTAGTCCGGTAATCTCGCCGTTTGCAGTTTCCATAAATGTTTGGTGGGCGAATCATATTCTCCGGTTCGGGGCCCTCGGATTGCCATTTTTCGTAAATGACCACCTTGCCCCTCGGGCAGCTTGGGCAGCTCGGGCAGTTCGGGCAGTTCCGTTGGAGGCGAAAAAGGCGACTAACTGTTCCTGAAAAGTGAGAAGCATGAAACCCAAAAAGTGAGAAGCCGGAAAGACAAAAAGTGAGAAGCCTGAAACCCAAAAAGTGAGAAGCCGGAAAGACAAAAATTAAGAAGGCTTCCCGACTGCGCTCAGAAACGTTCTGAGCGCGGGTTAGCGCTGAAGCTCCCCGAATGTGCGACGGGCCACGGGAGATGCCTCGGGCGGACGGTGAATCGCGGAGCCGCTCCCTAGCGAGCGGTTGAATTCTTCCGGCGGGGAGAAGGCACCGGACCGCACCCCTAGGAGGAGTGGGTACGGCCGCGCACCCCCGATGTAACATCCCCCAGACAGCTAGACCCCTAAGATGGTTTTGTCATGACAAAACCATAGGAAGAGCCCAAGACCTTGAGAGCTTAGGGAAGAAGGAGAAAACCACCTTGGTCTGCAAATAGCAATTTCCAGTGAACAAGCTTAGGGTTGGACTTTAGGGCCTCAACTTGACCATTTGACCCCACCTTAGTATCCCAAACCCTTTAGGGGTCCCCTTAGGGCACCAAGGACCCATTGGGGTCAACCAAAGAGGCCAAATTGACCAAAGTCAACATTAACCCTAAAATGGTCAAAGTAGCCAAATTAGAGTCAATTAACCCTCACCATGACAAATTGATCACTCAACTAGGTCTAGAATACCATAAGATACCTAGTAGACCTAAAAGCCCCATCATGGGACCCCCAATAGTGCTAATTGACCAAAATGCCCCTTTAGGTCAAAAAGGGCAATTCTTCACAAAGTGCCCTAATTGACCATCACCATATTAAATTGACCATACCCATAGTGTTATCATGTCATAGGGGACCCAGTGGACCAAAAAGCCCCATGACTGGGTCAACCCTAGGGCTCAATTTGAACAAAGTCAACTTAGCCTGTTTTGGTCAAATCAGCTTAAATTGGGTCAACTAAGGCTCATGTGACCAAATTGACCCCACCAATGATTTCTAAACCTAATTTGGAGTCCAAGGGACCCAAAAGCCCCATCCTAGGGTCACCCAATTGGCCAATTTGACCAAAAGTCAAAATTGCCCAATTTAGGTCAAATCTCTTAAACCTAGCCCAATTCCTTTGGGTTAAACCCAAATTGACCATTGGACCAGCCTTGTAGACTAGCATTTAACCCAGGAGAGAGAGGAAAGTCGGCCATGGTGAGTAGGAGAGAGAAAGACCCAAGCTAATGGAGAGAGAAGGTGGTATTCATGGCCATTAAGGAGATTCACCCCTTGGCCTCCCTCCTTAACACTCCTATTCATCTCCTCTGCCGATTATGAGGAGTTTCCAGTAGTTTCCAAGGTTGATTAAGGCATGGGGAATGTATGGGGGCCGGCCTTGGTGGAATCCGAAAAGGCCATTAATGGCTTTTGTGGTTAAAGCCACCATGGCCTTCAATTGAACCCCTTATTACCTTCAGAAGCCGGAGAGGAGTAGAACCCCCCCTTCCCCGAGAAGAATGAGCCTTCTGTGCAAGGATTTGGGTGGTGCCGGATTTTCAAAGGGGGAGCAATGGTGGTCGACGGCCGGAGCACCAAAACCCCCAAATGCAGGTCCAATTCTCTTCTCCTCTCTCAGTGGATAGATCCCCCTCAATCGGCGGCAAGGTTCGAGCCCTATCGGCTCTGGATCGGGCTGACCAAGAAGCTCGAAACCGAGCTTTTTCTTCCAACCTAAAGGCCCTGTTCCGGCCACTTCCGGCCGGCCAACCACCGCTATTCGCCGACCACCACCTCAACGAAGGTGGTGGTGGCATTGGCCGTCCGGGGCGGCGCCTAGGTGGCCGGGAAAATGGGGATCAAGGTGGCCCAGGCGCGGGCGATCCTGGCCGTTGGCCAGAGGAAGAAGACGACCAGGCGCGGTCAGATCCGCGTCAAGAATCGTGCAGGCCCTAGTGTAATTCCTTTATTTCTGTGATTAAAACTGCAGCCTCTTAATAAATCTGGTAAAAATAGTTAGAGGCCGATTCAGAGAAAGTGGTCAACATAGAAAATGTAGCCCTAGGGGTCTAGTTTGATACAAAATTGAAAACACTCAATTTGGAGTCCTAGTTAGGGCACAACACTTATTTTGGTGGGGGCTGTCCTTTAGGCTATTCAGAGCTTATTTTTGATGCCCACACCATTATAGAACTCCAAATGACTTGATATTTGGGGTGTAGTCTAGTCTTAGGCATATATAGGTCATGTCCAAAGATCAGAAGGATTGGAGAAGTTTTCCCCATAATTTTTGGGAAAGTTTAATAATCCTAGTTTAACCTAATTAGGTGCCCTAAACACCTCAAAACCCTTCCAAACTTGGATGGGTGGTCTTAGGGGGTATGTATAGGCCCTGGTTAAAATTGCATGATTTATGGAGTTGATTTGATGGGGTAATTCACCAAAACAACCTTAGGCTCTCTAGGTTTAGGCAAAACTTTGGGTGAGTGCCCCCACACTTCCACAAAGCCAAATGGCTTCATATTTGGGGTGCACCTCACCCTCCCCCATGCCAACCTCTGGTCCAAATTTGGTGGTCATTGGAGGAGGTTTGCCTTAGTAAATCAAAAAGGGGCTAAATTGCTATTTGCACCCCAAATAGGTACCCTTTGGAATCCCACTCCTTACCAAATGTTGGTAGGATCTTGGGTGATCTTTTACTGACCCATGGTCAGTTTAGTGAGTAGTATGGACTTGGGCAAGGTAGGGAGTTATCTTGAGAATAGTTTGCTTAAGGGTTTGTTTAGGGCAAAAAGTGAACTTAAGTGAATTTTGGGGTGTGGAGGGGTTTCCTCCCACTGATTGATGGGGTGACCTTGGTCACTGACTTGGGAGGTATGGGACACCCCAAGGAGCAACTTGGATGAGTTAGGGCCTAGTGTACCCTTAAACCCTAGTGGTTAAGTGTATGGTTCCCTTTAGGGTTTGTGAAGGACATGGGTGTATATGTCCATGGAGAGAAGTGCAATAGTCCTCTCTGAGTGCTAAGAGTGATATGATACCCTCACAAGAAGTTTGGGTGGATTTGGATAAGTTTAGACCCTAACCCTAGGTTAAACCCTTATGGGGTGCAATTAGAGGTCAATAAAGGAAGTAGGGTCAAACCCTAATGGTTTGACCTAAAATTTTGGAGGGAAGGTCATAGTGACCAGAGGAACCTCCCTTGTGAATTTGAAGAGGTTTGGAGTTGTCAAACCTAGATAATAAACCCTTGGGTAGATTTGTAAATAATTAGGGTTTTGGGTTTTAGAAAGAAATATTACTTAATGATTAACCATCTTCTGTCACAATATTAATTTTAATATTGTTAAACCCTGGAGATTCTATTAGAACCATTGGAAAACATTTGGAGGTTCAAATTGTAATTATCCATATTGTTGACAAATTTTGGGGTGATTGATTTTAGAGTGTTAACTTTTTGTAATTGCATGAAACTTTGCAGGATGTCTTTTCATACCAATATGTACCCACTGTAATTTTCTCATAATTTATGGATTAATATTTTTGGTATCTCTAGTTCATTTTGAAATTATTTACAAATATATTCATTGAGGAAATTACAAATGTAACCTCTGTGTTATGTGGTCAAACTTGGTAGACCTGAATATTTTAGTAATAGACACCCCTGTATAAATTTGCATAAGGTTTAGAAATCATATGAGGGTACCTCCTTTGGAATTTATTGGTAATAAATGAGTTTTGGAATTTTTAGAAATAGTAAATCTTGCTGGTTTTCCCTAAGATTTCATGACTACTGATTAATAGGTGCTTTTGATTTATGTAAAAATTGGGAGGGGCATTGGAAGTCAGAAAAGTGCACTTGTAGTTCAAACCCTAGGAAGTTGTCCTTGGGAAAAATGGTTTTAAATATTAATAATATGGGGAAAATTTTGGAACTCTGGAATGGATCTTAAATCAGTGACATGGACCCCCAGTGAGAATATTGGGTCATAGAGTTGATTAATTAATGTACTTCCCTTCTTGAGGATCAAAACGTTAAGGGTGGTCTGCGTTTAGCAAATTGGCAATTTTGGGGTTGTGGGCCAAATTGGATTATTTTGGTTAGAGAGTGAGGGCCTCATGGTAATTATATGGATATGAGAGGACCCTTGGAGAGAATTAAGATTTGATGAGTCCTAGGGTGGTGAGGTGCCATCCTTGGGGTAGGTCGTCCGTGGATGACGAAAGATCATCTTTTGTCTATTAGGACCTAAAAGCACTTAGGTTTAGACCAGGTGAAATGTTAAGAGGGTTTCTTATGGGTAGTAACTAATAACATTAAGTGTCTTGGGAGTGGGAACGTTGGGGTGTCATCCCATAGTGGTTCCTAGTACCGTAGCGAGCCCCTCACAGGGTAACCCTCGGGAAGTCCAAGACTAACCCTAACTCATAGGAGTAAGACATTGTACAAGATTAACTAATAACACACTCAACCACACCCTGTGGTTTCGGAAGTTTAGTTGGATTGGTTGTCCGAGCGGTGGGCTCGGTGGCTGTTGCAGCAGACTGGTTAGTCTGGTGAGCTTATGGCTCGGAAGGTTATTGATGACGGGCAGGTTAGCCCGGGGAGCTTTTGGCTCGGAAGGTTATTGATGGCGGGCGGGTTAGCCCGGGGAACTCATGGCTCGGAGATAGGAAGTAGAACATGTTGCATGTGCACTGAAGGTGGTGGGTCTTCGGTATTGGACGGTCGTTCACACCGACGTCAATACGTTGACTCGGCGAGTGTGGTTTTACACTTAGCCTTGATAGTCTGGCGGTCCAGTCAGCAAGAGTACGCAGACGCTCCGCGGGTATAGTGGAGGCGTACAATAGGTCTAGGTTGGGTAGTGTGAATACCAACCTAGAGGTGGGCGGGGCCCAACCCACCACTTCCGTTTGCCACTACGGGAGTATCCTGGGAGTCTAGCTCGCTCCAAAAAGGGGGAACTAAAGGTCTATGCGCATAGAGTCGAAGTGTGTGAGTTGCACTTGTATGATCATAGCATAACAGCATACTTGCATGTCATAGCATAAACATTGCATTCAACCTACCCCTAACGTATAAGTCGGTTATGGGACTTCTTATACGGTAGACCATGCTAAATGACCCCTTGGTCTATAGGTTTGTATGGGCATTCCTATAAATCAATGGTTACTTTTATATTACCTTACTTGCTATTATACTTCCGCTTACTGCTCTTTATATACTTTTACCACACTTTTATTTACTGTTTCATATATATAAACACCTGTTTAGTTGTAGATCCGCCGTCATCTGCTCTTGCATTTACCCCTTGAATGTCCTCCGCTTCCTCCTCCCATACGGTGCCTAGGAGCCATTGGGGGAGGGGTGGGGAATTGGCTGAGTCATTTTGACTGACGGTCGGTGGACCTTATCATTTTAGGAGTTCGAGGAGATGCAGCAACCTTCAAGGAACAGGTACAGCAGGATCCGACGTGGTGGATCCCATGGCCATGTTACCATTGTCACCAGCCGGGACATACTCGGGTCAGATGTCCCATGATGAGTGGAACCCCTCCGGCACAGCGATCAGGAGACCGACGGCGAAGACGTAGACGTGGATTGCGAGGCAGTAACCGCAGGTCAAAAGAGAAGAAGCATCCAGTGTTGCAGCACCATTGGAGCCCGGAGTCTGCAGGGATGGGTCCGTCAGGTCAGGGTGCTCCGATTTCAGTGTCGGTGACGATTAGCTTTAGTTTTACTCAGTAGTTAGCTTCCGCGAGTGTTTTTGTAGTGAGGAATTGATGTATAGGGCAAGAGCCCTTTTATTATTTGTAACCCTTGTATCTTTTATTCAGTTAATATATGTGGACATTTACCTTTATGGTTTTAACTCATGTGATTCTGTGGACTTGTCTTCTCTCTATTGTACTTTTCTTCGTGATCGAATTGGCCGGCAGGATCGGCGTTTTATAGTAGCGACCTTCCCGAGTGAAGGTGTCACCGCAAAGCGGCGGTTCTGGGCCTAAGACCCGGTGGTTTTTGCAAAAAAAAAATGGGGTCTTACACCCGAGCAGGGAGGGTGCGGACTGGCCGCACACCAAGGGGGGTGCGGCTTGGCCGCACCCCAGGGGGGGTGCGGCCCGGCCGCACCCCAGGGGGGGTGCGGCCCGGCCGCACCCCATGATGGGTGCGGCGGGGCCGCACCCCCCTGGGGGTGCGGCTTGGCCGCACCCCACAAGGGGTACAGCTGGGCCGCACCCCTTGGGGGGTGCGGCCTGGCCGCACCCCCTTGGGGGGTGCGGCCTGCCCGCACCCCCTTGGGGGGTGCGGCCGGCCCGCACCCCCTTGGGGGGGTGCGGCCGGCTCGTACCCCCTTGGGGGTGTGGTCAGCCCGTACCCCCTTTGGGGGGTGCGACTCGGCCGACCGCTCTCCTTGGGGGGTGCGAGTGAGCCGGGCCCCCCAAGGTGGTGCGGTCGGGACACGTTCGGGCTATCTCCTTGCGGCGAGGGGTGTAGCCCGCGCGCTGCCGCGCGCCTTTGTGCGCGGTTACGTACATACCTGGGGTTCGTGCGTGCTTTGATCGTTCCCCCCATCTCTCTTTTGCGAGGCTTTCTTTGGGCGCGTCCTGAGGCCTTTACGGGTGTACAACATAAGCCCCCCAAACCTTCGGAGTCCGAGTTCCTGAGCGAGGAGTTCGAAGGTTTTGATTTTTCTTCGGCGGCTTTATCCATTGTCCTCTGTGTGGCGCTTTTTTTTGGGTAGGAGTTGACGTCGGAGGGTGTTGGTTCTCTGAGGTTGTCATGGGCTTGCTGCCAGGTTCTGATATCTGCGTGGGCTGTGGGGTTTCTGCAAAGTGACAGATTAGCTTGCGCGGTTCTGAGCCCGCGACTTTTTTCACAATAGAAAATTTAGCTTGCGCAAGTCTGTGCTTGCGGCTTTCTCGTACGAGTCTGTGCTCGCGGCTTTCTTGCACGAGTCGGGCTCGCGGCTTGGCCGGTGAATAGCGTTTGTATTCAAACCGTGGGTGAACGCAGGGGGGCAGGCCCCGACGTCACCGAGACTCGACGGCGGAGGAGAAGGGCGAACCTTCAATCGACGGCGGTGCAAAGTCCCCGGGGCAGGGCCCCGAAGTGGCCGGTGAATAGCTGGCGTATTCAAACCGGGGGCGTACGTAAGGGGGGCAGGCCCCTACGACGCTGGGACTCGACGGCGGAGGAGAAGGGCGAACCTTCAATCGACGGCGGTGCAAAGCCCCCGAGGCAGGGCCTCGTTGTAAAGTTTTTCTTAAGTGTGTGAAGGTGTCAAAATATAGCTTTTCAACAAGAAATCATTCGGTGCATAACTTTATGTAAGATAAGATAGGTGCGCGAGTCTGAGCTCGCGGCTTTTTCATAAATTATAAGATAAATTTGCACGAGTCGGAGCTCGCGGCTTGGTACAGAAATTGAAGATAAGTTTGCACGAGTTTGAGCTCGTGGCTTAGTACATGGTAGAGGTCCCAGGATCACTGGTAAAAGCGGCGCAGGTTTTGAGCGTTCCAGGTGCGTGGCAAAGTCTTCCCTTCCGCCGTCCTGAGTCTGTATGTTCCGGGTTTCACGACTGCGGTGACTACGTACGGGCCTTCCCAGGCCGCTGAGAGCTTGTCTCCTTGGGGGCCTTTACCGGTGGCCTCGATGCTGCGTAGGACGAGATCTCCTACGTTGATTGGTCTGGGCTTCACCCTCCTGTCGTAGGTCCGGGCTACACGCATTTGGTAGAGCGCAGCCCGGTAAGCGGCGCTGTCCCGGACTTCGGGGATTAGATCGAGGTTTTCTCGGAGCAGTCCATCATTCTTGTTGGGGTCGAAGGTTAGTACTCGAGCACTCGGAACGCCGATGTCGACGGGGATGATAGGCTTCGGTTCCGTAATAGAGGTTGTAAGGCGTCTCCCCTGTAGGAGTCCTCTCCGTTGTGCGATATGCCCACAACACGTTTGGGAGCGCGTCTACCCATTGTCCCCCGGCTTCTTCCAAGCGTGTTTTCAGTCCTTTGAGGATGGTGCGATTTGTGACTTCTACCTGTCCGTTGGTTTGCGGATGCGCTATGGCTGTGTGACGTAGGTTGATCTTCAGATCCTCGCACATTTTGGTGAAGGACTTCCCAGTGAATTGAGTGCCGTTGTCGGCAATGATCGTAGCCGGGATGCCGAAGCGGCAGACGATGTTCTTCCAGACGAATTGCTTGGCGTTTTCTTCTGTGATTTTGGCTAGGGGCTCCGCCTCCACCCACTTGGTGAAGTAGTCGATGGCTAGGATGATGAACTTCCTTTGTCCGGATGCTTGGGGTAGGGGACCGAGGAGGTCGATCCCCCACTGCGCGAATGGCCACGCACTTTGCAGCGTGGAAAGTGAAACCGGGGGTTGATGAGACATGTTGGCGTGCAGCTGACAGCTTTTGCACCTCTGGACAAAGTCGGCTGCGTCCTTCCTCATCGTTGGCCAATAGAAGCCTTGGCGCAGTATTTTCCGTGCTAATGCCTTTCCGCTAGGTGCTCTCCGCAGACTCCTCCATGTACCTCCCTGAGTACGTAGTCCGCCTCGCCTGCCGGCAGGCATTTCAGATATGGTCCTGAGAATGCCCGTTTGTAAAGCTCCCCGTTAATAATGGTGAACGATGCTGCCCGCATACGCAGCCTTCGCGCCTCTAGGCGATCTTCGGGAAGGTGCCTTTGTTCGAGGTAAACTCGCAATGGGGTCATCCAAGATGACTCTTCCTGGTGGATGGTTGTGATCTCCCATGGCCCTTGAATGCTTGGGACTACAACTTCTTCGATCCGGCGCCTTCGAGACTGGTAGCTGGATGGTGAGGTGGCGAGCTTGGATAGGGCGTCCGCCTTGGAATTCTGCTCTCGGGGGATGTGTAGAATCTGATATGATGAGATCTTTTGGAGAAGTGACTTCGCGAATGCGAGGTACTTTGCCATCTGCTCGCTCTTAGCCTCGTAATCTCCTTCAACCTGTGAGACCACGAGTTGGGAGTCTGTATAAATCGTTAGGTTCTCGGCTTTGCAATCGATGGCGAGCCGGAGACCGGCGATCAGTGCTTCGTATTCCGCGATGTTATTTGTTGCGGGGAAATTCAGCCGGAGTCCGTAATCCAGGGTGATCTCTTCGGGGCTTATGAGGAGTAATCCTGCTCCAGCCCCTTCAGCTCCCGAGGCGCCGTCGACGTAGAGGGTCCACCGGGTGCTAGTGGTGTCTTTGATGAGGGTTGTTTCCGGCGGGATGGTGTATTCTACTACGAAGTCGGCGAGCACCTGTGACTTGATGTCGGGGCGAGGCAGGAATTGGATGTCGAACTCGCCGAGTTCTACGACCCACTTTACAAGTCTCCCCGAGACTTCCGGCTTCTGAAGGATCGCCCGCAATGGGAGTTGTGTCAATACCTTGACTGCGTGAGCCTGGAAGTAGGGTCTGAGTTTTCTAGCCGAGAATACAAGAGCCAAGGCTGTCTTGTCTGCTGCCGGATATCTGGTTTCGGTGTCGGTGAGGACTTTGCTGAGGTAGTAGATCGGTCGCTGTACCCCTCCTTCGTCTTTCACAAGCACTGAGCTAAGGGCCGTGGGCGATACAGCCAGGTACAAGAACAGAGTTTCCCCGGGGGTGGGCTTTGACAGAAGCGGTGGCGAGGCCAGGTACTGCTTGAGAAGCTCGAAGGCAACTTGGCACTCGTCCGTCCACTGGAAACCTGAATGTCGCGCTCCCCGGAGTATTTTGAAGAAGGGGAGGTACTTGTCCCCCGTTCGTGATAGGAAACGGGACAAAGCAGCGATCCTCCCGTTTAGGCGTTGTACTTCCTTAATTGAGCGAGGTGGCGACATATCCTCCAACGCCTTGATCTTCTCGGGGTTGGCCTCGATTCCCCGATGGGTTACCATGAAACCTAGAAACTTCCCCGCCGTCACACCAAACGCACACTTGCTGGGATTGAGCCGCATCTGGAAGCGACGGAGAAGCTGGAAGCACTTTTCCAAGTCTTCCAAGTGGTCGCGTCGGTGGACGCTCTTTACTAGCATGTCGTCCACGTAAACCTCCATCGTTTCTCCGATGAGGTCCTTGAAGACCTTGTTCATCAGCCTTTGGTAGGTGGCTCCGGCATTTTTAAGGCCGAAAGGCATCACCTTGTAACAGTAGACTCCCCGGTCGGTGCGGAAGGCAGTATGCTCTTCGTCTGCGGGGTTCATCCTTATCTGGTTGTAACCTGAATAAGCATCCATAAAGCTGAGTAGCTCGTGGCCTGCTGTAGCGTCGACGAGCTGGTCAATCCTTGGCAGGGGGAAACTATCCTTCGGGCAGGCTTGGTTCAGGTTGCTGTAGTCGACGCACATCCGCCACTTCCCCGAGGCCTTCTTGACCATGACCACGTTGGCAAGCCACGTGGGATATTCTGCTTCGCGAATGAATCGTGCCTCCAGGAGCTTAGCTACCTCTTCCTCGATTGCTTTTAAGCGCTCGGGGGGCGAAGTTCCTCTTTTTCTGAATCACGGGTCTGCAGGCGGGGTTGATGTTTAGCGAGTGATAGATAACGTTGGGATCTACCCCGGGCATGTCCTCCGGGCTCCATGCGAAAATGTCCTCGTTCTCTTGCAGGAAGGAGGTGAACTTCTCTTGCTCTTGTGGTGTTAAGAGTGACCCGACCTGAACAGTTCGAGTCGGGTCTCGTCGGGAGAGCGGTACTTCTACTAGCCCTTCAACGGGCGCTCCTCGCTGCAGAGTTGCTTCGTCTCGCAGGTCGAAGTTATTGATGTTGAGAGCAGTCACCCTTGCTGGCTGAGCCTGCTTCAGGTAGCAGGTCCTGGCTGCCTCTTGGTCTCCTCTTACGACTCCTATTCCTGCGGCAGTGGGGAACTTCATAGCTAGGTGTGGGATGGAGGGGATTGCCCCGAAGATTGACTGGAGCGGTCTCCCGAAGATGGCATTGTAGGCGGAGGTGGACTCTACCACCATGAACTGGATGTTGTGTGTTGACTGTCTTGGGAATTCGCCCAATGTGACTGGGAGAATGATCATGCCTTGCACCGGGACAGGTCTGTTGTCGAAGCCGTAGACGGGCCCGGCTGCTGGACTGAGCTGGTCTTTGGTGAGCTTCATACTTTGCAAGGTGGAGAGGAACAGGACATCGACCGAGCTTCCATTGTCGACTAGTATTCTCTTTACTTTAAAGCAGGGATCCCCGATCCCTGCGCTGATCACGAGTGGATCCTGGTGTGGAAGCCGCAACCCTCGTAAGTCTTCATCTCCGAAAGCTATCGTAATATCCTGCTTGAGTTTTTTGTCTTCATGGTCTCTCACGGGTTGGGCGATCGAGAGGATTTGCGACGCCAGGACTGGCGGTCCGGCGATCGTCTCGATTTCTCCCACCATCGGCCTTCCTCCACCTGCGCCTCGGGGGGCGGGGGGCTGCTCCCCTGCCTCCCTGGGCTGTTGGGGCTGATTGGGAATCTGGCCTTGTAAGAATCTTCCCAGGAGTCCCTGGCGGATGAGGCGCTCGATTTCGTCTTTGAGCCTGGTGCACTCTTCGGTGGTATGTCCGGTTCCCCGATGAAACTCGCAGTATCTGGACTGGTCACCCCTTGGATTTGGCGGGGGTACCCGGGGCATGCGAAGTTCGGGGTTGTTCTGAATGGCGTAGAGCACGTTCGTTCTGGTGGTGTTCAGCGGGGTGTAGGTCCTGGGCGGCTGCGGTCCCAGATCCCTTCGGGGGTCACGCCGACGTCCGTCGTCGCGGCGCTCCTCGCCGCGACGATCTTCTCGTTCGCGAGGGGCTTGATCTGTTCCCCTTTTCTTGCCTTGGCTTCCTTCGAACTGCCGACGGTGCGCTTCGATGGCCTCATCTGCAGCTATTTGTGCTTCGACCCTATGAACAAGGTCGGGATAGCTTGGTACGGTTTCTCTCATGAGAGCCGAATAGAATCCACTTGGGCGGAGTCCTCCCAAGAAAACTCCTCGCAAGAGTTCGGGGTCAACCCCTGGGATCTGCCGTGCCTCGGTAGTGAAGCGTCGGAAGAAGTCCTTGAGTGTCTCTCCGTCGTTTTGGCGGATCCCTGAGAGATGGGAGGGATCCCGGACAATTCGGCGGTTAGCGATGAACTGATCCACGAATTGTTGCGCCATTTCCGTGAAGTTGTTGATGGCCCCATTCCGCAGAGAATGGAACCAAGTGCGCGCTTGTCCTTTCAAGGTTGTCGGGAACACCTGGCAGAGGAGCTGATCCGGAGCGCTGTAAATCCTCATGACGGTGGTGAAGTGATTGACGTGTTCCAAAGGGTCGTCCGTCCCGTCGAATGTCTCGATGTTAGGAAGCTTGAAGCCATTCGGGATTGGATGAGCTAGGACTTGAGGTGACAAGGGGGAGCCCTGATGCGCGGGGCGGCGAGCGAGCGCGGCGCGTCGTCCCGCTTGGGCATACTCTTCTTCGATCATATCGCGTATTTCTTCGTGCGTAGTCCTTTCCGTTGCCCGCTCAGGGGCAGCTCTTCTGGGGTGATGGCGACGGTGGTCAGCTTCCGGGCCTCCAGCCGGCGGGGCAAGGTGAGCGGAACTCGCTGTAACATCCCAATTTTGAATTTCTAGACCCCATCGTGATTATATGAACTGCTAGGGTTTTGTTGGCTTGGATGGCACCCAAATGGTCATTTGTTCCCTAATGGGTGTAAAAGTACCTAGTTGCGGCCAACCCTAAATTTCAAAAAATGAAACATAAATTTGAAATTCGTATGTCCGTCATTCGTCGAGACTTCACGTGAACATTCGACGAATTTACTTAGCCATTGAAAATGCTGATCAAAGCTTGAAAACTGTCTTCTGTTTTCATTCGTCGGAATTCGTCGGGAGTTCTCGTGAACATTCAACGAATTCGTCGGGAGTTCTCGTGAACATTCGACGAATTTACTTAGCCACTGAAAAATACTGATCAAAGCTTGAAAACTGTCTTCTGTTTCATTCGTCGGAATTCGTCGGGAGTTCTCGTGAACATTCGACGAATTCGTCGGGAGTTCTCGTGAACATTCGACGAATTGACTTAACAAAAAATTTTCTTTTCTTCTGAAAAACCTGCTCCACTCCTCAAACTTGAAAACCTTCAGCTATGAATATATAAAGTACACCCCAATCAACTCCAAAATTTTATCGCAACATTTCAATAATATTTTGAATAGGATGAGCAATTAAAAATGGGAATAAATACATTTAAATGAGTTATGAAAATATGTTTTATAGAGCAATTAATTATTTAAATAATAAGGAGGTTTTGAGAAAAATAGATAATGATATTATTTTTCTCCCAAAATTTTATCATAGGGTCCCATAAATATATAAAAGAATAATATTAATTAAAATCTATTAATTAATGTAAAATTTATTTATTTTGATTTAACTCTATTTAAACACCAAATAAATAAAAATAAATAGAAAACGTTATTAAAAAAAATTATAAAAATCATAAATGACCTAGGGAGGCTGCCATAAAAATTTGAATTAAAAATAAAATATATTTAATGAAAAATTCGTTTTTTTTTAAGTCGTATTAATTACATTTAAACCTCCCCTCATCAATACCATTAATATTCAGCCATGGGAATTGAATTCCTCCCTTTCCCAACGCCTTGGGAAGAGCTTGGTCGGCTGGGAGCTGATGGGGAGGGCGGATTCATCAAGGGAGAGGAGTTACTCATTAAAACCTCTCACAACACCCCAAAGACCACCATCTCCTATATAAAACCCCCCTCCACTTAGGATTTCGTTTTTCCCACCTCCACAGCCACCATCCAGCCATAGAAGAGCTCCGGTGACCTTCCGACGAGCCTCCCCCACGAATTTCGGCGAACTCCACCGCTAGCAATGGCCGCGCGACGATCCCCTCGCCTAAACGGCACACAAGTAAGTTTTCATGACTCCTCCTTGCCCTTAGATCTCTTCCCGTCGACCTCCGCCGTCTCCGACCACCGGAGCCGGCGATCCCGGCCTTGGAAGCTTCGGACCACCCCCAACAACCTCCGTCGCCGATGCGGGTTTCGGCCTCGCATGGGACGTGTGAAGGGGAGGGAGGGCCTCCACGACCCTTCCTCAAGGCCCTTGAGGCGAAGAGGTCCGTCGGAAACCGCTCCGGCGGCCTCCTCATTCCAAACAGTAAATATATGTATATACAAATTTTTATTTATTTATTTATTTATTTTCCGGCCACCGCCGGCGGCGGCCGGCCGCCAGCTGTCACCCCATAGGAGGCCCTCCCCGGGGTACTCTCGCTGGGGGTAGTGGCCGGAGCTAAAACCCCCCACCGGTCGTGGTGGGGAGAGCCCGTAAGAGAAGGCCTGCATGAGTATATATTCGTGAATATGCTTAATAAATATATATATATATATATATGCGTACATAGTTTTATATATATTCACGTGTATATATATATATCTAGAAATAGTTATAAATATTTAGAAATATTTATGTGTTTAAATGAATATATGTTTTATACAAATACTTATATATATTACATATGTAAATATATGTATTATGTATACATACATGTTCGTACGAAAATATAATCCGCCGGTGGTGGGGAGAGCCCGTAAGGGTGGGCTGCATGTGTACCTACGTATATATATATATCCGCAAATAGTCTTAATATATGTATATACTCGTATATATATATGGAAATTGTTATATGTATAAATTTATATGTGTTTATACATATAGCTCTTCTTATGTATATATATATAAATACATATAGATAATATATAAAGATACATGTTTATATGGAAATATAATCCGGTGCGAACCCCGCCGCACGGATTTATGGTCCGGCTCGCATGCAGCCCCCGACCTGCGTTGAGATTCATGCGTGAATTCCTCCCTTGAAAATACAACCTGAGATCAAATTAAACTTTACAGTTTCCGCAAACTTTGGCCCTCTTTTTCGACCCCTTAGAGACCGACTTAGTCTCTGTACGTGAGACACTCTATTATTTATAGATGTATTATAAACAACTTTCCTGTTTTAATGTTTCTGATATGGAGTCTCCAGATAAATTAAATTTAGCCTAAAACATTTCAAAATAGTTCAAGGTTGTTGTTTTGGCTTGTAAACAGTTATTTTTAGTGAACTTCAACCTCTGTTTTGGAGGCCTTAAGCTCTGTTTTAGGAAAAACTTGTGAGACATGATATGGTAGATAAATAGCTGTACTACAACTTTCATGTTTTGTACTTTCTGATTTACAGCCTCTAAGTAATTTTAATTTAGCCCCTAAAAGTGCAATCATAAATAAAATTCTCAAGTTTTGAATATTGATATTTATACTACTTCATTTACCACCTTGTGCATGAGGGCATGGGAGGGTGCATGGTTACCGATGTGGCGGGTTCGTCGGCTTCCCCATAATATACACTATGGGCGAAGTTGTGACGACGAACTCTTTTGTTTTGGTGGTGAAGAGGACCGGGGGCTAGCTACCCCTTCCACACAGGTCCGTCTCACACCTTTTTGGTTATGTGCCGAGAGGATCTCCGCACGAGGTGAGGATGTGTTCCCACCGAGAGTACCTATTCTTCATAGAGGTACGAAGGCCTAGGAAGTTTTGGGGTGTATCCATAACCTAGAAGTGGGAACGACCGACCCACTGTCACCGTCTGGCCACGGCGGTGAGGCCTGGGAAGTGAGCTCCTTCTCTTAACAGGTCACTATGTCGACATAGGGGAAAGTGATTGAGACACGTCATTCGAGTGACAGAGAGGATAATCATACATGCACACCATATCATATGTTACATTACTTATACTCTCACCTTGGTCCGACATCGATCGTATAACCACCGTTAGGAAGGTTATTCGATGGCGGGTGAATTTTCTACTTAGGTTGATTTTCCCTCTTTTTGAATTATTACGGATTACTGCTTCATTTATATAACCCCGATAGATATATATTTGCTTCGGCTATTGTGCTAACTTTCCTTGCAGGTGTTCTCCTTGGTGCCCATTAGGGGGCTGGGGAGGAGCGTGAGATTTACTTGGTCCGTCGTGGCTAACGTACTTTGTACGTTATCATTTTAGGAACCGATGCGCCCGCCGACGGAGCAGGAGCGGATGGACGAGCGTAGACATACCCATGAAGACGAGGAGTTCCATGAGCCAGCCAGGACGATTTATGCGGACGTGAGGGTACTATTTTGGGAGAGGAGAGGATGAGAGATCACTTTTGAGTAGACCTTTTGACGTCTTTTGACTATGTTGGTTGTAACTGCGAGACCTTATATACCCTTTCGTGGGTTTGCATCTATGTTCTATTCTATATCATGCTATGATGTTCTGTGATGTTTTGCTTCCGCAAATTTTATACTCTGTGAATGTTTTTCTGTAATGATGCAATAGCCTCACAGGGCGAATGTTCCGCCAATTGGGTCGTGGGTCAGGTAAGAGGGTGAGACCTCTTCGGACACGCGAACCTTTTGGGGGGACGCTCGCCCTGGGCATAAGGATCCCTTCGTTGAGAAAGGGGGGGGGGGTCCTTACAAAGGGTATCAAAGCGAGGTTTCGATCCTCGGACCTGTGGGTATCAGAGCGGAAAACGATCCAGATTTAAAAAATCATCACAGTTGGTCCACAGTAATACGATACCTAGTTCGAGGACGAACTATGCAACGGAAGCATGGTGGACCGCAAAAGATTCATGATAAAACGTCACACAAAGTTTCGCTAAGGAAACCCAACCGAACCAATTCTTCGACCAAATTCCTACCTATTAGCTTGATTAGACAGTTCTGACACACATTTTTTTTATATAAATTGAAGCAGGAATTTCGGGAGCCTAGTCTCGGGATAAGAAACGAGAACACCGACGAGGACATATATCGCCCCGGCACCCCAGTTGACGAGTGGGCCCCTCCACCTCCTGCTGCACCCACTGGCCAGGCAGCACCGGCCCAGCCGACCCCGTTTCACCAAACGGAGTTAGGACAGACTCTCACTGCCCTACTGGATACCTTCCGGGCCTCGCTACAGCAGCAACAGCCATTTCAGGCTCAGGGTCCTTCAGATGCAGAGAGACTGGTCATGTTCAGGAGCTTTCGTCCCCCGGTCTTCAGAGGGACAGAATCAGCCATCCAGACAGAGGATTGGCTGGAAAGGATCGAAGAACTCCTCAAGGGAATGCACTGTCCTTCCTATTATGCGGTTTCCCTAGCTACAACCCTTCTGGAAGGGTACGCTAGGCAATGGTGGAGGTCAGTCCTACAGACCACGTATAAGGACCGCCGACTGACGGAGATCTCCTGGAGAAACTTTTCTACCTCGATGATGGAGCACTTCATTTCTAGCTCCGACCGGACAGAACTGCAGGAGCGTTTTCTACATCTTCGGCAAGGTACCATGACAGTCATAGAGTACCAGCGAGAGTTCTCCCACCTCGCCCGATATGCTGGAATCATGGCCATTGAGGATGAGAACCGTGCCAAGAGGTTCTTTCAGGGCCTCAACGACTCCATTCGGCAACCACTGATGACAGCAGCTCACGCTCCCTTCGAGGTTATCGTCAACCTTGCAAAGACGATGGAGGCTGACATAAAAACCACCCGGGAAAGGAACAGGTTGAAGAGAATAGCAGAGACACCCCAAGGGCATGATCAGAGGGGTCAGGGGACCAGGCACCAGCGCGGACGCGGAAACGACCGGGGAGAACATAGGGGCTATGATCGAGGAGATCGCCACCAGCACCCCGTGATTATCACCGGAGGAGGACACCACCGCCTCCCCCAGCACAGCAGCGAGCCCTCCCAGCACCAGCATACGCGGTAGAGCAACGGCCTTTTGAGAGGCGTTGTTTCCACTGCAACAAGTTGGGGCATCTACGACCTCAGTGCCCCCTACTGGCACCCAGGGATGGAAATCGGGACTTTCACCGGGGCGGAGGTCGTGGACGAGGCCAGCCTGGTAGAGGACAGCAGCGACCTCCCCAGCAGGCTTATGCTTTGGACCTAGAGAGGGATCGAGCCACCGTGGACGTGGTGAGCGGTACGAATTTTTTTTTAATACGTATGCATATTTTGCACGTTACCTGTGATACTTTTATTTACGTGCTTATATATATTACTGAAACATATACATATACACCAATCGATTAAATTGAAACCTCAGGGATCCTCTGGATCAACGATCGGGCTGCTCGAGCACTCCTTGACACGGGAGCCACTCGCTCCTTTGTGTCTCATGATTTCATACATCAGGAGCCAGGGGTGGTTTACCTCACAGGGAACCCACTGCGGGTACGACTCCCTGATGGATCGGAGATGATCTCCTCAGATTTATGCAAATTCAAAGTGAAGATTGATGATCGGGAGATGGAGGTTGAAGCAGCAGTACTCCAGCTGTCAGGATTTGACTTGATATTAGGAATGGACTGGCTCGCGGATCATGCAGCACAGATAGACTGTCAGAGCAGGAAGGTGACCCTCCAAGTGCCAACGGGAGGAACAATCACCTATCAAGGTATACCGTTTATCTCTCGTCTCGTGCTTAATTCAATACAGGCAACTAAGGCCACCATGAGAGGTGATGAGGTGTTCGTGGTCTACTTTGAAATGATGGGGCGAACCATAGAATTGGCCGAAGTAAAAGTGGTAAAGGAGTTTCCGGATGTCTTCCCGGAGAAGCTCCCAGGCCTGCCTCCACACCGAGAAGAGGATTTCAAAATCCACCTCCTTCCTGGGGCTCGTCCGGTCTCGAGATCCCCTTACAGGATGGCGCCAAAGGAGCTAGCAGAATTCAGGGTGCAGCTTCAAGAATTGGTAGACTCGGGATTCGTCCGACCCAGCTCTTCTCCTTGGGGAGCACCTGTACTCTTCGTGAAGAAGAAGGACGGATCCCTCCGACTCTGCATCGACTACCGAGAGTTGAACCGGCTGACCGTGAAAAATACCTATCCACTCCCAAGGATAGAAGAATTATTTGATCAGTTACAGGGGCTCGGTGCTTCTCCAAACTCGACCTCCGGTCGGGATACTACCAGCTCAGGATTGATGATAAGGACATCGAGAAGACTGCGTTTTGTTCTCGTTACGGGCAATACGAGATCACAGTGATGCCGTTCGGTCTCACCAATGCCCCGGCAGCATTCATGTCTCTAATGAACCGGGTGTTCGAACCCTTCCCTCGACCATTTTGTCATTGTATTCATCGATGACATTCTGGTGTACTCGGCATCGGAGGAACTGCATGTAACACACCTGGAGAAAGTGCTTCAAAAGCTGCGTGAACACCAGTTGTACGCAAAGTTTTCAAAGTGTGAATTTTGGCTTAAGGAGGTCGGCTTCTTGGGTCACATCATCAGCGCCAACGGCATAGCAGTAGATCCAGCAAAGATTCGGGTCGTTAGGGATTGGCCGCAGCTTCGCTCCGCTGCAGATGTGAGGAGCTTCCTCGGGCTTGCGGGATATTACCGCAAGTTCGTAGAGGGATTCTCTAAGATCGCGCTACCACTGACGTCGCTAACAAAGAAGGATGCGAAATTTATATGGACATCGCAGTGTGAAGAGGCCTTCCAGGAGTTGAAGGGGAGGCTCACCTCAGCTCCTATACTGACCATACCATCGGGCCAGGAAGGCTTCCAGGTGTACACAGACGCATGTCAACAGGGCTTAGGAGCGGTCTTGATGCAACATGGGAGGGTGGTTGCCTACGCCTCGAGGCAGCTAAAAGTGCACGAGAAAAACTACGCCACGCACGACCTGGAGCTGGGTGCGGTGGTATTTGCTCTAAAGATATGGAGGCACTATCTGTACGGCGTCCGATGTGAGGTATTTTCGGACCACAGGAGCCTCAAGTACGTCTTCACGCAGAGGGAGCTGAACCTACGACAGAGACGGTGGTTGGAGTTCTTGTGCGACTACGACTTCGACCTCCAGTATCACCCGGGCAAGGCAAACACTGTTGCGGATGCTCTGAGCAGGAACCCTATAGCCTCAGCTAATTGGATGATCGGTACACCGAGAGATATAGTACGGGGACTCGAGGAGATGGGGATAACAGTGATCGCCCGAGGAGATTCGGTTGCGGCAGCACATCAGCTATATTGGACGGAGATCAAGTGCGACCTTCGGGAAAGGATTAGAGATGCCCAGCAAGATGACCCATTGTTCGAGGATGGGATTGCTCGTTTGAAGGCCGGAAAAGAGCACCCAGATTTTAAGATAAAGGACGGAATCCTTTACTTCCGTGATAGGATGTTTGTGCCATCTGGGGGACAGTTTCGGCATGAGATTTTGTATGAGAGCCATCACACTCGCTACTCGATTCACCCGGGCATCACAAAGATGCATGCAGACCTGAAGAAAATGTTCTGGTGGCCTGGGATGAAGCGAGATGTCGTCACTTTTGTGACACATTGCCCGACGTGCCAGCTTGTTAAGGCAGAGTGCAAGAACCCCGCCGGGTTACTACAGCCGCTTCCCGTCCCCGAGTGGAAATTCGAAGACATATCCATGGATTTCATTCATGGCCTGCCCCGCTCTCGAACCCGGAACGATTCTATCTGGGTGGTGGTCGACCGTTTGACGAAGGTTGCGAGATTTATTCCCAACCGCCAAGACGATGGTGTTGGAAAATTGGTGCGCCTTTTCATTGAAAATGTGGTTCGGTACCACGGTGTGCCAAAAACCATAGTCTCTGATCGGGATGGTCGATTCACCTCAAATGAATGGAGGAGCGTTCAAGCATATTTGGGGACTAAACTAGCATTCAGCACATCATTTCATCCCCAAACAGACGGGCAAACCGAACGCACAAACCGGACCTTGGAGGATCTTCTCCGGTTATGCTTGGTGGATAAGAAGGAGCCATGGAGCGACTCCTACCTTTAGTCGAATTCTCCTATAACAACTCGTATCAAGCAAGCATTGGCATGGCCCCATACGAAGCTTTATACGGCCGGAAATGTCGTACTCCACTTTCTTGGGCCCAAGATGCGGATCCGAGGGCCCTGGGGCCTGTCTTCATGGAGAATATGACAGAAATTGTTCAGCTAATACAGGAGCGGATGCGTGAAGCCCAGAGTCGCCAAGCCAAGTACTATGACGCCCGTCATCGACATGTTGAGTTCGCCGTGGGTGACAAGGTTTACTTGAAGATCCGCCCTCGCCACGGTGTATCTCGACTCCGCCGACAACGAAAGTTGAGCCCAAGATACATGGGGCCATATACCATTACGGAACGGATCGGCGAAGTGGCATATAGGCTGGAGCTACCCCCGGAGCTTCAGGGGTTGCATGATGTATTTCACATCTCTTCATTGAGACGCGCACTATTACGCCCGGAGCATGTCATTCAGGAGACCCCCGAACCAGTAGAACCCGACCGATCTGTATCCCTCAAGCCGGTGCAGATCGTGGATACCGAGACTAAGGTCCTGCGGCGGAAGAGAGTCCCTCTTGTCCGAGTTCTATGGGACAACTGCAGGACCGAGGAATCTACCTGGGAACCCGAGGACCAGATGCGAGAACTTTACCCTGGCCTCTTTACGTCAGGTAACACTCAAATCTTTTGGACTTCTATTTTTCAAGTATAGTGATTTGCTCGACTTTGAAAATACTATGACCCAATTGAATTTTCGAGGACGAAAATTTTGTTTGACTTTTTAGATTTGTAACATCCCAATTTTGAATTTCTAGACCCCATCGTGATTATATGAACTGCTAGGGTTTTGTTGGCTTGGATGGCACCCAAATGGTCATTTGTTCCCTAATGGGTGTAAAAGTACCTAGTTGCGGCCAACCCTAAATTTCAAAAAATGAAACATAAATTTGAAATTCGTATGTCCGTCATTCGTCGAGACTTCACGTGAACATTCGACGAATTTACTTAGCCATTGAAAATGCTGATCAAAGCTTGAAAACTGTCTTCTGTTTTCATTCGTCGGAATTCGTCGGGAGTTCTCGTGAACATTCGACGAATTCGTCGGGAGTTCTCGTGAACATTCGACGAATTTACTTAGCCACTGAAAAATACTGATCAAAGCTTGAAAACTGTCTTCTGTTTTCATTCGTCGGAATTCGTCGGGAGTTCTCGTGAACATTCGACGAATTCGTCGGGAGTTCTCGTGAACATTCGACGAATTGACTTAACAAAAAATTTTCTTTTTTCTGAAAAACCTGCTCCACTCCTCAAACTTGAAAACCTTCAGCTATGAGTATATAAAGTACACCCCAATCAACTCCAAAATTTTATCGCAACATTTCAATAATATTTTGAATAGGATGAGCAATTAAAATGGGAATAAATACATTTAAATGAGTTATGAAAATATGTTTTATAGAGCAATTAATTATTTAAATAATAAGGAGGTTTTGAGAAAAATAGATAATGATATTATTTTTCTCCCAAAATTTTATCATAGGGTCCCATAAATATATAAAAGAATAATATTAATTAAAATCTATTAATTAATGTAAAATTTATTTATTTTGATTTAACTCTATTTAAACACCAAATAAATAAAAATAAATAGAAAACGTTATTAAAAAAAAATTATAAAAATCATAAATGACCTAGGGAGGCTGCCATAAAAATTTGAATTAAAAATAAAATATATTTAATGAAAAATTCGTTTTTTTTTAAGTCGTATTAATTACATTTAAACCTCCCCTCATCAATACCATTAATATTCAGCCATGGGAATTGAATTCCTCCTTTCCCAACGCCTTGGGAAGAGCTTGGTCGGCTGGGAGCTGATGGGGAGGGCGGATTCATCAAGGGAGAGGAGTTACTCCTCATTAAAACCTCTCACAACACCCCAAAGACCACCATCTCCTATATAAAACCCCCCTCCACTTAGGATTTCGTTTTTCCCACCTCCACAGCCACCATCCAGCCATAGAAGAGCTCCGGTGACCTTCCGACGAGCCTCCCCCACGAATTTCGGCGAACTCCACCGCTAGCAATGGCCGCGCGACGATCCCCTCGCCTAAACGGCACACAAGTAAGTTTCATGACTCCTCCTTGCCTTAGATCTCTTCCCGTCGACCTCCGCCGTCTCCGACCACCGGAGCCGGCGATCCCGGCCTTGGAAGCTTCGGACCACCCCCAACAACCTCCGTCGCAGATGCGGGTTTCGGCCTCGCATGGGACGTGTGAAGGGGAGGGAGGGCCTCCACGACCCTTCCTCAAAGGCCCTTGAGGCGAAGAGGTCCGTCGGAAACCGCTCCGGCGGCCTCCTCATTCCAAACAGTAAATATATGTATATACAAATTTTTATTTATTTATTTATTTATTTTCCGGCCACCGCCGGCGGCGGCCGGCCGCCAGCTGTCACCCCATAGGAGGCCCTCCCCGGGGTACTCTCGCTGGGGGTAGTGGCCGGAGCTAAAACCCCCCACCGGTCGTGGTGGGGAGAGCCCGTAAGAGAAGGCCTGCATGAGTATATATTCGTGAATATGCTTAATAAATATATATATATGCGTACATAGTTTTATATATATTCACGTGTATATATATATATCTAGAAATAGTTATAAATATTTAGAAATATTTATGTGTTTAAATGAATATATGTTTTATACAAATACTTATATATATTACATATGTAAATATATGTATTATGTATACATACATGTTCGTACGAAAATATAATCCGCCGGTGGTGGGGAGAGCCCGTAAGGGTGGGCTGCATGTGTACCTACGTATATATATATATCCGCAAATAGTCTTAATATATGTATATACTCGTATATATATATGGAAATTGTTATATGTATAAATTTATAGTGTTTATACATATAGCTCTTCTTATGTATATATATATATAAATACATATAGATAGTATATAAAGATACATGTTTATATGGAAATATAATCCGGTGCGAACCCCGCCGCACGGATTTATGGTCCGGCTCGCATGCAGCCCCCGACCTGCGTTGAGATTCATGCGTGAATTCCTCCCTTGAAAATACAACCTGAGATCAAATTAAACTTTACAGTTTCCGCAAACTTTGGCCCTCTTTTTCGACCCCTTAGAGGCCGACTTAGTCTCTGTACGTGAGACACTCTATTATTTATAGATGTATTATAACAACTTTCCTGTTTTAATGTTTCTGATATGGAGTCTCCAGATAAATTAAATTTAGCCTAAAACATTTCAAAATAGTTCAAGGTTGTTGTTTTGGCTTGTAAACAGTTATTTTTAGTGAACTTCAACCTCTGTTTTGGAGGCCTTAAGCTCTGTTTTAGGAAAAACTTGTGAGACATGATATGGTAGATAAATAGCTGTACTACAACTTTCATGTTTTGTACTTTCTGATTTACAGCCTCTAAGTAATTTTAATTTAGCCCCTAAAAGTGCAATCATAAATAAAATTCTCAAGTTTTGAATATTGATATTTATACTACTTCATTTACCACCTTGTGCATGAGGGCATGGGAGGGTGCATGGTTACCGATGTGGCGGGTTCGTCGGCTTCCCCATAATATACACTATGGGCGAAGTTGTGACGACGAACTCTTTTGTTTTGGTGGTGAAGAGGACCGGGGGCTAGCTACCCCTTCCACACAGGTCCGTCTCACACCTTTTTGGTTATGTGCCGAGAGGATCTCCGCACGAGGTGAGGATGTGTTCCCACCGAGAGTACCTATTCTTCATAGAGGTACGAAGGCCTAGGAAGTTTTGGGGTGTATCCATAACCTAGAAGTGGGAACGACTGACCCACTGTCACCGTCTGGCCACGGCGGTGAGGCCTGGGAAGTGAGCTCCTTCTCTTAACAGGTCACTATGTCGACATAGGGGAAAGTGATTGAGACACATCATTCGAGTGACAGAGAGGATAATCATACATGCACACCATATCATATGTTACATTACTTATACTCTCACCTTGGTCCGACATCGTATAACCACCGTTAGGAAGGTTATTCGATGGCGGGTGAATTTCTACTTAGGTTGATTTTCCCTCTTTTGAATTATTACGGATTACTGCTTCATTTATATAACCCCGATAGATATATATTTGCTTCGGCTATTGTGCTAACTTTCCTTGCAGGTGTTCTCCTTGGTGCCCATTAGGGGGCTGGGAAGGAGCGTGAGATTTACTTGGTCCGTCGTGGCTAACGTACTTTGTACGTTATCATTTTAGGAACCGATGCGCCCGCCGACGGAGCAGGAGCGGATGGACGAGCGTAGACATACCCATGAAGACGAGGAGTTCCATGAGCCAGCCAGGACGATTTATGCGGACGTGAGGGTACTATTTTGGGAGAGGAGAGGATGAGAGATCACTTTTGAGTAGACCTTTTGACGTCTTTTGACTATGTTGGTTGTAACTGCGAGACCTTATATACCTTTTCGTGGGTTTGCATCTATGTTCTATTCTATATCATGCTATGATGTTCTGTGATGTTTTGCTTCCGCAAATTTTATACTCTGTGAATGTTTTTCTGTAATGATGCAATAGCCTCACAGGGCGAATGTTCCGCCAATTGGGTCGTGGGTCAGGTAAGAGGGTGAGACCTCTTCGGACACGCGAACCTTTTGGGGGGACGCTCGCCCTGGGCATAAGGATCCCTTCGTTGAGAAAGGGGGGGTCCTTACACTCGCCGCGTTGGAGAATCCTTCTGAAGCCTCGTCCTCCTGGACGGCTTCTTGGTTCGGGACAAGGTTTAGAACTGGGGGCGGCGGTGCGTTCGGAGCTGGCGGCTGGACCGGAGCTCGAGGAGCCCCGAGATCCCTTACGAGAGCCAACATCTCGGCTTGGTGTTCTTCGATTTGCTGCATGCGCACCTCCAGCCCAGCTACTGGTACAGGCGGTGCCTGCCCTGCGGGTGGTGCATCGACTTGCGAGGGGGAGGGAGCTGGGTCGACGCGTCCCTCCAGCACTGATCCCTCCACAGTGCGAGTACTCTTCCTTGCCATTGCGGTTGGCCTTCAAAAAGTTCTGGGAATGTTCCCACAGACGGCGCCAAACTGTTGCGGAACGCCTAGGGCTCTTGGTAGACCGGTTCACTTGAACCGCCTCAGCTCGTGAGCGAGCTAAGCGCGCAAACAGTCAATTAGAGGTTCGTTGAGTACGCAGAGACTGTTTAACGTGGAAAACCCGGAAAGGGTAAAAAACCACGCGGCCGGAGCTGTGCCGACCAAACTTCACTATCTTCCGGAGGAGTTACAACTTGGAAGCTAGAACTCGAGCGCGACAGGCCGCTGCTCGTTACAATACTTGGAGAAAGAGAGCTTCGAGGGTGACAGGCCACCTCTCGAAAAAACTAAGTCCTTTTTCCTTCTGAGACTGCTAGTCGCCTTTCGGAAGCGGGAAGGTCGGTCGCCTTTCCCTTCTGAGATTGCTAGTCGCCTTTCGGAAGCGGGAAGGCCAGTCGCCTTTCCCTTCTGAGAAATGCTGGTCGCCTTTCGGAAGCGGGAAGGCCAGTCGCCTTTCCCTTCTGAGAAATGCCGGTCGCCTTTCGGAAGCGGGAAGGCCAGTCGCCTTTCCCTTCTGAGAAATGCTGGTCGCCTTTCGGAAGCGGAAGGCCAGTCGCCTTTCCCTTCTGAGAAATGTTGGTCGCCTTTCGGAAGCGGGAAGGCCAGTCGCCTTTCCCTTCTGAGAAATGCTGGTCGCCTTTCGGAAGCGGGAAGGCCAGTCGCCTTTCCCTTCTGAGAAATGCTGGTCGCCTTTCGGAAGCGGGAAGGCCAGTCGCCTTTCCCTTCTGAGAAATGCTGGTCGCCTTTCGGAAGTGAGAAGATCTTCAAGTCCCGAAGGAGATCTTCAAATCCCGAAGGAGATCTTCAAGTGCCGAAGGAGAATTCCGCAAAAGTCTGCAAGGAGCTCTCCTGGGTCCCGAAGTCAAGGTCCTCTCAAATGAAGCCCCAGAGCCCTTTTTATAGCTTTGGCCGGGGGTAGTCCGGTAATCTCGCCGTTTGCAGTTTCCATAAATGTTTGGTGGGCAAATCATATTCTCCGGTTCGGGGCCCTCGGATCGCCATTTTTCGTAAATGACCACCTTGCCCCTCGGGCAGCTTGGGCAGCTCGGGCAGTTCGGGCAGTTCCGTTGGAGGCGAAAAAGGCGACTAACTGTTCCTGAAAAGTGAGAAGCCTGAAACCCAAAAAGTGAGAAGCCGGAAAGACAAAAAGTGAGAAGCCTGAAACCCAAAAAGTGAGAAGCCGGAAAGACAAAAATTAAGAAGGCTTCCCGACTGCGCTCAGAAACGTTCTGAGCGCGGGTTAGCGCTGAAGCTCCCCGAATGTGCGACGGGCCACGGGAGATGCCTCGGGCGGACGGTGAATCGCGGAGCCGCTCCCTAACGAGCGGTTGAATTCTTCCGGCGGGGAGAAGGCGCCGGACCGCACCCCTAGGAGGAGTGGGTACGACCGCGCACCCCCGATGTAACATCCCCCAGACAGCTAGACCCCTAAGATGGTTTTGTCATGACAAAACCATAGGAAGAGCCCAAGACCTTGAGAGCTTAGGGAAGAAGGAGAAAACCACCTTGGTCTGCAAATAGCAATTTCCAGTGAACAAGCTTAGGGTTGGACTTTAGGGCCTCAACTTGACCATTTGACCCCACCTTAGTATCCCAAACCCTTTAGGGGTCCCCTTAGGGCACCAAGGACCCATTGGGGTCAACCAAAGAGGCCAAAATGACCAAAGTCAACATTAACCCTAAAATGGTCAAAGTAGCGACTCTCCCTCCTCCGGCTGACCACTCTCCTCTCCCTCCAGCGACTCCAGTCGGTGATCCTCTCTTGCCGACCACCTCCTTCCCTTCTCCGGACGGCGAGCACCTCTCTCTTCCTTTATAACTTTTTTTTCAAAAAGGCACCATTTAACCAAAATATTGTAAATCGTGCATTAATAAAGTCTGATGTTTTTGTGTTCTTTTATTGATTGAAGCCTTGAAAGGGTGACCACAAACATATTTTTTTTGATATATAGAATCAAAATGATTATAATTTATTTTGTTGGACTATTATTGTGGATCAAATAAACTACAAAAATATATTTATTTGACTTTTATGAATGCTATATTTTGCTTGGTGATTTATTTAAGAAAATATTAATTTGATTTTTGAATATGGTCTGTAAATCTAAAATTTGGCCTGCATGAATAATTTTTTGGTCTGCATATATCTGCGGCCTGCATAAAGCCAAAACCGGCCTACATTTAACATCGCTCTATTTAAAAACATAAGCACATAACTAGCTGGCTAGGGCTAGGGCTACACCCGGGCCGAACTGCTCTTGATTATAAGCGGGCTCCACCTGTACGTGGATTGCTTTGGTAGCACATGAGTTGACGCAGGACGAATCTATAGGCGGCGGAATATCTGCGACCTAACCCTACATGTTATGCAAAGCCCGACGAATTAGTCACAAATTAGATAATAAATTTAAAATATCTCACGCAGATAAATTCACAGCAAGATAAAAATAATTTATTATGGCAAGCAAGCTTAGGCTTTCCTCCGCGTGGAGGGTCAAAACTAGAGCGGGCGGCGAATAAAATCCTGCAAATCACAATAATAATCTAACAAACCACTACCATGCAAGATATCAAACAAGTACAAGAGTCCATTTCAATATAAAGTGCTGAATAAAATATCCCAATACAAATAAGACTCCCAAAGTAGTGGGCGCCAAGGCACTGAAGAATTCGGAGCCGGAAATGAGTGTACGACGATCCGAGGTGGAACCAACGGCGTGGAGATGAAGACGGTGGCTGTCTTTGGCGGTGGAGGGTGGAATCGGGCCGGGAATGGATAGATCTGGGCGAGTGAATGATGGTTCAGGTAGGGAATGGTTGGATCTGGGCAGGACTGCCCAGATCTGGATAGATCTATTGGTTCAGGTAGGGAATGGATGTCGCGCTCTTGCCGCACCCCTGCTGCCGCGCCCCTACCGTAAGGAAGCTGTCGTGCCTCTGCTGTCGCGCCCCTGTCGTGGAAGCGTCGGGAGAAACTCCCCTCTGCACGCAAATGCCGCAGCCGCAGTGCCGCAGCCCCCCCCCCCCCCCCCCCCCCCCTCTGCGCGCAAGTGCCGCACGGTCTCCTTTCTCCAAGGTGCCACAGCCCTAGTGCCGCAGCAAATTTGCCCGAGAGATCACCTCCAGAGTTTGTCCCACTGCACTCTCACAACGGATTCGAACCTAGCTCTGATACCATGTAGAAAGTGAAATAAAGTTTCATTTTATTCACACCATCAAAGTTACAATCTTTCTCTTGCATTGATCCCCTATTTATACACACACAAGGGGGAATCTAATTCCTGATTGAAGATGTGGGACTAATTACAAAAGGAGGGAATGCGCTAACCGCACACCACTCAGCGCTAAACGCACACCAACAGTCCCAACACAATCGCACTTAAGGATAGGGTGAATCTGTGTTTGGCGGCCCGACAAAAAAAAGTCTAGCATAGGGGCAGAGCCCCATCAAGAGAAAGCATCTAAGAAATATGATTGAAAAAAAGGGAAGAGAAAGTGAATGTAATACACATCACATTAATTTATATTTATATAGAAATTTTTACCAAAAGTTCCCTCAGAAATTTGCATAATTACAGGTTGCACCCTCTTACTTTTCAAATTACAAAACCTCCCATGAAGTTTACATTTCATAACATTAACCTCCCCTGAAGCTTACATTTCGTAACATTCATTCACCAATCTTTCTCTTGCATTGATCCCCTATTTATACACACACAAGGGGAAATCTAATTCCTGATTGGAGATGTGGGACTAATTGTTGAATTTTCTCGGATCTGCTATCGATCAAGTGAACCAATGATGGACAAAGAAGATTTTATACCACAACTAGGCAATCAATTACAAAATCACACGGCTGAATACAAGTTGCATCCAACTTGAATCACAACAGCCAAAAGAAAGTAGACTTTGGTCACGGACAAGGTCCGCTTCTCCTCCCGAGCACACCTCGCTGGTGATACTCGCTCCAATGCTCGCTCCTCGCCACAGAAGCTCGCTACTCGCTGTCGCCGGGCGATATCTCCAATCCTCGCAAGCTCGCTGCTCGCGCTCCAGAATACTCGCAAGCTCACTGCTCGCTCTCCAGGATACTCGCACGCTCGTCGCGCGCGTTTCCTTGCTTCTCACTGTCGCCTGGCGATATCCACTGTCGCCGGCGATATCTCCTCTACTCGCTACTCGCACAAGGAAGCTCGCCGAACTCGCTCCAAGTCCGGTGCTCGCCTGCCGAACTTACTCCAAGTCCGATGCTCGCCGGGTAGCGCTCTGGTATCTCTAACTCGCTCAGAGTTGATGATACTCGCCACTTCTGAAGTCTCTACTCGCCACTTTCAGAATTGGTACTCTTTAGGGGGGGTACCCCTCTATTTATAGGCAGATGCCTACTCGGCGGCGAGTATGATACTCGCCAGCTGTCGCCGGCGACAGCCACTGTCGCCGGGCGACAGCTCACTTCACAAACTCAACACTCCCCCTTGAAGTGAGCTCCGGGAACAACTCCAAGCAATGAGCGAAGCCTCCGGAACGGCCCCGCAGATAGGGGCTTTTCTGAATATATCCGCCAGGTTCTCTTCACTTCGCACATGCTCCACAGCGATCATGCCACCCAGCACCTTCTCTCTGATGAAGTGATGCTCAATCTCTATGTGCTTGGTCCTTGCATGACAAACTGGGTTGGTTACCAGTTTCAATGCACTCTCATTGTCCCCACGAAGCACAGTAGGTCCACTGACCTCCTCGTCTACATCCTCCACTAGTCTCCTTAGCCAGACACACTCCTGAGCTGCTAAGGACGACGCCTTGTACTCGGCCTCCGTGGTGGAAAGGGAAATGGAGTCCTGCTTCTTGCTACACCACGAGATAGCAGCTGCTCCACACAAGAACACGTAACCTGATGTCGACTTGCGATCATCAGCGTCACCTCCGTAGTCTGCATCCGTGTACCCGTGCAGCTTGAAGTCAGACTTCTCTTCATAGGACAATCCCATCTCAAGGGTGCCCTTCACATACTTCAGAATCCCCTTGGCTGCCTCCAGATGAGGCTTCCGCGGCTCCTTCATATATCGACTAACCCGGCCGACAACAAAGGCGATGTCCGGCCTCGTGATAGTCAAGTATATAAGACTCCCCACCAGAGCCCGAAAGATCTTCGGATCAGGAAGAATTCTCCTTTCTTCCTTCCGAAGCTTCAGCCCCGCCTCCAGAGGAACGGAACTGCTCTTCCCCTCTTTCATGCCGAATCTTTCGACGATCCTCTCGGCATATGCCCTCTGGGAAACATCCAGTCCGCCTCTTCTCTTCTCTACTTGGAGACCAAGGAAATGGTGCAGTTCACCAAGATCCTTCATCTCGAAGCGTATGGAAAGCTGCTCTCTCAGCGTCGCGACCTCCTCAGGGTTGTTCCCTGTCACGATCATGTCGTCGACGTATAGCAGCACCAGCACGTGAAGACCTCCATCCTTCTTCACGAACATGCTGGAGTCCGAGTCTGAGGCATCGTAGCCGCAGAACTGCAAGTACTCCGCAATCTTCCCATACCAGGCTCTCGGCGCCTGTTTCAGACCATAGAGGGCCTTCTTGAGCTTGCAGACATGATGTGGGTGAGGCTTGGACACGTATCCAGGCGGTTACACCATGAATATGTCCTTGTCTATCTCTCCATACAGGAACGCATTCTTCACATCAAGCTGCCACAGCTTCCATCCTCGGCACGCTGCCAAAGCAATGATCGTCCTCACCGACGTCATCTTCGCTACAGGACTGAAGGTCTCCTCGTAGTCCTCTCCGTAGGTCTGTGAGAAGCCTCGAGCGACAAGCCTCGCCTTGTACCGCTCCACTTCTCCATCAGCCCTCTTCTTAACCTTGTACACCCATTTACAGGTGACAGGTTTGATGCCCTCCACCATGGGAACCAGGTCCCATGTCTCGTTCTTCTCTAGGGCCTCCATCTCCTCGATCATGGCCTCATCCCACTCCTTGATGCCAACTGCATCCTCAAAGCAGGCAGGTTCCCTTTCATCGAGTGGTCCTGCGAAGAAGCAGGAAACCAGACTCACGAAGTTCCCCTCCTTATAGCGAGCAGGCGGGACGATCGTCCTCTTCGACCTCCTCAAGGCTTGGCCACTATCTACCACTCCGGTAGACTCCTCTGGTTGAGCTCCTCTCTGAACTCCTCCTGAAGCGGTACTCTCCCTGCTTCTTGAGTTCGTAGCTCCCCCTGAGCCAGAAGCTCCTCCTGAGCCAGAAGCTCCTCCTGAGCCAGATGGCGAGGGAGCACTTGGGGACAACTCCAACTCCACAGTAGGGTCCTCAGTGACCCACTCCTCTTCCCTGCTAGCTTCTCCACTCTCCGGCAGCTCCACAGAAGAGACTCCCTGGTATGAGACCAGTTCGTCAAACACAACGTCGCGCGAGACGACGAACCTGTGAGTCTGCGGATCCATGCACTTCCACCCCTTCTTCCGCTCATCGTAGCCGATGAAGATACACTTCCTCGCCTTCGGCTCCAACTTTGTTCTCTGAGCGTCCGGGACGTGCACGAAGCAGGTAGAACCGAACACCTTCATGTGACCAACATTGGGCTTCTCCCCGAACATGAGCTAGTGTGGAGACACCATTCTGTTAGGACTCAGAGGTAGCCTGTTGATCACATGAGTAGCGCACGCCATTCCCTCCGCCCACAAGGCCTTAGGAATGCTCTTGGCATGTAGCCAACTCCTGGTAGTCTCTACCAGATGGCGGATCTTCCTCTCTGCCACCCCATTCTGCTGCGGGGTGTGAGCGCAGGAGAGCTCCCGCCGAATGCCGAACCTCCTGCAGAAAGAAGCAAACTCATTGGAGATAAACTCCCCTCCATTGTCGCTCCTCAGCTTCTTGACTCTGCGGTCCAGCCTCCCCTCCACAAGCTCCTTCCACTCGAGGAACTTGCTGAAAACTTCTGATTTCTCTCTCAGAAAGTACACCCATGTATAGCGGGTGAAGTCATCCACCAGAACCAGCGCATACTTATTGCCTCCATAAGTACGGGTGACGCACGGCCCCATCACGTCAGCATGTACGCACTCAAGAGGTGCCTTACACCTGGTCTCCGACTTGTCAAATGGAAGTCGATGTGACTTTCCATATTGGCATTCGTCGCACACATGGCCGTCGCCGTAGGAAGTGAGATGAGGCAGGCCGCTCACTAGGCCCTTTGCCGCCATCATCTTCAGCTTGTCCATCCCCACATGACCCAGCCTCTCATGCCAGATCACAGCGCTGTCGTTCGTCTTCAGCTTGTCCACGTAGGCATTTGCAGACAGGGCATACAAATCCTTCACCCTTCTCCCGGTGAGCGTGACGTCAGCATCGACAGACGAAAGGTTCTTCAAGAACTTCACTTCCTTTGGTCCAAACAGCACGTGGTAACCAGCATCCACGGCGTTCGCCACTGAGAAGAGGTTCTTCTTCATGTCAGGCACATGATAGACACTCTTCAGTGTCACTGGCTTCTCTCTACTCCCAAGGGACACCTTCCCTTCTCGCTCCACGGGATGCACCGTATCATCCGCAGTGATGATAGCATCCGTTCCTTCATATGCTGCCGAGGAGGCGAACTTGGACATATCTCCTGTGAGATGATGCCCGCAACCAGAATCCACTATCCAGTCGTCCTCGAGGTTGATGGAGGCTAAGACATCGACTGACGTTGCCGTCATCTCTGCTAGGAAACAATTGTCTCCCCTCTCACCGCCCTGGTGACTTCCACCTCTTCCTCCACCTCTTCGATGGTCTCCACCTCTCTGATGGTCTCCACCTTTCTCAGCAACATGGCCGGCCTGGAGATTAGACTGGCAATCCTTTGCCATATGCCCGTACCTCTTACAGGCAAAGCAAAGGGTTCTCCCCTTCTCATCGCGGTCAGGAAGGAACTTCCCCCCATCTCCCTGAGAGGACGTTGAAGGTCCCTCTCCGGGGTTCTTCTTCCTCTTGTCCCAGGATCTCCTCTTTCCTGAGAACAAGTGTAAGGCCCCCCCCCCCCTCCCTAATCCTAAACCGGGTCCTGGGTTCAGGGAGGGGGGATCTTACTGCCCAAAGAAGACCACCCAGCGCTTTCCGGGTGGCGACGTCCCACCCGCTTAAGCACTGAGCGGTCTCTTTGTCAGGCACAAGAATCACAACTTCACATCAGAACGCATAGCGGAAGCAATCAACAAAAAAATAGGAAACCAAAACACACTGCTTATATTTACATACTTAACGGGGCCGAAGCCTAACGTTTACAAAAGTGCCTTGAAGGCTACATCGACTGAACAAAAGGGCCTAAGCCGGTCCTATACTCTAGGACTCACGTCTCGGAAGACAGGGGGCGGGGCTGGGAAAGTCGTACGGATCATCTCCAAGGCTTCGAGATCAACCTGTGATGTGGGGGCTTCACGCTGTCCCGTCTCCTGTGATTGGTTATAAGAAATAACCGTTAGTCACAGAGCTAAGTAGAAAACACACCCCCCTCCCCGGATCCGTATCCAGGGGGCGGCTAAAGACAGAATTTGAAATAGCCGAAGCAAGGAAAGGGTTAGCAGCAGGCAAATATATATATTTATATATATATATATAGCGGGGCTCCTGCCCTAGTATCCACAACCGCGCCGTATAGTAAATATCTAACACTATCGCGCGCATACACACACCCAGGTACTCAAGACCTGTAACCACACAAAGGACCCTGTGTCGACACAGTTTTAGACCGCTTTAGTTCAAGCAGGGGAGCTAATCCCGCGGGCCTCACCGATGTGGCCGTCGGCGACAGTGGCCAGTCCTGCCACTTCTGAATGTAGTCGTACCGTATCACTCAGGCCCTCCTGTACAACTTAGTGTACTGAGTGGATGTGAGCGACATCCGGCGAACTGATTTTTAGGCCGACCAGCGGAGGCGAAACTACAGGCTCAGAGGGTAATAACCCGTTGTGCCCGTCTCCCTGTCGCCATGAGTCGTCAACCCACCCGCACCGGTACGAACGGTCTGCGAGCGTGACCGACCCGCCACTTCCAATCAATCTTCACCCGCTTTATATAAAACAAACCCTTAGGCCACGGGGCAATTTCTACTCGACCGGTCGCACGATCTTGGACCGGGAGGCTTAGCGGTAGGAGGGCTCCTTGCTTGGGACTAACCTGGGAGGAGAGACTCGACTCCGGGTTTTTCCCAACTAAGGCCTCGCCGAAGGGAGGATAAGCACCGCATTCGTTGCCACGGCAGCTCTGCGCTAGTAAATAAATTAGGCCGAAGAATGGGCCATGTAATAAACAGAAAAGTAGGCCGAAAGCAAAGGCCATGTATTAAACAGGAAAGTAGGCCGAAAGCAAAGGCCATGTATTAAACAGGAAAGTAGGCCGAAAGCAAAGGCCATGTATTAAACAGGAAAGTAGGCCGAAAGCAAAGGCCATGTAAATAGGACCAGTACGAGACTGGATTTAAATGAAAGTGCTGAATGTAAATGCGGGGGACCAGTACGAGACTGGATCTAAATGAAAGTACAGAATGTAAATGCGGGGGACCAGTACGAGACTGGATTTAAATGAAAGTACAGACTGTAAATGCGGGGGACCAGTACGAGACTGGATTTAAATGAAAGTACAGAATGTAAATGCGGGGGGACCAGTACGAGACTGGATTTAAATGAAAGTACAGACTGTAATTGCATAAGATGAAATGGTTAGTAGTCCAATCACTCTATCAGAGGAGGCTTCGATCGACGACTCCGTACTTTCATCATTGTCGCGACGAGGTTACGTTTTGGCGCCGCGTCGCGATGTCGTTCCGATTTTTGCGTTGCCTTTCCGAGCTTAGTCGGTCTCTTAGCTTACTATGCATAATTTTGGGATAAGTATTTAAAATATGCGTCGAGGGGACGCCGATTTATTTTAATGAATTTCGCTCTTCTCCGGGCGTCTATTTTTGTTTGAAAAGGCTTTCGAGGGGTCAAATCACAAGTCCACACCCCCTATCTTTGATAGTATTTGTAAACTACCTATATTTAGTGCCCCTAATATTTGGGGAATTTTAGAGACCCATTTGGGTATTTAATACCTAAAATAAACTTTATATTGGATTTTAAAATAGTAAATCTTGTCCTAAAATTCCCCAAAAATTACGGGGGGTGCCCCTTAGGGTGAGACACATTTTTTCGTTTAGAAAAGATTTTCTGAAAAGGCCCCATTTTTCCTCAAAAAAATGGGGAAGGTTAAGGGGTTTGGGGTGCAAATAGAGAAGGGAAGAAAGCTGAGGGCGCCACACCGGGCGCCGTCCTTGGCTCCCACAGCGGATCCCCAGCGGATCCGCTGTGGGGGCACTCAAATTCATGCAGGGGGGGGGGGGGGGGGGGGGGGGGGGGGGGGGGGCGGGAATTAAGGTTGCGGGAGCTGCTTGATCTCCCGGGGGAGATCGAGCGGCTCCCGTCAATCCTGACGGGAGGCGGCTGCTGCCGCCGCCGGCAGCGGCCGGATGTGGCCGGCGCCGCCCCCGGTCGGTGCGCCGGGGGCAGGCGACCACTCCGGTGGTGGCCCGGCGTCCTGGCGCCGCCGGCCACCGCCGGGGTTCGTGCTGTAAGGGCACGGGGGCGGTGGCGGCCTGTACGCCTCATGCAGGCTTGCCGCCACCGCCCCCACCGGAGGGAAGGGATGGGGAAGCCCCCGGCCAGTGCGCCGGGGGCCGGCGACTCCTCCGGGGGGTGGTCCGGCGGCCTGGCACCGCCGGCCACCGCCGGGGAAGGGAGTAATAGGGGCGGGCGGCTGCGGCGTGGCCTGCATGGGCCATGCAGGCCGCTGTGCCGCCGCCCCTCCCGTCGGAGGGTCACCGGCGCCGCCCCCGGTCGGTGCGCCGGGGGCCGGCGCCAACTCCGGTGGTGGCCCGGCGGCCGGGCGCCGCCGGACCCCACCGGACAACGGGGCAGAAGGGGCGGGGAGGGGCGGGGAGGCGCGGTGCAGCCAGCCCGAGCCGTGCCGGCTTGCTGCACCGCCGCCCCCTCGCGTGCAGCCCTCCCTGCCGCCCCTGGTCGGGGCGCCGGGGAGGGGGCAGCCGTCCGGCGGTGGCCCGGCAGCCTGGCGCCGCCGGCCGCCGCCGGGGAAGGGAGTAACTCCCTTACAGGGAGCGCGAGGAGGAGGGGGAAGACGCGGCCGCCGCCGGCCGTGACTGCCGGCGGCCTGAACGCCTCCTCCGGGAGGTAGGAAAGGGGAGGGGGAGATCTCTACCTGGGGTGGAGGGGGTGCTCGAGAGGAGGAAGGGTGGTGGTGGTGGCCGGCCATGGAGGAGGAAGAGGAGGGTGGTGGCGGCTTGGCTCCGGCTAGCTCCGGCGAGGGGGTGGCCGGCTGGGTTGGGGTGCTGGCAGAGGGGAGCTGAGGGAGAGAGAGAGAGAGAGAGAGAGAGAGAGAGAGGGGTGGTGTGTGGGGGAGGAATGGAGGGGCTGCCCCTCCTTTTATAGGAAGGAGGGGAGCCATCCCCCCCCCCCCCCCCCCCCCCCCCCCCCCCCCCCCCCCCCCTCTCCCTCCCTTCCACGTGTATGAAGGGAGGGTGAGTGGGGGGGGGGAGATATTTCTCCCCCCCCCCCCCCTCTTTTCCTCACGTGCATGAAAGGGTGGGGGGGTGAGTGGGGGGAGATATTTTCTCCCCCCCCCCCTTTCCTAATAGGGGGGTCGTGGTTTGACCGGGGTCTATCTAGGTTCTTCGAGGCCGATAAGAGTTGTCGGGGCCGTTGCCGGGCTCGTGTGCTTTATACCTCGTGCGTTTCACCGAGGCGATCTGCATAGTGCTAAAGTGGCATACTCTCCATATGACCTTGTATCGAGGTGCAACGAGTTCCGTGGTGCCTGTATTGTCCACACAAGTTCAACGAGTCTGACGGAAGTCGATTTGGGGTACGTACGGTCACTATAATAATGAGGTAGCGGCGCGCTACGACACCCGAAATGGTCGTTTTCTCCAAACGACTTCGGATCGAGGCGCAACGAATTCCGTTGCACTCGTATGGTTCATACGAGTTCAGCGGATCTGACGGAAGTCAAATCGGGGTTCGTTTGGTCACTGTACCCCAATGACTTAGTTGCGGCGCGCAACGCTACTAAAAACGGTCGTTTTCTTCAAACGACTTCGGACTGAGGCGCAACGAATTCCGTTGCACTCGTATGGTTCATACGAGTTCAACGGATCTGACGGAAGTCAAATCGGGGTTCGTCTGGTCACTGTACCCCAATGACTTAGTTGCGGCGCGCAACGCTACTAAAAACGGTCGTTTTCTTCAAACGACTTCGGACTGAGGCGCAACGAATTCCGTTGCACTCGTATGGTTCATACGAGTTCAACGGATCTGACGGAAGTCAAATCGGGGTTCGTCTGGTCACTGTACCCCAATGACTTAGTTGCGGCGCGCAACGCTACTTAAAATGGTCGTTTTCTATCGTTCGGGTCTACTTTTATTGGGCTTACTAGGGTCTAGTGGCCCAATAAAAGTCGGGATGTTACAATCCAATAAAAATAAAGGGATTTTCGTCCCCGAAAATTGGCTAAAGTAGGGGTTTTAACGGACGTACTTGGGGAAAGAGTGCCGGGTATTTTTCTCGAACGAGCGTCTCGGGTTCCCAGGTGAATTCTTCGCGCCCACAATTTGACCACAAGATCTTGACCATCGTGATGGTTTTGTTCCGCAGCTCTTTGATCTTGGAATCCACTATCTTCACAGGTTCGAGTTGGACAGATCGGTCGGATTGTACTGATGTTGGTGGTGCAGGGAGATGCTGCTCTGGTTGGCGTAGGACACGTCTTAGCGAGGAGACGTGAAATACGTCGTGGAGGTTCCCCAGTGCAGCTGGCAGAGCTAGCCTATAAGCCACCGGGCCAACTCTTTCTATGACTTGATATGGACCTAAGTAGCGTGGATCCAGCTTTTTCTGCTTCTTTATTCGAGATATTCCGTGCATAGGCTTTATCTTTAAGAAAACCACATCTCCCACTTGGAATTCCACTTGCCGGTGACGCGCGTCGTAATACTTGGCCTGCCGGCTCTGCGCTTCCAGCATGTGTTCCCGGATTAATCTTATCGCGGCGGTGGTATCGTCGATGTAGGTGACTCCCAAGGCTTCGGGGTCCTCATCCTGTGCCCAAGATAGCGGTGTCCGACATCGTCTTCCGTAAAGGGCTTCGTAAGGTGCCATTTTGATGCTTGCTTGGAAACTGTTATTGTAGGAGAACTCTACTAAGGGCAGTAACTGTTCCCAAGGCTCGCTGTGTTCCACTATGCATAATCGGAGGAGGTCCTCCATCGTCCGATTTGTCCTTTCTGTTTGCCCGTCGGTCTGGGGGTGGAAGGCGGTACTAAAAGCTAATCTGGTTCCTAGATACGCCTGTACTCGTCTCCATTCTTTTGACGTGAAGCGTCCATCGCGGTCAGAGACGATTGACTTAGGTACCCCATGGAATCGGACCACTTGCTCTATAAATAGCCGGGCTAAGATGTCGACGCCGTCGCCTTGTCGGTTTGGAATGAAACGAGCCACTTTGGTGAGTCGATCTACTACGACCCATATTGAGTCGTTTCCTGCACGGGATCGAGGTAAACCATGGACGAAATCCATGGAGATATCTTCAAATTTCCATTCTGGAATTGGCAGGGGTTGTAGTAGACCTCCTGGGCTTCGACATTCCGCCTTGACCATTTGACAGGTCTGGCAATGTGCAACATAATTGGTGACGTCCTTCTTCATTCCTGGCCAATATAACGTCCTTCGCAGATCCGTGTACATCTTTTACTACTCCCGGGTGTATGGAGTACCTGGTTTGATGTGCTTCGCGGAGGATTTCTTCCCGGATTCCCTCTGCAGCGGGGATGAAGATGCGGTGTCTGTATTGTAGGATGCCATCATACAAGTTGTAATCTTCTTGCGCGCCGTGTTGCAAGGCTTGAATGATCGAGGCCGCTTCTACGTCGACCTTCTGGGCTTCCCGTATTCTATCCCTAATGTCACACTGTATCTCCATCCAATAGAGATGAGCCTGGTATTCCATCGGATTTCTGCGGGTGATGAGGATAATATCCATTTTTGCCAATGATTTGACCAACTCCTCCGGCACCATTTCTAACCAACTCCCGGTCCTCGGAGGCTGCCGACTCAAGGCGTCTGCGACCTTATTAGCCTTGCCGGGGTGGTACTGGAGGGCGAAGTCATAATCACAGAGGAATTCTAACCACCGACGCTGCCGGAGGTTCAGCTCCTTCTGGGTGAAGACGTATTTGAGGCTTTTATGATCGGAGAAGATTTCGCATCGTATCCCGTAGAGGTAGTGTCTCCAGACTTTTAATGCGAAAACTACCGCCCCCAGTTCCAGGTCGTGGGTGGCGTAGTTTAGCTCATGTGGCTTGAGCTGACGTGAGGCGTAGGCAATCACCTTACCATGTTGCATAAGCACGGCCCCTAATCCTTTCAGAGAGGCATCAGCATAGATTTGAAAACCCTCGGTACCGGAGGGGAGGGTTAGGATTGGGGCCGATATCAGCCGGTTCTTCAGTTCGATGAATGCTGCCTCGCATTCGGGAGACCATTGGAAGGTCACATCCTTCTTGGTGAGAGAGGTAAGTGGTAACGCGATTTTGGAGAAACCTTCGACGAACTTACGGTAGTAGCCGGCGAGGCCAAGGAAACTTCGGACGTCTGCTGCTGTCTTAAGTGGCGGCCAATCTCGTACTGCTTGCACTTTGGCCTGATCCACTGCTACTCCGTTTTTGTTGATGGTGTGTCCCAGAAAGCCGACTTCTTCCATCCAGAACTCGCATTTGCTAAACTTGGCGAAGAGCGAGTGCTCTCTTAGCTTAAGTAGTACCATTTGGAGGTGCCTGGAGTGATCGGTTTTGTTCTTTGAGTAGATGAGGATATCATCTATGAAGACTATTACGAAATGGTCCAGAAAGGGTTTGAATACTGTATTCATCAAAGCCATAAAGGCGGACGGGGCATTGGTTAGCCCAAATGGCATTACCATGAACTCGTATAGTCCGTAGCGAGAGCTGAAAGCGGTCTTGGGAATGTCCTCTTCTCGCACTCTAAGTTGATAGTAGCCGGACCTTAAGTCCATCTTGGAAAAGACAGACGCGCCTTGCAGTTGATCGAACAGTTCATCTATCCGGGGTAGGGGATAGGTATTCCGGACCGTGAGTTTATTCAAACCTCTGTAGTCGATGCAGAGGCGCAGCGATCCATCCTTCTTTTTAACGAACAGTACTGGGGCTCCCCAGGGAGAGGTACTAGGACGTACGAATCCTGCGTCGACTAACTCTTGTAGCTGAATTTTGAGCTCGGCCAGTTCCCTCGGGGCCATCCGGTACGGTGCCCGGGACACTGGTCGGGCTCCTTGAGTAAGTTCGATTTGGAAGTCCACTTCCCGTTGCGGGGGCAACCCGGGGAGTGACTCTGGGAAGATATCTGGGAAGTCCCTGATCACGGGTACTTTAGAGAGTACTTGCGTCGTGTTTTCCATCTCAAAGTAGATTAGGTATATCTCGTCCTTCCGCCGCACTGCCTTGACAGTTTGTGCAGATGTTAAGATGATGCGGGTGACGGAGGGTTATACCTGCTAGGGTGATAACTTGCCCATTCGGATTCTGGAGGCGGATTTCTCGAGTTGAACAATTGATTTGGGCGCTGTGCTCTGCCAACCAATCCATCCCCAGAATGATGTCGAACCCGGTTATTGCTAAGATGGTGGCGTTGACTTCGAACTCTATGCCTCCTAGCATTGCCTGGAAGGAACACTTTTCGGTGGAAGTCATATCTGATCCATCCGGGAGTCGTATTCGGATTGACATCCCGGATGATCGTACCGTGTTCTCCTTGTCTGCGATGAAGTTTTGTGCAACGAAAGAATGTGTGGCGCCGGTATCGAACAGTGTTTTAGCGGGGCGACCTTCTACCAAAAGTAAACCTGACAACATATATGTATATATATATATCATAATCAAAAGCTTTCGTACATATACATGAGTAGGGATGACATATACAAAAGTCCCAACATATAAAGCTATAACATCTCCTAGGATATCCTACTATCGGAAGTAGATACCTATCACTACGTCAGGAGCAGGACCGTGCTGGAGATCCAATGCGTATGCCTCGAGCGGTGCTGCTCTGCCCTGCCTAGCCGGCTCCCTCCTGCCTGCGGGACGTCCTCTGCGTCCACCTCGTCCTCTCTCTGCCGCTCTCTGTACTGCTCCTAAGCCGGGTCTCCCGGTAGCCTGCGGGCAAAAGGCTCGTATATGCCCAAGCTGCTGGCATAGGTAGCAGTTCCCTGCGAAGGGAACATCTCGTCGTGCGGCTGGGACGACCTGAGGTGCTGGGGCTGGGGGTGCTGGTCGGGGCTGGGGTGCTGGTCGGGGCTGGGGTGCTGGTCGGGGCTGGGGTGCCCGTCTATATGGCTGGTGACGCTGACGCTGTCTCCCATCTCGGCCCTGCCTGCGAGGACCTACCCCTCTCTCCCGGCCCTGGGTCTGGGGAACACCTACATGTCCCCTCCGCTGCTGGGCTACCATCCGCTGGTCCATCTCCAGAGCGGTGGCATGTGAGGCGATCGTGTGGAAGGATGCCTGGGAAATCATGATCAGGGCCTGACGGAGGTCGTCTCGTAATCCCCGATAAAATCTGGCCGCCCTGTCCCTATCTGTGCCTGCTAAGGTCCCGGCGAAGCGGGCCAGGTGGATAAACTCTCTCTGGTAGTCTGGAACTGTCCTAGCTCCCTGCCTGATCTGCAGGAACCGCTCCTGGAGTGCCATCCGGTCTGCATCCGAAATGAAGTGCTCCAAGAAGGCCTCTGAGAACTCCCCCCAGAGAATGGTGCTGAGGGGTCGCCCTCTAAAAGCGGAGCGGCTAGCTGCCCTCCACCAGTCTCGTGCATAGCCCTCCAACATGGTCACTACTAGGGATACTGCGGCTACTGCTGGGCACATCATCCCTACAAGAAGCTCCTCTACCCTCTCCACCCACTCCTCGGCCTGGATAGCTGACTCTGTACCTCGGAAGGTGGGGGGCCTTAGCCCTCGGAACGTGGTCAGCAGATCGGTGGGTACGGTGGCCTGCTGGGGTGGTCGTAGGGTGGCTGTCTGGAAAGCTGCTAACAAGGCTATCAGTGTCCGTCCTAGCTCTGTATCTCCAAACGGAGCTGTGGCTGGTGTGGCTGGGACTGGTGGTGGGGTGGTAGGGTGGTACTGATCCTCAGAGGAGGACCTTCCGTTGCTCGACTCCGGTATCTGGAGAAGTAACAACATGAATATCAGAACTTGCAAAAATAAGGGAATTTTGCAGGACTGAAACGAAAAGTAAGCGGAAAGCGTGTGGGTGTACTACCGTGCAGTCTCGAATCCTTAACTCTAAGCCTAAAGGGTCCACCAGGCTTCCGCTGCGTGGTTCGTCCCGAACCAAGGAACGGAAACGGGGACGAGAGGATCGAAAGACTGCCCCATGTGGTCGGATCGTGGTAGCTCTGATCCATTTGTAAGGCCCCCCCCCCCCCCCCCCTCCCTAATCCTAAACCGGGTCCTGGGTTCAGGGAGGGGGGATCTTACTGCCCAAAGAAGACCACCCAGCGCTTTCCGGGTGGCGACGTCCCACCCGCTTAAGCACTGAGCGGTCTCTTTGTCAGGCACAAGAATCACAACTTCACATCAGAACGCATAGCGGAAGCAATCAACAAAAAAATAGGAAACCAAAACACACTGCTTATATTTACATACTTAACGGGGCCGAAGCCTAACGTTTACAAAAGTGCCTTGAAGGCTACATCGACTGAACAAAAGGGCCTAAGCCGGTCCTATACTCTAGGACTCACGTCTCGGAAGACAGGGGGCGGGGCTGGGAAAGTCGTACGGATCATCTCCAAGGCTTCGAGATCAACCTGTGATGTGGGGGCTTCACGCTGTCCCGTCTCCTGTGATTGGTTATAAGAAATAACCGTTAGTCACAGAGCTAAGTAGAAAACACATCCCCCTCCCCGGATCCGTATCCAGGGGGCGGCTAAAGACAGAATTTGAAATAGCCGAAGCAAGGAAAGGGTTAGCAGCAGGCAAATATATATATTTATATATATATATAGCGGGGCTCCTGCCCTAGTATCCACAACCGCGCCGTATAGTAAATATCTAACACTATCGCGCGCATACACACACCCAGGTACTCAAGACCTGTAACCACACAAAGGACCCTGTGTCGACACAGTTTTAGACCGCTTTAGTTCAAGCAGGGGAGCTAATCTCGCGGGCCTCACCGATGTGGCCGTCGGCGACAGTGGCCAGTCCTGCCACTTCTGAATGTAGTCGTACCGTATCACTCAGGCCCTCCTGTACAACTTAGTGTACTGAGTGGATGTGAGCGACATCCGGCGAACTGATTTTTAGGCCGACCAGCGGAGGCGAAACTACAGGCTCAGAGGGTAATAACCCGTTGTGCCCGTCTCCCTGTCGCCATGAGTCGTCAACCCACCCGCACCGGTACGAACGGTCTGCGAGCGTGACCGACCCGCCACTTCCAATCAATCTTCACCCGCTTTATATAAAACAAACCCTTAGGCCACGGGGCAATTTCTACTCGACCGGTCGCACGATCTTGGACCGGGAGGCTTAGCGGTAGGAGGGCTCCTTGCTTGGGACTAACCTGGGAGGAGAGACTCGACTCCGGGTTTTTCCCAACTAAGGCCTCGCCGAAGGGAGGATAAGCACCGCATTCGTTGCCACGGCAGCTCTGCGCTAGTAAATAAATTAGGCCGAAGAATGGGCCATGTAATAAACAGAAAAGTAGGCCGAAAGCAAAGGCCATGTATTAAACAGGAAAGTAGGCCGAAAGCAAAGGCCATGTATTAAACAGGAAAGTAGGCCGAAAGCAAAGGCCATGTATTAAACAGGAAAGTAGGCCGAAAGCAAAGGCCATGTAAATAGGACCAGTACGAGACTGGATTTAAATGAAAGTGCTGAATGTAAATGCGGGGGACCAGTACGAGACTGGATCTAAATGAAAGTACAGAATGTAAATGCGGGGGACCAGTACGAGACTGGATTTAAATGAAAGTACAGACTGTAAATGCGGGGGACCAGTACGAGACTGGATTTAAATGAAAGTACAGAATGTAAATGCGGGGGGACCAGTACGAGACTGGATTTAAATGAAAGTACAGACTGTAATTGCATAAGATGAAATGGTTAGTAGTCCAATCACTCTATCAGAGGAGGCTTCGATCGACGACTCCGTACTTTCATCATTGTCGCGACGAGGTTACGTTTTGGCGCCGCGTCGCGATGTCGTTCCGATTTTTGCGTTGCCTTTCCGAGCTTAGTCGGTCTCTTAGCTTACTATGCATAATTTTGGGATAAGTATTTAAAATATGCGTCGAGGGGACGCCGATTTATTTTAATGAATTTCGCTCTTCTCCGGGCGTCTATTTTTGTTTGAAAAGGCTTTCGAGGGGTCAAATCACAAGTCCACACCCCCTATCTTTGATAGTATTTGTAAACTACCTATATTTAGTGCCCCTAATATTTGGGGAATTTTAGAGACCCATTTGGGTATTTTAATACCTAAAATAAACTTTATATTGGATTTTAAAAATAGTAAATCTTGTCCTAAAATTCCCCAAAAATTACGGGGGGTGCCCCTTAGGGTGAGACACATTTTTCGTTTAGAAAAGATTTTCTGAAAAGGCCCCATTTTTCCTCAAAAAAATGGGGAAGGTTAAGGGGTTTGGGGTGCAAATAGAGAAGGGAAGAAAGCTGAGGGCGCCACACCGGGCGCCGTCCTTGGCTCCCACAGCGGATCCCCAGCGGATCCGCTGTGGGGGCACTCAAATTCATGCAGGGGGGGGGGCGGGAATTAAGGTTGCGGGAGCTGCTTGATCTCCCGGGGGAGATCGAGCGGCTCCCGTCAATCCTGACGGGAGGCGGCTGCTGCCGCCGCCGGCAGCGGCCGGATGTGGCCGGCGCCGCCCCCGGTCGGTGCGCCGGGGGCAGGCGACCACTCCGGTGGTGGCCCGGCGGCCTGGCGCCGCCGGCCACCGCCGGGGTTCGTGCTGTAAGGGCACGGGGGCGGTGGCGGCCTGTACGCCTCATGCAGGCTTGCCGCCACCGCCCCCACCGGAGGGAAGGGATGGGGGAAGCCCCCGGCCAGTGCGCCGGGGGCCGGCGACTCCTCCGGGGGTGGTCCGGCGGCCTGGCACCGCCGGCCACCGCCGGGGAAGGGAGTAATAGGGGCGGGCGGCTGCGGCGTGGCCTGCATGGGCCATGCAGGCCGCTGTGCCGCCGCCCCTCCCGTCGGAGGGTCACCGGCGCCGCCCCCGGTCGGTGCGCCGGGGGCCGGCGCCAACTCCGGTGGTGGCCCGGCGGCCGGGCGCCGCCGGACCCCACCGGACAACGGGGCAGAAGGGGCGGGGAGGCGCGGTGCAGCCAGCCCGAGCCGTGCCGGCTTGCTGCACCGCCGCCCCCTCGCGTGCAGCCCTCCCTGCCGCCCCTGGTCGGGGCGCCGGGGAGGGGGCAGCCGTCCGGCGGTGGCCCGGCAGCCTGGCGCCGCCGGCCGCCGCCAGGGAAGGGAGTAACTCCCTTACAGGGAGCGCGAGGAGGAGGGGGAAGACGCGGCCGCCGCCGGCCGTGACTGCCGGCGGCCTGAACGCCTCCTCCGGGAGGTAGGAAAGGGGAGGGGGAGATCTCTACCTGGGGTGGAGGGGGTGCTCGAGAGGAGGAAGGGTGGTGGTGGTGGCCGGCCATGGAGGAGGAAGAGGAGGGTGGTGGCGGCTTGGCTCCGGCTAGCTCCGGCGAGGGGGTGGCCGGCTGGGTTGGGGTGCTGGCAGAGGGGAGCTGAGGGAGAGAGAGAGAGAGAGAGAGGGGTGGTGTGTGGGGGAGGAATGGAGGGGCTGCCCCTCCTTTTATAGGAAGGAGGGGAGCCATCCCCCCCCCCCCCCCCCCCCCCCCCCCTCTCCCTCCCTTCCACGTGTATGAAGGGAGGGTGAGTGGGGGGGGGAGATATTTCTCCCCCCCCCTCTTTTCCTCACGTGCATGAAAGGGTGGGGGGGTGAGTGGGGGGAGATATTTTCTCCCCCCCCCCCCCCCCTTTCCTAATAGGGGGGTCGTGGTTTGACCGGGGTCTATCTAGGTTCTTCGAGGCCGATAAGAGTTGCCGGGGCCGTTGCCGGGCTCGTGTGCTTTATACCTCGTGCGTTTCACCGAGGCGATCTGCATAGTGCTAAAGTGGCATACTCTCCATATGACCTTGTATCGAGGTGCAACGAGTTCCGTGGTGCCTGTATTGTCCACACAAGTTCAACGAGTCTGACGGAAGTCGATTTGGGGTACGTACGGTCACTATAATAATGAGGTAGCGGCGCGCTACGACACCCGAAATGGTCGTTTTCTCCAAACGACTTCGGATCGAGGCGCAACGAATTCCGTTGCACTCGTATGGTTCATACGAGTTCAGCGGATCTGACGGAAGTCAAATCGGGGTTCGTTTGGTCACTGTACCCCAATGACTTAGTTGCGGCGCGCAACGCTACTAAAAACGGTCGTTTTCTTCAAACGACTTCGGACTGAGGCGCAACGAATTCCGTTGCACTCGTATGGTTCATACGAGTTCAACGGATCTGACGGAAGTCAAATCGGGGTTCGTCTGGTCACTGTACCCCAATGACTTAGTTGCGGCGCGCAACGCTACTAAAAACGGTCGTTTTCTTCAAACGACTTCGGACTGAGGCGCAACGAATTCCGTTGCACTCGTATGGTTCATACGAGTTCAACGGATCTGACGGAAGTCAAATCGGGGTTCGTCTGGTCACTGTACCCCAATGACTTAGTTGCGGCGCGCAACGCTACTTAAAATGGTCGTTTTCTATCGTTCGGGTCTACTTTTATTGGGCTTACTAGGGTCTAGTGGCCCAATAAAAGTCGGGATGTTACAACAAGGCCTCGCCATCTCCTCCTGAGATGGATACTCCCGTCATCTGCTTCGCCAAGCTCTCCTGTGACGACAGCAGGTTCTCTAGCTCCAGAAGGGAGGGCTGAATAGCCCATCCTTGTACGGAAGTAACGAAGGCGACATACTCCCTCCTCAAACCTCGGAGTATGTGTCGCTTCAACTTCGCCTCTGAGATTGGCTCTTCAGGATCCAAGGCCGAGATCTCCCCGCATAGGTTCTTCACCTTCAGGAAGAAGGTGGATATCGCCATCTCGCCTTGAGTCGTATTCGCCAACTCATTCTCCAGGAATTGTAGCCGCGCCACATTCTTCTTGTTGAATAACCCATCGAGGGCTATCCAGATCGCAGACGCTGACTTGCAACCAATGATGTGGTCGAACAAGTCAGGTGATATGGCTCTCTTCAAGGTGAACTACGCCTTGGCATTGGTCTTCCTCCAAGCTCTCACAGCTGGACCATTATCGCCTGCAGCTACAACTTCTTCTTGCTCTCCACCACCAACAACCTCCCAGAGATCCTCTCCAAGAAGGTAGCTCTCCATACAAGACTTCCACTTCTTGTAGTTGGTCTGGGTGAGCAACTCGATTCCTAGTCCTCTCGCAAAACCTCCTCCACCGTCCATCTTGGAAGACAACCTTGAACTCCGATAGCAGGCGCTGCTTCAGCAACCTCCCTCCTCTGATACCATGTTGAATTTTCTCGGATCTGCTATCGATCAAGTGAACCAATGATGGACAAAGAAGATTTTATACCACAACTAGGCAATCAATTACAAAATCACACGGCTGAATACAAGTTGCATCCAACTTGAATCACAACAGCCAAAAGAAAGTAGACTTTGGTCACGGACAAGGTCCGCTTCTCCTCCCGAGCACACCTCGCTGGTGATACTCGCTCCAATGCTCGCTCCTCGCCACAGAAGCTCGCTACTCGCTGTCGCCGGCGATATTGACTGTCGCCGGGCGATATCTCCAATCCTCGCAAGCTCGCTGCTCGCGCTCCAGAATACTCGCAAGCTCACTGCTCGCTCTCCAGGATACTCGCACGCTCGTCGCGCGCGTTTCCTTGCTTCTCACTGTCGCCTGGCGATACCCACTGTCGCCGGCGATATCTCCTCTACTCGCTACTCGCACAAGGAAGCTCGTCGAACTCGCTCCAAGTCCGTTGCTCGCCTGCCGAACTTACTCCAAGTCCGATGCTCGCCGGGTAGCGCTCTGGTATCTCTAACTCGCTCAGAGTTGATGATACTCGCCACTTCTGAAGTCTCTACTCGCCACTTTCAGAATTGGTACTCTTTAGGGGGGTACCCCTCTATTTATAGGCAGATGCCTACTCGGCGGCGAGTATGATACTCGCCAGCTGTCGCCGGCGACAGCCACTGTCGCCGGGCGACAACTCACTTCACAAACTCAACACTAATTACAAAAGGAGGGAATGTGCTAACCGCACACCACTCAGCGCTAAACGCACACCAACAGTCCCAATACAATCGCACTTAGGGATAGGGTGAATCTGTGTTTGGCGGCACGACAAAAAAAGTCTAGCATAGGGGCAGAGCCCCATCAAGAGAAAGGATCTAAGAAATATGATTGAAAAAAAGGGAAGAGAAAGTGAATGTAATACACATCACATTAATTTATATTTATATAGAAATATTTACCAAAAGTTCCCTCAGAAATTTGCATAATTACAGGTTGCACCCTCTTACTTTTCAAATTACAAAAACTCCCATGAAGTTTACATTTCATAACATTAACCTCCCATGAAGCTTACATTTCGTAACATTCATTCACAAATCCCCCCCCCCCCCCCCCCCCCCCCCCCCCCCCCCCCCCCCCCCCCCCCCCCCCCCCCCCCCCCCCCTGAAAATGCTATGAAATATATACTTCAGGGGAGATTAATGTTATGAAATGTAAATTTAAAAAAAGATTTTTGTAATTTCAAAAGTAAGAGAGATGCAACATGTAATTTAGCAAGCTTAGAGGGGACATCCTAGTAAATGGCCCTATATATATATAAGGGCATTGATATTCGCAAACACATTTGAACTATTTGTAGACCTTTTGATGGAGGACCATCAAATCTAACTCGCCGCAAGGCGGGCCCACACTCGTATATTTGCAAAGGAAGACTTGATCGGATCAGCGATCCAACCCCGCGGATGCGTCCGACTCGCCATTCCCAGATTTTTCATATATTATATTGTTTTATTGCATTTTTATGTAATCGAGCCGTCGCATCTACGACCAATCATAGCCGTCGATTGCGGGGTGCCCTAGTTTTATTTTCTTATAAATAGAGTGGAGGGGGATGCCTTAAGGTCATTGCAGATTTTGGAGAGAAGAATCCCGAAATTCGACGATCCCCTCACGGTGTCGATTCCGTGAGACTCTAGATGACGACTCCTAGGTGTTGCTCCCGACTCCCTAAGGTACTCCCTATCCATTGCCCTCTTCTTCCCCCCTACCCCAGCCATCGTCAGCCCCCCTCTACCACGCCTTCCCACTGCTTGGAACCCCTCGTTGTCCAACTACTGCCTCCTGAAGCCTTTCCCAGTCCAGCCGCCGCCCTACCAGCCCTCTGAATCCCGCTGCCACCGCCCAACCCAACCCAGACAGCCAGCTGATGCCCTTGCCCCATTGCCTCCAACCACTGCCGCCCAGATCCAACCCACCCCGCCAATTCTCCCCCACCAAAAACCCACCCAAATCTGCCATCCAGTCCCTCCCATCCAGAATCTGCCCCTTCTACCCAGATCAGCCCAAAACCAGTCCCAGACCTCCCTAAACAGCCACCCTCATTCAAATAAAATCATGTAACCTCAAGCCCCGCCTTCGGACCGTTGCCCTTGCCAGATCTACCCACTTAGGGCAGCCCCATGCTTGTGAGTTATTACTTATTGTATGGACTTGTATTCTCTGCAACTAAATATATTGTTGTGATTTCCAATTATCAAGATATTTCAGTATTATAGTAGTTTGTGCTCGTCGTGCTTGTGATTTGCAGGAAGGAACTATCCGCCGCGTGCTTTACTTTGGCCCTCCACGCGGAGGAACGTCATTGCTTGCTTGCTTAAAAAATATTGTTTGTTGCTTGATTGATTATCTTGCGTTGGTTTTAATAATTATTGCTCTAATTTTGCATATTGTCATCATACTTGTATGATCACGTTGCATATTAGTATTGGGCCACAGTAACACCCCCACAACCATTACGATTGCATCTTAGGTCAACACCACACACCCTACACTACATCACCTTTGATATTTGCAAACCTTGGAATTATATTTATACCCAAACATGCTATTCAAAGATAAATGTATGAAAAAATATATAAACAGGCATAGAATGAACAAATGATGATGCTCAACTGTATGTTTAGACTAATTAACGATCCAGATTCTTTTGTACCAGAAACCAACGAGTAGTAGCAGCAAGAACAAAAGTTAGAGAACACGTAAATTTAATTTCTAGTGTGCCATCAAAGAGCCTAAGATTCATGGAGTTTAATCCAAATTCATCCATAGTAAAATTTACAACTTATCTTAAATGGTACAGAGAAAACAGAGGGGGACTTAAACACTTGGATTTACATACAAGTATCTCTGTTTTTCTGAAGAATATCAACATCAAATCTGGTTCCTCCAAAAGAGAATCCTTTGGCCAAATCATCATCCAATTCTTTAAAGATGTGCACACATCTGCTATTTAATTCCCCTTTAAGGACCGTTTCACCTGGCATTCTTCCAATGTGTAATGGCTTGTTCTCCACTGCATCTATAGGCATACCATCATCATTTGAGAGATGGGCATCATACCAAAAAACTCACCAAAATGAGCTTGAATCCAAGTTCACCAGCGGCCAGGTGTGGAGATCAGGTGAGGTGGGAAGCAAGAGCAGACCATCTGTCAGGCGGATTGGCAAGGCCAGCAAAGTAGCGGCCAGCAAGAATCACGGAACATTCAAAAATAGGAGAGGGGGTCTGTGTAAATTAGGTTTAAGGGGATTAAAAGTATTAATTTGTGAAGTACAAATTATCATTAACAGTCTGCGAATATCAACTCACATTTCTCTTCTCCCAGATTTTTGAAAATTGTGAATCCATAGGCTGTGAATCCATAGTCAAGCCTTGACTATGGCTCTATTTGGCACGGCGGTGGCGGCGGTCAAGAACGCAATTAACGTCTGACCTCACCTAAGTAACTTCATTCACTTTTATGTTCAAAACTAGTTTTATTTTCTTGGTGGTTGTAGCAACCGTTGTCATGCCAAACATACATTCTAAGATAGTGGCTTTTAGACCAAACTCACCGGAGCAAAAACACCGAGCCAAACAAAGCCTATATTGTTGAAACCGATTTCTCCGTCTCTTGTGAAGCTCGGTCCCTCAACAAGTTGAGGGGCAGCTAGCCCTTACTAGTCCCTTGAAAGGAGCAGACCGAAGATTTAAAAACGGACTAAGACCTTAGTCGCAACGAGGAGGTCCCACCACAAACCCGGAAGATCTTTGAGCGCTTCCCCTCCCAAGCCAAAGCTGAGACTTGGGCACCTTGGAGAGCTAGAGAGCTGAACCAAAGTAACCAAGGAAGAAGAAGGAGCTCAGAGAACTGAGATTCGAATCCCCTCCCAAGGTGCCCTTTAAGGTCTATTTATAGTTTTTTGCCCATGGTCTGTCAATAGCGGAATTCCGCTTTTTGGTTTCTACGAAGCGCACCCCAATTTGGCCTGCTAACAGCCAAACTCCGCTGTTGGGAGGGGCTACCTGCAGACCACCAGGGGCAGAGGAGTAAATTCACCTCTTTAGTCTATGGACGAGTGGTTTATGAGAGCCCCTCTCGCAAGAGCTCCCGCGAGTCTACTCGCGAACAGGGTTCGTTGAACTCCTCATAGGCTCGCATTCTGTGAAGGCCTTGCTCGCGCCTCTTCTGGCGACGGTCACCGTGGCCAGATCTCTCATGTCTTTCGGCGAGCTTTCTCCTACCCTGTGTGAACCTGCTGAACTGGCTGGTCGACGGAATTCGTCGAGCTGAGGAGTCAATTCGTCGAACGGAGAGGTCCATTCGTCGAACGAAGAGGTCCGTTCGTCGAGCGGAGCGGTCCGTTAATCGAACGGAGAGGTCCGTACGTCGAACGGAGAGGTCCGTACGTCGAACGGAGAACTGATTTTGTCGAACGCTGAGCTGAGTTCGTCGATCTCAACAGATGCTCGGCGTTCGTCGAACGCAGGACAGAATTCGTCGAACTCAGAGCGGTCCGCGAGGATCTGGCTTGCCCACCTTCCTCACGATCGGTCGGCGAGCGCTCGGCTCGCCCGCCTTCCTGCGGGCTCGCCAATCTGAAGCGCGACGTTCGTCGAACTAAGAAGCAAGTTCGTCGAACGCCAAAACTTGGAGAAAATCTGGTTCGCCTAGAACATCACTGCAAGCGGACCGCGGCGCCCTGGCTCGCTCCTCTCCCTCGCCAGCGGTCGGCGGGTGGCTAGCTCGCCTTCCTGTGAATGGCCATTGAGATTCTGGCTCGCCTTCCACATTACTTTTGCTTGTTGGTTACTCCTTAGTCTTCGTTCACCTTTAGGCGAATATCGGGGTTGTACACAATCCCCTCTCTTCGCGAGGCTTTTTAGGCTCGCGAAGAACCGTCCAACCCCTGGTATTCGCCGATCCCTTGGTGACGTGGCGAGAATCTTTCGGTGGGCCCCATGCCCACCACTATAAATACCACCCTTCCCGGCCGGCATACAAACTTTTTTATTCTTCTCTCCCTTTTCTTACTCGCCGCGAGCCCCAACGCGATGTCTAAGAAAGATGAAATGTTGGCGCGCCTGAAGGCCTCGCAAGCGGCCCAGAAAGGGAAAGCTGCCGCCATCGCCTCCTGGACTTCTCCGCGGCGCTCTCCGCCTCCACCCTCCGTCAAAACGGCAAAGGCCGTTCGGCGCCCGGCCGGCGAGGGTGGGTCCTTTCTTTCGCCGCACTCCCCCCATGATGGGTTCGCCTCGTAGGTACTATCGTCAAGTTCGCTGGTTTAATGTCTTTATCTTTCGACATTACTTCTCCACTCGCAGAACGCTTTTCCGGGTGAGAATGCCTTGGGGAAAACAATCACAGAGACCCACATCCCTTCCACCGGCGGGGCTGATACTCTTCTCATAGACGCGAGGGCCGTCGACCTGCGGGACTCGCCTTCGCAACGAGGTGAGTGTTTTACCTTCTCTTCCTTCATATCTCTTGGCTCGCTAAGTCACACTTACTCCTTGTGCAGTGTCCCCTCTCACGGACCTAGAAGAGCGAGTTCCCCCTCCCGCGGACCCGCCTACCCCGCCGAATCAAACCATCATCACTCCTGGATTCGGCATTCTGGGACAAAGGAGCCCTGGAGGGACGTTGATTGCCGAGCCCGGGCTCGCTCCTGGTTTGGGTAAGGCCTTTACCCCTGCCTTCGTTGAGGCATTCCGAGGCCAGCCGGGCACCTCTCGCCAGCGGCCCAGCACTCAAATTCCTCCACTAGGTTAGACCGTCGCTATAAGGTGTCACTTTCCACCTCCTTGCTGATTTCTACTTCGCAGGTGATTCCATGACCCCGCTCACCGAGTCGGAGTCTGGAGCGTTGGAGATGTCTCCACCCCCTTCGCCGAGTCAGGTCGCAGATTTTCTGGGGGACCCCAGTGATCCGGCGCGGATGAAGAGGCGGGTCACCGAGATATTCCAGAAGCATACCTCCCTGTTGCGGGATCTACACGAGCAGAATAGGTTGGACCGGCTCGCAAATGAGGAAAGATTTGCCGCGATGGAGGACGCGAACGCGCGCATCCTTGCCGAGGTGCGGCCGATCGATCACGGCGATGCGACCTCCCCCGGAGTGTATATTGCTCGGATCGAAGATTACACGCGGCTGACGAACCAAGCGAGCCAGTCGCTTCGCGAATATCACTACCCGCGAGTCCCCCCTCGCTCTGGTGTACGGGGTCGCGGTCGCTGGAAATGATTGCGATATTAAGAATTCTTGCCTCGCAGTTTGCACTTTATTATTTTTCTTCCCCCTCCCCTTCGTAGGGAGGGGTCGCGAACGATTTTTAAAAGTATGTAATAATGACATTTGGACTCGCTTGCGAGCCACTATTTTCCCTTTTTATTATCTTTTCCTTCGCTATATCTGGCTTACTCATTCTTTGGTTACTTTACATGCTTCTATTACTCGCGCTCGCGTCCTGCTCTCGCATTTTGCTTTGTTTCCTTATCCAGTGCTAGCTCGCCGACGATTATCGGGAGGAAGTTCGGCAAGGTGTTGACTCGCCGGGAACGAATAGGACCCCTGGAGGCGGAAGGATACCGTGCGAATCCGCTACCCGCAGACACCGGCGCTTCGACTTCTTCCAGCCTTTTTTATTTCTATAAATAGTCGGTCTTTTTTCTTTTCAACCACCGCATTTACTATTCTTCCTTCGCGCTCCTCCTCTTCTAACTCTCTCGCAAATCTAGCTCGCTCTCGCCACTTTTGTGATTCGCAGCTTCCAAACACCATGGTCGGCAATGCGGAGGCGGAGGGGCGGGCCAAGTGCTCCGGAGCGTTCCTTGAGGGCCTTTTCTTCTGCGCCAACCTCACAAAGGAGGAATACCAAGCTACTGTCGACCAGTACATCCATTCTGGGTTCGTGGCTCACTGCCCTAATGAGCAAGACACCATCAGCGACCCGCAGCCCGACGAGCTCGCCATCCTCATCGCTCACTTCGAGAATGAGCTGCGACTCCCCCTCTGGCCGGAAGTGCGCCAAGTATATTTGTTCTTTGACCCTTGTATTCCTGGCTCGCTTCGCAAATGACGCACTAACTCCTGTCGATTTTCTAGGTGCTCAAATACTTTGGCGTTCTGCCGAGCCAGCTCACGCCGAACGCGATCGTCGTGGTGGTCGCGTTCGCCAGTTATCTTCGGGCGGAGAAGATCGAGTTCAGCATGCTCGCCTTCCGCAAGGTGTTCTCTTTTCGAGCGTACAAAGATGGGACGGCTCATTTTGCGAGCCAGCATGTCATCATCTGCGAGACGGTGAACAAGTCCCACTACTGGACGCAGAAATACGTCCTGGTGAAGGGCCCCTTCGGCAATATCTCCTACACCCCAACCCAGCGAGACGAGGCCGCTTACCGCCCTCCTGCCTCGCTAGGGGGCTATGACGCGGATCTGTACCAATTCCTTAAAGGAAAGAACTTTGAGGTCGCCTTCCTCTGAGAGCGCGTGGACCTGCTGCCGCCTGTCCCCCAAGGAGAAGGTCTGACTCGCGCTCGCAAATCTCCTCACCCCCCTTTCCTTCGATTAGCTAACGCTCTTAGTTATCTTTGCAGGAGAGCGTGAACTTCCACTCAACTCCGCGCACGCGCCTTCTTCTTCCCTCATCTCTGGCCCGCTCGCGAGCGTGGCTGTCGAGGCCTTCCGCGACGTCCCGAGCTCTTCGTCGGGGAAGAAACGATCCCTTTCTCCACGCCGGCCCGCCTCGCAGGGGGAGGCGAAGAGGACCAAGAAAGCCCCCTCCGCCCTCAAGGCGAAGGGGATCGTGGATCTCTCCGAGCCTGACCTCCCCCTTTCTCCTATAACGAATCAGGAGCCCGCCAAAGAGGGTGGCGAGCCGGAGGGGGCGGCCGTCAAGCCCAAGCCGACGAGCCACACGAATTTCGGGCTCGGCATGAAGCTTGCGGACGCCGTTGGCGAGCCGGTGCTCGCGTGGAACCCTGATCAGAACAAGATCGTATGCTCCTCCCTCCTCCCTTCCTGGGTGGAGGGTGACAAAATCGGAGGTGAGGCGTTCGCCCTCGCCTTCGGGCTCTACGGTCGCGAGGATGCCTCCCTCTTCCGGGCCTACACCCAGAAAGGGCTCGTGTACGAGGCCATGCGGGCCCAATTTAGGGCGACGGGGCTCACCCATATGGTGGGTCGCCGCTACTTCACTGCGGACAAGGAAATCAAAGAGCTCAACGTTGAGCTCCGGAAGTCCGCTGACGTGATCGCGGAGCTTAAAGGACTTTAGGCTTTGTCTGAGGGCCTCCTCGCCAGCCTTCAGGGTGGCCTGGTAAGCAGTGTCCGCAAGCCTCTCTTACCGTCTCGCTTTGTGCCATCTTTACTAATTCCCTTTTTGCAGGATGCCGAGGGCGTGAGTAAGTTAACCGAGAGGATCTCCGACCTGGAGAAGCAGAACGCTTACCTTGAAGCCCAGGTTCGCGAGCTGACCCTGGCAGTTCTCCCCCCGCCTCCTCCGCGGGCTGGAGCCCGCGGCCAGTCGCGAGAGGAAAAGGAAGCCGATCGCAAAAGGTCGATGGAGATCGCGGAGCTCGTCCTCGATACTCTTAAAGGGGCGGACATGATCGTTCCCGACGCTATGGAGTTCACTGCGGAGGACGTCGTCCCCGACCTGTTCGCGCCAATCTCTGAGATGGACGATCGCGGGAGTGATTAAAGAGCTACCCGGCGAGCCGCCTCAACTTTTTTACTGTTTACAATGTAAAGATTTTTCTTTTTGCCGGCGAGCTCGCCGTTTGACTGTAACCCATTTTTGAGAAATGAGAAAGAAACATTTTGTCTATCTTTCCAATGTCATTGTCTTATCTCTTATTCGCATGTGTTCTTTCATTCGTGCTCGCGCGATTCTGATTTTCTTACGCTCGCGTTCGCGTCTCCTTAGCCTCATTCTCTTCTGCGGCGACGATAAGACTCATGTTGTAGAACATTATCCTTGCTTGGGATGTACCCTGATGGGGAACCTCGCGAGCGGGGCCAGCGTTACCCTGCCTCGCTCGCACTCGCCTCTTGCGAGCTTTTGTCGTTATCCATGGGCCACCGCGACGACGGGCCCTTTCTGGTTCGCCGTCTTTACTCACGCCACCAGAATTCACAAATAACTTTGCAAACAGCAGGCTCAGTCGCTCTGCCGCGACCTATTCTCTTATGCGAACGGGCCCCTGGTCTCGCCTCGCCCGGGCCTTGATGTTGCTTGCGAGCCAAGTCTCTTACCATGAGTAACTTATTTGCCAGCCTCTCCAGAGATCAACCTGACCCACCGTCTGTGAGAGCCCGGCAGCGGAATCGATCTGGGGCATTCCAGCACCAAACCACTTGAAACATTGACAGCTTCTCCAGAGATCAACCTGACCCACCGTCTGTGAGAGCCCGGCAGCGGAATCGATATGGGGCATTCCAGCACCAAACCACTTGAAACATTGTCAGCCTCTCCAGAGATCAACCTGACCCACCGTCTGTGAGAGCCCGGCAGCGGAATCGATCTGGGGCATTCCAGCACCAAACCACTTGAAACATTGTCAGCCTCCCCAGAGATCAACCTGACCCACCGTCAGTGAGAGCCCGGCACCGGAATCGATCTGGGGCATTCCAACACCAAACCATTTGAAACATTGCCAGCCTCTCCAGAGATCAACCTGACCCACCGTCTGTGAGAGCACGGCAGCGGAATCGATCTGGGGCATTCCAGCACCAAACCACTTGAAACATTGTCAACCTCTCCATAGATCAACCTGACCCACCGTCTGTGAGAGCCCGGCAGCGGAATCGATCTGGGGCATTCCAGCACCAAACCACTTGAAACATTGTCAGCCTCTCCAGAGATCAACCTGACCCATCGTCTATGAGAGCCCGACAGCGGAATCAATCTGGGGCATTCCAGCACCAAACCACTTGAAACATTGTCAGCCTCTCCAGAGATCAACCTAACTCACCGTCTGTGAGAGCCCGGCAGCGGAATCGATCTGGGGCATTCCAGCACCAAACCATTTGAAACCTGCCAGAGAATTACTCCAACATACATGTAATGAGTAGGAAATATTCAAAAGTCAGTTACAAAAATTGCTAAGGATAAAATCTCTTCAAATCATCACCACTCCTAGCTCGGCCGAGAGATACCCCTTCCACATCCTGGAGGTGGTATCCTCCTGACTTGAGCACTTCACTTACAATGTAAGGCCCCTCCAAATTGGGCTCTAGCTTACCAACCGCGGCTCCTCTTCCGGCCGCGTCAACCTTCTTTAATATTAAATCTCCTTTTTCGAAGTGCTTTATCCTGATGTGCTGGTCGAAGTATCTTGCCATCCGCCTCTTGACTTCCTCCTGTCGGACAGTAGCGAGGTCTCGGAGCTCTTCTACCAGGTCCAGGGACAACCTTTGCTCTGCATCATTCTCTATTAACCATTCTCCATCTCCTTCGCCCGCGGTGATCACCCTGGGGGTTTTGACTTCGAACTCTATCGGGAGAACGGCCTCGGACCCGTGGGATAGTTTGAAAGGGGTCTCCCCAGTGGCCGTGCTCGGAGTGGTTCTCAAAGCCCATAGGACCGAAGGTAGCTGCTCCACCCAATTGCCTCTGAGATTCTCTACCTTCTTCTTTAGTAGGTTGACGATTATTTTGTTTGCCGCCTCCACCTGGTCATTGCTCCTTGGGTGGTGGACCGATGCGAACCTGAGGTCTATGCCGAGTTGGGTGCAAAAACTAACAAATTCCACGCTGGCGAACTGGGGTCCGTTATCCGTCACGATGGCTAGGGGGAGCCGATACCTGCAAATGATTTCACCCCAAACGAAATTTCTCACTACCTGGGATGTTACCTTGGCCATCTCCTTCGCCCGCGGTGATCACCCTGGGGGTTTTGACTTCGAACTCTATCGGGAGAACGGCCTCGGACCCGTGGGATAGTTTGAAAGGGGTCTCCCCAGTGGCCGTGCTCGGAGTGGTTCTCAAAGCCCATAGGACCGAAGGTAGCTGCTCCACCCAATTGCCTCTGAGATTCTCTACCTTCTTCTTTAGTAGGTTGACGATTATTTTGTTTGCCGCCTCCACCTGGTCATTGCTCCTTGGGTGGTGGACCGATGCGAACCTGAGGTCTATGCCGAGTTGGGTGCAAAAACTAACAAATTCCACGCTGGCGAACTGGGGTCCGTTATCCGTCACGATGGCTAGGGGGAGCCGATACCTGCAAATGATTTCACCCCAAACGAAATTTCTCACTACCTGGGATGTTACCTTGGCCAGCGCTTTCACCTCGACCCATTTGGAGAAGTAATCTATCATCACCAGTAGAAACTTCCTTTGGCCGCTTGTCTGAGGGAAGGGTCCCACCAAATCCAATCCCCATATAGCGAAGGGTCACGGGGCCGTGATGGTCTGGAGCCTTTGGGCTGGAAGGAGTTGGAGTGGAGCATAGAGTTGGCATTTCGAACACTTCTTTGTGAATTCGGCTGCATCCTTGCTGAGGGTAGGCCAGAAATAGCCATGCCTCAGCACTCTCCCCTCCAAAGTCCGGCTCCCGGAGTGACTGCTACACTCTCCCGAGTGGATTTATTCGAGGACCCTCGGGACCTCCTCCTCAGACACGCAACGAGCCAGGAGCCCCGAGAGTGTTTTTCGGTATAGCAACCCTGCATGTAAGGAGTAATATGCAGATTTGTACCTGAACGCCGTTTGTCAACATCTCCCTCGGGGAACTTTCCTGATGTTAGGAAGGTGATGAAGGGATCCATCCATGATGCTTGTTGATCCACCTCCATCAGCTCCCCTTCTTCAATGGAAGGTCAGAAGAGCTCAGACATTGTTCCCCCTACCCGAGGACCGAACTTGGCTAGTAGGTCCGCCGGAGTGCTCTCCTCCCTCGGCACATGTGTGATGGAAAAAGTGCGAAATTGGCCGATGATCTCCTTGACCTTCTCTAGGTAGCGTTGGAGGATCGGCTCCCTTGCATCAAATTCTCCCCTGATTTGGCATGCCACCACCATGGAGTCCGTTGAGACCTCCACGTCCTGCACTCCTAGCTCCCTAGCCAGCCGCAGGCCCGCTATCACTGCCTCGTACTCAGCTTGGTTGTTGGTAATGGGGAAATGGATGCTCAGGACCAGCTCAATCTTTGTTCCTTGGGGGCTTATCAGGACGATTCCTCCTCCATAGGAGTGCTTCCCTGACGCACCATCCACTAGCATCTTCCAAGCGACCGGGGAAGGTGATTCATGTTCCCCTATTTCAGCTGTGTAGTCCACCATGAAGTCCGCTACCGCTTGAGCCTTGATTGACGTCCTAGGCACAAACGCGATGTCGAACTCGCTTAGCTCCACGGACCATTTGGCTAGCCTCCCCGAGTGCTCCATCCCCTCCATAACTTTGCGAAGCGGGTGGTCGGTCACCACTTTGATTGAGTGCACTTGAAAGTATGGCCTGAGCTTCCGGGCCGATACAACCAGGGCGAAAGCCAACTTTTCCAAAATTGGGTATCGGAGCTCTGCCTTCCTCAGCACTCGGCTGACGTAGTAGATGGGGAACTGCCTTCTCCCTTCTTCACGGACCAACAACGAACTGACTGCCTCCGATCCTACCCCTAAGTATAGGGATAGGTCCTCCCATTGCCTTGGCCCCTGGAGTAGAGGGGTCTGGGTGAGTTGCCCTTTCAAGGCTTGGAAAGCTTCCACACATTCTGAGGTCCATTCGAACTTCTTGTTTCCCTGTAACACCTTGAAGAAAGGTGCACACTTCTCACCTGCCTTGGAGAGGAACCTGCTGAGCCCGGCCAATTTTCCCGTGAGGCGTTGAACCTCCTTCGCGTTTCTTGGCGACCCCAACTCCAAGATTGCTTTAACCTTATCGGGGTTAGGCTCCACCCCTGCGGGGGTGAGCAAGTGGCCTAGGAATTTTCCCCTGCTAGCCCCGAAGACACACTTCAGGGGGTTGAGTTTCATCTTGTACTTCCGCAAGGTCCCAAAAGTCACTTCAAGGTCTTAGAGGTGAGACTCAAGGTCTCGGCTCTTCACCATGAGGTCATCAACATATACCTCCAGGTTTCTCCCCTTCTGCTCGCGGAAGACCCTGTCCATCATCCGTTGGTATGTAGCCCCTGCATTTTTGAGCCCAAAAGACATCATTTTGTAACAATAGCATCCATCCCCTGTGATGAAGGAGACATCTTTGTTGTCGGGGGGTGCATGCGGATTTGATGATAACCTGAAAAAGCATCTAAAAAAAGACATCACAGAGAAACCGACGGCTGAGTCAACCAGCGCGTCGATTCTAAGCCCTTGGTAACAATCCTTGGGGCATGATTTATTAAGCAAGGAAAAATCAATGCACATCCTCCACTTGCCATCCCCTTTTTTCACCATCACTACGTTGGAGACCCAGCCGGGGTACTGGATCTCCGATACAAAACCGGCCTTAATGAGCTTGTTCACCTCCTCCCGAATGGGTGCCTCCAGCTTGTCAGCAGTGGACCTCTTCTTTTGGCGAATGGGGCGAGTGTCGGGATCTAGGTTGAGGCGATGGCACGCCACATCCGCGTCGATCCCCGGCATCTCCGCAGCACTCCACGCGAAGACATCCACGTTGTCTTGGACGCAAGCCGAGACCTTCCTCCAGTCCTCCGGGCTGAGCTCCCCGCCGATCCTGATCTTTTCGATTGTTCCGGCCTTGGTGGTCACCTCCACCTCTACCACCTCCTCCACAGCTTCCAACCTGGATTGCTCCACCCAGGTATTATTCTCATCTCCGCCACGCGCGAGCCCCATGGCTCCTTCCTCCATCTCTTCCTCTTCCACAATCATCAACTCCTCTGCCCCCTCTCTCGAGGTCTCTTCTTCTTTCTCTCCCTCTTTCCCCTCCTCCGCCCTGGGCCCCTCAGCGACCCCTTCCTGGGCATGAACTACTCCTTCACCCCTCCTTCCTTCCAACCCCTCCTCTTCTTCGGCCTCGGCCACCTCTTCCATCACCTTGTCCCACTCCTCTGCTTCTTCCATCCAAGATATGGTGTTGACGACAGTCATATAGCACTGCCTCGCCACCTTGGGGTCTCCCCGGACCCGAATCTGGATTCCTCCGGTGCTGAACTTGAGACACTGGTGGAAAGTGGATGGGACACACCGGAACGCGCTGATGAGAGGCCTTCCGAAGATGGCGATGTAGCTGCTGGGGGCATCCACTATCACGAAGCGGCAGTTCCGGGACTGCCCCCCCAAGGTCACATGGAGTCCCACTCCGCCTTCCACTTCCTTTCTTTCCCCTGAGAACCCAAACAAGGGACCGTCCGAAGCCAATACCCTTCTGCCCTCCACCTTCATCTCGTCGAACGCCTTCTTGAAGACGACGTTGACCGAGCTCCCGTTATCCACGAGGATTCGGGACACCGTGAAGTTCTCGATGGCGGTTTGGATGACCAAAGCGTCGCAGAAAGGGTCCTCATGACCCGGCATGTCCTTCTGAGAGAAAGTGATTTTTTCGGCCAGGGGTGGAGCCGTGGATGTCGAAGCCACGCTCCGACGGTAGATGGTATGGAGGCTGGCCTTGCGGGTTGCCTCTACCCCCACTCCCTCGTGGATCACCCCGATCCCCCCTCGGGTCCCCAAATTGACCCTGTCCTCACACCTCTCCTCCTCGTCCTCCTGAGGCAGGACTTCCTCGATCCTCACTTGATGCTGCTGCCGCGGCACTGGCACTCTAGCTCTCTTCGTCTCTAAGAATTCGGGGCAGGTGGCCGTTGCGTGACCTTCCTCATTATGGAAATCACAGTACGGCAACGCCGCCTCTCCCCTCTCGGCCTCTGCCGCCCTGTTTCCTCTTCTCCTCCCCGCTCCTGCTTCCACTCCTCTCCTTCCTTTTCCTCTCTTCCGCGTCTAATCGACATAGCCTGCTGAGGCGGGGGAGGCATCTGCCTCGGACCCTGCCTCCATCCTAACTGTTGGAATCTTCCTTACCCCCCATAGAAGTTACCCCCTCCTGGGGCGTAGCCTCTTCCCTGACCTTGCATCCCCTCGCCATGTTGCCTCCATCCCCCCTCCGGGGCTCGGGGCTCTTCCCTTCTTCGCACCTCTTGCTGCTTGACCTCCGATTCGGTGAGCTTTGCTAGCCTCTTGGTGAGCTCCGGATTGGCCTCCTCACTCTCAACCTCCTCCGCCACCCTCTCCATCAACTCCTCGTAGGAGACGGGGGCTTTCCTCTTCAAATCCATCTTGAAGAAACTCTCCTTCAACCCCAACGTGAAGGCGAGCTGAAGAGCAAACCCAGGCATCTCCTGGGTGAGCAGAACTTCCTCCTGAAACCAATCTGCGTAATGAGCCAGCGACTCCTTGGGCTCCTGCTTCACCTTGAAGAGGGACTCGGCGTCCTTCCTCTTCTTTGAAGTTGAAAACCTCAACAAGAAACTTCTACGCAAATCCTCGAATGCATAGATCGATCCGACGGGAAGTTGATGGAACCACTCCCGAGCTTTCTCCTTCAGGGTGGCGGCGAAGAGCCGACACTTGAAGGCGTCCGACATCGGCCTGATAGAGACCGAGTCCTCGAACGACTGCAGATGCTGGACTGGATCGTCCCGACCATGGTAGTAGACCCTGTCCCACTCCCCGAATCCTTCCGAAACGGGTGCGAAAAGCACCAACTCGCAGAAGGGACTTCCCCTATCTGCTGCCTTTTCCTGCTCCACTCGCCCCCCGAGCTCCCTCGCCTAGCTTGGGCTCGCTGGGGCACTGTGACATCACGTCTTTTAGAAGTGATGTAGCTCCTTATTTTGTTATAATCTTTGATTTAAATGAGAGAAAATGGAGTTAAATGAATAAAAATGCTCTTAATTGATATTTATGTCCAAACGCTGAGTGATGTTGACATTTTCCATTGTTTCTTGCTAGTTTTATCGAAGGAACTGAATCGGTGGAAATCTGGGACGTGATATGCAGTTTTGCTGAATTTTTGACAAAGGTGTTGCAACACAACAATCGGGTGTTGCAACCTCTTACTCTCTGAATTTCAATGAGAGCTGGGTGTTGCAACACAAAAATCGGGTGTTGCAACACATCTGCGAATTTTAAATACGATTTTCAGATTCGTAACTGCCCAAATTTTGAATGAATGGAGGCGTCTTTTCAGTGTTGGAGAGCAGTTACTTGGCCGAAACAGGGGGCTGGAATAAAAGGACGGAAGGAGAGAGAAATGAGGAGTTTTTTTGGATCGATCAAGAGGAAAAAAAAAAGAGTTCTGGGAGAGGGGCTGATCAGCATTCAAGGGAGAAGAGACGTCTGATTTAAATCCCTACAGCGCTCCATATTATCTAAGGATGGCTAGTAAGATCTCTCTGATTGAGTGGTTAAACAATTCCTCCATGAACTAACTTTATAAAGTCTTGTATGATGTTAGTACCATGTTTATTGTGATGAATTAATGTTAATTTTCTCTTCATGATTGAGTAATCTTCTTTCTTTATTGGATTTATGTTCATTGTTGTGGTTATTTTGAGCAAGTATTCTTCTTCTGTTTAGCGTGGCGAGATTCGAGAGAGGAGTTGCGCTAATCTAGGGTTGAATCCTTTATTCTACGTGGCGAGATTCGAGAGAGGAGTCACGTATTTCTTAAATCAAATTTTCATCTTTTTACTGCACTGCAAGATTTGAGAGAGGAGTGGTGTAAGTATAACATAAGTTTCAATTTAGTTTCAAGAGAGAAAGAGATTTCCTCGTTGGCTAACAACGGTGATTTACATCTAATGTCATTTATTTCGTCCTAAGTTAGAGATGACTAGGGGGATTTGTAAGGGCAGATATCGGAGATCGAGAGATGACGATATCCTAATAAAAGCCGTTGTAGAAAAGGGAATATTAAATTCATGAGGATCATGTTTGAGAATTCATCATATTAAGCATGGGAAAGCAAAATACAAGACTATTTCGCCAAATTCTGAACCAAAGGTCTAGTAATAGTAATTGATTAGTTTTATGTTCACTTTGTAATCTAAGAATTAATCTAGAAATTCACCTTAAAAATTGTCACTTGAATTTAAAGAAAAGAACGACCTTGTAATTGCAAGCACTAATTCACTCACTTCCTCGAGGGAACGATCACATCTCACTCTTTATTACTTGATCCGGCACGTGCACTTGTGTAATACTACTTTCCGCGTATCACACTGCCCGCGAGAGCCACCGCCGCCGGGGCCACTCCTACGGATGCCACGCCCGCCAGGGCCGCGCTCGCCTGCGCCGCACTCGCTGGCGCTGAGGTTGCCGAGCTGGCCAATAACACTCGCCCCTCCAGGTCCGGTACTGACCCTCCGGCCACCTCCTTTCCAGCCCTTCCTCCCGGGGCTCCCTCGCCAACCGCTGTCGGAAGTTAGGACGCTTGAGCCATTGGGGTCGCGAACTCGCTACGAAGCGCTGCGACCGCGAACCCGAGGGTGTCGAGGACTTCTCGCCTGAAGTCCGAGAACATCTTCTGCACCGCCGCCGGGGGTGACCCGCAGAGCTCCTCGCCTTGCTCTTCATCTCCTGTCATGTTCCTTTCTCGGAATCTTCCTGGACCAGCCGCGTTCCACGCTCACCGCACCAAAATATTGAAACCGATTTCTCGGTCTCTTGTGAAGCTCGGGCCCTCAACAAGTTGAGGGGCAGCTAGCCCTTACTAGTCACTTGAAAGGAGCAGACCGAAGATTTAAAAACGGGCTAAGACCATAGTCGCAGCGAGGAGGTCTCACCACAAACCCGGAAGATCGTTGAGCGCTTCCTCTCACAAGTCAAAGCTGAGACTTGGGCACCTTGGAGAGCTAGAGAGCTGAACCAAAGTAACCAAGGAAGAAGAAGGAGCTCAGAGAACTGAGATTCGAATCCACTCCCAAGGTGCCTTTTAAGGTCTATTTATAGTTTTTTGCCCATGGTCTGTCAATAGCGGAATTCTGATTTTTGGTTTCTACTAAGCGCACCCCAATTTAGCCTGCTAACAGCCAAACTCCGCTGTTGGGAAGGGCTACCTGCAGACCACCATGGGCTGAGGAGTAAATTCACCTATTTAGTCTATGGACGAGTGGTTTATGAGAGCCCCTCTCGCGAGAGCTCCCACGAGTCTACTCGCGAACAGGGTTCGCTGAACTCCTCATAGGCTCGCATTCTGTGAAGGCCTTGCTCGCGCCTCTTCTGGCGACGGTCATCGTGGCCAGATCTCTCGTCTTTCGGCGAGCTTTCCCCGGCCCTGTGTGAACCTGCTGAACTGGCTGGTCGACGAAATTCGTCGAGCTGAGGAGTCAATTCGTCGAACGGAGAGGTCCGTTCGTCGAACGAAGAGGTCCGTTCGTCGAGCGGAAAGGTCCGTTCGTCGAACGGAGAGGTCCGTTCGTCGAGCGGAAAGGTCCGTTCGTCGAACGGAGAGGTCCGTTCGTTGAGCGGAGAGGTCCGTTCGTCGAACGGAGAACTGATTTTGTCGAACGTTGAGCTGAGTTCATCGATCTCAACAGATGCTCGGCGTTCGTCGAACGCAGGACGGAATTCGTCGAACCCAGAGCGGTCCGCGAAGATCTGGCATGCCCACCTTCCTCACGATCGGTCGGCGAGCGCTCGGCTCACTCGCCTTCCTGCAGGCTCGCCAATCTGAAGCGCGACGGTCGTCGAACTGAGAAGCAAGTTCGTCGAACGCCAAAACTTGGAGAGGATCTGGTTCGCCTAGAACATCACTGCAAGCGGACCGCGGCGCCCTGGCTCGCTCCTCTCCCTCGCCAGCGGTCGGCGGGTGGCTAGCTCGCCTTCCTGTGAGCGGCCATTGAGATTCTGGCTCGCCTTCCACATTACTTTTGCTTGTTGGTTACTCCTTAGTCGTCGTTCACCTCTAGGCGAATATCGGGGTTGTACATATATCTTAATTAAATTTTTTCTTAAAATACCTTTTTTCTTTCATGTGCCCATCAGATGAGCCGTGAGTTGTTGGAAGCGCGATCTCCGGGCACGCGGCCTCGCTATCACCCGACACTCCACTTGGCGAACAGCCTGCTCGCGACACACACTCCACGCGAGCACTCCCCTCGGCGAGCACGCGCACCGCCGAACACTTCACTCCCACTGCTCCCTCTTCACTCCGGCGAGCACTCTAACCCAGCGAGTGCTCCGACTCCCGGCGAGACGCACCCGACTTCTGCGAGCACCACTCACGGCGAATGCGAGCTGCTCCCCTTCTCTTCCACGTCCTCGCGAGCGGGCTGCTCCTCTCCTCCACGTCCACGCGAGTGAGCTGCGGGACTCCTCCAGGCGAGATCTCCTACAGGCGAGACGGCTGCACCTCCTCTTCCACATCCGTGCGAGGCGAGCTGGACTGGCGGGTGACCCGTACGGCTGGCGGCAAGTGGTGGGCAGCGGACGCGAGATGAATAAGGCGTGAGGGAAAAAAATTCCTGCAGGAATTATATTTCTCTCACTTCCCTCTCTCTTTCTCTCTCTCTCTCTCTAGCTCTGCCGAAAAAAACTCTCCAAACTTTCTATTTCTATTCAACCAACTCCCAAAACTTTACAAACACAAGCTTATTTATAGGCAAAGCAAAAAAAAAAACTTCTCTCTCCGCAATAAATGCAGGCTCTCTCTCCTCCACCTATACATTTTAAATTCATAATAATAAAAACCTTTTAAACAAAACTTCAACATGAGCATCACAATAATATCAGATTTGAATGCAACATTGGCTTTGCTATCGTGTTCAATTATCTCCTTGAAGGCAACATATTCCTTGTTCTGCCTTAAGTTATATGTAACAATTACTCTATGCTATGTGTAGGTACTGGTTAGGGTAGATAGCATACACAAACCCGCCCACTTTTATCTCATGGATACTGATGCAGCAAACTCATGCTTCCCATGAAGGAGGACATGACCTCAGGACTCCAGCTCAATGGGGGGGGGGGGGGGGGGGGGGGGGGGGCAACGGTCCATGTTACGATCTCACGGCGGCGGCGAGGACCTGATTATCGAGAACGGGAAGAATGGTCGTAGGAGGGACCGAGGTAAGAGAGAAGACGTAGGGAAGAAGCTGGACGAGAAAACTTACTTCATAATTTCATAAAAACTACAACACACAGCCGGCATATATATAGCCATACAATACGACCGTTAAGGTCAATCAAAAGACTGCGATCTCATTGGACCGCTTACACATCAAAATATTTAATTAAGCTTTAAATAAAACATTCGGAATGATTACTACTGGTGGGATTGTCCTGTCATCTGTGGAAAGGTGGATATGGCGTTGTCGGTTGGTGACCCGTCTGATCTGGCTATTTGATTATGAGTCGTTGATTCTTGATCCCTAACAACTGTCCTCTCCTTCAAAACGCTGTCCTCAGCGTTTACTTCAATATTTGTGCCGGATTGGGTGATGTGGTCCTTCCTCGGGAAAGGTGGTGAGGAGTCGGAAGGGTTTTGCGCTGTATCTTCTATGATCCTAGCGGGAACTTCAGCAAGTGCAGATCTGGCGGGAATTAATGAAGGTTGAGGTTGAAGATCCTGGTAGCTTGCGGTTCACGTCATGGATCTGGAGGAACAGGGTATTCTTCTTCTTGTTCTCTGTTGTTGCGATGATTGACGGCAGGTGGGTCTGGGTCAGCTCTGATGGAACGGGATCTGTTCTGTTTTCGTCCCCATGTCCCTTTTCTGGCTGGTAAGGGCAACTCTGACACCTCTTGTGGTTTCATGGGGGTCCTCCGTTGCTTCTTCGACCATGTTAGGTTTGTAAGTCCCTGATCTCGCTGATTGTGATCCAGTTGCTTAAATCCTTCCAGGGTTGTTGAATCTTCCCAAGTGCTATCCGTTGGAGGTAAGCCCTCCCACTGTATTAGCACTTGTGGTACAGCCCTTCCTTGTCGGATGATGTTTCGTGTACTGACGACGGCCAGGGGTTTATGGAGAGGGTTATTTTTCCAATTTTGGGATGGGAGTTTGGTGATTGATACCTTGGGGTTGCCTTCGTACGGTTTTAGTAGGGAGGCATGAAATACGGGGTGAATTTTTGAGACTGGTGGAAGGGTTAAACGATAAGCGACGGCCCCGATGACCTCATCAATTTGGAAGGGGCCGTAGAACTTCAAACCCAACTTCCTACCCTTGGGTCTGCTCATAGATAACTGGCGGTAAGGGTGGAGTTTCAGTAGTACCCAATCGCCTTTGTCCAGTTTCAACTCCTTCCTTTTCTTGTCGGCTTGGATCTTCATCCTGTGTTGTGCCTTTGTCAGATTTTGTTTGAGGCAGTGTAGCATTTCATCTCTTGTCTGCAATGTTTCTTCCACAGCTTCATTACTTGTGTTACCTGCAAAATAAGGAAGAATTCCAGGAGGAGGCCGACCAAACATGATTTCAAAGGGAGTCATGTTGGTCGAAGAGTTATACGAGGTATTGAAATGATATTCTGCAGAATTTAAATAATTTGACCACTTCTTAGGATGTTCATGTGAGAATATTCTGAGGTACTGCTCTAGACAGCGATTAGTTCTTTCTGTTAAGCCGTCAGTCTGGGGGTGGTATGCTGAACTAAGCTTGAGCTGAGTACCTTGTAGTCTAAATAACTCCGTCCAAAAATCACTTAGGAATATCGGGTCCCTGTCAGAAATGATGGACTCCGGCAGTCCATGTAGTTTCCCTACTACTGCCCAGAATTCCTTAGCCACAATGGGTCCTGATATGGGGTGTTTAAGTGATGCAAAATGCGCTGCTTTGGAGAATCGGTCTACTACTACTAGTATGATGGTGTATCCATTTGAGTTGGGTAGGTGCGTGATGAAGTCCATAGTAATATCTGCCCATAAATTTTTTGGTACAGGTAAGGGTTGCAATAATCCATAAGGGGGGTGATTAGTTGCTTTTGCCCTCAGGCAGATATCGCATTTTTTAATGAACAAAGTGATCTCCTTCTTCATATTTCTCCAGAAAAATTGTGACTGAATTCTATATAGCGTTCCTTTGATCCCAGAATGTCCTCCTATGAGACTTGTGTGGGCCTCTGCTATTATTTTGTTATTGATGTTGGATTGATCTGGAATGTAAATTTTATTGTGATGCATTATGTAATTCCCTTGCTGCTTCCAGTTGGGGTATGCGTGAGGTTCTTTTTGTATTTTTTTTGTTAGTTCGTCGCGCTCATAATCTTCTTCTAGACCTTCTAAAAGGGAGGTTGTAGAGGTTGTAAGGATGCAGAGGCTTGCTCGAGTCGGATTTTCTGGGGTCTCTGGCATGCGGGAGAGGGTGTCTGCGGCCTGGTTTTTCTTCCCTGCTTTATATTTAATGACGAAGTTGTAGCCTAATAATTTAGTGAGGAAGGTCTGTTGTTCTGGTGTTTGGATTTGCTGTGTTAAAAGGTGATGCAGGCTCTGATGATCTGTTAGTATTATAAATTGATGTCCTAACAGGTATTGGCGCCATTTGCTGACTGCGGCGGTAACGGCGAACATTTCCCTGCTATACGTGGATTTTTTTTGCATGGTCGGCGATAATTTCTTGCTAAAATAAGCTATGGTGTTGTGGCTTTGTTTCAGAATCGCCCCTATACCTGTGCCTGACGCGTCCGTTTCTAATATGAATGTCTCTTGAAAGTTTGGTTAACGCTAATATAGGGTAGGTGAGTAATTTAGTCTTGAGTTGGATAAAAGATGCTAGGGTTTTTAAGTTCCAGGAAAATGCATTGCGCTTGAGTAGTTCTGTGAGGGGAAAGGCTATCCTAGCGTAATCTTGTATGAATTTGCGATAATACCCAGTGAGGCCTAAGAAAGACCTCACATTTTTTAATTTTTTGGTAACGCTAATATGGGGTAGGTGAGTAATTTAGTCTTGAGTTGGATAAAAGATGCTTGGGTTTTTAAGTTCCAGGAAAATGCATTGCGCTTGAGTAGTTCTGTGAGGGGAAAGGCTATCCTAGCGTAATCTTGTATGAATTTGCGATAATACCCAGTGAGGCCTAAGAAAGACCTCACATCTTTTTGATTTTTTGGTTCTTGAAAGTTCTCCATGGCTTCAACGTCTTGTTCGGTAGGAATTGTCCTTCTCGGATGGTATGACCTAAAAACTCTATTTCTGGTGACGCAAAATAACATTTGGATAGCTTAATAAATAAATTATTTTCCTCTAAAACTTTTAAAGCTTGGGTTAAGTGTTCCAGGTGGTCTTTTGCTGTTGGGCTAAAAATCAATATATCATCGAAAAATATGACAATAAATTTTCGAAGATAGGGTTTAAAGATTGTATTCATCAAAGCTTGGAAGGTTGAGGGGGCATTAGTAAGGCCAAATGGCATTACGACAAACTCGTAATGCCCTTGGTGGGTACGAAAAGCCGTTTTTGAAATGTCCTCCTTGGCTACCCTGATTTGATGGTACCCGGACCGTAGATCTACTTTTGAGAAATAACGGGTTGTATATAGCTCGATAATTCATCGATGGTGGGTATCGGAAATCTATCTTTGATAGCTAATTTATTAAGTGCCCTATAGTCGACACAAAATCTCCACGTTCCATCTTTTTTCTTTACCAATATTACGGGGGAGCTGAATTCTGATGTGGATGGTTGTATTTGGCCGTGTTTAAGCATATCATCGACCATTTTTTCGATTTCGTTCTTTTGGTGGTAAGGGTATCGGTAGGGATGCAAATTCTGGGACATGGAGTTGGCTGTTAACTTAATTTTATGGTCGATTGCTCTGGTTGGGGGAAGTTCCTTTGGTTCCTCAAATAGTGGCGAAATTTTTTTTAGCAATTTATAAAAAGGTGGGGGTAAGGTTTTTTTTAATTCCTGATAGAGTTTGTTGTTCTTTATCTATCGTCCCTGGGGTATTTTTTGGAATGAGCATACATAGTGCGGATGGCTTGAGAGCCACCATACGGAAGAGCTGCGATGATGACACTTGTCCAACCCGAGTGCCCCTTTGGTGTCCTCTTAAGGTCACTTGTCCCTTATTGCCCTCATAGGTCAGGGTGAGCTTCTCATAGTCCATGGTTACGGGTCCCAATTTCCTTAGCCACCCTTGACCTAAGATGAGATCTGTCCCTTCTATGTCCAGTACATAAAGGTGAACGATATATGGGTTGGCTTGTATGAGCAGTTGAATGTCCTTACATTTCCCCGTGCATGTTTCTGTTGCCCCATTTCCCATAAAGACCGGAAAATCTGTGATTTTTAGGATAGGAACTTTCAAATATTCTGCCATTCTAGTTGAGATGAAGTTATGCGTGCTTCCTCCGTCGATAAACAACTCTAGTGGTTGTTTGTTGATATACCCCGTCATTCTAAGTCCGTGGTCGGCCACTGCCCCGGTTAGCGAGTGGAGATAAATCATGGTAGTGGGGTCTCCTTCGTCTTCTAGGTTTAATGGGGTCTCATCTGATTCCTCATCCGATTCCTCTGTGCCTCCTAAGTAGAGTAGTGCTCCCCTCCCCTTACACTTATGGCCGGCATGATATCTTTCATCGCGGTTATAGCATAATCCCTTCTCACGTCTTGCTTGGAGCTCTGGTGGTGTAAGTCGTTTAATGGGTGGTAGTTTAGGTCTGAAATTATTATTACCGTGCGATATGGCTTTGTTTTCTCGGTATGAGTTAAAAGTATTCACGTGATTCCGTCCCTTATAACTCGTACTTTGTCGATCCTCGTACATGCGGGCGATTGCAAACACATCGTGAATTTCTATGGGCCGGGCCAGCATTACGGGTCCTTTAATATTTTCCTTAAGGCCGGATACGAACATGTCTGTTATAAACTCCGGTGTTAGACCTGGTACTTTTGTAATTAGGTCTTCAAATTCGCGTTTATATGCTAGCACTGTGGTGGTTTGTTGAAGTTTTGTTAATAGTCCTGCAGGTTTAACGTATAGTGAGGGTCCAAATCGTTTTTGGATGGCATCTACAAACATTTGGAACGTGAGTGCGGGGTGGTCCTTAAGCGTTGCTTGATACCATTTAGAGGTTGGTCGGTCTAAGTGAAACACAGCGGTTAGAAGGTAATCTTGCACCCTAGTTTCATGGTAATCAAAGTATTGCCTTAATTCATATAACCAGTCCGTGGGGTCTCCCTCGGAGAAACGCGGGCATGGAAAATCTACATTATTGAGACGGTTAGGAACGACCTGAATTTTGCTGATTGCTGGACTGGATCCGAGTAATCCATTTGACGCCTGGGTTGTGTACGTCTCCGCCGGTCTTTGTTGGTGACTTATCGCCTCTTCGATGATGATGGGCCGTTGGTCGGAAAGTCCTCCCCTTTTGAGTAGGTTTTCGAATTGTAGCATTATGTCCTTGCGTAGGGTAGCAATATGATCGGCGATTTGGTCGGCCGATTGTTCCTTTGTCTCCATAATTTGTCGAGCCAATAGATTTTCTTTGGCTTGTAGCTCCGTGGAAAATTGTTGGTGGATTTGTTGAGTTTGTTGCGTGAGTTCTGTCATCATTCGTTGGTGATTATCCTCCATCTGGTTGAATCTCGATGCTTGTTATGCTTGAAGAGCGGCTTTAAACTCGGCGATCGAACGAAGGCCTTCACCCATCTTGCTTTGTGAGATCGGATTATCTCAACGAGAGCACCAAATTGTTACGATCTCACGGCGGCGGCGAGGACCTGATTATCGAGAACGGGAAGAATGGTCATAGAAGGGACCGAGATAAGAGAGAAGACGTAGGGAAGAAGCTGGACGAGAAAACTTACTTCATAATTTCATAAAAACTACAACACACAGCCGGCATATATATAGCCATACAATACGACCGTTAAGGTCAACCAAAAGACTGCGATCTCATTGGACCGCTTACACATCAAAATATTTAATTAAGCTTTAAATAAAACATTCGGAATGATTACTACTGGTGGGATTGTCCTGTCATCTGTGGAAAGGTGGATATGGCGTTGTCGGTTGGTGACCCGTCTGATCTGGCTATTTGATTATGAGCCGTTGATTCTAGATCCCTAACAACTGTCCTCTCCTTAGGACAGCGTTTACTTCAATATTTGTGCCGGATTGGGCGATGTGGTCCTTCCTCGGGAAAGGTGGTGAGGAGTCGGAAGGGTTTTGCGCTGTATCTTCTATGATCCTAGCGGGAACTTCAGCAAGTGCAGATCTGGCGGGAATTAATGAAGGTTGAGGTTGAATATCCTGGTAGCTTGCGGTTCGCGTCATGGATCTGGAGGAACAGGGTAGTTCTTCTTCTTGTTCTCTGTTGTTGCGATGATTGACGGCAGGTGGGTCTGGGTCAGCTCTGATGGAACGGGATCTGTTCTGTTTTCGTCCCCATGTCCCTTTTCTGGCTGGTAAGGGCAACTCTGACACCTCTTGTGGTTTCCTGGGGGTCCTCCGTTGCTTCTTCGACCATGTTAGGTTTGTAAGTCCCTGATCTCGCTAATTGTGATCCAGTTGCTTAAATCCTTCCAGGGTTGTTGAATCTTCCCAAGTGCTATCCGTTGGAGGTAAGCCCTCCCACTGTATTAGCACTTGGGGTACTGCCCTTCCTTGTCGGATGATGTTTCGTGTACTGACGACGGCCAGGGGTTTATGGAGAGGGTTATTTTTCCAATTTTGGGATGGGAGTTTGGTGATTGATACCTTGGGGTTGCCTTCATACGGTTTTAGTAGGGAGGCATGAAATACGGGGTGAATTTTTGAGTCTGGTGGAAGGGTTAAACGATACGCGACGGCCCCGATGACCTCATCAATTTGGAAGGGGCCGTAGAACTTCAAACCCAACTTCCTACCCTTAGGTCTGCTCATAGATAACTGGCGGTAAGGGTGGAGTTTCAGTAGTACCCAATCGCCTTTGTCCAGTTTCAACTCCTTCCTTTTCTTGTCGGCTTGGATCTTCATCCTGTGTTGTGCCTTTGTCAGATTTTGTTTGAGGCAGTGTAGCATTTCATCTCTTGTCTGCAATGTTTCTTCCACAGCTTCATTACTTGTGTTACCTGCAAAATAAGGAAGAATTCTAGGAGGAGGCCGACCAAACATGATTTCAAAGGGAGTCATGTTGGTCGAAGAGTTATACGAGGTATTGAAATGATATTCTGCAGAATTTAAATAATTTGACCACTTCTTAGGATGTTCATGTGAGAATATTCTGAGGTACTGCTCTAGACAGCGATTAGTTCTTTCTGTTAAGCCGTCAGTCTGGGGGTGGTATGCTGAACTAAGCTTGAGCTGAGTACCTTGCAGTCTAAATAACTCCGTCCAAAAATCACTTAGGAATATCGGGTCCCTGTCAGAAATGATGGACTCCGGCAGTCCATGTAGTTTCCCTACTACTGCCCAGAATTCCTTAGCCACAATGGGTCCTGATATGGGGTGTTTAAGTGGTGCAAAATGCGCTACTTTGGAGAATCGGTCTACTACTACTAGTATGATGGTGTATCCATTTGAGTTGGGTAGGTGCGTGATGAAGTCCATAGTAATATCTGCCCATATATTTTTTGGTACAGGTAAGGGTTGCAATAATCCATAGGGGGCGTGATTAGTTGCTTTTGCCCTCTGGCAGATATCGCATTTTTTAATGAACAAAGTGATCTCCTTCTTCATATTTCTCCAGAAAAATTGTGACTGAATTCTATATAGCGTTCCTTTGATCCCAGAATGTCCTCCTATGAGACTTGAGTGGGCCTCTGCTATTATTTTGTTATTGATGTTGGATTGATCTGGAATGTAAATTTTATTGTGATGCATTATGTAATTCCCTTGCTGCTTCCAGTTGGGGTATGCGTGAGGTTCTTTTTGTATTTTTTTTGTTAGTTCGTCGCGCTCATAATCTTCTTCTAGACCTTCTAAAAGGGAGGTGGTAGAGGTTGTAAGGATGCAGAGGCTTGCTCGAGTCGGATTTTCTGGGGTCTCTGGCATGCGGGAGAGGGTGTCTGCGGCCTGGTTTTTCTTCCCTGCTTTATATTTAATGACGAAGTCGTAGCCTAATAATTTAGTGAGGAAGGTCTGCTGTTCTGGTGTTTGGATTTGCTGTGTTAAAAGGTGATGCAGGCTCTGATGATCTGTTAGTATTATAAATTGATGTCCTAATAGGTATTGGCGCCATTTGCTGACTGCGGCGGTAACGGCGAACATTTCCCTGCTATACGTGGATTTTTTTTGCATGGTCGGCGATAATTTCTTGCTAAAATAAGCTATGGTGTTGTGGCTTTGTTTCAGAATCGCCCCTATACCTGTGCCTGACGCGTCCGTTTCTAATATGAATGTCTCTTGAAAGTTTGGTAACGCTAATATAGGGTAGGTGAGTAATTTAGTCTTGAGTTGGATAAAAGATGCTAGGGTTTTTAAGTTCCAGGAAAATGCATTGCGCTTGAGTAGTTCTGTGAGGGGAAAGGCTATCCTAGCGTAATCTTGTATGAATTTGCGATAATACCCAGTGAGGCCTAAGAAAGACCTCACATCTTTTTGATTTTTTGGTAATGCTAATATAGGGTAGGTGAGTAATTTAGTCTTGAGTTGGATAAAAGATGCTTGGGTTTTTAAGTTCCAGGAAAATGCATTGCGCTTGAGTAGTTTCTAATCACGTCTAGTCGAAATAATTGTGTCTGGGCCGATAAAATTGTCTGGGCAAAAAAGTCGCGCCCAGGCGAAAAAAATGTGCCCGACCCAAATAAATCTTGTCTCGGCAAAAATTCGTGTTCATGCAGAGAAAACCGTGACCGAGGGAAAAATCGCGTCCGATCAAATAAATTGTGTCCGACCCAAAAAAAATCACGTTCGGGCGAAAAAATAGTGTTCGGACCAAAACAATAGTGTTCATGCCAAAAAGCACGCCCCGGGCAAAAATCACGCGCTAGGGCAAAAAACGCATTTCTGTCCGAAAAATTCGCGTTCAAGCCGTAAACACTTGCCTAAACTAAAAATTCACTTGGCCAAAAAAACGTTCAAGTCAGCAAAAAACACGCGCCTAGGTGAAAAATTCGCGTTCGGTCCGAAACACGCATGTCCTATCTAAAAATTCGCTTGCAATCGAAAAACACATGATCAGGTGAACAACGCAAGCCCGGGTGAAAAAAAATTCTTTTAATTCTTGAAAACCAATATCTTCCATACAAACAAACAAATGTAACCAATGCGAATTCCCGTGATAGAATATTATCATGTGACCGAACAACAAAATTAGATTTAAACTCAATGTCAATTCATGATTGATTTTTGATTGAAAATCAATTCTTTGACATCAATCTCTTCTACATGAAATGAATGGACCATCGTGGTATTTGTGATGCCCTTGAAGAAATATAGGTTTTAAGAAGATTTTTGGTGATTTTTGAATATTTTTATGTTATGGTAGTGTACTGAAGATTTTTTTTCCGAAGAAATCTAGCTTTTGTGATGCACACTTTTTGTGTGTTTTGGGGAATTTCTACGTTTGTGTGCATAGCTGTGTGATCATAATGAGAATTTTTGTAAATCAAGGGTATCTCCTTTGTTTAGAATTAGAATTGAATTGATTTTAATTCCTACCATTAAAGTCCTTCTAAACTAACAAAGCCTTAAAGTGCTCACGAGCACACTTGATCTTAATGATTGAAATTTTAAAAGTTGTGGTCACTTTTTTTAGTAATTTAGCAAACATAAAACATGAGAAGTAGATTAGGGTTCGTTTGGCGCGGCGTTTGAAGGCGGGGGCGGGAGGAGCCGGGCGGCGGATCGAACTGGAGGGGGGCACCGGCGGATCGAATAGCAGCTTTTTGCTGCGTTTTTCAGGTGGCGGCGGATCGAACCGGAGCAAACGCTGCCGGAAGGCGTTTGTTTACCCGCCTTCCGGCAGCGTTTGCCCCAAACGGAGCGGCGAAACGCCGCCCCAAACGGAGCGGCGAAACGCCGCCCCAAACGAAGCCTAAAATTACTGAGTACTTCATAACGCCATGAAAATTAAAAAAAAAATAGAAGAAACTCAGGCCTATAAAGTGAGCAAAAAGCAATACAAAAACATAAAGACACGGCCAGAAGTAGAGCAGAGGAGATATTCAATATTTGATATCAGAAGCACACCAGGGGCTCTAAGAAACCACCAGCACCACAGGCCCTACAGTAGCCCTACAACCAAAGTAAAGTTGCTGTAAGCCAACTATAAATCTATAATACAACAAATGACTTCGAAAATGGAATTTAGTGGAGAACGAAATCAAAGCATGATGGAAATAAAATTTACAACGAAAATGGAATTTAATGGAGAATGAAAAGAAAGCATAAGGTAATAAAAATCACGAATACGAAGGGAACATGCTATCTGCAAGCGAATCGGCAGAAACCATGGAAATGATAAAACACGAGAACATATGCAAACAGATAGAAAAACTTAGGCTCTGTTTGGCATGGCGGTGACGGTCGTGAGCGCGGTGGTTATGAACCATCGTTCATGAACGCCCGACCTCAACTAAGGAACTCCATCCACTTTTATGTTCAAAACTAGTTTTCTTTTCTTGGTGGCGGTCATAACCATTGTCTTGCCAAACATGTGCCTGCCTTCATCTTCCCCTTCCGCACGCCAGCCTTCATCTTCCTCAACCGCAAGCCACAGGAGTTCATCCCCTGCTCCAACCGCAAGCCACGAGTCCCTTCCTCAGCCCTACCGCAAGCCTCGACTTCTTCCCCTGTTCCGACCACAAGCCGCACGCGCTACCTGCCGCCACTGCGAGACAGCCACCCCTTCTCGCGCTCCCAGCGCCTGCGCCGTCCATTTCCCCCACTTCCAGTCGCAGGTATGTCGTCTGCCGCCCAATCTACCACCAGTATTTCTGCCTCCAGCCGCCGACACTTTCCCTGCATCCCTAGCCACACCTCTTCCCGTCGAAACTCCACCTCCTAAAAACTGCAGCACCCCACCTTCCCTCTCCAATCACAAGCCATTCCTCCTCCACCGCTAGCCGCAACTTCTGTATCCACCAATCAGCCGACTCCACACTACCGCCGCTGGATCCGCATGCTTGTTCGTACTTGGTAGTGCTTTATTCATCTCTATTAAATATTGGAAAGCCATCGCATATTTACTTGGGATATAGTATTGTTGTGCGTGCTTTTGTTCGTTTCTTATTTTCCTTTACGCTCCTAAGTGAAAGTTTATGCTTAAACCTTTTATGCAAAGGGGAACATGTGTTGCTCTCCTGTTGAAATTATTGGAATGTTGTGTATTGCTACTAGTCGTGTTTAACTCTTGCTACTAAAATTAAATACAAATGAATTTCATTCATACACACATCATATAGGTTAAGTTGTTCGAGTAAACCCCGCACCACCTGCATTAGCTTGTGATAGTGACAATCCACTTTCAAAGCCTACCTTGCATCAAATTTGGCATCAGATCAAGGTTTAGGCCACTTGCATATTACGTGGCGGTATCTTATTGTTAGCCCATGTTTGACCCAAACCTACGAGAGAACCACCAACTCCAACTACGACATGACATCTGCAGAGTTCCAACATTTGATGCTAGATCGGTTCGATCAAATGAATGCTCAATTCAATGATCTACGCGCTTGCATGGATATCGTTGAGGATCGGAGAGATCAAACCACTCCTCAAAAGGATCAAACCATTCCTCGGAGGAGGGAGGAGGCAACCATCCCACCTGACGAGCATTTTGAGGAAGAACGAGACACCATCCCGCTTCAAGATTATGGGTTGGACGACTACTATGACAGTTATCCCGAGCCGCAGAGAGCACTACATGCAGATGACGACATCACCCTCCGCATACGTATTGACGCTCCTACCTTCGACGGTCACCTGGACCCGAAGGCCTTTAGCGACTGGTTCCAAGAGATGGACCACTATTTTAAGTGGTACGATATGACGGACGAGCGTCGCGTAAGATTTGCGAGGGAAAAATTATTGGCCCGGTGAAGATCCTTTGGACAAGCTTGGAGAGATCACTCCATCGAGATGGATACCACCCTATCATCCGTTGGGAGGACATGAAGCGCCGAATAAAGGACAAGTATCTTCCCATCTCTTAACAGGATTGGGTGTTGGATCAGCTTTATGTGATGCGCCAGAGTACGCTATTTGTGGCAGAGTACATGTCTCGACTTGATGAACTGACCGTGAGGAGTGATCTGCGAGAGGAGACTAGCGTCACCACCTCAAGATTCTGTTTCGGACTGCGGGCTGAGTTGCGTATGGAGCTTATTCCTCATCGCATGGATACAGTAGAGCAAGTTTAATCGATGAACCTCAAGCATGCATGAGCAATACCTTAGATTAGCAGGTTCCTGTCAATCTCCCTCAAGACTAGACGAGCCCGACCTCAACTAAGGAGCAGAATTTTTAAGAATTAGAGCGCCTCTTTTATAATCGGATTCCCAAGAACACCCAATCAACTGCTAAGTTTTTTTTAACATCGTGAATTTCTCTTTCGTAAATTCTTCGTACTTGCAATTTTCAATTTCAAAGACCAAAATCAACTTTCGTTCGGTAGGATAATAGTAACGGCGTGAGTAATTGTAACTGACAGCCCTTGTCCAATACGACATTTTTCTATACTACGATTCGATAGGTGCACTTGCCTTTTCGAGTTGTTAGTAAAATAACTATCAAGCTTCTTGATTAAATTCTCATCTTGTATTTGGAATCAGTCATTTGAAACCAACAATTTTCATGGGGGCAACTGTCAAAAAAACATGCTTTCATTCATGCTCAACATATATTGTATGCTTGAATAAATTTCGGTCCTGTTTATTTAAGCTATATTTTCCTTTCTTCATCACGAAATCCATCTTTTTAAGTCCGTCACATTAATTCTTAGTATTGTACAGTTAATTTGCATGTTTATATAGAAGTAAAAAAAATTATTTAATGTGTTGAAAAGGACTAGAACGAGAGAGATGAAAAGAAAATAGTTTTACTCAAAGATTTTACTTATGGATATTTTTTTCAACACTAATCTGATACAGGGAATACGGCTTTATAGAACAATCAAGGAAGACTCTAGATTAAAGCAGTAAAAGTAATTAGGTGAGGGTTACATTAAAGCATTAATTAGAAACGGCTAATGATGTTTCCTAAGTGACGGTTGTTCTGCTGCTACATTAAACGGCGGTGCTGATTTCAATCTTTAACACCCCCTCTAAATCTGCGTCGCACTTTGCCCCGAGATTTTCTTGAGATCGACGATCGCAGTCCTGAGATCGACGAAAAATCTCCCCCCTCTAAATCTGGACCTTTCTTCATCGTTGGTCTGTGTTTGACCAAGCTTTCTGAGATCGACGCATCGCCTTCTGGAGTTTTTCTTGGGATCGACGAATCTGAACCATTTTTATCTCTGAGTTCGACGAAATTTGCTGAGTTCAACGAAATTCCCTCCGGCGCTTGCTTTGTTCTGAGGTCGACGATCCTTCCTGGGATCGACGATGCTTCCTGGGATCGACGAATTTGCCGCTGAACCTTGCTTTGTTGTGAGCTCGACGATCTTTGCGTTCGACGAATTTGCCTCTTGACCATTCTTTGTCCTGAGATCGACGTATTTTGCTGAGATCGACGAATCTCCCCCTTCTGAGTCCGACGAAAGTAACCCTGGGTTCGACGAATTTAATTCTGAGCCTTTCTTTACTCCGATCTGTATCCCAGCTGATTTCAGGCTTAGTGTAAACATATTGCTGCTATTCATATGTGCCTCCACAACTATAGTTTTACCCTGAGGTTCTACTATTTCACAAGTTTTATGATTAAAAATGACTTTGTATCCCTTTTTTATAAGCTGACTTACACTCAATAGGTTCTGAGTAAGTGTAGGAAGAAACAGAACATTTGCTATTAGTTTGGTGGCTCCTTTAGGTGTGATGACAGCAATGGTTCCTCTCCCCTCTATCTTTTCCTTTTTTCCATCACCTAGAGTTACTTCTGATTTCCATGTATCATCAAGTTGAGTGAAAAAATCCCAACAGTTGACCATGTGATTGGAACATCCACTATCAACAAACCATGTGGATGATTTTTCTGGGTTTTTAGATGTATTACAGGTGAATAAAAACTGATCTTCCTCAGTTTTTGTGATGTTGGCTTCTTCTTTAGGTTTGTGTCAGCACCTTTCTGCTGAATGGTTTGGGATTTTGCAAGTTTTGCATCTAAAGAAACAATCCCTAGACTCATGGATTTGTTTCTTGCAAATGATGCAGTGTTTTCCATTTTGATGGGGAGTTTTACTTGGTTTTTGATTTGCTTTTCTCTCAGGATTTTTCTGAAAAACATTTGTGTTTGGAAAACCTTCTCTAACATGGGTTCATCATGACTGAGCAAATCCTCATGGGTTTGTAAAGATGCCATAAGATCTATGACAGTGAGCTTCTCTAAGTCATGAGCCTCAAGGATGGCAGATACTACGTGCTTATGAGTTTTTGGTAGTGATCTCAGGATTTTCTCAACAATTTGTTGTTCTTCTATTGTTCCTCCAAGGCTCCTAGTCTAATTTACAATGCTAATAACTTTTGCAAAGAAATCTTGAACTGTTTCATTTCCTCCCATTATGATTGAATCAAAGTTCCGTCTAAGAGAGTAGAGTTTCATTTTTATTACCTTCTTGGAGCCTTTGTACTCGTTCTCCAACCTGACCCATGCTTCCTGTGTGGTCTTAGATCCCATTATTCTGGGATAGATTTGTGTAGCAATACCTTGTTGAATAAGATGCAAAGCCAAAGCATCTTTCTTCAGTTCTTCTTTGGTGAATGTGGGAGGTTCACCAGTTTTGGATTTTTCACTTGGTGTTGACCCGTCTCTTACAATGTTCCACAGGTCCTGGGATCGTAGGAGGGTCTCCATTTTGTCGCTCCAAAAATCATAAAGTTCTCCAGTGAAGATTGGAATGGTGGAATGGGTATAGAGGGGTGCAGAGTTGGTGGTAGATGATGAGGCCATTGGAGTGTGAGAGTGAAGAAGATGATTGAACAGGTTTAACTGGCTCTGATACCACTGTTGAAAAGGAATAGAACGAGAGAGATGAAAAGAAAATAGTTTTACTCAAAGATTTTACTTATGGATATTTTTTTCAACACTAATCTGATACAGGGAATACGGCTTTATAGAACAGCCAAGGAAGACTCTAGATTAAAGCAGTAAAAGTAATTAGGTGAGGGTTACATTAAAGCATTAATTAGAAACGGCTAATGATGTTTCCTAAGTGACGGTTATTCTGCTGCTACATTAAACGGCGGTGCTGATTTCAATCTTTAACATAATGCACGTTGATATCTAAATAATGTTTGTCATTTCCCTTTCCAACAATGAGTAAGAATGATAAAATAATTTTCAACATTTATGTGCTTAAAAATGAAAATAATAAATGAAGATATACATACAATGAAAATAGATATATGGTTAGAAAATAATGGTGATTGAAGATAGATTTGAGTATTTTGGAAATAATACAATTAAGTAGAAAATGTATCCATTGAGTAGAAAAAATTAATGTAGTTTATAGAGCTAAGATAATATGGTATAACTTATAATATAAATATTTTTTAGGAATCCGACATATTAAAATGTCCCTAACATGTCTCTCACATTTGACATCCGACATCTAAAACCTCAATCGGACATGTCTCCGACATTTAAAACCTTGCCTACAATAGACATCAAAAGCACAAATATATTTACCCCCATTATCAAATCTTACCCGCTTGATCTGCTTCTCGGTCATCTTCTCTACCTTCACCCTAAACTCTATGGACTTTGCCAAGACATCACTCTTATGCTTCAAAACATAAGTCAATACCTTCCTCGAGTTATCATCTATGAACGTGACAAAGTAAGTTGTTTTGCCCACTGACTTGGGCTCTATAGGACCACACACATCAGTGTGTATCAGGTTCAGCAGCTCTGCCTTCCTCTTCGGTTCAGCCTGAGCAAAGAAAACTCGTCTCTGCTTGCCAGCCAAGCAATGAGCACAAGTGTCAGGAAGTTCACCCGACAACTCTAGAAGAATCTTATTCTTCACCAAGATCTTCATATTCTTTTCGCTGATATGGACAAGTCTGCGATGCCACAACTCAATAGAGTTATCTTCAGCTGCATTCACACTCGGACTGCAGATCTTGGCATTTGCTCGCTACAAACCGCAGCACTTCTTGACCCTGGCCACCACCAAAGAGCCCTTCACCAGCCTCCATGCGCCTCCGCCTTCAATATTGGTGAAGCCTCCATCATCTAGCCTTCCAACAGAAATGAGGTTCATCCTCAAATCAGGAATATGTCTGACATCCTTGAGGATAACCCTCCCAAGACCAGTCTCCAGGTGGACGTCTCCACTGCCAATGATCATCGACACACCGGAATTCGCCATCTGAATAGTTCCAAGATCTCATGCAGCATACGAGTGAAAGAAATCCCTGCGATGAGTGCAGTGGTAGGATGCACCATCATCCACTACTCAGTCAGTGTCAACACACTCCTGGCATGCCGACCCACTGCAATGTAAGCACATCGACTCAACTTTAGCAATCGAGGTCGCACCACCACCCTCACTGGATTCTCCTGACACTTTCATCTTTCCCTTCTGATCTCTCTGCATTTTAAAGCAGTCTTTTCTGTAATGACCATTCTTCTTGCAGTAGAAGCACTTGATCTCCTTCTTGGACTTACTCCTGGACTTGCTCCTGGAGTTGCCTCTTTGCTTCCCCTCTTTCTTCATCGACCTGCTCCTTCCCTCCATGAGAAAAGCATCTGATGTAGAGGTTCCTGAGTCCTTCCTTCTCAGCTCTTCGTTCAACAGACAGCTTGTCACCATCGTCATTGACACGACGCCTTCAGGTGCTGAATTGCTCAGCGACACCACAAGAGTCTTCCAACTCTCTGGTAAGGAACTAAGGATCATCAAAGCCTGCAGCTCGTCCACCAAGGTGATCTTCATTGCCTCCAACTGATTGATGATACTCTGGGCAAGGTTCAGATGCTCTGTCATCTGAGAACCTTCCTTATACTTCAGATTCACAAGCATTCTGATCAGGAAAACCTTGTTGTCTGTTGTCTTCCTCTCGTACAGTGCTTCAAGCTTTCTCCACAAAGCCTGAGCCGATGACTCGGTGGATACATGGTGGAAGACAGAATCATGAATGAATCAAACTGCCTTCCGGTCCGTATTCTTCCACTTTGCATCATCTAACATGGTAGTCGGTCTCCCTAACAACGGAGCATGAAGATCCTTGCAATATAAGAGATCCTCCATCTAGGGCTTCCATATATTCCAGTTCGATCTTGCCGTTCATGCTAACCATTCTTGTGTTCTGCTCCATCTTCTACAATAGCCTGAAAAATCTGAGACAAAAGCTTGATCAGATTTAGGAAGATAGGGAGCGGACCAATGTCGTCACCCACCGTTGACCCAAATCCAAATCAATAATGTCCAATCATACAGTTATGAATGAACCTCGCTCTGATACCACTTGTTGGGATATAACTCACTTACAAATCTGGGCACACTAGAAGAGAAAAATAAATCGCAGCAATACACATAACAAATATAACAACCATAGGACAGCGGATTTTTACGTGAAAACTCTCTCTAAAGTAATGAGGGAAAAATCACGGGGCGGGGCACACGAACAATCCACTATAATAACAATAAGGATTACAACAAACAATCTAGGTTTGCCCAACCTAGATCCCCTTTGGATTCACAAATTAAATCCCCTCTCAACCACGGTGAAAAACCTTCTCTTCAAGAATAAGGAACAAAACTCAAATCTCTCTTCAAACCACACAAGGCAACGAAGACAAGATAGAGATAAAAACTCCCTTACAGCGAATACGAAGACACCGATCTGAGAAAACTGTTCTTCCTCCTCAAAGAACTCCTCCGGCAACAATGGAGGCAAGCACTTCTTCTCTCCCACGATTTTTCTTCTTTTGACGGCCAACAGGAATAATAACTTCTGCCAAAGGTTCCCTGCTTATTTAGGGTAAGAAGACGAAGAGATCTTGGCCATCCAGAACTCTTCCAACCCAAACCGACGGCTCCTGATCGCTACTTAACGAAACAGGTCACGCGCGCTACTGCCGGCGTTAACCTCTACCGCGCCGCGGTAGCCATCAAGACGACATCGTCTTGACGATTCGTCGACACATCTCGTCGACTCAACGAAACATCCCGTCGACACCGCTATCGCCCGCGGTAACACTACCGTCGGGCATTACCCCTGCTTCCAGTCATCTTGACGACACAGCTTCTCTTCTCGACGATACGTCGATAGGCCTCTCGACGTCCCGTCGATAAGCTACCGTCTGGCGATAACTAACAGGACGCGAATTAGCTGCTTCTCCCAGCATTCACCTTCACCTGCAACAGCGCATCTACATCATTGATCTGTATTTTCACTCTTTAGGGGCTGGACCCCAACAATTGGCTCAATTAGCCAATAAAATCTTAAATAAATAGCTTTGTTAACGTTGAATAGGGTGGTATGCAGGTAAAAATAATATTTATGATAAATTATATGAAATTAGATAAAAATAATAATTACTAATGTAATTTCAAAATAAAATTCTACTCTGAAATTAATTGTCTTTGGGAGGAGCCTTAAAGCCACATGTGCCTCATCGATTTCCGATTAAATGCATTTCAGGTTTGATTCGACTACTAGTTATAATTAGCGCCCTCTTTTATTTCCTTAACTCTGACTATTTCTCTTTCCTTAACTCTGACTGCCGGTTTTCTTAATCCTACCTATTAAAAACTAGCGCCCCCCTCCTATTGAAGGAGACTAAAGAAATATCGAGAAACATAGTTTGTTTTGTTTCTTGATACTCCAACGAAAACCTCTAACTGACGCCACATCGGCAGTTGATGTAGCCTCGTCTATCTCCGTCGATTCCACTAGAGGACCAGTCAACTTCTGGCGACCCCATCCGGACCTTCTCCATCGACGTCGGCGCTTTGTCTAGTATTCACGACGACAATCTTGCTCCTCTCTAATCCCGTCTGCCCGGCCCCTCCCTCATATTTTCTCTGTTAACTCATCCTCTTCACCCGAAGCCATCCAGAGCCCGCATTCTCTTCCATGAGCCCGCCCAACCCCGTGCCACTGATCCCTACCTGAATCACCAGCCGAGTATCCAGACCCGTCGTTTCTCTCTCCCAGGACACCCAATCCATACAACCCACTGTTCTCCTGTAAACCCAAAATCCGCCCCACAATCGGCCCTGTCAAAACCCGGGAAATCTCTGCATAAATAAATTTTGTCTCCCTCTCTGGTAGAAATTTTTTATGCAACTTTCTCTTTAGAAATTTTTTATGCAACTTTCTCTTAAGTGGTCAAATTCATTTAGCTTGCAACTCATCCTTTTCAGTTGCCGTAAATTCTCAGGTTCATTATTTGACTTGCAGCTATTCAATGTGCGAAACGCTTGCAGCATACTAGTAAACGCTTGCAGCATACTAGTCAGCTTGATCTCTCGCTAAATGTTTGTGTAAATCAATTAAGCTCTAGACTATTGAGGAGCTCACTCTCTCGGGATCGTAGCTCGGACTAAATTAATTACCTAGTCGTGTTACCTGATTTATCTCGAATTTTTTTTCAAAAACAACAAACAAAATAAAATTTAATCTACATCAGGTAAGGACATCACATGTGCTTCCTATAGATTCATCATGTGTCAACCTATTCTTTAATCCCATCATGCACTGCACTATAACTAGGTCTCTCACTAAAAACAACATATATACATATTCATGAGATCATATAACTGCTGATTTATAATTGACCATTCCTAAGCATTGCACTACTCACGCAAATATAATGTAAGAGATAATACATCAACATAATATAACGCAAATTAAAATCAAATAAGGACTCAAATAACAAGGTGAATAAAGTGGCTGACCACAAAATACGCATAATTTCACATGCTTTTCCTCTGCCGCTTCAGTTTGGGAGAGAAAACATCAGTTAAGACAGTTTTAGAGCTGATCATGGCACCCAGCAGAGAACGAGCCTGCATTTTAATGAGAAAGGGGCAGTTGATAAGTAACAAATACAAGTTTAAAAATGAAAATTTGCCTCAATAACACAAAGAAGTCTATGTAATCGATTTACCTTGCCTCTGTCAAGGAAAACTTTTATTTCAAACAGGTCGGAAAAGGAGATATCCATCTCATCAAGTATGGTGGAGATCGCGGATATGGCTGATAGTGGAGTGACTTGAAGACTATCTGATACCATAAACCTTTTTGAGCTTACCACAAAAGCTCCGCCATTATTTGACTTGGGATTCTGTTCTACGAATTCTGACTCTCTAATTCCATGAATACATGGAGCAGATTTGCATGCATTATCCAAGTAACACTTCACACACCTCATTGACATTGTTGACTTTGTAGGTGTAATTTCTTCCACTCCAAGTAGTTGATTCCTAATTCCGTAGAAAGTAGGAAGTTTTGGAGTCAACAACATGTTTCTACAAATTTCTGACTTGAAACAGTCCAAGTCCATCTTCTCCACCGATGAATACAAGTTTTTGATGCAACCACCAAAAGAGGATATGTTATCAGAGAAATTTTGAAATAAAGAGCCAAGAGGAAAGGTGAGAAGGCTAAACAACAAATTAACGAAATTTTCCCCAACTACTGCAAACAGAACCGTGTTGTTCTTCTCGTTTAAGAAAAGCTCTAAGACAATCTCATTCTCTGCTTCCTCATCAACAATCTTTTCTTTGCTCGGTAAAATGAAATCTCCAGTTGCTCTCACGTAACAATCAGGAAAACAAATCTCTGTCAATGGATTGTTGGATTCAAATAACTTCTCTACGAAATTTAAGACCTGAAAAATGAGCATTCAAAAAACTTTCAGTATTGCAAGTAGTTTAAATGTATTTCATCATCTTCTTTTCACAAAAAAATTATTAATAACTTACCTCCACCGCGTCAAAATGTATTACTCTTTCATCTATTATTCCTCCATCGTTAATTTGCAGTTCTTCCAGAAGCGAGAAGGTCTTCGATAACGAAATAGGCATCACCTGTAAGTCATCAGTAATCATAAAGCCGACTGTATCATTAACAAAGACCCCTCCTTTTCCTGATGTTTCTTTGGGCAAGTCCAAAATGTTATCCATCAGTTTGCCGCAGCGGCTGCATAGACCCTCTGATGTAAATGTATAGTAACATTCTTTTTTGATTAAGCAACCGAGTTCTTTGCAGGTGTAGATCCTCCTAGGATCTGCATCATGTATGATATTGAACTTCAAGTCCTCGCATTGTAGGGCAGCCGCAGTTCGAGGATGAAGAAGCATTTGCTTGCACGCATAGGTCTGCAGGTGCTTGGCGTCAAGCTCTTCAACGCTGTTGTAAAGGTTGTCAAGAGATTGCCAGGTCACTGAGGTCAAAAGCTGAGCGATTCTTCCCAGCGGCAGGGTGAGGAGGCTAAAGAGGATGTCAACGAAATCACTTCCAGCTTCGGCAAAAACAACCCTCTTCATCTCTCTGTCAACCAGAAACCTAACTTCTATCTTAGAAGAAGACATGGCGTAGTAGTGGGAGAGAAGGTGCCGCCTGCTGCGAATGGAGAACCGCGCCTGTGAATCAATCGTCGTCCTCTTGCCTTCATATAGCAGCCAGACTGAGCTATAAGCTATTGGCAGAGTGTATTGCGGGTTTCCAAGTAAATCCCGCATACAATCGTTAAAGAAAGAAGAGGAAAATGCTCTTAACATATAAAAACACCGTGACACAACGAAATATAAAAACATAGATTTATAAATAGTTAAGTAATATATTAATGATATTTAATAATTTATGTTATTATATTTAGACAATTGTTATTCCTAGACCATAAATATCTATCCGTAGAACAACTTTTTCCCACTTTATTTTATGTTGAAACCAGAATTTGGTCTCTTGTGGAGCTCTGGCCCTCAAAGATGAGGGACAGCTAGCACTTACTGATTCCTCGGGAGGAACAAACCAAAGACTTGGAACTAGACACAGACCCTTGGTCGCAGCGAGGAGATCTCACCACACACCCGGAAGATCTTAGAGTTCTTCCCCTCCTAAGCCAAAGCTGAGACTGAGCACCTTAGAGAGTCTGAGAGTTAAGCCAAGATAACCTAGGGAGGAAGAAGCTCAGAGTACTGAGATTGAAATCCTCTCCAAAGGTGCCCTTCAAGGTCTATATATAGTTTTTTACTTATGGTCTGCTAACAGCGGGACTCCGCCTTACGCTCTTGCTATACGCAGCCCAAAACGGTCTGCCAATAACCAAACTCCGTTGTTTGGATAGGCTAACTGCAGACCGCCAAGAGTTTTCAGGTAAAAACACTCATGGACCCCTACTGGGCGAGCCACCCACAGGGACTCTTCTCGCAACCTGCGAGAACCTGGCTCGCCCGCCTTCCTGCGGGCCGCCCGCTAGAACCCGACTCGCTCGCCTTCCTGCGAGTGGCCCGCAAGAGGTCGGCTCGCCCGCCTTCTTGCGAGCGGCCCGCGAGAGCCTGGCTCGCCCGCCCTCCTGCGCGCAGCCTTTGAGACTCTGGCTCGTCCTCCTTCTTACTCTTTTCTCCTGCTGCTCCCTTAGTCTCCGCTCACCTCCTGGCGAATATCGGGGTTGTACACAATCCCCGCTCTTCGCGAGGCTATCTTAGGCTCGCGAAGAAACGTCCAACCCCTGGTGTTCGTCGGTCCCTTGATGACGTGGTGAGAATCTTTTGGTGGGCCCCATGCCCAAGGCTATAAATACCATTCTTTCTGGCCGATACATGAACTTTTTTCTCCCTCTTTTTCCTCTCGATGCTCGTCACTGTACCAATCGCGATGTCTAAAAAGGAAGACATAATGGCTCGCCTCAAGGCCTCGCAGGCGGTTCAAAAGGCCAAAGCTGCCGAGTTGGCTCACTGGATTTCCCCGGAGCCTGCTCCACCTCCGCCTCAGACCAAAAAGGCAAAAACTGTCCGGCGGACGCCCGGGGAGGACGGGTCGTCACCTCTGTCCCCGTCCCCCCGCCACGAGCTCGCTTCGCAGGTTCTGCTATAGAAGGTTCGATAATCATATTAGTATTCGCTTAACTCTGTTTCCTTGCTCGCAGAACCCTCCCACCGAGGAGAACCATATCAGGCCATCGCCAATGGGGTCTCGCCCCGCGTCTCCCGGGAGGACTGATCCCACCCCGGATGTGAGGACCATCGACCTGCGGGACCCACCCTCGCGACCGGGTGAGTTATTCGCCTCGCTTTCCCTTGCTCTTCTTTGATCGTTGATCCGCATTATCCCTTTTGTGCAGAGTTCCCTCCTGTGACCCCGGAGCGGCGAATCCCCACTCCGGTGGGCTCGTCGGGCCCACCTAAAATGAACATCATCACCCCTGGATTCGGCTCTCTGGGCCAACGGAGTCCGGGGGTCGCTACTTGCCGACCCCAGACTCGCGGTCGACACGGCGCACCGCCCTGCCTTGGGAAAGTCTATTACCCCTGCCTTCACTGAGGCCTTCAAGGGCCAGCCGAGTTCTTCTCTCCCGCGACCCCGTTCCATTCTCATCGCGCCAGGTTAAACAATTTCTGCTGATGGCCTCCTCCTTACCCCTTTTCGTCAATTTCTTCCTCGCAGGTGTTCCCCTGACCCCGCTCACCGAGTCAGAGCACGGGGAGGTGGAAATTACGCCACCGCCCTCGCCGAAACAGGTCGCAGATTTCCTGGGGGACCCCAGCAACCCGGAGCAGATGAAAAGGCGGGTCACCGATCTGTTCCAGAAACATAGCTTCGTGATGCGAGAGCTATATGACCAGACTCGGATGGACATGGCCGCATATGAAGAGAGGTTCGCCGCAATGGAGGATACGAACGCGCACGTCCTTGCCAAGATGCGGCAGGTCGCTCGCGGCGAGGTCACCTCACCTGGGGTGCACCTCGCGCGAATCGAGGATCAAATGCGCCTGATGCAACGTGAAGTCCAGTCGGTTCGCGAGTATCACTATCCAATAGTCCCTCCGCGATCTGGGGTGCGAGGTCGCGGTCGCTGGAAATGGATCAACTACTGAACATCTGTTTTCATTGTTTGTTGCTCGCTCTTACTACCCCCCTGGTGGTTTTGAACAATTTATGAATTTGTAATAAGGATATTCCTGCTCGCGAGCTTTCTCTTTCGCTTTGCATTACTTCTACCGCATTGTTGACTGTGTTCGCATACTGCTTATTTTATATCTCGTATGCCTGTCTCGCCTTACGACTCGCGAGTTATTGCCTCGCCTTCGCGACCTTTACTTTTTTCTCTGCAGCTTGGCTCGCCAATGGCGAGTTAGAGGATTTCGCCAGGACGCAAATCCACCTGGAGCGGATAAGGCCCCAAGAAGCCGAAAAATCACAGCGCGGTTCCGCTATCCGCACTCCCTGGCGCTTCAACTCCTTCCCGCCTTTTCATTCCAATAAATAGCCACCGGTATTTTCTTTCCAACCACCGCATTAACTGTTCAGCCCTATCTCTCTCTCCCAGGCTTTCTCGCAATTCTCGGCTCGCACTCGCAGTTCTTACGGCTCGCTGCTATAAAGAAGGATGGTTGTTGAGGGAGAATCAGAGGGGCGAGACAGGTGCGTCGGGACCTACCGCGATCACCCTTTCTTCTGCGCATCGCTCACCAACGACGAGTTCCTCACAACGGTGGACAAATACATTCCCTCGGGGTTCGTAGCTCGCCGCCCGGCGACCTCCTCTTCCATAAACGAGTTGTCCTCTGACGAGCTCTCCATCCCCATCGCTCATTTTGAGAATGGGTTGCGACTCCCCTTCTGGCCGGAAGTGCGCCAGGTACTCTACTCAACCCTCGCATTTCTTGTTCGCCTTGCTAAGAGTGTGCTGACCTTTCTTTGGTGAATTTCTCAGGTACTCAAGTACTACGACGTCCTGCCGAGCCAGCTGACGCTGAACGTGATCTCTGTGGTGGTCGCGTTCGCCAGCTACCTGCGCGAAGAGAAGATAGAGTTCAGCTTGCTCGTCTTCCGCAAAATCTTATCCTTCCGCGCTTACAAGGACGGAACCACCTACTTTGAGAGCCATCATGTCACTGTCTGCGAGACAGTGAACAAGAGCCACTACTGGCATTAGAAGTACGTTCTTGTCAAAGGACCCTTCGGCAACATACCCTTCTCCCCCGTCCAGCGAGACGAGGCAACTTACCGCCATGCTGCCTCGCTCGGGGGGGGGGGGGGGGGATGATGCGAGGCTCTTCCAGTACCTGGAGGGGAAGAATTTCGAGGTCGCCTTCTGATAACTTCTCTAAATGAAGTTATCTAGGCCCTATTTTTGACTTATCATTAGCTAAAATTGTTGAAATGGTGTTTAAATAACATTAAAATGAAAGTAAAATTTATATTTATGATTGTGCGGCTACTTTAGTCCTTTTGCAATGTATTTTTGCTAGATTCACCAAAGAAATTCATTGGAGGATGGAAACTGCCTAAAAATATTGATCTGGGCAAAAAAGTATCAGAAGTCAGAGAAAAAAAAATTGCAACCTTTTTCTGGGCGAAATAAAAAACGTAAAATTTAAAATTAGTGTCGTTTCAAAAATGAAAGGGCACATTCAATGGAGGCGGTTATGGACGGTTTTGGCAGAGCTTTAAGTGAAGTTTTTGAACCATATCATAGGGGGATTAGAGAGAAAAAAGAGAAGAACTTTGAAGAACTCATCTTGGAGAAGAAGAACTAGGGTTGTTTGTCCGGATCCTGGAGACGGGCGACTTCAGAAGCGTGCGGAGTTCAAATTCCTGCATTTACTGAACTTTGATCATCATGTGTTGTAAGATCTACCTTATTATGTGGTTTTCTCTCATTAGCATGGGCTAACTTCTCTAGATCTTGTGTTGTGAAAGTACCTTGTTTTGTGTGATGATAAAATCTTAAAATTATTCTTGGTGATTTTGTAGTGAATTTCTTTTATCGATTTCATGATCCTTATTATGTGAATCTAGGTTCTTTGTTGTTTTGTTGCGTTTCATAATTCGAGAGAGGAGCTACGCAACAAGTTGATGAAGATTTTACTTTCATGCTTCATAATTCGAGAGAGGAATTGCATGAATATTTCACCGAGGTTTTTATATTTTTACTGCGCTTCATAATTCGAGAGAGGAGTTGCGCAAGTATATCTTGATTTCGCTATAGCATCTGAAGGGAGACTGATTTTTCCTTGATGTTAGCAACTTAGGTTTTTGTTCTTTAAGCGGTTCTCTATCTCACCATCTGGGGGATAAAAGAACTAGGGACTTCCGTTATCGAGAGATACAGATTTCTATTCATAAAATCGTTGCAAGGATTTTCACTTCATTCGTTTCACAAAGACACTTTCATATTGTCATCGCACTAGATTCGGGAAATCATGACACAAGATTAATTCTCCAAATCGTAATTTTAATAAAAGTTTTTCTCTAAGCATTCGTAGTTTACTTCAATTAGATTTCATTAATAGTTGTCTTTAAATTTCACAACCTCGATAATGAATCACTTGGATTTAAAGAAAAAGAATAACTAGTAGTTGCAAGCACTAAATCACCCACCTCTCCGTGGAAACGATCTCAACTCTCACTTTATTACTTGACACGGCACATGCACTTGCGTTTAAATTATACATCGGTTACGGGCGTATCAAGTTTTTGGCGCCGTTGTCGGGGAGGTGCGACGTATTTAGTGTTTATTTCTTGCAATATTAGTGAAGTTTTAGTAATTAAAGCTCAAGTTTTATTTTCTTTTGTTATTTACTGCTGCTTTCATTTCTTCTGTGCTGCTTGATTGCTTTGTTTATTTACTGTACGTTATTATTGTGTTATTTTGCTATCTTGCTTAGTGTATGTCCAGACATCGAAAACCAGAACTTTTGTCATTGAACCTCGAGATCGAATGAACGTGTAGACAGAATAGAAGAGCGAGTCGATTAGAAAATAATAATTCAGCAACCATGAATCAAAATAATGAAAACGCTCACAATGAAAACGATCAGGATGGTTTAGGACAAGAGGGTCAGGTAGAACATAATGGGCAACCTGCTGAGATTAGGAGAACTTGTAGAGAATATAACATGCCTTTTAGAGGAGGTCTACACTATAGTATCATTAAGCCTGCCATTGAAGCGAATAATTTCAAAATTGACTCCATGGCAATGAACTTAGTGCAACAAAAACAATTTAGTGGACTAAATCATGAGGACCTAAACTCTCATTTACGGACGTTCAGGGATGTGTGTGACACCTTTAAGATAAATGGCGCGTCGGATGAAGCGATTAGACTTCGTTTATTTCCATTCTCTCTGTCGGGCAGAGCGAAGGAATGGCTTGACTCCCAAAATGGTCTCACCACTTGGCAGCAAGTGGTTGACTTATTCTTAGCTAAGTACTTCCCACCTGCTAAAACGGCTAAACTGATGCGAGATATTAGTACGTTCACGCAAGGGAATGAGGAGACATTGTACGACGCTTGGGAGAGGTTTAAGGAACTTCTACAAAAATATCCGCACCACGGTTTATTGATGCACCAACAAGTATGGACATTTTATAATGGCCTCCAGACTTCTACAATGATCCAAGTAGATGAAGCTGCAGGAGGATCCCTCATGAACAAGTATCACAAGGATGCATATGCTACCCTTGAAGATCTATCGTCAAACAATTATCAATCGTTTGATCGACAGGTTCCTTCTTCTTCGGTAGGTGGTCTTCACCAAGTAGATCAGTTAACCTCGTTCGCTGCGCAAATCACGGCCCAATTTAACTCTTTGAACAAAAGGTTAGACGCACTGACATTAAACCATAATCAAATGAACCCACAGGTGAATAGCATAATGGCGACCCCTACTATGAATCCATCATTCACTATAGAAAACTTGCTGACCACCCTACTTCTGTCTATAATGAAGAAATTAACTATATAGGAGGGCAACCTAGATATAATAATAATAATAATAATAATAATAATTTAATTCCAAATTATTATAATCCTGAGTTGCGTAACCACCCTAACTTTTCATGGAAGAACAACGCTGGTGCGGCACACCCGCCCCGATTTCAACTCAAACCCACGCCCAACTCAAAATGTTAATTACAATCAACAAGGACCTTCTAGAAAGTTAACCGATGATATTCTTATCGAATCTATGCAAAAGAACGATACACGCATTACTAGTTTAGAGGGTTCACTTCGTGTAATTGAGTCTCAATTGGGGCAAATTGTGAACGCATTGAGCCTTAGACCTCAAGGGACACTCCCAACGGATACCACACCAAATCCGAAAGGAGATAATCAACATTGTAAGGCAGCCACTCTACGAAGTGGTAAGGAGTTGAGTAGTGAACTGTTAAAAGAACAAGTTAAGGTTAATAATGAAAGAGAGTTAGAGGAGTTGACCCCTTGTATTCCCAATGATGAGGCAATACAAGAGGATAATGGCAAGGAAAGAGAAGTAGAATTGTTAGGAGAGAGGAAGAATGAACCAAGTGCTGGAGTTAAGAAGAAAACAAAAGATGCAATAATTTATCCACCACCACCGTTTCCACAACGGTTAAAAAAAGTAAACTCGACCAACAATTCCAAAAGTTTGTGGAGATGTTTAAGAAATTACAAATCAACATCTCATTTGCCGAGGCGTTAGAGCAAATGCCTAGCTACGTAAAATTCATGAAAGATATCCTCTCTAAAAAGAGAAAAATTGGAACGAATGAGACGGTAGCACTCACTCAGGAGTGCGGCGCTATTCTTCAAAAAAGACTCCCACCAAAGTTAAAAGATCCCGGGAGCTTTACCATACCGTGTTCCATAGGATATAAATTTGAAGGCAAAGCGTTATGTGATTTAGGGGCGAGCATCAATTTAACGCCATTGTCAATATTTAGGAAGTTAGGTTTGGGTTAGATTTCCAAAACCTCCATAACCTTGCAATTGGCCGATCGGACCCTAGCCTACCCAAAAGGGATAGTTGAAGACGTGTTAGTAAAGGCGGATAAGTTCATATTTCCTGTGGACTTTGTCGTTCTAGACATGGAAGAGGATAGAGAAGTTCTGATTATTGTGGGAAGACCATTTCTAGCGACGGGTAGGACCTTGATTGACGTGCAGAAGGGAGAGTTAACAATGCGAGTCAATGATGAACAAGTCACTTTTAACGTACTCAAGGCGTTAAAGTTTTCTCACCGGGAGGAAGACAATATGGAGGTGGTCAATCAAGTATCTATATGCGATTATATGCCAAGTTCATTCTCTAACGAACAAGATGATTTGTTGAATTGTTTATTAACGGAGGATGAACAATCCGAGGAGGGAGAAGTGATTCAAGAATGCTTACAAGCATTCGAGAAGCAAATTGCGTGGTTTCGTAAGCCGGAACCATTAGAGATGCACGGTAAATCCCTGCCGGTTAAACCTTCCATAGTTGAGCCACCATCGCTTGAGTTAAAACCTCTACCCGATCATCTTACTTATGCATATTTAGGGGATGACGACACATTGCCTGTTGAAACCGGCAACCGGTCTCTTGAGTTCGAACCCACTGGGGGTGTAGCCGATGCTTATTTCTCCCTCACTAGACTCTCTTGATGGTGGATGTGGGAATAGGAATAGACCCAAGGCTGAAGCGAGGAGGTCCCGCCACACACCCGGAAGATCTTAGAGAGCTTCCCCTCCCTAACCAGAGCTCAACCGGGCACCTTGGAGGGCCTTAGCAGCCGACCAGAAACTAGCCTGGAGGAGAGGATTCTCTAAAATCGGATCTCCTCCAAGGTGCCCTTAAGGGTCTATTTATAGATTTTTCTAGGCTGGTCTGCAAATAACATGAATCCGCCTTTTAGTTTTACTAACCGCACCCCAAATTGGTCTGCTAATAGCCTAACTCCGCTGTTCTGAAGGGCTATTTGCAGCCCACAAGGGGTATTATGATCATTTCCCCCTCAAAGCCTTTTGGGCGAGTGGTCAGTGAGGGCACCACCCGCTGGGCACCCGCTTAGCTGGGCGAATGCCCACGCTTCCGGGCGAGTGGTCCGTGAGGGCACCACTCGCCTAGCTCCTTCTCTCCTGCAGCTTACCCCCACTAACCCGGGGGTATTTTCACCGGGGCGAATGATCTGACTAGCCTAGGTCTCGCCAATTGGCCTGTGGGACCCACTCTGCGAATACGGGTTGTACACAATCCCCGCTCTTTGCGAGCGGTTCCTGCGCTCGGAAAGAACAGTCCAACCCGGTATTCGGTGAGTGCTGGCTGACTGGTCCCATAAGATTCTGTGGGTCCCACCGTTGCCCTATATATATCTCTTCATGTCAGATTTTCCTGGAACGCTTTCATTCCTCGATTCGGAGCTTCTTCTCTCCCTTGGCCTTTCACCGATATCAATGTCTTCCCACAAACCTTCCGCGAGACCCCTCTCACAAAAGATGATCGAGCGCCTGGCTGCGGCCCAAAGTGTAACCGCCCCCAAGGCTGCCAAATTTGCTCCCTGGCTTATGTCTAAACGGGATCCGAGTGCCCCCTACGTCTCGCGTCGAGCCAAGGCGATTCGGCTGAATCGTGAAAGAGGCGAGACCGCCTCGGAGTCTCCGGCGAATACTCCTCCGGCGAAAACTCCTCCGACGAGGAATCCTCTGGACCCCGGGATGCAGGTATGAGGATTCCTCCTGTCTTTCTGTTTGGTTCCTGTCTCCCTTATTCTGCAATCGCTCTGACCATTCGCAGGGGACTTTGGCACTTGAGGACGACCACGGGGCCGTTTCGAACAGTGTCGTGGTGCCGCCTCTTGCGGATGCGAGACCTCTTCCCGGTCTGCTTCTTGCTCCTTCACCCCCTCCGGGCGAGTCCCCTCGACAATCTGGTAAGTCGCGAACCTTCTCGATTCGTCCTTCATGCTGCTAATACTTGACCACTGTTTCTTGTAGCCCTCAACCTCGACCTTCCGCCGCGGGACTCCATTCCTCCGAGTTCCCCTGCTCGACCGAACCCCTCCGTGCTTGCGGATGAGCCAAGGATAGCCTCTGAGAAGGGACCCGACCAACAGGGCCGTGCGGATGATCCTGCAGATGCTCCAGCTCCTTCTTCCCAGCCCTATCGCCCGGGGAAAGGAAAGGTCCTACCTCCCGCCGGATTGTTTAGAGCGCACCCCCATTCGTCTCGTCCTCTGGGTCGTGGGGATCCCTCACTAGGTTAGTGACCTCTTCTGTACTTAGCGCATTCATTTTGCTTAACGCGATTGACCAGTCTGTGATCTCGCAGGCTATCGGGAAGCCTCTCCCTTTGGATCCTACCACGAGGGGGAAGACGGGATGCTCTCGCCTCTTCCCTCTCCCGGGGACCTCTCTGACTTTCTTGGCGACTCCTCAGATCATGCGACCCTGAAGGAGCGAATCACGGAGGTCTTGGGGAAGCTCATCCACATTCAACGGAACATCGCCGACCAGGTGGATGATGTGCGGATGGAGATCACGCGTGAGCTGAAAGACCCCCGGAATGACTATTCGCGCCTTCTCGCTGCGGTGGAGCGTCTGGGAGGTAAAGGAGGGGAGCTTTCTCCCGGGAGGCACGCTGCGCGAGCCCGGGATCAGCTTCAGCTGGCGTCTCACGAGATCACCTCCATGCTCGTGTATTATCGCCCGTGAATGCCTCCGGAGGCTGGGCCGCGAGGGCATGGTCGGTGGTACTGGGAGGAGCGCTAGTCTGGCCTTCATTCGCCTCCTTTGTATTTTTTCCTTTTATTCTATTCTATTTATGGTGCTGAGGATACTGGACTCTATTTACGCCTGTAATAATTTTACATTCTGTGCTGGCGAGTGCTTTATTTCTATTTTCGTTTATATTTCTCGCAACTTGCTTGAGCATGCCGAATGATATGATATTGCCGAATGCTTTCGTAACTCTTTCGCGTGGCCGTCGAGCGGATAGCCACTGGGCATTTGCCATTAATGGTTGAGAGGGATCGGCCCGGGTTTCGAGGCGTCGGGAAGGCGCGATTGCTATCCGCACACCCGCTGCCTCGAAAGCCCAAGCGTCCTTTAGTTCTTCTATAAATAGGTCATTCAACCACCATATTAATTACCTTGCCATCCGCTCCCTCTCTCTCCTCGCGCTAGCACTCGCTCTTCTCTCTTCTCTGCTGCTCCCGTCTTCTCCAGCATTCGCGAAATGGGTGGCGACGCTGAAGGTAGGGCCACGTGTGCCAGTGCGTTCGTCAATCATGTCTTCGACTCCTGCGACCTCTCCGAGGAGGCCTTCTTGACCGCGGTTGCTGACTACGTTCCGCCGGCATTCGAGGCGCGAAAGCCCAGGCCGGAGGAGCGTCTAAACTCCATCTCGCCATGTGCTCTCGCGATCCCGCTAGAGCACTTCGAGGTGGGGTTTCGCCTTCCCATATGGCCGGAACTCCGCCAGACTTTCCGGTACTACGGGGTCGTGCCCGGCCAGCTCAATCCCAACTCCATCGCCATGCTGGTCGGGTACGCGTGCTACCTGCGAGAAGAGGGGATCGAGTTCTCGCTACCCGTCTTCCGCAAGCTGTACACCTTCCGCTGCTCACACGGCATCTCCTTCTTCTCGGGTCAAAACCCTCTCAAACACTACGGTCTCCCGAACAAGAACCACGACTGGGTCCGCCGCTTCATCTTCGTCGGCAGGAGCCTTGGGAATACCCTTCTCGCCCCGGTGCAGGAGGAGGAGTCGACCTTTTGCCCCCCGACCTTAGGGGGGCACGAGGCCAAGCTGCACCAATACATCCTTCAGCACGGGATGGACCTCGTCCATCTCCGGCGAAATGTCAATTCGCTCCCGCCCATTCCGCAGGGTGAGGGTAAGTTTTCGAGACCTTCTGCATTCGTTTCGGCTTGGTGGATCTTACGTCATTCGCTAAACCATTCGCGTTCTTATGTAGGTGTGCGTAATTTCCCCCTTCACCCGCCGCGACCTCCTGGGGTTTCCGTATCCTTTGCACAGGCGGCCGCGGATGCCTGCCGGGAGGAACCTTCCTCCTCCAAACCCAGCGGTCGGAAACGAAAACCCGGGGTGCTCACTTCCTCTTCCTCCAAGAAGCCGAAAAGTCCTTCCGCCAAGGGGAAGGGGATCTTTGACGAGACCCCAGGGGCGAGTGCTCCGACCCAAACCCTGGGGACGGGCGCGCCGGCCCTAACCCAGGGGACAGATGTGCCGGCCCAAACCTTGGGGTCGGGTGTGCCAGACGAGACTGGGATCCAGGCGAGATCGTCGTTGCCGCCGCCTCCGTTGCCCAGGGACCACCGGAACTTCGCAAATGGCGAGAAGTACGTGGATCCCTCGGGGGCTCCTCTAGTGAAGTGGGACAGAAACACTAACCGGGTCTCGCTTTCCACCCTCCATTCGACTTGGATAGAGAGCGATGTCGCTACCGGCGAGGCCTACGCCATGGCATATGCCCTCTATGGCCGTAACGATGCCGAAGTCTTCGATGCCGAGAAGACTCAGGTTCTCGCCCACGAGACCGCTCGAGCCCTGCTGCGGGCCCTTGAGCTTGCGCATATGTCTTCGCGTCGGAGCATCAATCTGGCGCGCGACCTCAGGGTGAAACTGGAAGCTGCGGAGGCCCTTCTCGCTGATCGCCCCGTCAGAGAGGTATATTCTTTCCCTCCCCGCGAGTGACCTGTTGCCGATTGATGCGCTTTCTTCTTACCACCTTTATTTTTTTTTCAGGATACCACAGTCGCCGAGATGCTTCGTGCGCGGGTGGCCGTCCTTGAGGATGAAGTCCGACTGGCTAAGGCCGAGGCCCAGCAGTCGCGAGAAGCCGAAGCCTTAGCACTCGCCTCAAGGAATATGGGGCACTTTTAACCCCACCATGAGCTCGAGCAGCTGATGCAGGAGAATGCTCAAAGCGCCGTGAAGCACGCGATGCAGGTGCTGCGGCAGGCTGGGTACCTGAAGGAGGAGGCCGAATGCCTCTCTGCTCGGCAAGTCATCCCCGAGCTTTACATTCCGATCCCCTTCCCAGAGGGTGAGGATGGCGAGCCGCGAGATGACGCCCTCCTCCTAGATTCAGGCGAGAGCGACGGATCTCCTAGCGAGAAATCCGCTGACCCATGAGATGGGCCCTTTGTATTTCTTGCTTTCTTTTTACTCTTCTTTTTGGATGTAATCATGAACTGGGCTAGTCCCCTTGAAAGATATATATTGATTACAATTTTTGTGCTATCTTAATTTTTTCTCATTCGCCGCTATATCTCGCTAGGCTCATCAGGACGCTAGGCCGTAGTGTAACTGTCTTGACAACTCGCCGCTTCTCGTTGACGACCTAGGATGCATCGCTCTTTTCGACTTCTCACTACCGAGTGAGCCTTTGGATCATTCGCGCATCACGGGGCTGCGTTTAAGTAGTTATGAAAGGGAGGTGAGATCACCGTTCCGACGCGTGGTCTATGTGAGTGCTCTTGAGGTCACTCCTTGAGAAATTAGAACCAGCCACCGAGTGAGCCTTCGGACCTGCCGGCTAGATGAGAGCCTAGACATCGGGTCTGCTCGGGGCCATTTTTCCTTCAACATAGAGCCTGCCACCGAGTGAGCCTTCGGACCTGCCAGCTAGATGAGAGCCTGGACAGCGGGTCTGCTTGGGGCCATTTTTCCTTCAACATAGAACCTGCCACCGAGTGAGCCTTCGGACCTGCCAGCTAGATGAGAGCCTGGACAGCGGGTCTGCTCGGGGCCATTTTTCCCTCAACATAGAACCTGCCACCGAGTGAGCCTTCGGACCTGCCAGCTAGATGAGAGCCTGGACAGCGGGTCTGCTCGGGGCCATTTTTCCCTCAACATAGAGCCTGCCACCGAGTGAGCCTTCGGACCTGCCAGCTAGATGAGAGCCTGGACAGCGGGTCTGCTCGGGGTCATTTTTTCTTCAACATAGAACCTGCCACCGAGTGAGCCTTCGGACCTGCCAGCTAGATGAGAGCCTGGACAGCGGGTCTGCTCGGGGCCATTTTTTCTTCAACATAGAACCTGCCACCGAGTGAGCCTTCGGACCTGCCAGCTAGATGGGAGCCTGGACAGCGGGTCTGCTCGGGGCCATTTTTTCTTCAACATAGAACCTGCCACCGAGTGAGCCTTCGGACCTGCCAGCTAGATGAGAGCCTGGACAGCGGGTCTGCTCGGGGCCATCTGTGGAGCTTTCAGAGTTTTTCCTACAAGCTGCAGTATCAATCTCAAACACATATGTTAAATAAAATATTCTTATTTCAAAACATTTTCATTACATAGTTTTAGGGATAGAAACGTTTAAGATCGTCACCGTTCCAGGTGTGACTGAGGGGTTGGCCCTCCACATTCTGAAGGCGGTATCCCCCGGACTTTAGCGCCTCTTCCACGACATAGGGACCTTCCCAGTTGGGATTAAGCTTCCCCACTGCGGCAGACCTTCCAGCCGTGTCGACCTTCTTGAGTACTAGGTCCCCCTTTCCGAATTGCTTGACCCTGATGTGCTTGTCGAAGTACTTGGCCATCCGTCGCTTGACCTCTTCTTGGCGAATGGCTGCCAGATCCCGGGCTTCTTCGATGAGGTCGAGGGAGAGCCGCAACTCCTCTTCGTTCCCGGCTCTCCAATCTTCCTCTCCATTCGTGGCGGCCTTTACCCGTGGTGTCATGACTTCGAACTCTATGGGGATGACGGCCTCGCAGCTGTGCGAGAGCTTGAAAGGGGTCTCTCCCGTGGCGGTGTTGGGGGTAGTCCTTAAAGCCCACAGGACCGAGGGGAGCTGCTCCACCCAATTGCCCCTAAGGTTTTCCACCTTCTTCTTGAGCAAGTTCACGATGATCTTGTTTGCCGCCTCCACCTGCCCGTTGCTCCTGGGATGGTGGACGGATGCAAACCTGAGGTCTATCCCCAGCTGGCTACAAAAACTAATGAACTCCTCGCTGGCAAATTGCGGGTCGTTATCCGTGACTATGGCCTGCGGAAGCCCGTGTCGACAAATGATCTCCCCCCAAATGAAGTTGCGGATCACCTGGGAGGTGACCTTAGCCAGCGCCTTGACTTCCAACCACTTCGAGAAGTAGTCGATCATCACTAAGAGAAATCTCCTCTGCCCACTGGCCTGGGGGAAGGGTCCTACCAGGTCCATCCCCCATATGGCGAATGGCCAGGGTGCCGTGATACTCCTTAGTCTCTGAGCCGGCAAGAGCTGAAGCGGGGCGAACATTTGGCACTTCTGGCATTTCTTGGAGAAGGCCGCCGCATCTTTGCTTAGGGTTGGCCAAAAGTACCCCTGCCTCATTATCCTTGCTTCCAACATCCTGCTCCCCGAGTGGCTGCCACACTCACCGGAGTGAACTTCTTCCAAGATCCTCGGAACTTCCTCCTCGGAGATGCATCGGGCCAGGAGGCCAGAGAGGGTCTTCCGATACAAATCCCCCTCATGGAGCACATAGTAGGCGGACTTGTACCGGAAGCGCCTTTGGTCCGGAACTTCCTCCGGAAATTTTCCTGTTGCAAGGAAGGTAACGAAGGGATCCTTCCAAGAGGGCCGCTGCTCTACTTCCATGAGCTCTCCCTCCTCGATCGAAGGGCGGAACAGATCTGTCAGGGTCCCTCCGGCTCGGGGGCCGGCCTTGGCCAACCGATCCGCTGGGGTGCTCTCCTCACGAGGGATGTGCCTGATGGAGAAGGTTTTGAAGGTCCCAACGAGCCCCCTTACTTTGGTTAGGTATCTTATGAGTGTCGACTCCCTTGTCTCGAACTCCCCTTGACCTGAGAGGCTATTATCATTGAGTCGGTGAGGACCTCCACATCCTGGACTCCCAGCTCTGTGGCCAGACGCAGGTCTGCGATCACCGCCTCATACTCCGCCTGGTTGTTGGTGATTGGGAAATGGACCACCAGCGTCTGCTCAATCTTTACCCCGTGGGGGCTCTCCAGCACCACCCCTCCTCTGAGAGAATTTTTGCCTGAGGCCCCATCGACCAGCAGCTTCCATGGAACATGACGAGGGGCTTGAGCCCCCTCCATCTCGGTCACATAATCTGCCATGAAATTTGCCACCACCTGCGCCTTCATGGATAATCGAGGGACGAAGGTGATGTTAAACTCACTTAACTTTATCGACCACTTTGCGAGCCTCCCCGAGTGCTCTACTCCCTCGAAGATCTGGCGGAGGGGGTGGTCGGTCACCACTTGAATCGAATGAGCCTGGAAGTACGGCCTGAGCTTCCTCGCCGCGACGACCAGAGCGAAGGCCAGCTTCTCTAGAATTGGGTACCTGAGTTCCGCTTCCCTCAAGACCCTACTCACGTAGTAGATGGGCAGCTGCTTCTTGCCCTCTTCCCGGACCAGAACGGAGCTTACGGCCTCAGTCCCGACCCCGAGGTACAAGGCTAAATCCTCCCCCTCCTTGGGGCCCTGGAGCAGCGGAGCCTGGGTGAGCTGGCCCTTCAAGGCCTGGAAGGCCTCCTCGCATTCTTTTGTCCACTCAAATTTCCGGTTGCCTCGTAACGTTTTGAAGAAGGGGGAGCATTTCTCCCCGGCTCGGGAGAGAAACCTGCTCAACCCCGCGAGCTTTCCTGTCAGGCGTTGGACCTCCTTGGCGTTTCGAGGCGATCCCAACTCCATGATAGCTTTGACCTTGTCTGGGTTAGGCTCTACCCCCGAAGGGGTGAGAAGGTGTCCCAGGAACTTCCCCTTACTGGCCCCGAACACACACTTCAGGGGGTTCAGTCACATCTTGTACTTTCGTAGGGTGGCGAAGGTTTCCTCGAGGTCTTGTAGGTGAATGCTCACGCTCTTGCTCTTTACCATGAGGTCATCTACGTAAACCTCCAAGTTCCTTCTCCTTTGCTCCTTGAAAACCCGGTCCATCATCTTCTGGTAGGTTGCCCCTGCATTTTTCAGCCCAAAGGGCATCATCTTATAGCAGTAGCACCCCTCCCGGGTGATGAACGAGACATCTTTGATATCCGGGGGGTGCATCCTGATCTAGTGATAACCTGAAAAAGCATCCAAAAAACTCATCACAGAAAAACCGACGACTGAGTCAACCAGCGCGTCGATCCGAGGCAGGGGATAACAATCCTTAGGGCAGGCCTTGTTTAACAAAGATAAATCAATACACATACGCCAGCGACCATCACCCTTTCCTACCATGACGACATTGGAGACCCAGCCTGGGTACTGGATCTCCGATACAAAATCTGCTTCGAGGAGCTTGGCCACCTCCTCGCGGATTGGTCCTTCAAGTTTGTCGGCGATGGTCCTCCTCTTCTGCCGGATGGGGCGGGCTCCTGGCTCAAGGTTGAGACGATGGCAAGCCACGTCCGCATCGATGCCTGGCATGTCCGCTGCGTTCCATGCGAAGATGTCCACGCTCCTTTGGATGCATTCCAGCATCCTCCTTTGGTCCTCCGGGCCAAGGCCCCCGCTGATCCGCACCTTCTCCACCCTTCCTGCCTGAGTGATGACCTCCATCTCAACTATTTCTTCCGCCGCCTTCAACCGAGCCGGCTCTTCCTCCGCTGCACCTTCCTCCTCCATCGGTTCGACCCGCTCCTCCTGAGCTACCTCCATCTCCTTTCCTCGGGTACTACCCTCTTCCTATACTCCTTCTTTCTTCGCTTCTTCCCCTGGCCCCTCCGGCCTCCTCATCTCTTCATCCATCTTATCAGCCTCCGCCATCCAAGAGATGGTGTTGACGGCAGTCACATAACACTGCCTCGCCACCTTTGCATCTCCCCGGATTCGGATCTGGACCCCTCCACTATGGAACTTCAGGCATTGGTGGTATGATGAGGGCACACATCGGAAGGCGCTGATGAGGGGGCGTCCGAATATGGCGTTGTAGCTGCTCGGAGCGTCAACGATGACAAACCGGCAGTTCCCGGGGACCCCTCCTAACATCACCTGGAGGCCGACACCTCCCTCAACCTCCTTCCTTTCACCTGAGAAACCGAACAGCGGCCCATCAGAGGCCTGCACCCTCTTCTTCTCCACCTCCATCGCATCGAAAGCTTTCTTGAAGATAACATTCACCGAGCTCCCATTGTCCACCAGGATCCTAGAGACCGTGAAGTTTTCTATCGCCGTCTGGATCACCAGGGCGTCGCAGAACGGGTCCTCATAATCGGGCATATCTTCCGATGAGAAGGTGATCTTCTCCGTGGGGGGTGGGGTCTGAGAAGTTGACGCGACGTCTCTCCGGAACATTGCCTGGAAGCTCCTCTTGCGAGAGGCCTCTATCCCAACCCCACCATGAATCACCCCGATTCCCCCTGGCTCCTGTATCCGCCCTGTCCTCGCATCGATCCTCTTCCGCCTCCGGGAGCACTTCCTCGATCCTGGCCTGCTGTCGCCGTGGCTGACCTCTCTCTCTCATCTCCAGGAATTCTGGGCAAGTGGCGCTCGCGTGACCTTCTTCCTGATGAAAATCACAGTAGGGCAACGCCACTCTGTCCCCCCTTCCTGCTCTTCCTCTCCCTCCTCTTGCTCCTCTACCTCCTCTTCCTCGGCCTACTGCCATAGCTTGCTCCCTTGGGGGGTGCGGGGGTCTGGGGCCTTGCCACCACCCCGGATTGATTCCCCCGCCTCTTCTCCTTGATGCCCCCCTTCCTGACCTCTCGCGGGTCCCTCCTGGTGCCTCCAGCCCAACCTGTTGTTGGGCTCTTGATACCTCCAATTCCAAGGTGGTCTTTCGAACCCCTGACCCCTGGGTTCTTCTCGCCTTCTTCCTTCTTGCTGCCTCACCTCAGGCTCGCTCATCTTTGCCAATCTCTTGTAGAATTCTGGGTTGGACGCCTCCCCTTCTATCTCCTCCGCTGCTCGCTCCATCAACTCCTCAAAGGAGAGAGGAGCCCTTCTCTTCAGGTCCATCTTGAAGAACCCATCTCGCAACCCCACAATGAACGCCATCTTGAGGGCGAACCCTGGCACCTCCTGCACGAGGTGTATCTCCTCTTGAAATCTGTCCACATAGTGTGCCAGTGATTCCCCCTCCCTCTGCCTGATCTTGAAGAGAGCCTCTGCATCCTTCTTTCTCTTCTTTGACGTTGAGAAGCGCAGCCAGAAGCTCCGGCGCAGATTGTCGAACGCGTAGATGGAACCTACGGGGAGCTGGTGGAACCAGTCCCTAGCTTTCTCCTTCAAAGTGGTCGCGAAGAGTTGGCACTGAAAGGCATCCGTCATGGGCAAAATTGAGACCATGTCCTCGAACCATTGCAGGTGCACGACTGGGTCGTCCTTGCCATATAATAGGACATCTCCGGCCCTCGGAACCCCTCCGGCACTGGGGCCGAGAGGATCATCTCGCAAAAGGGGCTCCCTTCCCCTGCTCGGCGAATGGTCCTCTCACGCGGGGCCAACTCGCAGACCTCAGCACTCGCCAGGCTGCTGAATAGCTGCCGCCCGGGGAGATCTCGCGCGCTTCCTTCCGGTGGCACTTCCTTCCCAGGTCGCTGTCCCGGAGCATTCTCGCCGATCTGCAGGGGCGGAACCACGGGGACTGCTGGGGTCTCGCACTCGCTCCGCCCAGCGAGAACTGTCTGCAGGACTTCTCGCTTGAACTTCTCAAACATCTCCAGCCACTCCCCTGTCGCTGGCGGCTGCGAGTGGCCTGAGTCAGAACCATTTCCCCCATCTCCTGTCATCCAACCTAGTTTGAGATTTTCTTTCACCGGCTACGGTCCACGCTCACCGCACCAAAAATGTTGAAACCGGCAACCGGTCTCTTGAGTTCGGACCCACTGGGGGTGTAGCCGATGCTTATTTCTCCCTCACTAGACTCTCTTGATGGTGGATGTGGGAATAGGAATAGACCCAAGGCTGAAGCGAGGAGGTCCCGCCACACACCCGGAAGATCTTAGAGAGCTTCCCCTCCCTAACCAGAGCTCAACCGGGCACCTTGGAGGGCCTTAGCAGCCGACCAGAAACTAGCCTGGAGGAGAGGATTCTCTAAAATCGGATCTCCTCCAAGGTGCCCTTAAGGGTCTATTTATAGATTTTTCTAGGCTGGTCTGCAAATAACATGAATCCGCCTTTTAGTTTTACTAACCGCACCCCAAATTGGTCTGCTAATAGCCTAACTCCGCTGTTCTGAAGGGCTATTTGCAGCCCACAAGGGGTATTATGGTCATTTCCCCCTCAAAGCCTTTTGGGCGAGTGGTCTGTGAGGGCACCACCCGCTGGGCACCCGCTTAGCTGGGTGAATGCCCACGCTTCCGGGCGAGTGGTCCGTGAGGGCACCACTCGCCTAGCTCATTCTCTCCTGCAGCTTACCCCCACTAACCCGGGGGTATTTTCACCGGGGCGAATGATCTGACTGGCCTAGGTCTCGCCAGTTGGCCTGTGGGACCCACTCGGCGAATACGGGTTGTACATTGCCGGTTATCATCAATTCTAATTTATTACCTGATCAATGTGAAAGATTAATAGAATTACATAAGCAATTTAAAACGGCCATAGGTTGTGTAACGACCCAGGCCTGACTCGTCAACACGAGATCCAGCGGGACCCAGCCAGGCCGCTACCGGGCTGCAGCCCAAGCACCCCAAAGCCTCTCCGCACCACTATTTCTCAGCAACGGCGCATTGTTGAGGCCGGGTCTGAAACCCGCAACCTCCTTGATAAGGAGTTTTCAAACCACTTTGAGCTGTAGCTCAATTGGTGATGAGGAGTGGTTTGAAAACTCCTTATCAAGGAGGTTGCGGGTTCAAGACCCGGCCTCAACAATGCGCCGTTGCTGAGAAATAGTGGCGCGGAGAGGCTTTGGGGTGCTTGGGCTGCAGCTCGGTAGCGGCCTGGCTGGGTCCCGCTGGATCTCGTGTTGACGTGTCAGGCCTGGGTCGTTACAAAAAAAATGCCTTTTTTTTGTAACGACCCAGGCCTGACACGTCAACACGAGATCCAGCGGGACCCAGCCAGGCCGCTACCGAGCTGCAGCCCAAGCACCCCAAAGCCTCTCCGCGCCACTATTTCTCAGCAACGGCGCATTGTTGAGGCCGGGTCTTGAACCCGCAACCTCCTTGATAAGGAGTTTTCAAACCACTCTGTTGGGAAAATGATTTCTCTTAACCCCTAGAAATGAGTTAAAGAAAGAGTTTTATGAATGAATAACAAAGACAAAGTAAATATGCGTCGAATGGTATTCGACGCTACGTCGAAATAGAGTCGACGTCTTCTTCAGGATATGTCGAAATAACTTTAGGAAGATTTCGACGTAGGTCCTGTCGACGCTACTCTGATTTCTAGTCGACGCATACAAAGAAGTCGACGCACCTTTGTCGACGCACATTCCTTATATCTCTCTCGACGTTGGGCTAAGATAAATTCGACGCTTACGTCGAATAGTAATCGACGCACGTCGATTTGTTTGACAGATTTAAATCTGCGCCAGATCTCTTTCCTTCTTTTCTGAAGATCTGATTTATATAGAATGATGTTAATATTTTATAGCCGTTCTGAATCATTCTTTCCTTCTATTTGATTCTTGGCTAAATTGATGAAATCTGTTTTGGATATTATTTGAAATCTAAATTAACATTTTCCATTTATGATTAAATCTGCTATGGAAATATTTCTCTCTACCTAAATCTCTGGCTGCTAATTGATTCCTCTCCTATAGTACTATCTTATTACACAGAGCTATAAAATAAAGAGCAAGTCGACAGGAAACAGCAGAAGAGTGATCCACCACACATTTATGATATAGAGGAAAAGCTCCCAAAAGAAAAGAGAGACATTGAGAAAAAGCTCTGCAGCAACTTCCATCCATTTCCACTTCTGCTTCTGCTCACTGATCACTGCTGCAAAATCTGATTGCTCTCACTAAAAGAGAGAAAGGCTACAAATCTTCTTCTCTCTATAGAAGAAAGATTCAATTCTTAACTTGTGCTTCAAATCTTCTTGCTAGGAAGAAGATTCATTATTGGCTTTATTCCATTCTTTCTTTTTCATTCTTATTCACTATTGTAAAAGAGTTTTTAGAATCTCTCTTCAAAAAATTCAGTGTATTGGTTCTAAGAGTCTCCTTATCAAAAGACTCAGGGTGGTTCTAAGAGTCTCCTTATCAAAAGACTCAGTGCAAGTTAGTGAATTCCTACCAAGGGGGTAGAAGAGTGGACTACCCAAAGTTTGGGGAACCACTATATTTTCTTGTGTTGTGCTGTGGATTTTCTTTCTTACATTTGCTTTATTGTTTTAATTCTTGTTGGTGTGTGTGGGAAGCTCTAATCAGTGATCATACATATATATATATATTAACTTTGCACAAAATATTTCAAATCTCTATTCACCCCCCCCTCTAGAGAAATCTAGTGAGGTTAACTGTGCACTTTCAATTGGTATCAGAGCCAGGTTGATCTAAAAAGGATAACTCCTTGATCAAAAAGATCCTACCCCATATATATATATTTTTCAAAACTATTTTTCACATGGCACAAATCAAAGATTATGCTTCCACCAGACCACCAATGTGCAATCTTGAAAAGTTTGCAATTTGGAAAACAAGAATCAGAATCTATATGAACTCCATTGACACTGACTTGTTCAATATTACTGTAACAGGTCCACCAAAGCCCTATAGAAAGGATGCAAATGGCAACATCACACAAACACTTGTTCCAAGATCTGAATGGACAGAAGATGAGAAGAAGGCAAGAACTCATGATCTAAAGGCCATGAACATACTTGTCTCAACTCTCTCAGATGATATCTTTCAAAAGGTTGTCGACTGTGAATCATCCAAGGAAATTTGGGATGCCCTCACAAAGATGGTGGAAGGAAGTGCTGATGAAAAGAAAGACAAGAAGGCCCTATTGATCTCTCAATATGAGAACTTTCAAAAGAAGGCTGAAGAAAGCATCTCTGAAATGTATGACAGATTCAGTCTGATCATCAATCAACTCAGAGACTTGGATAGAGAAATCTCTCTCACTGAGATAAATGACAAATTACTGATGAGTCTCCCTAGTTCATGGGACTCAAGAATTTGGGCAATAAGAGATACAAGAGGACAAAAAGAGATCTCAACAGATGCTCTCTTAGGAAAACTCAGATCCTATGAGCAGTTGCTGAAAACTAGAGAGGAGAAGGAGAGAAGAGAAAACACCCCAAGTTCCTCAAAAAGCAGGAACATTGCTCTAAAGGCAACAGAAGAAGGAACCCCTGTCACTGAAGAAGAATTATTCAGTTTCTTGGCCAGAAGGTTTAAGAAATGGGTCAAGAAAGATGGACCAAAAAGGAGGGAGTCAAGACCAAGGTATGACAAAACACCCACTAAAGAAATAATTTGCTATTCCTGCAGAAAACCTGGACACATTGCCCCAGAATGTCCAGAGAATGCTGAAACAGAGAAGGATCTGAAAAAGAAAGATCTGAAGAAAAAGGGAAAGAAGAAAGAAAGAGGCTTCATTGCTGAAGCCTGGAGTGAAACAAACTCTGAGGATAGTTCATCCTCTAAAAGTGACAATGAAGGATCCAGACAAGAAGACATCTGCTTGATGGCCTTTGAAAATACAAAGATTGATGATAAATCATGGAGTGAAACAGGATCAGAAGAAGATCTATCCTCTGATGATGAAAAAGAAAAGAACCTCATTCTACCTCATTCTCATTGAGGAATCTGAGAATGAGGATGAGGTAAGTATGTTTGATGATATTGACTTTCAAAGTGATAGCTTTAAAAATGATTTTATGAAAATGTACCTAGATCACCTAAAAACAAATCAAGAAATTGAGGATCTAAAAGAACAAATCATTGTAGCTAAAAATCAGAAAAACATAGAAATTAACTCCTCTAAAGATTATGAATCAATAGCTAGCAGAATAAAGAAGGAAACAGAAAGGGCTAATATAGAAAATCAGTTCCTTAAGAATAAAATATCCCAGGCAAAAGCTTTTGAAGAGTCAATAAAAATAAGAAGCCAAACTCTTAAGGAAATTACTGAAAAACAAACACTAAGACCCAAACATCTTGGGCTAGGGGCTGATCCTTCAATCAGCCTAACTTCATCCAACAAACCTGCTTGGATGAGCCCTGTAAAATTCACTAAACCTGTAAATTTGTTAAACCAAGAAAAAGACCCACAGGATAAGGGAGAAAAAGAAACCAAGGAAGTTGATGAAACATCTTACTATTCAGCTGATGATTCACATACTTCATCTGAAGAAACAATCAATCCAAGAAGAACAACACATAAAGGAGCAAAAATAGAGAAAGGCAAAATGAAAATTTGTGAAGACACAGATACGTCGACTTCATATCGACGCATGCATGATAATGCGTCGACTTATTCTCGACGTAACCTCTCGGATGCCTCGACCTCTACTCAACGCTTGAATAAAGACAAGTCGACATCAATTCGACGCAACTTTCCTCATGCGTCGACACCAGATCAACGCAATCTGAGGAATACGTCGATAACAAATCAACGCAATTATCAACATACGTCGAATAGTTATCGACGCACCAATACATTCTCTCCAAAAGTCTTTCATCCTAACCCTCATTCAGGAACCAGTCATCCTAATCATGAATTTTATCCAAATAAACATTTCAATCCCAAACAAAATATTAATCTTAACCAAAAATCCCATCTATATTCAAATCAACACCTTTATCCTAACCAAAACATTTATCATACTCTAAATTTAAATTCCCTTAATACTAGGATAATCAAGTGCTATGTATGTAACAAAGCTGGCCACACTACCAAGCAATGCTGGTACAATTAATCAAACTCTCTATAAAATCTAGTTCAAAACTATCTTAGAAAACATTAGGCCAAGAAAGAAATAAAGAGAAATAAAAATTTCTTTTGGTCACTTCTAATCGACGCACCGTCGACAACCAAAATCGATTAAAATCGACGCATACGTCGATGGAAAACCCTAAACCCGACGTCAAATTCAACTCGACGTAACGTCGACTTTATGATAAAGAGCGGCAACTTTAGAATATTTTTTGGTCACATCCACTGGAATACCGAAAAAGCCTCGAATTGAGCCCTGTCTCGACGCTTCACCTGACTTAAAAAGACTCTTCAGAAACCTCCTCTTCTCTGCATCTCTTATCCTCCGTGCTCCGTTGTCTACCCAATCCTTCTTACTTCTCTAATCCTCAATGGCTCCCAAAATCAACTCGGGTTTCGACATCGACCTCGAATCCTTCCAAGCAGCAGCAGAGAACTATAAAAGCATCATTTCTCTCTTCACTGAAGCAGGACTGAACAAGCTCATCTCCACTAGGTGCAAGCTCCTGGAAATTGAGCTCACTGAGCTCATAACTCATGTTCAGGTTTCCGAACAAGGAGAAATCCAAGGAACCCTCTATGAGACTCCAGTCTCCATTTCTGCAGACCACATTAGGGCCACCTTTGACCTCCCATCAGGTATATCCTAATGTCACCCTCATTTCAATAAAATAGGAAAAGAAAATAAGCTTTTTATAAATGACTCAACCAGTATAAAATTATTCCCCTATTAGGTGATGAATCCATTGAGCTCACACCTGATGAAGTCAAGCAATTACTCATCACCATGAAATTCTCAAAAGAAAGACCAATCCATCTGAAAAAGATAGACTTCTCTGATGAATATAGGCTGTTGGCTGATATAGTAGGGAAAGTTCTACTGTGCAAGATCTCAGCCCATGATGCAGTGCCCAAACAGCAGCTGAACATCATGGGGGCTCTTGTGCTGAAGAAGAAGGTGGATTGGGCCAGCTGTCTTCTCAAAATGATAGCCTCCAAATATTCCCACAAGGAAAATGCTTATATGAGAATCATGAGTCAGGTTCTCTTCCATTCCTTCCCTGACCTCTGCAGGTCAAAAGGAATTCCCATCCCTCCAGGAAAAAGGATGTCCATAGCCCTATTTTCTAAATGGGCCAGGCAAATCCCTAAGCCTGGTTCCATTCCTGAAAGGACTCCTTCTCCTCCTCAAACAAATCTCTCCTCTCTCCCATCATCATCCACACAAATACCACCTCAATCCCTTGCTCAGCATTCTTCTATTCCTCTACCTCCTCCAGATGATAGATTCACCTCTCCACACTCATTATCTACTCCTCCTCCATCTCCTTCACACCCTTCACACCAAGAATCATCTACATCCACTGAGGCTCTCATCACTCAGTGCATAAAATCAGCAGCTGAAAAATTCCAAGCAATGCTAGATGAGCACTGTTCCCAACTTCATTCCTCCATCCTTCACATGCACACCCAAATAGATGGGGTCAGTGCCTCTGTGCAAGTTCTAAAGTCATCTCTCTCTTCCTCTAGAGTGACTAAGTCTTTCTTAACCTCCCTAGCCAAGAAGGTCAAGAAGGGGGAGAATCTAGATGAAGAGCAACCTTCCAATCCTAAATCTCTCTCTCACAAGTCCTCTCCTCAAAATTCTGACAAGATCCTTGGGAATGAGACAGTACCTGAGCCTCTTAATTATGAACAAACAATAGAGGTACTCAGCATAGCAAGAGAGGTTGCAGAACAAGTGATAATACTACAAGGGGAGGATAACAGAGTAGAAAATGAGGCTGCAAGGAAAGATGGTGAACTTCAAGGGGAGCTGGAAGCTATACTAACTGATGAACAAACCAAGGAACTGGAAGCTGAGTTTGTGAATACAGCTGCAAATGAAAAAGAGCAGCAAGAAGTTGTGTTAACTGAAGCTGGGACTCAGGGGGAGCCAACTGCTGTAACTCAGGGGGAGCTGAGAATACTAACTGCTGATGAGCAACCCACCAAGGTCTTCAAAAGAAAAAGAAAGACTCCTCCTACACCACCTGAGTAGTTTTTGAGAACAATGCTGATATATTTTATTGAAAAAGAACTGGTATAAATATGAAATTTGTCTATATGATTCTGGAATATCTGCTTATATGATCTCCCTCTCTAAATTTCACTTTTGATTAAGTGACATACTTCTTATCTTTTCAAATTATATGCTGAGTTGATTTTATGCTAAGACAATTTCTCCTTAAAAAGGGTTAAGACAAATAGGGGGAGATTGTTGGGAAAATGATTTCTCTTAACCCCTAGAAATGAGTTAAAGAAAGAGTTTTATGAATGAATAACAAAGACAAAGTAAATATGCGTCGAATGGTATTCGACGCTACGTCGAAATAGAGTCGACGTCTTCTTCAGGATATGTCGAAATAACTTTAGGAAGATTTCGACGTAGGTCCTGTCGACGCTACTCTGATTTCTAGTCGACGCATACAAAGAAGTCGACGCACCTTTGTCGACGCACATTCCTTATATCTCTCTCGACGTTGGGCTAAGATAAATTCGACGCTTACGTCGAATAGTAATCGACGCACGTCGATTTGTTTGACAGATTTAAATCTGCGCCAGATCTCTTTCCTTCTTTTCTGAAGATCTGATTTATATAGAATGATGTTAATATTTTATAGCCGTTCTGAATCATTCTTTCCTTCTATTTGATTCTTGGCTAAATTGATGAAATCTGTTTTGGATATTATTTGAAATCTAAATTAACATTTTCCATTTATGATTAAATCTGCTATGGAAATATTTCTCTCTACCTAAATCTCTGGCTGCTAATTGATTCCTCTCCTATAGTACTATCTTATTACACAGAGCTATAAAATAAAGAGCAAGTCGACAGGAAACAGCAGAAGAGTGATCCACCACACATTTATGATATAGAGGAAAAGCTCCCAAAAGAAAAGAGAGACATTGAGAAAAAGCTCTGCAGCAACTTCCATCCATTTCCACTTCTGCTTCTGCTCACTGATCACTGCTGCAAAATCTGATTGCTCTCACTAAAAGAGAGAAAGGCTACAAATCTTCTTCTCTCTATAGAAGAAAGATTCAATTCTTAACTTGTGCTTCAAATCTTCTTGCTAGGAAGAAGATTCATTATTGGCTTTATTCCATTCTTTCTTTTTCATTCTTATTCACTATTGTAAAAGAGTTTTTAGAATCTCTCTTCAAAAAATTCAGTGTATTGGTTCTAAGAGTCTCCTTATCAAAAGACTCAGGGTGGTTCTAAGAGTCTCCTTATCAAAAGACTCAGTGCAAGTTAGTGAATTCCTACCAAGGGGGTAGAAGAGTGGACTACCCAAAGTTTGGGGAACCACTATATTTTCTTGTGTTGTGCTGTGGATTTTCTTTCTTACATTTGCTTTATTGTTTTAATTCTTGTTGGTGTGTGTGGGAAGCTCTAATCAGTGATCATACATATATATATATTAACTTTGCACAAAATATTTCAAATCTCTATTCACCCCCCCCTCTAGAGAAATCTAGTGAGGTTAACTGTGCACTTTCACACTCCTCATCACCAATGCAGCTCAATTGGTTTGAAAAGTGGTTTGAAAACTCCTTATCAAGTAGGTTGCGGGTTCCAGACCCGGCCTCAACAATGCGCCGTTGCTGAGAAATAGTGGCGCGGAGAGGCTTTGAGGTGCTTGGGCTGCAGCCCGTAGCGGCCTAGCTGGGTCCCACTGGATCTCGTGTTGACGAGTCGGGCCTGGGTCGTTACAAAAAAAAGTGTTTTTTTTTTCTAACGACCCAGGCCCGACTCGTCAACACGAGATCCAGCGGGACCCAGCCAGGCCGCTATCAGGCTGCAGCCCAAGCACCTCAAAGCCTCTCCGCGCCACTATTTCTCAGCAATGGCGCATTGTTGAGGTCGGGTCTGAACCCGCAACCTACTTGATAAGGAGTTTTCAAACCACTTTTCAAACCAATTGAGCTGCATTGGTGATGAGGAGTGGTTTGAAAACTCCTTATCAAGGAGGTTGCGGGTTCAAGACCCGGCCTCAACAATGCGTCGTTGCTGAGAAATAGTGGCGCGGAGAGGCTTTGGGGTGCTTGGGCTGCAGCCCGGTAGCGGCCTGGCTGGGTCCCGCTGGATCTCGTGTTGACGAGTCGGGCCTGGGTCATTACAGGTTGGACCATCGCTGATATCCGAGGAACAAGCCCCTCATTGTGTATGCGCAAGATTCTTTTGGAAGAATCATTTAAGTGGTCGATAGAGCCTCAACGACGCTTAAGTCCGCCAATGAAGGAAGTGGTTAAGAAGGAGATTATTAAGTGGTTAGATGCGGGTATTGTATACCCCATCTCGGATAGCCCATGGGTATCACCTGTGCATTGTGTACCCAAGAAGGGAGGGATGACAGTTATAAAGAATGAGAAGGATGGGTTGGTCTCTACTAGGACGATTACGGGGTGGAGAATTTGCATAGACTATAGGAAGTTAAACAAAGCCACCAGAAAAGATCATTTTTCTCTTCCCTTCCTCGATCAAGTCTTGGACAAATTGGCGGGGAATGATTCTGCTTTCTTGATGGGTAGTCAGGCTACAACCAAATCACTGTCGATCCCGCTGATCAAGAAAAGACCACATTTACTTGTCCATGTGGTACTTTCGCATTTAGGAGAATGCCCTTTGGTCTTTGTAACGCACCTGCCACATCCCAGCGTTGCATGATTGCTATTTTCTATGATATTATGAACCAGGGTATTGAGATCTTTATGGATGATTTTTCCATCTTTGGTAAATCATTTGACGAATGTTTAGGGTGTTTGGAGAAGGTACTTACACGTTGTGTATGTACAACCCTCATATTTCCCAAGTCGGTGTGACCCGACCCGGACGAGACCAAGTCAATTCAAGGTGGTCGAGACGGTCAAAACGACCACGCATAGACGGTCAAAACCGATCAAGGCAAGAAGAGGCCGCGGGAGAGACGGAGGAGGCACCCGCTACCCCGGCTCCCTTGGGTGGGTAGGAGAAATCCTCCCACTCAGGCCCTTTGCGAGGGGAGTGGGAGGAGTGCTCCCACTCACCGGGCGAGTGGGAGCAGCTCTCCCACTCGCCGGGCGAGTGGGAGGGGGCCTCCCACTCGCCGGGCGAGTGGGAGGGGGCCTCCCACTCGCCGGGCGAGTGGGAGGGCTGCTCCCACTCGCCGGCCGAGTGGGAGGGGGCCTCCCACTCGCCGGCCGAGTGGGAGGGCTGCTCCCACTCGCCGGCCGAGTGGGATGGGACCTCCCACTCGCCGCCCCCTTAGGGGGCGAGTGGGAGAGGCCTCCCACTCGCCCGGTGTAGGTAGGGAGGTCAGTGCGACCTCCCGTGAGGGGGGGAGTGGACACCGCAAGTCCCACTCGCCCCCCCTCAGGCGTGATCGATGGCGGTCATGGTTGGACTGCGGATAGCAGGATTTTTGCTATCCGCAGTCCATTTTTGGGAAAGTCTATAAATAGACCCCCATGGGCACCTTGGGAAGGGTTGGTCTCTACCCCATCCCTCGCGTGGTCTTGTGAGCAAGCACCCCCCCCCCCCTGTCACCTTCCAGTTGACGGTGAGGTGGTTCTTAGTGCCCTCCAAGGTGCCCAGGCTCAGCATTGGCTTGGGAGGGGAAGCGCTCTAAAGATCTTCCGGGTATGTGGTGGGACCTCCACGCTGAAGCTTAAGGGGTCCGTTCATAGACTCCAGTTGTTATCAAGTCCGAGTCTTTCAGTTCCTAGTGACCGGTCAAGGGTCGAGGCTTAGGTCAAGTAAGGGTTAGTCGCAACCCCCTTTCGAACGCTGAGACCGGGAAACTGGTTTCAACATTCTGGTGCGGTGAGCGTGGAAGCGACTAGTTCGGAAAGCTCTGAGCCATGTCTCATGGCTGGAAGCGACGAGTTGGGAGACTCGCCTCCGGCATGCGAGTATGTAAAGAAGGGCGACGTCGATGAGTTCAGCAAAGGGATCCTGGAGCTCCTGCAGGTCGCATCCTTCACTCACGGCGAATGCTCGACACCACCTGCAGGGAGGCGATAAGAACGCCCCCGTCCAACCAGGGGGGAGTAACTTCACCTGGAAGGGCCAAGGAGTTGCGGAGACAGAAGAAGTGGCGAAGAAGATGACCAAGGAACGTGCGGCCAAGTGAAGTGCCCAGGAAGGGCGAGATGTAAGTGAAGTGCCCAGGAAGGGCGAGATGTAAGTGAAGTGCCTAGGAAGGGCGAGATGTAAGTGAAGTGCCCAGGAAGGGCGAGATGTAAGTGAAGTGCCCAGGAAGGGCGAGATGTAAGTGAAGTGCCCAGGAAGGGCGAGATGTAAGTGAAGTGCCCAGGAAGGGCGAGATGTAAGTGAAGTGCCCAAGAAGGGCGAGGTGTAATAAAGTGCCCTGCAAGGGAGTAGGGTAGTAAAGTTGTAATAGGCGAACTAGGAATGAAAAAGGGTTCTGGGGTAATACCCCGATCTAAGATCCCTGACTGGAGATCCCCCGCCGGGCTCAGTCATGCCGGTAGATGGGGGACTCGTCAGGTCGACTCGCGGTCCAACAACCGATTGGGAAGTCGTTGAGCTCCTCTGCCTCCAGGTGAAGGTAAGCACCAAGGACGCGGATGGGCACTTCCACCTCCAATCGGTAAAGGGACTAGGAGTGCGTTGAGTCCCACCACCCCGGTTGAGCTAAGACTCCCAGGACCTGGATGGACACTACCACCTCCAGTTAGATCAGGAGTGTGTTGAGTCCCTCCACCCCGGTTGAGCTAAGACTCCCAGGACCTGGATGGGCACTACCACCTCCAGTTAGATCAGGAGTGCGTTGAGTCCCTCCACCCCGGTTGAGCTAAGACTCCCAGGACCTGGATGGGCACTACCACCTCCAGTTAGATCAGGAGTGCGTTGAGTCCCTCCACCTCGGTTGAGCTAAGACTCCCAGGACCTGGATGGACACTACCACCTCCAGTTAGATCAGGAGTGCGTTGAGTCCCTCCACCCCGGTTGAGCTAAGACTCCCAGGACCTGAATGGACACTACCACCTCCAGTTAGATCAGGAGTGCGTTGAGTCCCTCCACCCCTGTTGAGCTAAGACTCCCAGGACCTGGATGGGCACTACCACCTCCAGTTAGATCAGGAGTGCGTTGAGTCCCTCCACCCCGATTGAGCTAAGACTCCCAGGAACTGGATGGGTACTACCACCTCCAGTTAGATCAGGAGTGTGTTGAGTCCCTCCACCCCGGTTGAGCTAAGGCTCCCAGGACCTGGATGGGCACTACCACCTCCAGTTAGATCAGGAGTGCGTTGAGTCCCTCCACCTCGGTTGAGCTAAGACTCCCAGGACCTGGATGGGTACTACCACCTCTAGTTAGATCAGGAGTGCGTTGAGTCCCTCCACCCCAGTTGAGCTAAGACTCCCAGGACTTGGATGGACACTACCACCTCCAGTTAGATCAGGAGTGCGTTGAGTCCCTCCACCCCGGTTGAGCTAAGACTCCCAGGACCTGGATGGGCACTACCACCTCCAGTTAGATCAGGAGTGCGTTGAGTCCCTCCACCCCGGTTGAGCTAAGACTCCCAGGACCTGGATGGGCACTACCACCTCCAGTTAGATCAGGAGTGCGTTGAGTCCCTCCACCCCGGTTGAGCTAAGACTCCCAGGACCTGGATGGGTACTACCACCTCTAGTTAGATCAGGAGTGCGTTGAGTCCCTCCACCCCGGTTGAGCTAAGACTCCCAGGACCTGGATGGGCACTACCACCTCCAGTTAGATCAGGAGTGCGTTGAGTCCCTCCACCCTGGTTGAGCTAAGACTCCCAGGACCTGGATGGGCACTTCCACCTCCAGTCAGATTTGGAAGGCGTGGAGTTCCCTCCCTCTCCAGGTGAGCTCGGCTCCCTGTTAGGTGTGGAGTTTCTTCCACCTCCAGGTGAGCTCGGCTCCCTGTTAGGTGTGGAGTTTCCTCCACCTCCAGTGAGCTCGGCTCCCTGTTAGGTGTTGAGTTCTTCCACCTCCAGGTGAGCTTGGCTCCCTGTTAGGTGTGGAGTTTCCTCCACCTCCAGGTGAGCTTGGCTCCCTGTTAGGTGTTGAGTTCTTCCACCTCCAGGTGAGCTCGGCTCCCTGTTAGGTGTGGAGTTTTCTCCACCTCCAGGTGAGCTCGGCTCCCTGTTAGGTGTTGAGTTCTTCCACCTCCAGGTGAGCTCGGCTTCCTGTTAGGTGTGGAGTTTCCTCCACCTCCAGGTGAGCTCCGCTCCCTGTTAGGTGTTGAGTTCTTCCACCTCCAGGTGAGCTCGGTTCCCTGTTAGGTGTGGAGTTTCCTCCACCTCCAGGTGAGCTCGGCTCCCTGTTAGGTGTTGAGTTTTTCCACCTCCAGGTGAGCTCGGCTCCCTGTTAGGTGTGGAGTTTCCTCCACCTCCAGGTGAGCTCGGCTCCCTGTTAGGTGTTGAGTTCTTCCACCTCCAGGTGAGCTCGGTTCCCTGTTAGGTGTGGAGTTTCCTCCACCTCCAGGTGAGCTCGGCTCCCTGTTAGGTGTTGAGTTCTTCCACCTCCAGGTGAGCTCGGCTCCCTGTTAGGTGTGGAGTTTCCTCCACCTCAGGTCGAGGTTAATCCGACCCAAGGTGTTGAGCTTTCTCCACCTCCAGTTGGGCTCGGCCCATAGGAGGGTTCTTAAGTGGAGAAAGGTTTTCCTCCCACCTCAGGTCGAGCTCGGCTCGACTAGAGGTGCGGAGTTTTTCCTCCACCTCAGGTCGAGGTTAATCCGACCCAAGGTGTTGAGCTTTCTCCACCTCCAGTTGGGCTCGGCCCATAGGAGGGTTCTTAAGTGGAGAAAGGTTTTCCTCCCACCTCAGGTCGAGCTCGGCTCGACTAGAGGTGCTGAGTTTTTCCTCCACCTCAGGTCGAGGTTAATCCGACCCAAGGTGTTGAGATTTCTCCACCTCTAGTTGGGCTCGGCCCATAGGAGGGTTCTTTAGTGGAGAAAGGTTCAACTTCCGTCTCAAGTCAGGATCAACCGAAAGGCTTGGCAGAGGTTCCCCGATGACGGATCCTTTCGTGGATTCCCCTAAGGTCCCACCTACTCGTCAAATAGGTGGGTTGGACTTTCTTTCCGAGCTTGGGACAAGCTCGCAAAGAGCAGGGATTGTGTACAACCCTCATATTTCCCAAGTCGGTGTGACCCGATCCGGACGAGACCAAGTCAATTCAAGGTGGTCGAGACGGTCAAAACGACCACGCATAGACGGTCGAAACCGATCAAGGCAAGAAGAGGCCGCGGGAGAGACGGAGGAAGCACCCGCTACCCCGGCTCCCTTGGGTGGGTAGGAGAAATCCTCCCACTCAGGCCCTTTGCGAGGGGAGTGGGAGGAGTGCTCCCACTCACCGGGCGAGTGGGAGCAGCTCTCCCACTCGCTGAGCGAGTGGGAGAGGCCTCCCACTCGCCGGCCGAGTGGGAGGGCTGCTCCCACTCGCCGGCCGAGTGGGAGGGCTGCTCCCACTCGCCGGCCGAGTGGGAGGGCTGCTCCCACTCGCCGGCCGAGTGGGAGGGCTGCTCCCACTCGCCGGCCAAGTGGGATGGGACCTCCCACTCGCCGCCCCCTTAGGGGGCGAGTGGGAGAGGCCTCCCACTCGCCCGGTGTAGGTAGGGAGGTCAGTGCGACCTCCCGTGAGGGGGGGAGTGGACACCGCGAGTCCCACTCGCCCCCCTCAGGCGTGATCGATGGCGGTCATGGTTGGACTGCGGATAGCAGGATTTTTGCTATCCGCAGTCCATTTTTGGGAAAGTCTATAAATAGACCCCCATGGGCACCTTGGGAAGGGTTGGTCTCTACCCCCTCCCTCGCGTGGTCTTGTGAGCAAGCACCCCCCTCCCCTGTCACCTTCCAGTTGACGGTGAGGTGGTTCTTAGTGCCCTCCAAGGTGCCCAGGCTCAGCATTGGCTTGGGAGGGGAAGCGCTCTAAAGATCTTCCGGGTATGTGGTGGGACCTCCATGCTGAAGCTTAAGGGGTCCATTCCTAGACTCCAGTTGTTATCAAGTCCGAGTCTTTCAGTTCCTAGTGACCGGTCAAGGGTCGAGGCTTAGGTCAAGTAAGGGTTAGTCGCAACCCCCTTTCGAACGCTGAGACCGGGAAACTGGTTTCAACAGTGTAGAGACGAACCTAGTATTGAATTGGGAGAAGTGTCACTTCATGGTTCGAGAAGTCATAGTGTTGGGTCATCATGTTTCTAGGAATGGGTTAGGGGTGGATAAGGCAAAATTAGATGTGATAGAAAAATTACCTCCACCCACAAATGTGAAAACGCTGCGAAGTTTCTTAGGACACGCCGGTTTCTATAGACGATTCATCAGAGAATTCGCGAGAATAGCTAAACCACTTAGTGGACTTCTAGAGAAAGATGTAAAGTTTGATTTTAGTGATGATTGCTTGAAAGCGTTCGAAGAACTTAAAAATCGTTTAACCACCACACCTATTGTAGTGACACCTGATTGGGAAGAGTCATTTGTCATGATGTGTGACGCAAGCGATTACGCGGTAGGAGTTGTTTTGGGACAAGTGCGGGGTAAGATATTTCGCACTATTGCTTATGCTAGTAAGACCCTAATCGATGCCTAAATCAACTACACTACCACCGAGAAGGAACTATTGGCGGTGGTTTTTGCATTCGAAAAGTTTCGCTCGTATCTCCTATGCACAAAGGTTATAATTTACATCGATCACGCTGCGATCCGTTATCTCATGGATAAGAGAGACGCTAAGCCACGGTTGATTCGTTGGGTACTTTTTTTGCAAGAATTTGATGTAGAAATTAAGGATAGGAAAGGAACGGACAACCCGGTGGCGGATCACTTATCTAGGATTGAAGGTACACAGTTGTTGTTGAATTCTGAAGTGGAGGAGAGATTCCCCGATGAGTGGTTGTTAGCTATTTCGGATAATACCACGCCGTGGTATGCTGATTTTGTAAACTATTTAGTTAGCAACATATTGCCTCCCGAACTCACTTATCAACAAAGAAAAAATTTCTTACACCAAGTACGATCATATCTATGGGACGACCCATTTTTGTTTAAGATTGGGGCCGATGGAGTGTTAAGACGCTGCATACCTGAAGGGGAGATGAGAGCAATTTTAGAAAAGTGTCATAACTCTCCATATGGCGGCCATTTTATGGGTACTCGGACAACCATGAAGGTGCTAAAGGCAAGATTCTTTTGGCCAAATCTATTCCGCGACTCAAACTATTTTGTTAAACAATGCGATAGGTGTCAAAGAGTTGGGAATATACATAAGAAAGATGCAATGCCCATGAACATCATGTTAGAGGTCGAATTATTTGATGTATGGGGGATAGATTTCATGGGTCCCTTTGTTAACTCGAATGACAATATTTACATTCTCTTAGCAGTTGACTATGTATCTAAATGGGTAGAAGCAATCGCCACATCAAAAAACGATGCTAAGGTAGTCTTAAATTTCTTAAGAACTTTATATTCAATAGATTTGGAGTACTGAGAGCAATTATAAGTGTTGGCGGAAGTCACTTTTGCAACTCCCAGTTTGCATCATTGCTAAGAAAATATGGGGTGGCGCATAAAGTTGCATTAGCTTATCATCCCCAAACAAATGGCTTAGTGGAGTTGTCAAATAGGGAGATTAAGAAAATTTTAGAAAAGACGGTGAGTGTCAATCGTAGAGTTTGGACTCAAAAACTGAATGACGCATTGTGGGCATACCGCACCGCATTCAAAACACCACTCGGCTTAACCCCATATAGGCTAGCCTATGGAAAATCTTGTCATCTGCCTTTGGAACTAGAGCACCGCGCCTTCTGGGCAATCAAGAAAATTAATTATGATTTTCTGGAAGCCGACAAGAAGAGGCTGCTACAACTAAATGAACTGGAGGAGATTAAGATGCAAGCCTATAAAAATTCGAGAATTTATAAGGAGCGTACTAAGAAATGGCACGACCAACGGTTGAAAGAAAAACACTTCGAGCCGGGACAATTAGTTTTATTGTTTAATTCTCGTTTGAGATTATTTTCCAGAAAACTTAAATCACGTTGGTCGGGACCAGTTATGGTCAAAGAAGTGCATCTGTATGGCGCAATGACTATTCTGAACGAAAGTGATGGAACCGAGTTTAAAGTGAATGGAGAAAGACTAAAACTATATCTGCGAGAGGATGACAACCGAGCGGTGTCTTGTTTGACGTTTCTATAACCTAGCACTGTCCTGCCGGGACGGTAAATAGGGCGCTTGATGGGAGGCAACCCATCATTTATGTTTTTGCTTTTGTCTTTTGCATTTAGTCTAAAAAAAATTGGAAGATTGTTCTTTTAAGTAAAAAAAAAGTTACAACATTTCCTCCGAAAAGTTGCTACCTTTTTCTTACTGCCTTTTCCTTCACAATTAAGGGAAATCACCGGTTCAGTCTATGCTTCTTAAAATCCGATTCAGCCTTTTATTTCTACTCGTCGGTTCTACAATATCCTTCTTACAATCTAGTCCGGCGAATCCCGAACCCGCGCCTCTCTATTCGGCGTTCGACGATTCAACCCGTTCGACGAATCCATCCATTCGACGATTCAACCCGTTCGACGAACCCCCACCTCATTGTAAGCCGGATCGACGAACCAGATTGTAAGCGCGAACGAGGAAACCATCTCCGATCGACGAACCCGATCCGGCTTAAATCCTAGGCGATCGACGAACCCTCCTTTCCGCTTAAATCCTGTCCCAATCTCGTTATGTCCTCTTCGCTTAAACCCTAGCCCGATCCTGCGAAATCCTCTCCGCTCCTAGGCGGTCGGCGACCCCACGGCGAACGCATACGGCGGAAATCCGCACCTACCTCACTCGCGTCCCTGTAGCACAGACGAAGACAGCCGGCGACCCTAACTCCTCCATTCCTTCCCAGTTCTACCTTCTGACAGGTATTCCCATTCACCCTTATTTTATCTCTGTTTGCGATGTAGTCGGTTCTTCAGAGCTTTGGGTTTCGCATATTTTTGTAGTTGTGATGTCTTCCAAACGGAAAGGACAGGGGAAACTCAACGAGGAAGCACGACAGAATACGAAATTTGTGAATGACGATGCATTGGCGAGATACGAATCCCTCAAGTCTATGCCACTGATTTTTGAAAGGGAATTTATAATGGAGATACGGGGATGTAGCCTCCCTTATACACTGCAAATCAAAACGCTTCGATGGGAAACGTTCTGCCATCCCCGCACTGACGCGGTTCTCCATTGGGTTTTTGAATTTTATGCAAATGCAGTAAGTATGGAGAAGGAGAAGGTTATGATCCGGGGGAAATTGATTGATATTTCATCAACTTCAATTAATGATTTTTTCGAGTTAGGCAACGAAGACTATTATGCTACACTGAATGCAACCATTGATCCGACTGAATTGCTGCCAGTAATTTGCAATTCCCTTGAGCCGGAGTGGTCAAGGAAACCTATGAAAGCAATGAAATCTACCTCATTATCGCGGGAGGCCAAGGTTTGGCTTCTCTTCATTAACGCGGGCCTCATGCCGACTCGTCACTTGAACGATATCACTTACGACCGCCTTGTTATCATCTACTACATCTTAAAAGGAATAAAGTTCAATGTGGGCGAGGTAATCAGCACGAGCATCAAAAGGAACGGCTGGAATGATAAAACAAAACAAATTTGGTTTCCAACTTTGATAACGGAACTTTGTCGGAGGTTTGGAGTAGTACAAGGTGAGGGGGATTTGATCACACCCGTGGCACGACATATCACACAAACTGTTGTCCAAGTTAATATCAAGGTGGCTGATGATGGAGCCATGCCAAAATCGAAGGTGGACAGTTCCCGGAAGGTCAGTTCTCTACTCTGAGTACTCTCTTTCACATTTTCACTTTGCAGTTTGCACGCCTCCTGGAAGCCCTGGACCTAGGGACTGAGGGTCTGTTTGTGACCGCTCTGGCGGATGGAAAATCTCTATTCCATCCGCCAGAGCTGTTTTTATCTTGTTTGAGAACCCAACTCTTTGAAAATCGCTTTTGTAAAAACCACGGTTTAGGGTCTATTCAAAAATCCGCTCACTACTCGCGTATCGCTCTCCCATAATCGCTCCCCAAATCCCGCGATTCGCCTCCCCCCCGACTGTGCAGCGATCCCGCGATTTCGCTCCCTTCTCGTCGTCTTCATCCCCGACCGAGCCTTCTCCCCAGCGCCAGAGCTCGCCATTCTTCTCCCCACCGCCAGAGCTCGCCGACCACCGCCAGAGCCATACAAGTTAGTCGTCGGCCACCTGTCTCCTATACGAACCCTAACATCCAGTCGCCGACCACTTGCTTCGCTTCCTCCAGCGATTCGCTTCCTCCATCTCAGTCGGCCACCTGCTTCTATTCCTCCGGCGATTCGGAGCTCTCTGCTTCCTCCAACTCAGTCGGCCACCTGCTTCTCTTCCTCCGGCGATTCAAAGCCGTCTGCTCCTCTTCCAAGTCCAGATCTCCTCAAATCTCCTTGTTTCAGGTATAATTTCTCTACTAATAATTCCTCAAATCTCCTTGATTCCGATTTTTTTGAATTCAGATTTTTTATGCTTATTGGTTGAGTTTGATTAATTCAGATTTTTTTGTTTGTTATGCTGAAAGAATATAAGGTTTGTAGTCTAAATCACCTAGAGGGGAGGTGAATAGGTCTTTTGGGTTTTACTTGATTATTATGGACTGTTAGAACTATTCTAAGCAGAAAATCAAGCAACACAGAAAACACACATGCATGTATAAAGGTTCCTCAAGACAGGGTGTCTTGAGTAGTCCTCTTTCCCCCTTCACCTTTCTAACAATGTGTTAGACAAGGCCAACTCCTCCAAACTCGGCTCAAAAGAGCTTACAACACAGATCCCTCAGGATCTCTCAGGTTTTCTCAAACCCTACCTCAGGCACAGCAGCCCTACAACTCAGATCAGCTCCTGATCCTACAGCTCAGACCTCAGCAGGTCCTACAACTCAGACCACAACAGGTCCTACCTCAGGCACAACAACCCTACCTCAGATCAGCTCCTGATCCTACAGCTCAGACCACAGCTGGTCCTACAACTCAGAGGATTCCTCCTCCTACAGCTCAGGCAATGAAGCCCTACAACTCAGATCACTCAGATCCTACACTCAGGCCTTCAGCCCTACAACTCAGAACCCTCAGGTTCCTACAAGCTCAGACCAAATGGTCTTACAGCTCAGGCAAAATGCCCTACAGAGAAATGATTTAGAAATTTATTCTACAGTAGAGATACTCTCCTGTAGATCCTGCACTGACTGTGCTTCCTGTTGCTGAAGGTGTTGATTACAGCAACAACTTGATCTTCCTCTTCAATAGAGTGATGGAAGATCACCTTGCTCCTTCTGGTGGAGGAGCTATCTTCTTCTCTCTGTTTCTTCTTCTCTTTCAGGGAGCAGGAAGAAAGTCGAGAGCAGTTGCCGTCAATGAAACAATTGATTTTCTTTTTGCACGCGACGGAGGAGAGCTCCAAATGTGCCCTAGCCTTTTCCTTTTATACAGCTCTGATCTTCAACGGCTCTTAGATGTCCTTCTGAGAAGTATGGGAGAAGCTGGTGGACCCCACACGACTTGTCTGCAACTTGCCCTAGCCGCAGGTTCCACTGCTCAACTTTTCCGTAGAGAAGGACTGCGCTCGACGAACGCGCTGTACTCTGCGTTCGACGAACTTGTCAAACTCTGCGTTCGATGATCTTGTCAAACTCTGCGTTCGACGATCCCGCTTCACTCTGCATTCGACGAACCCGCTTCACTCTGCGTTCTACGAACCCGCTTCACTCTGCGTTCGACGAACCCACTGCATCCTGCGTTCGACGAACAGACTATTGTCTGTAGTTTCTTCTATCTCGTCTTAGTGGTCGACGAACTTTGTCTTGCGTTCGACGAACGGCTTTCTGTGTTTGACGAACGCGCTTCATTCTGCGTTCGACGAACACGCTTCACTCTGCGTTCGACGAACCCGCTGCATCCTGCGTTCGACGAATAGACTATTGTCTGCAGTTTCTTCTATCTCGTCTCAGCGGTCGACGAACTTTGTCCTGCGTTCGACGAACGGCTCTCTGCGTTCGACGAATGTGCAGATTCTCAGCGTTTGATGAATTTATCAGCTGAGACACCTTCTTCTCAGCGGATCCGCTGAGACGACTCCTTGTCTCAGCGGTTCTGACGCTTCGTCTCAGCGGTTCTGCTGAGACAAAACTTCATCTCCTTGTAGATGATATCTTCATATCTAAGGGCTTGTTTGGCCCTTACTCTTGAGTCACCTAAGCCTGTTTGACTTACAAAAGCAAAGCTTTATCAAATACAATATGTCTTTAGTATTGAGAGTGATGCCTCTTCAAATCAAGGTATTATTGAGGGCAATATACCCAACAATCTCCCCCTATTTGAAGATGGCAAATGCTAAGGTACATTAACAGCAAAGACATATTGCAATAAATGATATGTAGCATGGCCTATCCTAAGCATTGGCCCTACCTCCCCCTTTCTGGTTTCTTCAACCTTTAACCTTCTATGGATAGGGATGCAACATCTATTAATCCTTTTGGATCATCTTATAGGTCAACCTATACACACTTAACATTTGCCATCTTCCCCTCAACCTGAGCAGGGAATTTGCTCCCCCTCAATTGGAAAGCTATTTTCTGTAATAGCAGATCCTGTTCAAATTGAACAACTCATTCTAGTTCCTGGATACTACAGGTAAAAATACAGAGTGCATATGCCAATAAACACAATATGATTTTTAGAATCTGAAATATCATTTAAATTTAAATGTTTAATACAAACATTTCACACAATTCAACTTGTGATTGTACATGGAATAATTTAACAAGCATTTCATGGCAGGTTCTTCTTAGATGGTCCCTGAGAAGAGCTTTCTCCATCTTCAGACTTTCTCTTCCTAGCTCCAGCAGCAGCCTTGATCTTCTCTTTTACTTTGAAGTACAGAAGTGGCTTGGGAAGATATCTTGTGGGAATCCTTAAAGGAGTTTCCCTTCTCACCATGTTCTATTTGAGAACCCTTTCCCTTAAGAATTCTCTCTCAAGGTGCTTGATCCATTTAGCAGCTGAATAGACATGATCAATGTCCTTCATTTGATTACCATGGCTCACCCAGGTATTGACAACAATTGTGTCCAACTCCATATTGTCATCTTCATGGAGTGGATCCTCTAATTTTTCCATTCTTTTCTGGGTCATATATTCTTCAGCAGTTTGAATGCCCTCTGCCCTTCTCCTCATTGCTGCTCTCTCATCTTGAATCAGATTTGATTGACTTTGGAAGTCAAAGTCTTCATTTCTGCTTGGATTCAAGATTGGAAGATTCAAAGCAATCCTTGTTCCTTGCAATACCTTTAAGCTTGAGTCCCACTGAGTTTCATTAACCTGTTTGACCATGGTTAGGATATTTTCTTGAATAGCATTGGAAGCATTGTTGACCACTTCCACCACTTGCTTGCTAGCTTCTGCCTGATTGGAGAGTATCAGCTGGTGGGCAGACTCCATGCTGTTATACAGCTTTATATGAGCACCTTTCAGCTTAGCATTTAGCTTGGTAAGCTTCTCCTCTCCTTCCTTGCCATTGTCCATTATCTTTTTCTCTATCTCAGAGTGTTGATCCATTATGGATTGAGAGAGAGTTTGGAAGGTGCTGTCCACATCATCCAAAATGCTTTCCTTTGCCTTGTCAATGTGGGACTTGACTTGGCTGCTTGATGTGTTGACCACTTGTGTCATCCTGGTAACAGCATTCTCCCAGACATTTTGATTCCTGTACAGGTGATTCTTTACATATGTAATGTCTTTAGTGGAGTCCCCTTGATGGTCTGCAATATTTTTCAGAACTGTGTGCTGGGTAGCAACAGTGTTTTTGGCCATCTCAAACCATCTGGTCATTTGCTGGAGGATATGAGCAGAGTCAACAGTGATAGTCTTGATTTGAGTATTCAACTCATCCCTCACAGCATCCACCCTTATCTCCAACCTCTACTCACTGGCTTGGATTTCTTGAGATAAAGCTGCTATCGTAGCATTCAGCCCATCCCTAACTTGAGCAGTAGCACCTTGTATCCTTTCAGCAACAAGTTCTTTTACTAACAGCATCTGACCCTCAATTATGGTTTGAATTGAGTTTAGCAGGTCAGATGTGTCTAGAACAACAACTGTCCTTTCCTGGGTCACTACTTTTACAACCACCTTTTCAGCTCCACTCAGAGCATTAGCCCTTCCATCATCAGGGATCTGCTCCCCTCAGATGGGGCATTAGGTGTACCTTGAAGATTGGGGGGGGGGGGGTTGGTTCCTGTTGATGTTCCCCCCTCCCACTAGCATACTCACCTCCTCCTTCATAGGCTGGGCTATGCTCCCCCTCACTTGGGGCATCCATAGATGAAGAATTTTGTCTAAGGTTACCTAAAAAATGATTGAGGAGTTAAACACCTAGACTATATTATTGTTAGAGAGGAAATGCCTAACAGAAATCCTAATTTACCATGGATCGGTGAATTGAGAAGATCATCTTCAGCTTGAGGAACAACTGGATCAGTATTCATCTGAGTTGGCTCAGGATTGGGTTCAACTCTTCCTTGGGGCTCCTCATCCCCACTTGTCCTGGGGACATCTTCTCCTACCAAACCATCATTGGGCATTGGAGGTTCATCATCCTTGTTGGAGGATCCAGCACCTTCTCCTTCATTCATCTTAGCTCTCTTCTTCTCCTTTATTTCAGCCACCATAGAGGGTTGGCTTATGGGGAGAACCCTGGTAGACCTGTCCAAAGTTTTGATATCTATTCTCTTCAGGTAATGAATGTTTACACCCTTGAAAGAGGAGAACTGGTCAGGATAAGCCTTCAGCAGGAAGAGAGATAAGATCCTTCCAAGGTTTGGAGCCTACAGGCATTGCTTGATCCTTAGGAACAGGACATTTCCCCAGCATGTCCTTTTCTTTAAAATGATCCTTACAATCAGCTCAAACATGGGTTGAGAGATTATGTCACGAGAGCCTGGCTTGCATAGGAGTGCCTTTCCCACAATGTCACACAGCAGCTTCCCTTTCTGATTGAAGAATTTCTTTTTCAGTGATGAAGTCTGGGGGTCACTGTCTTCACACCACTTCAAGGCATGCTCCTTGTCTTCTGCTGATATTTCCTCTTCTTCCACTTTAGGAAGGTGCAGTACTTTTTCCAGTCTCTTAGGGGACAGTTTCACCCTAATTTCTCCAACCTTAGATGTTAGGCCATCCTTAGAAGACGACTGCTTGGCATTTGCAAAGAACTCTAGCACTTCTTGCTTGAAGATCTGAGAGGGTTCAGACAACAAGAAGTCTAGTCCAGCATCAGTAATTAAGGATATAACGCTCAAAATCTCTAGTGAGGCATGGAGAAACTCATCCCTCAGCAACTCACAACAATTCCTTCGCAGTCTTGGGCGCCATCTAGTCGAATGTGAAAAACGAAGACGCTGGGACGGAAGAGATTTTGTCTCGGCGGTTGGAGTGGTGCGAGAGAATGTGAAAAGTCATTTAATGCCATCGTGAGTTTATATAGTGGGCCAAAGTGTTAACCTAATCGACTCAGCTGTTCAGCGTGTTAACTAAATCGACTCAACGGTTCAGCTGAGACGGTTCATCTAAAGTTTCAACCTAGGGCTAAATTCGTTGAACAGCTAATGTTTTAAAACTAAGTTCGTCGAACCCAGACTTAACCAAGCTATTTAAGCGAAATTTAGAGCTCAGCCAACACAGATTTTGCTGGATAATTCTATCAACCTACTTTAACACTGTTATAGATAGCATTTGATGATAAATTCACAATAGGGAGGAGAAATACTTACCTTGAGGATTTATTCCTCTATCTGATATCAAATTCATGATATCACTCTCCTTCCTTTCATGTGCCACAAGCACATACTGTCCAAGTACCAAACGATGATAAAGCTGGTACTTGAGCTATCCTGCAAAACAGAGTTTAATGTTCCTTAGGAGCCCAAGATGACTTGGGTCCTAGGTTCTTGTTAGCATGATCAAAAGGCCTTACTTTAGCTGCACCCTTGGCAGGAAGACTCTTCTTTGCATTAGGTACATTGGGGTTGTACCAACAATCTATGGCAAAGTGTCCCACTTTACCACAGCACCAACATTCATGAATGTTGTATCTTCTCTTCTGAGCATTTCTTGAGAATTGTGCAGCACAGTCCTCATGTTCAGGAATAGATACATCAGCATTCTTCCTGTTCCTCTCAGCAATTATTTGACTGAATGTCATTCTGTGTGCTGTCTTGAGGCTCTTTGTCCTGATGGCATCAACTTGCAATGACTTGGTAGCCATACAAGATTTGATGGCATCTGACACTGAGCAATCAGACATGTTTATAGAATTGGCAGCAATCATGTTCTTGACTGATCCAATCTTAGAAGGGCTTGCCTTCTCATTCTTGAATGAAGTGGCTGAAGTACCAAAAACAAATGGTCCATGTTGGGCCATTTGAATTTCCTCATGGGGAGCCTTCATGGAACTCAATCCCATTCCCTTTCTTCCACTATGTGAAGGAGCATTTTCCTTCCTATTGCACCTCTCATTCTTCCAGTGATCATAAATGCTTTCATGGTCATACCTGTTGGAGGGAAGTATCACCTTTTGAAAGGTGGGTTGAGGCTTAGCCTTCTCCTTGCTCTTTACTCCACTCCCTTCTCCTACTTCCATTTTCTTGAATCCTAGTCCTCTCCTATTGGTTTGAGAGGAGAAGGTGTCAATGATAGGAAGCACAGATCTGGGCTTGGAGAATTGATCCACCAGGCTCTTCTCCTTCTTAAGTTTTTCCTCGAGGTCCTTGATGACCTTGTTCTTCAGGGAAATAGTACTTAATTACACAACAGTTATCCCCTGCAAATGGCTAATTTGTCTACTCATCTGAGCCACCAGGGTGGTAGGTTAAGTGTTGACATCCTTAGTCATTTTGAGGGAAACAATTTCCTGGGCTTGCCTCTTGGCAAGCTTCTTGCTCTTCTTCAGAGCCTCCAAAAGAACACCATATTTATCAATCAATTGATTGAGTTCTTCCTCAGCATCCATCCCCCTTCCATCAATTGATGAAGGTGCAACAGATTCTGGACTAGTCACAAGATCAGAAATTGTAGTGGAATGAGATAGTACCTGATCATTGTCAGAAGCATTCTGACTCCCTTCCTCATCAGTGAAGGCCATAAGGCCTAGCTGAACAGTGTCTTCTTCATCCTCCTCTTCATCACTATCTGAGTGTGAAAGAGGGGCCCTGATTCCTATTTTATCAGCAGGATAGTCTTCATCCTCCTGAGCAGCAAACAACCCTATGTAGACTTTCTCTTCTTCATCTGAATCTGAAGATGAAGATTCAGATTCACTCCAGCTCTTGCTTTTTTTGGCTAGAAGGGATTGTTCTCCCTTCCTCCCCTTCTTGTGATGAGGCTTCTTTTCACCTCTTTCTTTCCTTTTGACTGGGCATTCAGCAATGACATGCCCAGGCTTGCTGCAGCTATAACAGATTATATTGTTAGAAGAATGTTTACTCAGTTTAGAGTCATACCTGTCACCCTTTGGGTGATGTCTTTCTGATTTGATGATGTCCTTTTTTTGTGAAGATGAGGAGGGCATGTTTTTCCACTGCTTCCTCTTCATCATCTTCTTGAACTGCCTTGTGAAGGCAGCAAACTCCTCATCAGAGGAAGAGCATCCTGAGGTGCTGACTTCAGGTTCAGCACTTCTCCTAGGAGGAGACACCATCCTGCTTTTGCTTTTCTTGGAGCTGTCAGCTTTGAGAGCAACAGATTTTTCCCTTGCTTGAACCCTTGAAGAGGTGTCCTCTTCCTTCCTTGCAGACAGTTGCATCTCATAGGAGAGCAACTTACCAAATAGTGTGTGAGTTGGGGTCTCACCTAGCTTGGCCACTTCCCTGATGGCACATATCTTTGTGTCCCAGTTTCTTGTGAGGGATCTAAGGAACTTATCATTCAGCTCATAAATGGTGAAGTTCCTTTCATAGGTCCTCAACTCATTCACTATCCTGAAAAATCTTTCATAGCAATCAGCTATGCATTCCTGGTTCAGTTGCCTAAAGGCTTCATACTCCTGATTTAGGAGTGACTTCCTGTCATCCCTAACTTCAGTTGTCCCTTCCATATATACTATCAAAGTATCCCACATTTCCTTGGCAGAGGTGCAGTGTACCAAATTTTGAAAGGTGGAATCATCAATATCATTGACAATGATGTTCTGGGCCCTTTTGTCCATGGTGAACAACTCAAGTTCATCCTTAGTCAGATCTTTGAATAGTTTGGCCACTCTTCTTGTTGGATCTATAGTGTATGCTGTGTGAAAGGTGAAAGGTCCTTCTTCAACTGTAATGAAGATCCTTGGATCAGATGCTTCCATAAACAACCTGATCCTTTGCTTCCATATGCCAAAATTCTCTTTGTTGCATATGGGCAACTTCATGGACCTCATTTCCTTTTGCAATCCAGAGGAGGCCATGAGATCCGATTTGACTAAACATTTTAGGATCTGGTCAGACTGTTAAGTCCTTTTTGACCAACCTCCATCTGATACCACTTGAAAGAATATAAGGTTTGTAGTCTAAATCACCTAGAGGGGGGTGAATAGGTCTTTTGGGTTTTACTTGATTATTATGTACTGTTAGAACTATTCTAAGCAGAAAATCAAGCAACACAGAAAACACACATGCATGTATAGAGGTTCCTTAAGACAGGGTGTCTTGAGTCGTCCTCTTTCCCCCTTCACCTTTCTAACAATGTGTTAGACAAGGCCAACTCCTCCAAACTCGGCTCAAAAGAGCTTACAACACAGATCCCTCAGGATCTCTCAGGTTTTCTCAAACCCTACCTTAGGCACAGCAGCCCTACAACTCAGATCAGCTCCTGATCCTACAGCTCAGACCTCAGCAGGTCCTACAACTTAGACCACAACAGGTCCTACCTCAGGCACAACAGCCCTACCTCAGATCAGCTCCTGATCCTATAGCTCAGATCACAGCTGGTCCTACAACTCAGAGGATTCCTCCTCCTACAGCTCAGGCAATGAAGCCCTACAACTCAGATCACTCAGATCCAACACTCAGGCCTTCAGCCCTACAACTCAGAACCCTCAGGTTCATACAAACTCAGACCAAATGGTCTTACAGCTCAGGAAAGATGCCCTACAGAAAAATGATTTAGAAATTTATTCTACAGTAGAGATACTCTCCTGTAGATCTTGCACTGACTGTGCATCCTGTTGCTGAAGGTGTTGATTACAGCAACAACTTGATCTTCCTCTTCAATAGAGTGATGGAAGATCACCTTGCTCCTTCTGGTGGAGGAGTTATCTTCTTCTCTCTGTTTCTTCTTCTCTTTCAGGGAGCAGGAAGAAAGTCGAGAGCAGCTGCCGTCAATGAAACAGTTGATTTCTTTTTGCACGTGACGGAGGAGAGCTCCAAATGTGCCCTAGCATTTTCCTTTTATACAACTCTGATCTTCAACGGCTCTTAGATGTCCTTCTGAGAAGTATGGGAGAAGCTGGTGGACCCCACACGGCTTGTCTGCAACTTGCCCTAGCCGCAGGTTCCGCCGCCCTACTTTTCCGTAGAGAAGGACTGCGCTCGACGAACGCGTTGTACTCTGCGTTCGACGAACTTGTCAAACTCTGCGTTCGACGATCTTCTCAAACTCTGCGTTCGACGATCCCGCTTCACTCTGCGTTCGACGAACCCGCTTCACTCTGCGTTCGACGAACCCGCTTCACTCTGCGTTCGACGAACCCGCTGCATCCTGCGTTCGACGAACAGACTATTGTCTGCAGTTTCTTCTATCTCGTCTCAGCGGTCGACGAACTTTGTCCTGCGTTCGACGAACGGCTCTCTGCGTTTAACGAACGCGCTTCACTCTGCGTTCGACGAACCCGCTTCACTCTGTGTTCGACGAACCCGCTGCATCCTGCGTTCGACGAACAAACTATTGTCTGCAGTTTCTTCTATCGCGTCTCAGCAGTCGACGAACTTTGTCCTGCGTTCGACGAACGGCTCACTGCGTTCGACGAACGCGTAGATTCTCAGCGTTTGATGAATTTATCAGCTGAGACACCTTCTTCTCAGCGGATCCGCTGAGACGACTCCTTGTCTCAGCGGTTTTGACCCTTCGTCTCAGCGGTTCTACTGAGACAAATCTTCATCTCCTTGTATATGATATCTTCATATCTAAGGGCTTGTTTGGCCCTTACTCTTGAGTCACCTAAGTCTGTTTGACTTACAAAAACAAAGTTTTATCAAATACAATATGTCCTTAGTATTGAGAGTGATGCCTCTTCAAATCAAGGTATTATTGAGGGCAATATACCCAATATATGTTTTTTTGTGTGTGGAGGTGTGTGTGTTTTTTGTGTGTGGATGAGTGTGTATGTGAGTGTGTATGTGTGGATGAGTTTGTGTGTGTGTGTGTATTTTGTGGATGAGTTTGTATGTATGTGTGGTGAGTGTGCATGTGTGTTTTGGAATAAGTGTGTGTATGTGTGTATGTGTGTTTTGGAATAAGTGTGTGTATGTGTGTTTTGGAATAAGTGTGTGTATGTGTGTGTGTTAGATTAGTGTGTATGTGTGGATGAGTGTGTGTGTGTGTGTTTTGGAATAAGTGTGTGTATGTGTGTATGTGTGTATGTGTGTATGTGTTGTTGAGTGTGTGTTTGTTTTGGATGTGTATGTGTGTATGTGTGGATGTGTGTGTGTGTTTTGGATGAGTGTGTATGGTGTATGTGTGTGTGTTTTGGATGAGAGTGTATGGTGTATGTGTGTGTGTGTGTGTGTGTTTTGGATGAGTGTGTGTGTGTGTGTGTGTGTGTGTTTTGGATGAGTGTGTATGGTGTATGTGTGTGTGTGTGTGTTTTGGAATAAGTGTGTGTATGTGTGTGTGTTGGATTAGTGTGTATGGTGTATGTGTGGATGAGTGTGTGTGTGTTTTGGAATAAGTGTGTGTATGTGTGTATGTGTTGTTGAGTGTGTGTTTGTTTTGGACATGTATGTGTGTATGTGTATGTGTGGATGTGTGTGTGTGTGTGTGTTTTGGATGAGTGTGTATGGTGTATGTGTGTGTGTGTGTGTTTTGGATGAGTGTGTATGGTGTATGTGTGTGTGTGTGTTTTGGATGAGTGTGTATGGTGTGTGTGTGTGTTTTGTATATATGTATGTGTGGATGAGTGTGTGTTTGTGTGTTTTTTGGAAGAGTGTGTGTATGTGTATATGTGTATATTTGGATGAGTGTGTATATGTGTATGTGTGTGTTTTGGATGAATTTATATATGTGTATGTGTGGATGAGTGTGTGTTTGTGTTTTTTTTGGAATAGCGTGTGTATGTGTATGTGTGTGTGTGCGTGTGTGTGTGTGTTTGATGAGTTTGTATATATGTATGTGTGGATGAGTGTGTGTTTGTGTGTTTTTTGGAAGTGTGTGTATGTGTATATGTGTATATTTGGATGAGTGTGTATATGTGTGTGTGTGTTTTGGATGAATTTATATGTGTATGTGTGGATGTGTAACATCCCCAATCCTACTAGACCCCTAGTGTGAGAATGGGGAGCTCAAGGGATGGGATGAGGGGCCTTGAGGACCCCTTAGGATGAGAATTTTGCTAAGCCACACCTAAAGTCCCAATCAAATGAGACCTAAGCTGCTATAGAGGGCCAATTGGACACCAAGTTCCCCAAAATGAGACCACCCTTAGTCCCCTAAATCCTAAGGAAGGAGTGATGGGGTGATCATTCCCCTTAGTGAGGCTCAATTTCATAAGATTAGCCCAAAATCACCTTAAGTGAGCATGAACCAAACCAACCAATTAAGGGGCAATTGACCCCCAAGAGGCCAAATTGACTTCCCCCTTATGTTCCAGACTCTATTAGAGACCTATTGGACCCAAAAGCCCCATCATAGGATGGCCAACCCTCTCCAATTTGGTCAAAATCCAAATTAGGGCAAAAAGGTCAACTCAACCCAAATGTGGTCAATTTGCACCCAAACCCTAAAATTGACTCCACATCTAGTCTCTAAACATCATTAGGAATCTAAGAGGCCCAAAAGCCCCAACATGGGAGGGTCAAGTCACCTCAATTTGGCCAAAGTCCCAAAGAAGGGCAATTGGGTAATTTCACACATTTGGATCAAATTGGGCCAAATAGGGCCCCACCATGGGCCAAGCTCCATTGGGTGATGACATGGGACCCATGACCTACATGGGGGACCAGTCAACCCAATTGGTCAAAGTCAAAGTCAACCCAATTGGGCTTAATCCCAAATTGAGTGCCCAAACCTTTTTCCCCCCCTTTAATTAGAGCCTAAGTCTAAGGTGAAGAATTAAATAGGCTCCTAGGTTCTGGTGGGATGTGGCTAAGGGGTTTGGGCTAACCCAAGCTAACCCAAGTGAGGGGTTGGGTTAAAGGAGGGGACAAAAAGTGGCTTGATAAAGCAAAAAGCAAAAAGGACCCAACCTCCCCCTCTCTCTCCTCCCAATCAGCCTTGGGCTCACCCCTGAAGGGAGTTGATTGCTGTGGTGGAGCTGGAAAGCAGGGCTGCAGCAGGTGGTGGTCGGCCAAGCCAATTCCGTGAGCCCCAATTTCAAATCTCCCTAGGTCGGCCTCCTCAGCTTATTTAAGCATCACCAACAGCTCCAGAAGCTCGTTTGCAGTCGGGCTAGTGCTTTGGAACAGAGAAATCAGTGGAGAATTGAGTGCTGTAGCAAGCTCGCCGGAGACGGAGACGGAAATGGCAAACCGCCGGAACACTCGCCGCCCAGCCCGTTTCCAGGTTCGCTTCTCCCCCCCTCTGACTGTGCTAGCATCTAGGATCGTTAGATGTCGGGTTCGAGCTCAATTGAGCCGAGCCCAATTTGATTTTCTCCTTCGATTAGCCATTTGGGCTTCTTGGTAAAACCGCCGGAAATGGCCCCCGCCGGCGACCAATCCACCGTCAATCGATCGGCACCACCTCAACGGAGGTGGTGGTGGCGGTGGCTGGACAGGGAGATGGACGGGTGGCCGGGATTTCCCGTTTCAGGCGGCTCTAGGTCGGGAAAATCAGAGCCGTTGGCTCGAGGAAGACGATGATGGAGGGCTGCCCGATCTGCTTCAAGATTCGTGCGCAGGCAGCACCTTATGGTTTGATTTAAATGGTGTGTTGTTAGCCAGATTCTGCACCCACATTGTAACTCAAAATTAAGGCCCTTAGAGGCCATAAATCGAAAAATGGCCAGAGACATCTCTTGTAGATGGTTGAGTCTACTTTCATTTGGGACTTAGATCAAACCATTTGGTGTTGATTTGACTCCAGTAGAGCCATTCTGCTGAGGCTGGTCCAAATGAATCCCTAGCACTAAAATGATTATAACTCCCATTTGGCTTGGAGTTTAGGGTTGAGATTTTAAACCCTAGTGTAATTATACTAGACCTAACTTGTGCCCAAAAATCAGGATTTGTAGAGTACATTTTCCTATAGTTTTTGTCTAATCATTGAATAGTAAATTTCTGATATTTAGGTGGCCAAAACCCCTTGTGGGGCTCCCATTCTAGGGTGGGGTGAAGTTTAGGCTAAGTACACACTCTGTTAAAAATATTGGGTCCATTGGACCACTCCTTGTGGGCGAACCCTCTTTGGAGTGAGGATGGCTTAAGGGTTTGTGTGTGTTGGGCTAGGAACTTCACTTAGCTTGAGGAGCCAAATTGAGGCCCTTAATGGCCAATTCATGAAAATGATGTGAGACACACTATTGTAGCCTTGGATGTCTAGTTTCATTATAATCTAAGATCTTGGCAGTTGGAGGTCAGTAGACCCAGAGGAGGCTGTTTCCTAGGGTTGGTCCTAGGTGGGGTTAGCCCACCAAAACCTTAATAACTATTTATTGGGTGGGACTATGGGGCTGAGATTTTGGCAACATGAGTGTCCACCCTAGGCCCACCTTGTGCCAAAAATTGGTGTAGAATGGGCACCTTTAAGTTATAGTTTTAATCTCATCTTAGGATTTTGACCTAAGAGGAATTAGTGGGTGAAATCACCCCTAATGACCCTCAAATTTTGGTGGCATGTGGGTTTGTATATGTGTAACCTCTGTTCCAAATTTGAGGCCAATTGGAGTTCACCTTAATGGTGAACCCCCAAAGGGCATATTTTAGCCCTAGGTTTGGAAATCTCCTAAGCTTGGTGGCTTGTGTATTTTGGAGCTTAGCCTTTAGAGTTTGCCAAAATTCAGTGGTGATGGGGCCTAGGGTTGGTGTAGGGTCTTACTCATCACCAAGGGGGTGATTGGAGCAATGAAGACCAAAACCCTAGCCCAAACCTCAAAAATTACTTAATTGCCCATTTGGGCCTTAATGAAGCAATTAGGACCTAAACACTTTTTTTTGACAACCAATCTTCTACCCTAGGCTGAGAATGATGTGATAGGACTAGAATAATTATCTTGGGGTTTTTTTTTCTACTTAATTAGTATTTATTTTAATTTATGGAAAAAATAGCTTAATAGAGGGTTTATGCCAAATCAATAACTTAGGGTTATCTTTTCCTTACCAAACTGAACAAGGATGTCAATTGATATGTTAATGCCCACTGGATTTAATCTTGTGATCCTTGATGATCTTTTCATGCTTACTTGGTTGAATTTACACTTATGCCCCTTTTGAAAATAAATTAATAATAAATGGCATTTGTACTTGCAAAATTCTGAGATTTTGACCAAACATAGATATTCATACTCTAAAAGCATTGGAATCATTTGGGGTGTCCTTTACTTAAGAATTTATCCACTTTGTGATTTTTGTGAAAAACCTAGGTTTTGGGGATTTAATTATGTTGCATAGCAAAACCATATCTAAGGCCCCCAAACTATGTAGGATGTTTACTTATGATGATACGTGGCCTCTGAAATTTTAATTGGTGCACTTATAGTGAGAAATATTGTACTCATAAGATTATTACCATTTATGCCCTTTTGATGAATTATGCAAATACATAAGCAAATCACCTTGTAACCATATGAAACTTTCAGATGATGATTACACCAATGTCTATATCTTATGGGAATTTTTCTGGAATTTTAAATGCAGTTTTTGGTATTTATTTAATTAATTTGGTGATTTTGGTACTTAACTTCAATTATTTAATTCAAGGGCAAAACAGTAATTATGATCCTTCATCCTTTGGGGTTATGCATTTGAATTCATTATACAGTCATGATAATTATTTGGTGGGCATTGTCCTAGATTTTAGAGTACTTCATGAACAAGTTAGGGTGGGCCACACTATTCAAGAAAATTATTTAAATATTAAATTAAGTTGGAAAATTATGGAAATTGAACCATGTTCTATTTAGGCAAGTAGCAACCTTGGATAAAATCTGTGGATCCATAGGACCTATGGTTAGGGTTTTCCCTTGGAAGGGTAGATTATCCTTAAGTGGTCTGCGTTTAGCAAAATTAGGTTTCTATAATCTAATCATCTAGACCCATGGGACTTGGAAGAGTACTGAGGTGTAGTGATAAGGAGCTCATGATTAATATGTCCTTCCTTGATGGGTCACCTCTTGAGAGATTCAGGTCAAGTTTGGGTCAGGAGAGAGAGAGAGAGGGTGTTGCACTTGGCCCAATAGGGCCAAGAGGGTCTAATGTCTAAATTCACTCTTTTTTTAAAGAGCAAAACAAAGATAGAGCAATAAACCACCAACCAACTAAATGTCTTGTGCTGGGGAAACTTTGGGGTTTAGCCCATCGTGTCCCCTAGTACCGATGAGAGCCCCTCACCGGGTGTAATTCGGAGTGTCCAAAGTAAATCTAAAGTGCAATAATATTTAAGGTAGGCAAGAGAAACCATAATAGAATAAGTTTGGATTTATGTGTCTCCTCCCAGTTACGGGAGGGATAAGCTGTAGTACTTTGCTATACAAGTTGAGAACCTCGGGAGAGGGAGGGGGAGAATGATTATCCCAGTAACTCTCCCAGAAGTGTGGCAGGTCTTCGGTACTAGGCAGGTCGTCACTCCGACCGCGGTACGTTGACTTAGCAGGTGTGTAGGGGTCTAAGGGGCCAGCTTGGCTGCGTGTCGCGACGACAGTTTCCCCGAAAGACACCTCTCACTTAGCTCATAGTCTGGTAGTCTCCAGCAAAGAGTACGCAGAGCTCCGCGGTTGTTTAGCGTCGAGGCGTACGTGCGGTCTAGGCTGGTAGAGTGTATACCCGCCTAGGAGTGGACAGCCCGGTCCGCTACCACCGTGTGTCACAGCGGTTGGTACCCGAGAGGTTGGCTTCCTCTCAAATAGAGGGAACTATAAAGGTCTGTGTGCACAGAGTCGCGTGTGTGAGTACATTGCATAAACATTCATAGCATAAGCATAACATACCCCCTGCAGATCCTCATCATATAAATCAGTGTGGGCTCCTTTATATGATGAGTTATAGTTCCTGGAAATCCTAACTTATAAGTTTGTATGGGCATTCATATAAGTTAGGGTACGAGAATGTTACTTGTCGCTTCTATTCTTACTGCTTTGCTTTACCTGCTTTACTTACTGTTCATTTACTGTTGCACACCTTTATATGCTCCTGCTTATACTCTTGCTTATATATGGATAGACTAGCCTCTTAACACTTGTGTAGACTAGAATTATATATATGCTAGTTTTACTTTCCCTGTCACCTGCTTGTTCCTTGCTCGTCCCCCGCTTCTTCCTCCCGCGCGGTACCTAGGAGTCGCAGGAGGAGGAGGGGACCTATCGAGCTCGGTCATTCTTTGACTGACGGTTTGCATTGGGGCCGATAACAATCTAGGATTCCGAGGAGACGGAGTTGTCGCACGCACCGCGGGAGACGAGGGCAGGACCTGAGCAGACAGCGACGCAGCGAGTAGCGGCCACGAGACTTCAGGTGGACTTCTTTTGAGTGATAGTGATGAGTGATGTTGAGATAGCTTCCGCACGTAGCGAGTTTTGAGAGATTTTGTTTCATGATGTACCGGGCTTAAGCCCTTTCATTTATGTACTTTTGGTTTCATGCTCGGACTTATATTTATCATGTTAATTAGCTTTTGATATATATATATTGGAATGTGTTTTGTTGACTCTCTTTTGTTCAGTTTGTACTTTCTCTTGTACTTACTTTTACTATTGCTCGCACTAAGATCATAGCCGGCAGGGTCGACGTTGCGCGGTGTAGCCCAACCCGGGTGTTGGAAGTCACCGCAATGCGTCGGCTCCGGGCATAAGGTCCGCTTGGCCCCGGGAACGGGAAAGGGATCTTACAGGATGAGTGTGTGTTTGTGTTTTTTTTGGAATAGTGTGTGTATGTGTATGTGTGTGTGCGTGTGCATGTGTGTGTGTGTGTGTGTGTTTGATGAGTTTGTATATATGTATGTGTGGATGAGTGTGTGTTTGTGTGTTTTTTGGACGAGTGTGTGTATGTGTATATGTGTATATTTGGATGAGTGTGTATATGTGTATGTGTGTGTGTGTTTTGGATGAATTTATATTTGTGTATGTGTGGATGAGTGTGTGTTTGTGTTTTTTTTGGAATAGTGTGTGTGTTTAATGAATTTGTATATATGTATGTGTGGATGTGTGTGTGTGTGTGTTTGTGTGTGTGCGTTTGATGAGTATGTATATATGTATGTGTGGGTGAGTGTGTGTGTTATTGGATGAGTGTGTGTATGTGTATGTGAGGATGTGTGTGTATGTGTGTGTTGTGTGTGTGTGTGTGTGTGTGTTGGATGTGTGTGTATGTGTATGATTGGATGAGTGTGTATGTATATGTGTGTGTGTGTGTGTGTTTTAATGGATGAGTGTGTATGTGTGTTGTGTGTGTGTTTTAGATGTGTGTGTTGGATGTGTGTGTGTGTGTGTGTGTTTGTGTGTGTGTATTTTGGATGAGTGTGTAATTCAAAAGTATGAATAATATCAAATTTTCTTATTGCGCAGGTGAACAAAAATGATTGAAAAATGTGGAAAGAACGCACCGGAAAAATTTACTTCTTTTCATGTTTGAAAATAATTTATATTTTTCTTGTTATGTTTAAATATTTTGTACTATTTTTAATTGTTATGTTCAAATATTTAGTAATATTTTAATATTGACGTTTTGAAAAAACAGCTCTAAAAAAGTTGTTCTACAAACAATCCTTAATTAAAAATATATGTTCCATCATCACTTATATATAGACACTCCAAACAGTCTACAACTTTTCAAAATAGCTTCTCAAAGAGCTCTATTTAAAAATCTCTATTCGATAAGCAACTTTTCAATCCGCTAGAGCTGTCCCAAACAGACCCTGAGTGAAAACAAACGCGGGCGCACAACAGTTTGCACGCCTCTAAACCTCTAAACCTCACATTTTCACTTTGCATTTTGCAGTTTGCATGCCTCTAAACCTCTCTAGGCTGACGCACAACAGTGTATCCACTCCAAACAGTAGTGTATCCGTTTGGAGCTTACCAGTGTATCCACTCCTCACAGCAGCTATAAGTTGCAGCACGCCGCACGCCTGACGCAGTGACGAAAGAGACCTCACGCAAGCGCGACCGTTGAGGCGTTGAGCAGGTTAGGATTTCGTTCTATTTTGATTTTGGTATGAATTTCTATCTAGATTTTGGTGTAAGTTTGTAGTGTGATGGAGATTTCATCATTTTAAGGATGGATATTGTTCTTGTAGGGATTAATGGTGACAACACTTAGAATAGGGCTTTTAGCATATTTGTTCTCAGTTCTTCTATTTTCTGTCTTTCAACGCATCAAGAGCACATCACAGGTTTTTGCCATCTCTTCATCCTACGTCGTCTTTTTATCAAATTATTTTGTATAATTAATAATAGAATTTTGTTAGTAATCCTACTATATTTGCCGAAGAACACAAGCAAAACATTTTTTTTTATATTTCCTCATTTCAAACTCTTTTGTTTGCAATTCTGGAGGGGGCGTGAAATGATTTATTTTCATAAGCACTGAGCTTTGACGGCGATTTATTATTTATGTTTGTCTACTTTCTTATGTTAGTAACATTCTTATCTGTTTACTCAATTGATATATGGAGAAAGCAATTCAACATGAAATCCTCTGAAGAATAACTTATGATTAACAATGATGGATTAGTAGATCTCAGCCATGCATTTTTTTTTGTATGGCTGTAAGCAATCTTACAAAATCAGACTGTGACTGAAGTGCTTTGAGGTGATATATAGCTTCACCCCTTTCCACAGTCTAAGGAGAGAGTAATTTAATAGAGTTGACACATAATATGACAATAAACAGAAAACGAGAGAATCAATTAATAAAATTAGACTCAGATAGCTTGGGATAAGTGTTAGGGAGTACAAATCAGTACAACATAAGTCAAACACAAAAGCTTAAGCTCATTGGTCAGTTCCAACCACACAGTATTATTAATTTATTTCCATCTTTGTAGTCTATAGATGGTTTTGTTCTTGCATGTCTTAGAGCTTTGTAGTCTTGTAGATGGTTTTGTTCTATTCACTGCTCTTATTTATGTTTTTTTTTGTAGAATTTAATAGTTTTTTATTTATTCAGATTATATGAATTTAGTAGAGAATTATAGTGACTCATCATCCTCACCAGTGGAGGATGATGAATTCATAAATCCTGACGCAAATGCAATCTATTGATCTTAATGTTAGACATGTGAAAGTAGCAACCATATCCATTGGCCCCACTCCCATTAAACCTTCATTAGGACAACAATCTGCTGAAGTTGAGAAGGAGAACAAAGGAAAAAGAAGTGAAGTGTGAGAGCACTTGAAAGTTGAGAAAATGAAGGATAGAAGTGGAAATATTGTTTCCAAATGGCAATGTAAATATTGTTTCAAAACATACAAGTATCAATTTTCTGGATCCACTTCAAATTGTGCAAGACATATTAAAACCTGTTATAAGCTTATGCAGGTTAAGAAAAATCAAACCACATTCAATCAAGAGAGAGTAAATATGGTAGAGGATGATATTCAAATGCCCCCATTTGTTTGTCTGGATCTTATGATTCAGTTAGCATTAGGCAATGGCTAGCCAAGTTCATAATTACTGCTGAACTTCCATTCTCAATTGTTAAGCAACCATTTTTCAAGGTGGAACTCTCATTACAGAACAATTTTGAATTTAATTTGCTTGTTCTCCTTGGTTATTAATGTGCTTGAAGTCATTGAAGAGGATGACAAAATTTCGGAGCATAGAGCTGAAGCAAGTCATTTGTTGGAGAGTATGCAAAGTTTTGAATTTGTGTTTTTGACTCACTTAATGAAAATCGTCTTAGGGATTACAAATGAGTTGTCGCAAGCATTACAAAGAAACGATCAAAATCTTATAAATGTTATGACTCTTGTCAAAGTTTCCAAAATACGCCTACAAACAATGCGAGACAATGGATGAGATTCTCTATTAAATGAAGTAACTATCTTTTGTCAAAAACATGATATTAATGTTCTTAATATGGAAGACAGATTTGTAGCTCAAGGGAGATCGAGACGAAAATCTGAAAACAATACCAATCTTCACATCTATCGTGTAGAATTTTTTATGCAGTTATTGATCTACAACTTACTGAGCTAAATAGTCGATTTGATGAAGTGAACACATAATTGCTTCTATGTATGGCTTATTTAGATCCAAGTAATGACTTCTCAGCCTTTGATAAGCAGAAATTAATTCGATTCGCTGAACATTATCCGTTGGACTTTTCTCCAATTGACTTAATGGAACTTGAGAATCAACTTGAAAGTTACATATTAGATGTTCGCTCAAGCATAAAATTCTCAGATGTGAAAGGGCTTGGAGGATGTTCGCTCAAGCATATTAATGTTCTTAATATGGAAGACAGATTTGTAGCTCAAGGGAGATCGAGACGAAAATTTGAAAACAATACCAATCTTCACATCTATCGTGTAGAATTTTTTATGCAGTTATTGATCTACAACTTACTGAGCTAAATAGTCGATTTGATGAAGTGAACACATAATTGCTTCTATGTATGGTTTGTTTAGATCTAAGTAATGACTTCTCAGCCTTTGATAAGCAGAAATTAATTCGATTCGCTGAACATTATCCATTGGACATTTCTCCAATTGACTTAATGGAACTTGAGAATCAACTTGAAAGTTACATATTAGATGTTCGCTCAAGCATAAAATTCTCAGATGTGAAAGGGCTTGGAGGATTAGCTAAAAAGTTAGTCCAATTGAAGAAGGATGTTCTATACTCATTGTTGTATTTGCTAGTGAAGTTGGCACTACTATTACCTATTGCAACTGCAAGTGTAGAAAGAGCGTTCTCTGCAATAAAGATTATCAAAACATCATTACGCAATCGGATGAGAGATGATTGGATGAATGCTTGTCTAGTAACATATATTGAAAAAGATGTATTCTCTACCATCGACAACAATGATATAATGAAATATTTTCAGAACATGAAGCATCGAAGAGGAGTATTATAAGCAAGTAAGCAATCTTATTTTGCTAATTAAAAATGTTCTAATTTAGATTTTTTTTAATTTGTACTCATTTCTTTTCGTATGCATCAATTGTTGAAACCATCAACCGATCTCTGAGTTCGGACCCACATGGGGGTGTAGCCCGCGCTTACTTCTCCCTCACTAAACTCTCCTGACCAAGGATGGAGAACCTAGAACAGACCTAAGGCTGTAGCGAGGAGGTCCCGCCACACACCCGAAAGATCTAAGAGAGCTTCCCCTCCCAAACCAATGCTCAGACGGGCACCTTGGAGGGCACTAGCAGCCAACTCCAAAATTAGCCTAGAGGAGAGAGCTAAAGAAGATCTGATCTCCTCCAAGGTGCCCTTAAGGGTCTATTTATAGATTTTCTAGTCTTGGACTGCAAATAACATAAATCCGCCATTTGGTTTTACTGATCGCACCCCAAACTGGTCTGCTAACAGCATAACTCCGCTGTTCTGGAAGGCTATTGGCAGCCCACAAGGGGCATTTTGTACTTGCGCAGGGTGGCAAATGTCTCTTCGAGGTCCTGGAGGTGAGAGCTCACGCTCTTGCTCTTGACCATGAGGTCATCTACATAAACCTCCAAGTTTCTTCCTCTTTGCTCCCGGAAGACCCGGTCCATCATTTTTGGTATGTCGCCCCTGCGTTCTTTAGCCCGAACGACATCTTCTTATAGTTGTAGCACCCTTCTCTTGTGATGAAGGAAACGTCTTTGACGTCCGGAGGATGCATCCTGATCTGGTGATAACCTGAAAAAGCATCTAAGAAAGACATTACAGAGAAACCGACGGATGAGTCAATCAGCGCGTCGATTCGAGGCAAATGATAACAATCCTTAGGGCAGGCTTTGTTTAATAGAGAAAAATCGATACACATACGCCAGCGTCCATCACCCTTTTTCACCATGACGACATTGGAGACCCAGCCTGGATACTAGATCTCCGATACAAAACCTGCTTTGAGAAGCTTCTCCACCTCCTCGCGGATCGACGCCTCCAGCTTGTCGGCGATGACCCTCCTCTTCTGCCTGATGGGGTGGGCCCCTGGTTCAAGGTTGAGTCGGTGGCAGGCCACGTCCGCATCGATGCCCGACATGTCCGTCGCGCTCCATGCGAAGATGTCCACGCTCCTCTGGATGCACTCCAGCATCCTCTTCCTGTCCTCCGGGCCAAGACCCCCGCTGATCCGACCTTTTCCACTCTCCCCCCTTGGGTGGTGACCTCCATCTCGACCACCTCTTCAGCCGCCTCTAAACGGGCCGGCTCTTCCCATCTGCCCTTTTCCTCCTTTCCCTTGGGCAGGGTCTCCTATTCTATCGAAGCCTCCTCCTCCATCGGCTCGTCATGCTCCTCCGGAGCCACTTCCTTCTCCTCTCCTGGGATGTTGCTCTCTCTTTCCCCTTCCTTCCCTTCTCCACCTGGCCCCTGTGGCCCCTTCATCTCTCTATCCACCTTTTCGGCCTCTGCTATCCAAGAGATAGTGTTGATGGCAGTCACATAACGCTGCCTTGCCACCTTTGCATCCCCCCGGATCCGGACCTGGACTCCTCCACCGCGGAACGACGAGGGAATGCACCGGAAGGTGCTGATGAGAGGGCGTCCGAATATGGCATTGTAGCTGCTCGGTCCGTCCACGATGACGAACCGACAATTCCTGGGGACCCCTCCCAACGTCACTTGGAGGCCGACTCCTCCCTAGACCTCCTTCCTCTCCCCTGAAAACCCGAACAGGGGTCCATCCGAGGCCTGCACCCTCTTCGCATCCACCTCCAACGCGTCAAAGGCCTTCTTGAAGATGACATTCACCGAACTCCTGTTGTCGACCAAGATTCGGGAGACGGTGAAGTTTTTAATTGCTGCCTGGATCACCAAGGCGTCACAGAACGGGTCTTCAAAGTCTGGCATGTCCTCTGCCGAGAAGGTGAGCTTCTCCGAAGGGGGTGGGTTTTGGGAGGTCGACTCAATGCTCCTCCTGAACATCGCCTGGAAGCTCCTCTTGCGGGTCGCCTCTATTCCCACCCCACCATGGATCACTCCGACCCCTCCCCTGGCTCCTACGTCCGTCCTGTCTTCGCATCTATCTTCCTCATCTCCGGGTAACACCTCCTCAATTCTTACAGGTCGCTGCTGCTGCTGGCCTCTTCCTCTTACCTCTAGAAACTCTGGGCATGTGGCCGCCGCGTGACCTTCTTCCTGATGAAAGTCACAATAAGGCAACACCACCCTACCCCCCTCTTCCTCCTCTTCCTCTTCCTCCTCTTCCTCCTCTTTCTCGGCCTACCGTCATGGCTTGCTCCCGAGGGGGGTGAGGTGGTCTGGGACCTTGCCTCCATCCCGGATGATTGACTCTCCCTTCCCCCCTTCTCTTGTGATCTTTTTCCTGACACCTCGTCGGTCCTTCCTGGGGCCTCCAAGCCAGCCGGTTATTGGGCTGCTGAAACCCCCAATCCCGCTGCTGCCCCCGAAACCCCTGACCTCTGGGTTCCTCCCTTTTTCTTCCCTCCCGGTGCCTCACCTCTGGCTCGCTTAGCCTCTCCAACCTCTTTGCAAACTCGGGGTTGACGGCCTTTCCCTCGATCTCTTCCGCCGCCCGCTCCATCATCTCCTCGAAAGATAGAGGGGCCTTTCGCTTCAGGTTCATTTTAAAGAACCCCTCCCGCAGCCCAACTATAAAGGCTAGCTGGAGGGTGAACCCTGACACCTCCTGGACTTGCAAGACCTCCTCTTGGAACCTGTCCACGTAATGGGCCAATGAATCCCCAGGCCCCTGCTTGATCTTAAAAAGTGCCTCAGCATCCTTCTTCCTCTTCTTTGACGTCGAGAAACGCAACCTGAAGCTCCGGCGCAAGTCCCCGAAGGCGTAAATGGAACCCACGAGGAGGTGGTAGAACCAGTCCCTTGCCTTCTTCTTCAGAGTGGTGGCAAAGAGCCGACACTAGAAGGCATCTGTCAGTGGAAGGATCGAGACCATGTCCTCGAACCACTGCAGATGCAGGACTGGGTCATCTTTACCGGTATAGTAAGACATCTTCGGTCCTCTGAACCCCTCTGGCACCGGGGCCGAGAGGATCAAACCATAGAAGGGGCTCCCTTCCCCTCCTCGGCGAGTAGTCCTCTCGCGCGGAGTCAGCTCACACACCTCCACACTCGCCGGGCAGCTGAATAGCTGCCGCCCGGGGAGATCTCACGCGCTTGCCTCCACCGCTACCTCCTTCCCAAACCGCTGGCCCGGAGCGTTCTCGCCAATCTGCTGAGGCGGAACCACCGGAACCACGAGTGTCTCGCACTCGCCCCTCCCGGCGAGAGCCACCTGCATGGTTTGCATGACCTCTCGCTTGAACTTCTCGAACATCTCCAGCCACTCCATTGTTGCCGGCGGTTGCGAGTGGCCTGGGTCGGAACCATTTTCCCCATCTCCCGCCATCAAGCTCAGCTCGATATTTTCTTGCACTGGCTACTGTTGGAATCCGGATACCGGTCCAACCTGTTCGAGACTTGGGGAGTAGCTTGAGTTACTTCTCTCTTCTTCGGACCACCCCTAAATCTAAGTATTCCGAGCTAAGAATTGACCCTCACCGGTTGGTTGGTAGCTCCCTAAGAATGACCCACTGGCTGCAGCGAGGAGGTCCCGCCACTAACCCAGAAATCTCACTTGATTTCCCCTCCCAAAAACCAGAAGCTGAGTCTGTCTCAGACAGCACAAGGAAGAAAGCACAGGCTCTCAAAGGGGGGGGGGGGGGGGGGGGGGGGGGGGGTGGATCCGTGCTGATCTGAGACATAATGGGTCCTATTTATAGGGAAAGACTTCCCAGGGGTAAAATGGTCCTAAAGGCCTGCGGATAACGTCCTCCGCCTTAATCAAATTACTATATGCAGACCAAAGTGGTCTGCGAACAGCCTCCTCGCGTCTTTTCACCTACACTAACTGCACCCCCTACTGGTCTGCGGCTAGTGAGGGAGGGTTGATGAGCCAGGGTGGCCCGTACTCGCCCCTCCCTCCCGGAGATTGCGCTCGAGACAACTAGGTCCAGACTTATTCGCCAAGAGCGGGCTCTCCTGAGGCGGTCTCGTCTCGCCCTGGATGAAGGGGAGCTTGACATGCTGGACGCGGCAGGGAAGGGTGTATTCATTTCCTTTCCCTGGGCGAGTAAGACCGTCTCTGGTCTACTCGTTGAAGGGTGCCGATCTGCTCGCTGAGGCCTACGGTCCTACTCGCCGAAGACGGGTTGTACATCTACGTTCCACGCTCACCGCACCAAAAATGTTGAAACCGTCAACCGGTCTCTGAGTTCGGACCCACAGGGGGGTGTAGCCCGCGCTTACTTCTCCCTCACTAAACTCTCCTGACCAAAGATGGAGAACCTAGAAGAGACTCAAGGTTGTAGCGAGGAGGTCCCGCCACACACCCGGAAGATCTAAGAGGGCTTCCCCTCCCAAACCAATGCTCAACCGGGCACCTTGGAGGACACTAGCAGCCAACTCCGAAACTAGCCTGGAGGAGAGAGCTCAAGAAGATCTGATCTCCTCCAAGGTGCCCTTAAGGGTCTATTTATAGATTTTCTAGTCTTGGACTGCATATAGCGTAAACCCACCTTTTGGTTTTTCTAATCGCACCCCAAACTGATCTGCTAACAGCCTAACTCCGTTGTTCTGGAGGGCTATTGGCAGCCCACAAGGAACATTTAGGTAATTTCCCCCCAAAGCCCTCTGGGCGAGTGGTCCATGAAGGCACCACTCGCCAGGCTCCTTGCCCATCATAATTCACCGGGTGAGTGGCTCATGGGGACACCATTCGCCTGGCGTTCGATTCGCTGGACGGGCGAGATCTTGGGTACCCGCACTCGTCTATCTGCCATGACTCCATGCGAGTGGCCCGCGAGTGGGGCCTCACTCGCCCAGGGGCCCTTGATCTCATATTCTGCACCTTGACCCCCCACGGGGTCTTGGGGACGCACTCGGCGAATACGAGGTTGTACATCAATCTTTTGTGTCATTATTTTATTGGACGCCCCCACTGAAAAATCCCGTCGGGTCCGCCTTTGCTCAAAGTGTTTGTAAAAAATACTCCTAAATACTCTATTAAACGACAATAAAAAATACACTCCCTCGCAGCAACAGAAGCTGAAAATATTTAATTACATTTAACGATGCATAATAATAATAATGATTACATTGAGTACTAAAATACCAAACATAATCATATTTTAGGAAACAAAGTCTGCAGTTAGGCATTTCTTGAGCAGTGCATAAAAATGGTCAGAAAGAGCGTACAAATTTCTCACTCCTAAATAGTCTGCAAAAGTGGGCACACGTTTTTATTCATTTAGCAAAGCAAAGCATGCATTTTTTCTACATGCTGAATATATTCCGGGCCCATTTGGTAAGGTGGTGGTGGCGGTCGTTAATGCAGTGGTTATGAACTGTTGTTCTTGATCTCCCGACCTTATCTAAGGAACTCCTATTTTTATGTATAAAATTAGATTTTTTGGGCAGTCAGAACCCTCTTCATGTCAAACATATATTTGATAACAATGACGTTTTTTGTGAGGGGAGAATTATCGATCTGTACGCGCTTCGCACCATGAGCTTGGTGCGTGAACCTTTTTCCTGCAAAATTACAGTTGTAACTTAAGTTTCTGTTGTAAAAAAAAACTGTAAATTTTTTTTTTAACGAATGTATAACTATATTTTTGTTGAAAAAAAATTGTAGATATAGAGTTCATTGCAACTGTAATTTTGCAGAAAAAAATCAATGTATCATGGTCATGGTGCGAAGCGCGTACAATTTTTTTTAGCTTTTGTGAGAGCTGCATAGGCTGCACAGCAGCAGCGCGCCGCTCTTGAGCAAAAAGCTGCGCCAAACGATAATTCTTAAAAGGGCAGTGAGGCAGCTGCAGCTCTTGGCTCTGTTTGGCGCGGAGGTTGGCGGGCGCAGATTTGATCCGCAATCGCTGATCCGCAACCGCGAGTACCTACCCATGGTTCATATCCCGTGGTTTTCAACGACACGTTGAAATACACGCCCGCCAAACTCCGCGCTAATTGAGAATTACTGTGGCTGTTTCCAGTTTGTAAGCCCCCCTTTTTTGCTTCCTTTTCGGGTCTTATGCCCAAAATCGTCGGCTTGCGGTGACTCCAATACACAGGGAGGTTGTCACCACAAGACGCTGATTCTGCTGATGACTAGTTTTTAGTCATCGTTTTTAGGTTATGTTAGTTTAGTTTAAATTTCCCTAGTTTTAGTTATATTTTCTTTGTATTTTATGGTTGCTAAAGTTTCAATGTTTGTATTTTATGTTTGTTAAGTCTTAACGTTGTTATTTCATGTTTGTTAAATTACTATGTTGTTATTTTATTATTTCATGCGTATTATATTTTACGTTGTTATTATTATTATTATTATTAACTAATTACTTGTTTTGTTGTAGGATGGTACAACCCAAGCTCAAACCAAGCAGCCCCCGTCCATTGGTGCAACCCTCCTTGTCAAAACCGAGCAGCCCCCTTCAATTGGAGCAAGCCCAAGCCGAATCTAAGCTGTCCAAGTCCAGCCCGAACCTTCATGGTGCAGCCCAAAACCGCAATTCATGATGCAGCCCACCACCACCTTTGCATGACCCATGCATGGCCGAAATTCCCCTCTCTACCCTCTTTCATTTCACATATATCTCTCTCTCTCTCCCCCTTTTTTAATATTCATCTCCATTTAATATCATTCATGCACATGCTTGGCCGAACCCCCCCTCCTCTCTCCTCTTTTTCTTTATTAAAACTTTTCTCTCTCTCTCTCTTTTATTTCTCATGCATGAACCCCTCTCTCTCTCTCTTTGTTTCTTTTAAATAACATGCATTGGACTTGACCCCTCTTTCCTTCTCTCTTTCCTCGATCTCTTCTCTCCCCTCATTAATACATTCAACTCCCCTCTCCCATGCATGTGGCCGGCCAACCCTTGCTCTCCCCTCTTCCCTTCTTATTTCTAGAATCTTCCCCTCCATCTATAAAAGGAGCCCATGTTTCATGCTTAAGGGAACTTTTTTTTGGCAAGAGAACTTTTGGGAAGAGAGCAAGCAAGAGAGCAAGAGAGAGTGTTAGTTATTTTTATTGTCGAGTTTTTATTTCCATGCTTGTACTTCTTTTTTTGAGAATAGTATTATCATTTTAATTTGGTTGTTGTACTCTTTCTCTATCAATGAAAATGCAAGTTTTACCTTCTATCTTTGTCTCAATTTTTATTATGAGTAGCTAATTTTCTTTAGCGTTCGATCACGATGATCCATGAATTGAGATGAGATTATTTTTATGTCTTAGTTTTGCTTTTGTTTAAATTATTCTCGATCCTTCTTTGAAATATTTTGCGTTGACTCCGTATTTTCGGTATACGGTAGTAGGCCCTTGATCTCATTTCATAATAGGATCGAGAGACTCATTGATTTGAAAGATCGCTCAAAGAAGGAAGGAGTTGCACGCACCCCTAGAGATAGGATGACGTAAATCCTCCGGATTTGAGTCATCCAATAGTGCGGTTCACTTCGGTAATGCGACTTTAGACCTCTTTGATTTGTGAAGAGATTCCGATTAAACCGTCTTTAAGTTAGGAGATTTAGTGCTCTAGCGAGACTATCTCTCATTTTCGGAACCGTCACGGTCGAGAATTATTTTGCAATCGTAGAACTAAATTTTATCTCTCTCTCGTCTCTTTTCATGGTGATTCTTTGATCGAACGCTAGTTTTCTCTTCTGAATTTCCATTAAGTAATCTCGTAGTTTAATTTAAAAATTCTCAAAATCATCAACCAATCGTATGGTAGGATAATAGTTGGAAGCGTGAGTAGTAATACTTGACAGCCCCGTGTTTTAAATATGACCTTGGTACTACAATTCGATAGGTACACTTGCCTCTTCGAGTTGATAGTCAATCTAAATCACCAAGTTTTTGGCGCCGTTGCCGGGGACATTTGTCAATATTAAGAAAACGCTGTCGCTATTACTTCTACAAAAATCCAAAAAATTATTATATATTATAATCAACCCACATCATCATTTTTCTATCTCACCTAAACTCCTGGAAAGGACGCTTTGGGCTTGAATTCCCATCACAGCCTCTAGTACCGTTGCAAACCCCTCACTGGGCAGATCTCGGGAAGTCCAGGACTAATATAATCCGCCTAAAAAAAAGAAAAAAAAATCATTATCATTTTTAATCCTATTTTTTTTCTTTTTTCTTCACTTTCGTTTATTTTCCCCTCTTTCCCTTTTCTTCCTGCTAGTGCATGACCCGCACGAATTCGTCGTTACTTGTTAATTTGGACCCGGAAATCGAACGCTCCTTTCGGAGAAATTTACGATTCGGGGGTTCCACTTCTCAAGATACGGTTGAGGATTCTAACGTTGATTGTGATCGTAATTCTGAAATTATGGGGTGATCCCAATCCAGAAGTTGACCAGCAACGGACCATGTCCTATTATGCTCGGCCTAACTTGGAGGGTACAGAATCCAGTATTGTTCGACCTGCAATAGCGAACAATAATTTTGAGCTTAAGCCCGGCACTATACAAATGATGCAGCAATATGTGCAGTTCGACGGATTACCAGATGAAGATCCGAACTTGCATATTGCTAGTTTCCTTGAGATCTGTGATACCTTCAAAATTAATGGTGTCTCAGACGATGCGATTAGGCTAAGACTCTTCCCCTTCTCCTTAAGAACAAAAGCCAAACAGTGGTTGAGTTCTCTTCCAAGAGGATCAATCACTACTTGGAACATTTTAACAGAAAAATTTCTTGCTAGGTATTTTTCCCCCGCTAAAACTGCTAAACTTCGAACTGATATTTGTTCTTTTAGTCAAATCGATTCTGAGACCCTCTATGACACTTGAGAGAGGTACAAAGAACTTTTGAGACGTTGCCCTCATCATGCTCTGCATGTATGGTTACAGGTCCAGAAATTTTATAATGGGCTAAATCAAGCAACCCAGCAAACGATAGACGCCGCATCCGGTGGTTCTTTGAACCGAAAAACTCCGGAGGGCGCTCTTGAGCTTATCGAGGACATGGCGATGAACACCTATCAGTGGAATACGCCTAGGTCTCACCCAAATAAACCTGCAGGTATCTATGAAGTGGACTCCGTGTCCCAACTGGCGCTTCAAGTGGAGATGCTGAACAAGAAAGTAACGGAGATGACTGCTGCCTCCGCTATTCAGGTATATGAACATGCAAATGCTGCTGCTGCCAAGCAGGTGGATTATCTGGGGAACATACCCAGGCCTGCTCAAAACATTTTTTCTAATTTTTCTGCTTTTTCTGCCCCTCCTGGTTTTAATGCTGCGTCTAATTCATATCATCCTGGATGTCGTAACCATCCTAATTTTTCATGGAGTAATCCCGCAAACGCCGTACGTCCACCACAAGATTTCACTCCACCACCGCCACAAAATCAAAATCAAAATCAAAATCAAAATTTTCCAAAACCTCCATCTTTGGAGGAAATGCTTTCTAAAAATATAAATTCGAATGAGTCGACCATTAGAAACTTAATAGGGTCGATGAAAAATCTTGAAACCACGGTCGGCCAACTAGCTAAGGCTATCTACGAGAGACCACCTGGGACTCTTCCCTCAAATACTGAGCCAAACCCAAGGGAACACGCGAAAGCAATCACCCTTCGGAGCGGCAAAGTAGTCCACGAGCCCACCACAAGGGAAGAGTTAGAGGTTATTGCCTCTCATGCTAATGATGAACAAGTAATCATTAAGGAAACTGATTTAGGAAGTGGAAAAGAGAAAAATATTTTTGAAAAAGAAAAAGATAATTTTCAAACAAATGAAGTTTTAAAAGAATTTCCTCCGCCGCCCTACCCCGCTAAGCTTAGGAAAGATAAGCTAGATGACCAGTACCAACGTTTTCTGGAAATGTTTAAGCAAATCCACATTAATTTACCCTTTCATGAAGCAATTAGTCAAATGCCTAAGTACGCTAAATATCTTAAGGATTTGCTCACAAACAAAAAGAAGCTGGAAAATTCATCTCATGTAACGCTAAATGAAGAGTGCTCGACGGTTATTAAAAATACAAATCTCCCTAAAAAGATAAAAGATCCGGGTAGCTTTTCGATCCCCTGCGTTTTTGGTAATCTTTTCATGAAAAACGCGTTAGCGGATTTGGGTGCGAGCATCAATTTGATGCCTTTTTCTTTGTTTAAGAAGCTAGGATTGGGCACTCTCAGCCCTACGCGTATGAGCATCCAATTAGCCGATAGATCCATTAAGTATCCATTAGGTATCGTTGAGGATGTGTTAGTGAAGGTCGACAAATTCATCTTCCCGGTGGATTTTGTCATTCTTGATATTGATGAAGACGCCGATGTCCCTCTTATCCTCGGTCGTCCCTTCTTAGCCACCTCTCGAGCGGTTATTGATGTGAGTAACGGGAAGCTTCTTCTTCGTGTAGGGGATGATGAGGTCGCGTTTTCTATTAATGATTCAATGAAAAATTCTTTAAAAAACGACGACTCATGTTCTTTCTTGATGAGATTAATGATAATTCTTCATTTCTTCTTTCTAATGTTTCTTCAAATGATTTTTCTTCCTCCTTTTCTGAAAGTTCTCCAAATATTTTTGAAGACACGGTTATGTCCGTGCAAACAAATTTTAAAAATCCACCAACTTTTAGACAAAATTTTTTTGAAAATCTTATTTTTGAAAAAAAAAAGTTTTAAAAAATTCTTACGATGAACCACCCTCTCTTGAACTCAAACCACTCCCCGATCATTTTAAGTACGCTTTTTTAGAAAAAATTCTAAATTGCCCGTTATAATCTCGGCTTTTCTTTCTCAATCCGAGAACGATCAACTGATCGAAGTGCTACAAAAGCATCGCCGAGCTATAACGTGGCAAATTTCGGACATTTTTGGCATAAGCCCTTTTTTTTGCACCCACAAAATTTTTGTTGAAAATGATTCAAAAACTGTAATCCAACCTCAACGTCGTCTTAATCCAAACATGAAAGAGATCGTAAAGGGAGAGGTGCTTAAGTTGTTAGATGCGGGGATAATTTATCCAACCTCGGATATTAAGTGGGTGAGTCCAGTCCAGGTAGTGCCGAAGAAAGGTGGGATTACGGTGGTAGCAAACGAGAATAACGATTTAATCCCGACTAGGACGGTAACGGGATGGAGAATGTGTATCGATTATCGTAAGCTTAATGACGCCACTCGTAAGGATCATTTTCCCCTCCCTTTTATCGATCAAATTGTAGAACGTTTATCTGGGCATAGTTTTTATTGGTTTCTCGACGGTCTCTCGGGGTATTTCCAAATCCCTATCGCACCCGAGGACCAAGAGAAGACAACATTTACTTGCCCTTTCGGAACTTTCGCTTACCGTAGGATGCCTTTCGAAACTTTCGCTTACCGTAGGATGCCTTTCGGCCTTTGCAACGCACCTGCTACCTTTCAGAGGTGTATGTTGGCCATTTTCGATAAATATGTAGAAAATATAATGGAAATATTTATGGGCGACTTTTCTGTTTTTGGTGATTCGTTTTCTTCATGTTTAGAAAATTTGGCTAAGGTTTTAGAGCGTTGCGAAGAAACAAACTTAGTTTTAAACTGGGAGAAGTGCCATTTTATGGTACGAGAAGGTCTAGTTCTAGGTCACAAAATTTCTGCTAAGGGAATCGAGATCGATCAAGCTAAGGTCGAGGTGATCGAAAAACTTCCGCCGCCTACAAACATTAAAGCGATTAGAAGTTTTCTAGGTCACGCGGGATTTTATCCGCGCTTTATTAAGGACTTTTTAAAAATCACCAAGCCTCTAACCAAACTGTTGGAAAAAGACATTCCTTTTAATTTTGACGAATCATGTTTAGCTGCTTTTAAATTAATAAAATCTAAATTAATTAATGCTCCGATTATGATTGCTCCGGTCTGGGATTTGCCGTTTGAAATAATGTGCGATGCGAGTAGCTATGCGGTAGGTGCGGTGCTAGGACAACGGGTTGATAAAAATTTCCACCAATCTATTACGCTAGCAAGACTCTTAACTCGGCACAAGAAAACTACACAAAAACTGAAAAAGAACTTTTAGCAATTATTTTCTCTTTTGATAAATTCCGACCGTATATTACGCTCTCCAAAGTTATAGTTTTTACAGATCATTCCGCCTTAAAGTACCTCATTTCTAAACCGGACGTCAAGCCGCGTCTTATTCGCTGGATCCTCTTACTTCAAGAATTCGACTTGGAGATCCGGGATAAGAAAGGAGCGGAAAACTTAGCGGCTGATCATCTTTCTCGACTTGAAAACCCCGAAATAGGTATGTTAAACGAAAATTTTCTTAATGATTCTTTCCCGGATGAACAACTTTTAAATATTTCTTCTTCTACCCCCTGGTTTGCCGATCTGGCCAATTATCTTGTGGCCCACATCCTCCCAAAAGAATATTCGACTCAGCAAAAGAAGAAATTCTTTTCTGAGTTGAAGTATTATTTTTGGGAGGACCCCTTTCTATTTCGCATATGTGCGGACCAGGTGGTAAGAAGATGTGTTTCCCGGGAAGAAGGACAACAAATCTTAAAACATGTTCATGAAGGCCCGACTGACGGGCATTATCAAGCAAACCGCACCGCCCACAAAGTACTTAGTGCTGACTTTTATTGGCCAAGCATATTCAAAGATGCTCAAACCTTTGTGAGCGGGTGTGATCGATGCCAACGGACCGGAAACATATCGAATAAAAATGAAATGGAACAAAATTATTTTTTGGAGTGCGAGATTTTTGACTTATGGGGCATCGACTTTGTCGGCCCGTTTCCTTCAAGTTTAGGTAATAAATACATTTTAGTCGCGGTAGATTATGTTTCTCGATGGGTAGAGGACCAAGCTCTTCCAAGTAATGATGCCCGCGTTGTGATTTCATTTCTTAAAAAATTGTTTTCACGTTTTGGTTTTCCTCGAGCAATCATTAATGATAGGGGAAGTCATTTTTGCAACGCCCAACTCACCAAAGTTCTAACTAAATATGGCGTTACGCATAAACTTGCCACCGCTTATCACCCCCAAACTAACGGTCAGGTCGAGGTAGTCAATCGGGAACTCAAAAGAATTCTAGAAAAAACTGTTTCTACTTCTCGTAAAGATTGGTCCTTAAAATTAGACGATGCTCTTTGGGCTTATCGGACGGCGTACAAGACCGCTATCGGTTGTACTCCCTTCCGATTGGTCTATGGAAAATCGTGTCATCTCCCGGTTGAAGTAGAACATCGCGCGTATTGGGCACTGAAATTTTTTAACTTTGATCCGCACTCAGCCGGCGAGCATAGAAAAAATCAATTGAATGAACTCGACGAGTGGCAAGCGTTTGCTTATGAAAATAATAAGCTTATAAAGAACGTACAAAATTTTATCACGATAAGAACTTGCGCCACCCTAAAACGTTTAAACCAGGCGATCAAGTTCTTCTCTTCAATTCACGTTTACGTCTTTTTCCCGGCAAACTTAAATCTCGATGGTCTTGACCGTTTACGGTCAAAGAGGTTTTTCCGTACGGAACTGTTTTAATTTCGCACCCGGATAAGGGTGAATTTAAAGTGAATGGTCATCGACTGAAATTATATTTTTCTAATGAGTTGGTGTCTCCTGAAAAGGAACAAGTTTTATTCATTTCATGATTGTTATCTTTTTGTGGAACTATGTTTTTAATTAGAACTTTTATTATGAACTTTATTATTATCAAACTTTTTATTCGAACATTATGTAAATAAGAACAATCTTGGGATCTTGCCCAAGTTCCTTTTCTGCATTTATTTTTGTATTGTGTTCTTCCTCCCGGTGGCCCAAATGCTTCAAAGTTCGTGATTGCCGCTCCAACGTTGTTGATTTCAAGACGGATCAAATCATACCTGCTGATGATCAAGTAACTAAAGTGCAAGCATGGGGGAGCGACATCCGCATTCGGCCTCACAAACCCGGGGAAGTCCTGTTTTTTTAGTTATTATTTATTGCATTTCCTGCCTTTCACTATTCTCTCTCTCTCTCTTTCTCGTTTTCTTTTTCATTGAGGACAATGAAAAACTTAAGCATGGGGGAGGGTTTCATTGTTCTCCTTTTTCTCTTTCCAAAAAGAAAAAAAAAATCCAAAACAACTTGTAGTTTTTCTACTTTTTCTTTAAGGCTTATCAAAAATCCAAAAAAACTAGAAATACAAAATCCAAAAAAAAATATAAAATCTATTTGAAAATCAAAGTCAAAAATTATTTTCTATCTTTATTTTTATGCGTCTTCTAGTGATGTGTATGATCGAACGGTTCTTTTGTCCTAGGTAGAATTTTCTTGAATAGGTTTTCTAAACTTATTAGTTTAACATATTTTAGTTTACGATTTTCTAATCTCTAAATATAGACATCGGTCCTTTAAGGACTATAAGTTAGCAAATTATAGTTTTTCTTTTTATTCGGCGTTATTGCCTAGGAACGGTTGCTAAATAACGTTATCACTTTTTCATTTAGGAATAATTCTTTCTTGGTGTCTAGAACTTGTCCTTAGCTACTCTCGAAGCATGTGCGTAGTTTTTTATTTTCACGAACTTTAGAAATGATCTAGGCCACCCTTTGACCCGTTTGAGCCTTTTTGCCCACCTAAACATTACACCATTGTAAACTATTTTGGGCCTTTCCCTTTTTCTTTGTCTAAGCTCCACTTTTCACTTTTTCACCAAAGCCAAAATGCCTAACCCTTTTTCCACACTAAACCTTGAGTTTTATGTTTACTCCATTTTGTGATGGGGTTTATGTTTGAAAAATGAAAAGAAACTTGAAAGCTTACATTTGGAGCTCCCATTTAGAAAAAATAGTACCAAAAAGAATAATATCATCATCAAAAAAAAAAAATTTGTGCGAAATCAAAAGAAGAAAAAAAATGAAGTTTATTCGTGGCCAATTATGAAAAGAAAAAAATTACATGGCATTGTTTTTATTTTTAAAATGAAAAATGTTGTACCTCTCAATTCTTGTTTTTGTGCTCAACTTTGGTTTAGTGTGTTTAGTTTTCTTTTTTTTTTATCTTTGAATTATCACTCCTAATCATTTACCTAAACCAAATTATTACGCCTATTAAGTCCTAGTGATCTTTAGAACGTGTTATAAATCTGCGTAGTGGAGAGAGTGTGAACGGACAAGCCTATGACCACCATCATTGATGGATTTCTTTGGAGGTTATTTTGAGGTGATTTAGGGGTAGTCGCTATTTTAGCAACCTAGTAATTCGTCTAATGCACCGTTTATTTAGAAACTCTATATTTTTGTTTTTCTTATTTTCCTAAACTTTTGGATGTCTTGTTTTAGAGATTTAGAAATGTGTAATCTTTCTTTATGTCTTAATAATATTTTTAGGTTTCCTCTTTCAAGTTTTCTATTTTGGATATCTCACCTCACTAGTTGCTAGCATAGAAATTAGGATAGTTTAATTTTACACATTTTGGTTTTCTTAATTATGCAACTTAAAAAAAAATATTTTCCTTTTTGTTTCCCCTCTATTTTGACTTCTTTTGCTTGGGGACAAACAAACTCTTAAGCATGAGGGAGTTTGATGACTAGTTTTTAGTCATCGTTTTTAGGTTAGTTTAGTTTAAATTTCCCTAGTTTTAGTTATATTTTCTTTGTATTTTATGGTTGCTAAAGTTTCAATGTTTGTATTTTATGTTTGTTAAGTCTTAACGTTGTTATTTCATGTTTGTTAAATTACTATGTTGTTATTTTATTATTTCATGCGTATTATATTTTACGTTGTTATTATTATTATTATTAACTAATTACTTGTTTTGTTGTAGGATGGTACAACCCAAGCTCAAACCAAGCAGCCCCCGTCCATTGGTGCAACCCTCCTTGTCAAAACCGAACAGCCCCCTTCAATTGGAGCAAGCCCAAGCCGAATCCAAGCTGTCCAAGTCCAGCCCGAACCTTCATGGTGCAGCCCAAAACCGCAATTCATGATGCAGCCCACCACCACCTTTGCATGGCCCATGCATGGCCGAAATTCCCCTCCCTCCCCTCTTTCATTTCACATATATCTCTCTCTCTCCCCCTTTTTTAATATTCATCTCCATTTAATATCATTCATGCACATGCTTGGCCGACCCCCCCTCCTCTCTCCTCTTTTTCTTTATTAAAACCTTTCTCTCTCTCTCTCTTTTATTTCTCATGCATGAACCTCTCTCTCTCTCTCTCTCTCTCATCTCTCTCTCTCTCTCTCTCTCTCTCTCTCTCTCTCTCTCTCTCTCTCTCTCTCTCTCTCTCTCTCTCTCTCTCTCTCGCTCGCTCTCTCTCTCTCTCTCTCTGTTTCTTTTAAATAACATGCATTGGACTTGACCCCACTTTCCTTCTCTCTTTCCTCTCTTCTCTCCCCTCATTAATACATTCAACTCCCCTCTCCCATGCATGTGGCCGGCCAACCCTTGCTCTCCCCTCTTCCCTTCTTATTTCTAGAATCTTCTCCTCCATCTATAAAAGGAGCCCATGTTTCATGCTTAAGGGAACTTTTTTTTGGCAAGAGAACTTTTGGGAAGAGAGCAAGCAAGAGAGCGAGAGAGTGTTAGTTATTTTTATTGTCAAGTTTTTATTTCCATGCTTGTACTTCTTTTTTTGAGAATAGTATTATCATTTTAATTTGGTTGTTGTACTCTTTCTCTATCAATGAAAATGCAAGTTTTACCTTCCATCTTTGTCTCAATTTTTATTACGAGTAGCTAATTTTCTTTAGCGTTCGATCACGATGATCCATGAATTGAGATGAGATTATTTTTATGTCTTAGTTTTGCTTTTGTTTAAATTATTCTCGATCCTTCTTTGAAATATTTTGCGTCGACTCCGTATTTCCGGTATACGGTAGTAGGCCTTTAATCTCATTTCATAATAGTCGAGAGACTCATTGATTTGAAAGATCGCTCAAAGAAGGAAGGAGTTGCACGCACCCCTAGAGATAGGATGACGTAAATCCTCCGGATTGGAGTCAAATCCAATAGTGCGGTTCACTTCGGTAATGCGACTTTAGACCTGTTTGATTTGTGAAGAGATTCCGATTAAACCGTCTTTAAGTTAGGAGATTTAGTGCTCTAGCGAGACTATCTCTCATTTTCGGAACTGTCACGGTCGAGAATTATTTTGCAATCGTAGAACTAAATTTTATCTCTCTCTCGTCTCTTTTCATGGTGATTTTTGATCGAACGCTAGTTTTCTCTTCTGAATTTCCGTTAAGTAATCTCGTAGTTTAATTTAAAAATTCTCAAAATCATCAACCAATCGTATGGTAGGATAATAGTTGGAAGCGTGAGTAGTAATACTTGACAGCCCCGTGTTTTAAATACGACCTTGGTACTACAATTCGATAGGTACACTTGCCTCTTCGGGTTGATAGTCAATCTAAATCACCATCTGCCGACAGTTCAACATTCACGGGTCAACCATTCATCACAGAGTAATTAAAAGCAATTGTAAATATAACTCAGTCCACATTACATCATAGCATGAAGATATTGAATTATGTGTGACATAAATTCACATTTTATAATATGGCATGCAGATAATCAGCAGGCCCATATCCAACGGCCAGGGTCTTGTCTTCCACCTCCAGCCAACAGCCAGGATTGAAACTTCCTGGAGCCATTTCCTTCACGTTTTTCGGTCAATTGGGGCCGTCTCCGGCCAAACCCCCCGAGCCACCACCTTCGGCTGAGGTTTGGTCGTCGACTGGCGGTGGTATCTCGACCGGAGGTGGCCGGAGTTGTTCTCCCGATCTCACATTTTTTTCGAGCAAGGAACAATAAAATAGTAAAGGTGAATCCACCATTCCTTCATGAATTTCACAAAGGGAAGAAGAACGATCTAGCACTAGGGGAGGAGGAAGGGCCGAAGGGAAACCTGCCTTAATTGGGGCTTGGGGTCGAGCTATCCACTTGGGTGCCATGACCGGCCACCCTCCTTTAGCTCCTTGCCGATCTCCACCCCAGTGCCCGATTCCTCCTCCAAAGTGGAGGCTTTTCTCCCTCTCAGCTCACTGAAGGTGATGAGATGGTCAATTGAAGAGGAGGAAGGCTATTTCATGGTTAATTAAATACTTTACAAAACCTTAGAAAAATTATTCCCAAAATTACTTTTTTTGGTTAGGGGTGTGCAATGGGTCATAACACATGCATGGCTGAAATTTCAGCTTCATTTGGGTGAGGGGTTTGATGGTAGCACTCAAGAAGTGTCTAGGGTCACTTATGTACACCTCACACCAAAATGAGTGTTGAGGGAGTTGTAATGTTCCAAATAGTGTGATTCAAAATCCTATAGAAACTAAAGACCAAGGGATACAACATTTTCCAGAGGTTCAACTAAGTCAAATATCAATATTTCCAGAATTTGATAAATTTTCTACTTTATCTACTACCAATAATGAATAATACAAAAATTGGGGGCATAAACAATATTTACAAAGGATCGCCGTGTTTTACTCAACTAAAAATTACAGGAAAATTTTCAGGGCTAAAAAATGATCTAAAATGAACTCCTACTGAACTTCATAATTTTCCAGACAAGAATAATCATATAAGCAAATTTTACTAAATGTAGTCATAAACTCATTATCAAAAGATTACAAGAAAATTCACAAGGCTTATACATGATCTAAAATGAACTCCTACTAAATTTTATAATTTTCCAGACAGGAATAATCACATAATCAAATTTTACTAAATGTAGCTATAAGCACATTATCATTAATATAAAATATTTTAGTTATCAAATAAATACCCAAAATTTTTCCAATGGTTATAAATGGTCATGTGTATATTCTAACAGAGGTTCATATATTTCCAACTAGTAATAATTAATTATTCAAAATCATGAATATTCCACATAATGTAGGAGCTACTGATTACCATTATCCAAAAATTGAAATAAAATCTCAGAGGTCTATTTTGATCTAAAAAGTATACTGACAAATTTTCATAATTTTCTATAGTTTTGTGAAAAATGTGATTTTCATATTTTTGAAATATATGTGGATAAATTAACTCAAAAGAACCTAAATTTTGGGCACAAACTTAATTTGGTTATGCTTGGTTAGGTCAAAAATTGACCCTGGTCAAAATTATTGACCATTTAAGTTAGTGCATGTTGGGAAAAATTCACATGCATGTTAGTCTATGAAAGGAGTGATGTGCATTTATCACTTTCTACTTGATTTCTAAGGTCTATTTGGCGCGGCTATTTTATTGCGGTGGTGTTTAATTAAGGTGATTGTTATCCGCAAAGCAGTTTTGGCTATCCGCACTCTATTTGTATGAGTTTTATACGCGCTTTTTAGAAATACGCCTTGTACATGAATTTTTAGGAAAAATGTTCAACATGAAAGTTTTAGATCTCGTCGAGATCTACAACTTTTGTGTTGAACACTTTTTTTAAAAATGCACGCACACGATGTATTGCAGCCCCGATTGAAACCTGAGCGTAACTATATCGAATTTTTGGAAATACGCCTTGTACATGCATTTTTTAGGAAAAGTGTTCAACACTAAAATTGTAGATCTCGTCGAGATCTACAACTTTTGTGTTGAACACTTTGCCTAAAAATTCATGTACAAAAAGTATTTCCAAAATGCACACATATAAATCATACAAATAGAGTGCTTGTAACCAAAACTGCTTTGCGCGCAATTAAAAACGCCGCGGCAATTTATTTCCCGTTTGGCGCGCAAAAACGTCACCGCAAAATGCCAAAAGTAGCGTGCTTAGAATGTTTATTCACGGCTTCACGCAGAGGCCGCCTTCGCGTTTACATCCCGCGGCGTGTTTATCGCGAACAACTCCCCTTGCCGATCCTCTCTCTCGTTTTCACCCCTCGCCTAGCGCCCCCCACCTCCACCTCGAGTTCACCGCCGACGTTCTTTACGCCGTGAAAGGAAGCTCCGGAGAGTCCCATTGCCGCCCTCCTGCAGTGCTCCGACGACCCCTTCGCCTAGGGCAAGCTTCTTCCTGAACTGGAGGCAGTGCGAGGGTGAACAGATTTGTCCGTTCCGTCTACCCTGCAGTGCGCGGAAGACCCCTTTTGGAAAGACGAGTTCGTAGCAAGATCCTGCGGTGTCTTGCTTGTACCTAGCTGCGCCGCTCCTGATTCCTCCCCGATTTTCTTCCGTAGCGTGTAACGATTATTCGTCGTTACGAGGTCACCGGAGAGTTCGCCGGAGTTGCAAGAGAATATAGAATACTAGTATATGGCTTAACGAGAGAATACTAAGGGAAGAGAGGTGAGATAAGAGGAGAAAGAGAGGAGGAATGGCCAAGAGATAGGCCTGGGTGAGGAGAGACGGGACTGGGAAAAGAACAGAGGAAAACTATTATTATTACCAAATTCTTCTTATCTACAACTTCTGTATACCTCTCTATTTATAGAGTATGACAAAGAAACTAAATACAATTGGTGTTCTTAAAATAGAAGCCGTTGGACTATAATGGAAATTGACCATTGGATTAACGCCTTGATCTCCAGCTATTCATTGCGGATGACGCTAATGGAGGCCCCCCATGGATTATCTATTAGTTCTGCTACATAGCGTGAATCTGGTTTTCCCACCTTACCCTCTCCTGAATAGTCGTGTTCATAACCTCCTCCTATAACGCCTCCTCCCACCTTACCCTCTCCTGAACACTTGGATTGCATCCACCATTCCTATAAACAACACCTCCCCCCCCCCCCCCCCCCCCCCCCCCCCCCCCCCCATCATCCGATTACCGACCTTTTGATTTCTGGAAAAAAAAATGTCAGGCGTCATTCTAGCCATAGTCCCCCGCTCCGACCCAAACAAAGAAGTCTCCCCTGCAAAGAATCAGTCAGTAATGGGCGGCGTGATGGGATTTCTCAAAGTGATCAAACAATAGCCGGTCGCCTTCATCATAGTGTTCTCCGTAAGCGGGCTCGTCCCTGTCCTGGACCTCGTCTCCCCCTCTTTCGCCACCATCTACACATTGATCATGTCGAGAAGCGTCTTCACATCGCCTAAGAATCCCGACCGACTGCGCGAGATCTTCCAGGCATCGTTCTTGTTCGAAGCCTACGTGGTGGTGGGCATGGTGTTGAGGTTGGTCCTCCCGCTCGCCTACGTGATGGGCGGATTAGCGCGAGGCGACGACCACACCTCCAGGTCGGTGATTTCCCATCTGTTCCTGCTTTCTTGCAAAATCTTGTTTGAGAATATCATCAACCATCTGTCAATCTTCTTGCCACCGACAAGGGCGATCATCCCGTTGCTCTGCATCGTGCGGCAGATCTTTGTGATCGCAGACTGGAACTATGATATGCGGACGAACAAAACCATTCCGTCTGTGGCTCTGATCAAGGACGTCGTCTAGTTTTTGTTTGGGAGGGGACTCTCCGGGGCTAATTTGGTGTATTCTTTGGTAAATCTCTTTGGATTTTTGATCCCTTGATTTCTGTCGAGGTTGTTCGATTTTAAGGAGCGGGACGATATTTACGATAAGATATTTTTGTTCTCTCCATTGCTTTTCGAAAAGGGATGAGAAATCATGTGACGCCCCAAACAAAGCCTTTATCTTATCGTACTTTCTCACTGCTGCCGTCCCAGCTGCCGCCGGCTTATCCCCAGCTATCTTAACGTGAATATCGTCCCGCTCCTTAAAATCGAACGGCCTCGACAGAAATCGAGGGATCAAAAATCCAAATAGATTTACCAAAGAATAAACCAAATTAGCCCCGGAGAGTCCCCTCTCAAACCAAAACTAGGCGATATTATTGATTGGAGTCACTGTCGGAATGGTTTGTTCGTCCACATATCATTGTTCTAGTCTGTGATCACAAAGATCCGCCGCACGGTGCAGAGCAACGGGATGATCGCCCTCGTCGGCGGCAAGAAGATTGGCAGACGACTGATGATATTCTCGTACAAGATTTTGCTAAAAAGGAGGAACAGATGGGAAACCACCGACCTGGAGGCGTGGTCGTCGCTTCGCGCTAATCTGCCCATCACGTAGGCGAGCAGGAGGACCAGCCCCAACACCGTGCCAAACACCATGTAGGCTTCAAACAAGAACGATGCCTGGAAGATCTCGCGCAGTCGGCCGGGATTCTTAGGCGATGTGAAGACGCTTCTCGACATGATCAATGTGTAGATGGTGGCGAAAGAGGGGAAGATGAGGTCCAGGACAGGGACGAGCCTACTTTCGGAGAAGCCTATGATGAAGTCGACCGGCTGTAGTTCTATCACTCAGAGAGATCCCATCGCATCGCCCATCACTAACTGATTCTTTGCAGGGGAGGGTTCCAATGACGGACATTTTGTCAGCTGTTTCAATTTTCCTTCAATCCCACATATAAGGTTTTTCCCCATATTTTAAAGGTAACTGTTAGAGAATATAGGAAAACATGTGTAAAGGCCCATTAATTAGGCCCATTTATTCTCCTCTCTTTTAGTCCCACATCTCTTGTATAGGATTTCTTTCTCCTCTCTCTTCCTATATATTTGTATCCATACTTGTATTTATCTTTTAAGTGAATATACTACAAAGTTTATACCATTCCTCTACATGGTATCAGAGCCATCGGTCCAAAATCTGGGGTCTCCAATTTTCTGACCGCCCCCCCCCCCCCCCTGCTGAAATCTCGCGGTCTCTTTTTTTTGAGACCGCTCCCTAGCTGCATTGCTCCTCTGCGTCCAGCTTCCGCTCTTCTCCTGGCTTTTATAGCCAGAATCCGTGGGACCCACCTCCTCCTTCCGCTTCTGCTCTGCGAAGGCTCGTCCGATCTCACAAATCTGCGGTCTTCCGTTGCGATCTCAGCCACTTCCGATCTGCGGTCTTCTTCCCGCATTGCTCGCTGCCGATCTCTGTGGATCTCCACAGCTCCGGTCTCTCTCTGCGAGCTCTCCTTCGTGCGATCTCTGCCGACCTCTGCGATCTCTGCCGATCTCCTGCTCGCCAGCTGAAGTTTGCCGATCTCTGCTGCCAGCTGAAGTTTGCCGATCTCTGCGATCTCTGCCGCCAGTTGAAGTCTGCCGATCTCTCCGATCTCGTGCGATCTCTGCCGATCCCTGCGATCTCTGCCGATCTCCTGCTCGCCAGCTGAAGTTTGCCGATCTCTGCCGCCAGCTGAAGTTTGCCGATCTCTGCGATCTCTGCCGCCAGCTGGAGTCTGCCCTTCTCGTGCGGTCTCGTGCGATCCCTGCAGGCTCTCCTGTTCGTCAGCAGTGGTCGTTGTCGTGCTCGCCTTCCTCCCGCTGTGATCGTCGGCTGCGGTCTCTCTCCTGTTCGTCCGCGGCGATCTGCCTCCAGCCTTTCCAGACCGCTGCTCCTTCTGGCCGGCCTCTCTTCCAATGGCTCTCGACGATTCTTCCTCCACTACTCTTCCGTCGCCTGCACCGACTGCTGCTCCGATCAACGATGTTCGTGATGAACTTCGAATTACCACCATCTCACTTACCGGGAAGCGTAATTTTGTGGAATGGGTTCACTCAGTACGTCGAGTCTTACAGACCAAAGGGCTCCCTGCTCACTTAACCCAGGTTACTACTGAGCCTACTGCTGACTGGCTTAAGGATGATGGTCGTGTCCAAACGTGGTTTCTCAACTCCATGGACTCGGAACCGTATAGGATGGCTATGTATCATGACACCGCCAAAGCCATGTGGGATGAACTTCATGCCTTCTACTCTGGGCAGAACAGTCTCCAACATCTGTATGACATCATATCTGATCTTCAGAACCTTAAGCCTGGTGCGCCCGATGACATGCTCTCTCATGTCGCCAAGGCGAAGACTCTTCATGAGGCTTGGCTTCAGCATCAGCCTCCCACCCCAGATCTTGCTATTCAGCGATCACAGAAAGAGGCAGTGACCATTGCTATGCTGCTCTCGAGCGTACCTCCTCATCTACATAGCGTTCGCGCTCAGATACTCTCCTCTATTACCACACCGTCTCTGTCTGCTGTCTGCTCCATGCTTATCAAGGTTACACCTCCATCTGAGGCCCCGCATAGTTCTTCTCCGGCTCTTCTCCAACAGCCGCTCCTTCCAACACCTACCCTTGGTTCCTCTGCTCGGGGTGGTCGTCCCTCGTCTCGGGGACGAGGACGTGGTGGGCGACCTCCTTTAAAGTGTACTTACTGTGGCCGTGACGGTCATCGTGAAACAACCTGCTACCGAAAGCATGGTCTCCCTCCTCACCTTGCTGCTACTTCGGCACCTCCTGCTGCATCTTCACCAGCCGATCAGCCTGGTCCTACCCGACAGGAATATGATGACCTACGCTCTCAGTTCCAACAACTTCAAGGCAGTCTTGGCCGTTCTCCTGGCTCCGTTGCTTCTTTCTCTACTGAAGGTATAACCTGCATATCTCACTGTTCTCATTGGATCGTAGATTCTGGAGCAACGCATCACATCACCTCCCAGAAACCACCTCAGTATATACAGACATCTCACCCTCCGTCTATTGTTGTTGCAAATGGTGTTACTACTCCGGTTGCTGGTGCTGCTAATCTGCATCTCACTCCCACTATAAAACTCTCCTCGGTTCTTCATGTTCCGGGCTCTCCTTTCAACTTACTCTCTGTAAGTCGTTTGATACAGGACCTTGATTGCTGTGTAACCTTCTCTCCCTCCTCTTTTGTTTTTCAGGATCGCCGCACACGGAGTATCATTGGTAGCGGTCGGCTGATGAATGGGCTCTATCTCTTGGATCTCCCACCTTCCACTCTCCTGACTGTCTCCACCGTTGACTGGCATCGCCGACTTGGGCATGCTCCTCTTCCAGTCCTCCGCAAAGCTCTCCCTGATGTACCTCTTCATGAGTTTACTTGCGAAGCTTGCATCTATGACAAGCAACATCGCTCTTCTTTTCCCCCTTCCTGTACCCGGAGCTCGACTCCATTATCTTTAGTACATTCTGATGTATGGGGCCCTTATAAGGTCTCAAGTATTTATGGCTATCGTTATTTTGTAACTTTTATTGATGATTATTCACGTGTTACCTGGTTATATTTACTTCATGATCGCTCTGAGTTACCCTCTGTATTTCGTGCCTTTGTAACTGAATCACAGACACAATTCTCCACTACACTTAAAATGATTCGAACTGACAATGCTCGCGAGTACACTGGCCGCTCCTTTTCTACTATCTGCACAGAGTTTGGTATAATTCACCAAACGTCTTGTGCTTATACCCCCCAACAAAACGGTGTTGCCGAACGGAAAAATCGTCACCTTCTGGATGTTGCTCGGGCACTCATGGTTCAAATGCGGGTTCCTACGGAATACTGGAACTTTGCCGTCTCCACTGCTTGCCATCTCATTAACCGCATGCCTTCCTCTGTTCTTAACTTTGCCACTCCCATAAAACTCCTCTTCCCAACCACTACTCTCTTTCCTATTCCACCTCGCATTTTTGGTTGCGTCTGCTACGTCCACCTTCTCGGTCCGCCTATTGATAAACTTGCCCCACGAGCTGCCAAGTATATATTTGTCGGCTATTCTCGGACTCAAAAAGGCTACGTGTGCTACTCTCCAAACCACCGGCAAAACCATTGTCTCACCTGATGTTACGTTCTGTGAAGATCAATCATTCCACTCTCCCTCCGTTCCAAGCACATTACCTTCCACTACTGTTCGTCCTTTTGTTCCAACGGACGCTACACCCTCACCATCTCTGCCCCCTACGGTACCTTCACCATCTCCATCTCCTGCACAACCTCCTCCCATTATTCAAGTATACTCTCGTCGTAAATCTAAGGATGGTCCCCGTCAGACGCCCTCGGCTACCGGTGCCTCTCCATCAGCGGCTGATCCGGCCTCCGCCTCTACAGCTCATCCGATGGCACACTACGTGTCTCTCCACCGGCTATCTCCACCTCTTCACCGGTTTGCTACCTCTCTTTCTTCCATTTCCCTCCCTAACTCTGTGCAGGAAGCGCTACAGCATCCGGGGTGGCGTGCTGCGATGGAGGAAGAGATGTTCGCTCTCCGCGCTAATCACACTTGGGAGCTGGTACCTCTTCCTCCTGGCCAACACTGTGTCAGCTGCAAATGGGTTTTCGCAGTCAAACAAAATGCCGATGGGACTCTTGACCGCTTAAAGGCTCGTCTCGTTGCCCGCGGTTTCACTCAACAACAGGGCTTGGACTACGATGAAACCTTCTCCCCTGTAGCCAAGTTAAACACCGTTCGTGTGGTGATCTCCGTTGCTGTCCACCGCCGTTGGCCTCTTCTTCAGTTAGATATTAAGAACGCCTTCTTGAACGGTGATCTACAGGAGCCAGTGTATATGTACCAACCTCCCGGGTTTGAGACCACGGGGGAGTCTCGTGCTGCCTATGTTTGCCGCCTTCTGAAATCTCTCTATGGCCTCAAACAATCTCCGAGAGCTTGGTTTGAAAAATTCTGCAAAGTCCTCCTGGCACTTGGTTTTCGACGAAGCTCTGCTGATTTCTCGCTATTCATCAAAGAAGGACCCACGGGAACTGTGATCCTCCTGGTGTATGTTGATGATATCTTGATCACTGGGGACGACATCTCTGGGATACAACAACTCAAGGAGCATCTGAACTCGGCGTTTCAAACAAAGGATCTTGGCAATCTTAGATACTTCCTCGGAATTGAAGTCGCTCGTCGACCCGATGGGTTAGTCCTGTCCTAACGAAAATACTGCATTGACTTACTTCAAGAGGCAAGTTTCTCTGGCTGTAAACCTGCAAATACCCCAATGGATTCAAACCAAAAATTATGTGCAGCTGGTTCTGAGATTGATCAACTCCTTGAGAATCCAGAGTACTACCGTCGTTTGGTTGGGAAGCTGATTTATCTTACAGTTACTCGACCAGATATTTCGTTTGCCGTCAGCGTTGTAAGTCGCTTCATGCACACTCCGAGGACTTCTCATCTCCAAGCTGTTGAGCGCATTCTCCGATACTTGAAAACTGCTCCTGGACAAGGCCTTGTCTACAAACCATCCACCTCGCCATCTCTTCTTGCTTACTCGGATGCTGACTATGCTGGCTCTCCAGATGACAGGCGTTCCACGACTGGTTTTTGTACGTACTTTGGTGGACATCTTATAACATGGCGTAGTAAGAAACAGGTTGTGGTTGCTCGCTCCTCGGCTGAGGCTGAATATAGAGCTATGGCTGCTGTCGCATCTGAATTAACCTGGCTTGAAGGACTTTTGGGAGATTTAGGTGTCAAACTCTCCTCTCCGGCAACTCTTCTTTGTGACAGTCAGACTGCTATTCATATTGCCAAGAATCCTGTGTTTCATGAGCGGACAAAGCATATTGAAGTTGATTGTCATTTCATCCGGGAAAAGGTTCAGTCAAAGAAGATAGAATTGGAACATGTCCCAGCTGCAAAACAAGTTGCTGACATCATGACTAAAGCTCTTCCTCGGCCATTATACCAGCAGTTCTTATCCAAGCTGGGTGCCTACGACTTGTACGCTCCAGCTTGCGGGGGAGTGTTAGAGAATATAGGAAAACATGTGTAAAGGCCCATTAATTAGGCCCATTTATTCTCCTCTCTTTTAGTCCCACATCTCTTGTATAGGATTTCTTTCTCCTCTCTCTTCCTATATATTTGTATCCATACTTGTATTTATCTTTTAAGTGAATATACTACAAGGTTTATACCATTCCTCTACAGTAACCATATTTGATTCGTTTTTATCTTTTTCATATTTTTTATGGCATGAAACATTATAACAGGAAATATGATATCTACCATGGCGGTATTAAATATATTTATGTAGTAAGATATTCATCTGCAAGCATATTAATTAGGTTTTAGGGTGAAGTTGAATTGCTATTATGATATTACCATTTACCACAGGGATGAACATCATCATTAATGTTACAAAACATGCATTCTGATTATTCTTTTTGTCATATATACAACAATATTCGATGTATTTTTCTCTTAGATGTTATGGGGGTTGGAATCAATGAATCTTGTTCTGATTTTTCTTTCGTTAATTTAATCTGATGATTTCCTCCATGTGATTTGCAAAAGTTGATTGTGGGAATACACACTTGCTAATATTTTAATTTCAGATTAGTATTTCATTTATTGTTTTATAAGTGATAGTTACATACAGAGCTTTTTCGCAGATGAAATAAAATATTATTATATATCTAAATAGATGCCTATAACTGAAATTTCAAAAGTTGTATGAATAGGAGTTCTTAATAACGTGTTAGCACAAATACAATTATGATGCTCATATATATGGCTTCAGAGTTTGCTATATTAATGTATCTTGTCGTAATTATTCTAATGGTTAGTCATGAAATATTACTTAGTCACATTATCTTAGGACCGTTTTAGTTATGGCTATCATTCATCAGGTACCAATTTCCTTTAACCTTCCGACACAAGTCAGGCATCAAGCGTCATAGATGGTTTCTGACTTTAAGAAGATGCATCCTTTTTACACAATTTTTTTTATCCATGTGTCTTCCTGTGACTTTTTTGAATCTGCTCCTTGAAGAAGTTAGTGTTCTAAGGAACGCTTGTTCTGCTTCACAATTTGAATTATTAACGTCAATTGACCATTTATAATAAGAATAATTTATGTTGTTGTGATTCATAAGACACAATATGTATTTATTTAACAAAAACTTATGTGAATGCTGGAGATGAAACGCCAGTGTGATGGCAAGCGGTATGCATTTCGTTCATTTTCTTATAAATCACTTATTATAAGAGATTTACTTACCCTAACGTCAACACATCCTTCTCAGGGATCTGTATAAATTTATGTCAGTGGCATAGAGAAAAAGGGAAGATCAAACTTGCGAAAGGTGAAAGTTTCTCATCACAGTAGGCGGGCAGCTCGAGAGGATTATGAGGAGGAAGCTAATTTTTTTTCTTTCGATTGAAATCATTAAGGCAGGGGCAGTCTAGTAGTCTTCTTACGCAGGCTGTCCGTCACCATGCTGCGCAGGTTTTTATTCAGCCCTAAATGCTTTTATCATCTGTTTGAGCGATTGAATCAGAAATAATTTACCGTTTCCCTGCTCTTTTCAGTTGAAGTTCTTTAGAAAGGGAGTAAAATCCCTTGAGACTATTGAACCACATGATAAAGTGGTTACTGAACAAAAACATATTGATTATAATTTAGTCGGACTAGAAGATGATGACCCGGAAGATGACGAAGATAATGAATACTATGATGGAAATGATGATGTCGAGTTGAGCTTTGACTATAGACAAAATGAAAATATTCAAGATATCGGTTCAACTAACAGAACATCAGTGCAGGTACATTTTTCTATATCTTTGCTATAAAAATATCTTATGTAGTATCTAGTATGTATGTTATGTTTCTTTGTTAGTTTGTTTATTGTTAATTTATCCAGCGTGAGAAATGTCTCTGTTAATTGGTGTCAACAACTCAACATTTCTGTTTATTTATCTGTTCGGCGAAATATTGAGTTGATGAAATTGCAATGCAAATTTTGGCTGATCATGCCAGGTGCTAATTGTGCTGAAGGTTGCCTTGAAACCCTCTGTAAAGTTGAGCATCATCATCAGCAGCATCAAATTTCCATTGTAACCAGAGATTTCAATGATATCGGGATGATCTTCATGATGTGTCATGAAGTAGTTTGTCTAAGGCTCTATTTGGGAGAGTTGTGGGAGAGCATTGATGATTGTGAACGCAAGTATGAAAAATGCATGTAGCGTTCGGGTAGGTGAGGCCGCGAGCGCTATTATTTTCCAAATAATGTTTTTAGGTCAAAACATCACATAGTTGTGCAGGTGTGGGCAAACGTTAGCAATTGTAAGCACCCAAATCCTAGGAAGTGAAATTTTGGTTGTCACAGAAGTTCTAAACATGGGTAAACCATCATCACTATGTTTACTATCATTATTTTACACCGTCACCACTCAAACGCCGCAGTTGTAAATTACCTTGATTATTATCCAAAGTCCATTAAATCAAAATCAGGTTATATTATGACTAGTTTTACTGACCAAGTTTTGATAATACAACTTTTTTGCTATATTAGCTTCATATCCAACTTGTATTCAGTCTACATATTTGCATTGCCTAGAGTACTGCTTTGCCTCTGTAGGATTAGACCTGAGATGCTAAGCTGTTTGTTCAACAACTTAGCATCTTTGGGCTAGTGCTGCTCCCTCCTTTAACCTTAATTTAATTTCTTCTTTTTGGTGATTGTTTGTTCTTTGATGTAGATGCCCAGACGTCCTCATTTAACTAACCATCCATCTTAGCCTTCCCATTTCTTCGAATACCAACTTAGTTATTGTTGGGTAATGCCATCCTACTATAAATAAGATACGTGTACTCTCAAATAGATGGGCAAAGTACTTGATAAGTGTGCATATTGTGCTCCAACGATCATAGTAAGAGTGCGCCTGCGGGACAGAGATTTCTAAAGTTTATTTCACTCGCAAAAAACTGATGGACGGACATGTGAACAGGGTTGGCACTGTAGAACTCCCTAATTCCCATTATATAAGTATAGATATATATAGGAACATGCCACTAGGCTTATTTTAGATTAAATAATTTGGAGAACTATTAGCTTGCTTATTATGTAAAATAAGAATCAATCTTTGGACAGTCACGTGTGTAGATGGAATTGACTATTTTTTATATTTTGTTTTCTAATCTAAGTAAAAGGATAGGTTTATTTATGTAATTATTTGGATGATGTTATTCATATAAATAGCACATGATTTCTCCATTCAAAGTTAATTGAGTGCATGATATTTTCATATCTCCATCATTTGGTATCTTAGTTATTAAAGGCGCAAGACGCACTAAGACGCAAAAGGGGTCTTGTAGCCTAGGCGCAAAGCTCAAGGTGCAGACGTGCCCCTGACAAAGGCAAGACACAACCACATTCATTTTAAATAATCAACATCAAACATCAATTCATCTTCTTGATCAGATTTCTCATCTATTCTACTCCTTAATCATTCACTATTATCATTTATCTCTTAAAAGTAGAATCAATCTAGTCACTTGCATATTATCTAAGTCTCAACGCTCGATTATGTTTCACAAACACTAAATCATGCAAAAATTATTAAGTTCTTACATTATTTCTTTATTTGTTTTGAAAAAAAAAATTTACAATATAAATCGCACTCAGACGCATCTTTTATTATCCAAAGGCGCAAAGCTCTGAGCCTGGTGAGCCTTGAGCCTTAGGCGCGCCTTTAACAACATAGTTTGGTATCAAGACTCCATCTACTTCACAAATAATTATTTATAAGCTTCTTGGTTAGGAAACACTGAGGCATGTACCATAGTGATATGAATTCGTCCGGCCCACGGAGCTGCTCACATTCAGGCACGGAGCTGCTCTCGCAAGATCCATAGTCCGCCCTGAGCTGATCCATAGTCCGCCCCGGGCAGGACCGTATCAGGGCCGCGGCCCACACACTCCAACCCAGTCTCCGCACCCAGTATAAGTGCGTCGGGTTGTTGAGGCTGGGATTTGATCCCCAGACCTCCTTGATGGGGTCATGTTTAAGACTCCTTATCAAGGAGACCTGGGGATCGAATCCCACCCTCAACAACCCGCCGCACTTATACTGGGCGCGGAGACTGGGTTGGGGTGTGTGGGTCGCGGCCCTGATACGGTCTTGACCGGAGCGGACTATGGATCAGCTCAGGGTGGACTATGGATCTTGTGAGAGCAGCTCTGTGGGCCGGAGGGATTCATATCACATAGAAAATGAGATTTACCATAGGGATAGTTTTCAGGGTGAGGATGGGTGATGAAGATTATTCTAGAAACATATAGGAGCTACAATTTTCATATATTAATAAATCATTTCCCTTATTGGTAATTGTTGGCACTGTTTGAGTTCCGTACAAATGCTTAATGATTGCATGGACGTACCCTGATGTCTAAAAGCTGTACTTGACTATACTTAAAGGAATCTTGAGTGTAATCAATAGATTTAAGTATAATCTTGAATCATTCATTAGGAAGATAAGTTTCTTGAGTAGAGGTGTCTCTAGCGTACAGCACTTGTGCAAAATGTGTTCAAGAGATGGCTTCCTTGGCATAGTTCTTGGTCCTGCTATACACTTCCTCCTTTTTTCTTTATGCTGTGTTCCTGTAATACCATTTTTAATAGTCCAAATTGTCGCCCATCAAAATATTATTCAGTTTTGGCCTACTTCGACTTGAGGTTTATTCATTTTCAATGTTTAATAGATAGCCTCTTCTATATAAGAGGCGCCATTTGAAAGGAACCATTGGCTAAATGAAGATTTATCCTAATCTTTCTTTCCCATTTCTCCAAATGACTATTTATCATAATATTTTTTTCTCATTTCTCTCCTCTCATTCTCTTCCTCTCTTACAACTCCACTCATTCTCTTCCTCTCTTGCCACTCCTCGGTCTCTCATCTAGACTCTAGTAGCTTATCAATTCTCACAGGAGCTCTTGCATAGCGTGCACCATGTGGCCATACTCCTAAGCATATGCCCATCACCAAGCTTTAAGGAGATTCATGGCCACATCCACATTTTATTAGACAGTCATGGATAATAGCAATGAGGAAGTTGACGAAGACCTATTTCATTGTCAGTGGATTGACTCCATCCATTAGTTTCAGTGTAATAATCAGGCTAATTCTGAGTTTACAGAAGGAATAAAACATTTATTGTGTATCCCATGTTCTTGTTCATCTATTTTTGAGATATACTAATCATCTTCAATTTTTTCTAGTTTTGAAAAGCCTTTTTTTAATGTTTGAAAAGCCTTTTTTTTCCAGTTATCTTATCCATCTTCTTTCAATGTTTGGAATATACAATTATGTTGGACTGTGTTGCTAAACTATGCAAACTCATTAAAAAAGACCTATGTAAAAACTTCTGTCCTTGTTTGCAGGAAATATTGGAGAAGAGCCATGGAGACTTACCCTCTTTTGGTGGGGGGACTTGAACTGGCAGCCAATCTGCACCAATCTTGCATGATAACAGTATGATCCATCTGAAAGTATAAAAAATTGCATGCTTTATCTCCAAGGAGGTTCCACACCTATGCTCTTCCTACTCCTGTTGATGTTAAAAGCGCACTTACTGGTTCCCGCAATTCCTCTCGGAAATTAAGCGAGGTAGCAAGGATGAATGTCCCAAGCAGTTGTGGCATTCCTCCCCATTGGAGCCAAGTAAACCAGCAAAAGATTTAAAAGATGAATTATCAAGTTCCCCATCAGGCTACCTATTTCAAATTCGGTCCTCAAAAAGAGTAATTTGAATAGTGGTCCAATCAGATTGCCGCCTCCTGTGGCCGAGAGGTTTTCATGGCCACTGTCAAATTCCCGTGACAGAGTTTCATATAGAAAATCGACTAAGAGACACTTTCTCTGGCCCATTCATCCGTAAATCTTGGCCAAATAATCCAAAAATGCCTATGAACGAGTCTATTCCGCAGGTAGAATACCCTCCTTCTGGAAATTCGCCCAAGGACGTGTATCATCACTGACTCTGGTTCCTCTGTCTCCGAGAGTGTCCCGTCCTCCTCTTCCTATGTTACCGCCAAAAATTAATGAACTTCATGAGCTTCCTAGGCCTCCAAGAACTTCAGCAGATCTCGCAAGGCCTTCCGGTTTAGTTGTTCTTTCGGGGCCATTGATAACAAAAACTCAGGGTCTTTGTGCAACAAATGACATGCCATCAAATACAGCATCACCACTGCCAACACCGCCTCCAGTCATGGGTCGCAGTATCTCTATACCTTCTAATGGTCAGAGATCTGGAAATTTAGCCTTTGCTAATTTTATCAAGGTCATTCGCAATCCAAACCCCCGTGAAGAGCTTTCTTCGTCACCGCTCACTATTATTTCTCCCTCAAACCCCAGCCATCGATGATGAACGTTTCAGAATCAGGTTCAGAATAAGTTCCTCAAGGTACAAAACAGATCAGTATAATTATTTATTGTTATTACTTCGTATTATCATGCATGCCATTTTTTGGTTAGTAGTTTGTGTCTTTTTTCTATTTCGTCCAATTTACTTCTGAATAGACAATGAACTTTGCTTTCTAACATCAGGGAAATGTAAATGGTGAGGTAATTGAAATTAGTGAGAGTAGAAGAAAAAGGAAGGAAAAAATTGACAGTGAGGCCAACTCAGCTGCTACCAAAATTGTAAAGAGCAATCATATTTTAGAAAATGGTTATTTCATTATAACCCATTATGTGTGAAATTGGAAAAAAAGTTGGGGTTTTGAAGAATTATATTATGAGTATCAAGTTAGTAGGCCAGTGGATTAGGGTTCTGTTTGGCTCGGCATTTGTACTCCGGTGAGTTTGGACAAAAACGCCACAATTATAGAATGAATGTTTGACATGACAATGGTTATGACAGTCACCAAGAAAAAAAAACTAGTTTTGAACATAAAAGTGGATGATGTTCCTTAGGCGAGGTCGGGCGGTCATGCACGATAGTTCATAACCATCGCATTCACGACAACCACCACTGTCAAACGGAGCCTAGATCGATGGGAGGATCGGGAGACTATGATACAAAAAAGAAGGTCAATGAACCATCTTGGACAATTTGATAGCTTGAAGAGGCGTGTCTTGGCTGCTTCGCCTTCTTTCTCTTGATTTTTCGTATCAAATTTCTCTGTGTTGATTTTGTTTTCAAACTTCGCTTCTCTTTTGCTATCCCTCGCTTTTGTTTTCTACAAAAACTTCACTGTTTTCACCTTTCTTTGATTAGAAAATCAAGTTCAAAGCTTCTTTTTCTAAAAATAAGGGTTCCATGGAGTTTATTAATATCAGCATCTAATTACATCCCACCAAATAGCAAAAAGGGCAGTCTGGTGCACAAAGTGATGGGAATCCATCAAGTTGTGCACCAGGAGGGATTCGCCACTAGGTGGGACCCACGTTCGTGTATTCGCGCAGGAGAACTTGACCGGATCGCCGATCCGACTCCACGGATGTGTCCGAATCCGCGTCGCGAGTCGAGATCATACATTACTTTATATATTTTGGTTTATTATTGTTGTATTTAGGTGGATTTTCCCCCGACCAATCATAGCCGTTGATTCGGATGCCCTAGCTTTGTTTTTTTATTATAAATAAGAGAGTAGTGGGCTGATCTAGGCATTGCAGGTTTTGGAGAAAGAAAATCCTGGAACTCCGCGATCACCCCACGGTGCCGACGCTGTGGAACCCTAGGTGACGACTCCTAGGCGCCCAAACTTCTCCCCAAGGTACTATCCATCCATTGCCTCCTTCTTCCCCATCCGAAACCCTCATCCACAGCCCCACAACCCACAGAGCTACTGTTCATCCGCATCACTGTTCATCTGCAGCACTGTTCATCCACCATCCCTCTACCAATCCCATAGCCACAAGGAGGGTCGACTGGAGGTCGCTGCGGCTGGAGGAAGGTCGACAGGACGTGGCTGCGGCTGGAGGAGGGTCGACTGGAGGTGGCTGCGGCTGGAGGGAGGTCGGCATGAGGTAGGGTTGTGGATGAAGTCACGCGCACGATGAGGGCACTGCTCAGAATCCACCGAGAAGACCAGCTGATCGCAAACCGCGCAATCCTCTGATCCCCCAAATTAGCCACACCTGCATGAATATATAGTGGAGGGAAAATAAAAGAGCCAGGGCGCCCAGATCGGACGGCTAATAACGTTCGGGCCGATCTGGTGCCAAATACAACATGAAATACATAAAATAACATATAGAAATGACTCGGAACGACTATTCAGGCGCATCCACGGACTCGGATCGCCCAAATGGGTCGTCGTTCACCGCCTCCTGCGGGAATAGACATGTGTGTGACGTCGATCGCCGTCATAAAGTCTGAGCTCGAGCGGCAAATAAATTTTGAGCATCATCAGGCGGAGGCTACTCTTGTGTGGCCACAGTCCGAGTGGAGCGTTTGGTATAGATACTTTAAGGAGGAACCAAGGGCAGCGACACCGTCGAAGGAGTGGGAAGCATCGAAGGACAATTGTTGGTGACTGGGACATGCAGACGTGGAAGGCTGGGTATATATGGAGGTGATAGGAGGATGAGAGCAATGGAAATGTTGAGTCTGAAGAAATGTGACATCAGGGGAGGTGACAAGCTTCTGATGAGATGGATAGTAACTCACGTAGCCTTTTGGGTATGAGAGTAGCCAACGAACATATATTTTGAAGCATGTGGGGCTAGTTTATCCATGGGCGGACCAAGATTGTGGACATAACAGACGTTGCCGAAGTCACGATGTGTCAGTGGAAATGGAGATTCCGAGGGATATAGAATGGAAAATGGCGTGACAAAGTTAAGTGCCGAGGATGGAAGGCAATTAATCTGGTAGAAGGAGACACATGCTCATCCCGAAATATTATTTCTCTCCAAGATGTAGAGTACAATATTGAACCCATTGCGGAGGAGTGTGGGTCACTCACTCTTGCTAATGGCACGCAAGTGAACACAGAAGGATCCGCCAAGGATGTGGAAATCACCTTGCAGGGAGAGATGGTTCGTGCAAATTTTCAAGTCACGGGGCCCAAGAAAATGATTCCCCGCTTGTATTTGGGGCCCCTCTCTTAGAATCACTCGGCGCCACTCTGCATCTTGCAGAGGGGCATGTCTCCTTTCCCCGAAGGAAGCTTTAGCGGATCCTCCTTTATTTATTCTTGATGATCTTGATGATATGCCCCGACATATCATTCCTTCTGATGTGTTATCTAGGGTGCTGTCAGGGAACCTCAATGATCAGGCTGTGTTTGATGACATTGTGACGGATGTTGATGTATCAGATGCTGTGGTAGATGAAGTTTTGGAGGAAAGTGAAGACGTGGTGGAGTCCGTCGAGATATTACTTGATGAAGTGGGGGAACCTATTTGTGATGTTGCTGAAGTTGCCCAGATGGCAGGGTTGTCTAATGATGAGGTTTTGATGCAAAAGAAAGTGAGATGGGCTGATCTCACACTCCAGCTAGTGGAGAAGCCCGAGCCCAGGGCGAATAAAGAAGAATTTGTGTTAGAAATTGAGAAAAAGGAAGCACGATGGCGCTCGCCATGTGTGGAGGAGAAGAAAAAAGAACAAGCTGAGAGAGTAGCTCGGTCAGCTGCGTGTTGGAGGAAGAAAAAAACGGATGGAGGAACTCGTTCCCGACATAACTCAAACAACTTAATCTCCGGCCCCTGTTAGATTTTTGAAGTGAGCTGTCGCCCGGCGACAGTGGCTATCGCCGGCGACAGCGTGCGAGTATCGGCGACAACGTGCGAGTATCGGCGACAACGTGCGAGTATCGGCGATCTCGCCCGGCGGTTGCTCCTACTCGCCCCCCTTGAGTTTGCCTATAAATAGAGGGGTACCCCCCCCCCCCCCCCCCCCCCCCCCCCCCCCCTAAATAATACACCTTCTGACAGTGACGAGTATATACTCTGAGAGTGACGAGTATAGCCATCAGAAGTGGCGAGTATCATCAACTCTGAGCGAGTTAGAGATACCAGAGTGCTACCCGGCGAGCATCGGACTTGGAGTAAGTTCGGCAGGCGAGCATCGGACTTGGAGCGAGTTCGGCGAGCTCCTTGAGCGAGTAGCGAGTAGAGGAGATATCGCCCGGCGACAGTGATATCGCCCGGCGACAGCGAGAAAGAGAGGAAGCGCGCGCGACGAGCGTGCGAGTATCCTGGAGTGCGAGCAACGAGCTTGCGAGTATCTGGAGTGCGAGCAGCGAGTTTGCGAGGATCCGAGCTATCGCCCAGGCGACAGCCAATATCGCCCGGCGACAGCGAGAAGCGAGCTTCTGTGGCGAGGAGCGAGTATTGGAGCGAGTATCACCATCCTGGTGTGCTCGGGAGGAGAAGCGGACCTTGTCCGTGACAAAAGTCTTACTTTCTTTAGGCTGTTGTGATTCAAGTTGGATGCAACTTGTATTCAGCCGTGTGTATTTGTAATTGATTGCCTAGTTGAGATATAAAACCTTCTTTATCCATTGTTGGTTCTCTTGATCGATAGCAGACCCAAAAAATTCAACATGGTATCAGAGGTAGGTTGCTGAAGCAGCGCCTGCTATCGTAGTTCAAGGTTGTCATCCAAGATGGACGGTGGAGGAGGTTTTGCGAGAGGACTAGGCATCGAGCTGCTTACTCAAACCAACTACAAGAAGTGGATGTCTTGTATGGAGAGCTACCTTCTTGGAGAGGATCTCTGGGAGGTTGTTGGTGGTGGGGAGCAAGAGGAAGTTGTAGCTGCCGGCGATAATGGTCCAGCTGTGAGAGCTTGGAGGAAGACCAACGCCAAGGCAGAGTTCACCTTGAAGAGAGCCATATCACCTGACTTGTTCGACCATATCATAGGTTGCAAGTCAGCTTCTGCTATCTGGATAGCCCTCGATGGGTTATTCAACAAGAAGAATGTGGCGCGGCTACAATTCCTGGAGAATGAGTTGGCGAAGTCGACTCAAGGCGAGATGGCGATATCCACCTTCTTCCTGAAGGTGAAAAACCTATGTGGGGAGATCTCGGTCTTGGATCCTGAAGAGCCAATCTCAGAGGCGAAGTTGAAGCGGCACATACTCCGAGGCTTGAGGGGGGAGTATGTCCCCTTCGTTACTTCCGTGCAAGGATGGGCTATTCAGCCCTCCCTTCTGGAGCTAGAGAACCTGCTATTGTCACAGGAGAGCTTGGCGAAGCAGATGGCGGGAGTATCCATCTCAGGAGGAGATGGCGAGGCCTTGTTCTCAGGAAAGAGGAGATCCTGGGACAAGAGGAAGAAGAACCCCCGAGAGGGACCTTCAACGTCATCTCGGGGAGATGGGGGGAAGTTCCTTACTGCCCGTGACGAGAAGGGGAGATACCTTTGCTTTGCCTGTAAGAAGTACGGGCATATGGCAAAGGATTGTCGGTCTAATCTCCAGGCCGGTCATGTTGCTGAGAAAGGTGGAGACCATCAGAGAGGTGGAGACCATCGAAGGGGTGGAGGAAGAGGTGGAGGTCACCAAGGCGGTGAGAGGGGGGACAATTGTTTCCTGGCAGAGATGACGGCAACGTCAGTCGATGTCTTAGCCTCCATCAACCTCGAGGACGACTGGATAGTGGATTCCGGTTGCGGGCATCATCTCACTGGAGATATGTCGAAGTTTGCCTCCTCGACAGCATATGAAGGATCGGATGCTATCATCACTGCGGATGATACGATGCATCCAGTGGAGCGAGAAGGGAAGGTGTCCCTTGGGAGTTGAGAGAAGCCAGTGACACTGAAGAGTGTGTATCACGTGCCTGGCATGAAGAAGAACCTCTTCTCAGTGGCGAACGCCGTGGATGCTGGATACCACGTGCTGTTTGGACCAAAGGAGGTGAAGTTCTTGAAGAACCTATCGTCTGTCGATGCTGACGTCACGCTCACCGGGAGAAGGGTGAAGGACTTGTATGTTCTATCTGCAAGTGCCTACGTGGACAAGCTGAAGACAAACGACAACGCTGTGATCTGGCATGAGAGGCTGGGTCATGTGGGGATGGACAAGTTGAAGATGATGGCGGCAAAGGGCCTAGTGAGTGGCCTGCCTCATCTCTCTTCCTACGGCGACGGCCATGTGTACGACGGATGCCAATATGGAAAGTCACATCGACTTCCATTTGACAAGTCGGAAACCAGGTGTAGGGCACCTCTTGAGTGCATACATGCTGATGTTATGGGGCCGTGCGCCACCCTTACTTATGGAGGCAATAAGTATGCGCTGGTTCTGGTGGATGACTACACCCGTTATACGTGAGTATACTTTCTGAGAGAGAAGTCAGAAGTATTCAAGAAGTTCCAAGAGTGGAAGGAACTTGTGGAGGGGAGGCTGGACCGCAGAGTGAAGAAGCTGAGAAGCGACAATGGAGGGGAGTTTACCTCCAATGAGTTTGCTTCCTTCTGCAGAAGGTTCGACATTCGGCGGGAGCTCTCCTGCGCTCACACCCCTCAGCAGAATGGGGTGGCAGAGAGGAAGATCCGCCATCTGGTGGAGACTACCAGGAGTTGGCTACATGCCAAGAGCATTCCCAAGGCCTTATGGGCGGAGGGAATGGCGTGTGCCACCCATGTGATCAACCGGCTACCATTGAGTCCCAACAGGATGGTGTCTCCACACCAGCTCATGTTCGGAGAGAAGCCGAATGTGGGTCACATGAAGGTGTTCGGTTCTACCTGCTTCGTGCACGTTCCGGACGCTCAGAGAACAAAGTTGGTGCCGAAGGCGAGGAAGTGTATCTTCATCGGCTACGATGAGCGGAAGAAGGGGTGGAAGTGCATGGATCCGCAGACTCACAGGTTCGTCGTCTCGCGCGACGTTGTGTTTGACGAACTGGTCTCATACCAGGGAGTCTCTTCTGTGGAGCTGCCAGAGAGTGGAGAAGCTAGCAGGGAAGAGGAGTGGGTCGCTGAGGACCCTACTGTGGAGTTGGAGTTATCTCCAAGTGCTCCATTGCCATCTGGCTCAGGAGGAGCTTCTGGCTCAGGGGGAGCTACGAACTCAAGTAGCAGGGAGAGCACCGCTACAGGAGGAGTTCTGAGAGGAGCTCAGAGAGGAGCTCAAGCAGAGGAGTCTACCAGAGTGGTAGATAGTGGCCAAGCCTTGAGGAGGTCGAAGAGGACCATCGTCCCGCCTGCTCGCTATAAGGAGGGGAACTTCGTGAGTCTGGTTTCCTGCTTCTTCGCAGGACCACTCGATGAGAGGGAACCTGCCTGCTTTGAGGATGCAGCTGGCATCAAGGAGTGGGACGAGGCCATGGAGGAAGAGATGGAGGCCCTGAAAAAGAACGAGACATGGGACCTGGTTCCCATGGTGGAGGGCATCAAACCTGTCACCTGCAAGTGGTGTACAAGGTGAAGAAGAGGGCTGATGGAGAAGTGGAGCGGTACAAGGCGAGGCTTGTCGCTTGAGGCTTCTCACAGACCTACGGAGAGGACTACGAGGAGACCTTCAGTCCTGTAGCGAAGATGACGTCGGTGAGGACGATCATTGCCTTGGCAGCGTGCCGAGGTTGGAAGCTATGGCAGCTGGATGTAAAGAACGCGTTCTTATATGGAGAGATCGACAAAGACATATTCATGGTGCAACCACCTGGATACGTGTCCAAGTCCCATCCGCGTCACGTCTGCAAGCTGAAGAAGGCCCTCTATGGTCTGAAACAGGCGCCGAGAGCCTGGTATGGGAAGATTGCGGAGTACTTGCAGTTCTGCGGCTACGATGCCTCAGACTCGGACTCCAGCATGTTCGTGAAGAAGGATGGAGGCCTTCACGTGCTAGTGCTGCTATACGTCGATGACATGATCGTGACAGGGAACAACCCTGAGGAGGTCGCGGCGCTGAGAGAGCAGCTTTCCATACGCTTCGAGATGAAGGAACTTGGTGAACTGCACCATTTCCTTGGTCTCCAAGTAGAGAAGAGAAGAGGCGGACTGGATGTTTCCCAGAGGGCATATGCCGAGAGGATCGTCGAAAGATTCGGCATGAAGGAGGGAAAGAGCAGTTCCGTTCCTCTGGAGGCGGGGCTGAAGCTTCGGAAGGAAGAAGGAAGGATTCTTCCTGATCCGAAGATCTTTCGGGCACTGGTGGGGAGTCTTATCTACCTGACTATCACGAGGCCGGACATCGCCTTTGCTGTCGGCCGAGTTAGTCGGTATATGCAGGAGCCGCGGAAGCCTCATCTGGAGGCAGCCAAGGGGATTCTGAAGTATGTGAAGGACACCCTTGAGATGGGGTTGTCCTATGAAGAGAAGTCTGACTTCAAGCTGCACGGGTACACGGATGCAGACTACGGAGGTGACGCTGATGATCGCAAGTCGACATCAGGTTACGTGTTCTTGTGTGGAGCAGCTGCTATCTCGTGGTGTAGCAAGAAGCAGGACTCTATTTCCCTTTCTACCACGGAGGCCGAGTACAAGGCGTCGTCCTTAGCAGCTCAGGAGTGTGTCTGGCTAAGGAGATTAGTGGAGGATGTGGATGAGGAGGTCAGCGGACCTACTGTGCTTCGCGGGGACAATGAGAGTGCATTGAAACTGGTAACCAATCCAGTGTGTCATGCAAGGACCAAGCACATTGAGATCGAGCATCACTTCATCAGAGAGAAGGTGCTGGGTGGCTTGATCACTGTGGAGCATGTGCGGAGCGAAGACAACCTTGCGGACATATTCACAAAGCCCCTATCTGCGGGGCCGTTCCGGAGGCTTCGCTCGTTGCTTGGAGTTGTTCCCGGAGCTCACTTCAAGGGGGAGTGTTAGATTTTTGAAGTGAGCTGTCGCCCGGCGACAGTGGCTATCGCCGGCGACAGCGTGCGAGTATCGGCGACAACGTGCGAGTATCGGCGACAACGTGCGAGTATCGGCGACAACGTGCGAGTATCGGCGACAACGTGCGAGTATCGGCGATCTCGCCCGGCGGTTGCTCCTACTCGCCCCCCTTGAGTTTGCCTATAAATAGAGGGGTACCCCCCCTAATGAATACACCTTCTGACAGTGACGAGTATATACTCTGAGAGTGACGAGTATAGCCATCAGAAGTGGCGAGTATCATCAACTCTGAGCGAGTTAGAGATACCAGAGTGCTACCCGGCGAGCATCGGACTTGGAGTAAGTTCGGCAGGCGAGCATCGGACTTGGAGCGAGTTCGGCGAGCTCCTTGAGCGAGTAGCGAGTAGAGGAGATATCGCCCGGCGACAGCGAGAAAGAGAGGAAGCGCGCGCGACGAGCGTGCGAGTATCCTGGAGTGCGAGCAGCGAGTATCCTGGAGTGCGAGCAGCGAGCTTGCGAGTATCTGGAGTGCGAGCAGCGAGCTTGCGAGGATCCGAGCTATCGCCCAGGCGACAGTCAATATCGCCCGGCGACAGCGAGAAGCGAGCTTCTGTGGCGAAGAGCGAGTATTGGAGCGAGTATCACCATCCTGGTGTGCTCGGGAGGAGAAGCGGACCTTGTCCGTGACCAAAGTCTTACTTTCTTTAGGCTGTTGTGATTCAAGTTGGATGCAACTTGTATTCAGCCGTGTGTATTTGTAATTGATTGCCTAGTTGAGATATAAAACCTTCTTTATCCATTGTTGGTTCTCTTGATCGATAGCAGACCCAAAAAATTCAACACGATGACGCTCGCCATGTGTGGAGGAGAAGAAAAAAGAACAAGCTGAGAGAGTAGCTCGGTCGGCTGCGTGTTGGAGGAAGAAAAAAACGGATGGAAGAACTCGTTCCCGACATAACTCAAACATCTTAATCTCCGGCCCCTCCCAACTTCAACCTGAAAACTACTAGAAATCAGCATACAACTGAGTTTTGATAGACTTTAATTAAGGCTCCGTTTGGCATGGCGGTGGCGGTCGTGAATGTGATGGTAAAACTGTCATTTGTGAACGGGCACCTAAGGAACTTCATCCACTTTTATGTTCAAGTGGATGTAGTTCCTTTGATGGGCGTTCATGACTGACGATTTTACCACCGCGTTCATCACCGCCACCACTGTACCAAACGGAGCCTAAGTAGGATTCAAACAATATTTGCTCTGCATGGTTAACCTTAGTTTATTTTCTGCATTTTGGATACTTTTTCGTATAACTATAAAAACATGCTAATACAAGGATTTTGTCCAGTTTAAAGACGTTAAACAAGCGCTTTTGAGAGACACCCCAAACTTATCCTGCTTTTCGTTATTTTCTTTTCTTTGTACGATTGCATGTATGTCTAGATGAGGACTTTAAAAGCAGTCTTGCTTACCGTCATTTCTTGTATGTGTGCATGAGTCCATCTGGTGACATAAAAAGCAGCGCATTGTTTTATTGGAATGTTTGTGCATGCCTATCTTGCTAATGTTAATCCTTGTTTTTTTCATTTGTTTTGTGTGGAGCTAACTTCTTATGTAGGATTTGGATCTCGTCACACTCTTTGCGAGCGTGCCTGCACACATTCCTGGGCTACATTTAATAGATGCAATGAATCCTACTTTTGGTAATGGCAGGCACATTCCTGGGCTACATTTAATAGATGCAATGAATCCTACTTTTGGTAATGGGGTAACGCGCTTCTTTCCCTCTCCCGTTATTATATTTCTTCATGCATTGAGGGCAATGCATCATTTGAGTTTGAAAGGGTAGTTTCATGTGCTCACATTCATCACACACTTTCACGTGCATCCACTGTATTATTCACTTATTATGTCCATGCTCACTAACTTGTTTTTAAATTCAGCACCCACAAAGTTTTTTTCCTGAACTTTGCTTTGCTTTTAGCTTTTTGGACCCCCCCGAGCCGAGATGGTGTGTCCGAGGTAGCTTACTTCGGTCACCCTGAAGGAGCACTTCTTTGAGTGAAGCTTGAGGCGGTGATGCTGGATGGTGGTCAGCGTGCGGCGGACGTGCTGGATATGATCCTGCCACGAAGAACTGTACACCAAAATATCATCAAAGAAAACAAGAAGGGGCGGCGAAGTACCGATCGGAAGATATCGTTCATCGTGGCCTGGAAGGTAGCTGGCGCGTTGATCAGGCCGAATGACATGACCAGGAACTCGTAGTGCCCATCATGTGTCTGGAAGACAGTCTTGGCAATGTCCTCTGGCTGCACCCGGATCTGGTGGTACCCTGCCCGAAGGTCCAGCTTGGTGAAGAAGGTGGCGCCATGCAGTTCATTCAAAAGCTCTTGTATCACGGGAATCAGATACTTGTCGGGGATTGTGGCCTTGTTGAGCTCGCGGTAGTCGACGCAGAACCACCATCTGTCGTCCTTCTTCCGCACCAGGAGGATCGGGCTAGAGAAGGGGCTCGCACTGAGCCGGATGAGGCCCCCTAGCAGCATCTCCTGCACAAGACGCTCAATCTCGTGCTTCTGGGTGTGGTTGTAGCGATAAGGGTGGACCGAGACTGCCGCGGTCCCTGGCTGGAGTGGAATGGCATGGTCGGTTGGCCGAATCGGTGGAAAGTCGGTCAGGGCCTCGAAAACATCGTCGAGCTCGGCGAGGAGCGTCTAGAGGTCCGCGGGTATGGGAGGGTGTGAAATATTTTGAAGTCGGAAGAACACGTCAACCAACAGGAGAATAAGGACACCAAAAAATGAACACAAGCTTTCACAATAATAACTCTGGCAGCTAGTTACAAATGAACAAGGCTGAATACAAGTTGCATCCAACTTGAATCACAACAGCCAAAAGTAGGTAAGAACTTGGTCACGGACAATGTCCGCTTCTTCTCCGGAGCACACCGCGCAGGTGATACTCGCTCCTCGCTACCGCCGGCGGTAAAGCTAGCGCCGGGCGTTAGCTCTGCTACTCGCAAGCTCGCTGCTCGCACTCCAAGCTACTCGCACGCTCGCCGCGCTTCGCTTCCTCCACTTCTCTCTGCCGCGTGATCTAACCACTAGCGTCGGGCGCTATCTCCGAAGTAAGTACTCGCTTCTCGCTTCTCTTCTCGCTAACGCAGGCGCTATCCACTATCGCCGACGCTATCTCGCGAGTAGGTAACTCGCCTCCTGAACTTACTCCAAGTTCGATGCTCGCCAAGTAGCGCTCTGGTATCTCTAACTCGCTTAAAGTTGAGGATACTCGCCACTTTCAGAATGCATGCTCTTTAGGTGGGGGTACCCCTCTATTTATAGGCAAAACAAGGGGGTGGCGAGTAGTAGCTAACGTCGGAGCTAGCGCTAGCGCTGGCGCTAGCTCACTTCAATTCTAACACTCCCCCTTGAAGTGAGCTCCGGGAATAACTCCAAGCAACGAGTGAAGCCTCCGGAATGGCCCCGCAGATAAGGGCTTCGTGAATATATCCGCAAGGTTGTCTTCACTCCGCACATGCTCCACAGCGATCAAGCCACCCAGCATCTTCTCTCTGATGAAGTGATGCTCGATCTCAATGTGCTTGGTCCTTGCATGACATACTGGATTGGTTACCAGTTTCAAGACACTCTCATTGTCCCCGCGAAGCACAGTAGGTCCGCTGACCTCCTCGTCCACATCCTCCACTAGTCTCCTTAGCCAGACACACTCCTGAGCTGCTAAGGGCGACGCCTTGTACTCGGCCTCCGTGGTAGAAAGAGAAATAGAGTCCTGCTTCTTGCTACACCACGAGATAGCAGCTGCTCCACACAAGAACACGTAACCTGATGTCGACTTGCGATCAGTGTCACCTCCGTAGTATGCATCCGTGTACCCATGCAGCTTGAAGTCAGACTTCTCTTCATAGGACAACCCCATCTCAAGGGTTCCCTTCACGTACTTCAGTATCCCCTTGGCTGCCTCCAGACGAGGCTTCCGTGGCTCCTGCATATACCGACTAACTCGGCCGACAGCAAAGGCGATGTCAGGCCTCGTAATAGTCAGGTAAATAAGACTCCCCATCAGTGCCCGAAAGATCTTCGGATCAGGAAGAATCCTCCCTTCTTCCTTCCGAAGCTTCAGCCCAGCCTCCAGAGGAACGGAACTGCTCTTCCCCTCCTTCATGCCGAATCTTTCGACGATCCTCTCGGCATACGCCCTCTGGGAAACATACAGTCCGTCTCTTCTCTTCTCAACTTGGAGGCCAAGGAAATGGTGCAGTTCACCAAGATCCTTCATCTCGAATCGTATGGAAAGCTGCTGCCTCAGCGCCGCGACCTCCTCAGGGTTGTTCCCTGTCACGATCATGTCGTCGACGTATAGCAGCACCAGCACGCGAAGACCTCCACTCTTCTTCACGAACATGCTGGAGTCTGAGTCTGAGGCATCATAGTCGCAGAACTGTAAGTACTCCGCAATCTTTCCATACCAGGCTCTCGGCGCCTGTTTCAACCCGTAGAGGGCCTTCTTCAGCTTGCAGATATGACGTGGTTGAGACTTGGACACATATCCAGGTGGTTGCACCATGAATATGCCCTTGTCTATCTCTCCGTATAGGAATGTGTTCTTCACATCAAGCTGCCACAACTTCCAACCTCGGCACACCGCCAGAGCGATGATCGTCCTCATCGATGTCATCTTCGCGACAGGACTAAATGTCTCTTCGTAGTCCTCTCCGTAGGTTTGTGAGAAGCCTCGAGCGACAAGCCTCGCCTTGTACCGCTCCACTTCTCCATCCGTTATCTTCTTAACCTTGTACACCTATTTGCAGATGACAGGTTTGATGCCCTCCACCATGGGAACCAGGTCCCATGTCTCATTCTTCTCTAGGGCCCCCATCTCCTCGATCATGGCCGCGTCCCACTCCTTGATGCCAGCTGCATCCTCAAAACAGACAGGTTCCCTCTCATCGAGTGGTCCTGCGAAGAAGCAGGAAACCAAACTCACGAAATTTCCCTCCTTATAGCGAGCAGGCGGGACGATCGTCCTCTTCGACCTCCTCAAGGCTTGGCCACTATCTACCACACCGGTAGACTCCTCTGCTTGAGCTCCTCTCTGAATTCCTCCTGAAGCGGTACTCTCCCTGCTTCTTGAGTTCGTAGCTCCCCCTGAGCCAGAAGCTCCTCCTGAGCCAGATGCTCCTCCTGAGCCAGATGCTCCTCCTGAGTCAGATGGCGATGGAGCACTGGGAGAAAGCTCCAACTCCACAGTAGGGTCCTCAGTGACCCACTCTTCTTCCCTGTTAGCTTCTCCACTCTCCGGCAGCTCCACTGAAGAGACTCCTTGGTATGAGACCAGTTCGTCAAACACTACGTCGCGCGAGACGACGAACTTTTGGGTCTGCGGATCCATGCACTTCCACCCCTTCTCATCGCGGGCAGGGAGGAACTTTCTCCCATCTCCCTGAGATGACGTTGAAGGTTCATCTCCGGAGTTCTTCTTTCTCTTGTCCCAGGATCTCCTCTTTCCTGAGAACAAGGCCTCGCCATCTCCTCCTGAGATGGATACTCCCGTCATCTGCTTCGCCAAGCTCTCCTGTGACAACAGCATGTTCTCTAGCTCTAGAAGGGAGGGCTGAGTAGCCCATCCTTGCACGGAAGTAACGAAGGGGACATACTCCTTCCTCAAGCCTCGGAGTATGTGCCGCTTCAATTTCGCCTCTGAGATTGGCTCTTCAGGATCCAAGGCCGAGATCTCCTCACACAGGTTTTCACCTTCAGGAAGAAGGTGGATATCGCCATCTCGCCTTGAGTCGACTTAGCCAACTCATTCTCCAGGAATTGTAGCCGCGCTACATTCTTCTTGTTGAATAACCCATCGAGGGCTATCCAGATCTCAGACGCTGACTTGCAACCAATGATGTGGTCGAATAAGTCAGGTGAAATGACTCTCTTCAAGGTGAACTCCGCCTTGGTGTTGATCTTCCTCCAAGCTCTCACAGCTTGACCATTGTCTTCGAGTGGAAAGACTTCTGCCTGCTCTTCTCCTCCAACGACCTCCCATAGGTCCTCTCCAAGCAGGTAACTCTCCAAGCAAGACTTCCACTTCTTGTAGTTGGTCTGGGTGAGCAGCTCGATTCCAAGTCCTCTAGCATACCCTCCTCCGCCGTCCATCTTGGTTGCTCAGTCCTTGTTCCCACTATCCCTCTGATACCATGTGAAATATTTTGAAGTCGGAAGAACACGTCAACCAACAGGAGAATAAGGACACCAAAAGATGAACACAAGCTTTCATAATAATAACTCTGACAGCTATTTACAAATGAACAAGGCTGAATACAAGTTGCATCCAACTTGAATCACAACAGCCAAAAGTAGGTTAAGAACTTGGTCACGGACAAGGTCCGCTTCTTCTCCGGAGCACACCGCGCAGGTGATACTCGCTCCTCGCTACCGCCGGCGGTAACGCTAGCGCCGGGCGTTAGCTCTGCTACTCGCAAGCTCGCTGCTCGCACTTCAAGCTACTCGCACGCTCGCCGCGCTTCGCTTCCTCCACTTCTCGCTACCGCGTGCGCTAGCAACTAGCGCCGGGCGCTATCTCCGAACCAGGTACTCGCTCCTCGCTTCTCTTCTCGCTAACGCAGGCGCTATCCACTATCGCCGACGCTATCTCGCGAGTAGGTAACTCGCCTCCTGAACTTACTCCAAGTTCGATGCTCGCCAAGTAGCGCTCTGGTATCTCTAACTCGCTCAAAGTTGAGGATACTCGCCACTTTCAGAATGCATGCTCTTTAGGGGGGGTGCCCCTCTATTTATAGGCAAAACAAGAGGGTGGCGAGTAGTAGCTAACGCCGACGCTAGCGCTAGCGCTGGCGCTAGCTCACTTCAATTCTAACAAGGGGGTGTTGGCGCCGAAGCGGACATCGACCAGAGCCACGCAGAGAAGTCGATGTCGGTGGTCCGTTGAATGGCGCGGAAGGAGACCAAGGAACGGAGGAGGGTGGAGTCACCCACCAGACGGCACGCCCGACCTTGGTGGTTGAACTGCATTGTCATGCTCGCCCAGTTGAGGCGCACATCGTCGAGCGTGCGGAGCCAGGCCACCCTGAGGATCGCGTCAATACCACCTAGGAAGAAGGCGTAGAAGTCGGCAGTCACGGGGCAGGACCCCACCGATAAGGAGAGAGCGGCGCAACACCCCTGAGTTGGTTGGCGGCGCCCATCGCCGAGGTAGAAAAATCTGGAGAAAGAATCAGGGACAGGTGGAGCTGGTGTGCCAACTGTGACGAGAGGAAGTTTTGGCTTGCGCCACTGTCGATCATGCTTACAATGGGATGGTCACACAGTATGCCCATCAACTTCATGGTCTGGGGGCCCGATATCCCTCCCACTGAGAAACATGGTAACTCCAAGCGGTAGAGGGCTGCCGCCACGGCGTCGGGTGCCCCTTCGCTCTCCCAGACCTCCAGAGCCTCGAAATCCTCCAATGTGACCTCGGGGTCGAAGTCGCCGACAATGGCGTGGAACTCCTTGACAGGGCATACATGCCCTGGAGCATATGGCTGGCGGCAGCGGAAACAGAGGCCCTTGCTGCGAAGGTCGTTGTAGTCCGAGTTAGAGATGTGCTGGGGCGGCGGCCGGTCGGGCCGCAATCCCCCGGAAGGTAGCCGCGGAGGAGCGGGCCGGAGGGGCGGTCGCCAGGGCGACCGAGACTGGGGGTGGCTACTTGTGTCGGTAGGGACCCAGGGGGCCGATATCCACCTCCACCAAGCGGGCCATGTCAACCGCGTCGCTGACAGTGCGCAGATGATGCCTGCGAAGACGCGAGCGGATGTGGGGCAGAAGCCCCTGCATGAAAAAGCCTAGGTAGTGGTCGGGTGGCAAACCGGGCACGTGAGTCACTAGGGCGACGAACTCGTCGATGTACTCGTCAAGGCTGGCAGTCTGACGGACGCCACAAAGACTGTTGGATTTTCTAATACCATTTCAGAAATGATAATACAACATATCATATATGCGCAACGGAATAAATAACTAGAACAACCCTAAACAGTTAAAAGGAACTTGCGATTTCACTGATTCAAGAAATAAAATAATAACCACAACATTTGCAGAGATTGTACCTGAAGGGGGTTTGAGTCGATACTCAAACAAGATGCTCCTCACTAATTTCTGGTAGAACCAATCTTGAGTTCCAAGAACCGAAATGGATCGGCCCCTCTACAGAGATCCACACAAGCGGAGGAGAACCACAATGCCTTGTCGAACAAGGAATGAGTCGGAGAAGAAGGCTCTCAGCGTCCCCACGGACTGCTAGATCCGAGACAAGGGAGGCGGCGACTGTCGGAAGAGTAGAGAAGCCCTAGCGGAACACTTCCGGCGCTGCTCTCTCAAATCACAAAAAAGGGTCGGCTACTAAATCTGTCTCACACACCTAACCCTAAGATCGTGAACTGTTATATACCAAAGGCTGCGTTCGACGAACTCAAAGAGATCTGCGTTCGACGAACTCAAGGAGATCCGCGTTCGACGAACTCAAGAGATTTACGTTCGACGAACTCAAGAGATCTGCGTTCGATGAACTCAAGAGATCTGCGTTCGACGAACTCAAGGAGATCTGCGTTCGACGAACTCAAGGAGATCTGCGTTCGACGAACTCAAGAGATGTGCGTTCGATGAACTCAAGGAGATCTGCGTTCGACGAACTCAAGAGATCTGCGTTCGACGAACTCAAGGAGATCTGCGTTCGACGAACTCAAGAGATCTGCGTTCGACGAACTCAAGAGATCTGCGTTCGACGAACTCAAGGTGATCTGCGTTCGACGAACTCAAGAGATCTGCGTTCGACGAACTCAAGGAGATCTGCGTTCGACGAACTCAAGGAGATCTGCGTTCGACGAACTCAAGAAGATATGCGTTCGACGAACTCAAGGAGATCTGCGTTCGACGAACTCAAGGAGATCAGCGTTCGACGAACTCAAGAGATCTGCGTTCGACGAACTCAAGGAGATCTGCGTTCGACGAACTCAAGGAGATCTGCGTTCGACGAACTCAAGAAGATCTGCGTTCGACGAACTCAAGAGATCTGCGTTCGACGAACTCAAGGAGATCTGCGTTCGACGAACTCAAGGAGATCTGCGTTTGACGAACTCAAGAGATCTGCGTTCGACGAACTCAAGGAGATCTGCGTTCGACGAACTCAAGAGATCTGCGTTCGACGAACTCAAGGAGATCTGCGTTCGACGAACGTGCTACACTAGCCTTTTGCCGTCTCAGCGGTCGACGAATGCCTTCAGTTCGACTAAGTCGCGCAGGATTGGCCTGATTTCACGAGAAATATCAAGGTTTAATTTCTCGAGAAATCCCTGGAAATTAATTTCTCGAGAAATCCCAAGGATTTAATTTCTCGAGAAATCCCAATGCAGGAATAGAACTTCTCGAGAAATACCAAACCTTAAAATTGACTTCTCGAGAAAAACCCAAGCCAACACAATTCTTCCTCCAATTTCTCCAAGCACTTTTATGTGCGACCCTATAGGCACATATTGCGTTGGCAGTAAAACTAACTGTTGATTGCTTTGAGATCACCTCAGAAACTCCAACAAAGACGCCCAATGGCGGAGCCCGAATAGCGCGTGTCGTAGTGGCAAATCATCTCCTGTTTGAGGTCGGCCCAGGAGATGTGGGGGTTGGTTTGGCGGAGCCACCGGACCCAGTAGAGGGCCGAGTCATCGAGGCCCGTTACGACTGTGGACACCTTGTCCAATTCCGGCGTGTGGTTGAGGTCGAAGTACTGCGCAGCCTTGGCGATCCATCCCATGGGGTCGAGTCCGGAGAAAGTGGGAAGGTCCTGCGAGAGAGCGGGACGGGGTGGTGCGGTCGGGGCTGTGATAACGGCGGCTGCTATGGTCGGTCCGACGCCGAGGAGGGATCCCTTGTTGGCTGGGGAAACCGATCCCGATCCGGTGGACGTGGGGGCGGCGGACGCTTGGAAGGCATCGAGTTTGGGGTGTAGAGCGAGAATAGCGGCGTGCATGGAGGCGACAAGTTGTTCCTGAGTCTCCAAACGGTGAGTGAGGGTGTCGGTAGCATCCTCCGGAGGAGTCTCGGCGGCGGAACACAGGGTCGGAGCCATGAGAGCGACCGAATGTGCGTGCGAAAACGTCGGGCGGTAGATCCGACGGAAGCGTCGGGCGGTAGGGCGGCTACAACGGCGCTCGAGTGAGGGAGATGAATTCGCAAAATCACACGGAAGGGGAGCACCGGCGAGCAGCGGGCGGTGCGGCAGGTCGGACCAAATATTACGGAGCGATAAGAAGCCCGACAAGGGGAAGGGCCGGCGGCTAAGGTTTGGGAGAGAAGAGGAGAATAGAGAAGAGAGGAAGATAGGGACCAACCCTGATTTTCTGATTAATCCAAGCATGCCAAAATACAATACCACACCCCCTTTTATAACTGTAAGAGGGGTGTAAAACAGGAAATAATTAAAATAGGAAACTATTAAAATTGGCAATAATTAAAATAGGAAATATTTAAAATAAGAAATAATTAAAATATGGAATAATTAAGGGGCCTCCGCCATGTCATCGATCCGTGGGGTAGTGGGTGATTCGGCCGTCAATTTCCTGCGCGTGTAGAGGCGCCACGCGGGCTCCTCGCGCGTATGTCCGTAACAGTATGCAATTGTTCTTGAGTAGGATTTTTCTCTCTAAATTATCTAATTTGTATAGCCTGGCTTTATATTTTTTTTTTCACTTTATATCGATGCATTATTCGTCACTTCTTGCATGCTAGGTCTAGTTTCATTTTATGGCTAGTGTAGGGTTGTGTGTGACGGGTAGCTAGAAAGACATTATAGGATTGTTATGAAAGGGTATTCTTTTTTAGTGGCTAGAACTTACCCGGATGTGACTATCAAAGCATATGCATAGATTGTTGTGTTTATGAAATGACATAGGCCGTCATTTGGATAGTTTGAGCTTTGTATTCCCACCTATTTCAATTCTCCATTGCACTACCTAAGTTGAGCTTGGACCATCTTTTCCTTGTATTATCACCACCTTCAAATCACCAATGCAATATAGCCTTATCCTATTTTCACCCTTAAGTATATATTTGAGTTATTCTTCTTGTGATAATAGGAGATGTGTATATTGTGATTGAGGCGTCACTTGACTCAATTTGTTGGTGGATTACTCTTTTGACTAGCTCAATATTATTTTGCCTACATGTTTACCTTTGATATCCACACCTTAAGCCCAAGCCTATCACTTCATCCCATTTTAAGTCCTATAGATCCTAAGCACAATTGATTAGCCAGTTTAGTGGAAAGAGTGTAGATGGGCAAGCCTGTGACCACTATCATTGATGAATTTTTTTGAAGGTTGCCTTATAATTTCATGACTATAAAGCTTATCTTAGTTACCTTGTCGCTTTCGCACTACACGATGCCTAAGACATTTTAGCAACTTAGTCATGAAGTGATTTGATATATCGTGGACAAGTTTATAAATTCTTATTATGTCTAGTAGGTTTCCTTTCTATCTATTCCTACTCTACTCTTGTATACGAACTTCCCGCAATACACTTTATTTCATGGTTTGATTTCTTAAATTATTTCTGATATTCCCGATGAGTAGATTGATTTACTCGGGACGAGTAAATGCTCAAATTTGGAGGTATTTGATGAGTGATTTCTACCGAAGAAGTAGATTCAATGATTTTCACCATTCTATGAAATATATTTCTAATTTCAAGAAATTGAGCCCTAAATTAAATTATAGTTTTATTTATTGGCATTGTTATGTTACTTTTTTTAAATCTGTTAATCTCAGTGAGATTACACTTTTTTAAATCTCACATGGTATTCCTCTTGATGATTGCTTTGTTGGAAATGCGAACTAGAAAATGATTGGATGCGATGAAGGGCACTTCCGACGGGAAGTTGAACAACGTGATTAAAGGCGACGAAGGGTTGTCGGTGCAACCGCTTCATAATCAGTGTCGTCATCTGCTCCAGTCGGTAGATTCCTTCTTTGTCCGCACCAGTCCACCGAAGGGAGTTCCAGTCAAGAACATTATTTTATCTCCATCTACAACTTCATCTTCAACCGTCACCACATACCCAAACAGAAGCTTTGAGTACCCAAGACATTCAATACGGTAGATTATGCATTATCAACATCACAGCTGTACTAATAATCTTGTAATAAGCTTATAAGAGCTACGTAAAAGTGGAGTGAGAAAAAAACAGTGTTGCTTGTGATAGTGAAAAAATGGAATTAAAGACTACTGGTCTGATGATATCGCAGCTGTTGAAATAAGTGTATAGATTCAATTCCGATATTGTAAACTGGAAAGTAATATTTTAAATACATTAACATTAATTTTGTAGTAACAGTTTCACACCGTCATCACCCCTGATTGGACCAAAATCTCTGATCATAAACTTTTTCTCTCTTCCATTCAATGTCAACTATGTCAGGGTCCGTTTGGCACTGTGGTGGCGTTCATGAGCACGGTGATTATGAACAATGCTCAACCTCACCTAAAGAACTCAAACCATTTTTATATTCAAAATTAGTTCTTTTCTTTGTGGGGGTAATAACTGCTAGATTTGAAGTGAGCTAGCGCCAGCTTTGAGAAGACCTCCCTTGCCTATAAATAGGAGGGGTAGACCCCCTCTATTCAGAGACACTTAGATAGTGGCGAGTATTATCAACTTTGAGTGAGTTTGAGATATCAGAGTGCCACCTAGCGAGCAGCGAACTCGGAGTCAGTTCGGGTAGTGACCTAGAGAGAGTTCCTTACTCGCGAGATAGCGCCGGCGTTAGTGGTTAGCGCCTGCGGTAGCGAGAAGAGGAAGAAGCGAAGAGTAGCGAGCTTTGGAGATAGCGCCCGACGCTAGTGGCTAGCGTCTGCGGTAGCGAGTAGCGAGTATCACCTACTTGGTGTGCTCCGGGGGAGAAGCGGACATTGTCCGTGACAAATTTATTTACTACTATTGGCTGTTGTGAATCAAGTTGGATGCAACTTATTTTGACTGTGACAAATCTATCCAAACTCACCAGAGCAAAAACGCCACACCAAACAAACCCCATGTCTAAATGTCCTAATCATAAAAACTTGAATATACACCTTCAAAAAATTTTCTACCTAACTAAAGGAAATACAAACCTAAAGTTGGCATTACTTCTTAAATATATAAAATCAATATTCAAACTGGCTTGATGACAAATCAGATGAATAAACACATATATTACTGTACAAATATAGATACTAGCCTAAAACATGAGTTTTTGAGCTGAACTAATTCATAATTCCTAATAAGCCTTAATAGAGCCAAGAGTTAAACTCACATAAAGTGGTTAATACAATTATGGGCCTATTTTGTGGGACCACCGGCAGCTTAGCATGAACATGCTTTGGTATTTAAAATTGTCAAATTTCATAAGAAAATGAGAAATCAAAGATGTATTTCAAAAGAGTTTGAGCGGAGTTTGAGAATTAGAACAAATGAATAGAACGAAATATATTTCAAGTTATATAGCAAACGTAATTCAATCAGTAGGAGATAAATAAAGTGCACCATATGAAGTTCGAACTCAGCAAGTGTCGACGTTAGTAACATATGCATTGTGCAAAATAAAAATAAAATGAAAATTACTATAACAACTACTAAGAGACCACAGAAACCACAAATAGGGAGAGGTGGATAGAATAGACAGTAGTTTAACAAAAACAACAAACAGTAGAAGAAAAGAAGAAATGAAATGAATGTTAATAATTTGTGAAAACATTGAGAGAACAGTAAAGACAAATATTTATGGAGATCAAAGATGAGTGCGAGAACGAATATGGCGATAGTGGACATCAATAATGCTGGCAAAAGCAATGGGTATTTAATCAAACAATCTTAATTGATGGTGAAGTAAATCAGAAGATTTCAATCAAACAAAAGTTTAAACGTAGAAGTAATAAAAAAGTATCACATCTCATTGTCAACCGAGAGCAATGAAACATTCTCTTTTTCAAAATAAGCCAAGCTTTTAGAGCATAACAAAGAGATAAGTTATGAAGCATGTTAATTATATGCCACAAATCCTAACTCAAAGATGACGATTGGTGTTGTTGCGGCTTCTCAACGCCCTCGGTAGACCGGTTTCAACTCGGTCCGTCTTAGCCCGGGCGGTCGAGCGCGCACACAGTCAGAATATTGCAGAGAGTAAATGCTGAAAATGGTACACACAGAACTTTAGCGTGGAAAACCCTCCAAAGGGTGAAAAACCACGTGGCCAGGGCGGTGCTGGCCGAAATCCACTATCTCAGACTGTTACAATGCTTTCTTGGGGAATGCGAGGGCGACAGGCCGCGCCTCGTTACAATTGTGAGAGAGAGAGAGAGAGAAAGAACTCCGTGGGTGACATGCCACCACTTAGGAGTTGATTGCCTTGCTGCGTGTCTGATGCAGCTGCGCGCTTGCTGGGAGAGAATGAGCACTTCGCGGAGCACTTTGACTTTTGCTGTTCGGGTTTGGGGTGCTCGCCTTGAATGGCGCAGCACTTCTAAGTGAGCGGCGTTCGCATAAGGAACCTGTCAGTTAGTAAAAGGGGATGGCGGAGCGTAGAGAGTGAAACTCTGAGGAGAGGGGAAAAGAAGAGAGAGAGAGTCTGGGCGAGAATGAGAGAATGGATCCAAATGAAGACCCTTGGGGGTCTATTTATAGGCTTGGAAGGTGGAAGTTACGGTGGTTACGCGGATAACCACCAAATGGAGGGCCGAGATCGTTGGCGACGATTGAAGGGTCGTGATCGCGCGAGGCGATCGGAGGGCCGCCAGCGCCTCGGTGAGATCCGACGGTGGAGGGTGAAGGGCGGCGACGGCGGTGGCCGGCGGTCGGCCGGCCGGCGGCGGGCGGCCGGCGGCGGTGGCCGGCCGGCGGCGGGCGGCGGCCGACGGTTGGCGGCCGGCCGGTGGCTGGCGGCCGGCCGGCGGCGGGCGGCGGCCGGCCGGCTGGCGGTTGGCGGCCGGCCGGCGGCGGTGGCCGGCCGGCGGCGGTGGCCGGCCGGCGGTGGTCGGCCGGCGGTTGGCGGCGGTCGGCCGGCGGCGGCCGGCGGTTGGCGGCGGCCGGCCGGTGGTGGCCGGCCGGCGGTGGGCGGCGGCCGGCCGGCGGTGGTGGCCGGCCGGCGGTGGCCGGCCGGCGGTGGCCGGCCGGTGGTCGGCCGGTGGCGGCCGGCCGGTGGTTGGCGGCGGTTGTCCGACGGCGGTTGGTGGTGGTTGCGATCCCGCGCGGGGCGGTTGGGATCCCGCACGAGGTGGTTTGGATCGGTGCGCGGTGGTTTGGATCCGCCGCGCGGGAGTGGGATCCGGTGTGCGAAGGTGGGATCCGGCGTGCGGTGGTTTCGGGATCCGCCGCGCCGTAATGGGATTTGATGTGCGGGAATGGGATCCGGTGTGTGGTGGTTACGGATTTTTCCATATATAGAGGGGGAACCCATCATTTGCCCCCCAAATCCATTTGTTTGGAGCGCACAGAGAGCAATTGGATTTCCCCCTGAAACCTGCATTTGTGAGCGATGGCCAGGGTGAATTCTAGCGTGGAAGTTGGCGGCGACGACGGTGACGGTGGTGCCAAGGTGAGTACGGAGTCCAAAGGTTTAATTCCCAAAAAAGGCGGGCGGACGGCGCGCTAGAGGTGCGGGGAGTCGCACGGAGGGGAAGGGCGGCACTTGCGCGCGCGGGGTCGCCGCGTGCGCGCGCGGGTCACACCCGCGCGGGCTCGCGCGATCGGGCGTGCGCCCGCGTGGTAGGGTGCGCGCGCAGCAGGGCGCGCGCTCGCGCGTGCGCGCGCGGCAGGGTGCGCCCCCGCGCGTGTCCGCGCGCGTGGTAAGACGCGCGCTCGCGCGCGCCTGTGCGCGCGTGCTCGCGCTCGCGCGCGCATGCTCGCGCGCGCTCGCGCGCGGCAGAGCGTGCACCGCGCGCCTGTGCGCGCGCGGCAGAGCGCGCGCGTGTCCGCGCGCGCTTGCGCGCGGCCGGGCGCGCGCGTGCTCGCGCGCGACAGGGTGCGCGTGTGCCCGCGCGGCAGGGCGCGCGCGCCCACGCGTGCTCGCGCGCGATCGGGCGCGCGCGTGCTCGCGCGCGATCGGGCGCGCGCGTGCTCGCGCGCGACAGGGCGCGCGCGTGCCCGCACGGCAGGGCGCGCGCGCCCACGCGTGCTCGCGCGCGACCGGGCGTGCGCACCCGCGTGCTTGCGTGTGTTGTTCTTGGGGCTTACCTGTGCGCAAGGTTTGCCTGGCGGTTAGTCTCGCGGGCGGACTTCTCTTATGTTTGTCCGTGATTTGTACTGACGCTTTTTCCTTTTCTTTCAGGCTTCTCGGCGTGGTGGGCAAAGTCGCCCAATGCGACTGGCCTCGAGTCTTACTCTCGATCATGTTGCCATATGGAGGAGGCGTTTCAACCTGCCCCCCGGATTGGAGGTTCGGATTCCAGGTCCTGAGGAGCGAGTGCAGAATCCGCCTCGGGGTTGGATGACCCTTTGCGAGTCATCGCTTCGGAGCGGCTTTCGCCTTCCGGTGTGCGAGGAGGTGACCGAGATCCTGAAATTTTGCGGCGTCCCAGTGTCACAGTTTACGCCTCAGGGGACGGTGCGGATAATGGGGCTGATTGCTTTCTTCCGAGAGCACGGTGCGAAGTTCTCCTTGGGCCTTTTCAAGGAATAGTGTGAAGTGCGGGTTGATCTCGGAGGTCGTATTGACGTCTTCAGCAACAAGAGATGGCTGGAGTTCGAGACCCGGGTGGATCGCCGTCACGGGAATACTTTATTTGGCTACGTTAGGAACACGGAGGGACTACCGGAGGTGTGGAACTCTTTACCGGATCGCTGTCGGCGCCTTAAAGGATGTGAGCGGGAGTTTTCTCCCGTTCTTGGATTTTCAGATGCTCGAGAGTTGGGGAATGTTCTGCACAGTATTTCCCTGTTCGTGGACGAGAAGCGTTTGCTTCTATGTGGGCTGTCGGTTGACGTTGGTCGTGCTGCTGCTGCTCCTCTTGTTCGAGATAGAAAGAGGAAGTTGGTGTTTAAAGGTCTTGAGGAGCCCAGTCCTGCTCCTCTGCCGGTACAGGATGTTCCTCGGGAGGAGGCGGCTCTGTGCGCATCTGGTGCTGACGGCGAGCCGGTTGATGAGGAGGTCGAGGTCCTGGGATCTTCTGCCCCCCATGCCTCTCCGGAGCGAGGCACAGCTCGAAAGGTGTCGGAAGGGAAGAGGGTCTCTTCCTCTCTGGAGGCCATGAGCCAGGCGGTAAGCCGGATTTTTTCTTCCTCTTGCATGGCGTCATTCTGAGGTTGTGGTTCTGACTTATACATTTTCTCTTGCAGATGGAGACCCAGGCATCGATTGCGCATATATGGAATAACCATTACGTGAGCTTGAAGGACGGGTTTATGTCCATCCAGGGTGAGATTCGGGAGGCGAGGAGCGCCCTTGTAGAGGCGGAGAGACGGCGAGATCGTGACATCTCGCGCTTCAGACGGATTGGTTCGGAGATGCAGGAGGAGCTGGAAAGAACCAGGTCCGGGCTTGGTGCGGAGAAGGCGGCGTTGGAGGAGGCCTTGCGCTCCTTAGAGGCAGCCCGTGGTGACGTGGTGTGCCGGGTTGCAGAGCTGGAGCAGTGCCGAGCTGAGATAGCGCGTCTCTCTTCCGTGGAGCGTGAGACCGAGCTGAAGGCGGCTGGCCTGGCTGAGTACCTGGAGTCGATTGACTACTTGCGGGACCGCTCCTTGATTTCCGAGGAAGTCCGGGACATGATCTGGACTCAGGAGGTGGAGCCTCATCTGGAGGATTCACGAGAGCTTGCCCTTCGACGGGGAGCGTCAAAGGCTCTCCGGATGGTATCCCGAAAGCGGGGCTATGATGTTAGTGGCCTTGGCTTTGATGACCTGTCAGAGGAGGAGGATCATAGTCCTGACGAGGAGTGATTTCTTTAGCTGCTTGTAGCTGTGTTTGTCGGATGTGATTGTATCCCCTTTTATTGTATTCGTCATACTTGTTTATCTGTTCGATCTTATTGATCTGGCTGTTTGGCATCTGCGTGGTTTGATTATTTTTAAAGTCACAGATGAATTTGCGAGGACTCGCGCTCGCGGTTTTTATGAAATAGGTGCACGGGTCTGGCTCGCGGCTTTTATAAAATAAGTGCACGGGTCTGGCCCGCGGCTTAGCCGGTGAATGTTTATATTCGAACCGGGGGTAAACGTAAGGGGGGCAGGCCCCTACGGTGCACGAGTCTGGCTCGCGGCTTTTTGCACGAGTCTGGCTCGCGGCTTTTTGCACGAGTCTGGCTCGCGGCTTGGCCGGCGAATGTTTATATTCGAACCGGGGGTAAACGTAAGGGGGGCAGGCCCCTACGGTGCACGAGTCTGGCTCGCGGCTTTGCCGTAAGGGGGTCAGGCCCCTACGGTGCCCAAGCAACGTTGAGGCAATGTGCCCAAGCAACGCTGAGGCGAGGTGCCCAAGCAACGTTGAGGCCATGTGCCCAAGCAACGCTGAGGCGAGGTGCCCAAGCAACGTTGAGGCCATGTGCCCAAGCAACGCTGAGGCGAGGTGCCCAAACAACGTTGAGGCCAGGTGCCCAAGCAACGCTGAGGCGAGGTGCCCAAGCAACGTTGAGGCCATGTGCCCAAGCAACGCTGAGGCGAGGTGCCCAAGCAACGTTGAGGCCATGTGCCCAAGCAACGCTGAGGCGAGGTGCCCAAGCAACGTTGAGGCCATGTGCCCAAGCAACGCTGAGGCGAGGTGCCCAAGCAACGTTGAGGCCATGTGCCCAAGCAACGCTGAGGCGAGGTGCCCAAGCAACGTTGAGGCCATGTGCCCAAGCAACGCTGAGGCGAGGTGCCCAAGCAACGTTGAGGCCATGTGCCCAAGCAACGCTGAGGCGAGGTGCCCAAGCAACGTTGAGGCCATGTGCCCAAGCAACGCTGAGGCGAGGTGCCCAAGCAACGTTGAGGCCATGTGCCCAAGCAACGCTGAGGCGAGGTGCCCAAGCAACGTTGAGGCCATGTGCCCAAGCAACGCTGAGGCGAGGTGCCCAAGCAACGTTGAGGCCATGTGCCCAAGCAACGCTGAAGCGAGGTGCCCAAGCAACGTTGAGGCCATGTGCCCAAGCAACGCTGAGGCGAGGTGCCCAAGCAACGTTGAGGCCATGTGCCCAAGCAACGCTGAGGCGAGGTGCCCAAGCAACGTTGAGGCCATGTGCCCAAGCAACGCTGAGGCGAGGTGCCCAAGCAACGTTGAGGCCATGTGCCCAAGCAACGCTGAGGCGAGGTGCCCAAGCAACGTTGAGGCCATGTGCCCAAGCAACGCTGAGGCGAGGTGGTCTTTTGAGCTGCATTGGTCGATGAGAAGCGATTTTCGTGAATCGAGATTCGCTGCTTGCACATGAAATTGTAGTAAAATAGCTTGTGCCCATCTTGTACATAAGATGGTAGTAGGATAGTTTGCGCGAGTCTAGGCTCGCGACTTTTACATGATAAGATGAACTAAAATCACTGATAAAAGCGGCGCAGATTCTGCGCGTTCCAGGTGCGTGGGAGCGTCTTTCCTTCCGCCGTTCTGAGCTTGAAGGTTCCTGGTTTCACGGTTGCGATGACCACATAAGGTCCTTCCCATGCTGGTGAGAGTTTGTCTTTCTGTGGACCTTTCCCGGCTGCTTCAATGCTGCGTAAGACGAGATCTCCGACGTTAATTGGTCGGGGCTTCACCCTTCTGTCGTAGAGCCGGGCCACACGCCTTTGGTAGATGGCGACGCGCTGGGCGGCGTGGTCTCGAGTTTCGGAGATTAAGTCGAGATTTTGGCGGAGTAGTTCGTCATTTTTGCTGGGATCGAAAGTCAGCACCCGGATGCTTGGTATTCCGATGTCGACGGGAATGACGGCTTCGGTCCCGTAGCAGAGGTTGTATGGGGTCTCTCCTGTTGGAGTCCTTTCCGTCGTGCGGTATGCCCACAGTACATTTGGGAGCGCATCCACCCATTGCCCCCGGCTTCTTCAAGACGCGTCTTTAGCCCTTTGAGGATGGTGCGGTTGGTGACTTCTACCTGCCCATTTGTCTGTGGGTGTGCTACGGCGGTGTGGCGGAGATTGATCTTTAGGTCATCGCACATTTTGGTGAATGATTTCCCGGTAAAATGGGTGTCATTGTCGGCGATGATAGCTGCTGGGATTCCAAAGCGGCAGATAATGTTCTTCCAGACGAACTGCTTAGCATTCTCCTCCGTGATCTTTGCCAGGGGCTCAGCTTCCACCCACTTGGTGAAGTAGTCGATTGCTAGGATGATGAATTTTCTCTGCCCCGATGCCAGTGGTAGGGGGCCGAGGAGATCAATCCCCCACTGTGCGAAGGGCCATGCACTCTGGAGCGCGGTGAGCGCAACTGGGGGCTGGTGAGGTACATTTGCGTGAAGCTGACAGCTCCTGCACTTCTGAACAAGCTCTGCCGCGTCTTTCTTCATTGTTGGCCAATAGAAACCTTGGCGCAAGATTTTCTGGGCTAGCGCCTTTCCTCCCAGGTGCTCTCCGCAGACCCCTGCGTGTACCTCTCGCAAGGCGTAGTCTGCTTCGCCGGTTGGTAAGCACTTTAGATAGGGACCTGAGAACGCCCGCTTGTAGAGTTCCCCATCTATGATGGTGTACGATGCTGCCTGCATGCGTAGCCTGCGCGCTTCCAAGCGATCCTCGGGGAGGTGCCCCTGCTCGAGGTAAGCTCGTCGAGGGGTCATCCAAGAAGGCTCTTCCTCATCGATGGCTGCAATCTCCCATGGCCCTGGGATACTTGGGGCCATGATTTCTTCCACGCGGCGTCTCCGCGACTGATAGCTGGATGGTGAAGTTGCCAACTTAGAGAGCGCGTCAGCTCTAGAACTCTGCTCCCGGGGCACGTGCAGGATTTGATATGACGGGATCTTCTGAAGGAGTGACTTTACGCATGTGAGGTAATGCGCCATCTGGTCATTCTTTGCCTCATAATCTCCCTCAACTTGCGAGACTACAAGCTGGGAGTCGGCGCGAATTGTCAAGCTTTCCACCTTACAATCGATGGCGAGCCGGAGGCCGGCGATCAAAGCCTCGTACTCCGCGACGTTGTTGGTTGCTGGGAACTTCAGCCTGAGGCCATATTCTAGAGTAATCTCCTCGGGGCTTATGAGGAGCAGTCCCGCTCCAGCTCCCTCAGCTCCTGAGGCGCCGTCGACGTAAAGAGTCCAACGGGGTGTGGCGACATCTTTGGCAGGAGTTTCTTCCGGTGGAATAGTGTATTCCACAACAAAATCAGCGAGCACTTGTGATTTGATATCTGGCCGGGGCAAGAATTGGATGTCGAATTCGCCAAGCTCTACTGCCCATTTCACAAGTCTCCCTGAGACTTCTGGCTTTTGGAGGATGGCTCGCAGCGGGAGCTGGGTTAGTACTTTCACTGCGTGTGCTTGGAAATAGGGTCGAAGCTTTCGCGCCGAGAAGACGAGTGCTAAGGCCTTTTTTTCTGCTGCCGGATACCTGGTTTCGGTATCGGTGAGGACCTTGCTGAGGTAGTAGATCGGCCGTTGTACTCCTCCTTCATCTTTCACAAGAACTGAACTGAGGGCCGCAGGCGAAACTGCGAGGTATAAGAACAGGGCTTCCCCGGGGATCGGCTTTGACAGAAGCGGCGGCGAGGCCAGGTACTGCTTGAGGAGCTCGAAGGCCGTCTGGCACTCGTCCGTCCACTGGAACCCAGTGTGGCTTGCTCTCCGGAGAACTTTGAAGAAAGGGAGGTACTTGTCCCCTGTCCTCGACAGGAAGCGGGACAGCGCGGCGATCCTCCCGTTTAGGCGTTGCACTTCCTTGATTGAGCGAGGCGGCGACATGTCCTCCAACGCCTTGATCTTCTCGGGGTTAGCTTCGATTCCCCGGTGGGTCACCATGAAACCCAGGAACTTCCCCGCCGTCACACCAAACGCGCATTTGCTGGGGTTGAGCCGCATCTGGAAGCGACGAAGAAGCTGAAAGCACTTTCCCAAGTCTTTCAAATGGTCGCGACGGTGGATGCTCTTTACCATCATGTCATCCACGTATACCTCCATCGTCTCCCCGATGAGGTCTTTGAAGACTTTATTCATCAGTCTCTGGTATGTTGCTCCGGCGTTTTTAAGGCCGAACGACATCACTTTGTAGCAGTAGACCCCTTTATCGGTGCGGAAGGCGGTGTGCTCCTCGTCCGCGGGATTCATTCTTATCTGGTTGTAGCCTGAGTACGCATCCATGAAGCTGAGCAGCTCGTGGCCGGCCGTTGCGTCGACGAGCTGATCAATCCTCGGGAGAGGAAAACTGTCCTTCGGGCATGCCTGGTTCAGGTTGCTGTAGTCGACGCACATCCTCCATTTTCCGGACGCCTTCTTTACCATCACCACGTTAGCGAGCCACGTGGGATAATCTGCCTCGCGGATGAACCGTGCCTCCAGGAGCTTCGTCACTTCTTCTTCGATAGCCTTTACTCGCTCGGGGGCGAAGTTCCTCTTCTTTTGGATCACGGGCCTGCAGGCGGGGTTAATGTTTAATGAGTGAAAAATGACTTCAGGATCTACCCCAGGCATGTCTTCTGGGCTCCAGGCAAAAATGTCCCCGTTCTCTTGCAGGAAGGTCGTGATTCTTTCTCGCTCTTCGGACGTCAAGAGAGACCCGATCTGGACAGTCCGGGTTTGATCTTGCTGGGAGAGCGGCACTTTCACTATTCCTTCGACGGGTGCTCCTCGCTGAAGAGTGGCTTCGTCCCGCAGGTCGAAGTTGTCGATGTTGAGAGCCGTCGCCCTTGCCGGTTGAGCTTGCTTCAGGTAACAGGTCCTGGCTGCCTCCTGGTTTCCACGAACGACCCCGACTCCGGCGGCGGTCGGAAACTTCATGGCTAAATGTGGGATTGATGGGATGGCTCCGAAGACGGATTGGAGAGGTCTTCCGAAAATCGCGTTGTAGGCGGAGTTTGACTCCACGACTACGAACTGGACGTTGTGAGTTATCTGCCTGGGGAACTCGCCTAGTGTTACCGGAAGGGTGATCATGCCCTGGACCGGGACGGGGCGATTATCAAAACCGTAGATGGGCCCCGCTGCCGGGCTGAGGTGCTCCCTGGTGAGGTTCATGTTTTGCAGAGTAGAGAGGAACAGGACGTCGACTGAGCTCCCGTTGTCGACCAGTATCCTTTTGACATTGAAACAGGGATCCCCGATCCCGGCGCTGATCACGAGCGGGTCTTGGTGTGGCAGTCGTAACCCCTCGAGGTCTTCATCTCCGAAGACGATGGCGGCGTCTTGCTTCAACTTTTTATCTTCATGGCCTCTCTCTGGCCTAGCGATGGAGAGAATTTGCGCGGCGAGGTTAGGAGACCCGGCTATAGTCTCGACCTGCCCTACCATCGGCATTCCAGTCGCTGTGTCGCGAGGTGCAGGAGGCTGATCTCTGGGCTCCCTGGGTTGTTGTGGTTGATTCGGCAGCTGACCTTACAGGAACCTTCCAAGGAGTCCTTGCCTGACGAGGCGTTCAATTTCCTCCTTTAACCTTGCGCATTCTTCGGTCATGTGCCCAGCTCCCCTATGGAACTCACAATACTTTGAGTGGTCGGTTCTTTCATTCTGGTTTAGCGGTCTCGGCCTACGGAATGCCGGATTTTCTTGAATGGCGTAAAGCACATTGGTTCGCGATGTGTTGAGGGGAGTGTAATTCAGCGGTGGTCGGGGACCCTGGTCCCTTTGGAGATCCCGGCCACGAATAGGGTTCCGGCGCTCTTCCGTACGCCGCTCTTCCTGCCTTCTGGGCGCTTGCTCCGATCCTTTCCTCCTCTTCAGACTTCCCTCGAACTGCTGGCGATGCGCCTCGATGGCTTCGTCTGCCGCTATCTGTGCCTCCACTCGATGCACAAGGTCCGGGTAATTTGGAACTATCTCCCTCATTAGAGCGGAATAGAAGCCGCCCGGGCGGAGCCCTCCCAGGAAGACACCGCGTAGAAGCTCGGGGCCGACCCCTGGTATTTGTCGTGCCTCAGTGGTGAAGCGGCGGAAGAATTCTTTAAGGGTCTCTCCCTCGTTCTGGCGGATCCCCGAGAGATGAGAGGGATCTCGGACGATTCTTCGGTTGGCGACGAACTGATCTGTGAACCGTCGGGCCAGCTCGGTGAAGTTGTTGATGGATCCTTCTCGCAGGGAGTGAAACCAGGTGCGAGCTTGCCCCTTGAGTGTTGCTGGGAACACCTGACACAGGAGCTGATCCGCAGCGTTGTAGATCCTCATGATGGTGGTGAAATGATTGATATGCTCCAGTGGATCCTCCGTCCCGTCAAACGACTCGATGCTAGGAAGCTTGAAGCCGTGCGGAACCGGATGGGCCAGGAGTTGCTGCTACAAGGGGGAGCTGTGACGTAGAGGGCGGTGGGCGAAGATGCCCCGGCGTCCGACTTGTCCATACTCTTCAGCGATTACATCGCGGATCTCCTCGCGGGTGGGCCCTCTTATGGCTTGGTTGATCCCGGCTCCTTGCTGATGGTGCAAGGGTTCTTCCCTAGTTCCCCTGCCAGGACGGGCTGGGCGCGCGGAACTGGCTGCACCCGAGTAGTCTTCTTCGTACACTTCTTCTTCGCGAGCGGCTTCCCCAAGGGGGGCACGATTAGGGACCAAGGGAGGTGGGATGACTGGTGCGGCAGGTGGAACAGGGGCTTCCAGGTTTCTGAGGAGAGTCAGCATTTCAGTTTGCTGCTCTTCTATCTGACGTATACGTCCTTCTAGCGTGACAACAGGCGCTAAGGGGACATCTTCGGCGGGAGGTGCGTTGATGAGTGAATGAGATGGAGCGGGTTCAACGCGTCCTCCTGGGACGGAGCCATTAGTGGTGCGGGCACTTCTTCTGGCCATGGCTGTTGGTCACGAGTATTGCCGCGAGGCGAATACTGTCTTCGGAGAACTTTCGCAGAGTTTGGGGAACACTGTTCCCACAGACGGCGCCAAACTGTTGCGGCTTCTCAACGCCCTCGGTAGACCGGTTTCAACTCGGTCCGTCTTAGCCCGGGCGGTCGAGCGCGCACACAGTCAGAATGTTGCAGAGAGTAAATGCTGAAAATGGTACACACAGAACTTTAGCGTGGAAAACCCTCCAAAGGGTGAAAAACCACGTGGCCAGGGCGGTGCTGGCCGAAATCCACTATCTCAGACTGTTACAATGCTTTCTTGGGGAATGCGAGGGCGACAGGCCGCGCCTCGTTACAATTGTGAGAGAGAGAGAGAAAGAACTCCGTGGGTGACAGGCCACCACTTAGGAGTTGATTGCCTTGCTGCATGTCTGATGCGGCTGCGCGCTTGCTGGGAGAGAATGAGCACTTCGCGGAGCACTTTGACTTTTGCTGTTCGGGTTTGGGGTGCTCGCCTTGAATGGCGCAGCACTTCTAAGTGAGCGGCGTTCGCAGGAGGAACCTGTCAGTTAGTAAAAGGGGATGGCGGAGCGTAGAGAGTGAAACTCTGAGGAGAGGGGAAAAGAAGAGAGAGAGAGAGTCTGGGCGAGAATGAGAGAATGGATCCAAATGAAGACCCTTGGGGGTCTATTTATAGGCTTGGAAGGTGGAAGTTACGGTGGTTACGCGGATAACCACCAAATGGAGGGCCGAGATCGTTGGCGACGATTGAAGGGTCGTGATCGCGCGAGGCGATCGGAGGGCCGCCAGGGCCTCGGTGAGATCCGACGGTGGAGGGTGAAGGGCGGCGATGGCGGTGCCCGGCGGTCGGCCGGCCGGCGGCGGCCGGCCGGCGGCGAGCGGCGGCCGGCCGACGGTTGGCGGCCGGCCGGCGGTGGCCAGCCGGCGGCGGGCGGCGGACGGCCGGCGGTTGGCGGCCGGCCGGCGGCGGTGGCCGGCCGGCGGCGGTGGCCGGCCGGCGGCGGTGGCCGGCCGGCGGCGGAGGCCGGCCGGCGGCGGAGGCCGGCCGGCGGTTGGCGGCGGTCGGCCGGCGGCCGGCCGGCAGTTGGCGGCGGCCGGCCGGTGGTGGCCGGCCGGCCGGTGGCCGGTGGCCGGCGGCCGGCCGGCGGCCGGCCGGCGGTGGCCGGCGGCCGGCCGGCCGGCGGTGGTGGCCGGCCGGTGGCGGCCGGCCGGCGGCGGTGGCCGGCCGGTGGTTGGCGGCGGTTGTCCGACGGCGGTTGGTGGGATCCGGCGTGCGTGAGTGGGATCCGGTGTGCGAAGGTGGGATCCGGCGTGCGGTGGTTCGGGATCCGCCGCGCCGTACTGGGATTTGATGTGCGGGAATGGGATCCGGTGTGTGGTGGTTACGGATTTTTTCATATATAGAGGGGGAACCCATCAGGTGCTATCAGGGGTATTTTTGTATTTTGAAATGCACGGAGTGTTACATAAACTCTGTCATTATAGGGTTTAGGATTATTCGGAAATTCGCCCATTTTCTATAACCACCTTTGTTCTTGATAGTGGAAAACAGACTGCTGCTGCCCGTGGACGTAGCCCATCTTGAGATGAACCACGTAAATATGTGTCTTCTACGTTGTTGCTTTTCTGTTTGTTTTTCATTCTGCTCTTGTTACAGTAACAAAGCAAATACTCAGTTATACATTACACCATTGCACACAGCCAAGCTTTTAGAACATAAAAAGTAAAGTAAATACTTAGTTATACATTATATCGGTGCACACATACAACACTCTTACAAAAATAAATTTAAAACAGGAAACAGATAAGTATAAAGAAACTTATTAACCAAATAGTAGCCTAAATTGTACACAATTACATAAAATACTATTTTCTTTCCCATGTGAGACTAAAAGCCACTTGAACCTCATGTACTATTTGGGGCGCCTCGACCTTCAACCACTCCAGTAGCAAATGGAGCTACACCGGTTCCCCAAACAAAGCTCAAATGGTTTACTGTAAATCTGCTCAGGGCAATAACACTCATAAAATGTCTATCACTTCAAAGCAACTTTAATCTATCGTGAGATGAATGAAAAATATGTTAAAATATTAAATACTTGATCTTAGTCAGCAATAGGCTTAAATTTCTTTTTTGAATAAAAATAAATTAACAAGCAATTGATTACCCAAACCTCCCCTAGGAGTTGGCATAATTACATGTTGCACCCCTCTATCTTTTGAAATTACAAAAAATCTCCTCTACATGTTCACATTTTATAGCATGCAAGTTATAAAGGACAACATGATTTAGCCAAATACCCATAATGCTTAAAAGTTAGAAGCTGATTGAAAGGTATTGTTAGCAATGTAATGCTGCTAAAAGCTTTTATCTTTTTCCAAAGCTATTTGTTGACTCAGGACTGCAACATGAGCAAAAAGTCTTGGTAACATTAGAACGCAATAAATCATTCAGAACTGGAGCAGATGAGAGATCCGATATTTGATATTAGGAGCAGCATCTGAGGCTTTGAACAGACAAAAGAAACCGACTGCATCATAGCCTAAAAGTGAACCTACAAAGAAGCAGCAAACCGACTATAACACAAAAATATCATTGAAAATGAAATCTAACTAATAATGAAATCAATGCATGATGGTAGGATAGAACTACTATCCAACAAAGTAAAATGTTACCGATATCCAAGCTGACGAGCCAGAATGGCAGGTGTATTCGAGGAAGGCTCGCGCGCAACCAACTATTAACACTGAAGCAAGCAGTTCGGCGAGGACCGTCTGACGTGGCTGACCGGCCCATGCGTTTTGTTGAAGTTTAATTATTTGCTTATGTCTTTCATTATGAACTTGGGTAGTGGTGGGTTCCCCCTATATAAGGGATCACCTTAGGGTTTGACATTATCTTTTGATCAATCTACTTAGGAGGGGCTGCTCCCCTTGTCTTCTCCTTCTCTCTCTATCTCTCTCCCTCGCGTTCTCTATCTCGCTATCTCTCTCTCGGCCCGTCCGCCCTCCTGCCTACCGCCGCCGCTGTCGCCCAGCGTTATCTATCCAGGATCCCCAGCCGCTGTCGCCCGCACTGTCGCCCGGCGCCAGCCCCTTCCGTTAGCTCTCTCTCTCGCTGTCGCCGTTCTGATATCGGGAGCGGTAACATTGGTCCGACCTGCCAACTCCGCCCGCGTCTACTCCGCCGCCGGAAACCCTAATGGCCCCCAACACTCGTCTTCACCCCGCCGACTCCTCCGCCACCGCCGACGACGCCTCCTCCCTCGCGGCCAATGTCGCGATCCAGGGCTCGCAGATCTCCAAGCTCGAATCGATGATGGAGGCCGTCTTAGCAACTCAAGCCTCCATCATCCTGCGCCTCGACGCCCTGCAACCGCCGTCAGGCACGCCAACGCCAGCAGTCACCACAGCGGACGCGGCCTCGCTGCTCGGCACCCCCCCCCTCCCCCGCTCGCGGCAGGCGCCCGGGCGTCGGCGGCGTCCCAGCCGTGTCCCGTTCTTCCGACCCTTCCTGTGCCTCGCCCCACATACGCCATGGACGTTCCACCCTTCGCCGGGACGGACCCTATGGGATGGGTTGCCCGTGCGGAGCAATACTTCGACCTCAATGGCACTCCCCCGGCGGATCAAGTCGGCACCGCTATGGTCGGCATGGACGGCTCGGCCCTCCATTGGGCACGTTGGCTGCGCCAAGTGCAACCCCTCATTCTGTGGCATGAATTCAAACAAGAAATGATTAGCCGGTACGATTCCCGCTACACCGGCTCCGCTATCAAGCGGCTTTGCTCCGCCCGGCAATCAACCACGGTGGACGCTTACATCGATGAGTTCGTCGCGCTCGTCACACAAGTCCCCGGCCTACCGCCCGACCACTACCTGGGATTTTTTCTGCAAGGCCTTCTTCCCAATATCCGCTCGCGCATTCGCACTCATCACCCACGCACGGTCTCAGAAGCATTGGAACTTGCCCGTGCGGTGGAGGCGGACATCGGCCCCCGGCACACCGGACCACCACCTCTCCGTCACCACCCCGTGCGGGATACCGGACCTCGGCCGGCCCCCGCGCCACACCCTCGGCCGGCTCGTCCGGACGGTCCCCACCGCCTCTCCACCGTGGACTACAACGACCTTCGGCGCCGCGGATTATGCTTCCGCTGCCGCCAACCCTACTCGCCTCAGCATGTTTGCCCCGTCAAGGAATTCGACGCTATCTTCAGCGACGGCGAAGGGTACGCCACCACCGAGGATTTGCCGCCGTTGGAGGCCCCACCTGACCTTCCACCCGCCGACCTCGAGGACGCCCCTCTCAACCTGTTAGAACTTCCGTTCTACTCCGTCGGGGGATTGACAGGACCCCGCACCATGAAGTTGGCCGGCGAACTCCGCAACCGCCCCGTCATTGTGATGGTGGACAGTGGGGCCAGTCACAACTTCATGTCCGCCCAATTGGCGCAGGAGCTCGCCCTACTGGTTGATCCGTCACCAAACTTTTCGGTGTGCCTTGGCGATGGCCGCCGCCGACCGACCTTGGGCCAGTGCAAGGAGGTTTCCATGACAGTGGGCTCGTGCCGGGTCACGGCTGATTTCTACATGTTCGAGTTGGGTGGCCTCGACGCTATACTCGGCGTTGCGTGGCTCGAGACCCTTGGAGACGTCCGGGTAAATTGGGCTTCGATGACAATGATATTTCAACAGCAGGGCCGCCAATGTCGCTTGGTGGGCGACCATACTCTCCTCCGGTCTCCGCTGTCCTATCGGGCTATGACCCGAGTCGCCGACGTGGATTTCTCGGCCTGGCTGTGGCCCCTTCAGGCGACCCCTTCCGAGGCGGCCGCACCCCTCCAGGCGGACATGGGCGCCCTCCTTGCGGATTTCGAGGACGTCTTCACCGCCCCCTCGGGTCTTCCACCTTCCCGGCCGACTGATCATGCTATCGTTCTCCATCCGGGATCTTCTGCGGTGTCCGTGAGACCATACCGTTACGGGCACGCTCAAAAGGACGAGATCGAAAGACTTGTTCGCGAGATGTTGTTAGGTGGCATCATCCGACCCAGTGCTAGCCCCTTCTCCAGCCCTGTGCTCCTCGTCCGCAAGAAAGACGGCAGCTGGAGATTCTGCGTGGACTACCGGGAGCTCAACAAGGCCACCGTACCGGATAAATATCCTATCCCGGTAATTCAGGAGCTCCTGGACGAGCTACACGGCGCGACTTGCTTCACCAAACTGGACCTCCGGGCCGGCTATCATCAAATTCGGGTTAGGCCGGAAGACGTGCCCAAGACGGCCTTCAGGACGCACGATGGGCACTTCGAGTTTCTGGTCATGCCGTTTGGGCTCACCAACGCCCCCGCGACATTCCAAGCCACCATGAATGAGATCTTCCGCCCCGTTCTGCGTAAGCATGTTCTGGTTTTTTTTGATGATATCCTTGTCTTCAGTCCCACTTGGCAGGACCACCTCCGTCACGTTCGGGAGACGTTCGCCACTCTCCGCGTACATCAGCTCACGGTCAACCGCAAGAAGTGCACCTTCGGCACCGCCACGGTCAGCTACTTGGGCCATACAATTTCGGCCCACGACGTGGCCATGGACGAAGACAAAATTCAGGCGGTACTGCGGTGGCCAACCCCCGCCTCCTTACACGGCGTCCGGTCCTTCCTCGGCCTGACAGGGTACTACCGGCGCTTCATCAGCAATTACGGCGGCTTGGCCCGCCCCCTCACGCAGCTGCTAAAGAAATCCGAGGAGGGACCTTTCACTTGGCCGCCGGCGGCCATGGAGGCCTTCACAGCGCTCCAAACGGCCTTGATCCACGACTCAGTCTTAGCCATGCCGGACTTCCACCAAACATTCATCGTCGAGTGCGATGCCTCGGGCACGGGCGTCGGCGCCGTTTTGATGCAGGCCGGCCGGCCAATTGCCTTCTATAGTCGGGCTTTCTCCACTGCGGTGCGCAGCCGCTCGGCGTACGAAAACGAGCTCATGGCACTAGTTCTGGCGGTCCAACATTGGCGGCCGTACCTCCTGGGGCGCCACTTCATCATCCGGACCGATCACCGCAGCCTCCGTTACCTTCTTCAGCAAAAGATAGCCACGCCAACGCAGCAGGTTTGGGTGGCCAAGTTGCTTGGCTATGAGTTCACCGTGGAGTTCCGTTCAGGCAAGACCAATCGAGCGGCCGACGCGCTTTCCCGCCGCCCGCACGCGCCAGAACTGACCGCCATCTCCCGGCCGGTGTGGGACGACGTCGCGGCCATTCAACACGAGGTGGACCGGGACCCGCAACTTCAAGACATTCGGGCTGCATTGCTGACCGACCCTGCCTCCAGACCACCGTTTACCTTGATTGGGGGCCGCCTCTTTCATCGGAACCGCCTCGTCTTGTCGGCTTCCTCGGCGATGATTCTGGCTTTGCTTGCGGAGTTCCACTCCACCCCTGCAGGCGGCCACGCGGGCGCTTATCGGACATACCGTCGGTTAGCGGCCTCGCTGTTCTGGCCTCACATGCTTCGGCAGGTGAAAGCATTCGTAGCGGCTTGCCTCCCATGTCAGAAGGCCAAATACGAGACAATGTTCCCCGCCGGCCTCCTGCAGCCCCTACCGGTTCCGGAACGTATTTGGGAGGACATAGCTATGGACTTCATCACCCGGTTGCCCCGCTCCAACGGCTTCGATTGCATATTGGTGGTCGTCGACCGCCTCACGAAGTACGCACACTTCATTCCGCTTCGCCATCCCTACACGGCTGCATCTGTGGCCGACTGCTTCATCGCGGAGATAGTCCGTCTTCATGGGTTTCCCCGTTCGATCGTTAGCGATCGGGACCCTCTCTTCCTCAGTGGCTTCTGGACCGAACTATTCCGTCTGCAGGGAACCCAACTCCGGATGAGTATTGCCTATCACCCGCAGTCGGATGGCCAATCCGAGGTCCTCAACATGTGCTTGGAGACTTATTTGCGCTGCTTCATCAGGGAGAGGCCAGGGTCTTGGGCCAAATGGCTTGGTTGGGCGGAATACTCCTACAACACCGCGTACCACCACGCCGCCCACACCTCGCCCTTCGAAACGGTATATGGCCGACCACCGCCGTCCGTGCTCCGTTACATGCCCGGGGAATGCCCGGTGGCTAGCTTGGCGGAACATCTCCACGATCGGGACGTCATCTTGGACAGCTTAAAACACCATCTTCGGCGAGCTCAGGCAAAGATGGCGTCGTTTGCCAACAGAAAACGCCGGGACCTTCAGTTCCAAGTGGGTGAGCGCGTGTTTATTAAGCTCCACCCCTATCGCCAGCTCACGGTGGCCTGCCGTACTTCTCCCAAGCTCGCTCCGCGTTTCTTTGGACCATTCGAGATCCTCAGCCGCATTGGCGCCGTGGCATATCGCCTCCGCCTTCCGGACACCGCACGCATTCATCCCGTCTTTCACGTCTCACAACTCCGGCGGGTGATAGGAGATCATCCGGTATCCGACCACATTCCGACTGACTTGGACACGCCCAGCTCGGAGCCACTCTATCCGGAAGCCATTCTAGATCAGCGCACGCCCACGGCCAGAGCAGCCCAACCGGAGGAGATAAAGGTGGCGTGGCGCAACCGCCCCCGGACGTCGGCGACTTGGCTATTGCGGGATGACTTTCGCCGACAGTTTCCAGATTATTGCCTTGAGGACAAGGCCAATTTCCCAGATGGCGGTATTGTTACCGATATCCAAGCTGACGAGCCGGAATGGCAGGTGTATTCGAGGAAGGCTCGCGCGCAACCAACTATTAACACTGAAGCAAGCAGTTCGGCGAGGACCGTCTGACGTGGCTGACCGGCCCATGCGTTTTGTTGAAGTTTAATTATTTGTTTATGTCTTTCATTATGAACTTGGGTAGTGGTGGGTTCCCCCTATATAAGGGATCACCTTAGGGTTTGACATTATCTTTTGATCAATCTACTTAGGAGGGGCTGCTCCCCTTGTCTTCTCCTTCTCTCTCTATCTCTCTCCCTCTCGTTCTCTATCTCGACATCTCTCTCTCGCCCGTCCGCCCTCCTGCCTACCGCCACCGCTGTCGCCCAGCGTTATCTATCCAGGATCCCCAGCCGCTGTCGCCCGCACTGTCGCCCGGCGCCAGCCCCTTCCGTTAGCTCTCTCTCTCGCTGTCGCCGTCCGCTATCGCCGTTCTGATATCGGGAGCGGTAACATTGGTCCGACCTGCCAACTCCGCCCGCGTCTACTCCGCCGCCGGAAACCCTAATGGCCCCCAACACTCGTCTTCACCCCGCCGACTCCTCCGCCGCCGCCGACGACGCCTCCTCCCTCGCGGCCAATGTCGCGATCCACGGCTCGCAGATCTCCAAGATCGAATCGATGATGGAGGCCGTCTTAGCAACTCAAGCCTCCATCATCCTGCGCCTCGACGCCCTGCAACCGCCGTCAGGCACGCCACCGCCAGCAGTCACCACAGCGGACGCGGCCTCGCTGCTCGGCACCCCCCCTCCCCCGCTCGCGGCAGGCGCCCGGGCGTCGGCGGCGTCCCAGCCGTGTCCCGTTCTTCCGACCCTTCCTGTGCCTCGCCCCACATACGCCATGGACGTTCCACCCTTCGTCGGGACGGACCCTATGGGATGGGTTGTCCGTGCGGAGCAATACTTCGACCTCAATGGCACTCCCCCGGCGGATCAAGTCGGCACCGCTATGGTCGGCATGGACGGCTCGGCCCTCCATTGGGCACGTTGGCTGCGCCAAGTGCAACCCCTCATTCTGTGGCATGAATTCAAACAGGAAATGATTAGCCGGTACGATTCCCGCTACACCGGCTCCGCTATCGAGCGGCTTTGCTCCGCCCGACAATCAACCACGGTGGACGCTTACATCGATGAGTTCGTCGCGCTCGTCACACAAGTCCCCGGCCTACCGCCCGACCACTACCTGGGATTTTTTCTGCAAGGCCTTCTTCCCAATATCCGCTCGCGCATTCGCACTCATCACCCACGCACGGTCTCAGAAGCATTGGAACTTGCCCGTGCGGTGGAGGCGGACATCAGCCCCCGGCACACCGGACCACCACCTCTCCGTCACCACCCCGTGCGGGATACCGGACCTCGGCCGGCCCCCGCGCCACACCCTCGGCCGGCTCGGGCGGACGGTCCCCACCGCCTCTCCACCGTGGACTACAACGACCTTCGGCGCCGCGGATTATGCTTCCGTTGCCGCCAACCCAACTCGCCTCAGCATGTTTGCCCCGTCAATGAATTCCACGCTATCTTCAGCGACGGCGAAGGGTACGCCACCACCGAGGATTTGCCGCCGTTGGAGGCCCCACCTGACCTTCCACCCGCCGACCTCGAGGACGCCCCTCTCAACCTGTTAGAACTTCCGTTCTACTCCGTCGGGGGATTGACAGGACCCCGCACCATGAAGTTGGCCGGCGAACTCCGCAACCGCCCCGTCATTGTGATGGTGGACAGTGGGGCCAGTCACAACTTCATGTCCGCCCAATTGGCGCAGGAGCTCGCCCTACCGGTTGATCCGTCACCAAACTTTTCGGTGTGCCTTGGCGATGGCCGCCGCCGACCGACCTTGGGCCAGTGCAAGGAGGTTTCCATGACAGTGGGCTCGTGCCGGGTCACGGCTGATTTCTACATGTTCGAGTTGGGTGGCCTCGACGCTATACTCGGCGTTGCGTGGCTCGAGACCCTTGGAGACGTCCGGGTAAATTGGGCTTCGATGACAATGATATTTCAACAGCAGGGCCGCCAATGTCGCTTGGTGGGTGACCCTACTCTCCTCCGGTCTCCGCTGTCCTATCGGGCTATGACCCGAGTCGCCGACGTGGATTTCTCGGCCTGGCTGTGGCCCCTTCAGGCGACCCCTTCCGAGGCGGCCGCACCCCTCCAGGCGGACATGGGCTCCCTCCTTGCGGATTTCGAGGACGTCTTCACCGCCCCCTCGGGTCTTCCACCTTCCCGGCCGACTGATCATGTTATCGTTCTCCATCCGGGATCTTCTGCGGTGTCCGTGAGACCATACCGTTACGGGCACGCTCAAAAGGACGAGATCGAAAGACTTGTTCGCGAGATGTTGTTAGGTGGCATCATCCGACCCAGTGCTAGCCCCTTCTCCAGCCCGGTGCTCCTCGTCCGCAAGAAAGACGGCAGCTGGAGATTCTGCGTGGACTACCGGGAGCTCAACAAGGCCACCGTACCGGATAAATATCCTATCCCGGTAATTCAGGAGCTCCTGGACGAGCTACACGGCGCGACTTGCTTCACCAAACTGGACCTCCGGGCCGGCTATCATCAAATTCGGGTTAGGCCGGAAGACGTGCCCAAGACGGCCTTCAGGACGCACGATGGGCACTTCGAGTTTCTGGTCATGCCGTTTGGGCTCACCAACGCCCCCGCGACATTCCAAGCCACCATGAATGAGATCTTCCGCCCCGTTCTGCGTAAGCATGTTCTGGTTTTTTTTTTATGATATCCTTGTCTTCAGTCCCACTTGGCAGGACCACCTCCGTCACGTTCGGGAGACGTTCGCCACTCTCCGCGTACATCAGCTCACGGTCAACCGCAAGAAGTGCACCTTCGGCACCGCCACGGTCAGCTACTTGGGCCATACAATTTCGGCCCACGTCGTGGTCATGGACGAAGACAAAATTCAGGCGGTACTGCGGTGGCCAACCCCCGCCTCCTTACACGACGTCCGGGCCTTCCTCGGCCTGACAGGGTACTACCGGCGCTTCATCAGCAATTACGGCGGCTTGGCCCGCCCCCTCACGCAGCTGCTAAAGAAATCCGAGGAGGGACCTTTCACTTGGCCGCCGGCGGCCATGGAGGCCTTCACAGCGCTCCAAACGGCCTTGATCCACGACCCAGTCTTAGCCATGCCGGACTTCCACCAAACATTCATCGTCGAGTGCGATGCCTCGGGCACGGGCGTCGGCGCCGTTTTGATGCAGGCCGGCCGGCCAATTGCCTTCTATAGTCGGGCTTTCTCCACTGCGGTGCGCAGCCGCTCGGCGTACGAAAACGAGCTCATGGCACTAGTTCTGGCGGTCCAACATTGGCGGTCGTACCTCCTGGGGCGCCACTTCATCATCCGGACCGATCACCACAGCCTCCGTTACCTTCTTCAGCAAAAGATAGCCACGCCAACGCAGCAGGTTTGGGTGGCCAAGTTGCTTGGCTATGAGTTCACCGTGGAGTTCCGTCCAGGCAAGACCAATCGAGCGGCCGACGCGCTTTCCCGCCGCCCGCACGCGCCAGAACTGACCGCCATCTCCCGGCCGGTGTGGGACGACGTCGCGGCCATTCAACACGAGGTGGACCGGGACCCGCAACTTCAATACATTCGGGCTGCATTGCTGACCGACCCTGCCTCCAGACCACCGTTTACCTTGATTGGGGGCTGCCTCTTTCATCGGAACCGCCTCGTCTTGTCTGCTTCCTCGGCGATGATTCTGGCTTTGCTTGCGGAGTTCCACTCCACCCCTGCAGGCGGCCACGCGGGCGCTTATCGGACATACCGTCGGTTAGCGGCCTCGCTGTTCTGGCCTCACATGCTTCGGCAGGTGAAAGCATTCGTAGCGGCTTGCCTCCCATGTCAGAAGGCCAAATACGAGACAATGTTCCCCGCCGGCCTCCTGCAACCCCTACCGGTTCCGGAACGTATTTGGGAGGACATAGCTATGGACTTCATCACCCGGTTGCCCCGCTCCAACGGCTTCGATTGCATATTGGTGGTCGTCGACCGCCTCACGAAGTATGCACACTTCATTCCGCTTCGCCATCCCTACACGGCTGCATCTGTGGCCGACTGCTTCATCGCGGAGATAGTCCGTCTTCATGGGTTTCCCCGTTTGATCGTTAGCGATCGGGACCCTCTCTTCCTCAGTGGCTTCTGGACCGAACTATTCCGTCTGCAGGGAACCTAACTCCGGATGAGTATTGCCTATCACCCGCAGTCGGATGGCCAATCCGAGGTCCTCAACATGTGCTTGGAGACTTATTTGCGCTGCTTCATCGGGGAGAGGCCAGGGTCTTGGGCCAAATGGCTTGGTTGGGCGGAATACTCCTACAACACCGCGTACCACCACGCCGCCCACACCTCGCCCTTTGAAACGGTATATGGCCGACCACCGCCGTCCGTGCTCCGTTACATGCCCGGGGAATGCCCGGTGGCTAGCTTGGCGGATCATCTCCACGATCGGGACGTCATCTTGGACAGCTTAAAACACCATCTTCGGCGAGCTCAGGCAAAGATGGCGTCGTTTGCCAACAGAAAACGTCGGGACCTTCAGTTCCAAGTGGGTAAGCGCGTGTTTATTAAGCTCCACCCCTATCGCCAGCTCACGGTGGCCCGTCGTACTTCTCCCAAGCTCGCTCCACGTTTCTTTGGACCATTCGAGATCCTCAGCCGCATTGGCGTCGTGGCATATCGCCTCCGCCTTCCGGACACCGCGCGCATTCATCCCGTCTTTCACGTCTCACAACTCCGGCGGGTGATAGGAGATCATCCGGTATCCGACCACATTCCGACTGACTTGGACACGCCCAGCTCGGAGCCACTCTATCCGGAAGCCATTCTAGATCAGTGCACGCCCACGGCCAGAGCAGCCCAACCGGAGGAGATAAAGGTGGCGTGGCGCAACCGCCCCCGGACGTCGGCGACTTGGCTATTGCGGGATGACTTTCGCCGACAGTTTCCGGATTATTGCCTTGAGGACAAGGCCAATTTCCCAGATGGCGGTATTGTTACCGATATCCAAGCTGACGAGCCGGAATGGCAGGTGTATTCGAGGAAGGCTCGCGCGCAACCAACTATTAACACTGAAGAAAGCAGTTCGGCGAGGACCGTCTGACGTGGCTGACCGGCCCATGCGTTTTGTTGAAGTTTAATTATTTGTTTATGTCTTTCATTATGAACTTGGGCAGTGGTGGGTTCCCCCTATATAAGGGATCACCTTAGGGTTTGACATTATCTTTTGATCAATCTACATAGGAGGGGCTGCTCCCCTTGTCTTCTCCTTCTCTCTCTATCTCTCTCCCTCTCGTTCTCTATCTCGCTATCTCTCTCTCGCCCGTCCGCCCTCCTGCCTACCGCCGCCGCTGTCGCCCGCACTGTCGCCCGGCGCCAGCCCCTTCCGTTAGCTCTCTCTCTCGCTGTCGCCGTCCGCTATCGCCGTTCTGATATCGGGAGCGGTAACATAAAATGTCAAGAATTTTAGGCAAACATTTCATCGATACAAGAATAGACAATGATGAAAACTGAGAAAATACATAAAAATTTGCAAACAGATAAAAATAGAGTTTCCAAAAGAATCAATGACAACCATTGAATGCATGGCTTGTCGGAGGAAAAATGAGGCAGATGATGAAGTAAACTTGAATCGAGATTGGCGGACGACCATACCAAATTCAAATTAATACTTTTAGATTAAATAAATTCACAAAAATATAAAGAAAATTCTATGAAAATTGACTTACATAAAATACAATAGACTATATAAGGCAGCCAAACATATTTCACAACTAGGTTGATCTTACATTGATGTTCTCAGTCAGTTAGGCCTTCACTTCTGCTATATTCAGATCAATTAATAAAACTAGAACAGAGTAACTTAAAATAATATTAATAGCATAGTAATTTTGCTATAATCAGAACTTGAATTAATGAAGTTCAAGGGTAAAACAACCTGAGCGAGCCTATACTCAACAATATTTAACCTTCCTCAAAACTCTATAACAATTTCATGTTTTATGATTGCTTCTAAAGTAATGTTTACAATCTTAATTCCTTAATGACTAGCATCTGTAGGAGGGTGTAATTTCTTTCGCCCGTTTAGATTAGCTGCTCATTAATTTCAGTGGCATTTTCTTCACAAGTTATTTTATGATGATACCTAAATGATATTTCCTATTGATATCATTTTAAACTGTACCCCATGGGCATTCCTCTACTCAAGTTTATGTATTTTTTAAGAACAAATGGCTTTGCCAGATAGTAATAGTACATGTTCAAGATCATTTTTATGCATCTAGAAAAACACTAATTATAGTTCACAAAACATTTTAGATATGCATAAAAAGATAAATCAAATTTTAAAGGGATTTGATCACAATTCAGATTAGCAAACATATACTACTGCATCTGTTTGTTTGGAAGCTGAGAATTAAGCGGTGGTAAATAGAGGTAAATAGAGGGAGGGTGTTGAAGTCTCAAATTAGACAAAAATAACATTTTTGAGCTGTCGTTGTAGGAATGGCAGACTTATCGAACAATTTTTTTGAACCGTGACATTTTACTTACACCGAGATTGCAGCAAAAACGATAAAAAAATTTAGAGCCCAAGTAATCATCAAAACTATATATCTTGTACTTCTAAGTTCAATATCCTACAATAAGGGAACTAACCACAACTATGCATAATTGTGCCGGCTTCCCATCCGCGGCATTGGTTTAGGAGAGAATGTCGGTTAAGGTTGCTTTAGAGATGAGCATAACACTCAGCAACGACAGAACCTGTATTTGAAGAAAAAAAGACAGATAATAAACAGTTAAGCACTAAAAAAACTAAAATAAAAGGATTAACTAAATAGAAGCAAATTGTTTTGAGTCAATTTACCTTGGTTTTGTCAAGGTAAACTTCTCTTCTAATCAAATCGGATATTGGTAAATTCTTTCCACTATTCATAGCAGAGATGAGTGATAGCGTAGAAATATGAAAGTCATTTGAAATCATAAATCTTCTTGAACTGATCACAAAAGCTCCACCATTATCCGGCGTTTCTTTTGTTGACTTAGACTTTTGCTCAACGTATTCTGACTCGCTTATTCCATGTATGCATGTGGCAGATGTACAAGTTTTGCATCCATTGTCGAAGTAGCATTTTACACAACTCCCCGACATGGTTGGCTTGGTTAATTTAGTCTCTTCCAATTCAAATATTTGATTCTTAATTCCGTAGAAGGTAGGAAGTGTTGGAGTCAGCAACATGCTTCTGCAAATATTTGACTTGAAGAGGTCTACATTCATACGCTCCGCCGATGAATATAAATTTTGGATGCAACCACCAAGAGAGGATATGTTTCCCGAAAGAAATTTGAGCACGGAGCCAAGAGGAAATGTAAGAAAGCTGAACAACTGATTAACAAAATCATCCCCTACTTCGGCATACAAAATCTTGTTATCTTTCTTGTTAAATATGAGCTCTAAGATAATCTCTTTTTTTGCTTCGTTGGTAATAAACTCTCCTTTACTTAATAAAGAGAAATCTCCGCTAGTTTGCACGCAAGTATCAGGGAAACAAACCTTTGTCAAAGCATTCTTGGATACTAATGATTTTCCCAACAAGTTCAAAGCCTGAAATCAATAAAGAAATTAAAAATTCTAAGGACTGCAGGTTAAATGTATTTCATTTGCATCATATATGCGAAGTAATTTTATGTATAGTACCTCTTCTGTGCCGAATTCCATTACTTTTTCCTCAAAGGCACTTGAATCATTGATATGAAGTTGTTTAAAAAGGGATAATCCCCTCCTAAAAGAAGGCGGTGTAATCTGCAAATCATCAGTTATTATAAAGTCTGCTGCGTCAATAACGAAGACACCTCCTTTGTCCGATGTATTTTTCTTCCAGTACCAATGTTTATCCATCAGTTTGCCACAGCGGCTGCATCGACCATTTGATGTATATGTATAGTAACAGGTGGATTGGATTAGGCAATCATCTTGGCTGCAAATGTAGAATCTCCTAGGATTTCGTTCATGGATGCCTTTGATCTTCAAGTCCTCGCATTGTATAGCAGCAGAACTCCGAGGATTGAGAAGCATCTCCTTGCACGCTTCATTCTGCAGGTTGTTGGCATCGAGCTGCTCAACGCTCTCGTAAAGACTGTCGAGAGGTCCCAAAGTAGTCGGCTTGCTCAAAAGCCGAACGATGCGTCCCAGCGGCAGGGTCAGGAAGCTGAAGAGGAGGTCGACGAAATCGCTTCCTGCTTCAGCAAAAACAACACGCTTCTGCTCTCTGTGGATCAAAAACCTTACTTTTATTGTAGACATGGTGAACCGAAGGAGACGGCTGGCTGGAGACAAGAGTTCCGACTATAAATTCCGAATAAAACGTCGTCCTCTCTATGTTCAGGGTTTAGGGTTGCTTAAATGCTCAAAATGGGGGGAAAGAGCGGAGAAAATTGGGGAGAAAGAGCAGAGAAAAAAACGCTCTAAACCTTAAAACCTTATGTAGCCTTCATACGTCGGTCGGGCGTTCACGAACGATCACCGCTTTCATAACCACCACCGCCGTGCCAAACGGAGCCTCAGTCTGCGAACCTCTGTCGGTTTGTAAAAATTTAGGCCTCCTTTGATTGGACTTATCGAAAAGCCCGTTTCAGAAAAACGCAACCGCCGCCGCTCCAATCCATTTGTTTTTCCGCCATCGACTCCACCCGCCGGCGTTTCACAGCTTCAGAAATTTCGGCTTTTGCAACCGGCGGCCCCGACCTCCAGTCCATCGCGTTTTCAGCGATGGTTCACCATATGCTTCAGTGCTCCGCCAAGCTCCAGATGCCCAGTCGCCTCCGCCAACCTCCAGTGCTCCGCCAACCTCACGGCCCCGCCGCCTCCTCCTCCTCCGTCGTGCCTCCTCCAAGCTGTAGCTGATTCCGCCTCCTCCAGGCTCTGCCTCAAGCTACAACAGCCTCCGCCTCCTCCAGGCTCGCCGCCTTCTCTCCTCCGTTGCACGGGAGGGCGGCACAGCGGGGCACGGGAGGGAGGCACGGCGGGGCACGGGAGAGAGGCACGGCGGGGCACGGGAGGGCGGGGCACGTCGAGGCACGGAGGTACAGCACTGGAGAGGCAGTGCTGCACGGCGGAGGGAGGCGGAGGGAGGCGGAGGGAGGCGGAGGGAGGCGGGGGGAGGCGGAGGCATGGCAACAGAGGCGGGGGTGGCGGAGGAATGGAGGAGATAAACAGTACAATTAATATATATAAGTTATATAGTTTTATACAGTTAAATTTTATTCTAATAAAATAATTTAAAATAAATATATTATTATAATATATATATTATAATATATGTATTATAATATATGTTTTTTATAAATATATATATAACAGATTATATATATATAATATAAAGTTTTTAAAAAATTAATTTATATATATATATAATATAACAAATTTTTAATATATATATTATATAATAATATATAATTTCTAATAAAAAAATTACAAAACGCCACCGCCATTTCGCCAAATGAATTTCAGTTCTGAACAGCTCTGCAAACACAGATTATTCAAACAGAACTCCGTTTTCATCTCTCAGTTTTCACCAGCTCCATTTACAAACCTCTCATTGCAACAGCTCCCTTTACAACCGCAACCGCTAAACCAAATAAAGCCTTAGCCTCGCGGTCGTGCAGTCGCGTCTGCTTGCAATCGTCAAATCTACAAGTAAATGTCTTTCATATCCCCTGCTCTTCATTTCCCCACTCCCTCCAAAATGACTTTCTCCTACAGATTCGTGCATTCCCCTCTGCTTGTTAAATAGACTTTTTTTTACTCTGCTCTTTCTCCCCCCATTTCAAATGGCATTTCGCCACCTTGGGCATTTCCGAATGCCCATTTAACCTTTTCTTAAAATTCCAGGCTGTCCTTCGTGCGGTTCGAAGGAAATGGGCTTTAGATTTTGGTTTTGGTTTAAGTAAAGGAAAAATGGCGTTCGGTTCGCAGGTTTTGTGGGTTAGTTTTGGAATTGAGCAAAACCTGCGGTTTTCATATAAGCCTAACCCGAATTCTTGTCCAAAACCTAAATTATTGGCCGCAGGTTTTCGGTTCTCTCGTTGCCGCTTCCGTAGACGGAACTTCCGCTCGCCGCCGCTCGTGATCTCGCCGCTTCCCGCGCGTCCTGCTTCTCCGGCGACCGCAATAGGTAAACTCATATTCTCTTTGTCGTCCTCTTCCTTTTTTCCGCCGCTGCACATTGAAGCCGACCTTGTGCGTTCGGTAGGGTTTTTGTCTTCTCCTTCGCCGACCTTGTTCTTCTCTGCACTTCAGATTATTGCATAAAAACCCTACCGAACGCATTCAGTCCTGAACGCATTCAGTCCTAATGAGGTGCAGAGAATAACTTCAGATTATTGCCTAAAGATATTCTCTTTTATTAATGTGGATGATTGTGTATAATATGGATGATTGTGTATTATTAAAGAACTTCAGATTATTGCCTAAAGATATTATTGCCTAAATTGAGTTTCACTGGTTATCCTTCTGATAATAATAATGTGGATGATTGTGTATAATCTGAGTGTCCTGAGTTAATTTGGGTATGCTTGTGTGGTTTTGTGTGTGTGTGTGTATTTGTGTGGATGATTGTGCATATGTGGATGATTGTGTATATGTGTTTTGTGTGGATGATTGTGTATATTCACACAAAAGTGTATGTACAGATAGATGAGTGTGTGCATGTGTGTATGTGTGTTTTGTGGATGAGTATGTATGTGTGGAGGTTTGTGTGTGTTTTTGATGAGTGTGTGTGTGTGTGTGGGCGCGCGCGTTCTATCATGTTTTTGCTCGCTTGTTGCATTATCTGCCATTGGATAGCTATGCTGAAAAAAATGTATTTTTTCTCCATTTTAGATGGATTCAGCGGAGTTGCGAGAGAAACTAATAAAAGAATATATTATGAAATGTGGGTATCTCACCGCGCTCGGTGCTGCTTGGGCAGCATTAGAATATATTCCCCTGGAACCCATATGTACAACCCTGTATTCGCCGAGTAGGTTCTCGAAGCACAGAAAGTATTTTCGAACATCATTCTTCAAGATAAACCTAAGCAGGGAGAGAGGAGGGCGAGCTCCTCTCGCCCCCGGCGCCCCCAGCAGCAGGGGGCGAGACCCCAGGGGGGCGAGACCCCAGGGGGGGGCGAGACCCCAGGGGGGGGCGAGACCCCAGGGGGGCGAGACCCCAGGGGGGCGAGACGCTAGCGCCGGCGGTAGCGATACCGCCGGGCGCTAGCCCAGTTCTCGCCCAGACCCAAGGCAAGGGGGGCGAGCTCCTCTCGCCCCCGTCCCCAGCAGTAGGGGGCTAGACGCTAGCGCCGGCGGTAGCGATACCGCCGGGCGCTAGCCCAGCTCTCGCCCAGCCCCAAGGCAAGGGGGGCGAGCTCCTCTCGCCCCCGTCCCCAGCAGTAGGGGGCGAGACGCTAGCGCCGGCGGTAGCGATATCGCCGGGCGCTAGCCCAGCTCTCGCCCAGCCCCAGCAGAGGTAACCTCTCTCACCCACCAGAAAAGGAGGGGGAGGGGGGTTGGTCTGCGTTTAGCATCCCAGAACAGCGGGATTTGGCTATTTGCAGTCCGGTTTTGGCTATTCGCAGTCCAAATCCGAGGGTATTTTGGGTATTCTGCAGTCCAGTTTAGGTTATTTGCAGCCCAGATCCGAAAATCCTATAAATAGGACCAAGGGGGCACCATTTGGAGTGATCTCTCATCCTAGGCTAGCTCTCTCCTTCCTTCTCTCCCTCCCCAAGTCTCTCTAGGGGGTGAGGAGAGGCTCCAGTGGTGCCCAAGCTTAGTAGTGGCTTGGGAGGGGAAGTTCCAAGGGGACTTCCGGGTATGTGGCGGGACCTTCCCACTAAGCCCTTGGTCCAGTTCTTAGTTCCAACCCCTTCAACCTAGAGCTCTCCCTTGGGGGAAGTAAGGGTTGGTCACCCCTCAGCCTCGTTGAGGGCCCCGAACTCCACAGAGACCGAGTAGTCGGTTTCAACATTTTGGTGCGGTGAGCGTGGAGTGTGACCGATTCAAGAAACCCTCAAGATGAGCTCCATGGATGGAGGTGGAGGAAGTTCCGACCCAGGTCACTCGCAGCCCCCGGTGGCTGGGGTGATGTTGGAGATGTTCGAAAATTTCAGGCAAGAGGTCCTGCAGACCTTGCAGGTGACTTTCGCCTCGATAGGCGAAAGCAGGAGAGGAAGTGGTTCGGAGGTCTCGCCCCGACAGGAGGGTGAGATCCCTCTCAACCAACCAACCAGAGAGGTGCCAGGAGGGGGCGAGTGGGGAGGCGCCAGGCCCCCACTCGCCCAGCTCCAAGGTGGCGAGTGGGGAGGCGCCAGGCCCCCACTCGCCCAGCTCCAAGGTGGCGAGTGGGGAGGCGCCAGGCCCCCACTCGCCCAGCCCCAAGGGGGCGAGTGGGGAGGCGCCAGGCCCCCACTCGCCCAGCCCCAAAAGGGGGCAAGCACGGGAGGTCCCTTTTGTGAGCTGATCCTCTCGGCCCCGATTCCGGAGGGGTTCAAGGGGGCGAAGATGTCTCACTACTTCGGCAAGGATGACCCCATCTTACACCTGCAGTGGTTTGAAGACATGGTCTCCATCATGCCCATGTCGGACGCTTTCAAATGTCGACTCTTCGCGACAACTCTGAAGGAGAAGGCTAGAGATTGGTTCCACCAGCTCCCTGCGGGATCCATCTATGCCTTTGAAGACTTGCGTCGAGGCTTCCTGCTACGCTTCTCGACGTCAAGGAAGAGGAAGAAAGATGCCGAAGCACTTTTCAAGATCAAGCAAGAGCCAGAAGAGTCGCTGGCTCACTATCTGGAACGGTTCAGGGAGGAGGTTCACCTCGTCGAAGAAGTGCCCGGGTACACCCTCAAGCTCGCCTTCACGGTGGGGCTGCGGGAGGGCTTCTTCAAGATGGACCTCAAGAGAAGAGCTCTTTTGTCCTTTGAAGAGTTGATGGAAAGGGTGGCAGAAGAAGTTGAAAGTGAGGAGGCCAACCCGGAGTTCACAAGAAGGCTGGCCAAGCTGAGTGAGCCAGAGGCAAGGCAGCATGGGAGGAAGGTAGAGGCTCCCAAGAGGAAGTTCGACCAAGAGGAGGATAACTTCCAGGAAGAAGAGACTGACCTCCCAGGGTGGAGGCAGGGCCCGAAAGCACCCTCTCCACCACCCCAGCAAGCCATGGCGATCGGCCATAGAAGAAGAAGAAATCGTAGGGGAGGAAGAGGGGGCGTCTGGGCGGAGTTACCTTACTGTGACCTCCATCAGGAGGAGGGTCACGCGACATCCGCCTGCCCTGAGTTCTTGGAGTTAAGGGAGGCGAGGTGTCCGAAGCCGCATCGCCAACAACCAGAAGAGGTCGAGGAGGACCATGCCTGGGGGTAGAAGTCCAAGTCCTGGTCTCCGTGCTTAGTTTTTCTTTAAATCCATGTAGTGTGATAGTTGGTTTCCTTACTTAGAGTCTCTTGCATGTAACCAGATAACTAATGAAATAAAAGTTTTTCAATGTTCTTCACCCCTCGGACGGTTCCGCTGACCGGGCTCTCACTAGCCGGCAGGGCAGGTTGACCTCCCAGGGAGGCTATGTTCTTCACCCCTCGGATGGTTCCGCTGACCGGGCTCTCACTAGCCGGCAGGGCAGGTTGACCTCCCAGGGAGGCTATGTTCTTCACCCCTCGGATGGTTCCGCTGACCGGGCTCTCACTAGCCGGCAGGGCAGGTTGACCTCCCAGGGAGGCTATGTTCTTCACCCCTCGGATGGTTTCGCTGACCGGGCTCTCACTAGCCGGCAGGGCAGGTTGACCTCCCAGGGAGGCTATTTTCTTCACCCCTCGGATGGTTCCGCTGACCGGGCTCTCACTAGCCGGCAGGGCAGGTTGACCTCCCAGGGAGGCTATGTTCTTCACCCCTCGGATGGTTCCGCTGACCGGGCTCTCACTAGCCGGCAGGGCAGGTTGACCTCCCAGGGAGGCTATGTTCTTCACCCCTCGGACGGTTCCGCTGACCGGGCTCTCACTAGCCGGCAGGGCAGGTTGACCTCCCAGGGAGGCTATGTTCTTCACCCCTCGGACGGTTCCGCTGACCGGGCTCTCACTAGCCGGCAGGGCAGGTTGACCTCCCAGGGAGGCTATGTTCTTCACCCCTCGGATGGTTCCGCTGACCGGGCTCTCACTAGCCGGCAGGGCAGGTTGACCTCCCAGGGAGGCTATGTTCTTCACCCCTCGGATGGTTCCGCTGACCGGGCTCTCACTAGACGGCAGGGCAGGTTGACCTCCCAGGGAGGTAAGTGATATTTCCCTCGGATGGTTCCGCTGACCGGGCTCTCACTAGACGGCAGGGCAGGTTGACCTCCCAGGGAGGTAAGTGATGTTCCCCTCGGATGGTTCCGCTGACCGGGCTCTCACTAGACGGCAGGACAGGTTGACCTCCCAGGGAGGTAAGTGATGTTCCCCTCGGATGGTTCCGCTGACCGGGCTCTCACTAGACGGCAGGACAGGTTGACCTCCCAGGGAGGTAAGTGATGTTCCCCTCGGATGGTTCCGCTGACTGGGCTCTCACTAGACGGCAGGACAGGTTGACCTCCCAGGGAGGTAAGTGATGTTCCCCTCTGATGGTTCCGCTGACCGGGCTCTCACTAGACGGCAGGACAGGTTGACCTCCCAGGGAGGTAAGTGATGTTCCCCTCGGATGGTTCCGCTGACCGGGCTCTCACTAGACGGCAGGCCAGGTTGACCTCCTATGGAGGATAAGAGATGTCCTCCCCAATCCAGACTCTCACTAGCTGGGTGGCTCTCACTAGTAGAGCTCGCTCCTATGAGTGTGTCGACCCAATGTCGACCACTAGCGGAGCTCGCTCCCGGAGGTGCTCAGTCCCGAGCAGACTCCCTAACCGGGCCCTCATTAGCCGACAAGGTTGGAGGACCTCTTCAGAGAGGCTACATGTTTTTCCGAGATAGCACCGTTAGCCGGATTCCCAGCGACACTCGTCGAATATACATGGTTGGACGTTTCTTTCCGAGCGTGTGCCTCGCTCGAAAAGAGCGGGGATTGTGTACAACCCTGTATTCGCCGAGTAGGTTCTCGAAGCACAGAAAGTATTTTCGAACATCATTCTTCAAGATAAACCTAAGCAGGGAGAGAGGAGGACGAGCTCCTCTCGCCCCCGGCGCCCCCAGCAGTAGGGGGGCGAGACCCCAGGGGGGCGAGATGCTAGCGCCGGCGGTAGCGATACCGCCGGGCGCTAGCCCAGTTCTCGCCCAGCCCCAAGGCAAGGGGGGCGAGCTCCTCTCGCCCCCGTCCCCAGCAGTAGGGGGCGAGACGCTAGCGCCGGCGGTAGCGATACCGCCGGGCGCTAGCCCAGCTCTCGCCCAGCCCCAAGGCAAGGGGGGCGAGCTCCTCTCGCCCCCGTCCCCAGCAGTAGGGGGCGAGACGCTAGCGTCGGCGGTAGCGATACCGCCGGGCGCTAGCCCAGCTCTCGCCCAGCCCCAGCAGAGGTAACCTCTCTCACCCACCAGAAAAGGAGGGGGGGGGGGGGGGGGGGTTGGTCTGCGTTTAGCATCCCAGAACAACGGGATTTGGCTATTTGCAGTCCGGTTTTGGCTATTCGCAGTCCAAATCCGAGGGTATTTTGGGTATTCTGCAGTCCAGTTTAGGTTATTTGCAGCCCAGATCCGAAAATCCTATAAATAGGACCAAGGGGGCACCATTTGGAGTGATCTCTCATCCTAGGCTAGCTCTCTCCTTCCTTCTCTCCCTCCCCAAGTCTCTCTAGGGGGTGAGGAGAGGCTCCAGTGGTGCCCAAGCTTAGTAGTGGCTTGGGAGGGGAAGTTCCAAGGGGACTTCCGGGTATGTGGCGGGACCTCCCCACTAAGCCCTTGGTCCAGTTCTTAGTTCCAACCCCTTCAACCTAGAGCTCTCCCTTGGGGGAAGTAAGGGTTGGTCACCCCTCAGCCTCGTTGAGGGCCCCGAACTCCACAGAGACCGAGTAGTCAGTTTCAACACCGTAGACCATGAAATGAACTCTGCACTACGATCCACATTGCTTAGACGCATATATGAGGGTGCAGAAGTCAATTGTTTTAACCTATTAGGAATGGGTAAACAACCATTCGGAGAGCTATGCCACATATTATCTGTTAGAGGTCTGGTGCACGAAAGTAAGTATGTTTCGGTGAAAGAATCTGTTGGCATATTCTTATACATTATAGCACATAATAAGAAGTTTCGTGATGTTGGAGTTACGTATATCCGATCCATGGATACTATAAGTAGACACTTCAATATTATGCTCAGAGCACTGCTGAAGTTAGCTAGAGAACATATCAAGTTATCGGAATCAAGATCAAACTGTAGATGGAGATGGTTTGAGGACTGCATCGGTGCGTTAGATGGTACACATATACATGTAACTGTGCCCATCGAAGATCACGGTAAGTATCAAAATCGGAAGCAGGCAATTACGACCAATGTGCTTGGTGTTTGTGATAACCAGACGAAATTTGTGTATGTTCTACCTGGTTGGGAAGGCTCAACTTCAGATTCAAGAGTCTTGCGCGATGCGCTAAAGAGGACAGATCGATTTGAAGTACCAACTGGTAAGCAATTATTTTTAATAATAAAATTCCAATCAATTTTTTCCAAAATAACATTACACGCATTTTCTTATGGAATAGGTAAGTACGACCTAGTGGATGCCGGTTACACCAATGGTCAAGGTTTTCTTGCACCTTATCGATCAACACGTTATCATCTACAAGAGTGGTCAACACAAGGAAATAACCCTAATAATTATAAGGAGTTGTTTAATTTACGTCATGCTAGAGAACGAAATGTAATTGAGAGAACATTTGGTCTATTGAAGAAACGTTGGGCAATACTTTGACAACCATCTTTTTTCAACATAAAGAGTCAGGTGCGAAATATGTTACTCTAGATTTCACATTGCAAATAAGGTTTGGGATTCTAATATCAAATTTAAATGCAGGTGCAAATAATAAATGCATGTTGCATCTTACATAATTTTCTTGTCGAGAAGAGACTGACTACTGATTCACAACTATTTGTTGAGATTTGTTATACATCCATAAAGGCCTTGGAGTGCGTCTAGAGAAAACTCCACTAAAGGGAGGTCGGGTCAACGGTCAACGCATGATCGCCCGAGTTGAAGAAACCGAACCCGCCATTTCCGTCGCCAATCGCCAGCGCGGGAAAACGCACAGAGCACACCGCCATAGCTGAACCCCACTACTGGGGTGCGATTAGCCCGCACCCCACTACTGGGGTGCGATAAGCCCGCACCCCACTACTGGGGTGCGAATAGCCACACCCCCCATAAGGGGGGGGGGGGGGGGGGGGTACGGCCAAACCGCAGCCCGTGTGGGGTGCGGCCCAGCCGCACCCCATGAGGGGTGCAGCCACGCCAAGCCGCACCCCCTTGGGTGCGGCCAAGCCAAGCCACACACCCCTTGGGTGCGGCCCGGACACACCCCCTTGGGGTGCGGCCAAGCCAAGCCACACCCCCCTCGGGTGCGGCCGAGCCACTCTCCCACGTAACGAGGTTAGGGCAAATCCCCCCTCTTCTGACTCGCCGCCCGCTCTTCGGGTTCCGGATTCCGCCTAGAGCGCCTCCTAGCACACTCAGAACGCTCTCGTGTTTGTTGCGCGCTCAGAGCTCTCCGCTCGTTGCGCGCTCAGAACGCCTCTCCGTTCGCTCAGAACGCTCTCGTGTTCGTTGCACGCTCAGAGCGCTCCCGCGCTCGTTGCGCGCTCAGAACGTCCCTTCGTTCACTCAGAATGCTCTCATGTTCGTTGCGCGCTCAGAGCTCCCGCGCTCAGAACTCCTCTCCGTTCGCTCAGAATGCTCTCGTATTCGTTGCGCGCTCAGAGCGCTCCCGCACTCGTTGCTCGCTCAGAACGCCTCTCCGTTCACTCAGAACACTCTCGTGTTCGTTGTGCTCTCAGAGCTCCCGCGCTCGTTGCGCGCTCAGAACGCCTCTCCGTTCGCTCAGAACGCTCTCGTATTTGTTGAGCGCTCCCGCGCTCGTTGCGCGCACAGAACGCCTCTCCATTCGCTCAGAACGCTCTCATGTTCGTTGCGCGCTCAGAGCTCCCGCGCTCGTTGGGCGCTCAGAACGCCTCTCCGTTCGCTCAGAACGCTCTCCGCGCTCGTTGCGCGCTCAGAACGCCTCACAGCGCGACCAGGACGCTTCCATGTTCGTTGCGCGCTCAGAACACTTTCGCGCGCATGCACGCTCGGAATGCTTTTGAGCATTCTCAGAACGCCTCCCCAGTCGCTCAGATTGCTTCTCCGTTCGTTGCGCGCTCAGAACGCTTCTGAGCGCGCTCAGAGCACTTTCACATTCTGGGCACGCTCACTTTTTGTCTTTCTAATTTCTCAGATTGCAGGAACGGTTTGTCGCCTTTTTCGCCTTCAACAAAGCTGCCCGAACTGCCCGAACTGCCCGAACTGCCCGGGGGAGAGACGGTCATTTACGAAAAATGCGATCTGTGTGCTCCGAATCAGAAAACGTGATTCGTCCGCCAAATGGTTACGGTGGTTACAACGGCGAAATTACCGGGCTACCCCCGGCCAAAGCTATAAAAGGAGCCCAAAGCCTTCATTTGAGGGGACCTTACCTTCTACACCCGGGAGAGCTCCTTGAAGATTTTCACGGAATCCTCCTTCGGTGTTTGAACATCTCCTTCGTGGACTCAAAGATTTCCTTCATTCCGAAAGACGACTCAGCATTCTCACTTTCGTTCTCCGGAGCATTCTCACTTTTGTTCTCCACCGTTCTAAGAAGGAAAAATACTTAGTTTTCCGAGAGGTGGTTTGTCACCCTCGGAACTCTCTCTCTCTATTAATGTAACGAGCGGCGGCCTGTGGCGCTCAACTTATAAGTACCTAACTGTAAGCTCTCAGAAGATAGTGAAGTTTGGTCAGCACAGCTCCAGACACGTGTTTTTTTACCCTTTCCGGGTTTTCCACGTTAAAAAGTCTTAGTGTACTCAACGAATCTCTCTTTGACTGTTTGCGCGCTCGGTCCGCCTCCGAGCTAAGGTGGTTCAATTTGACCGGTCTACCAGAGCACCCGAGCGACCCGCAACAGTTTGGCGCCGTCTGTGGGAAAGGATTCCCAAATGCCGAGCAAAGGATTTCCGAACGCAGCGCCCGCTTCGCCTAAGTTCACGGAACCAGCAAGAGTGGACACCTCCCCCGAACTATTCGACGCATACAGTTCCTCGATCCCTGAAGGCCCGGCGAAAAGAGCGCTCATCGCTGCACCCATCCAGCCCCAGTGGATTGGATCAACTAGCAAGCCGACCCCTCTCGTAGCGGGGAAGGATCCGAACGATGTCACGCACCAGCAAAGGCGATCCCCCCTGTCAAAGTCAATTTTGGCATACCCAGTTCCGTCATGGCTAAAGCTCCCGCACTTCAAGGAGTTCCACGGATCAGAGGACTCGTGCGGGCACGTTAATCACTTCTTGATAACGATGCGGACGTTCGGACTTCCCGACCAAATCAGCTGCAAAATCTTCACCAAGACACTACGCGGAGACGCCCTCCGCTGGTATCAATCCCTGCCAAACGGAGCGATTCACAACTTCACCGAATTGTCCCAACTGTTCGTTGAATGACACGAAGCACGCGCGCCAAGGATCCAAGAAGAAGAGCGAGAAAATCCCGAGACGGGCGAGTCGCCCCACCTAGGGGAAGCGGAGCGGAGCAAGCAGCAAGAAAAGATCTGCACAAGCTTTCACCAAGAGCGTCCCCGTGGATGGTTGGACTTCGCCTTAGACGCAAGCATATGCAATCCAGCCTGTGAGCTAAGGAGGGCGTTGATAACCCATCGCATCTCAATATCCTGTTCGTGGCAGCCGTGGTGCGGCTCAAACTCCTAAGCGGGAACCTCAAGCTCAAGGACAGCGACGCAGAGCTCCCAGACGGAACTATGGTACCCATCATAGGAGTCGTCACCCTCCCCGTCCAAGTAGGGATGCACTCGGAACCAGTCCTGTATGACGTTCAGATCGTCATCGCAGAGGCAGAATCCCCCTACGACGCAATATTTGGGAGCCTCCTACTAGACGCCCTGAACCACGACGTTTCCATGTCTGGACGCATGGCCAACAAATGGAGAATCCTCAGGGATGCAATTCGTGGTTTCGACACGACCGCAGCCGAGCTCCCTTGGATAACCTACGACCCGTCGCCAAAACCAAATTCTGAGAAGCAAGGCGTGCGAGAGTGCCGCGCAACCCCCATATTGGCAGAAAAAACTAATCTTTCGGCACCGGCAAACCCACTACAACTTGGGGATACGTGTCGCAAGAGAAAGGGACAGCAACAACAGTTCGAGAAGGCCGTACCGCCCATTCAGAACCAAGCAGACCGCTCCCGAGGGCTAGCAAATCAAAGCTCCCGGATCTACACCCCGTTAAATGCCCCCCCCCCCCCCCCCCCCCCCCCCCCCGCGAGCATATACTGTCCGTAATCTACAACAACAAAATCATCAACTGGCCCAGAGAGCTCTCCCAGCACAGGGGAGATCAATCCCAGTTTTGCAATTTCCACAAAGGTCGAGGACACCGAACGGAACACTGTGCCAAGTTGAAAGAAGAAATTGAACGCCTTGTCCAGTCAGGACACCTTGAGGCTTTCCGCGAAAAAACATAGAAGGATACCACCGAGGGTCGGTCGTCGGGTCACCGCCGCCCACCATGTTGAACGACCGAAAGAGCTCGGGCAAGCGCAGCGCAAAGGGAGCACGACGTTACCTTCTCTCTCGTCAAACTTGTATCAGAAACTTATTGGCTCAGAAGCCGCAAGATTGCACTTGCGCATGTATTAATATTCATTTTCTAATTATGTTTTACCTGTCCTAAACTATTATACTGCAGGAACCCACTTTGGGGCCTTGCCCCGGGGACTTTGCACCGTCGTCGATTGAAGGTTCGCCCTTCTCCTCCGCCGTTGAGTCACGGCGTCGTACGGGCCTGCCCCTCTTACGTTCGCCCCCGGTTTGAATACACCCGCTATTCACCGGCCACTTTGGGGCCTTGCCCCGGTGACTTTGCACCGTCGTCGATTGAAGGTTCGCCCTTCTCCTACGTCGTCGAGTCCCGGCGTCGTAAGGGCTTGCCCCTCTTACGTTCGCCCCCGGTTTGAATACACCCGCTATTCACCGGCCACTTTGGGGCCCTGCCCCGGGGACTTTGCACCGCCGTCGATTGAAGGTTCGCCCTTCTCCTCCGCCGTCGAGTCCCGACGTCGTAAGGGTCTGCCCCTCCTACGTTCGCCCACAGTTTGAATACACCCGCTATTCACCGGCCAAATCTATATTATAAAAGTCGCGAGTTCAGACTCGCGCAAACTAATTTTTTATGTAAAAGCCGCGAGCTCAGCCTCGCGCAAACTAATTTTTTATTATTATTATGTAAAAGCCGCGAGCTCAGACTCTCGCAAACTAATTTTTTATGTACAAACCGCGAGCTCCGACTCGCGCAAACTAAATTTTTATTATGTAAAAGCCGCGAGCTCAGACTCGCGCAAACTAATTTTTTATCATGTAAAAGCCGCGAGTTCAGACTCGCGCAAATTAATTTTTAATTATGTAAAAGCCGCGAGCTCAGACTCGCGCAAACTAATTTTTTATTATGTAAAAGCCGCGAGCTCAGACTCGCGCAAACTAATTTCTTATTATTATAAAGCCGCATGCTTGGACCCGCGCAGACTCATCCGTTATTTTGCAAAAGGCTATCAAGTTGTTCAGGTATCAACGCTAAATAGCAAGCCAGCAACAATCTCAAAGTGTGAACATTCTTCGTCGGCCATCTTGATACGTCTTCCCTCAATCGACACTTTGACAACAACCAGAAGAGCGGGGCCACGAGAGTGCTATCGCAACGCAGCGCAGAGCGAGAAACGCCTAAACAGAATAAGAAAGCAAATGCAACCGCACACTCATCCATCGACAGCAATTCCTACCCAAGGCACCACGAAGAGAGCAATGATCAAAGTCGCCACAGAAAAATCGAAACCTCCGAACTCCTCCGCGCAGAAATTCAAACTCCGAAGGTTTGGGGGGGCTTATGTTATACATCCATAAAGGCCTTGGAGTGCGTCTAGAGAAAACTCCACTAAAGGGAGGTGGGGTCAACGGTCAACGCATGATCGCCCGAGTTGAAGAAACCGAACCCGCCATTTCCGTCGCCAATCGCCAGCGCGGGAGAACGCACGGAGCACGCCGCCATAGCCGAACCCCACTACTGGGGTGTGATTAGCCCGCACTCCACTAGTGGGGTGCGAATAGCCACACCCCCCATAGTGGGGGGTACAACAAAACCGCACCCTGTGTGGGGTGCGGCCCAGACACACCCCATGAGGGGTGCGGCCGAGCCGCACCCCATGTGGGGTGCGGCCACGCCAAGCCGCACCCCCTGGGTGCGGCCAAGCCAAGCCGCACCCCCTTGGGTGCGGCCTGGGCGCACCCCCTTGGGGTGCGGCCAAGCCAAGCCACACCACCCTCGGGTGCGGCCGCACCGCGCCCCCCTTAGGGTGCGACCGAGCCACTCTCCCCCGTAACGGGGTTAGGGCAAATCCCCCTCTTCTGACTCGCCGCCCGCTCTTTGGGTTACGGATTCCGCCTAGAGCGCCTCCTAGCACACTCAGAATGCTCTGGTGTTTGTTGAGCGCTCAGATTTCTCCGCTCGTTGCGCGCTCAGAACGCCTCTCCGTTCGCTCAGAATGTTCTCGTATTCGTTGCACGCTCAGAGCGCTCCCGCGCTCGTTGCGCGCTCAGAACGCCGCTCCGTTCACTCAGAATGCTCTCGTGTTCGTTGCGCGCTCAGAGCTCCCACGCTCGTTGCGCGCTCAGAACGCCTCTCTGTTCACTCAGAACGCTCTCGTATTCGTTGCGCACTCAGAGCGCTCCCGCGCTCGTTGCTCGCTCAGAACGGCTCTCTGTTCACTCAGAACACTCTCGTTTTCATTGCGCGCTCAGAGCTCCCGCGCTCAGAACGCCTCTTCGTTGCGCGCTCAGAGCGCTCCCGCGCTCGTTGCACGCTCAGAGCGCTCCCGCGCTCGTTGCACGCTCAGAGCGCTCCCGCGCTCGTTGCACGCTCAGAACGCCCTCCGTTCGCTCAGAACGCCTCTCCGTTCGCTCAGAACGCTCTCATGTTCGTTGCGCGCTCAGAGCTCTCGCGCTCGTTGGGCGCTCAGAACGTCTCTCCGTTTGCTCAGAACACTCCCACGCTCGTTGCGCGCTCAGAACGCCTCACAGCGCGACCAGGACGCTTCCATGTTTGTTGCGCGCTCAGAACACTTCTGCGCTCACGCGCGCTCGAAATGCTTCTGAGCATTCTCAGAACGCCTCCCCAGTCGCTCAGATTGCTTCTCCGTTCATTGCGCGCTCAGAACGCTTCTGAGCGCGCTCAAAGCACTTTCACATTCTGGGCACGCTCACTTTTTGTCTTTCTAATTTCTCATATTGCAGGAACGGTTTGTCGCCTTTTTTGCTTTCAACAAAGCTGCCCGAACTGCCCGGGGGCGAGACGCTCATTTACGAAAAATGGCGATTTGTGTGCTCCATACAAGAAAACGTGATTTGTCCGCCAGATGGTTACGGTGGTTACAACGACGAAATTACCGGGCTACCCCCGGCCAAAGCTATAAAAGGAGCCCAGAGCCTTCATTTGAGGGGACCTTGCCTTCTGCACCCGGGAGAGCTCCTTGAAGATTTTCACGGAATCCTCCTTCGGCGTTTGAAGATCTCCTTCGTAGACTCAAAGATTTCCTTCATCCCGAAAGTCGACTCAGCATTCTCACTTTCGTTCTCCGGAGCATTCTCATTTTTGTTCTCCACCGTTCTCAGAAGAAAAAAAGACTTAGTTTTCCGAGAGGTGGCCTGTCACCCTCGGAACTCTCTCTCTCTCTATTATTGTAACGAGCGACGGCCTGTGGCGCTCGGCTTCTAAGTATCTAACTGTAAGCTCTCAGAAGATAGTGAAGTTTGGTCAGCACAGCTCCGGCCACGTGGTTTTTTATCCTTTCCGAGTTTTCCACGTTAAAAAGTCTCAGTGTACTCAACGAATCTCTCTTTAACTGTTTACGCGCTCGGTCCGCCTCCGAGCTAAGGTGGTTCACTTCGACCGGTCTACCAGAGCACCCGAGCGACCCGCAACAAGGTTGATGCTGACCTATTAGCTGGTGAAGTATTTGAAGAAGAAGAAATCTACGAATATGATGATAATATTAATCCAATTCAATCGTCAAATGCATGGACTCAATTTAGAGATAACTTAGCAACGGAAATGTTAACTGAATATCAAGCCCGTGGTGAGATTTAGTAGATATTATAATATCATATGTATGCTTAATATTTGATATGTATGCTTGTGTATATAAGTATGCTTGAATATATGTTTTTGTTTGTGATATCTATGCTTGTGTAGATATTTTTGTAAGTGAAGTATGAATTGAAGTATTTTCTTGGCTAATGTGATGTATGTATTTGTTTAATATTTGATGCTAATGTGATACATATATCTTCAGAGAGCACCAAATGGAAAGAGGAACGAGGAAAGAGAAATCATATGTTCATTGGACAGCTGAAATGGATCGTACTCTGTCCAGTGTATTACTAGAGGAGCATGGTAAGGGTCACAAAACGCCGAATAGATGGAAAACGGTGGCCTTCACAGCAGCAATCAAAGGAATGAAAGATTTACATAATATAGACTTCACCAAGGAGAAGATCATGGACAGACTCAAGACATGGAATAAATATTACAAGGAGGTGTCTGCAATGTTGGATACAAGTGGCTTCAGATGGGATTGGGAACGTAATACAGTGAAAGTTGACAGTGAAGAAGTATGGCCAATTATGTCAAGGTATATTCATTTATATTGCATTCAGTATTTTTGTTTTAATTATTTTACCATAGTTCATGTGAAATAATCATGTTGTGCAGACACATCCTACTGTGAAGCACTACAGAGATACGGTAATCATTAATTGAGCAGATTTAGGCATATTATGTGGTAATTACAAAGCAACATGTGCTTTTGCAACGACGACAAACGAGACAGTCGTTGAGCTGGATGGAGAGTCAGTGGGTGAAGAAAGCAACTTCGCAGCATAGCCTTCATCAGGGGGGAGCAGTAGGCAAAGGAAGAGGAAGACAACCCATGGCGAGGCAATAGCAAATGCCATAAATAAAATGACAGATAGTATGGAGCACGCAGCGGCTGCAATCGTAAAAAGCAGCGAAGCTCCTTCGGCTCAAATCTATGAAGCACTTGCTCGACTACCGGATCTGCAGCTGGTGGAGTTAGTGAAAACCATGGATCTTCTAGGTGCCAGCCAACTGAAGTTCGACACGTTCATGGCTCTGCCAGAGAGCATGAGGCTGACATGGCTTCACTTGCAATTCTATGACTTATGCGCGTGGGCATCGAAGAGCTCCATTCTCGTGCAAATGTAGAATCCTCCCACTCCTACCTTGTTGACAATGGAGCACCATCGGACACCTTTTTTTTCTTTCTCACGGAAGACGGAAAGCCACTTGAACCTCACGTCCTGTTGGGGGCGCCTCCATCTTCCACAGCTCCGTTGCACATATAGTTGCACCAGAGCCCCAAACAAAGCTAAAGTGGTTGACTACGATTCTGCTTCGGGCAACGACACTCTTAAAATGTCACTTCAATGTAACTTTAATGTATAGTGAGATGAATAGAAATATATATTAAAATATCAAATAGTTATTCTTAGTCATTTAGGCGATTGTTATCCGCACTACAGTTTTGACTATCCGCACTCTTTTTATAAGTTATTACGTGCCTTTTGGAGATATGTTTTGTACATGGATTTTTAGGAAAAGTGTTCAACACGAAAGTTATATATCTCGTCGAGATCTACAACTTTCGTGTTGAATATTTTTCCTAAAAATGCACGTACAAGGTGTATTTCCAAAAATTCACTATAGTTACACCCATATTTCAATCAGGGCGTCAATACGTCTTATGCGTGCATTTTTAGGAAATGTGTTCAACACGAAAGTTGTAGATCTCGACGAGATCTACAATTTTCGTGTTGATCATTTTTCCTAAAAATACATGTACAAGACGTATTTCCAAAAGTCGTGTAATAACTCATACAAAAAGAGTGCGGATAGCCAAAACTGTAGTGCGGATAACAATCGCCTAAATTTAGAGTGGTGTTAAGTGCAGACTGAATTTGGCTATGTGCAAACCTGTAAAAAAAATTAAAAAGTCTAATTTCTTGTATTCTAAAAAATTAGGTGCAGACCCAACAATGTCTTGGCTCAATTGTCAGACCTCGAGCTCCGCTCTCCCACTGCCTTCACGGAATTCCCTCCTCACTACTTCCTGTTGCCGTCGCCGCCACCAATACTACCGCCGCCAACGCCATCGTCGCCGCCGCCAACGCCATCGTCGCTACCGCCAACGCCATCGTCGCCCCCTCCAACGCCATCGTCGCCTCCGCCAACGCTATCGTCGCCCCCGCCAACACCATCGTCGCCCCCGCCTACGGCATAGTCGCCGCTGCCAACGCCATCGTCACCGCCGCCAACACTAATTTGAATTTAAAATTCTCAGTTTGTCATAAGCTGATTGAAAGGAATTGTTAGCAGAGAAATGTTGCAAAAGCTTTTATTCTTTCCCAAAGCTATTTTGTGTCGTTCTGCAAGTATCAATCACCTATTTGTTGTTGTGTTATGGATCTCGAGTACTGTAATCAAAGTGCTGAGTTCAAAACATTAAACTGCTCACAAGCAGGATCGGTCTTAATGTAATACAGAGGATTCCTTCATAACATCATAAAATTACAGACAAATAGAAAAGACTTAGGACCGCAACGTGAGCAAAAAGCTTTGGTAACTGTTGCGGCTAACTCGAGGCTCCTACAGACCAGTCTAGATTATACCGTCTTAGCCCGGGAGCGGTTTAGTGCGCAAACAGTCAATGAAAATGAGACGACTGACAAGAAAATTTTTTAACGTGAAAAACCTTGGAAATAGGTGAAAAACCACGCGGCCGGAGTTGTGCCGACCAAACTTCACTATTCTCAGTTGCTATACAATGCTTTTGAGAGAAGGCAAGGGCAACGAGCCGCTACTCGTTACAATCGCTCAGAGAGAGAGAGAGGGAGAGAGAGAGATGTGCTCGGAGGGTGACAAGTCACCGCTCGCGGAGCCAAGTCTTTTTGCTTACTGCAATGTAGAGCACTACTCTCCGGGCTTTTGACGTCTTCAACTGGTACTCGGAAGCTGGCATTCTACGCGTCTCGGTGTCTGCGACTTGTCTCTCGGAACGTGCTGAGGAGTCTGGAGCGGAGGACTTGTCATTAACTGGAAGGCTTCTTGCTTAGTTGAGGGGGTTGTGAGTGTTGAACGTGTGCGCGGAATGCTAGTTGCGGTGCGCGCGGAACATGCCTTACTCGTGGCAGAGTGCGTGCGGAATGGAACGTGCGCATGGGCGCTCGAAGGAGGATGAATGCCTTCGAAGAATCTTCAAGGCGCTCGAAGATCTTTGAAAGAGTCTTCGAAGAAGATCTTCAAGGAGTTCCATGAGGAGCTCTCCCGTGCGTAGGAGGAGAAGCGGAAGGAGGAGAAGTTGCAAATGAAGGAGACCATGTGGTCCTATTTATAGGCTTCCCGGGTGGTTATGATGGTTACACGGTTATCCGCATACCATAACTATTTTATGTGCTATTCGCAGACCACTTTCATATAATTTATGATGCGTATTTTTATGAGATCCACTATAAGCACACCAATTATAATATTTGGTTATGCGCTGCCTCCCCCTGACGGGTGGTTACGCGGTGGTTAATCGGCGATCGAACGGTGGAGATTACGCAGCGGCCAACAGTCCGATTGGAGAACCGGCTGGCGGCGGAGTGGGGGCCGATTGACGGCGAGGTTTCGGTCGACCGGTGGCCGGCCGGCCGGCGGGTGCACCGACGGAGGCGGTCGAGTCGAGGTGCGCAACAACAAAAAGTGGATTCAATTCGAGGATCGAGTCGATCGCCGTCATGGGAATACCATGTATGGGTATGTCAAAAATTCCTGTGGTCTGCCAGAGCTATGGAGGTCCCTTCCTGGGCGTTGTCGTCGTGTGAGTGGACGGGAGAGAGAGTTTACACCGATGATGGGATTTGCTGATCCGATCGCGCTGGGGAAGCCCCTTTTTGCATTTCTTCTTTTGTGGAAGAGAAACGGTTGTTGTTGTGTGGGCTTTCTACGGATGCAGAGCGTTCTGCTGCGGTTCATTTGGATCGTGAGAGGAAGCAGAAGCTAGTGTTCAAGTGCGGTAGTTTGGAATCTGCGCCTCGTTCTTCTTCTTAGCCGAAGGAGCATACTGACGAGGTGGCTCCTTGCAGTTCCAGGGCCGATATTGTGCCCACTGATCTTGATGTGGAGGTATAGGGCTCTGCTGCCCCCCCCCCCCCCCCCCCCCCCCCCCCCGACACCCAAAGGTGCTTCCGCGCCGCCGCCAGCTAAGGTGAGGCGGGTCTCTTCTTCTCTTGAGGCCATGAATGTCGTTGTAAGTGTTATACCTTTGTTTTGTTTGCATGTTGTCTTGTGAGGAACCTGACTTCTTCCTTCTTTTTGGCAGATCGGAGTTCAGACTAGCATCGCTCTCACTTGGAACAACTGTTACGTGGGGCTGAAAGATAGCTATCTCGCGCTTCAGGAGGAGCTTCGTGAAGTGAGGAGCTCCCTTTCGGACTTGAGGGGGAGATGAGATCATGACGTGTCTCGCTTTGGACAAATCGAGGCTGAGTTGCGGGCAGATCTGGAGCAGTCTCGGGCGGAGCTGCGGACGGAAATGGCTCTCATGGAGAAGACGGCCCGTCTATTGGAGGATTCATAGGCCACAGTAGCTCGTCAGGATGCTGAGTTGGGGTCCCTGAAGACTGTGGTGGAGAGGCTCTCTTCATGGGCGCGAATTGCTGAGGAGCTGAAGGCCGCAGAAGTTGTTGAGTATAAGGTGTTGAAACCAGTAACCCGGTTTCGACGTTCGCAAGGGGGATGCAGCTAACCCTTACTTGACCTGAGCGAGACCCTTGACCAGTCACTAAGAACCAAAGAACCTTGCCCTTAAAGAACACCTAAGTCCACGAACGGACCCTTAAGCTGCAGCGTGGAGTTCCCACCACATACCCGGAAGCTCTCAAGGAACTTCCCCTCCCAAGCCAATGCTGAGCCTCGGCACCTTGGAGGGCACTAAGGATCACCTCACCGTCCACCTTCAATGACAGGGGGAGGGGAGGAGTAGTGCTTGCTCACGCGTGAGGGAGGGGGTAGAGACCAACCCTTCCCAAGGTGCCCATGAGGGTCTATTTATAGACTTTCCCAAAAATGGACTGCGGATAGCCAAGATCCTGCTATCCGCAGTCCACTCGCCCGGCACATTGGGGGGAGGCCGGTATGGCTTCCCGTGAGGGGGGAAGTGGGCATCTCGAGTCCCACTCGCCCAAAGGGGGTGGCGAGTGGGAGGTCCCCCTCCCACTCGCCCCCAAGGTGGCCGGCGAGTGGGAGTGCCTCTCCCACTCGCCCGGCGAGTGGGAGGGTCCCTCCCACTCGCCCGGGTGAGTGGGAGAGATCCTCCCACTCCCACCACAAAGGGCCGGTGAGTGGGCGGGTCCCTCCCACTCACCCAAAGGTGATTGGCGAGTGGGAGGCTCCTCCCACTCGCCCGAAGGGAGTCGGGGGAGCGGGTGCTCCCCCCGCTTCCCCCGCGGCCTCTCTTTGCCTTGATCGGTCTCGACCGCTTATGCGTGGTCGTTTTGCCCGTCTCGACCACCTTCACTGTCTTGGTCTCATCCGGGTCGGGTCACGCCGACTCGGGAAATATGAGGGTTGTACACAATCCCCGCTCTTTGCGAGCTTGTCCTAAGCTCGGAAAGAAAGTCCAACCCACCTATTTGACGAGTAGGTGGGACCTGAGGGGAATCCACGAAGGGATCTGCCATCAGGGAACCTCTGTCAAGCCTTTCGGCTGAAATTACCTTGAGACGAAGGGCAAACCCTTCTCCAATACACACCCCTCCTATGAGCCGAGCTTAACTGGAGGTGGAGAACACTCGACACCTCAGGTCGAGCTAAACCCGACCGAAGGTGGAGGGAAACTCAACACCTCTAGTCGAGCTGAACTCGACCTGAGGTGGGGGACGAACCTTTCTCCACTAAGCACCCCTCCGGCGAGCCGAGCTCAGCAGGAGGTGGAGAAAGCTCAACACCTGAGGTCCGACTAAGTTCAACCGAAGGTGGAGGGAAACTCGACACCTCTAGTCGAGCTGAACTCGACCCGAGGTGGGGAACGAACCTTTCTCCACTAAACACCCCTCCGACGAGCCGAACTCACCAGGGGGTGGAGAAAGCTCAACACCTGAGGTCGGACTAAGCTCGACCGAAGGTGGAGGGAAACTCAACACCTCTAGTCGAGCTGAACTCGACCCGAGGTGGGGGGCTGACCTTTCTCCACTAAACACCCCTCCGGCGAGCCGAGCTCAGCAGGAGGTGGAGAAAGCTCAACACCTGGGGTCCGACTAAGTCCAACCGAAGGTGGAGGGAAACTCGACACCTCTAGTCGAGCTGAACTCGACCCGAGGTGGGGGACGAACCTTTCTCCACTAAACACCCCTCCGGCGAGCCGAGCTCAACAGGAGGTGGAGAAAGCTCAACACCTGAGGTCGGACTAAGCTTGACCGAAAGTGGAGTGAAACTCAACACATCTAGTCGAGCTGAACTCGGCCTGAGGTGGAAGGTGGGAAGTCCACACCTACCAGGGAGCCGAGCTCACCTGGAGGGGGAGGGAACTCCACACCTACCAGGGAGTCGAGCTCACCTGGAGGGGGAGGGGACTCCACACCTACCAGGGAGCCGAGCTCACCTGGAGGCGGAGGGAACTCCACACCTACCAGGGAGCCGAGCTCACCTGGAGGGGGAGGGAACTCCACACCTACCAGGGAGCCGAGCTCACCTGGAGGGGGAGGGAACTCCACACCTACCATGGAGCCGAGCTCACTTGGAGGGGGAGGGAACTCCACACCTACCAGGGAGCCGAGCTCACCTGGAGGGGGAGGGGACTCCACACCTACTAGGGAGCCAAGCTCACCTGGAGGGGGAGGGAACTCCACACCTACCAGGGAGCCGAGCTCACATGGAGGGGGAGGAAACTCCACACCTACCAGAGCCGAGCTCACCTGGAGGGGGAGGGAACTCCACACCTACCAGGGAGCCGAGCTCACCTGGAGGGGGAGGGAACTCCACACCTACCAGGGAGCCGAGCTCACCTGGAGGGGGAGGGAAATCAACACTTTCCCGAACTACCGGGGGCGGAGAACCAGTTCACGTCCCAGGTGCTTACCTTCACCGAGGGGCGGAGGGATTCAACCATCTTACCAAACCGATCGTCCTTCCTGAAATCTTACCTGCCGCGAGTCAACCCGATGAACCTCCCATCTGTCGGCATGACTAAGCCTGGAGAATGGTCTATAGTCAGGGATCTTACCGATTGGAGGCGGAAGTACCCGTCCGCGTCCTAGGTGCTTACCTTCACCTAGAGGCAGAGGAACTCAATGCCTTCCCAACCTGACTGGAGGTGGAAGTACCCATCCACGTCCTAGGGTCTTAGCTCACCTGGATGCAGAGGAACTCAACGCCTTCCCAATCCAATTGGAGGCGGAAGTACCCATCCACGTCCTAGGGGCCTAGCCTACCTGGAGGTAGAGGAACTCAACGCCTTCCCAGTCCGACTGGAGGTGGAAGTACCCATCCACGTCCTAGGGGCTTAGCTCACCTGGATGTAGAGGAACTCAATGCCTTCCCAATCCAATTGGAGGCGGAAGTACCCATCCACGTCCTAGGGGCCTAGCCTACCTGGAGGTAGAGGAACTCAACGCCTTCCCAGTCCAGCTACCAAGTAGCGAGTCGACCCGATGAGCCTCCCATCTGCCGGCATGACTGAGCCCGGAGAATGGTCTCTAGTTGGGGATCTTACCGATCGGAGGTGGAAGTACCCGCCTGCGTCCTAGGTGCTTACCTTCACCTGGAGGCAGAGGAACTCAACGCCTTCCCGATCTGACTGGAGGTGGAAGTACCCATCCGCATCCTAGGTGCTTACCTTCACCTGGAGGCAGAAGAACTCAACGCCTTCCCAGTCCAGCTACCAAGTAGCGAGTCGACCCGATGAGCCTCCCATCTGCCGGCATGACTGAGCCCGGAGAATGGTCTCTAGTCGGGGATCTTACCGATCGGAGGTGGAAGTACCTGCCTGCGTTCTAGGTGCTTACCTTCACCTGGAGGCAGAGGAACTCAACGCCTTCCCGATCTGACTGGAGGTGGAAGTACCCATCCGCATCCTAGGTGCTTACCTTCACCTGGAGGCAGAGGAACTCAACGCCTTCCCAGTCCAGCTACCAAGTAGCGAGTCGACCCGATGAGCCTCCCATCTGCCGGCATGACTGAGCCCGGAGAATGGTCTCTAGTCGGGGATCTTACCGATCGGAGGTGGAAGTACCCGCCTGCGTCCTAGGTGCTTACTTTCACCTGGAGGCAGAGGAACTCAACGCCTTCCCGATCTGACTGGAGGTGGAAGTACCCATCCGCATCCTAGGTGCTTACCTTCACCTGGAGGCAGAGAAACTCAACGCCTTCCCAGTCCAGCTACCAAGTAGCGAGTCGATCCGATGAGCCTCCCATCTGCCAGCATGACTGATCCCGGAGAATGGTCTCTAGTCGGGGATACTACCAAATGGGAGCGGAGTACCCATCCACATCCTAGGTGCTTACCTTCACCTGGAGGCAGGGGAACTCAACACTTACCCCTGTTGGATCTTACGGCGCCCTTAGAGGGGGGGGGGGGGTGAATAAGGGAATAAAATTCTTTCTATAATTTTCAAGATAATTACTAAATTGTTTTATAATGAAGGAGATTGATATAAACAATTTAGATTTAGAATTGAAAACTTAGAACACAATATAATAGAGATTACGCCAAATGATAGAAATCAAGTAAACACAAAAGAGACATGATTATATTATATGAAAAAGTGTTTACATAAATTTGATTTCTATATCGCTAGAAATCGGAGCCGTACAAATGTAAATTTCTTTTTGTTTACCAATCCTTCTCCCAAGGATCGGAAGGCTATCACTTGTCTCTCCCTAGACCAAGCCCAAGCCTATCCTCTAGATCTCCCCAAGATCTAGACGTAGCACACAAGGCCATGATTTCCCACCAAGCCACGCAAGGACTTGGACGCTCCGCAAAAAGAAGCGATTTTCCCCTAAGCCACGCAAGGACTTAGACGCTCCGCACAAGGAAGCGATTTTCCCTACCAATACAAAGTAAAATGTATATAAATGAAAATACAAGATAAAATAAGAACTCCCTAGAAATTCAGATCTCTGAAAGGAAGGTTGAAGCCTTGAGATGATCCTTGATGTAGAAGCGCGTCCGATCTCGTCTTCAATTTCAAACCTTCTCAGCATAAATGAGAGTTCATGAGGTTCTGGAGCTCTCTGGATGGAATGCACTCAGGAAGGGACTTAGAATCTTGAGAGCCTTGAATGCACGAACAAAAGGAGCCAATTTATAGAATTTCGCTGTCGCCTGGGCGACATCAGCTATCGGAAATTTCCGACAGCGCAAAACTGCCGGTCGTGGTGCTGTCGTGGGCAGTTGTTGTAACATCCGAGCTGTCGCCTGGGCGACATCGATGTCGGATTTCCAACATCTCAAAACTGCCTTTCGTCGTGCTTCCGTGGGGGGGGGGGGGGGAAGTAGTTGTAACTTCTCTGCTGTCGCCTGGGCGACATCCGCTGTCGCGTGGGCGACATCCGCTGTCGCCTGGGCGACAGCTCCTCTTCATTTTTGCCGTCCGAAACTACTCCAGACTGTAGATTGAGTCGTTCTCATCTCTGAAATGGGGTGGCACGTTCTGTAACTCTTCCTGGATTGAAAGTTATGGCCATTTTAAGATCAGCACACAAAACTCATCCAACCTGAGACTTGTCGTTCTCGGATCATGCCCATGAATGAGGACTTGTCTCCTCATTGAACCTGTACAACCTAGCCACTATAAACACACAAAAAAGTCTAGATCAAATACAACACGGTATTTGTTATTCTCAAACCAAGAGATGCGGAAAGCAAGCTCCAACAATCTCCCCCTTTTGATAATAACAAATACCCATATGAGAAATTAGTGAGTTTATAGATAAGTGCGATAAAAGATATGCATGAATAAAAGGTTTACTGCGTGATAGATTTTACTCCCCCTAAATATCTATGTCACTAGATTTCTCATTTAATTCTCCCCCTTTTGTTATTACCAAAAATGGGCTGTCATGATCGAGCAATATCACTCCCTCTACATAGACGCTTTCCATGAAAACTTTTTAATATACTCCCCCTAAATTAATGCTCCCCCTACATAAATGCATTTTATGTTTTACTCCCCCTACATGATAGAATTCATGAATTAGTCTCCCCTTATTCTTCTATAGTTCACCTATATAGATTTCTTCAATTAATCTCCCCCTTTTGGTATTATCAAAAGAAGGTGGGGTGAGGGTAGTAAGGAGGCATTCTTTAGGCTAGTTTATTAATCATGATCGAGCTTTTTAATATATGAAATGATAAAGAGTTTAAGCATAGTATTGAAGAGATTTCAAATAAATAGATAAGAGTTTTAGCATAGCGGAAGATTATAAGAAACATCTTTTTGTAAGCATGAAAAACATAAGTTAAAATATGAGTTTTAGTTCAAATTGAAAGATGTTTTAACCTTTTTGAAATCTCATAGTTTTTTATAAAGATACCAAGCATGAAATGAACATATCAAAGAGAGATTATACTACAATGTTACTTAATTCTAAGTTCAAGAGATACCAAAAACATTGTAGAGATCATGCTAAGTTATCTAGTGCATTTTTATATAAAGAGTAGTATAGATAAAACATTAGAATCCAATACTTATGAGAAGAAGTGTTATGAAATATAATGATGTGCACATAAGTGTATTTTGGGCAATGTTAACAATTGATTTAAATCATCAAAATACAATACATATGTAGAGTAAAGTGAACAATAAAACACAAGTAAATTACTTTCACACACTTTTAATGCACATAATTTTTTTTTTAACAAAGTGGTGTAATAACTAAGGTTTGCACAAGACACTTTACTATTCTTTCCAAGGTGCTCAACCTCACAATGCTTATGAAGACTTATCAGGAGGTTCAAGTAGTGCTTGGTGGAGTTATATTTGTCCACATATATAAATTTTTTTTAGGACATTTGTGAGACAACTTTCTCCGAATACACTTGTTTTGCAAACCAAAATTTTTAACTTAACCACTTTTCTAAATTTCATAAGTGCAATTAAAATGTAGTGTAGGCAATAAACTTATGCAAGTTTTAATTCATTGTTCAAATACAATACACAAGCAAGCATTTATAGATTTAAACACACATGTTGATTACCAAAATAAGTGAGTGAAATGTATCATTATCAATCATAAAACATTTACTCATACTTAGAGGCATGCTAAGCTTGGTTCTACACATTTTTCAATACAATTGATGCACTTTAAATATATATATATATATATATATATATATATATATCAAAGCATGATAAGCAAAACAATGTTCATAGTAATTTAAAAGAATATGTTTAAACATTGTAAATAATTTTAAATAGTAGAATTCATACATGCTTGATATTGACAATAAAGATGATACAGTTTTTTTATTTTATCATTTTTTAAAACAATTAAAACAAAAATAGAAAATCACAAAAAAAAAACATATTTTTGTATTTTTAAATTTTGAACTTTTGTAGTTGATTTTTCATAATATGAATAAAAACAAAGATAACAAAAACATATTTTTGTATTTTTTGAATTTTGAATTTTTTTATTTGATTTTCCATAATATGAATAAAAACAAAGATAAATAAAAAAAACAGAAACACAAAAACTAAGTAGTACATATGAACTAACATATTTTTAAGGATTTTTTGAAATGTTAAAAATCAGAAAATTCCAACACCCACGCTAGCGCCGACGCTAGCGATAGCGCGACAAACAGTACAGGATTTTTTAGGAATTTTAAAATTCTGATTTTTGGTATTTATTAAGTGTCCTTAGAGCAGTCTTATGCAAAAATTTTGTAATTTTTGGAGATGTTTTGATTGCTCAAATTTGCATAAAACTTTAGCTTTTTCAAATTCATGTGTTTTACAAAAACATTTAAGCATAAAAATACATAAATTATGCAAAACACAAGAGGACATAAATTGAACAACCCAAAATATGCATGATTTAAGTGATAGGTAAATAAAATGATGGTGCAAAGAGTAATATAAGTATGTCCTAAGATTAAAGACTACCCCGACTAAATGTCTACACCCTAGCCCCGTACTAAGTGACGAATGGGCATGAGGAGCTGCACACATGCCGTAGGTTGGGGTGTTAATCACATGTGCACACACTAGAGAACGCTCAACTTAGCACTCTTTCCCCCCAGTGCCTCGCAAGGCCCCACTAGAACCCTCCCCGATTAAGGACAAGACATGACTTAGAGGTTAGGTCTCTAATGTATACAACCCTACGCCCTCGCTATTGTGAGATATGAAGTCATAGGTGAAATAATCTTTTGGACAACCTATGCTTTTAAAACTAAGGGTTGGTATATAAACTATGAGTTTTGTTTAATGTGATGAGTTATAAAGTCGCATACTTTTTCTACTTTTATGAGATGATGATATGTGATAACTAGCACAATTATTAATATTCAATAAGTGACAATGCTAGTATAATGAGTTTTGGGTTTAATGTCATGTCATAAGAATTATATTGAAATTACATGTATTCCAAAATAGAGTTTCAAATTATAGATCTAGAATAGAGTGATGATTAAGTTTGATGTATATCTTCATTGCAAAGTTGATTCTAGGGTCTACAAATATGAGAGATACATGCAATCAATAGTAAAGCATATCAATACATCAAATAATGTAAAGAAAACATTATTTAAATTTTTATCATAAGATTCATAATTCTTATTATTGATTTGAGATATTTCTTGATAGAACATGAATTATGATTTATGATTATAGTGAATTTTGCATAAAATATATGTTAGATCATCATGATGTATGAGAATTCTAATCCTTCTAGACTTATGATATAGTGATATAGTGATTTTCTTTTGAAAGAACATGATTGATTTGTAAGTCTAGAAAAATGATGATCATGTAGTCATATCAATGACAAAGATCAAATATATAATGTTTTGAAATTTTTAATAAAATTTGCATTCATTAATCGAATCTATTGTTCCTTGGTTTTGCATGATAATATATGATTTATGATACAATATTCATATATATTTTAATGATTAAACAATAAACTATGTGTTTGTTGGAATTTTAGTATTCTATTATAATTTCAAATCACATAGTTATCATGATATTTTAATAACATTGTAAATGTTATACCTAGCATATAAATTTGAGCATAAACTAAGAAGTGATGCTAGAATAATGAGTTTGGGTGCAATGTTATTATACATGATTTAATGGAGATAATGTTGCATGTAATATGAGAAGTTTACAAATTAATTTTCTTTAGACCTATAATGAAATGATTAAACTTTTGATTTGATCTTAATGATAAGATGATTCTAAGGTCTAAATTACATGCAAACAATGGTGACACACATCACACATAATATCTAAATTAATATATGAAACAATTATACATAGGATATCATGTGATGAAAAAATCCATAAACACAGAAATTTCCGAATCAAGCGAACTAAGATAGTATTTAAAAACGGAGTTGAAATTGGGCAAATTGACAGAACAAAACAAACTTAAATGGGCAAGTTTAGTTTGCCGATAGATGGAGATTTTTGTGCTCTTTCCGAAAAGATATTAAACGCGAAAATCGGACGAGCAGATCAAAAGATATGGCATTTTGAAGTTTTGATCAAAAACTCGCTTTTTGAAAGATTAAGCATGCGTTTAGATGAATGTTTGTTTTCGATTTTATTTGATAATATTTTTCATTATAAGGGCTATCAAATGCAACAAATAGAAAGGAATCAAAAACGTTGCGCATTGTAATTTTTAGTTTTAAGCCCTTAAATAAACCATTTAAATCCAATCTTTAAAATAGTTTCACTAGTCTTGATAATAATTTCAATATTCAATTTCTAATGATAATTCAAGACAATTAAGGGTAAAGGATTTAAAAGGATATATATAACAATTTAAAAAAAATGATAGGTAGGTCTCTTTTAAAATCATATGACTTTATGTTCAATTTTAATTCAATTTGATTTGATAAACATTAGGCTTAATATGTGAAAGTCATATTTCATAAAATATAGAGGGACCATAAGCATTTTGGATCAATAAATACAAAAACAAACAAAAAAAAAAGAAATAAAGCACATCATGAAGTAGAGTATTGATATTTCATTTTTAATTATTTCTACTTCATGCAAATGAAAGATACTAAATGATAAGAGATTTAGGTATCCAAAGTTGACCATGTGTAATGGTTCCTTGGGCACCCAAATATGTCGTGATGGCTTTTGAGAAGATAATGATGAATGAGCCTTTTTAATTAATGTTGATATGTCATTTTTCTTTATGGGTCTCCATTCATACATTGGTTGTTTATTACTTAAATCCATATAATGATTATGTGAATTGTTTGAAAAATAATTCATTGGAGGGTTATGTTTATTTAAATTATTTTTCAAAGTAGCTTGATGTTGATAATCATAATGATTTTTATTATATGGATTGTTTAAAATTTTATAAGAGTGATTGTCTTTCTTTAGAAGTGATTGTTGAAAGAGTGGATTACAATATGTTTTAGAAGATTGATCATTATTTTGATGATTTTCATTTCCACTCTTTCTTATAGACATACTCTTATAATATAAAGGATAATATTTTATATTTTGATTTTCATGAAAAGAAGTTTTTAAGTTTGAGTCATGATTGAAAATATATTGAGACTTATAATAGTGACTCTTAAGAATTTTGTGAGGGTCATAATTCTTTTTGAAACTTAACTCCTTTTGAGTTGATGTATGAAAATGATCCTTTTTAGAAATGATTTTGTAAGTTAATTTATCCTTGTTATTCAAAATCTTATGATGAGATTCATTAGATGACATTTGAAATTTTTCAACAAAAGATTTTAATTGTATTAACTTACAAGATAAAACATCATTTTCAATTAACAATTTTTCATTATGCCTTTTAGAAATTAAGAGCCCTTTTTCAATTTCCTTGAATTTTTCTTTTAATAAATTGCAATTAAGACAAGGAATAGGAATTTCAACTAAAGAGCATGAAAGAGAATTTAACACATCAATATTTGATTCTACGTTATCGTTTGCTTTTAAAGATTTATTTTCCAAACGTAATTTGGAATTAGCAATTTTTAATTTTAAAATTTTACGTTTAGCAATTTTAAGCATACGAGATGTAGAAATAGAATTCGTTATAAAAAGAGAAGTTTTTGATTTTCTTACCTTGCAATTGTTTCCGTCTTCTCTTTTGCTTGATGTGTTGCCAACAAATGAGTCCAATATTGTGATGTTGTATTCTTCTTCCTCCAAGCATAAGTCCTCATCGATTTCTTCTCTTGGATCCATAAGGAATTCCTCTTCTTCATCATCTTCTGTAGAAGGAAGACTATAAGTATTCTCAAGAAATTTCTAAACTTCATAAGCAGTAGGAAGTGTATAAATAAGTTTGAAAATATTTTGATCTAATGCACAATATAAACTATTCATAGATTTGGCATTTAAAAACATTTCATTTTTATTTAAAATACTTGGGGGCATTTTAATTGTAACATTCCATACTTCCATATCCAAAGATTTAAGAAATTTTTCCATTAGAAATTTCCACCCATTATAATTTTTCCCTTCAAATAAAGGTGGTGCTAAAGATTTTTCATTTATAAGAAAATTTCCCTTATTAGTAGAAGCGAGATCACGAGACGCCATTATTCCCGGGTATTAAACCGATTTGGAATAACCTCCCTCTGATACCAATTGTTGGATCTTACGGCGCCCTTAGAGGGGGGTGAATAAGGGAATAAAATTCTTTCTATAATTTTCAAGATAATTACTAAATTGTTTTATAATGAAGGAGATTGATATAAACAATTTAGATTTAGAATTGAAAACTTAGAACACAATATAATAGAGATTACGCCAAATGATAGAAATCAAGTAAACACAAAAGAGACATGATTATATTATATGAAAAAGTGTTTACATAAATTTGATTTCTATATCGCTAGAAATCAGAGGCGTACAAATGTAAATTTCTTTTTGTTTACCAATCCTTCTCCCAAGGATCGGAAGGCTATCACTTGTCTCTCCCTAGACCAAGCCCAAGCCTATCCTCTAGATCTCCCCAAGATCTAGACGTAGCACACAAGGCCACGATTTCCCACCAAGCCACGCAAGGACTTGGACGCTCCGCAAAAGGAAGCGATTTTCTCCTAAGCCACGCAAGGACTTAGACGCTCCGCACAAAGAAGCGATTTTCCCTACCAATATAAAGTAAAATGTATATAAATGAAAATACAAGATAAAATAAGAACTCCCTAGAAATTCAGATCTCTGAAAGGAAGGTTGAAGCCTCGAGATGATCCTTGATGTAGAAGCGCGTCTGATCTCGTCTTCAATTTCAAACCTTCTCAGCATAAATGAGAGTTCATGAGGTTCTGGAGCTCTCTGGATGGAATGCACTCAGGAAGGGACTTAGAATCTTGAGAGCCTTGAATGCACGAACAAAAGGAGCCAATTTATAGAATTTCGCTGTCGCCTGGGCGACATCAGCTGTCGGAAATTTCCGACAGCGCAAAACTGCCGGTCGTGGTGCTGTCGTGGGCAGTTGTTGTAACCTCCGAGCTGTCGCGTGGGCGACATCGATGTCGGATTTCCGACAGCTCAAAACTGCCTTTCGTCGTGCTGCCGTGGGGGGAAGTAGTTGTAACTTCTCTGTTGTCGCCTGGGCGACATCCGTTGTCGCCTGGTCGACATCCGTTGTCGCCTGGGCGACAGCTCCTCTTCATTTTTGCCGTACGAAACTACTCCAGACTGTAGATTGAGTCGTTCTCATCTCCGAAATGGGGTGGCACGTTCTGTGACTCTTCCTGGATTGAAAGTTATGGCCATTTTAAGATCAGCACACAAAACTCATCCAACCTGAGACTTGTCGTTCTCGGATCATGCCCATGAATGAGGACTTGTCTTCTCATTGAACTTGTACAACCTAGCCACTATAAACACACAAAAAAGACTAGATCAAATACAACACGGTATTTGTAATTCTCAAACCAAGAGATGCGGAAAGCAAGCTCCAACAACCCCAAGCCACTTAGTCAAGGCGTTACCTGAAACCTCTTCATTCATCGTCGAGGAGCTACCTGCTTATTACAACGCGGCCCTCTGGGCCTACTTGGTCACATGCACCTCGACCATCTCTTTCATCATCTCCTCCACTTTCTCTGTCTTCTTATTCCTTTCCTTTCTCCTGGTCCTTCCTGCTTCCCTGGTCAACCTGCAGGTGGGAGACTTGCCTCTGGAACCGATCTGCGTAGCTTCCTTGCGTCTCCCCGTGCTTTTGTTGAATCAGGAACAGGGACTACGCCCCCTTCCTGGTGAGACAGAGGCATCCTCCCTGCCCCCTCACTCGGGGCAGCTGGCCCCAGGAGAGTTGTTGAAGAGCGCCGCTTGAAGGCTCAAGCCCCTCCGAGGCTGACCCCTTCCCTTGCCAACACGCTTGCTCTATCTCCATCAAAGACGGCGAGATGAGCACAGGTGTTGGCGATGCCGTGTACTCGCCCTGAGGGGGGAGTGCAAACCGTAAGACTTCCCGGATTGACTTCCTGAACTCCTCGAAGTCACCTTTCTTCATGCACTCCTCGGCAGGGGTGAGTCCCCCAGCTCATCGCTTCCAGCCATGAGACTTGCCCAGAGCTTTCCGAACTAGCTGCTTCCACGCTCACCGCACCATAATGTTGAAACCAGTAACCCGGTTTCGACGTTCGCAAGGGGGATGCAGCTAACCCTTACTTGACCTGAGCGAGACCCTTGACCAGTCACTAAGAACCAAAGAACCTTGCCCTTAAAGAACACCTAAGTCCACGAACGGACCCTTAAGCTGCAGCGTGGAGGTCCCACCACATACCCGGAAGCTCTCAAGGAACTTCCCCTCCCAAGCCAATGCTGAGCCTGGGCACCTTGGAGGGCACCAAGGATCACCTCACCGTCCACCTTCAATGACAGGGGGAGGGGAGGAGTAGTGCTTGCTCACGCGTGAGGGAGGGGGTAGAGACCAACCCTTCCCAAGGTGCCCATGGGGGTCTATTTATAGACTTTCCCAAAAATAGACTGCGGATAGCCAAGATCCTGCTATCCGCAGTCCAACCATGACCGCGAACGATCAACGCATGAGGGGGGGGGGGGGGGGGGGGGGGGGGGGGGGCGAGTGGGACTCGAGATGCCCACTTCCCCCCTCACGGGAGGCCATACCGGCCTCCCCCCAATGTGTCGGGCGAGTGAGAGGATTCCTCCCACTCGCCCAAAGGGGGTGGCGAGTGGGAGGGCCCCCTCCCACTCGCCCCCAAGGTGGTCGGCGAGTGGGAGGGTCCCTCCCACTCGCCCGGGTGAGTGGGAGAGATCCTCCCACTCCCACCACAAAGGGTCGGTGAGTGGGAGGGTCCGTCCCACTCACCCAAAGGTGATTGGCGAGTGGGAGGCTCCTCCCACTCGCCCGAAGGGAGTCGGGGGAGCGGGTGCTCCCCCCCCCCCCCCCCCCCCCCCCGCTTCCCCCGCGGCCTCTCTTTGCCTTGATCGGTCTCGACCGCTTATGCGTGGTCGTTTTGCCCGTCTCGACCACCTTCACTGTCTTGGTCTCATCCGGGTCGGGTCACGCCGACTCGGGAAATATGAGGTTGTACATAAGGACTCTATAGATTATATGCGAAACTGTTCTCTGCTCTCTGAGTAGATCTGGAGCAAGGAGGTGGAGCCTCAACTAGAGGATGAGCGCGATATGGCCTTCAAGCGTGGGATGGCGAAGACCCTTCGCATGGTGGCGTGGGAGCGTGGCTGCAATGTAGCTGGTCTCGGTGTCGGGGATCTCTTTGAATATGAGTGCTCTGAAGTTGATGCTGAGGAGTAGCACTTGCATTTTGTACCTTTGTACGTTTTCCCTTTGGTGGCATATTTGTATTTGTGTTCGTACCTTTGTACTTGTATTCACATCGTGTGTTGTTTTAGCGCCTTGAGCACTTTCTGCTGATTGTGGATTGTTCCCTCCCGTGGCATTACCTGAGTAATGATTTATACTTGTGGTGTCGGCACTGTTATTTTATGCGCGACTTGTTTTGGTTTTAGTTTGCTTTTTAAATGCCAGCAGTGTGGGGACCAGACTCTGTCGATGTCGTAACCTACTACAAGGGTGAAGGGTGTGCGTTTTGAGCCGTGGTAGTGAAAGGTCAAGGACACCGTGTTGCGGGTTGTTTATAGCTGTGGCGCGACCTACATCGGGGCGAAGGGCGGACCTTCGAGTCGCGGCCATGATGTGCGGGGACGAGACCCTGACGATGTCGTAACCTACTACAAGGGTGAAGGGCAGACACTTCGATCTGAGGTAGTGAGATGCCAAGGCCACCGTGTTGCGGGTTGTCCTTGGTTGTGGAGGTGAAGGACGAACCTTTGAACCTGGGCGAACGTGAGGGGGAAGGCCCTGGCGGTTTCGTGACCTACTGCGCGGGAGAAGGGCAGACCTTTGAGCCGCGACAGTGGGAGGTCACTTGGGGCTGGCCCCGGAGAGACGGTGAAGGGCGGACGCGGCGAACTGTTGGCGGCCGTGAGGGGGCAGGCCCTGGCAATGTCGTGACCTACTGTGGGGGCGAAGGGCGGAACTTCGAGCTGCGACAGTGGGAGGCCACTGGGGGACTGGCCCTGAAATTCTGGTGAATGGCAGGCGCTTGGAACCATTGGACCCACTATGCGGGAGAAGGGCGGACATTCGAGCCGAGGGAGTGCGCGGTCCTGGGGAGTGGCCCCAAGGTGTTCCTGCGATGGCAGAGTTATGAGCACATAAAACACATTAATTGAAATAAGCAAATGTGTGTGCGCAAGTGTAGACTTGCGAGTTTGAATCTGACGATTGTCTTTAAATACAAAAGGTAAGCAAAGCAGATAGAACATGTATATAATAGGGCTCTCCTGCCTGATTCCTTACTTCAGGGTTGTCTTTATAGGCAGTGATAGTAGTGGGCACTAGTTAGGAAGGCCTCTAGGAACGATTGTTGGAGTATGGCGTTGTAGTCAGAGCCTGCTTGTATGACAGTGAACTTTACGTCATAGGTCACCTGCATGGGGGGCTCCCCTAGAGTGATCGGAAGAATGATGGTTCCCAGGATCGGAACAGGGGAACCGCCTGGGGCACATGCGATGTATGCCTTCAGTTTGATGCTTCCTTTCGCCAGCTTGAGTTGTAGTAGCGTTGAAACGAATATCACATTGACTGTTATTTTGTTGTCGGCTAGGATCTGATTTATCGGAGTGGAGTGTTCTCCGATAGCTGCATTGATGCTCATCGGGCTATGGTGTGTGGCTAGTTCCTCGTAGAGTCCTGGTTCATTTACGGTGTCGCATGCATCTCCATCCCATTTGTGCTTCCGTGCGGGCGTACTCAGGGTGGGTCATTCCTGTTTTTGAGCCTGACGAAACTTGCCAACGAGTCCTAGGCAAACGAATCGTTCAATTTATTCCTTTAAGAGCTTGCATCTTTCTGTGTCATGTACGGGACCTTGATGATATTCACAATACTTGGATAGATCCCCTCAACTCGAAGCAAGCGGGCTGGGATTTCGAAGAGCGGGGTGATCGCGAATGGCGAGCAAAACTTCTCCTTGAGTGGCGCTAAGCGGGGGGAAGTTCTGATGATGGTGATCCCCCCTGGTTGACGGGCGTCGACGTGATGTCCGCCGCTTCTTTTGGGCACCGGTGGCTGGTTATGCTCTTGCTTTCTGTTCCTGCCTTGCAGTGGGAAGATTCTTTAGGAGCGATCCTTCCGTCGGCTTTAGCGATGAACCAGTTGACAAATAGTAAAGATAAATCTGTAAAGTTGTCGATCCCTCCTTCTTTCATAGAGTAGTAACATGTGCGAGCTTGAACCTTCAGAGTTGCCGGGAATACTTGGCACAGAAGCTGGTCTGACGCGGTATAGATGTGCATGACAGTTGCAAAGTGTCTGACGTGCTCCAGAGGGTCGTCCGTCCCGCCGAAATTCTCGATGTTGGGGAGCTCGAAGGCGCATGGGATTGGATGTGCCAAGACTTTAAGTGTTAACGGTGAGTAGTAGCGGAGAGAGCGGCGGGCCAAGGCGACACGTTGTCTTCCTTGTTAATGTTCTTCAGCAATTGTGTCGTAAGTTTCTTCTCGGTTGATCCTTCCATTTGCGTGCCCGATGTCTGCTACTTCCGGGCTGTGGCGACGATAACGAGCTTCAGGTCCTTTGGCTGGGTGGACTGGGTGCACCGTACTGTCTGTGCTGGAGAATTCTACTTCTGGGATGTGGAGCTCGTGAGCGAAGTGCTTCGTCATAGCGCAACGTAGAGTTGGCGGGGGCGGACTGCCATGTTCAGGGTCAGGATTATGAGCTCGTGGCGCTTCTCCGCTTGCGAGGTACTCTTCAATATGGCGTACTCTTTCCTCTAATGTCGCACGGGGTGCGTGCATGCATGGGATCTTCCGTGTGAGGTGTGCTGACGTGTGAGTGGGAGAGAACTTGATCGAAGTTCCCCCAAGGGGCTAATCCTTTAGTAGCGCGGGTATCTCTACTTGCCATTGTCGTCAGTCTTCGAGTATCGTTGTGAAGGGGATATTGTCTCCTGAATCTTCTGGGAATGTTCGGAACACCTTCCCACAGACGGCTCCAAACTATTGTTGCCAACTCGAGGCTCCTGCAGACTAGTCTAGATTGCACTGTCTTAGCCCGGGAGCGGTCGAGCGCGCAAACAGTCAATGAAAATGAGATGGCTGACAAGAGACTTTTTTTTAACATGGAAAACTTCGGAAAGAGGTGAAAAATCACGCGATCAGGGCTGTGCCGACCAAACTTCACTATTCTCGGTTGATATACAATGCTTTTGAGAGAAGGTGAGGGCGACATGCCGCTCCTCGTTACAATCGCTGGGAGAGAGAGATGTGCTCGGAGGGTGACAGGCCACCGCTCGCGGAGCTGTCTTTTTCTTGCTGCAGTGGGGAGCACTACTCTCTGGGCGCTTTGACGTCTACTACTGGTGCTTGGAAGTTGGCGGGGAGCGTTCTGCGCGTCTTGGTGTTTGCGGATTGTCTCTCGGAACATGCTGAGGAGTCTGGAGCGGAGGACTTGTCGTTGACTGGAAGGCTTCTTGCTTAGTTGAGGGGATGTGAGTGTTGAACGCGTTGTGCGCAGAATGCTTGATGCGGTGCGCGCAGAACGTGCCTTGCTCATGGCGGAGTGCGTGCGAAATGGAACGTGCGCAGGGGCGCTCGAAGGAGAATGAAGCCTTTGAAGGATCTTCAAGGCGCTCGAAGATCTTTGAATGAGTCTTCGAAGACGAAGATCTTCAAGGGGTTCCTTGAGGAGCTCTCTCGTGCGTAGGAGGAGAAGCGGAAGGAGGAGAAGATGCAAATGAAGGAGACTCTATGGTCCTATTTATAGGCTTCCCATGTGGTTATGGTGGTTACGCGGTTATTCGCAGACTATAACTATTTTAGGCTTCCGATTGGAGGGAAGGAGACTCTGTGGTCCTATTTATAGGCTTCCGATTGGAGGAGAACCGGCCGGCGGCGGCGAGGGGGCCGACTGACGGCGAGGGTTCGGCCGACTATGGACGTGTGGCCAGGGGCGGCCACACTCACACGTACGAGTCAAGACGAATACAGCTAGAAATTAATCATGAATTTCAAGCAAGGATCTTTCCACTGCAAATTTAGATTGTTAGTGATAAAAAACAAAGTTAAATTCCTAACCACCTATAACAAAGCCTCTTAAACAAAAAAGGGGCATGGAGCAAACCTTAAAACATTTACTCATGTTAAGAAATGTTGAACATGAATTCTCTGCATAAAGGCAATGCAATAATATTGACATAATGCGCATTATACACAAACAATGATGCATGATTGCTACCCACTCATTATTTCTTCCCAATTTCTCTGCATAAAGGCGATGCAATAGCATTCCACTGCAAACTTAGGCTATGTTTGGGGGGACTTATTTTTACCGGTCAAGCGGTTATGACCGCATGAACCGGACCCTAATTAAGATCCGATTCATGCGATCGTAACCGCTTGACCGGTGAAAATAAGTCCCCCCAAACTGAGCCTTAGACAGTAACATTTAATTCAGACTCCATAAACCAAGAAACAAATTTCATTTTCACACTCAAAACAAGTAAAAGTACCGCTCTATAAAACATCTTTTAAAGCTGTAAGCAACAAAATGAACCTTGCGTGCACATGTAAACGTAATCCAAGAGGATAACTGATTATGGGGGAGTTATATTGGTGTTCATGCAGTTGATCATAATCAAAGAGGATAACTGATTTAATACTAGATGGTTTTCAAATAATTGATCATAATCAAAGAACATAACAGAACTGCATAAATCCATACTCTGGGGAGGCATATTCTATCATCATTGAAAACATTTTTGATAAATGCAGTAATAAGATATTAGAGAAAGGAATTAGCTAAGTAATTGCCTTCTTGATGTATATGCTCACTAGTCAATACATAAGAAAAATTGTATCCAAAAGATTTTTTTTGTTTCCAGCAACGATGATTTTTTTGTATAATAGCAGTGACCAAAGCTTGAGAGTCTAAAGTTTAATAGTTTCCCAAGGGAGAGAGAAAACAAATTTTTGGAGGAGTAATGTTATTCCAAATCCAAGAGCACCAATTTGGGGAGGGAGAATTATAAAAAAGAAAGGCACCAACAACATCCAATAGTTGTGCTCATTCACACCCAACTTTAGCTCATAGGCTCAATATAATCCTGCTCGAATCGAATACTTGAGTTAATTGACTGGAAAATAGGATTCAGAAAAGTTAAGAAGCAAACATTTAACACTTCCATTTCTGAATTTACTTTTTGTTGAGTTTAGTTCGAAGGTAAATACATCAGCAACAGATGCAGCAAACTACAGGATCAAGAACAAGGGTGAGTGAGCCAAAACGAATAATGTGGGATACACCAAATGGAACTTGTGGAAGCAGATGCAGCTACAACGATTAATGTGGGATAAAATGTGAACATGTAGGAGAGGATGTGGAACCCTAGCAGCCAGGAGGAGAAGCAATACCAGCGAGGAGAAGCCTTCGCAACGATATTTCGGTCACAAGGATTCGTGGAGTGCGAAGACCCGGAGAAGTCGTGGGAGTGAGATTTTGTTGCAGCTCCTTACCCGCAGTCCGCTGCTAACGGCCCACGACAACCCCTCCTTCCGGTGGTGATACTTCCTCAGCTTGTAGACTCCACCTCACAGTTCACTATAGCAAAATAACAACCAGAAAATGCACAGGAAAATACCAAGATTCAGCAACCTTCATACCAAACAGAATTAAGGAGATACACAATCCCAAGGGGGACCCTGAAGGGATCGGCAAGAGGTGCAGGGGAAGATTCCCGTCGCAGCCGCAAGCACACATACAGCACACAGTTTTTCATAACCAGTTCAAAGCTAGACTGGCACATTAAAACACCATAAACAGCCAAAATACAAAAAGACCATTATGACCCCGGCCATTAACATAACAAAACATTAAAATAACATAACATTACTCCCTCCATCAAGAGTTCCTTGTCCTCAAGGAACAAAGTTGGGCCACTTTTGACGGATTGTCCCAAGATCCTCCCACGTAGCCCCTTCCGGTGTGCCGTTGCTCCATTGAATGAGAAGTTGTGTCGCCGGTCGCCCTCCCCGGTTGATGATGCGCCTATCCAAACTGATGAGAGGTTCCACTAGCACATTCTCCTCATCATTGACGGTTGATGGTAGCGGTTGGATCACGCCCTCGTGTGGCCCTTTATAGGCCTTCAATTGTGAAATATGGAACGTAGAGTGAATTTTGGCTTCTTCCGGCAGCTCCAACTTGTATGCCACGGTGCCCACCTTTGCGATCACCCGGAACGGTCCAAAGAATTTCGGTGACAGTTTGTGACTCTGATGCTCTCGAAGGCTGACTTGGTGGTAGGGTTGTAAACGCACCCAAACCCACTCATCCACTTGAAAAACATGCTTCCGCCGTTTTCTATCCGCCAACTCCTTCATCCGGTTTTGCGCCTTGGCCAAATTAACTTTTAATAATTGCATCACTCGATCCCTTGCCGCTAGGGAACGGTCCACCGTCTCCAACTGTGACGTACCTTCTATGTATGGTGGAAATGTTGTCGGTTCCTGTCCATAAACCACTTCGTAGGGTGTCAACTGTAGGGCACTTTGGTATGATGTTGTACAACCCCGATGTTCGCCAGGAAGAGTCAGACGGCTCACACCCAAGAAAGCGAGCCAAGATGGGCGAACCCCGGTGAGGCGAGCCAAGGAAAGGCGGGAGACTCTACAAGCGGACGAGCCGGGACAGGCGAGCCCGCCTAGAGTATGTGCGGATAGCAATTCTGGGGTTCGCCGAGGTAGTGCCGGCGAGCCCGCCCAAAGAAGGCACAGCTAACCCAGGAGTTCGCGAGCTCCGCTCGCAGGGGAGGCGCAAGGGTGAGCCGGTTCGCCCAGCAAGGGCTTGTAGAAAAATTCCCAGTGGTCTGCGGCTAGCTCCTCTGAACAGCGGGGTTTGGCTGTTAGCAGATCAATCCGGTGTGCGGATAGTAAGAATGGACAGCGGGATTTAGCTATTGACAGACCACAAAACTAAAATCTATAAATAGATCTTAAAGGGCACCTTGGAAAGGACCGGTTCGAAATCTTTGAGCCTTCTTCTCTCCTTAGGTCGCTTTGGTTTGGGCTCTCTAGCTCTCCAAGGTGCCCGAGTCTTAGCTTTGGCTTGGGAGGGGAAGCGCTCAACGATCTTCCGGGTTAGTGGAGGGACCTCCTCGCTAAGACTAGGGTCTTTGTTCTTTGTCTGAGTTATCTGCCCACCTCTTCCGAGGGACCGGTAAGGGCTAGCTGCCCCTCAACTCGTTGAGGGCCCTGAGCTCCACAAGAGACCGAGAAATCGGTTTCAACATTTTGGTGCGGTGAGCGTGGAGCGTGGGTGGTTCAAGAAAGTTCCAGAGAAGGGTTATGGCGGGAGATGAAGAGCAAGGCGAGGAGTTCGGCGAGACACCTCAGGTGGCGATGGCCAGGATGCTCGCAGATTTCAGAAGGGAGGTGCTCGACACCTTGGGGTTTACGGTCACAGCTCTGCGAAGCGAGTTTGCGACCCCAGCACCTCAGGCGACCCCTCCCCCAACGACGGTCGGCGAGAATGCCCCGGGGGGAAGGGCTGGAAAGGAAGTTGCCGTTGGGTTAGGGCAGGACAGGGAGGGGCGAGTGTTGTTCGCCAGTCCGGCGAGCCCGATGCCGACGGGCTCCGTGTCGGCGAGCTCCGGGCCGGCGAGCTCAGTGCCGACAAGCTCTGTCCCAGCGAGCGCGGCGCAGGCGAGCGCGCGCCAGGAGGATACGACGACGGTCGGGGTGGTTCAGGCGAGCGCCGCCCTCGCGAGTGCAGCCCCGGCGAGCTCAAGTTTGGCGAGGGAGCTTGGGGGGCGAGTGGAGCCAGAAAGGGTGGCAGGAGGGGGAAGCCCCTTTTGCGAGCTGGTGCTTTCCGCACCCGTCCCGGGGGGGTCGGGGAGTGGGACCGGGTATACTACAACGGTAGGGATGACCCTGGCCAGCACCTGTAGAGTTTCGAAGACTCGGTCTCCATCAGGCCGATGTCAGATGCCTTCAAGTGTCGGCTCTTTGTCGTCACCCTCAAGGAGAAGGCCAGGGACTGGTTCCATCAGCTCCCTGCAGGATCGATATACGCGTTCGAGGACTTGCGGCGAAGTTTTTTGCTAAGGTGCTCGACCTCAAAAAAGAGGAAGAAGGACGCTGATTCCCTCTTCAAAGTGAAGCAGGAGCCCAGGGAGTCGTTGGCTCAGTATGCGGATCGGTTCCAGGAGGAAGTGCAGCTTACTCAGGAGATGCCTGGGTTTGCACTCCAACTCGCCTTCACGGTCGGGTTGAAAGAGAGTTTCTTCAAGATGACGTTGAAGAGGAAGGCCCCCGTCTCCTATAAAGAGCTGATGGAGAGGGTGGCGGAGGAAGTCGAAGGTGAAGAAGCCAACCTGGAGCTCACCAAGAGGCTAGCAAAGCTCAGTGAGCCAGAGGTGAGGCAGCAGGAAGTCAGGAGAAGGGAAGAGCCCCGGGCCCCGGAGGGGGGATGGAGGTCGCACGGCGGAGGAATGCAAGGGCAGGGAAGGGGTTACGGCCCAGGAAGGGGTAACCATTTCGGAGGTCAAGGGAGACCCCCCCCCCCCCCCCAGTTAGGGTGGAGGCAGGGTCCGATGCAGATGCCTCCCCCACCTCAACAGGCCATGGCAATTGGTCGGGGAAGAGGAAGAGGAAGGAGAGGTGAGGTGGAAACATCAGCCTCTAGGAGGAGAAGGAATAGGGCGGCGGAGACCGAGGCGGGGGAGGTGACGTTGCCGTATTGTATCTTCCATGATGAGAAAGGTCACTCAACGGACACCTGCCCGGAGTTCCTGGAGGTGAAGAGGGGCAGAGCGCCCGCGCCACGGCAGCAACAGCCAGTGAGGATCGTGGAGGTCGAGCCTCGAGAGGAGGATGAGGAAAGGTGTGAGGATAGAGCCGATGTGGGGAGTAGAGGAGGGATCAGGGTGATCCATGGGGGGGTAGGGGTGGAGGCGACCCGCAAGGCTAGACTCCATACCATCTACCGCCGGAGCGTGGCTTCAACATCCACCGCTCCGCCCCCGGCCGAGAAAATCATTTTCACTCAGAAGGACATGCCGGGCTATGAAGACCCGTTCTGCGACGCGCTGGTCATTCAGACAGCGATCGAGAACTTCACCGTCTCCCGAATCCTAGTGGATAACAGAAGTTCGGTCAACGTCATCTTCAAGAAGGCATTTGACGGGATGGAGGTGGAGGCCAGAAGGGTGTTGGCCTCGAATGGCCCCCTATTTGGGTTCTCGGGGGAGAGGAAAGAAGTAGAAGGGGGAGTAGGACTTCATGTGACCCTGGGGGGGCAGTCCAGGAACTGCCGTTTTGTCATAGTGGATGCTCCAAGCAGCTACAACGCCATCTTCGGACGGCCACTCATCAGCGCGTTCCGTTGTGTCCCCTCCACTTTTCATCAATGCCTTAAGTTCAACGACGGAGGGGTTCAGGTGCGGATCAGGGGGGATCCCAAGGTGGCAAGACAGTGCTACGTGACGGCTGTCAGCACCATCTCCTGGATGGGAGAAGCTGAGGAATGGGATAAGATGATGGAGGAGGCGGCCGAAGTAGGAGGTAAGGAGGTAGCCGAGGAGAAGATGGAGGGAGAGGAAGCCCATGCCCAGGAAGGGGTAGCTGAGGGACTCCGGGCGGAGAGAGAGGAAGAAGAGGAGAAGGCCCAGGAGGGAGGGGCGGAGGAGCTGATGGTGGTAGAGGAGGAGGTAGAGGAAGGAACCCAGGCTCTCACTTGTACTGAGGAGGAGAGGGCTTGGGGAGAGCAGTCCCGGCTGGAGGCTGTGGACGAGGTCGTGGAGCTCGAGGTCACCACCCGGCTAGGGGTGGTGGAGAAGGTCCGGGTCAGCGGAGGACTCAACCCGGAAGATCAAGCGGAGATTCTGGCTTGCGTGCAGAAGAACGTAGACGTCTTCGCTTGGAGCGCCGCGGAAATGTCCGGGATCGACGCGGATGTGGCTTGCCATCGCCTCAACCTCGACCCCGGCATCCGCCCCATCCGCCAGAAGAAGAGGGTCATCGCCGACAAGCTGGAAGGGCCCATCCGCGAGGAGGTGGGCAAGCTCCTACAGGCAGGCTTTGTATCGGAGATCCAGTTTCTAGGCTGGGTCTCCAACGTCGTTATGGTAAAGAAGGGAGGAGGTAAATGGAGGATGTGTATCGACTTTTCTTTACTTAATAAATCATGCCCTAAGGATTGTTACCCCCTGCCTAGAATCGACGCGCTGGTTGACTCAGTCGTCGGTTTTCCTGTGATGTCTTTCTTAGATGCTTTTTCAGGTTACCATCAAATCCGCATGCACCCCCCGGACATCAAAGATGTCTCCTTCATCACGGGGGATGGATGCTACTGTTATAAGATGATGTCGTTCGGGCTCAAGAATGCAGGTGCCACATACCAAAGGATGATGGACAGAGTCTTCCGCGAGAAGAAGGGAAGAAACTTGGAGGTTTATGTTGATGACCTCATGGTAAAGAGCCGAGACCTTGGGTCTCACCTCCGAGACCTTGAGGAGACGTTCGGGACCCTGCGGCGGTACAAGATGAAACTCAATCCCTTGAAGTGTGTCTTCAAGGCAAACCGAGGAAAGTTCCTAGGCCACTTGCTCACCCCCGCGGGAGTGGAGCCTAACCCGGACAAGGTTAAGGTGGTAATGGAGTTGGGGTCGCCAAGGAATCCGAAGGAGGTTCAGAGCCTTACAGGGAAGTTGGCTGGGCTCAGTAGGTTCCTCTCCAAGGCGGGAGAAAAGTGTGCACCTTTCTTCAAGGTGCTACGGGGCAACAAGAAGTTTGAATGGACCCCGGAGTGCGAGGAGGCCTTCCAGGCTCTAAAAGAACAACTCACCCAGACCCCTCTGCTCCAGGGGCCGAGGCCAGGAGAAGACCTATCCCTGTACCTGGGGGTAGGGTCCGAAGGAGTAAGTTCCGTGTTGATCCGGGAGGAGGGGGAGAAACAGTTCCATATCTACTACGTCAGCCGAGTGCTGAGGAAGGCGGAGCTCCGGTACCCGATTCTGGAAAAGTTAGCCTTCGCATTGGTGGTGTCGGCCCGGAGGATCCGGCCTTACTTCCAAGCCCATTCAATCAAGGTAGTGACGGACCACCCGCTCCATAAAATCATGGAAGGGGTGGAGCACTCGGGAAGGTTGGCAAAGTGGTTCGTGGAGTTAAGTGAATTCAATGTCACGTTCGTGCACAGGACGTCCATCAGGGCTCAGGCGGTGGCAGACTTCATGGCCGACTATGCGGCCGAGGTAGGGGAGCACGAGCCGCCTCCCCCAGAGGCATGGAAGATGTTGGTGGACGGAGCATCGGGAAAGTACTCCTATGGAGGGGGAATAGTCTTGGTGAGTCCCCAGGGGACCCGGATTGAGCAAGCCTTAAACATCCATTTCCCAATTACCAACAACCAGGTAGAGTGCGAGGCAGTAATAGCGGGCCTTCGGCTGGCCCGGGAACTGGGGGTGCAGGACGTGGAGGTCTCAACGGACTCCATGGTGGTAGCATGCCAAATCAAGGGAGAGTATGAAGCAAAAGACCCGACCCTCCTGCTATACCTGGAGAAGGTCAAGGGGGTCATCGGGCAGTTCCGCACCTTCTCCATCAAGCACGTGCCGAGGGAGGAGAGCACCCAGGCGGACCTCTTAGCCAAGTTCAGTTCCCGAGCGGGAGGGACGGCTTCGGAACTCTTCCAGCCCTCCATCGAGGAAGGAGAGTTGATGGAGGTGGATCAACGAGCCTCGTGGATGGATCCATTCATCACCTTCCTATCCTCCGGGAAGTTCCCTGGAGAGGGCGTGGACAAGAGGCGCTTCAGGTATAAGTCCGCCTATTACTCCTTGCATGCAGGAGGGCAATATAGGAAGACTCCCTCGGGACTCCTGGCCCGTTGTGTTTCCGAGGAGGAGGTTCCGAGAGTCCTGGAAGAAATCCACTCCGGGGAGTGCGGCAGCCACTTCGGGAGCCGGACCCTGGAGGGGAGGGTGTTGAGGCAAGGTTGTAAGACCCCATTTTTTTTCTTTTCAAACACCGGGTCTTAGGCCCAGAACCGCCGCTTTGCGGTGACACCTTCACTCGGGAAGGTCGCCAATACAAAACGCCGATCCTGCCGGCCAAATCGATCACGAAGAAAAGTACATTAAAGAAGACAAATCCACAGAATCAACATGAAAAATATAAAAATGTCCACATGATATAACTGAATAAAAAGATAACAAGGGTTACAATAATAAAGGGCTCATGCCCTGTACATCATATCCTCACTACAAGATCACTCGCGGAAGCTAACTACTAATCACTCACAGATCCAGAATCCCGTGCTCCTGTACTAGACTGTCCCGCCTCCATCTGCTCCGGCCTCTGGTGCTGCTGCGTCTCCTCGATTTCCTAAAATGATATGGTCCACCGACCGTTAGTTAAAAAGACTAAGCCTTATGTTCATACAAGTGCAACTCACTCACCACGACTATATGCGCATAGACCTTTAGTTCCCCCTTTTTGGAGCGAGCTAGACTCCCAGGATACTCCCGTAGTGGCAAACAGAAGCGGTGGGTTGGGCCTCGCCCACCTCTAGGTTGGTATTCACACTACCCTACCTAGACCTATCGTACGCCTCAACGCAAAACCGCGGAGCATCTGCGTACTCTTACTGGCTGGACCACCAGACTTTCTAGGCTAAGTGTAAATACCACACTTGCCGAGTCAACGTATTGACGTCGGTGTGAACGACCGTCCAATACCGAAGACCCACCACCTTCAATGCACATGCAACATGTTCTACTACCTACCTCCGAGCCATAAGCTCCCCGGGATAACCTGCCCGCCATCAATAACCTTCCGAGCCATCGGCTCGCCGAACCAACCCGTCCGTACCTACAAACACTACTGAGTCACAAGGTCACCTGACTTAGCAATCCGCTTTTACAACCACCGAGCCCACTGTTCGTAGCACCACACCAGCTAAACTCCCAGAACCACGGGGTGTGGGTGAGTATGTTATTAAATTATTCTTGTATAACATTTTACTCTCACAGTTTATGGTTAATCTTGGACTTCCCGATGGTTACCCTGTAAGGGGCTCGCTACGGTACTAGGAACCGAAATGGGATGACACCCCAAAGTTCCCTTTCTCAAGACACTTAGTGTTGTTGGTATCTACCCATAAGAACACCCTCCTTGTTATTACAATTGAATTAACCCTAGGTGACTTATGACTTTCCAAGACGATCCTTCGTAAATCCCGAGCACCTCTTTACCCTCAACTCACCAAGCACACTTTACCATCTATAATCCTTCTTGTTGACCATCATACCTTCTCAACTAAACTAGGTAAACCACATACCTCCCATCCCTCCTAAGGATCCACTTAATTCTCAAATTTCACAGTTTTACTATACGCAGACCAAACTAATTATATGAAGCTCACAACTATAGGTACTCCAAATATTCATCCAACTGACCCAAGCTATTTACTGGAGGTCTATCATGATGTTATAAGATTAATTCCAGAGAATCACATTTTCCCCAATATTATTAATAATTAAAACAATTTTTCCAAAATACAGCTTCCTAAGGTTTGAACTACAAGAGCACTTTTCTGACTTCCAACGCCTACCAAACTTTTTGCATAAATCAAGGGTACCTAATAATCAGTAAATATGAATTTTTAGGAAATTCCAGCAAGGTTTACAATTATTAAAAATTCCAAAACCCATTAATTTTTAATTATTTCCAAAGGAGGTACCCTCATATGAACTCCAAACCTTAAGCAAATTTTTACAGAGGTGAATCATACTAAAATATTCAGCCCTACAAAATTTGACCATCTTCCATAGAGGTTACATTTGTAATTTCCACTAAGGTCATATTTGCAAGTAATTCCAATTTGAACTAGAAGTACCAAAAATATCAATCCAAAAATTATAAGAAAATTACTGTGGTTTCATAATGGAATAAAATCACTTCCAGCAAAGTTCCATGAAATTACAAAAAGCTAGCACCCCAAAATTAATCATCCCCAAAATTGCTAACAATAAGAATAATTATAATTTTGACCTCCAAAAGTCTTCCAATGGCTCTAATAGAATTTCTGGGGAATAATAACATATATATCATATTGATGACAGATAATGAGTTATCCCCTATGTGTTAATCTTTCCTAAAACTCAAAACCTAAATATTTACAAATCTACCCAAGGATTTATTCACTAAGGTATACAACCTCAAACCTCTTCAATTTCACAGGGGTGGCTTCTCTGGTCACCATGACCAACTCCCCAAAATTTTAGGTCAAACCATAAAGGTTTGACCCCTCTTCCTTCATTGGCCTCTATATGCAACCCTTAGGGTTTACCCTAGGGTTTGGGTCTATACTTCCCCAAATTCACCAAAACTTCTTGTGAGGGTGTTATATGACTCATAGAACTCAGATGAGTCTATCACACTCCTCTCCAAGGACAAACACCCCTATGTCCTTCATAACCCCAAATTCCACTCCATAGGGATCAACCCTATGGCCTTGGGCAAATCAATTACAATGCTCACCAATTTCCTCATGGGGTCTCAAAATGATCCCACTGACCTCCCCAAGAAGACCCAAGTCTCTATGGGCCCACTTGGCCAATGGATCTCTACTTGGCTAAATGCACACCAAGGGGCTCCAACTCCATGTCCTAGGGCAATCCAACTCCCCATGACCCCAAAACTCACATAGAGGTGATTTGGGTGGTTTTAGGGCAGTGGCCAAAATTCCACTCCAATTGGAGGTTGTTTGGCCCCTCAATTTCAACTTAGTCCCTTTAACCTAATAATTTCCTTAAAGATCAAAACTTGAGCCAATTAATTACCTGATCAAATCAACCTCAAATGTGTTGAAATTTTAACCAGGGGCTTATCATGATCCTAAGAACACCCTACCAAAATTTGGTGGAGTTTGGAGGTCATTTGACCCTCCAAATAATTTATACATTGATTATTAAATTTTTACAAAAACTTTAGGAAAACGTTTTCCAAAAAATCCTATTTTTGGATATGACCTAGGTATAAGTAATAATAGCCCACACACCAAATTTCAAGTCATTTTGATGACTGGTTTAGAGTGGGGAATATTTCTAAGGTCTGGACATCCCTATGGATAGACCTCACCAAAATGAGTGTTGCGGTCTAACCAGGACTCCAAATTGAGTGAAATCATTTAAATTAAACTAGACATCAAGGGCTACATTTTCTATGTTGACCACCTTTTCCATAGAGGGGTCTGAGTATTTTTAAAATTTAAATCTAACTGCTGCCAGTAATAACCCAAAAATCACATAATAATAATTAATACAAAAAGGGCCAGCACGCATCTTGAAGCAAGATGAGCGGCTACTCATCTTCTTCCTTGAGCCGGTGGCTCAGATTTGCCCAACCTGGGCGCCTTCAAAGCCATTTTCCCGGCCACCTGAGCGCCGCCCCGGCCGACCAATGCCACCACCACCTCCGTTGAGGTGGTGGCCGACGGAGGTGGCCGGAATGGCGTTTTCCGGCGGAGAAGGAAAGCTTGAAATTCAAGCCATCGGGTGAGCTCGATCCCGGCCATTTGGCCTCGAATCGTGCCACCAATGATGTGGATCTAACCCACAGGAAAAGAGGAGGAGGAAGAGACCTTCTTGGGGTCGATTTGCTGCTCCGATCCTTGGTTCACCATGGGTGGCCGAGAAGCTTGAGGTCCATGCCTAACTCCCGCACAGAGGTCTCGAAATAATTGGGGAGGAGAGGGGTTTTACTCCTTGGAGGATTGTGAAGCCGATCAAGGGTTCAATTGAAGGTGGGGAGGGCTTTAACTACCTTGGCCATTAATGGCCTCTTCACCTCCCCCCATGGCCGGCCACAATACACCTCCCCTACCCCTTAAAATGGCTCGAAACTTCTGGATTTTCCTCCCAAAGGTCAGAGAAGATGAAAGGAAATGAATGAAGGGAGGTAGAGGGGTATTCCACCATTATTGCCATGGGAGCCTCTTTCTCTCTCCTAAAAATTAGGGTTTTCTCTCTCCTACTCACCATGGCCGAATTCTCCACTCTCTCCTGTGCTTAATGCCAGCCTACCAGGCTGGTTGACCACTCAATTGAGCTAGCCCAAAGGGATTGGGCTAGGTTTAAGTGATTTGACCTAATTTGGGCAAGTTTGACTTTTGGGCAAATTGACCAATTGGGTGACCCTAGGATGGGGCTTTTGGGTCCATTGGACTCCAAATTAAATTTAGAAACTACTGGTGGGGTCAATTTGGTCACATGAGCCTTAGTTGACCCAATATGAGTTGATTTGACCAAAACAGGCTAAGTTGACTTTGGTCAAATTGAGCCCTAGGGTTGACCCAGTCATGGGGCTTTTTGTTCCACTGGGTCCCCTATGATATTATAACACTATGGGTATGGTCAATTTAATGTGGTGGTGGTCAATTAGGGCACTTAGTGAGGAATTGTCATTTTGACCTAATTAGAGCTTAAGGTTGACTTTGGTCAACTTGACCTGTGTGACTGTCCCCAATGGGTCCTAAATGGTCTAGGGATGCTGTGGTGGGGTCACTGGGTCAAGATAAGGCTCCTAGGTCAAACCCTAGGTAGGGTAGCTGCAATTTACTATTTGCAGACCAAGGCACTTTCAACTCTAATTTTGCCTAAGTTAAAGGGGTTTCTACACTACCAAGGCCTTGTCATGACCTTGTCATGACAGATTCACCTGGGGGGTCTAGCTGTCTGGGGGATGTTACAAAGGCTACTTCTGGCCCACTCTCAGCAAGGACGCGGCGGAGTTTGCGAGGAAGTGTCCGAAGTGCCAACTCTATGCTCCGCTCCAACTCCTCCCAGCTCAAAGGCTCCGGACCATCACGGCTCTCTGGCCCTTCGCCAAATGGGGGTTGGACCTGGTCGGTCCCTTCCCCTGAGCCAGCGGCCAGAGAAAGTTCCTGCTGGTCATGATCGACTACTTCTCCAAGTGGGTAGAAGTGAAAGCACTCGCTAAGGTAACCTCTTAGGTCGTAAGGAATTTTGTGTGGGGGGAGATAATTTGCAGGCACGGGCTACCTCTAGCTATAGTGACGGACAATGGGCCGCAGTTTGCTAGTGAAGAGTTTGTTGGCTTCTGCACTCAGCTCGGCATTGACCTCAGGTTCGCATCGGTCCACCACCCGAGGAGCAATGGGCAGGTGGAGGCGGCGAACAAAATAATCGTTAACCTATTAAAAAAGTAAGTGGAGAACCTTCGGGAGAACTGGGTGGAACAGCTACCCTCCGTCCTCTGGGCCATGAGGACTACTCCGAATACCGCCACCGGGGAGACTCCGTTCAAGCTCTCTCACGGGTCCGAGGCCGTTCTCCCCATAGAGTTTGAGGTAAAGACCCCCCGGGTGATCGCTGCGAGCGAGGGGGATGAAGAGTGGCTAGAAGATAACAATGCAGAGCAGAGGCTGTCTTTGGACCTGGTGGAAGAACTCCGGGACTTGGCCACCATCAGGCAGGAAGAGGTCAAGTGGCGGATGGCTCGATATTTTGACAAACATATCCGGATAAAGCACTTTCAGAAAGGAGACCTAATCCTGAAGAAGGTCGATGCGGCCGGTAGAGGGGCCGCGGTGGGTAAGCTTAACCCCAACTTGGAGGGTCCATATATTGTAAGCGAGGTGCTTAAGTCGGGGGGGGTATCACCTCCAGGATGTGGAAGGGGTGCCCCTCGACCGAGCCCGGAGTGGGGATGATTTGAAACGATTTTACCCTTGAAAGCTTTATTATGTTGTTTACTGACTGTCTTACTCCTTTTTGTGATGCTTATAACTACTGCCATGCCGGGGTGACGAAGGTCGGATATGTTGGTGTTGGAATGCCCCAGATCGATTCCGCTCTCGGGCTCTCACCTAGACGGGGGGTTCAGGTTGATCTCTGGAGAGGCTGGCAAGGTTGGATATGTTGGTGCTGGAATGCCCCAGATCGATTCCGCTCCCGGGCTCTCACCTAGACGGGGGGTTCAGGTTGATCTCTGGAGAGGCTGGCAAGGTTGGATATGTTGGTGCTGGAATGCCCCAGATCGATTCCGCTCCCGGGCTCTCACCTAGACGGGGGGTTCAGGTTGATCTCTGGAGAGGCTGGCAAGGTTGGATATGTTGGTGCTGGAATGCCCCAGATCGATTCCGCTCCTGGGCTCTCACCTAGACGGGGGGGGGGGGGGGGGGGGGGGGGGGGGTCAGGTTGATCTCTGGAGAGGCTGGCAAGGTTGGATATGTTGGTGCTGGAATGCCCCAGATCGATTCCGCTCCCGGGCTCTCACCTAGACGGGGGGTTCAGGTTGATCTCTGGAGAGGCTGGCAAGGTTGGACATGTAAGATCCCTCTCCCGCTCCCGGGGCCAAGCGGACCTTATGCCCAGAGCCGACGCATTACGGTGACTTCCAACACACGGGTTGGGCTACACCACGCAACGTCGACCCTGCCGGCTATGATCATAGTGCGAGCAATAAGAAAAGTAAGTACGAGAGAAAGTACAAACTGAATAAAAGAGAGTCCACAAAACACATTCCATCATATATATATCAAAAGCTGAACTACATGATAAATATATGTCCGAGCATGAAACAAAAGTACGTAAATGAAAGGACTTAAGCCCGGTACATCATAATATAAAATCTCTCAAAACTCACTACATGCGGAAGCTAACTCAACATCACTCAACACTAACACTCAAAAGAAGTCCACCTGAAGTCTCGTGGCCGCTCCTCGCTGCGTCGCTGTCTGCTCAGGTCCTGCCCTCGTCCCCTGCGGTGCGTGCGACAGCTCCGTCTCCTCGGAATCCTAGATTGTTGTCGGCCCCAATGCAAACCGTCAGTCAAAGAATGACCGAGCTCGCTAGGTCCCCTCCTCCTCCTGCGACTCCTAGGCACCGCGCGGGAGGAAGAAGCGGGGGACGAGCAAGGAACAAGCAGGTGACAGGGAAAGAAAAACTAGCATATGTGTATAATTCTAGTCTACACAAGTGTAAAAGAGGCTAGGCTATCATATATAAGCAAAAGTAAAGGCAGGAGCATAAAAAGTAAGGTGCAGCAGTAAGTAAGCAGTAAAGTAAGTAAAGCAAAGCAGTAAGAGTAGTAGCGAATAGTAGCATTCTCGTACCCTAACTTATATGAATGCCCATACAAACTTATAAGTTAGGATTTCCAGGAATCGTAACTCATCATATAAAGGAGCCCACACTGATTTATATGATGAGGATCTGCAGGGGGGGGGGGTATGCTATGCTTATGTTATGAATGTTTATGCAATGAACTCACACACGCGACTCTGTGCACACAGACCTTTATAGTTCCCTCTGTTTGAGAGGAAGCCAACCTCTGGGTACCAACCGCTGTGACACACGGTGGTAGCGGACCGGGCTGTCCACTCCTAGGCGGGTATACACTCTACCAGGCCTAGACCGCACGTACGCCTCGACGCTAAACAACCGCGGAGCTCTGCGTACTCTTTGCTGGAGTCCACCAAACTGTGAGCCAAGTGAGAGGTGTCTTCGGGGAACTGTCGTCCCGACACGCAGCCAAGCTGGCCCCTTAGACCCCTACACACCCGCTAAGTCAACGTACCGCGGTCGGAGTGACGACCTGCCTAGTACCGAAGACCTGCCACATTTCTGAGAAAGTTACCGGGATAATCATCCCCTTGGGGTTCCCGCTCGTCTAACCGAGCACCACAATACTACCACTCCCGCAACTGGGAGGAGTTACATAAATCCAATCTTACCCTACTATGGCTACTCTTGCCTACTTTAAATGTCGTTGCAATTTAGGGTTAATCTTGGACTTCCCGAGGGTTACCCTGTAAGGGGCTCGCTACGGTACTAGGAACTACAGTGGGATGACACCCCAAAGTTCCATTTCTCCAGACACTTAGTTATATTGGTACTCACCCATAAAATTACCCTCTTATCATCTCACTTGAGTTAAACCTTAGTGTTTTATGACCCTCTAAGGGGAAAGACGATCTTTCGTCAATCCGGAGCACAGCCCTACCCATGGCTCACCAAGCACTCTCTCACCACCTAAGTTCCTTTTTGGTGTCCTCAACCTCTTCATCCAAATCAGGTACACCAACTGCCTCCCATTCCCACCTAGTGGCCTGCAAGTTATCTCCATTCTATCGTTTTACTATTCGCAGACCAAATGAATTATATGAACCACGTAAGGGGAGGTACTACAAATATTCATCCAATTGACTCAAGATTATTACCAGAAGACTATCATGGGTTTCTTAATGCTATACTTCTGTACTCTTCCAAGTCCCATGGGTCCAGATGGTTAGATTACAAAAACCCAAATTTGCTAAACGCAGACCACTTAAGGATATTGCACCCTTCCAAAGGGAGAACCCTAACCACAGGTCCTATGGCTCCACAGATATTATCCAAGGATCCTAATGCCCTAAATAGGACATGGTTCAATTCCCATAATTTTCCAACTTAATTTAATATTTAATTAATTTTCTTGAATAGTGGGGGCCACACCAACTTGTTCATGAAGTACCCTAAAATCTGGTCCAATGCCTACCCAATAATTATCCTGAGTGTATACTGAATTCAAAAGCATAACCCCAAGAGATGAAGGATCATAATTACTGTTTTGCCCTTGAATTAAATAATTGAAGTTTAGTACAAAAACACCAAATTAATTAAATAAATACCAAAAACTGTATTTAAAATTCCAGAAAAATTCCCATATGTTATAAACATTGGTGTACTCATCATCTGAAGGTTTCATATGGTTACAAGGTGATTTGCCTATGTATTTGCATAAATCATCAAAAGGGCATATATGGTAATTTCTTATGAGAACAATAATTCTCTCCATAAGTGCACTAATTAAAATTTCAGGAACCACATATCATCATAAGTAAGCATCCTACTGAGTTTGGGGGCCTTAGATATGGTTTTGCTTATGCAACAAAATAAGCCCCTAAAACCTAGATTTTTCTCAAAAATCACAAAGTGGATAAATTCTTAAGTAAAGGACACCCCAAATGATTCCAATGCATTATAGTATGAATATCTATGACTGGCCAAAATCTCAGAATTTTGCAAAGTCATATGCCATTTATTATTCATTTATTTTTAAAAAGGGCATAAGGGTAAATTCAACCAAGTAAGCATGAAAAGATTATCAAGGGTCACAAGACTAAATACAGTGGGCCTAAACATATCCATTGACCTCCATGTTCAGTTTGGTAAGGATAAGACAACCCTAAGCTATTGAATTGGCATAAACCCTCCATTAAGCTAATTTTCCATAAATTCAAATAAATACTATTTAAGTAGTAAAAATTCCAAGATAATTATTCTGGTCCTAAAACTTCATTCTCAGCCTAGGGTTGAAGGTTGGTTGTCTAAAAAGGTGTTTAGGTCCTAATTGCTTCATTAAGGCCCAAAAGGGCAGTTAAGTAAATTTTGAGGTTTGGGCTAGGGTTTTGGTCTTCAATGCTCCAATCTCCCCCTTGGTGATGAGCAAGACCCTACACTACCCCTAAGCACAGCACCACTGAATTTTGGTAAGCCCCTAAGGCTAAGCTCCAAAATCCACAAGCCACCAAGGTTATGTGACTTCCAAACCTAGGGCAAAAATATGCCCTTTGGGGGTTCACCCTTAAGATGAACTCCAATTGGCCTCAAATTTGGAACAGAGGCTAAACATAACCAGACCCACATGCCACCAAAGAATGAGGGTCATTAGGGGTGATTTCACCCACTAATTCCTCTTAGGTCAAAATCTTAAGATGAGATTAAAACTATAACTTAAAGGTGCCCAATCTACACCAATTTCTGGCACAAGGTGGGCCTAGGGTGGACACTCATGTGGCCAAAATCTCAGCCCCATAGGCCCACCCAATCAAAAGTTATTGAGGTTTTGGTGGGCTAACCCCACCTAGGACCAGCCCTAGGAAAAAGGCTCCTCTGGGGTCTACTGACCTCCAAATGCCAAGATCTCAGTTTCTAATGAAACTAGACATCCGGGGATACAAAAGTGTGTCTCACATCATTTTCATGAATTGGCCATTAAGGGCCTAATTTAGGCTCCTCAATCTGAGTGAAGTTCCTAGCCCAATCACACACCACCCCTAAGCCATCCTCATTCCAAAGAGGGTTCACCCACAAGGAGTGGTCCAATGGACCCAATATTTTTAGCAGTGTGTGGGAGTAGCCTAAACTTCACCCCACCCTAATATGGGGGCCCCACAAGGGAATTTGGCCACCCAAATTACAGAAATTTACTATTTAAAGATTAGATAAAAACTATAGGAAAAAGTTCTCCATAAATCCTAATATTTGGGCACATGATAGATCTAATATATTTACTCTAGGGTTTAAAATATCAGCCCTAAACTCCAAGCCAAATGGGAGTAAAAAATAATTTAGTGCTAGGGATTTGTTTGGACCAGTCTCAGCAAACCAGCTCTACAGAAGCCAAATCATCACCAAATGACTTGATCTAAGTTTTAAATTAAAGTAGACTCAACCCTCTTCAAAAGTTATCTCTGGTGACTCTTTGAGTTATGCCCTCTAAAGGCCTTAAAATCGAGTTACAACATGAGCCCGGAATCTGGCTAAAGGCACACCACATCAATTAAATTAGAATAAAGCACACGGCGCTGATCACGCACGCATCTTGACGCAGATCGAGCCGCCCTGCGTCGTCGTCTTCCTCGAGCCAACGGCCCAGATCTGCCCGACCTGGAGCCGCCTGAAGCACGAAATCCCGGCCACCCGTCCACCTCCCTGGCCAGCCACCGCCACCACCACCTCCGTTGAGGTGGTGCCGATCGATTGGCGGTGGATTGGTCGCCGGCGGGGGCCGTTTCCGGCGATTCTAACAGGAAGCCCAAACGGCTAAACGGAGAGGAAATGCGGATTGGGTTCGGCTCAATTGAGCTCGAACTCGACATCTAACAGTTCTAGAAGCTAGCACAGTCAGAGGGGGGGGGGGGGGGGGGGAGAAGCGAACCTGGAAACGGGCTGGGCGGCGAGTATTCCGGCGGTTTGCCATCTCCGTTTCCGTCTCCGGCGAGCTTGCTACAGAACTCGATTCTCCACCGAATTCTTCGATCCAAAGCGCTAGCCCGACTGCAAACGACCCTCTGGAGCTGTTGGTGAGGTTTATATAGGCTGAGGAGGGCTGTGCTGGGGGATTCGAGGTGGTGGCTCACGGGGGTGACTTGGCCGACCAGCCCCCTGCTGCATCCTTGCTTTCCAGCTCCCTCTCATCACTCAACACCATCAGGGGTGAGCCCAAGGCTGATTGGGAGGAGAGAGAGGGGGGAATTGGGCTCCTTTTGCTTTTTGCTTTATCAAGCCCCTTTTTGTCCCCTACTTTAACCCAACCCCTCACTTGGGTTAGCTTGGGTTAGCCCAACCCCTTAGCCACACCCCACCAGATCCCATGAGCCCAAATGATTTCACAAACCTTAGGCTTAGATTCTAATTAAAAAAAGGGGAAAAGGTTTAGGCACTCAAATTGGGATTAAGCCCAATTGAGTTGACTTTGACTTTGACCAATTGGGTTGACTGGTCCCCCATGTAGGTCATGGGTCCCATGTCATCACTCAATAGAGCTTGGCCCATGGTGGGGCCCTATTTGGCCCAATTTGATTAAAAGGTGTGAAAATACCCAAATTGCCCTTCTTTGGTACTTTGGCCAAATTGAGGTGACTTGACCCTTCCATGATGGGGCTTTTGGGTCCAAAGGGTCTCTAATAGGGTTTGGAACATAAGGGGGAAGTCAATTTGGCCTCTTGGGGGTCAATTGCCCCTCAATTGGTTGGTTTGGTTCAGACTTACTTAAGGTGATTTTGGGCTAATCCTAAGGAATTGAGCCTCACCAAGGGGGTGATCACCCCATTACTCCTTCCTTAAGGTTTAGGAAACTAAGGGTGGTCTCATTTTGGGAAACTTGGTGTCCAACTGGCCCTCTATAGCAGCTTAGGTCCCATTTGATTGGGACTTTAGGTGTGCACATAGCAAAATTCTCATCCTAAGGGGTCCTCAAGGCCCCTCATCCCACTCCTTGAGCTCCCAATCTCACACTAGGGGTCTAGTAGGATTGGGGATGTTACAAATCCCAATAAACAATAAAATAATTTCGTCCTCGAAATTCTAGTTTGGGTCTACGGGGTGCAAGAAAAGCACATAAAGGAATGTAACTTACAATATTAAACTGTACCTGAGGTAAAGAGTCCCGGGTAGCGCTCCCGCATGAGGTCCAAAGGCTCCCAAGTGTGCTCCTCTCGCCCATGGTTGGACCACAACACCTTTACCAGCGGGACCTTCTTCCGCCGCAAGACGCGGACCTCCGAGTCGTCGATCCGGATGGGCTCTAGCATAACTGATCTGTCGGGTGCCACCGGGCCGGGTAGTAGACTCTACAAGCTGCTCGGGCCGAAGGAGAGCTCTCCGGAGGGAGGAAACATGGAAGACGTCGTGCAAATTTGCCAGCTCGGGCGGCAGCTCCAGCCTGTACGCCAAAGGACCGATCCTCTCCAGGACCATATACGGCCCCATGTACCGAGGACTGAGCTTCTTCCGCCCTTTAACCCGTGTAACTCCGTGCATCGGGCGTATTTTCCAGAAAACACGATCCCCCACCTGGAACTCTACCAACCGGTGTCGGGCATTATAGTACTTTGCCTGCCTGCTCTGTGCCTCCAGCATCCGATCCCTGATCAGTCGAACCACAGCGTCCGTCTCCTCTATATAATCAGACCCCAAGGCCCGCGGGTCCTCATCCTGTACCCAAGAGAGAGGGGTGCGACACTTCCTCCCGTACAGAGCCTCGTATGGTGCCATCCCAATGCTAGCCTGGTGGCTATTGTTGTACGAGAACTCAATCAGCGGCAACAGCTGCGCCCAAGGCTTGCCCGTATCCAGAATGCATAATCGCAGTAAATCCTCCATCGTCCGGTTGGTACGCTCCGTCTGACCATCGGTCTGAGGGTGGAACGCAGTGCTAAAAGTCAACCAGGATCCCAAGTAGGCCTGGACCGCTCTCCACTCCCTGGAGGTAAAGCGTCCGTCTCGGTCTGAAACTATCGTCTTGGGAACCCCATGATACCTCACCACCTTCTCCACAAACAAACGTACTAGGTCGCCGACCGGACCCTCCTTCCGAACTGGAATAAATCGTGCCACCTTGGTCAACCTGTCGACTATCACCCAAACGGAGTCGTTCCCCGAACGAGATCGCGGCAGGCCGTGCACGAAATCCATAGATATATCTTCGAATTTACACTCCGGCACCGGGAGTGGCTGCAAAAGACCTCCTGGAGCCCTGCACTCCGCCTTCACCCTCTGACAACTCTCACAATGGGTCACAAACCGCACGATATCCTTCTTCATCCCCGGCCAAAACACGACCTTCCGCAGGTCCGTCGCCATCTTGGTAATGCCGGGGTGTACCGAATATTGGGAGCAATGGGCCTCCCGAAGAACCTCCTCTCGAATCCCCTTCCTGGCGGGGATGTAAACTCTGCCGCGGTGGTGAACTAGGTCCTCCTTCAAGGAGTAATCTCCAGCAACGTCGTCTGCCAATGACCTGAATACCGGCTCCAAAGCCGGATCCTGCTGCTGTGCCTCCCGGATACGGTCTCGAATATCACAGGTCATACTCATCGAAGCCATGTACTCCGCATATACCCCCGGATCGGCTCTGCTCACCAGGGTAATCTTTATATCCCGCAACGTCTGCACCAACTCCATGGCCATCACTCTGCTCTCTGCCCCTGCGGTACTGCCCCTCCTGCTTAGAGCGTCCGCTACTATGTTGGCCTTGCCCGGATGATAATGCATGGTGTAGTCGTAATCGCACAAGAACTCCAACCATCGTCGCTGTCGTAGGTTGAGGTCCTTCTGGGTGTCGATGTACTTGAGGTTCTTGTGATCTGAGAAGATCTCACAATGAACCCCGTACAAATAATGTCTCCACACCTTCAAGGCAAATACGACCGCTCCAAGCTCTAGGTCGTGCACCGGGTAGTTCATCTCGTGCTTCTTCAGCTGACGGGAGGCATAGGCGATCACGTGCCCATGCTGCATAAGCACCGCTCCCATCCCCTGATAAGATGCGTCGGTATAGATCTGAAATCCCTCCTTCCCAGATGGAAGTCCAAGGATAGGGGCTGAGATAAGTCTGTCCTTCAGCTCCGCATAGGCCGCCTCACATCGCGGCGTCCAGTCAAATACAGCATCCTTCTTTGTCAACGAAGTGAGGGGAAGGGCAATCCTGGAGAATCCCGCCACGAACTTGCGGTAATAACCTGCTAACCCCAAGAATCTCCGGATATCCGCTGCGGTCTTCGGCTTCGGCCAATCTCTGACAGCCTGCACCTTAGCCGGATCCACCGCTAGACCGGCCCCGCTGATGATGTGTCCCAAAAAGGCCACCTCCTTCAACCAGAACTCGCACTTTGAGAACTTGGCAAACATCCGGTGCTCCCTCAACTTCCTCAGCACCGCTGCTAGGTGGCTGGCGTGCTCCTCCTCGGTCCTCTAGTAGACCAAAATATCGTCGATGAATACTATCACAAATACATCGAGGAAGGGCTCGAAGATCCGGTTCATCATACTCATGAATGCCAACGGGGCGTTGGTGAGCCCAAACGGCATCACCGTAAACTCGAACAAACCGTACCTCGAGCTGAATGCGGTCTTTGGTATGTCTTCCTCTCGTATCCTCAGCTGATAGTAGCCCGACCGCAAATCCTTCTTGGAGAACCAATGGGCACCCTGCAGCTGGTCAAACAGCTCGTCAATCCTCGGTAGCGGATAGGTATTCCGCACCGTCAATCTATTGAGCTCCCGATAGTCGATACACAGTCGGAGGGTCCCATCTTTCTTCTTTACGAACAAGACCGGAGCTCCCCATGGGGACAAGCTCGGCCTCACGAATCCGGCATCCACTAGTTCTTTCAGCTGTACTCTGAACTCTGCCAACTCCTTGGGTGCCATGCGGTACGGTGCCCGGGACACTGGCCTCTCCCCGGGTACTAGCTGAATCTGGAAGTCTACGTCTCTATGCGGCGGCAAGCCGGGCAACTTCTCCGGGAATACGTCGGGGAAGTCCTGGACTATCGGCACCTCGTCCATTGATATCTTCAACTCTGCCATCTCGAAGCAGATAAGGTATACCTCCTCCCCCTGCTCATGGGCCTTCACAACCTGTGTAGAAGATAAAGGGGTACGCGGGAGAGATCTAATACCTTCGACGGTGACCCAGGTGGTCCCGTAAGCCAGTAGCTCGATCTTCTTCATCGCACAATCGATCTTGGCATGGTGGTCGTGCAACCATGACATGCCCAAAATCAGATCGTAATCTGGAAGCTTCAGGATCGATGCCCAGGACTCAAAGATCTCTCCCTCGATCTCAAGGTCCATGGTGCACCTGGCTGTGGTGCGCATCACTGAGCCATCTGGTAGTCGCACCCTCCTTACTACGCCGTCGACCCTCTGGATCCCCTCCAAGCCTACGAGGAAGTCCTCCGAGATAAAGGAGTGCGATGCACCCGTGTCAAACAAGGTGTGTGCGGGTTTTCCGTTGACGAGTACGACACCTAGGGGTTGTTATAAAGTCAAGCTACTACTAAAGCTAAGGGGATTTAAGAAGTTGCAAGTACATAATTAACAATAAAAGTACCTGTGATGACATCCTCGGGGTTCCTTGGCTGGGCGAGATCCAATGCGAAAGCCTGCTCTGGCTGCCTGTTTCTCTCGGGAAACCTTCGGCCACGGCCACAACCACCTCCACGGCCCTGGTGTGCTGGAGGTGCTGGAGGGGCTGCTGGAGGGGGTGGTGGAGGTGGAGGGAAACGCCGCGGGCAATGGATCCTGATGTGCCCCGGCTGATTGCACTCGAAATAGACTACCGGGGGTCGTCCACGACCGTCTGCTCTCTCTGGCCCTAAAGCTCGCAGTGGCTGAGGGGCCATCACCATCTGAGGCTGCTGCACCGGTGCCTCCAAAGGAAGAGGACGTCCTCCACCCCTCCTGGGCCTCATAACTCTATCCTGCCGCCGGTCACTGCCACCCTCTCCGTGAAACACCCTGTCCGCTGATCTCTTGCCCTTGACCTGTTCTGACAACTGGTCTGCCTCAAACTTCTTCGCCACCTCTATAATCTGAGTCAGGGTGCCCTCAGATATGAACAGGAGAGCCTGCCTGAGGGGGGCCCTCAACCCCTTATAGAACTTCTTCGCCAAGCCTCGATCATCCGCAAACTGTGCCCCCGCGAACCTGGCCAAATGAGAAAACTCTCTCTGGTACTCGATCACTGAACGGGTCCCCTGAGCCAAGTGCAGAAATCTCTCCTCCAACGCGTCCCTGTCCGTAGCTGATACGAAATGGTCCAGGAACACCGTGCTGAACTCATCCCAGGTAATCCCCGAGTAATCTCTGTCACGGAAGGTGAAGTCCGCCAGTGACTTCCACCACCTCTTCGCGTGGGCATCCAGTGCTAAAACTGCTAACGTCACGGCCTTGCTGACCGGGCAACTAATGCCTGCCAGCATTTCCTGAATGGTATCCAGCCACTCCTCCGTCTTCACCGCATCCTCTGTCCCTCTATAGACCGGTGGGGACAGACCCTTGAACGTGCTCAACCAATTCGACCCTGGGTTCGGCTGAGGTGCTGGGATCACCTGAGCCCGAAACGCATCCAAGATCGCTGTCAAAGTCTGCCCTAACTCCGTCTGCTGGAAGGGAGTGGCAGTCGGAGGATGGGGAATGGTGCCCTGAGGTTCCTCGTCTCTAGCAGCCTGACACGAATATGAGAAGTTTAGAAGATTGAAGAATCTAAATCATGCTTAAAGGACTCAGGAATGTAGTTTACACATGGGCACACCACTGCTTCCGCTGCGTAGTTTGTCCCCAAACTACACTCGTGCGGGGGTGGCCCGAGTTGTTGTGGACTAATTGCTCGTACGCATGATCGTTCGTTCCTCTGATACCATTTGTAAGATCCCTCTCCCGCTCCCAGGGCCAAGCGGACCTTATGCCCAGAGCCGACGCATTACGGTGACTTCCAACACACGGGTTGGGCTACACCACGCAACGTCGACCCTGCCGGCTATGATCATAGTGCGAGCAATAAGAAAAGTAAGTACGAGAGAAAGTACAAACTGAATAAAAGAGAGTCCACAAAACACATTCCATCATATATATATCAAAAGCTGAACTACATGATAAATATATGTCCGAGCATGAAACAAAAGTACGTAAATGAAAGGACTTAAGCCCGGTACATCATAATATAAAATCTCTCAAAACTCACTACATGCGGAAGCTAACTCAACATCACTCAACACTAACACTCAAAAGAAGTCCACCTGAAGTCTCGTGGCCGCTCCTCGCTGCGTCGCTGTCTGCTCAGGTCCTGCCCTCGTCTCCTGCGGTGCGTGCGACAGCTCCGTCTCCTCGGAATCCTAGATTGTTGTCGGCCCCAATGCAAACCGTCAGTCAAAGAATGACCGAGCTCGCTAGGTCCCCTCCTCCTCCTGCGACTCCTAGGCACCGCGCGGGAGGAAGAAGCGGGGGACGAGCAAGGAACAAGCAGGTGACAGGGAAAGAAAAACTAGCATATGTGTATAATTCTAGTCTACACAAGTGTAAAAGAGGCTAGGCTATCATATATAAGCAAAAGTAAAGGCAGGAGCATAAAAAGTAAGGTGCAGCAGTAAGTAAGCAGTAAAGTAAGTAAAGCAGAGCAGTAAGAGTAGTAGCGAATAGTAGCATTCTCGTACCCTAACTTATATGAATGCCCATACAAACTTATAAGTTAGGATTTCCAGGAATCGTAACTCATCATATAAAGGAGCCCACACTGATTTATATGATGAAGATCTGCAGGGGGGGTATGCTATGCTTATGCTATGAATGTTTATGCAATGAACTCACACACGCGACTCTGTGCACACAGACCTTTATAGTTCCCTCTGTTTGAGAGGAAGCCAACCTCTCGGGTACCAACCGCTGTGACACACGGTGGTAGCGGACCGGGCTGTCCACTCCTAGGCGGGTATACACTCTACCAGACCTAGACCGCACGTACGCCTCGACGCTAAACAACCGCGGAGCTCTGCGTACTCTTTGCTGGAGTCCACCAGACTGTGAGCCAAGTGAGAGGTGTCTTCGGGGAACTGTCGTCCCGACACGCAGCCAAGCTGGCCCCTTAGACCCCTACACCCCCTCTAAGTCAACGTACCACGGTCGGAGTGACGACCTGCCTAGTACCGAAGACCTGCCACATTTCTGAGAAAGTTACCGGGATAATCATCCCCTTGGGGTTCCCGCTCGTCTAACCGAGCACCACAATACTACCATTCCCGCAACTGGGAGGAGTTACATAAATCCAATCTTACCCTACTATGGCTACTCTTGCCTACTTTAAATGTCGTTGCAATTTAGGGTTAATCTTGGACTTCCCGAGGGTTACCCTGTAAGGGGCTCGCTACGGTACTAGGAACTACAGTGGGATGACACCCCAAAGTTCCCTTTCTCCAGACACTTAGTAATATTGGTACTCACCCATAAAATTACCCTCTTATCATCTCACTTGAGTTAAACCTTAGTGTTTTATGACCCTCTAAGGGGAAAGACGATCTTTCGTCAATCCGGAGCACAGCCCTACCCATAGCTCACCAAGCACTCTCTCACCACCTAAGTTCCTTTTTGGTGTCCTCAACCTCTTCATCCAAATCAGGTACACCAACTGCCTCCCATTCCCACCTAGTGGCCTGCAAGTTATCTCCATTTTACCGTTTTACTATTCGCAGACCAAATGAATTATATGAACCACGTAAGGGAGGTACTACAAATATTCATCCAATTGACTCAAGATTATTACCAGAAGACTATCATGGGTTTCTTAATGCTATACTTCTGTACTCTTCCAAGTCCCATGGGTCCAGATGGTTAGATTACAAAAACCCAAATTTGCTAAACGCAGACCACTTAAGGATATTGCACCCTTCCAAAGGGAGAACCCTAACCACAGGTCCTATGGCTCCACAGATTTTATCCAAGGATCTTACTGCCCTAAATAGGACATGGTTCAATTCCCATAATTTTCCAACTTAATTTAATATTTAATTAATTTTCTTGAATAGTAGGGGCCACACCAACTTGTTCATGAAGTACCCTAAAATCTGGTCCAATGCCTACCCAATAATTATCCTGAGTGTATACTGAATTCAAAAGCATAACCCCAAGAGATGAAGGATCATAATTACTGTTTTGCCCTTGAATTAAATAATTGAAGTTTAGTACAAAAACACCAAATTAATTAAATAAATACCAAAAACTGTATTTAAAATTCCAGAAAAATTCCCATATGTTATAAACATGCTCGGGCCGAAGGAGAGCTCTCCGGAGGGAGGAAACATGGAAGACGTCGTGCACATTTGCCAGCTCGGGCGGCAGCTCCAGCCTGTACGCCAAAGGACCGATCCTCTCCAGGACCATATACGGCCCCATGTACCGAGGACTGAGCTTCTTCCGCCCTTTAACCCGCGTAACTCCGTGCATCGGGCGTATTTTCAAGAAAACACGATCCCCCACCTGGAACTATACCAACCGGTGTCGGGCATTATAGTACTTTGCCTGCCTGCTCTGTGCCTCCAGCATCCGATCCCTGATCAGTCGAACCACAGCGTCCGTCTCCTCTATATAATCAGACCCCAAGGCCCGCGGGTCCTCATCCTGTACCCAAGAGAGAGGGGTGCGACACTTCCTCCCATACAGAGCCTCGTATGGTGCCATCCCAATGCTAGCCTGGTGGCTATTGTTGTACGAGAACTCAATCAGCGGCAACAGCTGCTCCCAAGGCTTGCCCATATCCAGAATGCATAATCGCAGTAAATCCTCCATCGTCCGGTTGGTACGCTCCGTCTGACCATCGGTCTGAGGGTGGAACGCAGTGCTAAAAGTCAACCGGGATCCCAAGTAGGCCTGGACCGCTCTCCACTCCCTGGAGGTAAAGCGTCCGTCTCGGTCTGAAACTATCGTCTTGGGCACCCCATGATACCTCACCACCTTCTCCACAAACAAACGTACTAGGTCGCCGACCGGACCCTCCTTCCGAACTGGAATAAATCGTGCCACCTTGGTCAACCTGTCGACTATCACCCAAACGGAGTCGTTCCCCGAACGAGATCGCGGCAGGCCGTGCACGAAATCCATAGATATATCTTCGAATTTACACTCCGGCACCCGGAGTGGCTGCAAAAGACCTCCTGGAGCCCTGCACTCCGCCTTCACCCTCTGACAACTCTCACAATGGGTCACAAACCGCACGATATCCCTCTTCATCCCCGGCCAAAACACGACCTTCCGCAGGTCCGCCGCCATCTTGGTAATGCCGGGGTGTACCGAATATTGGGAGCAATGGGCCTCCCGAAGAACCTCCTCTCGAATCCCCTTCCTGGCGGGGATGTAAACTCTGCCGCGGTGGTGAACTAGGTCCTCCTTCAAGGAGTAATCTCCAGCAGCGTCGTCTGCCAATGACCTGAATACCGGCTCCAAAGCCGGATCCTGCTGCTGTCCCTCCCGGATACGGTCTCGAATATCACAGGTCATACTCATCGAAGCCATGTACTCCGCATATACCCCCGGATCGGCTCTGCTCACCAGGGTAATCTGCATATCCCGCAACGTCTGCACCAACTCCATGGCCATCACTCTGCTCTCTGCCCCCTGCGGTACTGCCCCTCCTGCTTAGAGCGTCCGCTACTGTGTTGGCCTTGCCCGGATGATAATGCATGGTGTAGTCGTAATCGCACAAGAACTCCAACCATCGTCGCTGTCGTAGGTTGAGGTCCTTCTGGGTGTCGATGTACTTGAGGTTCTTGTGATCTGAGAAGATCTCACAATGAACCCCGTACAAATAATGTCTCCACACCTTCAAGGCAAATACGACCGCTCCAAGCTCTAGGTCGTGCACCGGGTAGTTCATCTCGTGCTTCTTCAGCTGACGGGAGGCATAGGCGATCACGTGCCCATGCTGCATAAGCACCGCTCCCATCCCCTGATAAGATGTGTCGGTATAGATCTAAAATCCCTCCTTCCCAGATGGAAGTGCAAGGATAGGGGCTGAGATAAGTCTGTCCTTCAGCTCCGCATAGGCCGCCTCACATCGCGGCGTCCAGTCAAATACAGCATCCTTCTTTGTCAACGAAGTGAGGGGAAGGGCAATCCTGGAGAATCCCGCCACGAACTTGCGGTAATAACCTGCTAACCCCAAGAAGCTCCGGATATCCGCTGCGGTCTTCGGCTTCGGCCAATCTCTGACAGCTTGCACCTTAGCCGGATCCACCGCTAGACCGGCCCCACTGATGATGTGTCCCAAAAAGGCCACCTCCTTCAACCAGAACTCGCACTTTGAGAACTTGGCAAACATCCGGTGCTCCCTCAACTTCCTCAGCACCGCTGCTAGGTGGCTGGCGTGCTCCTCCTCGGTCCTCTAGTAGACCAAAATATCGTCGATGAATACTATCACAAATACATCGAGGAAGGGCTCGAAGATCCGGTTCATCATACTCATGAATGCCAACGGGGCGTTGGTGAGCCCAAACGGCATCACCGTAAACTCGAACAAACCGTACCTCGAGCTGAATGCGGTCTTTGGTATGTCTTCCTCTCGTATCCTCAGCTGATAGTAGCCCGACCGCAAATCCATCTTGGAGAACCAATGGGCACCCTGCAGCTGGTCAAACAGCTCGTCAATCCTCGGTAGCGGATAGGTATTCCGCACCGTCAATCTATTGAGCTCCCGATAGTCGATACACAGTCGGAGGGTCCCATCTTTCTTCTTTACGAACAAGACCGGAGCTCCCCATGGGGACGAGCTCGGCCTCACGAATCCGGCATCCACTAGTTCTTTCAGCTGTACTCTGAACTCTGCCAACTCCTTGGGTGCCATGCGGTACGGTGCCCGGGACACTGGCCTCGCCCCGGGTACTAGCTGAATCTGGAAGTCTACGTCTCTATGCGGCGGCAAGCCGGGCAACTTCTCCCGGAATACGTCGGGGAAGTCCTGGACTATCGGCACCTCGTCCATTGATATCTTCAACTCTGCCATCTCGAAGCAGATAAGGTATACCTCCTCCCCCTGCTCATGGGCCTTCACAACCTGTGTAGAAGATAGAGGGGTACGCGGGAGAGATCTAATACCTTCGACGGTGACCCAGGTGGTCCCGTAAGCCAGTAGCTCGATCTTCTTCATCGCACAATCGATCTTGGCATGGTAGTCGTGCAACCATGACATGCCCAAAATCAGATCGTAATCTGGAAGCTTCAGGATCGATGCCCAGGACTCAAAGATCTCTCCCTCGATCTCAAGGTCCATGGTGCACCTGGCTGTGGTGCGCATCACTGAGCCATCTGGTAGTCGCACCCTCCTTACTACGCCGTCGACCCTCTGGATCCCCTCCAAGCCTACGAGGAAGTCCTCCGAGATAAAGGAGTGCGATGCACCCGTGTCAAACAAGGTGTGTGCGGGTTTTCCGTTGACGAGTACGACACCTAGGGGTTGTTATAAAGTCAAGCTACTACTAAAGCTAAGGGGATTTAAGAAGTTGCAAGTACATAATTAACAATAAAAGTACCTGTGATGACATCCTCGGGGTTCCTTGGCTGGGCGAGATCCAATGCGAAAGCCTGCTCTGGCTGCCTGTTTCTCTCGGGAAACCTTCGGCCACGGCCACGAACCACCTCCACGGCCCTGGTGTGCTGGAGGTGCTGGAGGGGCTGCTGGAGGGGCTGCTGGAGGGGGTGGTGGAGGTGGAGGGAAACGCCGCGGGCAATGGATCCTGATGTGCCCCGGCTGATTGCACTCGAAACAGACTACCGGGGGTCGTCCACGACCGTCTGCTCTCTCTGGCCCTAAAGCTCGCAGTGGCTGAGGGGCCATCACCATCTGAGGCTGCTGCACCGGTGCCTCCAAAGGAAGAGGACGTCCTCCACCCCTCCTGGGCCTCATAACTCTATCCTGCCGCCGGTCACTGCCACCCTCTCCGTGAAACACCCTGTCCGCTGATCTCTTGCCCTTGACCTGTTCTGACAACTGGTCTGCCTCAAACTTCTTCGCCACCTCTATAATCTGAGTCAGGGTGCCCTCAGATATGAACAGGAGAGCCTGCCTGAGGGGGGCCCTCAACCCCTTATAGAACTTCTTCGCCAAGCCTCGATCATCCGCAAACTGTGCCCCGCGCGAACCTGGCCAAATGAGAAAACTCTCTCTGGTACTCGATCACTGAACGGGTCCCCTGAGCCAAGTGCAGAAATCTCTCCTCCAACGCGTCCCTGTCCGTAGCTGATATGAAATGGTCCAGGAACACCGTGCTGAACTCATCCCAGGTAATCCCCGAGTAATCTCTGTCACGGAAGGTGGAGTCCGCCAGTGACTTCCACCACCTCTTCGCGTGGGCATCCAGTGCTAAAACTGCTAACGTCACGACCTTGCTGACCGGGCAACTAATGCCTGCCAGCATTTCCTGAATGGTATCCAGTCACTCCTCCGTCTTCACCGCATCCTCTGTCCCTCTATAGACCGGTGGGGACAGACCCTTGAACGTGCTCAACCAATTCGACCCTGGGTTCGGCTGAGGTGCTGGGATCACCTGAGCCCGAAACGCATCCAAGATCGCTGTCAAAGTCTGCCCTAACTCCGTCTGCTGGAAGGGAGTGGCAGTCGGAGGAGGGGGAATGGTGTTCTGAGGTTCCTCGTCTCTAGCAGCCTGACACGAATATGAGAAGTTTAGAAGATTGAAGAATCTAAATCATGCTTAAAGGACTCAGGAATGTAGTTTACACATGGGCACACCACTGCTTCCGCTGCGTAGTTTGTCCCCAAACTACACTCGTGCGGGGGTGGCCCGAGTTGTTGTGGACTAATTGCTCGTACGCATGATCGTTCGTTCCTCTGATACCATTTGTAAGATCCCTCTCCCGCTCCCGGGGCCAAGCGGACCTTATGCCCAGAGCCGACGCATTACGGTGACTTCCAACACACGGGTTGGGCGACACCACGCAACGTCGACCCTGCCGGCTATGATCATAGTGCGAGCAATAAGAAAAGTAAGTACGAGAGAAAGTACAAACTGAATAAAAGAGAGTCCACAAAACACATTCCATCATATATATATCAAAAGCTGAACTACATGATAAATATATGTCCGAGCATGAAACAAAAGTACGTAAATGAAAGGACTTAAGCCCGGTACATCATAATATAAAATCTCTCAAAACTCACTACATGCGGAAGCTAACTCAACATCACTCAACACTAACACTCAAAAGAAGTCCACCTGAAGTCTCGTGGCCGCTCCTCGCTGCGTCGCTGTCTGCTCAGGTCCTGCCCTCGTCTCCTGCGGTGCGTGCGACAGCTCCGTCTCCTCGGAATCCTAGATTGTTGTCGGCCCCAATGCAAACCGTCAGTCAAAGAATGACCGAGCTCGCTAGGTCCCCTCCTCCTCCTGCGACTCCTAGGCACCGCGCGGGAGGAAGAAGCGGGGGACGAGCAAGGAACAAGCAGGTGACAGGGAAAGAAAAACTAGCATATGTGTATAATTCTAGTCTACACAAGTGTAAAAGAGGCTAGGCTATCATATATAAGCAAAAGTAAAGGCAGGAGCATAAAAAGTAAGGTGCAGCAGTAAGTAAGCAGTAAAGTAAGTAAAGCAGAGCAGTAAGAGTAGTAGTGAATAGTAGCATTCTCGTACCCTAACTTATATGAATGCCCATACAAACTTATAAGTTAGGATTTCCAGGAATCGTAACTCATCATATAAAGGAGCCCACACTGATTTATATGATGAGGATCTGCAGGGGGGGTATGCTATGCTTATGCTATGAATGTTTATGCAATGAACTCACACACGCGACTCTGTGCACACAGACCTTTATAGTTCCCTCTGTTTGAGAGGAAGCCAACCTCTCGGGTACCAACCGCTGTGACACACGGTGGTAGCGGACCGGGCTGTCCACTCCTAGGCGGGTATACACTCTACCAGGCCTAGACCGCACGTACGCCTCGACGCTAAACAACCGCGGAGCTCTGCGTACTCTTTGCTGGAGTCCACCAGACTGTGAGCCAAGTGAGAGGTGTCTTCGGGGAACTGTCGTCCCGACACGCAGCCAAGCTGGCCCCTTAGACCCCTACACACCCGCTAAGTCAACGTACCGCGGTCGGAGTGACGACCTGCCTAGTACCGAAGACCTGCCACATTTCTGAGAAAGTTACCGGGATAATCATCCCCTTGGGGTTCCCGCTCATCTAACCGAGCACCACAATACTACCACTCCCGCAACTGGGAGGAGTTACATAAATCCAATCTTACCCTACTATGGCTACTCTTGCCTACTTTAAATGTCGTTGCAATTTAGGGTTAATCTTGGACTTCCCGAGGGTTACCCTGTAAGGGGCTCGCTACGGTACTAGGAACTACAGTGGGATGACATCCCAAAGTTCCCTTTCTCCAGACACTTAGTAATATTGGTACTCACCCATAAAATTACCCTCTTATCATCTCACTTGAGTTAAACCTTAGTGTTTTATGACCCTCTAAGGGGAAAGACGATCTTTCGTCAATCCGAAGCACAGCCCTACCCATAGCTCACCAAGCACTCTCTCACCACCTAAGTTCCTTTTTGGTGTCCTCAACCTCTTCATCCAAATCAGGTACACCAACTGCCTCCCATTCCCACCTAGTGGCCTGCAAGTTATCTCCATTCTATCATTTTACTATTCGCAGACCAAATGAATTATATGAACCACGTAAGGGGAGGTACTACAAATATTCATCCAATTGACTCAAGATTATTACCAGAAGACTATCATGGGTTTCTTAATGCTATAATTCTGTACTCTTCCAAGTCCCATGGGTCCAGATGGTTAGATTACAAAAACCCAAATTTGCTAAACGCAGACCACTTAAGGATATTGCACCCTTCCAAAGGGAGAACCCTAACCACAGGTCCTATGGCTCCACAGATATTATCCAAGGATCCTACTGCCCTAAATAGGACATGGTTCAATTCCCATAATTTTCCAACTTAATTTAATATTTAATTAATTTTCTTGAATAGTGGGGGCCACACCAACTTGTTCATGAAGTACCCTAAAATCTGGTCCAATGCCTACCCAATAATTATTCTGAGTGTATACTGAATTCAAAAGCATAACCCCAAGAGATGAAGGATCATAATTACTTTTTTGCCCTTGAATTAAATAATTGAAGTTTAGTACAAAAACACCAAATTAATTAAATAAATACCAAAAACTGTATTTAAAATTCCAAAAAAATTCCCATATGTTATAAACATTGGTGTACTCATCATCTGAAGGTTTCATATGGTTACAAGGTGATTTGCCTATGTATTTGCATAAATCATCAAAAGGGCATATATGATAATTTCTTATGAGAACAATAATTCTCTCCATAAGTGCACTAATTAAAATTTCAGGAACCACATATCATCATAAGTAAGCATCCTACTGAGTTTGGGGGCCTTAGATATGGTTTTGCTTATGCAACAAAATAAGCCCCTAAAACCTAGATTTTTCTCAAAAATCACAAAGTGGATAAATTCTTAAGTAAAGGACACCCCAAATGCTTCCAATGCATTATAGTATGAATATCTATGACTGGCCAAAATCTCAGAATTTTGCAAGGTCATATGCCATTTATTATTCATTTATTTTTAAAAAGGGCATAAGGGTAAATTCAACCAAGTAAGCATGAAAAGATTATCAAGGGTCACAAGACTAAATACAGTGGGCCTAAACATATCCATTGACCTCCATGTTCAGTTTGGTAAGGATAAGACAACCATAAGCTATTGAATTGGCATAAACCCTCCATTAAGCTAATTTTCCATAAATTCAAATAAATACTATTTAAGTAGTAAAAATTCCAAGATAATTATTCTGGTCCTAAAACTTTATTCTCAGCCTAGGGTTGAAGGTTGGTTGTCTAAAAAGGTGTTTAGGTCCTAATTGCTTCATTAAGGCCCAAAAGGGCAGTTAAGTAAATTTTGAGGTTTGGGCTAGGGTTTTGGTCTTCAATGCTCCAATCTCCCCCTTGGTGATGAGCAAGACCCTACACTACCCCTAAGCACAGCACCACTGAATTTTGGTAAGCCCCTAAGGCTAAGCTCCAAAATCCACAAGCCACCAAGGTTATGTGACTTCCAAACCTAGGGCAAAAATATGCCCTTTGGGGGTTCACCCTTAAGATGAACTCCAATTGGCCTCAAATTTGGAACAGAGGCTAAACATAACCAGACCCACATGCCACCAAAGAATGAGGGTCATTAGGGGTGATTTCACCCACTAATTCCTCTTAGGTCAAAATCTTAAGATGAGATTAAAACTATAACTTAAAGGTGCCCAATCTACACCAATTTCTGGCACAAGGTGGGCCTAGGGTGGACACTCATGTGGCCAAAATATCAGCCCCATAGGCCCACCCAATCAAAAGTTATTGAGGTTTTGGTGGGCTAACCCCACATAGGACCAGACCTAGGAAAAAGGCTCCTCTGGGGTCTACTGACCTCCAAATGCCAAGATATCAGTTTCTAATGAAACTAGACATCCAGGGATACAAAAGTGTGTCTCACATCATTTTCATGAATTGGCCATTAAGGGCCTCATTTAGGCTCCTCAATCTGAGTGAAGTTCCTGGCCCAATCACACACCACCCCTAAGCCATCCTCACTCCAAAGAGGGTTCACCCACAAGGAGTGGTCCAATGGACCCAATATTTTTAGCAGTGTGTGGGATTAGCCTAAACTTCACCCCACCCTAATATGGGGGCCCCACAAGGGAATTTGGCCACCCAAATTACAGAAATTTACTATTTAAAGATTAGATAAAAACTATAGGAAAAAGTTCTCCATAAATCCTAATATTTGGTCACATTATAGATCTAATATATTTACTCTAGGGTTTAAAATATCAGCCCTAAACTCCAAGCCAAATGGGAGTAAAAAATAATTTAGTGCTAGGGATTTGTTTGGACCTAGTCTCAGCAAACCAGCTCTACAGAAGCCAAATCATCACCAAATGACTTGATCTAAGTTTTAAATTAAAGTAGACTCAACCCTCTTCAAAAGTTATCTCTCGTGACTTTTTGAGTTATGGCCTCTAAAGGCCTTAAAATCGAGTTACAACATGAGCCCAGAATCTGGCTAAAGGCACACCACATCAATTAAATTAGAATAAAGCACACGGCGCTGATCACGCACGCGTCTTGACGCAGATCGAGCCGCCCTGCGTCGTCGTCTTCCTCGAGCCAACGGCCCAGATCTGCCCGACCTGGAGCCGCCTGAAGCACGAAATCCCGGCCACCCGTCCACCTCCCTGGCCAGCCACCGCCACCACCACCTCCGTTGAGGTGGTGCCGATCGATTGGCGGTGGATTGGTCGCCGGCGGGGGCCGTTTCCGGCGATTCTAACAGGAAGCCCAAACGGCTAAACAGAGAGGAAATGCGGATTGGGTTCGGCTCAATTGAGCTCGAACTCGACATCTAACAGTTCTAGAAGCTAGCACAGTCAGAGGGGGGGGGGGGGGGGAGAAGCGAACCTGGAAACGGGCTGGGCGGCGAGTATTCCGGCGGTTTGCCATCTCCGTTTCCGTCTCCGGCGAGCTTGCTACAGAACTCGATTCTCCACCGAATTCTTCGATCCAAAGCACTAGCCCGACTGCAAACGACCCTCTGGAGCTGTTGGTGAGGTTTATATAGGCTGAGGAGGGCTGTGCTGGGGGATTCGAGGTGGTGGCTCACGGGGGTGACTTGGCCGACCAGCCCCCTGCTGCATCCTTGCTTTCCAGCTCCCTCTCATCACTCAACACCATCAGGGGTGAGCCCAAGGCTGATTGGGAGGAGAGAGAGGGGGGAATTGGGCTCCTTTTGCTTTTTGCTTTATCAAGCCCCTTTTTGTCCCCTACTTTAACCCAACCCCTCACTTGGGTTAGCTTGGGTAAGCCCAACCCCTTAGCCACACCCCACCAGATCCCATGAGCCCAAATGATTTCACAAACCTTAGGCTTAGATTCTAATTAAAAAAAGGGGAAAAGGTTTAGGCACTCAAATTGGGATTAAGCCCAATTGAGTTGACTTTGACTTTGACCAATTGGGTTGACTGGTCCCCCATGTAGGTCATGGGTCCCATGTCATCACTCAATAGAGCTTGGCCCATGGTGGGGCCCTATTTGGCCCAATTTGATTAAAAGGTGTGAAAATACCCAAATTGCCCTTCTTTGGTACTTTGGCCAAATTGAGGTGACTTGACCCTTCCATGATGGGGCTTTTGGGTCCAAATGGTCTCTAATAGGGTTTGGAACATAAGGGGGAAGTCAATTTGGCCTCTTGGGGGTCAATTGCCCCTCAATTGGTTGGTTTGGTTCAGACTTACTTAAGGTGATTTTGGGCTAATCCTAAGGAATTGAGCCTCACCAAGGGGGTGATCACCCCATTACTCCTTCCTTAAGGTTTAGGGAACTAAGGGTGGTCTCATTTTGGGAAACTTGGTGTCCAACTGGCCCTCTATAGCAGCTTAGGTCCCATTTGATTGGGACTTTAGGTGTGCACATAGCAAAATTCTCATCCTAAGGGGTCCTCAAGGCCCCTCATCCCACCCCTTGAGCTCCCAATCTCACACTAGGGGTCTAGTAGGATTGGGGATGTTACAAATCCCAATAAACAATAAAATAATTTCGTCCTCGAAATTCTAGTTTGGGTCTACGGGGTGCAAGAAAAGCACATAAAGGAATGTAACTTACAATATTAAACTGTACCTGAGGTAAAGAGTCCCGGGTAGCGCTCCCGCATGAGGTCCAAAGGCTCCCAAGTGTGCTCCTCTCGCCCATGGTTGGACCACAACACCTTTACCAGCGGGACCTTCTTCCGCCGCAAGACGCGGACCTCCGAGTCGTCGATCCGGAGGGGCTCTAGCATAACTGATCTGTCGGGTGCCACCGGGCCGGTAGTAGACTCTACAAGCTGCTCGGGCCGAAGGAGAGCTCTCCGGAGGGAGGAAACATGGAAGACGTCGTGCACATTTGCCAGCTCGGGCGGCAGCTCCAGCCTGTACGCCAAAGGACCGATCCTCTCCAGGACCATATACGGCCCCATGTACCGAGGACTGAGCTTCTTCCGCCCTTTAACCCGCGTAACTCCGTGCATCGGGCGTATTTTCAAGAAAACACGATCCCCCACCTGGAACTATACCAACCGGTGTCGGGCATTATAGTACTTTGCCTGCCTGCTCTGTGCCTCCAGCATCCGATCCCTGATCAGTCGAACCACAGCGTCCGTCTCCTCTATATAATCAGACCCCAAGGCCCGCGGGTCCTCATCCTGTACCCAAGAGAGAGGGGTGCGACACTTCCTCCCGTACAGAGCCTCGTATGGTGCCATCCCAATGCTAGCCTGGTGGCTATTGTTGTACGAGAACTCAATCAGCGGCAACAGCTGCTCCCAAGGCTTGCCCATATCCAGAATGCATAATCGCAGTAAATCCTCCATCGTCCGGTTGGTACGCTCCGTCTGACCATCGGTCTGAGGGTGGAACGCAGTGCTAAAAGTCAACCGGGATCCCAAGTAGGCCTGGACCGCTCTCCACTCCCTGGAGGTAAAGCGTCCGTCTCGGTCTGAAACTATCGTCTTGGGCACCCCATGATACCTCACCACCTTCTCCACAAACAAACGTACTAGGTCGCCGACCGGACCCTCCTTCCGAACTGGAATAAATCGTGCCACCTTGGTCAACCTGTCGACTATCACCCAAACGGAGTCGTTCCCCGAACGAGATCGCGGCAGGCCGTGCACGAAATCCATAGATATATCTTCGAATTTACACTCCGGCACCCGGAGTGGCTGCAAAAGACCTCCTGGAGCCCTGCACTCCGCCTTCACCCTCTGACAACTCTCACAATGGGTCACAAACCGCACGATATCCTTCTTCATCCCCGGCCAAAACACGACCTTCCGCAGGTCCGCCGCCATCTTGGTAATGCTGGGGTGTACCGAATATTGGGAGCAATGGGCCTCCCGAAGAACCTCCTCTCGAATCCCCTTCCTGGCGGGGATGTAAACTCTGCCGCGGTGGTGAACTAGGTCCTCCTTCAAGGAGTAATCTCCAGCAGCGTCGTCTGCCAATGACCTGAATACCGGCTCCAAAGCCGGATCCTGCTGCTGTCCCTCCCGGATACGGTCTCGAATATCACAGGTCATACTCATCGAAGCCATGTACTCCGCATATACCCCCAGATCGGCTCTGCTCACCAGGGTAATCTGCATATCCCGCAACGTCTGCACCAACTCCATGGCCATCACTCTGCTCTCTGCCCCTGCGGTACTGCCCCTCCTGCTTAGAGCGTCCGCTACTGTGTTGGCCTTGCCCGGATGATAATGCATGGTGTAGTCGTAATCGCACAAGAACTCCAACCATCGTCGCTGTCGTAGGTTGAGGTCCTTCTGGGTGTCGATGTACTTGAGGTTCTTGTGATCTGAGAAGATCTCACAATGAACCCCGTACAAATAATGTCTCCACACCTTCAAGGCAAATACGACCGCTCCAAGCTCTAGGTCGTGCACCGGGTAGTTCATCTCGTGCTTCTTCAGCTGACGGGAGGCATAGGCGATCACGTGCCCATGCTGCATAAGCACCGCTCCCATCCCCTGATAAGATGTGTCGGTATAGATCTAAAATCCCTCCTTCCCAGATGGAAGTGCAAGGATAGGGGCTGAGATAAGTCTGTCCTTCAGCTCCGCATAGGCCGCCTCACATCGCGGCGTCCAGTCAAATACAGCATCCTTCTTTGTCAACGAAGTGAGGGGAAGGGCAATCCTGGAGAATCCCGCCACGAACTTGCGGTAATAACCTGCTAACCCCAAGAAGCTCCGGATATCCGCTGCGGTCTTCGGCTTCGGCCAATCTCTGACAGCCTGCACCTTAGCCGGATCCACCGCTAGACCGGCCCCACTGATGATGTGTCCCAAAAAGGCCACCTCCTTCAACCAGAACTCGCACTTTGAGAACTTGGCAAACATCCGGTGCTCCCTCAACTTCCTCAGCACCGCTGCTAGGTGGCTGGCGTGCTCCTCCTCGGTCCTCTAGTAGACCAAAATATCGTCGATGAATACTATCACAAATACATCGAGGAAGGGCTCGAAGATCCGGTTCATCATACTCATGAATGCCAACGGGGCGTTGGTGAGCCCAAACGGCATCACCGTAAACTCGAACAAACCGTACCTCGAGCTGAATGCGGTCTTTGGTATGTCTTCCTCTCGTATCCTCAGCTGATAGTAGCCCGACCGCAAATCCATCTTGGAGAACCAATGGGCACCCTGCAGCTGGTCAAACAGCTCGTCAATCCTCGGTAGCGGATAGGTATTCCGCACCGTCAATCTATTGAGCTCCCGATAGTCGATACACAGTCGGAGGGTCCCATCTTTCTTCTTTACGAACAAGACCGGAGCTCCCCATGGGGACGAGCTCGGCCTCACGAATCCGGCATCCACTAGTTCTTTCAGCTGTACTCTGAACTCTGCCAACTCCTTGGGTGCCATGCGGTACGGTGCCCGGGACACTGGCCTCGCCCCGGGTACTAGCTGAATCTGGAAGTCTACGTCTCTATGCGGCGGCAAGCCGGGCAACTTCTCCCGGAATACGTCGGGGAAGTCCTGGACTATCGGCACCTCGTCCATTGATATCTTCAACTCTGCCATCTCGAAGCAGATAAGGTATACCTCCTCCCCCTACTCATGGGCCTTCACAACCTGTGTAGAAGATAGAGGGGTACGCAAGAGAGATCTAATACCTTCGACGGTGACCCAGGTGGTCCCGTAAGCCAGTAGCTCGATCTTCTTCATCGCACAATCGATCTTGGCATGGTAGTCGTGCAACCATGACATGCCCAAAATCAGATCGTAATCTGGAAGCTTCAGGATCGATGCCCAGGACTCAAAGATCTCTCCCTCGATCTCAAGGTCCATGGTGCACCTGGCTGTGGTGCGCATCACTGAGCCATCTGGTAGTCGCACCCTCCTTACTACGCCGTCGACCCTCTGGATCCCCTCCAAGCCTACGAGGAAGTCCTCCGAGATAAAGGAGTGCGATGCACCCGTGTCAAACAAGGTGTGTGCGGGTTTTCCGTTGACGAGTACGACACCTAGGGGTTGTTATAAAGTCAAGCTACTACTAAAGCTAAGGGGATTTAAGAAGTTGCAAGTACATAATTAACAATAAAAGTACCTGTGATGACATCCTCGGGGTTCCTTGGCTGGGCGAGATCCAATGCGAAAGCCTGCTCTGGCTGCCTGTTTCTCTCGGGAAACCTTCGGCCACGGCCACGACCACCTCCACGGCCCTGGTGTGCTGGAGGTGCTGGAGGGGCTGCTGGAGGGGGTGGTGGAGGTGGAGGGAAACGCCGCGGGCAATGGATCCTGATGTGCCCCGGCTGATTGCACTCGAAACAGACTACCGGGGGTCGTCCACGACCGTCTGCTCTCTCTGGCCCTAAAGCTCGCAGTGGCTGAGGGGCCATCACCATCTGAGGCTGCTGCACCGGTGCCTCCAAAGGAAGAGGACGTCCTCCACCCCTCCTGGGCCTCATAACTCTATCCTGCCGCCGGTCACTGCCACCCTCTCCGTGAAACACCCTGTCCGCTGATCTCTTGCCCTTGACCTGTTCTGACAACTGGTCTGCCTCAAACTTCTTCGCCACCTCTATAATCTGAGTCAGGGTGCCCTCAGATATGAACAGGAGAGCCTGCCTGAGGGGGGCCCTCAACCCCTTATAGAACTTCTTCGCCAAGCCTCGATCATCCGCAAACTGTGCCCGCGCGAACCTGGCCAAATGAGAAAACTCTCTCTGGTACTCGATCACTGAACGGGTCCCCTGAGCCAAGTGCAGAAATCTCTCCTCCAACGCGTCCCTGTCCGTAGCTGATACGAAATGGTCCAGGAACACCGTGCTGAACTCATCCCAGGTAATCCCCGAGTAATCTCTGTCACGGAAGGTGGAGTCCGCCAGTGACTTCCACCACCTCTTCGCGTGGGCATCCAGTGCTAAAACTGCTAACGTCACGACCTTGCTGACCGGGCAACTAATGCCTGCCAGCATTTCCTGAATGGTATCCAGTCACTCCTCCGTCTTCACCGCATCCTCTGTCCCTCTATAGACCGGTGGGGACAGACCCTTGAACGTGCTCAACCAATTCGACCCTGGGTTCGGCTGAGGTGCTGGGATCACCTGAGCCCGAAACGCATCCAAGATCGCTGTCAAAGTCTGCCCTAACTCCGTCTGCTGGAAGGGAGTGGCAGTCGGAGGAGGGGGAATGGTGTTCTGAGGTTCCTCGTCTCTAGCAGCCTGACACGAATATGAGAAGTTTAGAAGATTGAAGAATCTAAATCATGCTTAAAGGACTCAGGAATGTAGTTTACACATGGGCACACCACTGCTTCCGCTGCGTAGTTTGTCCCCAAACTACACTCGTGCGGGGGTGGCCCGAGTTGTTGTGGACTAATTGCTCGTACGCATGATCGTTCGTTCCTCTGATACCATTTGTAAGATCCCTCTCCCGCTCCCGGGGCCAAGCGGACCTTATGCCCAGAGCCGACGCATTACGGTGACTTCCAACACACGGGTTGGGCTACACCACGCAACGTCGACCCTGCCGGCTATGATCATAGTGCGAGCAATAAGAAAAGTAAGTACGAGAGAAAGTACAAACTGAATAAAAGAGAGTCCACAAAACACATTCCATCATATATATATCAAAAGCTGAACTACATGATAAATATATGTCCGAGCATGAAACAAAAGTACGTAAATGAAAGGACTTAAGCCCGGTACATCATAATATAAAATCTCTCAAAACTCACTACATGCGGAAGCTAACTCAACATCACTCAACACTAACACTCAAAAGAAGTCCACCTAAAGTCTCGTGGCCGCTCCTCGCTGCGTCGCTGTCTGCTCAGATCCTGCCCTCGTCTCCTGCGGTGCGTGCGACAGCTCCGTCTCCTCGGAATCCTAGATTGTTGTCGGCCCCAATGCAAACCGTCAGTCAAAGAATGACCGAGCTCGCTAGGTCCCCTCCTCCTCCTGCGACTCCTAGGCACCGCGCGGGAGGAAGAAGCGGGGGACGAGCAAGGAACAAGCAGGTGACAGGGAAAGAAAAACTAGCATATGTGTATAATTCTAGTCTACACAAGTGTAAAAGAGGCTAGGCTATCATATATAAGCAAAAGTAAAGGCAGGAGCATAAAAAGTAAGGTGCAGCAGTAAGTAAGCAGTAAAGTAAGTAAAGCAGAGCAGTAAGAGTAGTAGCGAATAGTAGCATTCTCGTACCCTAACTTATATGAATGCCCATACAAACTTATAAGTTAGGATTTCCAGGAATCGTAACTCATCATATAAAGGAGCCCACACTGATTTATATGATGAGGATCTGCAGGGGGGGTATGCTATGCTTATGCTATGAATGTTTATGCAATGAACTCACACACGCGACTCTGTGCACACAGACCTTTATAGTTCCCTCTGTTTGAGAGGAAGCCAACCTCTCGGGTACCAACCGCTGTGACACACGGTGGTAGCGGACCGGGCTGTCCACTCCTAGGCGGGTATACACTCTACCAGGCCTAGACCGCACGTACGCCTCGACGCTAAACAACCGCGGAGCTCTGCGTACTCTTTGCTGGAGTCCACCAGACTGTGAGCCAAGTGAGAGGTGTCTTCGGGGAACTGTCGTCCCGACACGCAGCCAAGCTGGCCCCTTAGACCCCTACACACCCGCTAAGTCAACGTACCGCGGTCGGAGTGACGACCTGCCTAGTACCGAAGACCTGCCACATTTCTGAGAAAGTTACCGGGATAATCATCCCCTTGGGGTTCCCGCTCGTCTAACCGAGCACCACAATACTACCACTCCCGCAACTGGGAGGAGTTACATAAATCCAATCTTACCCTACTATGGCTACTCTTGCCTACTTTAAATGTCGTTGCAATTTAGGGTTAATCTTGGACTTCCCGAGGGTTACCCTGTAAGGGGCTCGCTACGGTACTAGGAACTACAGTGGGATGACACCCCAAAGTTCCCTTTCTCCAGACACTTAGTAATATTGGTACTCACCCATAAAATTACCCTCTTATCATCTCACTTGAGTTAAACCTTAGTGTTTTATGACCCTCTAAGGGGAAAGACGATCTTTCGTCAATCCGGAGCACAGCCCTACCCATAGCTCACCAAGCACTCTCTCACCACCTAAGTTCCTTTTTGGTGTCCTCAACCTCTTCATCCAAATCAGGTACACCAACTGCCTCCCATTCCCACCTAGTGGCCTGCAAGTTATCTCCATTCTATCGTTTTACTATTCGCAGACCAAATGAATTATATGAACCACGTAAGGGGAGGTACTACAAATATTCATCCAATTGACTCAAGATTATTACCAGAAGACTATCATGGGTTTCTTAATGCTATAATTCTGTACTCTTCCAAGTCCCATGGGTCCAGATGGTTAGATTACAAAAACCCAAATTTGCTAAACGCAGACCACTTAAGGATATTGCACCCTTCCAAAGGGAGAACCCTAACCACAGGTCCTATGGCTCCACAGATATTATCCAAGGATCCTACTGCCCTAAATAGGACATGGTTCAATTCCCATAATTTTCCAACTTAATTTAATATTTAATTAATTTTCTTGAATAGTGGGGGCCACACCAACTTGTTCATGAAGTACCCTAAAATCTGGTCCAATGCCTACCCAATAATTATTCTGAGTGTATACTGAATTCAAAAGCATAACCCCAAGAGATGAAGGATCATAATTACTTTTTTGCCCTTGAATTAAATAAGTGAAGTTTAGTACAAAAACACCAAATTAATTAAATAAATACCAAAAACTGTATTTAAAATTCCAGAAAAATTCCCATATGTTATAAACATTGGTGTACTCATCATCTGAAGGTTTCATATGGTTACAAGGTGATTTGCCTATGTATTTGCATAAATCATCAAAAGGGCATATATGATAATTTCTTATGAGAACAATAATTCTCTCCATAAGTGCACTAATTAAAATTTCAGGAACCACATATCATCATAAGTAAGCATCCTACTGAGTTTGGGGGCCTTAGATATGGTTTTGCTTATGCAACAAAATAAGCCCCTAAAACCTAGATTTTTCTCAAAAATCACAAAGTGGATAAATTCTTAAGTAAAGGACACCCCAAATGATTCCAATGCATTATAGTATGAATATCTATGACTGGCCAAGATCTCAGAATTTTGCAAGGTCATATGCCATTTATTATTCATTTATTTTTAAAAAGGGCATAAGGGTAAATTCAACCAAGTAAGCATGAAAAGATTATCAAGGGTCACAAGACTAAATACAGTGGGCCTAAACATATCCATTGACCTCCATGTTCAGTTTGGTAAGGATAAGACAACCATAAGCTATTGAATTGGCATAAACCCTCCATTAAGCTAATTTTCCATAAATTCAAATAAATACTATTTAAGTAGTAAAAATTCCAAGATAATTATTCTGGTCCTAAAACTTTATTCTCAGCCTAGGGTTGAAGGTTGGTTGTCTAAAAAGGTGTTTAGGTCCTAATTGCTTCATTAAGGCCCAAAAGGGCAGTTAAGTAAATTTTGAGGTTTGGGCTAGGGTTTTGGTCTTCAATGCTCCAATCTCCCCCTTGGTGATGAGCAAGACCCTACACTACCCCTAAGCACAGCACCACTGAATTTTGGTAAGCCCCTAAGGCTAAGCTCCAAAATCCACAAGCCACCAAGGTTATGTGACTTCCAAACCTAGGGCAAAAATATGCCCTTTGGGGGTTCACCCTTAAGATGAACTCCAATTGGCCTCAAATTTGGAACAGAGGCTAAACATAACCAGACCCACATGCCACCAAAGAATGAGGGTCATTAGGGGTGATTTCACCCACTAATTCCTCTTAGGTCAAAATCTTAAGATGAGATTAAAACTATAACTTAAAGGTGCCCAATCTACACCAATTTCTGGCACAAGGTGGGCCTAGGGTGGACACTCATGTGGCCAAAATATCAGCCCCATAGGCCCACCCAATCAAAAGTTATTGAGGTTTTGGTGGGCTAACCCCACATAGGACCAGACCTAGGAAAAAGGCTCCTCTGGGGTCTACTGACCTCCAAATGCCAAGATATCAGTTTCTAATGAAACTAGACATCCAGGGATACAAAAGTGTGTCTCACATCATTTTCATGAATTGGCCATTAAGGGCCTCATTTAGGCTCCTCAATCTGAGTGAAGTTCCTGGCCCAATCACACACCACCCCTAAGCCATCCTCACTCCAAAGAGGGTTCACCCACAAGGAGTGGTCCAATGGACCCAATATTTTTAGCAGTGTGTGGGATTAGCCTAAACTTCACCCCACCCTAATATGGGGGCCCCACAAGGGAATTTGGCCACCCAAATTACAGAAATTTACTATTTAAAGATTAGATAAAAACTATAGGAAAAAGTTCTCCATAAATCCTAATATTTGGTCACATTATAGATCTAATATATTTACTCTAGGGTTTAAAATATCAGCCCTAAACTCCAAGCCAAATGGGAGTAAAAAATAATTTAGTGCTAGGGATTTGTTTGGACCAGTCTCAGCAAACCAGCTCTACAGAAGCCAAATCATCACCAAATGACTTGATCTAAGTTTTAAATTAAAGTAGACTCAACCCTCTTCAAAAGTTATCTCTCGTGACTTTTTGAGTTATGGCCTCTAAAGGCCTTAAAATCGAGTTACAACATGAGCCCAGAATCTGGCTAAAGGCACACCACATCAATTAAATTAGAATAAAGCACACGGCGCTGATCACGCACGCGTCTTGACGCAGATCGAGCCGCCCTGCGTCGTCGTCTTCCTCGAGCCAACGGCCCAGATCTGCCCGACCTGGAGCCGCCTGAAGCACGAAATCCCGGCCACCCGTCCACCTCCCTGGCCAGCCACCGCCACCACCACCTCCGTTGAGGTGGTGCCGATCGATTGGCGGTGGATTGGTCGCCGGCGGGGGCCGTTTCCGGCGATTCTAACAGGAAGCCCAAACGGCTAAACAGAGAGGAAATGCGGATTGGGTTCGGCTCAATTGAGCTCGAACTCGACATCTAACAGTTCTAGAAGCTAGCACAGTCAGAGGGGGGGGGGGGGGGGGGGGGGGGGGGAGAAGCGAACCTGGAAACGGGCTGGGCGGCGAGTATTCCGGCGGTTTGCCATCTCCGTTTCCGTCTCCGGCGAGCTTGCTACAGAACTCGATTCTCCACCGAATTCTTCGATCCAAAGCGCTAGCCCGACTGCAAACGACCCTCTGGAGCTGTTGGTGAGGTTTATATAGGCTGAGGAGGGCTGTGCTGGGGGATTCGAGGTGGTGGCTCACGGGGGTGACTTGGCCGACCAGCCCCCTGCTGCATCCTTGCTTTCCAGCTCCCTCTCATCACTCAACACCATCAGGGGTGAGCCCAAGGCTGATTGGGAGGAGAGAGAGGGGGGAATTGGGCTCCTTTTGCTTTTTGCTTTATCAAGCCCCTTTTTGTCCCCTATTTTAACCCAACCCCTCACTTGGGTTAGCTTGGGTAAGCCCAACCCCTTAGCCACACCCCACCAGATCCCATGAGCCCAAATGATTTCACAAACCTTAGGCTTAGATTCTAATTAAAAAAAGGGGAAAAGGTTTAGGCACTCAAATTGGGATTAAGCCCAATTGAGTTGACTTTGACTTTGACCAATTGGGTTGACTGGTCCCCCATGTAGGTCATGGGTCCCATGTCATCACTCAATAGAGCTTGGCCCATGGTGGGGCCCTATTTGGCCCAATTTGATTAAAAGGTGTGAAAATACCCAAATTGCCCTTCTTTGGTACTTTGGCCAAATTGAGGTGACTTGACCCTTCCATGATGGGGCTTTTGGGTCCAAATGGTCTCTAATAGGGTTTGGAACATAAGGGGGAAGTCAATTTGGCCTCTTGGGGGTCAATTGCCCCTCAATTGGTTGGTTTGGTTCAGACTTACTTAAGGTGATTTTGGGCTAATCCTAAGGAATTGAGCCTCACCAAGGGGGTGATCACCCCATTACTCCTTCCTTAAGGTTTAGGGAACTAAGGGTGGTCTCATTTTGGGAAACTTGGAACAGAGGCTAAACATAACCAGACCCACATGCCACCAAAGAATGAGGGTCATTAGGGGTGATTTCACCCACTAATTCCTCTTAGGTCAAAATCTTAAGATGAGATTAAAACTATAACTTAAAGGTGCCCAATCTACACCAATTTCTGGCACAAGGTGGGCCTAGGGTGGACACTCATGTGGCCAAAATATCAGCCCCATAGGCCCACCCAATCAAAAGTTATTGAGGTTTTGGTGGGCTAACCCCACATAGGACCAGACCTAGGAAAAAGGCTCCTCTGGGGTCTACTGACCTCCAAATGCCAAGATATCAGTTTCTAATGAAACTAGACATCCAGGGATACAAAAGTGTGTCTCACATCATTTTCATGAATTGGCCATTAAGGGCCTCATTTAGGCTCCTCAATCTGAGTGAAGTTCCTGGCCCAATCACACACCACCCCTAAGCCATCCTCACTCCAAAGAGGGTTCACCCACAAGGAGTGGTCCAATGGACCCAATATTTTTAGCAGTGTGTGGTATTAGCCTAAACTTCACCCCACCCTAATATGGGGGCCCCACAAGGGAATTTGGCCACCCAAATTACAGAAATTTACTATTTAAAGATTAGATAAAAACTATAGGAAAAAGTTCTCCATAAATCCTAATATTTGGGCACATGATAGATCTAATATATTTACTCTAGGGTTTAAAATATCAGCCCTAAACTCCAAGCCAAATGGGAGTAAAAAATAATTTAGTGCTAGGGATTTGTTTGGACCAGTCTCAGCAAACCAGCTCTACAGAAGCCAAATCATCACCAAATGACTTGATCTAAGTTTTAAATTAAAGTAGACTCAACCCTCTTCAAAAGTTATCTCTGGTGACTTTTTGAGTTATGGCCTCTAAATGCCTTAAAATCGAGTTACAACATGAGCCCAGAATCTGGCTAAAGGCACACCACATCAATTAAATTAGAATAAAGCACACGGCGCTGATCACGCACTCATCTTGACGCAGATCGAGCTGCCCTGCATCGTCGTCTTCCTCGAGCCAACGGCCCAGATCTGCCCGACCTGGAGCCGCCTGAAGCACAAAATCCCGGCCACCCGTCCACCTCCCTGGCCAGCCACCGCCACCACCACCTCCGTTGAGGTGGTGCCGATCGATTGGCGGTGGATTGGTCGCCGGCGGGGGCCGTTTCCGGCGATTCTAACAGGAAGCCCAAACGGCTAAACGGAGAGGAAATGCGGATTGGGTTCGGCTCAATTGAGCTCGAACTCGACATCTAACAGTTCTAGAAGCTAGCACAGTCAGAGGGGGGGAGAAGCGAACCTGGAAACGGGCTGGGCGGCGAGTATTCCGGCGGTTTGCCATCTCCGTTTCCGTCTCCGGCGAGCTTGCTACAGAACTCGATTCTCCACCGAATTCTTCAATCCAAAGCGCTAGCCCGACTGCAAACGACCCTCTGGAGCTGTTGGTGAGGTTTATATAGGCTGAGGAGGGCTGTGCTGGGGGATTCGAGGTGGTGGCTCACGGGGGTGACTTGGCCGACCAGCCCCCTGCTGCATCCTTGCTTTCCAGCTCCCTCTCATCACTCAACACCATCAGGGGTGAGCCCATGGCTGATTGGGAGGAGAGAGAGGGGGGAATTGGGCTCCTTTTGCTTTTTGCTTTATCAATCCCCTTTTTGTCCCCTACTTTAACCCAACCCATCACTTGGGTTAGCTTGGGTTAGCCCAACCCCTTAGCCACACCCCACCAGATCCCATGAGCCCAAATGATTTCACAAACCTTAGTCTTAGATTCTAATTAAAAAAGGGGAAAAGGTTTAGGCACTCAAATTGGGATTAAGCCCAATTGAGTTGACTTTGACTTTGACCAATTGGGTTGACTGGTCCCCCATGTAGGTCATGGGTCCCATGTCATCACTCAATAGAGCTTGGTGTTGGATCTTACGGCGCCCTTAGAGGGGGGGTGAATAAGGGAATAAAATTCTTTCTATAATTTTCAAGATAATTACTAAATTGTTTTATAATGAAGGAGATTGAAATAAATAATTTAGATTTAGAATTGAAAACTTAGAACACAATATAATAGAGATTACGCCAAATGATACAAATCAAGTAAACACAAAAGAGACATGATTATATATATGAAAAAGTGTTTACATAAATTTGATTTCTATATCGCTAGAAATCGGAGGCGTACAAATGTAAATTTCTTTTTGTTTACCAATCCTTCTCCCAAGGATCGGAAGGCTATCACTTGTCTCTCCCTAGACCAAGCCCAAGCCTATCCTCTAGATCTTCCCAAGATCTAGACGTAGCACACAAGGCCACGATTTCCCACCAAGCCACGCAAGGACTTGGACGCTCCGCACAAGGAAGCGATTTTCCCCTAAGCCACGCAAGGACTTAGACGCTCCGCACAAGGAAGCAATTTTCCCTACCAATACAAAGTAAAATGTATATAAATGAAAATACAAGATAAAATAAGAACTCCCTAGAAATTCAGATCTCTGAAAGGAAGGTTGAAGCCTCGAGATGATCCTTGATGTAGAAGCGCGTCCGATCTCGTCTTCAATTTCAAACCTTCTCAGCATAAATGGGAGTTCATGAGGTTCTGGAGCTCTCTGGATGGAATGCACTCAGGAAGGGACTTAGAATCTTTAGTAGTTGAAATGCACGAACACAAGGTGTCAATTTATAGAAAATCGCTGTCGGAATTTTCGACAGTGACTGTCGGAATTTTCCGACAGCGCTAAACTGCCGCTGGAGTGCCGTCGTGGGTGGAGTCGTGGGCAGTTGATGTAACCGTTGAGCTGTCGCCTGGGCGACATCGATGTCGGATTTCCGACATTTCAAAGCTGCTTTTCGTCGTGCTGCCGTGGGGGAAAGTAGTTGTAACTTCTCTGCTGTCGCCTGGGCGACATTGACTGTCTCCTGGGCGACATCTCCTCTTCATTTTTGCCATCCCAAACTTCTCCAGACTGTAGATTGAGTCGTTCTCATCTCCGAAATGGGGTGGCACATTCCGTAACTCTTCCTGGATTGAAAGTTATGGCCATTTTAAGATCAGCACACAAAACTCATCCAACCTGAGACTTGTCGTTCTCGGATCATGCCCATGAACGAGGACTTGTCTCCTCATTGAACCTATACAACCTGGTCACTTTAAACACACAAAAGACTAGATCAAATACAACACGGTATTTGTTATTCTCAAACCAAGAGATGCGGAAAGCAAGCTCCAACAATCTCCCCCTTTTGATAATAACAAATACTCATATGAGAAATTAGTGAGTTTATAGATAAGTGCGATAAAAGATATGCATGAATAAAAGGTTTACTGCGTGACAGATTTTACTCCCCCTGAATATATATGTCACTAGATTTCTCATTTTATTCTCCCCCTTTTGTTATTACCAAAAGTGGGTTGTCATGATCGAGCAATAGACGCTTTCCATGAAAACTTTTTAATATACTCCCCCTAAATTGTATTCTCCCCCTAAATGTATGCTCCCCCTAAATGTTATAATTAATTACAATGGTGCATTATTTAATTATTCTCCCCTTAATCTTCTAGATTTCTTGAATTAATCTCCCCCTTTTGGTATTATCAAAAGAAGGTGGGGTGAGGGTAGTAAGGAGGCATTTAAATAACAAAGCATGATCGAGCTTTTAAATATATGAAATGATAAAGAGTTGAAGCATAGTATATAAAAGAGATTTCAAATAAAAAGATAAGAGTTGTAAGCAAGCGGAAGATTATAAGAAACATCCTTTTTGTAAGCATGAAAAGCATAAGTAAAAATATGAGTTTTAGTTCAAAATTGAAAGATGTTTTAACCTTTTTGAAATCTCAAAGTTTTTCATAAAGATACCAAGCATGAAATGAACATATTAAAGAGAGATTATACTACAATGTTACTTAATTTTAAGTTCAAGAGATACCATAACATTGTAGAGATCATGATAGGTTATCTAGTACATTTTTATATAAAGAGTAGTATAGATAAAGCAATAGAATCCAATACTTATGAGAAGAAGTGTTATGAAAGATAATGATGTGCACATAAGTGTATTTTGGGCAATGTTAACAATTGATTTAAATCATCAAAATACAAGACATATGTAAAGTAAAGTGCACAATAAAACATAAGTAAATTACTTTCACACACTTTTAATGCACATAATTTAATTTTTTTTTAACAAAGTGGTGTAATAACTAAGGTTTGCACAAGCCACTTTACTATTCTTTCCAAGGTGCTCAACCTCACAATGCTTATGAAGACTTATCAGGAGGTTCAAGTAGTGCTTGGTGGAGTTATATTTGTCTACATATATATATATATTTTTTTTTGTTCACATTTGTGAGACAACATTCTCCGAATACACTTGTTTTGCAAACCCAATTTTTTTAACTTTTAACCACTTTTCTAAATTTCATAAGTGCAATTTAAATGTAGTGTAGGTAAAAAACTTATGCAAGTTTTAATTCATTGTACAAATAAAATACACAAGCAAGCATTTTAGATTTAGACACACATGTTGATTACCAAAATAAGTGAGTGAAATATATCATTATCAATCATAAAACATTTACTCATACTTAGAGGCGTGCTAAGCTTGGTTCTACACATTTTTCAATACAACTGATGCACTTAAATAGATATATCAAAGCATGATAATCAAAACAATGTTCATAGAAATTTCAAGAAATAAATTTTAACATTGTAAATAATTCTAAATAATAGAATTCATACATGCTTGATATTGGCAATAAAGATCATACAGTTTTTTTTAAGTTTAATCATTTTTTTTAAATCAAATAAAAACAGAAAATCACAAAAACATATTTTTGTAATTTTTGAATTTTGAATTTTTGTAGTAGATTTTTCATAATAAAAAAAAATAACAAAAACATATTTTTGTATATTTTTTTAATTTTGAACTTTTGTAGTTGATTTTTCATAATATGATTAAAAACACAAATAGCAAAAAAAAATTTGTATTTTTGAATTTTGATTTTTTGTAGTTGATTTTTCATAATATAAATAAAACAAAAATAACAAAAGTCAGAAACACAACAAATAAGTAGAAAATATGAACCAACATATTTTTATGGATTTTCAGAAATTTTAAAAATCAGAAAATTCCAACACCCACGCTAGCGCCGGCGCTAGCGCTAGCGCTGGAAACAGTACTCGATTTTTTGAGAATTTTAAAAATCTGATTTTTTTATTTTGATTAAGTGTCCTTATAGTAGTTCCATGCTGAAATTTCAGAATTTTCAGAGATGTCTTGATTGCTCAAATTTGCATAAAACTTTAGCTTTTTCAAATACATGTGTTTTACAAAAACATTTAAGCTCAAAAAGATAAATTATGCAAACACATGAGGACATTTTTATTAAACAACCCAAAATATGCATGATTTAAGTGATAAGTAAATAAAATGTTCATGCAGTACGTAATATAGGTATGTCCTAAGATTAGAAACTACCCCGACTAAATGTCTACACCCTAGCCCCGTACTAAGTGACGGATGGGCATGAGGAGCTGCACGCATGCCGTAGGTTGGGGTGTTAGTCTCATATGCACACACTAGAGAACACTCAACCTAGCACTCTTTCCCCCCAGTGCCTCGCAAGGCCCCACTGGAACCCTCCCTGGTTAAGGACAAGACATGACTTAGAGGTTAGGTCTCTAATGCATACAACCCTACGCCCCCGCTATTGTGAGACACATGTCATAGGTTAATGATTATGGATATACTAAGCGTTTTAGTCTAAGGATTGATTCATAAAACATGAGTTTATTTTAGTTTTAGAACATATTGTAGATTTTGAAATCACAATGTACTCATGAATTTTAAAGTTCAAATTTCTCTACCTTTAGCATGTCACTGTATTGATAATCCTAACATAAACACTAAATTGAGCATATACAAAGAGGTGCGGCTAGGATAATGAATTTGGATGTTATGCAAAATATGCTAAATTTATATAATTGGTTTGCATGTAATCAATTTTAGAGTTTTGAAAATTTATAGACCTAGAATGAAGTGACAATTCTATTTGAGTTCATCTTGTTGATACCAAGTTAATTCATAGGTCTCAAGATAATGATATACATGCAAACAATAAAGATGCACATCACACACACAAAACAAGATATGAAACTATAATACCAATTGCAATCATATATTTCATAATTCCTAAGGTTGATAGAATTAGTTGATTTAAGATAGGTCTTGATGGATCATGAATTATGATATATGATTATAGTGAATTTTAGCATAGGATATTAATAGATCATGGTGGTGATTGTGAAATCATATTTATCATTTTTGAAAATTTTCTTTTGATTTTAATTTTTAGAAATTAGACTAAACAAATACAAAATAATTTTTCAGAGAAATCAGAATTTTTTTAGGAAAATATGCTACCGCCAGCGTTAGTGATAACGCCTGGCGTTAGCAATAGAGTTACAATATTTGATTTTAAAACACATTGTTTTTTATATTAATTGATTCCGATTTTTCTTGATTATGATTTTCAATATAAGGACTATTATATGTAGCAACGAAAAAAAGACAAATATGCAATTGGTTGCGCGTTTAATATTTTAGCCTAAGACCCCTAATAGTCCATTTAAATCCAATTTTGAAAGTAATTTCATTAATCTTGATAATATCATTTAGCAAATTTAGCATTCAATTTATAATGATAATATAAGACATTTATAGGCAATGGATTTAAAAAGGATAAAACATATAAAAAGGAAAGATAGATCACTTGAAAACTTTATGACTTTTTATTTAATTTAATTCAATTTTGATTTGATAAACATTAGGCTTAAAATGTAAAAGTCATATTTCATAATATATCTAAGTGACCATAAACAAGTTAGCTCAAAAATAAAAAATAAATAAAAGAAAAAGCAATTACGCATATCATGAAGTAGAGTAATGATATTTCATTTTTAATTTATTTCCACTTCATGCAAATGATAGGATACTAATGAATAAGAGATTTTGGTATCCAAAGGGGACCATGAGGGATGGTTCCTTTGGGTACCCAAATACGACATGATGATTTTTTAGGAGACAAGGATAAATGAGCCCTTTCTATTAAAGTTGATGTGTCATTTTTCTTTAAGGGTCTCCATTCATACCTTGGTTGTTTATCTTTAAAATTCATATTATGATTATGTGACATCTTTATATGATTGTATTTGTTTGAAAAATAATTCATTTGTGATTTATGTTTATTCAAATTATTTTTCAAAATAGATTGATGATGATAATCATAATGAATTTTATTATATGGATTCTTTGAAATTTTATAAGAGTGATTGTCTTTCTTTAGAAGTGGTTGTTGAAAGAGTGGGTTACAATATGTTTTAAAAGATTGATTATCATTTTGATGATTTTCATTTTCACTCTTTCTTTTAGACATACTCTTATAATATGAAGAATAATATTTTATATTTTGATTTTCATGAAAATGAGTTTTTTAATTTGAGTCATGATTGAAAATATATTGAGACTTATAATAGTGACTCTTAAGAATTTTATGAGGATCATAATTCTTTTTTAAACCAAACTTCTTTTGATTTAATGTGTGAAAATGATCCTTTTTAGAAATGATTTTGTAAGTTAATTTATCCTTGTTATTCAAAATCTTATGATGAAATTTATTAGGTGACATTTGAAATTTTTCAACAAAAGATTTTAATTGTTTTAACTTACAAGTTAAAGCATCATTTTCAACTATCAATTTTTCATTATGTTCTTTTGAAACTAAGAGCCCTTTTTCAATTTCCTTGAATTTTTCCTTAAATAAATTTCAATCAAAACAAGGAGTAGGAATTGTAACTAAAGAGCATGAAATAGAATTTAACACATTAATATTTGATTCTACGTTATCGTTTGCTTGTAAAGATTTATTTTCTAAACGTAATTTTGAATTAGCAATTTTTAACTTTAAAATTTTGCGTTTAGCAATTTTAAGCATACGAGATGTAGAAATAGAATTTTTTACAAAAAGAGAAGATTTAGATTTTCTTACCTTGCAATAGTTTCCGTCTTCTCTTTTGCTTGATGTGTTGCCATCAACTGAGTCCAATATTGTGACGTTGTCTTCTTCATCTTCCTCTTCCAAACAAGAGTGTCCATCATCCTTTCCGCTTGATGAGCATTCTATGGATCCATCCTTTGTGTAGCTTTCTTGAATATTTGCATAGGCTTGCATATTTTCTGGTTCTTGTGAATGTTTCGTACCTGTAGAAGGAGAATCATAAGTTCTTTCAAGAAAACTCCAAATTTCATATGCGGTAGGTAAAGTATAAATAAGTTTGAAAATATTTTGGTCTAACGCACAAAATATACTATTCATAGATTTTGCATTTAAAATAATTTCGTTTCTAGTTAGTACGCTAAATGGCTTTTTAATAGTAATATTCCAAACTTTTTCATCTAAGGCCTTAAGAAAATTTTTCATTAATATTTTCCACCCATTATAATTTTCACCCATAAATAATGGTGGTGATAATACTTTTTCATTTATATTAAAATTTTCCCCACTAGTAGAAGCGAGATCATGATCAAGAGACGCCATTATTCCCGGTTGTTAAGCCGATTTGGAATAACCTTGCTCTGATACCAATTGTTGGATCTTACGGCGCCCTTAGAGGGGGGGTGAATAAGGGAATAAAATTCTTTCTATAATTTTCAAGATAATTACTAAATTGTTTTATAATGAAGGAGATTGAAATAAATAATTTAGATTTAGAATTGAAAACTTAGAACACAATATAATAGAGATTACGCCAAATGATACAAATCAAGTAAACACAAAAGAGACATGATTATATATATGAAAAAGTGTTTACATAAATTTGATTTCTATATCGCTAGAAATCGGAGGCGTACAAATGTAAATTTCTTTTTGTTTACCAATCCTTCTCCCAAGGATCGGAAGGCTATCACTTGCTCTCCCTAGACCAAGCCCAAGCCTATCCTCTAGATCTTCCCAAGATCTAGACGTAGCACACAAGGCCACGATTTCCCACCAAGCCACGCAAGGACTTGGACGCTCCGCACAAGGAAGCGATTTTCCCCTAAGCCACGCAAGGACTTAGACGCTCCGCACAAGGAAGCGATTTTCCCTACCAATACAAAGTAAAATGTATATAAATGAAAATACAAGATAAAATAAGAACTCCCTAGAAATTCAGATCTCTGAAAGGAAGGTTGAAGCCTCGAGATGATCCTTGATGTAGAAGCGCGTCCGATCTCGTCTTCAATTTCAAACCTTCTCAGCATAAATGGGAGTTCATGAGGTTCTGGAGCTCTCTGGATGGAATGCACTCAGGAAGGGACTTAGAATCTTTAGTAGTTGAAATGCACGAACACAAGGTGTCAATTTATAGAAAATCGCTGTCGGAATTTCCGACAGTGACTGTCGGAATTTTCCGACAGCGCTAAACTGCCGCTGGAGTGCCGTCGTGGGTGGAGTCGTGGGCAGTTTATGTAACCGTCGAGCTGTCGCCTGGGCGACATCGATGTCGGATTTCCGACATCTCAAAACTGCTTTTCGTCGTGCTGCCGTGGGGGAAAGTAGTTGTAACTTCTCTGCTGTCGCCTGGGCGACATTGACTGTCGCCTGGGCGACATTGACTGTCGCCTGGGCGACATTGACTATCGCGTGGGCGATAGTGACTGTCGCCTAGGCGACATCTCCACTTCATTTTTGTCATCCCAAACTTCTCCAGACTGTAGATTGAGTCGTTCTCATCTCCGAAATGGGGTGGCACATTCCGTAACTCTTCCTGGATTGAAAGTTATGGTCATTTTAAGATCAGCACACAAAACTCATCCAACCTGAGACTTGTCGTTCTCGGATCATGCCCATGAACGAGGACTTGTCTCCTCATTGAACCTATACAACCTGGTCACTATAAACACACAAAAGACTAGATCAAATACAACACGGTATTTGTTATTCTCAAACCAAGAGATGCGGAAAGCAAGCTCCAACACTTGGCCCATGGTGGGGCCCTATTTGGCCCAATTTGATTAAAAGGTGTGAAAATACCCAAATTGTCCTTCTTTGGTACTTTGGCCAAATTGAGGTGACTTGACCCTTCCATGATGGGGCTTTTGGGTCCAAAGGGTCTCTAATAGGGTTTGGAACATAAGGGGGAAGTCAATTTGGCCTCTTGGGGGTCAATTGCCCCTCAATTGGTTGGTTTGGTTCAGACTTACTTAAGGTGATTTTGGGCTAATCCTAAGGAATTGAGCCTCACCAAGGGGGTGATCACCCCATTACTCCTTCCTTAAGGTTTAGGGAACTAAGGGTGGTCTCATTTTGGGAAACTTGGTGTCCAACTGGCCCTCTATAGCAGCTTAGGTCCCATTTGATTGGGACTTTAGGTGTGCACATAGCAAAATTCTCATCCTAAGGGGTCCTCAAGGCCCCTCATCCCACCCCTTGAGCTCTCAATCTCACACTAGGGGTCTAGTAGGATTGGGGATGTTACAGGACATGTTGGTGCTGGAATGCCCCAGATCGATTCTGCTCCCGGGCTCTCACCTAGACGGGGGTTCAGGTTGATCTCTGGAGAGGCTGGCAAGGTTGGATATTTTGGTGCTGGAATGCCCCAGATCGATTCCGCTCCCGGGCTCTCACCTAGACGGGGGGGGGGGGGGGGGGGGGGGGGGGGGGGAGGGGGGGTTCAGGTTGATCTCTGGAGAGGCTGGCAAAAGGAGGCACGGTTTGAAGGTAACAGGTTGAGGTGTTAAAGCCAGAGGGGCTTGGTTCGCAAAATTGAAAGGGTTGAGGCTGGTAAGGCCTAAGGTAGCGGGTTGAGGTGCTAAAGCCAGGGAGGCTTGGTTCGCAGGATGCCAAATGTCTGAGGTTGTCACAATAATAACCTAACAAACAACTACCATGCAAGATATTCAAACAAGTACAAGAGTCCAATCCAATATAAAATGTTGAATAAAATATTCCAATACAAATAAGACTCACAAAGTAGTGGTCTGACCAAGGCAATGAAGGCTTTGGATCCGGATGCGTAGATCGGCGATCGGAGGTGAAACCAGAGGCGAGACGATAATGGCGGTGGCTGTCCTTGGCGGAAAATAAGGAGATCGGACCGGAAATGGATAGATCCGGCCACTAGGAGATAGATCCGGGTGGGGAATGGATGGATCCGATGTGTGATAGCGGATCCGGGGTGCGGGATGGCGTATGATGGCAGAAATAACGGATCGGGAGGCAAAAACTCTAGATCTGGACTGATCTAGCGTTTTTAGGGTGAAAGAGAGGTGGATCCACGTGGGAGGAGGAAGGGCGTGCTCGGATAAGGCAGGGGAGGAATGGGGTGGATGTTGGAAGTGGTGTGGGGGGCTGGCGGCAAGGAGGAAGGGCGGCTGTAGGTAAGGGAGGGGGCGGATGATGGCTGGCAGCATGGAGAAGGGTGGCTGGAGGTAGGGGTGCGGGTGGCTGAAGGCGGGCAGCAGGGAGGAGGGCGGCTGGAGGGCTGACAGCAGCTTGCTGGGTTGCTGGACAGAGGGGTGGCAGCGGCCTGGGAGGAGTCTAGGGTGGCCGGCGGTGGCTGGGAGGAGGGGAAGAAGAGGGGGAAGGATAAGGGGTACCTTGGGGAGAAGATTGAGCACCTAGGAGTCGTCACCTAGGGTTCCACGACATCGGCACTGCGAGTTGATCGCTGGAATCCTGGAATGATGTTCTCCAAATTCTGCAATACCTCCAATCAGTCCACTACTCTCTTATTTATAATAAAAACAAAGCTAGGGCATCCCAATCAACGACTATGATTGGCCGGGGGAAAATCTACATAAATACAACAATAATAAACCAAAATATATAAAGTAATATATGAAATCGACTCGCAACGGCTATGATTGGCAGGGGCGAGAGGAGGGGCCACCTACCCCCTCTCGCCCCCGCTCCTGTAAGGGGGCGAGAGCAAGGGTGTAGCCTGCCCCCTCTCGCCCGGCCTCAGGAAGAGGGGTTGGCCTGCGTTTAGCGCCTTAGAATGGCGGGATTTGGCTGTTGGCAGGCCAAACCTGAGGGTATTTTCGTAATCTCGCAGGCCCGGATGTGGCTATTGGCAGACCAAGTCCAAAAATCTATAAATAGGACCAAGGGGCACCATTTGGGGGGACTTCTCTTTTGGCCACTCTCTCCCCATGTTTCTTTGGTGGGTGGAGAGAGCCTCCAAAGGTGCCCAAGCTTAGCATTGGCTTGGGAGGGGAAGCGCTCTAAGATCTTCCGGGTGTATGGTGAGACCTCCTCGCTGAGCCCTTGGCCTTGTTCCTAGTTCTTAAGCCTTCAACCTAGCGCTCTCCCTGGGGAGAAGTGAGTGTGAGGTCACCCCCCAACTTATTGAGGGCCCGAGCTCCACAGAAGCCAAGTTATTGGTTTCAACAGCTGCCTCCCCCTCTGTCTCTTCCGCCGCTCTCTCCATCAACTCCTCAAAAGACAAAGGAGCCCTCCTCTTGAGGCCCATCTTGAAGAACCCCTTCCGCAGCCCCACGATGAAAGCGAGCTGGAGGGTGTAGCCTGACACCTCTTGGATGAGGAGAACCTCCTCCTGGAATCGATCCACGTAATGAGCCAATGACTCTCCTTGCCTCTGCTTGATGTTGAAGAGCGCATCGGGGTTCTTCTTCCTCTTCTTCGAGGTCGAGAAGCGCAGTAGGAAGCCGCGTCGTAGGTCCTCGGAGGCATAGATCGATTTGGAAGGCAACTGGTGGAACCAGTCCCTTGCTTTCTCCTTTAGGGTGGTGGCGAAGAGTCGGCACTTGAAGGCGTCCGACATAGGTCTGATCGAGATCATATCTTCGAACCACTGCAAGTGCTGGGTGGGGTCATCCTTGCCGGTGTACAACGTCATGACCGGCTCGCCGAACCCCTCAGGGAGTGGTGCCGAGAGCACAAACTCGCAGAACGGGCTCCCCCCACCCCCCTTCACACACCTGGCCTGCTCCACTCGCCCCACAAGCTCCCCGGGCGACCCGACTCCTGCCGGCCTCGCGCTCGCCAAAGGGCCGCTCGTCGGGACCCCACTGGTCGAGATCCCACCCGCAAGGGGGGCGCTCGCCTGGACCCCACTCGCTCGCACCGGACTGAGGAAAAGCTCCCATCCCGCGAGGTCTTGGTCCGACGACTGGAACGTCGCCTCCTTCCCTGGCCTCTGTCCCAGAGCGCACTCGCCTACTCCAGCTGGAGGGGCCACTTGGGGCGTAGGAGTTGTGAGCCCTCCAAGTGCCGAGGCGAGGGCACATTGAAAGGCCCTTAACAGATCTCTCTTCAGGTCGGCCAGCATCTCCACCGTGGCGGGCGCACCGGGTGGCGACGAGCCACCGAAGTCCTCCTCTCGCTCGTTGTCTCCTGTCATCTCTTCCTTAGAGCTTTCTTAAGCTAGTTGCACTCCACGCTCGCCGCACCAAAAATGTTGAAACCAAGACTTGGCTTCTTTGTGGAGCTCGGGCCCCTCAATGAAGAGGGGCTGCTAGCACTTACTGATTCCTCGGAAGGAACCGACCGAAGACTCGGAACAAAGCACAGACCCTTGATCGCAACGAGGAGGTACCACCACACACCCGGAAGATCTTTGAGCGCTTCCCCTCCCAAGCCAAAGCTGAGACTGGGCACCTTGGAGAGCCTGAGATCTAAGCCAAGATAACCAAGGGAGGAAGAAGCTCAGAATCCTGAGATCGGAATCCTCTCTCAAGGTGCCCTTCAAGGTCTATTTATAGTTTTTTAAGTCTGGTATGTCAATATCGTGATTCCGCCTTACACTTTCGTTATACGCAACCAAAAATGCTCTGTCAATAGCCAAACTCCGCTGTTTGGAGGGGCTAACTACAGACCACCATGGGTTTTTAGGTAAAAACGATCCCGAACCCTTCCTGGGCGAGCCACCTACAAGGACCTCTCTCGCGAACCGAGAGGCTCGACTCGCTCGCCCTCCCGCGAGCGACCGACGAGGGCCTGGTCCGCTCGCCCTCTCGCGAGCGGCCAGAGGGAGCCCGGCTCACCCGACCACCTGGCTCGCTCGCCCTCTTACTAGCGATTAGAGGTTTTATTTCCTAGGTTTTAATCCTGATTTAAATGATTTCGGGGCTGCAAATCGCGATTTCGGGCCTGCAAATATAAGCGCCCTATTTATATTTCAAACAACTCCTGGAGTTATATAAACTTATTTTAATATGGTTTATGTACTTTTCAAAAATCTTAACATTGTTGGAGGTACGATTGTCACCTTCTATAGTACTCTCTCACGAGCAATCAACATGAAACTATGTCATGGTAATCACTCGTTAAAATAAGGGTTATGTTATATGCAGACCAATTTCGGATGTATGCAGTCCAAGGATAAAGGCATGTCAAACTATAAACTTATAGGAAGTGTGAACTCGTTCAGAAATTGACCTGCATATAGCAATTTTCAAATTGCACGATCTGCACATAGCTGAAGTCAAACTGCATATAGTTATCGCCTAAAATAATGACCTAATGACTTGGCATGATGTCTTGAAAAAATATAACTATGAACTATTATCAACAAAGAAGCACATTCTAACATCAAGACACCTCTTCGATAACTATGGGAACATTTCTCGGTAAAGAACTATTTTTTGCAGCTTGTAATGAAAAAATTGATCACCCTTAAAAGCTGTCATTTAAAACCGAAAACCGTAATCCGAACCGGAACCGAACCGGAACCGCAAAGAACCGGACCGAACCGTTCGCGAATTATTTTGGTTCCGGTTTGAATTTTGGAACCGTGAACAACAATGGTCCGGGTGTGGTTTTTTCATTTTATTATCCGGACCGGAACCGGAACCGCTATATATAAGTCTCAAGCGGTTTCAAGATTTTTAGAACCGATCCGAACCGGACCGAAGCAGAACCGAACCGCAACCCGTTTATTATTATTATTATTATTAATATTATTATAATATTGTTACTTTTTATAATATATCTATAATATCTATACTTGCTATTATGGATGAAACTGGTGCGGTTTGAACCCAAATCGCATTCGCAACAAAGGGGGTCGATTTTGGACTGAACAAAAATCGCACCACACCAAATCTGTGTCGTGTGGTTTGATATTGGTGCGATTTGAAATTTGTTTTTGCGGTGTACTTTCGGTTTTCATATAGTCATACAATATTTTTTAAATTTTACTCGCATATTTTTCTGAAATATTTTGTTTAAAAATATAAAGAATATACAACTACTATTTAATATTAATCATGAAAGACAAATCTAATTGTAGCTAATAAATTAGTCAAATTGAATTAACTAATATATTCTTCAAACAAAATTTTAATTGTAAAATAATATTTTAAGAGCAATAATTCAAAGTTCTTTACCTTATGTTGAGTCGTGATCTTCAGCAACATGAATATTGCATTAGCATTAAACGATCGTGATCTTTGAATTTTTAAAATCGGCACGGGCTGGTGCAATTTTATGGTTTTGCGGTTTTAATTTTAACTTTCAGCCCGACTTGTTATATATTATGCAAAAAGTACTCTCCCTTGGTGTAACACGAAATTTCTGCGCTCAGGCCTCAGATTTAGAAGTCCCTCTTGCAAAAAAAACAAACGGGTATACTTTTCCCCTCTGGTTTTTTATTTTTGACCTCCCCCATTCATTCCGTCAAATTTGGTTTTGGTTCTAGTTGGAACCGATTGGAACCGGACCGAACCGCATAGAACCGGACCGAACCGTTAGTGGTCGGTTTGGTTTTGGTTTTTGTTGAACCGTAACCAGAACCGTTAACACGATGGTTCCAAAAATTATACTGGAATCGGAACCAGAACCGGAATTGGTCAAACCAAATACGATTTTGGTTCTAATTTGAAGAACCGTTACCTTAGCGGTTCGGTTCACGATTTTAGTAGAACCGGAACCGTGACAGCTACCACAAATTGATCTCACATGATAATTATTTGATAGCAAAAAGGCAAACTACACCCTCCTCTCCTGGATTGGGGGAATGTGCTTTTGGAACATCAATTGGCATTAAAAGAAATATAAAAAAATGATATGCTTTTTTTTAATACGAAAATCTAACAATGATTTTATTGTCTTCAATCTTCATCCTCTTTTTCTTTATTTTATCATTTATAATTTTATATTCTTTTTTTTTTTTAAATTTGATCATTTTCATTCATATACAAGAGCCGTATTTATATTATATGGGCACTCGTTCTAAACACTGGAATGTGGGTTTACTGCTGCGGATAGGGCAGCGATGGTTCATGGAAGTGGGCGTGAAGGTGCTGCGTGGTCTGGATCGAGGGGGTATCAGCCGAGCAGCTCCATGTATGGCAGTAATGCTGCTGGCGGGTCGGACCCTCTTCTTGGTGGTCGGCAGTTGCAAGAACCGGGACATAGCCCTGGCTCGGATGGGGAGCGACGGCGGGATCGGTCGCCTCTTGATGTGCGACAATCCTGGGCGGATGAAGTTGAGCAAAGCCGGCATGGCCGCGATGCGAACGGGCGGTTCTTGCCGTTGGATTCGAGTGTCGGTGGACCTGGGACGCCCGGTGCGGGTCGGGACCATGGTCCGGCTGCCTTCTTTGTTCCGTCGTTGGGCAGCGGCTTGCGCCCAGGTACGTCCAACATCCCCCTCAGTGCTGCCGATGATGGGGTTATTGTGTCTGGTGAGGGAGTCCAGGTGGGGCTTACGGGACTGGAGCAGGTCCAGGATTCCAGATCTGGGCCGGAAATCTGCACTCCGGGTGTTCGGCTTAATGTCGCTGCCGATTTTGCTGAAGATCTGGAGCTGCATTCTAAGGCGGATGGTGATCATTTGTCGCATGGGGACCCTGGGGACACCCGTGACTACCCTGTTCACGAGCAGACTAGCGGAAATGGCCTGCCCGGCGGCCGCACATCAGCTGTTTGTGGAAATGCTGGACTGGATTCCAGAAATCTGTATGCCCCGGATGATACCCCTTCAGCTTGGGTTCGGAAGGGGAATGTCCCGCTTGCTGATGTGCCTGGGCTTGTGGATATTGCGCCGGATGGTTCGGCGGTTGCCATGCTGGAAGAAGTTACCGCCCGGACAATGGCGCACTTCACTCACTCCATTGTTGGAAAAATTTTGGAAAGGAGGCTACCCGCTCATGTCATTGAAGCTGAACTCCGCAAGCGTTGGGACGGTTTTGGGGATTTTAGGTTCCTCATGTTGTGGGCGGACTGTTTTTTGTGTATTTTTTTGTCCGCCGATGCTTGCGATTGTGTGCTCCAAGGCGGACCATGGTTCATCAACGGGTTTATTGTGGGGCTTGATGTTTGGACACCCGGATTTGACCCATCGTCGTTCAAGGGGTTGTCCTCCCCTATTTGGATTCGGCTTCCTCATCTCCCCATTATATTTTGGGATAGGGCCAACATTGCCCGGATTGCGGCTCGCGTTGGCACTCCTCTTTGGATTGGCTCCACTACCAATGACTGGGGTCGCATGGAATATGCCAGAGTGTGTGTGCGGGTCGATCTTTCCAAACCCCTTCGCGATGGAATTCCTGTTACCAGCTCGCAATTGATTTTTTTCCAGAAGTTGGAATATGAAGGTCTTGCCTCCATCTGCTCCAGCTGCAGATGTATTGGGCATGCGGATGGGGCATGCTTACCTCCGGCTGCTGCCCCGCATCGGCGTGCTCCTGCTTGGCACCGTGCCCCCCCTCCACCTCCTGCTGCTCGGCGGCCAGACCCGCCGGCCACAACTCCGACTCCACTCGTTGGTGATGTTATCGGCCCGGGGCCGTGGAACTTTGTAACGATGTGCCGCCAGTGGCGGGGTGCAGGCAAGGCCCGCCAGCAGCCCCCTCCCCCGGACCGCCATCCTGCACCCCGTCGGCACCCCCCGCACCCTGCTGCTTTGGATCCTAGGGGGCGGACCGAACCTGTTGTGCCTGCACAGCATCCGCCAGCTGTCTCTCGGGATTCGGTGCTGCTGCGCCAGGATGATGCATTGCTTGGCTCGGATATGAACGTGGATGGGTGTCCCCCAGAGGATTTTGTTGTGGGGACGAAATTGGCTCTCTACCCGCTTGATCCGCCGCCGGTGCACCAGCCCAGTGCCTCTCGAGAGCTTGCAAGGCTTGGGCATGCTGACTCTATTTCTCACAAGCGTCCGAAGGGTGGTTGGTCTAGCGACAGCGGGGACGCGTCCTCTTCAAGGGGACCATGATGAGCCTCATTTTGTGGAATTGCATGGGGGACTCGGAAGGAGGTTGGGCATCTTCTCCGAGATCTTATTTTACGGTGGGGAGTTACTTTTGTTGGTTTGTCTGACACAATGGTGGAAGATCTTTCCCGATGTGATGTGGACTGGTTGGCGGACCGGAATTGGGATTTTGTGCATCACCCGTCGGTTGGCAGGTCGGGGGGTATTGCGGTGCTGTGGCGGCGTGACGTGCAGTTTGTGTCGGGCACTCTCTCGCGGCAATGCGTTATTGGGGATGTCACTTTCCCTGACAAGTGGTGCTGGCGTGTGGTATTCGTTTATGCGAACAAGGATGTTTATATTCAGAGGCAGCTGTGGTCTTTGTTGGAACAGTTTGCGACTCCGGATCTCTCGATGATTGTGGGGGGTGACTTCAACTGCCTTCTGCGGCCGGAGGAGCGAAAAGGCAGTCGGCCCTTCGTTTATTCACAAGGGTTGGAGATGGATGCAACAGTGGCGGAGCTGGACCTACAGGAGCTGGGTTTCACGTGCCCGGCCTTTACTTCGTATAACAACCAGCCCGGGCTTGGGCGAGTTCTTGGCGGGGAGGTGGGGCAGGCTCTGTTTCGAATTTTTGTCGTGATAATGGAGTCTGGTGGTAAATAAAGTTCCTCCTACCTGGTTGACAATGAAACACCAGGACACTTTTTTCTTTCCCACGGAAGACGAAAAGCTACTTGAACCTCACGTCCTGTTGGGGGCGCCTCCATCTTCAACAGCTCCGTTGCACACATAGTTGCACAAAGCTAACAAAGCTTAACTACGATATGCTTCGGGCAACGGCACTCGTAAAATGTCACTTCGAAGTAACTTTAATGTATGGTGAGATGAATAGAAATGTATCAAATTTTAGTAGTATTTGCAAGCCATTATAATTTTTAGATTTTATGAGCCTGAAAAATCAATGGCATCCTGCAAAATTTTTGTAAGATTTTCATTGATTTGTATATCTAATTCAACTATAACGATGATTGGAAGCAAATCAATTTCACACAACTAATTTTAAACTTTGTTCATTATTTCATGCAATTTGATGATCAATTTGGGACAACAAATAGTCAATATTATTTATTACAAGTTATTTACTTACTGATATTTTGTAATTTGCTTAAACGTTTAATTTTTGAACGCTAGCTCATATTTTTGGCTTTATAACTCAATTCTACAAATTTACAACTCTAATGTCAACGGACTTTTTAAGTGCACGGGAAAAATTCAACATATTTAATTTTTTTAAAGTGGGTTGCAAATATTATGTTTGAGTGCAAATATCGATATGAGGGCTACAATTATCATGAGGCTGCAACTATCAGTTTCGGCCCTGCAAATATAATTACCCATATTAAAACATCAAATAGCTGATCTTAGTCATCCATAGACATAAATTTGTTTGTTTTTTAATAAAAATGAATTTTACAAGCTATTAATTACCCAAACCGCCTCTGAGAGTAATCATATTTATATGTTGCACTCCCTCTATCTTTTGAAATTACAAATTATACATTTTATAACTAGCAAGCACAAAAATAGGTGCAAGTTATAAGGGACAATATGAGTTAGCCAAATACCCACAATTCTTAAATTGATTAAACGTTAGACGCCGATTGAAAAGTATTGTTTACAGAGAACTGCTGCAAAAAGCTTTTATTCTTTTCAAGACATTAAACTGCTCACGAGCAAGATCGGTCAAGGATTCCTTCCTAACATCATAAAATTACAGACAAATAGAAGAGACTTAGGACCTCAAAGTGAGCTAAAAGCCTTGGTAGCATTAGAAGATAAGAAATCAATCAAAACTTGAGCAGACGAGAGATCCGAAATGTGATATTAAGAGCACAATATAAGGCTATAAGCGAACCAAAGAAACCGACCGCATCATAGACTAGAAGTGAACCTACAATGAAGCAGTACAGCGACTATAACACAAAAATATCATTGTAAATGAAATCTAACGAATAATGAAATCAATGCATAATGGTAGGATATATATAATTACTATTCAACAAAGTAAAATGTCATGAATTTTAGGCAAACATGTTACAGAATCAATGGCAACCATTCAATGTGCATGGCTTGTCGGGAGGATAAAGGAGGAGGATGAAGTAAACTTAAAGAGCAGATCGACAAAGAAATCGAGATTGGTGGAAGATCGTATCAAATTAAAATTAATACTTTCTAGTTTAGATAAATTCACAAAAATATAAAGAAAAATCTATAAAATTTGACTTATAAAGTACAATAAACTGTATAGCGCAGCCAAACATATTTCACAAATCACAACTAGGTTGATCTTACATTGATGTTCTCAGTCAGCTGGTGCTTCGTTTGGCGCAGCTTTTTTTTGCTCTGATGAGTTCGGACAAAAACGGCATGTTTGGTGAGACAATGGTTATGACCGCCACCAAGAAAAGAAAACTAGTTTTGAACATAAAAGTTGATGAAATTCCTTAGGTGAGGCCGGGAGTTCACGAACGACGGTTCATAACCACCATGTTCACGACCACCACGACCGTGCCATACGGAGCCTAGGTCATAGTCTAATACTTATGGCAAATCAGCCGCGACACGTAAAAATTGTGGCTAGACAAACAAAAATCATGGCTAATACTTAAGTATTAGTCACGGCAAGCAAAAAATGTGGCTAATACTTATGACAAATCATAGTCTATGAAAAATTCCTATTTCCCGTCCCCATTCTCGATGGCTGAGAGTGGACGCGCATTCTAGGGTTCTTCTTCCCGTCCTCATTCTCGATCTCGCCCGGACTCCATTCCTCCTGTGTGTTCGCTCGCCTATATCTCTTCGACAAATCTCGACTGTCTCCCCTCTTGAATATTGCACACCCGTCACTCTCGCACCTGACACCTCTGCCGACGCCGACATCTCCTTCTGGCGAGAAGCAGCTGATGTGAGAAGTCAGAAGTGTCTCGACTTTGAAAGTGTGAGATAGAATAGCTATGGTGTCTGTAGAGACTTCTCTGTCGCCATCTCCCTCTGGAGATCGTTTGAGAGGGGAGAAGGTTCGGCCGCGGAGCTTCAACCCCAAGGACAAAGCCCGTTGCTGGCAAGTGGACGACGTTGTGCCTGACCACCACCCTGACCGATGTCGGTACGATTCGACCGACAATGCTGTCTGCAAGAGATTCGTCAATTGCCAGGGCTGCCTCTGCTTCGAATATGATCACATAATCCCGTACTCCAAAGGTTTCTACGTGCCATTTTTGTTACTGGGGTGCTCTGTTTGTGGGCTAGGGTTTTGCTTTCACACAATGGACCATGATGAGCTTCTAGTCCCGACCTTCTCCTCACTGGAACCTGTGTATGGCGTTGGTTCGCCACTGGAGGAGGCACAACTTCGGTTTCATAGTCTAAAGGCCAAGTTCGTTGAAGTTTCTCTTCACTCTTAGCACAAAGGCTACTCAAATGGTCAAACAGTGAATGGGAAAACTTGTGGATGGCCTTGGGTCAAAGAGTGAATGGAAAAACTTGTGGATGATCTTGGGCCAATTAAATTATGCCAACCCCTTAACTTTCTTCAAACAAGTTGAGATTTTCAAACCTTCAATGAGAAGAAAAATACACAATGTATATTTAATCAATGCATTCACTCTACAGTGCTCCAGGTAGGAGACTATGCTTCATTAGTAAGATCCATTAATTTCTTCATCAAGTCTCTATGCCCGATGCCGGTAAGGGGACTTCTCTGAAGATCAAAGTGTCGGCCAAGGTTTGGAAGTCCAAGAATAAAAACAACTTCCTTTATAGTCGATTTAACGTAGAATTTACCCAACAGAAATGTCTTCTTCTCGATAGAAATAAAACTTGAATAGGAAATATAACAATGGAATATTCTGAGTTATGCTAGGAATGTAAAATAGAGGAAGTAATCTGGATTTTTGAAGATCAATTTTCCATTCTTCCGATAAGGCACCCAACAGTGGAAGTGCATGCTCTTTGAATGTAGATATGACACATTTGTTGTATATCTACTCTGACATCTGCACAATTAAAATGGAACTGCAATTATGAATATACAACGGGAATGAGTAGAAAGCATTAAACTGTAATGTTGAAATTCCGACTAGAATTGTAGCAATTCTGACTCGAAGGAGTAGAAAGCATTAAATTACGTCTGGAATGTTGAAATTCCGACTAGAATTGCTAGAATATTAACTGGAATTATTAAAATTCTGACTAGAATTGCTAAATTTTCGACTGGAATTGTTGAAATTCAGGCTGACCTAGGTAAAATTCCGATTGGAAACACAACAGGAAAGCGTTACAATCACACATGCATTAAGAATTTACGACCGGAAACAATATCTAAAAGTGGGAAGAAATTTGAATTGTTTTGTGAGATGTACGGGTTTTTTGAGAAATCAATACGGGAAAAATCTATGAAATCAAAACGAGAAAAAATAAATCAAAGAAGAAATCAGAACGGTAAGAAATCTGAACGAAAGGCGAGCTCGAAATCAAAGGGGAAAAAAGAAGAGATCGGCTCGGTTATACCTCGACGGAAATGTGAGGAGAAGGATTCAATATTAATAGTGAAACAAAAGCATGGAAGAAGTTAGTGAAATCGTGAAATCGTGCAACGGCTAGGGCTAGCACGGGGAAGCGGAATCGGGAACATGACACTTTTTCTTTTGGCTAGCACGAGGAAGCGGAATCGGCAAAGTCGCGAACGATCTCCAACGACAACAAGACCGGACCATCTTCTACTTCGGCGTTCCAGAGCTCGCACTTTCCTGCGTTCCGGTGGGCAAGCAACGACACACTCCCGCCTCTTACTGTCGGGCCGACGCTTCCGATGCTTCGTGATTTGCCGGTCTCCGTCGGGGATGCTATTGGAGGATTCGTCGGCCACCGAGAAGTCTTCCTCCGTCGGATATGCCTGCTATGCGGAGACGTGGAGGGAGGAAGCGGGCGGGGTTTAGCGGGGCTGGCGATTTCCAAGAGGGGAGTAATCGGGAAAAAAGCCATTTGGTTTGCACCTAGCCATAAGAGCTTTTTGATTATTTTAATCAGATTTATTATTGTGTATTTTTTGGGCGGTTTGCACCTAGCCATAATAGGTTTGCACTTTACATCACTATTACTTTTTGACCGTTTGAATAGCCTCTATTTTGAACCACTAGTCCCCCAAAATACCATTTTATGTCTGATTTCAACTATAGAGTTAGAGCTTTACAGAAGAACAATATTTTATCATCTCCAACCGCTCCACCTCTAGATGTCACCACTTACACAAACAAGTCCTAAATTTAAAGGTTAATGAATAAAAAAAGATCGGGATTAAAAATGAACAAAAAATCCTCACAAAACAAAAGACATAAGAAACTACTCAGAAATTGAGAAGATTAAACATAAAATTAATATTTGATGTTAGAATCCCAGACTTTAAGCAAACCAAATAAAACTTCAGCACCACAAAGACCGACAAGATGCAGTAAGCCAACTATAACACAGGAAATGTTATCGAAAATGGAATTTAGCATTAAATAAAATCAACGCATGATAGTAGGATTAGGATAGAACAAAGTTCCAACAAAGTAAAACACATGCATTTGAGGCAAACATGTTATCGACTAGAGAACTGATACCCATAAAATTTGATAAAATATGTGAAAATTGGCAAGCTGGTAGGAAATTGAGTTCCTAAACAAAGGGCAAATTATTAGGTGTAGGCATTATACATAGCTCTATTTATACAACATTATACAATTATGCGCAGAAGAGAGACAATTCCTGGGATGTGAGCCATTTGCAATAAGCAACCTCATGCAGTGAATTTCTGCTTGACAAAGCTTCCAGCTGCAACAAAAAATCAATATTCTAGATGGCTCCCAGATACTTAAAGGGGAATTAGCCATAATTTATAACCTGAACTTGATAACTGGAATACTGGACATGGCAAAAAAATGTGAATAACTATATGCAATCGTAACCCAAATCATAAAGATCTCCAAGGTACAGAATTCATGATGACCAATTTGACAAACCATTCTGTTAAATCTCAAAAGGAGAATAGAGCAGGTGGGATTGTGTATTTTGAACGAAATATTCATAATCCCAAGATGACTATTGTTATATAAAATACATTATGAGGTTTTAATCCAAGAATAAATCAAAAGTAAGAAAACACTCTTCTGACAACATCAATTATCAAACAAATGTTAATGGTGAAGCATGCTGATCATTTATACCAAGTATAAAGATAATCATGTATAGGAAAATAATCAATGGGGGCATGTATTACAACAACTTTTTTTGGCATTTGCATGAATGAAATCAAAAACCATGTCAATTATACAATGTATAAACTACAAAGAAAATTGATCCATCATAGCCCACATTTGTGATTTACGAAAGGTGGGTAAAACAACCCACTGGAGGCAAATGAATCTCTCTCGCGCACACACTCATGCGTATGAATAAAAAAGAATACAACTAGAAATTAATCTTGAATTTGATCATGAATTTCAAGCAAGCATCTTTCCACTGCAAATTAGATTGTTAGGGACAAAAACAAAGATAAATACATAACCACTCCAAACAAAGCCTCATAAACAAAAAGGGGCATGGAGCAAACCTTAAGAAATTTACTCATGTTAAGAAATAGTGAACATGAAATCTCTGCATAAAGGCAATGCAATAACATTCACATAATGCACGTTATACACAAATAACAATGCTTGATTGCTACCCACTCACAATTTCTTCCCAATTTCTCTGCATAAAGGCAATGCAATAGCATTCCACTGCAAACTTAGACACTAACATTTAATTCAGACTCCATAAACTAAGAAACAAATTTCATTTTCACACTAAAAAAAAGTAAAACTACCGCTCTATAAAACATCTTTTAAATCTGTATGCAACAAAATGAGCCATGCGTGATATTGCAGTAGCTGAAGTGCATAAATGATATTCTAATTTTCTGAAACGGGTCAAGAATACAAAATTTCAAAACAATTTCAATTTTGTAATATCTTAGAAACTAATAAGGGCGTTTCAATGAGACAGGGAAGTGTTTTTATGGGCGGTATAGGCCTGACAAAGTAGCTCTTGACAGACTTCTAGGATGACAGGCTTATAGGTGAAAGGAGGAGGAATGAATCGAATCTTACATCAAAATTGGAGGAAAATTTGTTGGACTTAAATAATAGTTTAGTCGCAAAATATCAAAAACATCTTTTCGAAGAAGACAGTGAAATGTTGGTAACTCCGTATTTAAGTGTGCTCTGAAGGGAGTAACTCTGGGATGAGTGGGACTCCTGAGAAGTACTTGTAGCCACCTATAAAAAGGACAAAACATATGGTTCAACTAAGTATGAACTAGGGTGAACCGAAGCGGACAATATGTTGATAATGTCAGGGCCAATTTGTTACAAATCTAGTGTGAAACATTGAAACAAATCATAAATCAGCCCAACAATTGATTTGTGATGAAATCAGGAATAATGAGTTGGAAACTATTATTGCAAACTGTAATGAACTGAGGGAGTATTAAAGATTCCTGGAGAGACATAACACGATTGTACAACCCTCATTCTCCGAGGGTGGGCCCTCTCCAAGCCACGTGGTCAAAAGGTCAAAGTCAAAAGGTCAACACAAAGGTCAGCAATCCGAGATACCAAGACAAAGTCGGCTAGCAAGAGTAATAGACGAGTTCGCCAAACGCAGCCTTCCAGAGTTCGTCAAGCATAGGAGCAGAAGAAAGCCTAGGCGAGTAGGGGTGCACTCGTGCGAGTAGCCCGGATACTCGCCAAAAGGTGGGCGACCATAGGTGATACTCGCCCATTTACCCGGGGAGATCGCCTCAATGTCGCTAGTCGCCGGGCAGGGGCTGGGCTATAAAAACCCCCCTACCCCTTGGTTTTCCTATAAATAGGACCCCAGGGGTACTTGGATTGACACCTGGACTTGAGCTCTTGAAACCCTGCTCTTGCATTCTGGAACCTGTCGCACTTGGCCGCTACTCCCGGTACTAGCCAAGTCGGTGCCTTCCTTGTACCCTGCTCGGCCATTTTTGGTCTTGGAGGGGAAGTCTCTTCGGAGCTTCTGGGTACGTGGTGGGACCTCCCTGCCGTGGCACCTGGGGTCCTGTTCGTTGCTCTTCTAGCTTCCTCATAGTTGCCCGCCAAGCCATCTCTTCGAGCCGCTTGGCAAGTAGTCTCCGGCTGCATTTGTCCGAATTTTGAGGTCAGGATTTTCCTGGCGTCAACACTTTGGTGCGGTGAGCGTGGACAGTAGCCAGAGAAAGAAAGCTTAGTGGGAAGAAAAGATGGTTGTAGTAGGCGACCATGAGGAAGTTGTCGGCAACTCGGCCAGTGGTGGCAAGTTTGTGACGGTAGCAGTCTTCGAGGAGTTCGCGCGGCGGATAGAGGAGTCCTTGCGAGTAGCTCGTCAACCTCGCACGGAAGGAACGACGATCTCGCCTCATCGCCTGATTCTGACCGAAGAAGGTGCTCACCCTCGGCGAGCAGGGAAGGAGCATGGAGAGGAGCTGGAGCGACCAAGGAGGTCGCAGTTCTACCCGCAAGTCTCGCAGGGAGCTGGCAGGATCCGATTCCGCGAGGAGGAGGAGCAGGCGAGGTGCTTCGGTACTCGCCAGGTTAGTGAGTATGGGGGCAATACTCGCCAAAAAGAGGGTCGTCGCCAAATTGGAGGGAGGATCCCCTTCTGTGAGGAGATCGTCACCGCGCCAGTGCCAGAAAGATTCAGAGATCCCGCGATGAATTACTACTCGGGGAGAGACGACCCTATCCGACACCCCCATTGGTTTGAGGATGCAGTCCCCATCCGGACCATGTCGGACGTCTACGAGGATGCCTCGAATCGTGGCTTCCTGGCCAAGTCCACCCAGCTGACCAGAGAGGAGGAAGAGGAAGAAGAAATGATCCCCGTAAGAAGAAAGGAGGAGCCCCAAAGATTGGAGAGGAGGAGGCCGGAAGAGCGTAGGCCGGCAAAGCGCAGAGGAGAGGAGCCAGGGAGGCAGGAAGTGGGAAGACCCTTTGAAACTCCGGAACGGCTAAAGGAGGGAAGAAAATACCAGGTGCCGGAGGGGGGGAATCATGGTAGGCAAGAAGATCGTCAGGAGGAAGGATGCACGGAGTCGATGGTTGTTGCCCGTCAGGGGAACAGACGAAATCGGAGGAATAGCCGGAGGAGGAATAGGGATCGGGTCAGCCAAGAATGTCAAGGAAGGATCAAGGTCGGGGAGGTAGGAGCGAGTTATGGAGAAGCGGAGCTCGGATCTTTCCGCAAAACGAATTTCCACCAGGCCTACCGCCAGAATGTCGCTCCAACCTCTTAAGCGCCATCCCCGCTAGAGGAGATCACTGTCTCGGAGGAGGGCATGTTAGGGAATGAGAATCCCTTCCGTGATGCCCGTGTGATTCAAGCAATCGTCGAAGACTCCACCATCAACTGAATCCTGGTGTGCAACGGAGGTTCAGTCCGTGTCATCTTTACGTCATTCTCACGAACACGTTTGACAACCTGGAAGTCGAGGCGAGCAGGATGATGGCCTCGGACGGTCCCCTTTTCGATTTCTCAGGTAAGCGAAAGAAGGCGGACGCGACAGGAAGATCAGCCGCCGTCGGGAAGCTCAATCAAAGACGGGAAGAACCCTTCATCGTGAAGGGGAGCTGTTGAAAAACACCTGGAACGGCGACAACCTGAAAAGGTTTGACTGCTAAGCGGGAGTATGTACACATCCCACCCCTGTAAATTTATTGTCCATAAATAAAACCATCACCTCCCTGAAACAGGGGAAATGGTGAGTCTTTTGTCTCTTTCGACTATGAGTTTTCAAGTAAAAAAAGAGAAGCAGGCAAAGCCGATCTCCGCGTTAGGTTGGGAAACTGGCCTCCGACTTGATTCTCGTAAAAACCCAGAACGGGTGATGGGACAATGCCTCGGTTATACGTCCCCATAAGTCCAAGCCTCTGCAGTGACGGCCGAGATTAGCTCCCACCTTGCACGTTGGCCGCGGTTCCCACCGACTGCATTTCTCATCCGACTGGTGAGATTATCAGGAAGAAGTCTGGACGCCGACCTCCCAATCCGACGAAGGAATAATCGACTTCGGCAAAGGTGGTGCTCGCCCTTATCTGCTTCGTCAAAGATGAGTTTTCAAGTAAAAGAAGAGAAGCAGGCAAAGCCGATCTCCGCGTTAGGTTGGGAAACTGGCCTCCGACTTGATTCTTGTAAGAACTCAGAACGGGTGATGGGACAATGCCTCGGTTGTACGTCCCCTTAAGTCCAAGCCTCTGCAATGACGACCGAGATCAGCTCCTCCCTTGCATGTTGGCCGCGGTTCCCACCGACTGCATTTCTCATCCGACTGGTGAGATTATCAGGAAGAAGTCTGGACGCCGACCTCCCAACTCAACGAAGAGATGATCGACTTAACTGGTCAGGGGACAGTGCCTCGGTTGTTCGTTTCCGATTTTTTCCTCCTATCGTGTGAGTTAATGTGCTTAAGTGTGCTTAACTCCCCGTTTAATTATTGAGCAGCAGGAAACAGGTTGGATCGGCATTCAACAACCCAGTAGGATGGAGAACTTGGGATGTTGTGTTCCCTTGGAAGGTGCTCCATCGGAACCTCCCCAACAGGCATTCCCTATTGTGTCGATCTCTTCAACAGCATCAACAAGAGCAGTAGGATGGGGAACTTGGGATGGTGTGTTCCCTTGGAATGTGCTCCATCGGAACCTCCCCAACAGGCATTCCCTACTGTGTCGATCTCTTCAACAGCATCAACAAGAGCAGTAGGATGGGGAACTTGGGATGGTGTGTTCCCTTGGAAGGTGCTCCATTGGAACCTCCCCAACAATTATTCCCTACTGTGTCGATCTCTCCATCATCATCAAACATGGAGGTGCAAAATGAAGTCTTAGAAGTGCATATCTCAGAGATCCTTCTTCATATGTAGGTGCGAGTATGAAGATGCGAGTATGCGGGTGCGAGTATATATGGGCGAGTATCCAACAACCGAGCGACTAACATGCGAGTAAGTTATGATCGTCGTCCGCAGGATCCTATCTCGTCTATGCTTAATCGCCTAGCGAGCACTCAACCTCGCCCCGAACCTAAGAGCCTACTCGGCATGATCACAAGAAGAAGAAAATAAAAAAGCGGCTACAAAAGGCGAGCAAAAAAATTGTATTCATTTACTTTCATAAGTACACATACAAAAATTGTTGTACAGATTTGCAAAAGGGTGCCAGGCTACTATGCACCATCATCGCCACCATCCTCGCCATCAGCATCGACATCTTCGCCATCATCGCCCTCGTCCTCAGAATCGTCATCTTCGGAATCGGTGGGTGAGGATGGAAGATCTCGCATAGGGGAGTTGGACTCTTCTACGAGTAGTGCCGGGATGATGTCCATTACAGTCAGGTTCATTGCCTCCGGCTTCAAGAGGCCATCGGCCTTCAGACTGCTTAGAACCACCTTCCCGGTTGCTCGCGCGATCTCCCGACGAATATACGCCATATCGTCGCCGAGTATCCGAATCTGCTTGCCAACCTTGGAGGGGCCCGCCGACGAAGGCTGTTGCTCGGCAGGCCGAGTTTCCAGCTCGGCGATGCGAACTTGGGCGGCCTCCAAGGTTTGCCGAGTATCCTCCAGCTCCTTCTCCAGCTGGGACACCTTCTTCGCCATCTCCACCTCGATGGCCTGTACAGGTAAAAAAGCAGCGGTTAAGCGAAAATCCATCGGCACAAAAGGCGACTATCTCAGAGATCAGAAAGGCGATGTGCGTGCACCTCATGATCTTTCCACTTGGCGGCCTCCAGCCCCATGGTGATGAGCTTCTTGCTCTGCACCTTGATCACCTGCTCGTATTCAAGCAGTTTCCTCGCCGTCGCGTGACCGAGCTCGGCAGCTCGCAGGTAAGCTCGCGAGCTCTGATGGGCGAGATACTCGGCCGAAACGTCTTGCAGGGATTCGGCGTCCGCGCGACCATCACGTCAAAAGCCTCGCCGACGTCCTCCCAATCCTTCGACCAGGCGGGGAGGTTGGTGCTCAAGGTTACTTCATGGGCCCGCTCAACCCAGGACACCAGAGGGCGACCATAGGCGTCCTCGCTTCCCGCACCTTCGCCGAAGTTCGGATGACCGCTAGGCTCGCCAGCCTCCGAAGGGTTCGCCTTCGCCTTCAGGTCCCTCTTGGCTACCTCTTTCTTTCTCGCAGGCTCGGCGGACTTCGCCTTAGCCTTCCGCTTCTTTGAAGGCACAGCATCATCGCCAGCGACCTCCTGCTCATCGCCACCAGGCGACAAATCAACCGGAGCAGAAGCCCCCGCCTTTGGCCCCAAAGGAAGAAGCTCGCTCGGTAAGGAGCGAGTAGCTGCATCAAGACATAAAGAGAAGAGCATTAGACACCGACTGAAGACGAATTGGCGAGTATGACCAAATACTCGCTCAGAAGACTACCTTCGCCCGGGAACATTTCGGCGAGCTCATCTACTCGCCTCCTCCAGAGGACGACATCCAGGCGGCGACCTCGGAAGCTGTCGAGTAACTTCTCCCGGCTCTCCTCCAAATAAGGGGGAGCGAAGGCGCTCTCTGCCGGCTGGAAGGAGGAAGTCGGCACGACGCCAAAGTCGCCCTTGATGACGACTAATCGCTCGGTCCAGCGATGGTTCTTGTTCGTCGTGCCGACTAGCGTGCAGACATGACTGCACAAGAAGACGACGCCCTCGCCAGTAGCGCCGAAGTGGAATACTCGCCGAAAGACGGAGAGATCAAAGGCGCTTCTGTTCTCGCAAGAAGCAGAGAAAGCACATGATCATCGCCACTCCATTTGGATTGATTTGGGCAGGGACTATCCCGTGATAGCGGAGTATCTGGCAGACCTCCGACCACAAGGGTAGGCGTAGGCCGACTTCGAAGTGGCGGATGGGGAAGATCAACTCGGTCGCCGAGAAGGAGTTCAGGCGTTCATCCTCGCGAGGAAGCCTGGCGACATACCCCGGCGACAAGTACTTAGCAGAGAACTCCTTCAGATCGCTCGGCCGAGTAATCGGCTTCTTGAAAGAAGTCGCCTCGAAGTTCTTCGCATGACTTGCACGACGAATAGCCGCCTCGTCAGCCATTCAGGAAAAAGGGATCGAAGCAGCGAGTATCAAAGATGCGAGAAGAGGAACAATCGGCAGATACTCGCTGGAAAGAAAGGAAAGATCGCCAAAAGCGTAATAAATACGTACCCACCCCCTTATTTATAGTACTCGACAAAACTTGGCTTGCCGCGTACGCCGCCGCGAGCACGAGTCAGGGGTGGCGAGTATCGAGGAAAGTCGCCAAAACCAAGGGTACACGTCAAATCATCAGTGCCGAACGAGCGAGTACCTGCATCAGATCACTAGGATGCTCGCCAAATCAATGCAACATTCAACAAATACTCGCAGGAAAGAAACAAAAAACAAAAAAGTAAATCCAGACATCACAGCAAACAGGAAAGGTGGCAAGGGCGATGTTCATACTCGCCAATCAACAAATTACTTAAAGAAACCAAATTATTCAGAATTACAAAAACATTCGCCAAAAGGCGACTAGCTACTACAAAGAGAAAAAAGACAGGGTCCTAGGGGTTCGCCTGAGCATCGGGAAGTTGTGGTTGTCGTCCAACCCAGCCCATGCTGCGAGCTCGCTTAAAATGCTCGAAGGCCACAGACATCGCATCCTCGCCTTGTCGCAGCTGCTCCTCCATCCTCGCCAGACGACCAACGGAGCCCGTGCTCGCGCGCATCCCCACCAGCTCGTCATGATGCAACTGCTGGCGATGCTCCATCCTACCAACCCGGCGCTCCAGATCGCCGACAGACTGAAGGCGATATTCTGCCCCCACCAGCCGAGCATCGAACTCTTCTAGCCGGGATACTCGCACCTCCAGCTCGGTCAGGCGACGCCGAGAGTCAGCAGCCTCCAAGAGCTCCACTCGCGCTTCCACCGCAGTCAGACACCGATGAGACTCGCTGATCGCCAGACGCTCCAACTTCGCCTCCAAGTCCAGGATGGCGCGAGTAGCCCTCTCCTGGTACTCGCGGGAGGGAAGCCCGACCCCGTCAATCAGAGCCCCGATAGGGGTGTAAGCGCGAGCTGCAGAAGAAGACGTAAAAGCAAAGCCTTAGTGGCGAGTAGCGACAAGACCCTTCTTTGAAGATATTTGGCAAAACAGTGACTCCATTTACCAGGCCGATGAGCATCGTTCCGCGAGTCGCGGCGAGGACTCCGAGATGGTCGGCAAGGAGAGCCCCTTCCCCGATGCGGGGACAGACTGCGATGAGCGCCATCTCGCCGGTTAGAGTGCGATCCGCCGATGTGCTCCCTGCTGGAATGCACATCACCCCGACCGCGACCATCCACTGGTCGCCCTCCCCCTCTGGGAGCGAAGAAGCCGGAAGACCCCGCCACCCCGCCTCGGCGCGAGGACTCAGCCGGATGGGTGGTGGGAGCCGAGGAAGACAGAAGGCGACGATCATCCCGCATGTCGGCAGAAGGTGGAAAAGGAGGAGGTAGAGGAAGTTCGTCCGCGGGCAGTTGCGCGCTACTAGCCACCTCTAGTTGCTGCAAAGGCGGTGGCGGCGGAGGAAGGTTACTCGCTGAAGGAGCCCTCTGCTCGCTCATCGGCCTCTTATCCACCGAAGAGCTGTGAAGGATCCGCACCGATCCACCCCGACGAGTTCCTCCCCCAGTCCTAGGCGAGATCATAGGCGATGATCGCAGAGGAATGACGCTCGAATGCTCCTCCCGAGCATCGACAAGTAGCGGATCTGCGAGATAGTGTAGAAAACGTCAGAAACCAACCAACGCTTGGGCGACTAAGCCTTAAAAAGTGGCGAGTAGGTAGCTCTCACTTTCCGCAGGGAGAACTTCAGTTTGATCTTGAACCGAGATTCCAGCAGTACTCGTCTCGGGAGCTGCATTCGACGAGGGAAGGTTAGGAGCAGGCGAGCCGCCCGAGTGGCCGAGACCCAGGTCGGCGAGTACCTGCTGGGTAGTGCCGACCTGAGAATTAGCGACATTCTCAGGGGCGTCGGCATTCTTCTTCTTCTTGTTCTTCTTTTTCTTCTTCTTTTCAAGCCTCTTCATCTTCCTAGAGGCGAGGAAGTCCTCAAGCTCGGCGTCGCGAGCAACCTTCCGCGACGGTGGCAGCAGACTAGCAAGCTCGGCCAAATCAGCGGCAGCTTCCTCGGCAATACTGCGCGACATCTTGAGCGAGATCAGAAAAGGCGTGCCCTCAGAGACCCCTCCCCCTCTATATATAGAGCCAGAGCGTCAACCAGCAGGATGCCGACTATCAATCAATACTCGCAAGAAGGCCTGATCGTCGAATGACGGTTGGATGATTCTTTCCGAGCAACTACGTTACTCGCAAAGAGCGGGGATTGTGTACAACCCTCATTCTCCGAGGGTGGGCCCTCTCCAAGCCACGTGATCAAAAGGTCAAAGTCAAAAAGTCAACACAAAGGTCAGCAATCCGAGATACCAAGACAAAGTCGGCTAGCAGGAGTAATAGACGAGTTTGCCAAACGCAGCCTTCCAGAGTTCGTCAAGCATAGGAGCAGAAGAAAGCCTAGGCGAGTAGGGGTGCACTCGTGCGAGTAGCCCGGATACTCGCCAAAAGGTGGGCGACCATATGTGATACTCGCCCATTTGCCCGGGGAGATCGCCTCAATGTCGCTAGTCGCCGGGCAGGGGCTGGGCTATAAAACCCCCCCTACCCCTTGGTTTTCCTATAAATAGGACCCCAGGGGTACTTGGATTGACACCTGGACTTGAGCTCTTGAAACCCTGCTCTTGCATTCTGGAACCTGTCGCACTTGGCCGCTACTCCCGGTACTAGCCAAGTCGGTGCCTTCCTTGTACCCTGCTCGGCCATTTTTGGTCTTGGAGGGGAAGTCTCTTCGGAGCTTCTGGGTACGTGGTGGGACCTCCCTGTCGTGGCACCTGGGGTCCTGTTCGTTGCTCTTCTAGCTTCCTCATAGTTGCCCGCCAAGCCATCTCTTCGAGCCGCTTGACAAGTAGTCTCCGGCTGCATTTGCCCGAATTTTGAGGTCAGGATTTTCCTGGCGTCAACAACGATGGCTCTGGAGAGATTGATGGAGGGGTTGATTTTGCTCTAATACCATGCAAAATATTCAACCTGAAGTTAAGGCGGTCCGATTCTCCAGACCTGAGGAAAACAGTGTTACTCGCAACACCTCTAAACCTCAACAAATCACCAACTGAATCATGTGAATGAATAAAAGCTTGTACCAGTTTTAATTGAGCATATAAAAGCAAGTCCAAGTGCTCAATAGTCGAGAAAAAATCACAATTGAAAAATTCACAATGACATTAACATCCCTGCAAATTTGTAAAATTAAATAAAAAAAGAGTTAACAATGATCTTATAATTATATAAGAACCCATCTCAGTTTTAAATCCATCCTTATTTGTACTATTTTGTTCCAAAAATGATGCAAATGGAGTATCATCAGTCTTGGCCAATAGAGACCTTATAAGAAGCATGGTGCAAAACAAACCCAAATAACTATGTACTAAAAGTAGCATTTAAAAATGGTAGAGCAAAACATACAAATAATATTACCAATGTGATCATGCATTTTTTCCTGTAAAGCTTTACTCTAGATGACACTGTAGCATTACAACAAACAACCTTGTAAAGTATATTTGAAACTAAATTCAAAAGAACATATAATTAAATCCACTCCACTAAGGTTTTAGTTTCAACTATATCTTTTATTGCCCAGATTAATGTTTGTTGTTAAATTTTTTTTAGAGATTTTTGTCAGGTTATACAAGTTGTAATCAATAGTACCAAACTATAAATAACGAACCTTCCCAAGTTTACAATTGGGGAAAAAGAACATCCTTATGCCCTATCAACATCTTGAGATGGCAATGCCGGACAACTTAACATCAATATCACTAATTAGTAGTGGTACACACAAATTTGTAGTGTTTAACCGATTATTGATAGTGATTCATGTAATGAGCCCTCTTCTATAAAAAGGATAACCGGGTGGCGGTTACTCACACAACCCACTCACCCCACTAAGGTATATAGTGGAGAGTGAGGGGAAGAGCAAACCGAGTCCGCCATTTCCGCCGCCAACTGCCAAGACGAGAATGCGCACGGAGCGGACCGCGCGCAACCTTAACGCCTGCAAACACATGCGCTACCGCGCGCGGTAGAACTACCGCGCGGTAGCGCGCGGGCAGCGCCCCCCGTCACGGGGGCATGGCCTAACCGCACCCCACGTTGGGTGCGGCCTAACCGCACCCCACATGGGGTGAGGCCTAACCGCACCCCACGTGGGGTGCGGCCAAGCCGCACCCCCCTCATGGGGTGCGGCCAAGCCGCACCCCCCTCATGGGGTGCGGCCTAACCGCGGTGCGGCCAAACCGCACCCCTCATGGGGTGCGCCCAAGCCGCACCCCTTGTGGGGTGCGCCCAAGCCGCACCCCCCTTGGGGTGCGGCCAAGCCACCCCCCCCCCCCCCCCCCCCCCCCCCCCCTTTGGGTGCGGTCCAGCCGCGCCCCCCTTGGGCGCGGCCAAGCCCCCTCCCCCCTTTTTTCGCAGGGGGGCTCGCAAAGGGCTCGACCAAAGTCGCGCCTCTCTTCAGGTGTGTCGGAGCCCAATTTTTCTTTGGGGCGCAACTCCCCGTTCCACCGTTCGCTCAGAACGCCTCGCAGCGCGACCAGGATGCTTCCATGTTCGTTACGCGCTCAGAACACTTTCGCGCTCATGCGCGCTCGGAATGCTTCTGAGCATTCTCAGAACGCCCCCTAGTCGCTCAGATTGCTTCTCCGTTCGTTGCGCGCTCAGAACGCTTCTGAGCGCGCTCAGAGCACTTTCACATTCCGGGCACGCTCACTTTTTGTCTTTCTAATTTCTCAGATTGCACGAACGGCTTGTCACCTTTTTCGCCTTCAACAAAGCTGCCCGAAACTGCCCGAGGGGCGAGACGGTCATTTAAGAAAAATGACGATCCGTGTGCTCCGAACCGGAAAACGTGATTCGTCCGCCAGGTGGTTACGGTGGTTACAACGACGAAATTACCAGGCTACCCCCGACCAAAGCTATAAAAGGAGCCCAGAACCTTCATTTGAGAGGACCTTGTCTTCTGCACCCGGGAGAACTCCTTTGAAAATTTCCACGGAATTCTCCTTCGGCGCTTGAAGATCTCCTTCGTGGACTTGAAGATTTCCTTTCTCCCGAAAGGCGACTGAGCATTCTCACTTTTGTTCTCCCGAAAGGCGACTCAGCATTCTCACTTTTGTTCCCCCACCGTTCTCAGAAGGAAAAAAACTTAGTTTTTCTGGAGGTGGCCTGTCACCTTCGGAACTCTCTCTCTCTCTATTATTGTAACGAGCGGCGGCCTGTCGCGCTCGATTTCTAAGTACCTAACTGTAAACCCTCAGAAGATAGTGAAATTTAGTCGGCACAGCTCCGACCGCATGATTTTTTACCCTTTCCGGGTTTTCTACGTTAAAAAGTCTCAGTGTACTCAACGAATCTCTAATTGACTGTTTGCGCGCTCGGTTCGCTTCCGAGCTAAGGTGGTTCAATTCGACCGGTCTACCAAAGCACCCGAGCGACCCGCAACAATTATATAAAGCAAATTCAACTAATGAATGAAAAGATGCAAACAATGTAGAGGATTGACAAACCTATTTGAGGTCACATTGTGCCAATCTGGTGATTTCCCGGTAGAAAAACTGAGATCTCGATATAGTGTAAGTGTGTAAGCAACATTCAAACCTAACACACAAAACAAAGATATGTTCATACTACAAAAAGTAAAACACACGAGCTACCAAAACAATATACTATATACATAGCAAAAGAAAACAAAGTAAATAAAATAGCACATTCAGCAGTTGAATGCAGCGACCTAATAGAAGCATGTCCCACATCTATTCATCTGAATGCAACGACATTCAGCGGCAGCAATCAGGTAAATAATTGCAAAGTTGAGTAAATATCGGACCTAATAGATGCATGTCCCACATCTATTCATTTGAATGCGGCAACATTCAGCAGCTGAATGCCGTTGCATTCTGGACTGTCATTCAGCCAGTGACGGACCCAGAATTTTTGTCAAACCCGGGCACCAATGATAATTAATATAAATGAAATTTTTCATTACAAAAAACAAAAAATCTTTTTAGAAGAACAACATATAGTTGTAAAACCCTCATATTTTTCGAGTCGGTGTGACCCGACGCAGGTGAGGTCGTGGTAGAGAAGATGACCGTAACGCAGCGGACCTTGGGTCTAAACCAAAGAGAGAAGATCCCCCCTCCCCACTCGCCCGCCCCCTTGGGGGCGGGTGGGGGAGGTTCCCCCCTCCCCACTCGCCCGCCCCCTTGGGGGCGGGTGGGGGAGGTTCCCTCCTCCCCACTCGCCCGCTCCCTTGGGGGCGGGTGGGGTCTCGAATAGACTCGTTTGGACCTCCGGCAAGAGGGGGAGTGAGTACCTCGAGTCCCACTCGCCCCTCCTCCTGCGTTGCCCGTTCTTGATCGTGGTCGGACTGCGGATAGCAGGATTTTGGCTATCCGCAGTCCATTTTTGGGAAAGTCTATAAATAGACCCCCATGGGCACCTTGAGAAGGGATGTTGGTACCCCCCTCTCTCGCGTGTGAGCAAGCACTACCCCTCCCCTCCCCCTGTCATTGAAGGTGGGTGGTGAGGTGATCCTTAGTGCCCTCCAAGGTGCCCAGACTCAGCATTGGCTTGGGAGGGGAAGTTCCTTGTGAGCTTCCGGGTATGTGGTGGGACCTCCACGCTGCAGCTTAAGGGGTCCGTTTGTGGACTTAGGTGTTCTCCAAGGGGAAGGTCTTTCGGTTCAGACTTCAGAGTGACTGGTCAAGGGTTCTAGCTCGGGTCAAGTAAGAGCTAGCCGCATCCCCCTTTCGAACGCTGAAACCGGGTTACTGGTTTCAACAATAGTAATATTAGACATTACATAAATATGAAAACTTGTAATATTGTGAATTCCAAAAGAACTTACATATTACAGAACAACTTTCCGCGGTCGCATATTCTGAAAATGCGTAATAATTTCTTAATTTGAAATTGTGTCCACAATATCTTTCTCAATATATGCTATTAGACAATCATTCATGCATTTATCCTTCATTCTGTTTCTCAAACGGTTCTTTATAATCTTAATTGCAGAAAACATTCTTTCCACGCTAGCAGTTGCAACCGGTAGAAGACAAGCCAACTTTAAAAGTCGATGAATCAATTGGAAATGATCATGCTTTTTAAGCTCCACCATTTTTTCTAGAAGCCCACTGATGTCTTTAACTTGTGAGAATGCCTCATTAGACCGCACATCAAATATATATACATCTAGTTGACCATCAAGTAATTGTAAGTCCAATGGAGTAAAATCACATGTGTAAAATTTTGCAAGTTGAATCAACTTCTCTTTATCAAAACAACTGAACTGGTTTAGATTCAATAAACATCAAATATTCAAAGCTATAAAATTCATATCTCAAATCTGGATACACATTACTCAACTACTCAAGCCCTAAACTCAACCTATCATTCTATCAAGCAATGAAGCAATCAGGCAATCAGCCATTCAACCCTACAAAATTAAAAAAAAAAAGGATTTACAGTAAATTACTGGTTACCTGGCAAAGTTGCAAGCTGCAGTCGGATTGTCGGAACTGGGAAGTCGAGAATAGTTCGCTCACTTCGCTGTGCTTGTGCGCTAATCCAAGCCGTCGGAGAAGAAGGGAGTCGGGGAGAAAAAGGGAGTCGTTGTCGCCCGTCGAAGAAGGGAATCCAAGCCGTCGGAGAAGAAGGGAGTCGTCGTCGCCCGTCGGAGAAGAAGGGAGTCGGGGAGATGCCCTTGGCCCTTCGCGAGTCGCGAGTCGGCAACAAGAATGCGGCGAATTCTGAAAATTTAGGGCAAAGTGTGATTCGCGACAAACAAATAACAGGGGCGGACCGCGTGCGCGATATTTTTAACCCAGGCACGTGCCCTGGTATGCCTGCACGTGGGTCCGCCCCTGCATTCAACTGAATGCATTTAATGAGCTGAATGCATTTAATGCATTCCGGTGGATGCGTTCGAGTAGTTTTCGACGTTTAAATCAAATTAGGACGCAAACGCTTCAGGAAGCATAAATTAAGCAAACAAACTCGAAATTTACCTCAGATCATTCCGATAGATGCGTGTCAACGAGACGTCTTAATGAGTTCGTGCGAGACAAATCCCCAATAGCGATTTATTAGATTTTGAGTGGGAAAATAACGGGCCTTCTACAACTCTCTCTCTCTCTCTCTCTCTATAAGTTTAGGATATTTGCTGTCCGGAATTGACTATTCGCAGTCCATCGCTATTCGTAGTCCATAAATTTTATTTGTAGTCCAAAATTATATTTGCACCCCACTCCCATCTCAAATAAGCGAAAACTTTGCTGATTTATTAAACACTAGAAGCCTAGAGAAACATCATAAAGACTCTAAAATAATTTAAATACCTAGCAGGAAAACAAGTTAAATGACATGCATAGAGGAATTAACTCTAAAACAAGTTAAATGACATGCAAACCTTCCTCTAACCAGAAAGGTGACTACTTTTTGGGGATTTTCGCTGGATAATTTCTTCTTTTTTTGAAGAAAGTGAATCTAAAAGGGGGAAGGACGACGCGACCGATAGAATCATAGAACTACGACTAGGGTTTAGGCAACGAGAGGAGAGAGATGGAGAGGAAGAGGTTATTCGATGTGGTGCGATTAGCGAGAATTGGACTGTGAATATAATGAATTTTTTTACAATTTTCGGGGTGCGAATAGCGAGAATTGGACTGCTAATATGACTCTCTCTATATATATAGATAATATTAAATTAGGGTTACTGTTCATTCCCTCTCCCACCCGATTCCTTCACCCAGAACAGCAGCCCCTTCCTCGGATCGACATTTCCAGCCGCCTCCCTCTTTTAGTTCCGAGCTCCGCTCCTCTCCAGCTCCGGCCACCCATCTCATCAAGCTTCTCCATCGCATTCAGCTACCACTTCTCCAAGATTCGATGACATGCACTCCCATGGCTGACCTCCTCGTCTCTCATGGCCGACGGCAGTAGCTCCAAGCAGCCCACCTCCATTCTCCGTCGAGTCATTCTCTTCCACAACTCCAAACCGCCGCCCAGATTCTACTCGAGCAGCCACCCCTCTTCTCTTTTCCCAGCAAACCGAGCTCTCCTCACCATTTCCGGCGAGCTAGCTCCAGATCCGGACTAGATATCCTCCCACCTCCTTCTTCAAGACCGAAAATCTCTCCCCCGTCGAGTTTCCAGCTCCACCTGAGAGCACCATCATCACCAAAACCAAAAAACCACCTCTCTTCGTCTTTAAGTCCAGCACCTCCTTCACAAAACCGAGCTGTAACCTCCTCTTCTCCGGCAGACGACCTTCGAGCAGCCCATTTCAAGCCCTAAAGCTTCTACCCGAGCACCCCATTGCTGCTCTCCAACTTATAGTTGCTCTTCAAAACAGAGAGCGACCCTGTTCTCTGGCCGACAACACTCCTCAAAACAACAACGACTGATCTACGATTTCTCGGCCGACCACCACATCCGACGACAAATCCGATCCGGTGAAATCCGATTATGGACGGGAGCCGCCTCCACAACACGCCCGGTGAGTTCCTTCACTTGACCCTCTGGATCTTAGATCTAGGTCTCTTGCATTTAGAACTTTTTGCCGTTAATGATGTTTAGGGTTCGGTTCACTGACGGTGAGAGTAACCTTGTTTCCACAAGACCCTCTCAGCATTGTAGAGTGTTTAAGAACCCATCTCCGGTGACCCTTGAGTCATCCTTTTAAGATGAATAATTATGAGAGTTGAACTCCTTAAAGTGAAATAATCAGAACAATGTAAATTCTTAACCGTCACATCGCTTATTGTAAATCGACGTTGAGCTGTAGTGATCCATAAGCATTCGTTTTGTTATGATTGTCACTTTCTATAATGCTCTCCCATGAGGACTTGACATGAAGCTATGCCAAGATAATCACTCATTAAAATAACTATCTACTATTATCAACAAAGAAGCTCGTGCGTGCTACCATCAAGGACACCGCTTTGACAACAATGCAGAACATTCCTTGACAAAGAACAACTACTTTTAGCAGCGTATCCTCAATAGGCAAGACAAGGGGTAACTAAATTTAGCCACATAATCCACGAAATAATCACACGTGATGAATAATTGATCACGCGTACCAGAGTTTGATCTCACATTATAATTATTTGATAACGCACGATCAATTTCGTCATCTCAATAAAAAAGACTCAAACCTGAAAAGCTCACATGGGTTAATAAGTGATTGCGTCCGCTTTATCAAGATCTGAAATAGCAAATATATTTGTCAAGATGTTAGAGCGAGAACTAGTGATGAGATATTTCTGTCGCAGGAATCTCCCTTTGCTCGAAGAGAAAACACACTTTTGCTCTATTCCCAAAGAGTGCATTTGAAGACCATGATCAAATATTTACTCTATTAAGCAGGTAATAAATATATTAATATTTATTTTGCAAATAGTCTCTGAGCTCCATATATTGTGGATGTTCCACATTAATAGAAAAACACAGTGGATTTTTTAGGTGATTGTTATCCGCACTACAGTTTTGGTTATCCGCACTTTTTTTTGTATGAGTTATTATGCGTCTTTTAGAAATACGTCTTGTACAAGCATTTTTAGGAAAAATGATCAACATGAAAATTGTATATCTCATCGAGATCTACAACTTTCGTGTTGAACACTTTTCCTAAAATGGGGTGCCGTGTCATCGAGATCACTCTACGACGCGTCGAATTTGCGCCGTGTCGTCGAGATCACTCGACGACACGTTGAATTTGCGCCGTGTCGTCGAGATTACTCGAGAGATTACTCGACGACACGCCGAATTTGCGCCGTGTCGTCGAGATCACTCGACGACACGCCGAATTTGCGACGACACATGGCAGAGCACTTCTCTGCCATTCCACAAACCTGGGCTTTTCCCATTTTTGGAAAAAGTGGGGTGTTACAACTCAACCTCCCTTAAATGAATTTTGTCACGAAATTACGAAAACAGTAAGGTACAAAAAAATAATTAATGTATACCTGAGAGAAATAGCTCGGGGAACTCCACCAGCATTGCTTGCTCTCTTTCCCAAAAGAGTTTCTCTCTTTCGCAATTATCCCAACCGACCTTTACCATCTGAATGGATTGAATAGCAATTGTCTGACCTCGCTGTCTTCGATGCGAATAGCTTGACCTTCGTCTCTAACCCACCATCTACCACCACTTTGTCGGCCGCAACAATAAATGTAGGCTCCTTCACAGCCTTTCTCAACACTGAAATGTGAAATACATCATGCAGACCGCTTAGCTCCGTAGATAGAGCAAGCCGGTAGGCAGCTTCACCAATGCGCTCCAAGATCTCAAACGGTCATAAGTACCTTGTACTTGGCTTTTTCAAGCGTCGGATCCTCGATACTCCTTTGAACGGTTCGATCTTTAGGTAAACCTTGTCACCAATGACGAACTCGACGGCCCGGTGATTCGCATTGTAATGCTTCGCTTGCCTATCCTTGACAATTAGCAACCGCTTTTGTATTACCCGGATCGATGTATTTGCTTCGTCCACGTCTTTGCACTTCAACAACTTCGTGTCACCCGATTCCGCCCAACCCAAAGGCTTACGACGCTTTCTACCATAAAGGCCCTCGAAGGGTGTCATTTTAATACTTGCTTGGTAGCTGTTGTTGTATGCAAATTCGATTATATAGAGGTGGTCCTCCCATCTCTTTTCGAAATCTAAGGCGCACATCCGGAGCATATCTTCCATAGTTCTATTGGTCCTCTCGGTCTACCCATCCGTTTGCGGGTGGAAGGCCGTGCTAAGTTTTAGCTTGGTACCCAATAGTTAGTGAATCACCTTTCAGTCGTTTGATGTGAAACGCCCATCTCGATCACTTACGATGCTACGGGGAACTCCGTGCAATCGTACGATATTATCTACTTATAGTTTGGCTAGCTTTTTCACGGAATCGTCCTTCTGGTTCAGAATGAAATGCGATACTTTTGTCAAACGATCTACGATCACCCAAATGGCGATCTCGACAATCCGTGAACGAAATCCATCGAAATATCGTCGAACTTTCATTCCGGAATCAGCAAGGACTTTAGAAACCCACCAGGTCTTTGACATTCAGCCTTCACCAACACGTAAGTATGACACTTGACCACGTATAGAGCAATGTCTTTCTTCATACCCGACCACCAAAATAGTTTCTTCATGTCCATGTACATTTTTGTGCTCCCCGGGTGGATCGAGTACTTGGTAAAGTGAGTCTCGTACATCAATTTCTCCCGCAATTTGGCAACATTTGGGACGCACATTCTAGTATGCTTCCATAAAAGACCATCTTCGAAGGAGAATTCAGCGTTAGACCCATCCACGGTCTCCGCTTTATAGCGCTTCATGCTTTCATCTAACTCCAAAGCTTGTTGAACTCGGTCGGCATGGTTGTATTGAACCTCCGTCCAGTTCAAGCATGCTGAAGTAGACGCTCTCCTATCGACACAACAAATCTCTAAGGACTCTAGATCACGGATCAGACACTCATCATGCATCAAAATCCAATTTGCTTGCGCGGGAGCCCGCCGACTCAACGCGTCTGCAACAACGTTTCCCTTCCCGAGAGTGTAACGAATATCAAAAGCGTAGTCCCCAAGGAACTCCATCCACCTCCTTTGCCGCATATTCAATTCCTTCTGATTTAACAGGTACTTTAGGCTCTTGTGGCCCGTAAAGATGTCAATCTTTACGCCATAAAGGTAATGCCGCCACAGCTTAAGAGCGAGTACCACGACCGTTAACTCCAAGTCATGGACCGGGTAGTTCCTCTTATGTACCTTCAAATGACGGGAGCCATAAGCAATCACATTTCCGAATTGCACTAGGACGCAACCCAAGCCGCTCCCTGAGGCGTCGCTATATATTTCGTAGCCTTCCGTACCATTTGGCGAGCATAAGATGCATCATTGTTAGCAACGGTCTCTCTTCTTTTTCTTTGCAGTTCTTCAGAAGAATTTGTACCTACAAAATTGTGGACTCTTCAGAAATTGTATTAATGCTAGCAGAAGCTTCATTTTTTGGTATTATTTATTCCATGCAAACATTAGGAAAATTTCAAAGTTGGTAAGCTTACATTTTGGTTGAATTACTTGCGCAATGATTAATTGAATATCAGATTGCACATGTGTTATAGAATGCCCAGAACGGCTTCTAACATGTACCCTTATGAACTACTAGGTTAGTCTAGGTCCCAATTAGAGCGTTCTTTTAGGTAAGGAAATTAATGGCACGGTTATAGATTTTCATCCCCACTTAAGAAGGCAATATTCACTTGGAATGGTGATAGATTTTGATGAACATAAACAACTAAATTAAATTTCTAGCTGTGAAGTTTTTTTCATGTCAATGCCTAAAACTATTTATACTTTCAATGTATTAGATTTAGATGAAGATCGTGAGATATAACATCTCATCTTTTGAGTTGCTGATCATAAAAAAGTAATTAATTTTTCTTAGCGCCTCCACTTTCTGTATGTAGGCTCAACTTTTTTTATTTTATATTTATGCAGAAGAATTTTTGACTATCTGTCCACCATTCCTCACCAGGGGCCTTCGCGAGGGTTGCTCCACCCCCATTATTGATCGTGTCTGATTGCTTAATTCAGGTTCACAATCAATTTCTATATTTTATTTAGTTCTTTTCATGCCTCTTTGATTTCAATTTCAATTTAAATGTTCACCCACATAATTGCTTCCAATTGCGATTTTTTAGGTTGATAACAAACATACGTAAGTACTTAATTGTTTTCGACTTTTTCTGTGCTATACTTTACTTATTTCCTGTACTTTCAAATAACAACTAATTCGGTATAAATAAGGTTCTATACTTTACTATTCGTACTTGTTTTTATTGATGTCATGGCCTAAACCATGAATGATTCAATCAAAGGAGGAAGAAACACAAATACTAATCACTTTCCGACTTTAATGCTTTTGTCGCTGAAATGAAATTGAAAACAATATCGTTGAACCAATTCCATTGAACTCACGGATGGGTGAGCCAGTTTGCAATCCATGGAAGGGCGAAGCCCATTAGTCGGTAAAGGTATTGTGGCGGCTGGGGCATTGTCACGGCCGCACGGGGGGATCCACGTGCACTATCAACGCTCATTGTCCACTTATATATATATATATAAACATATCACCACTGAATGTTGCCGCCCGCTGAATGTTGCCGCCCGCTGAATGTTGTTGTTAACCGGGCCCAAACTTTATTTGCACCTTTAGACATTAACAAAACTATATGTATAAAGACCTCGTCATCAAAAATCTAAAGTTGGGGATAAGAAAATAAAGAAGATATAATTTGCATTTGATTGACAAAGGAAGCTGATAAGTTACCAAAAAAGTGTGAAATATGAGATCATTTAAAAATAATGAATTAATTGGAGTCCATTTACCTCCCACTTTACCAACAGAAACTTCTCTCCTAACCAAATCGTATATGAGTAAGTTTTTTCCATTACTTATAGTAGAGATGACTGATAGTGGAGTTTATGAAGGTCATCTGTAACCATAATTTTTTTTGAGCTGAACACAAATGCTCTATCATTATCAGACACTCCGTTTGATAATTTAGGATTTTGCTCTATGTATTTTGACTCGCTTATTCCATGTATGCATAGAGTAGATGTACAAAATTTGCATCAATTATTCACTTAACATTTAACGCAACTATCAGACACAGTGAACTTCCTTGATGCAATTTCTTCCTGTTTCAATATTCGATTCTTAATTCCGTAGAAGGTAGAAAGCTTTGGAGTCAACAACATGTTTCTGCAGTTTCATCCTCTCCGTCGATGATTAGAAATTTTGGATGCTACCATCAAGAAAGGATATGTTTTGGGAAAGAAATTTGTGTACAGAGCCAAGAGAAAAAGTGAGAAAGCTGACCGAATAATAAACAAAATCATCCCTACTTCGGCATACAAGATGTTGTTTTTTTTCTTGTTCAATATAAGCTCTAAGTTAACCTCCTTTTCTTCTTCGTCTGCAACAAGCTTTTCTTTAATTGATAAATCTCCATTAGTTTGCATGCAGGAATCAGGAAAGTAAATCTATGTCAAGTCATTCTTGAATACTAATGATCTCCCCAACAACTTCAAAGTCTGAAATCAATAAATAAATTAAAACTTTCATGGATTATAGGTTAAATGTACTTCCTTAATTTGCCTCTGATCATAAAAAATTTTCCAAGTATCGTACTTCTTCTGTGCCGAATTCTATTATCTTTTCTTCTAAGACACTTGAATATTTAATTTGCAATGGGTTCAATATTGTACTTCTCTACATCTGCAAATGGGTTCAATATTGTACCCATCATTATCGACACACTCCTCCGCAATTGGTTCAGTATTGCACTTCTCCACATGTAAATTAAAGAATCAAGTGTCTTAGAGGAAAGGGTAATAAAATTCGGCATAGAAGAGGTACGATACTTGAATTTTTTTTTGTAAAAAGAAGCAAATTAAAGAAGTACATTTAACCTATAATCCATGAAAGTTTTAATTTATTTATTCCATGACATAGATTTATTTCCTGATTCTTGCCGCAAACTTCAAAGTCTGAAATCAATAAATAAATTAAAACTTTCATGGGTTATAGGTTAAATGTACTTCCTTAATTTGCCTCTGATCACAAAAAATTTTCCAAGTATCGTACTTCTTCTGTGCTGAATTCTATTATCTTTTCTTCTAAGACACTTGAATATTTAATTTGCAATGGGTTCAATATTGTACTTCTCTACATCTGCAAATGGGTTCAATATTGTACCCATCATTATCGACACACACTCCTCCGCAATTGGTTCAGTATTGCACTTCTCCACATGTAAATTAAAGAATCAGGTGTCTTAGAGGAAAGTGCAATAAAATTCGGCACAGAAGAGGTACGATACTTGAAATTTTTTTGTAAAAAGAAGCAAATTAAGGAAGTACATTTAACCTATAATCCATGAAAGTTTTAATTTATTTTTTGATTTCAGACTTTGAAGTTGTTGGGGAGATCATTAGTATTCAATAATGTCATGACATAGATTTATTTTCCTGATTCTTGCAAGCAAACTAATGGAGATTTATCAATTAAAGAAAAGCTTGCTGCGGACGAAGAAGAAAATGAGATTAACTTGGAGTTCATATTTAATAAGAAAAATAGCTACGTCTTGTATGCCGAAGTAGGGGATGATTTTGTTAATCAGTTGGTCAGCTTTCTCGCCTTTCATCTTGGCTCTGTGCTCAAATTTCTTTCCTGAAACATATCCTTTCTTGTTGGTAACATCCAAAATTTGTATTCATCGACGGAGAGGGTGAACCTGCAGAAACATGTTGTTGACTTCAAAACATTCTACCTTCTACGAAATTAAGAACCAAATGTTAAAACTGGAAGAAATTGCATCATGAAAGTTCACTGTTTCTGTAGTTGTGTAAAATGTTATGTGGATAATGAATGCAAATTTTGTACATCTGCTACATGCATACATGAAATAAGCGAGTAAAAATACATAAAGCAAAATTCTAAATTACCAAACGGAGCGTTCTGTCAACTCAAGAAGATTTATGGTTTCGGATAACCTTCGTATTTCTCCGCTATCATTCATCTCTGCTATGAGTGATGAAAAGAATTTAGCCAAATCCAATTTGGTTAGGAAAGAAGTTTCTGTTGATAAAGTGGAGGTAAATCGATTTAAGTTAGTTCTTTATTTTCAAATGATCTTTCTTTTGCTTAAGCTCTGACTGCTTCCTTATGTTTTTGTACTAGCAAAGCTTTTTTTGCTCTTTTCATAGTCACAAATCTCTTATGTTTTCTTTATTTTGTATGATGCTATGGACTTCTCTTATATCACTTCGTTAAATTTTTGTCCCGTTTTGGATTGTAGGGGTATTTGGGCAATGAGAGTGTGAAATTGTGTAAATGTAATGATGACGTGAGTAAACCTTCATCATTCAAAACTTGATCATATTGTCATCGCCCAAGTACCCATACTATCTGAAATGGAACAAAAATTTAGAGAAGTTATATAGAAAACTCGACATCATACAAAGTAAAGAAAATAGTAGAGATTTGTGACTACGGAGAGAGCAAAAAAAACTTTACTAGCACAAAAACATAAGGAATCAGTCAGAGCTTGAGCAAAAGCGAGATCTAAGATTTGATATTAGAAGCAACATCCAAGAAGATCAAAGAAACCATCAACATTCAGTGCCACAAGCCCCCAAGCATCCATAAAATCAAAACTGCACGACGACAGTAAAGAAGCAGTAAATCAACTATGATTGGGTATAAGAAAATAAAGAAACTAACCACAAATTAATCATAATTTACTAGCTTCTCCTAGGAAGTTTTGATGTAGGAGAAAACACCAGTTAAGACTCTTAGAGATTAACATAATGCTCATCAAAGATATACTATGCATTTGATTAAAAACAAAGGAAGTTGATAAGTTATCAAAAGAAGTTAGTTAAATGTGGTATGGTTTGAGTGAGGGTATTTTGGTAATGTTGCTTGTTTGTTTGAGTATAAAAAGTTAGATAGAGTTGTGTAGGTTATGCTTTTGCTTGAGTCTTCGTTTCATGCCCCGTCGTTCCTCCTTGAGTGTTAAGAATTATAATTTTTGTAAATTATTTAATTTATAAATTGAAGGGGAGCCTTGTGGCGCATCGGTTGTGGTGTTGCCGTGTGACCTTAAGGTCACGGGTTCAAGTCCTGGAAGCAGCCTATTGCTAAAATGCAGGATAAGGTTTGCCTACATTTCACCCTTGTGGTGGGACCCTCCCCCGGACCCTCGCTACGCTGGGATGCTTCGTGCACCGGACTGCCCTTTTTTATTTAATTTATAAATTGATTAATATATTTGTTTTTAAATCATCTCTGGGCCTGACCCGGTTTGGGCCTGGCAAAGCCTATTAATCGGGCCTTGCCAGACCCCCCTTAGGAAGGGAAGCCTGGGCGTGGCCTGGGCCTGGCAAAATCCAGGCTAGGCCTGGGCCTGATCGCTTAAATGTTCGGGCCTGATAGGCCCTGACTTGGCCTGAGCCTATCAGGCCTTTTGTGCACGACTAGTATGCATGGTAACTTAACACGAGAATTGAGTTTTTGAGTCAAACAAATTGACTAAGAATTAGGCTTTATTTGGGGCATCAAAGAGCTCCATTCTAGTGATGGATGGAGTCTGGTGGTAAATAGAGGTCCTCCTACCCGATTGACAATGGAGCACCATCAGACACTTTTTTCTTTCCCACGGAAGACGAAAAGCCACTTGACAATAGAGCTCCATTCTGGTGATGGATGGAGTCTGGTGGTAAAAAAGTGTGAAATATGAGATCATTTAAAAATAATGAATTAAATGGAGTCCATTTACCTCCCACTTTACCAACAGAAACTTCTCTCCTAACCAAACCGTATATTAGTAAAATTTTTCCATTACTTATAGTAGACATGACTGATAGTTGAGAAATGTGAAGGTTATCTGTAACCATAATTTTTTTAGAGCTGACCACAAATGTTCTATCATTATCGGACGCTCCGTTTGATAATTTAGGATTTTGCTCTATGTATTTTGACTCGCTTATTCCATGTATGCATGAAGTAGATGTACAAAATTTGCATCCATTATTCACATAACATTTAACGCAACTATCAGACACAGTGAACTTCCTTGATGCAATTTCTTCCCGTTTCAATATTCGATTCTTAATTTCGTAGAAGGTAGAAAGCTTTGGAATCAACATGTTTCTGCAGTTTCATACTCTCCGTCGATGATTAGAAATTTTGGACGCTACCATCAAGAAAGGATATGTTTTGGGAAAGAAATTTGTGTACAGAGCCAAGAGAAAAGGTGAGAAAGCTGATCGATTAATTAACAAAATCATCCCCTACTTCGGCATACAAGATGTCATTTTTTTTCTTGTTTAATATAAGCTCTAAGTTAATCTCCTTTTCTTTTTCGTTTGCAACAAGCTTTTCTTTAATTGATAAATCTCCATTAGTTTGCATGCAGGAATCAGGAAAGTAAATCTATGTCAAGACATTCTTGAATACTAATGATCTCCCCAACAACTTCAAAGTCTGAAATCAATAAATAAATTAAAACTTTCATGGATTATAGGTTAAATGTACTTCCTTAATTTGCTTCTGATTACAAAAAAATTTCCAAGTATCGTACTTCTTCTGTGTCGAATTCTATTATCTTTTCCTCTAAGACACTTGAATCTTTAATTTGCAATGGGTTCAATATTGTACTTCTCTACATCTGCAATTGGGTTCAATATTGTACCCATCATTATCGACACACGCTCCTCTGCAATTGGTTCAATATTGCACTTCTCCACATGTAAATTAAAGAATCAACTGTCTTAGAGGAAAGGGTAATAAAATTCGGCACAGAAAAGGTACGATACTTGAATTTTTTTTGTAAATACAAGCAAATTAAGGAAGTACATTTAACCTGTAATCCATGAAAGTTTTAATTTATTTATTGATTTCAGACTTTGAAGTTGTTGGGGAGATCATTAGTATTCAATAATGTCATGACATAGATTTATTTTCCTGATTTTTGCAAGCAAACTAATGGAGATTTATCAATTAAAGAAAAGCTTGCTGCGGACGAAGAAGAAAAGGAGATTAACTTGAAGTTCATATTGAACAAGAAAAATAGCTACGTCTTGTATGCCGAAGTAGGAGATGGTTTTGTTAATCAGTTTGTCAGCTTTCTCGCCTTTCATCTTGGCTCTGTGCTCAAATTTCTTTCCTGAAACATATCCTTTCTTGGTGGTAGCATTCAAAATTTGTATTCATCGACGGAGAGGGTGAACCTGCAGAAACATGTTGACTTCAAAACATTCTACCTTCTACGAAATTAAGAATCAAATATTAAAACTGTAAGAAATTGCATCATGAAAGTTCACTGTTTCTGTAGTTGTGTGAAATGTTGTGGATAATGAATGCAAATTTTGTACATCTGCTCCATGCATACATGGAATAAGCGAGTAAAAATACATAGAGCAAAATTCTAAATTACCAAACGGAGCGTTCGGTAATGATGAAGCATTTGTGGTCAACTCAAGAAGATTTATGGTTTCGGATAACCTTCGTATTTCTCCACTATCAGTCATCTCTGCTATGAGTGATGGAAAGAATATACCCAAATCCAATTTGGTTAGGAGAGAAGTTTCTGTTGATAAAGTGGAGGTAAATGGATTTCAGTTAGTTCTTTATTTTCAAATGATCTCTCTTTTGCTTAAGCTCTGAATGCTTCCTTATGTTTTTGTACTAGCAAAGCTTTTTTTGCTCTTTTCGTAGTCACAAATCTCTTATGTTTTCTTTATTTTGTATGATGCTATGGACTTCTCTATATCACTTCGTTAAATTTTTTTTTCCGTTTTGGATTGTGTGAAATTGTGTAAATGTAATGATGACGTGAGTAAACCTTATTCATTCAAAACTTGATCATATTGCCATCGCCCAAATACCCCTACTATCTGAAATGGAACAAAAATTTTGAGAAGTGATATAGAAAAATCCACATCATACAAAGTAAAGAAAATTGAAGAAATTTGTGACTACGAAGAGAGCAAAAAAACTTTACTAGCACAAAAACATAAGGAAGCAGTCAGAGCTTGAGCAAAGGCGAGATCTAAGATTTGATATTAGAAGCAGCATCCGAGGCTCCAAGAAGATCAAAGAAACCATCAACATTTAGTTCCACAAGCCCCCAAGCATCCATAAAATCAAAACTGCACGACGACAGTAAAGAAGCAGCAATTCAACTATGGTTGGGTATAAGAAAATAAAGAAACTAACCACAAACTATTCATAATTTACTAGCTTCTCCTAGGAAGTTTTGATCTACGAGAACATCAGTTAAGACTCTTAGACATTAACATAATGCTCATCAAAGATATACCATGCATTTGATTAAAAACAAAGGAAGCTGATAAGTTATCAAAAGAAGTTAGTTAAATGTGGTATGGTTTGAGTGAGGGTATTTTGGTAATGTTGCTTGTTTGTTTGAGTATAAAAAGTTAGATAGAGTTGTGTAGGTTATTGTTACGGAACTGCACGACGACGAGCCGCCTTGGAAAGTTTACACACGCCGGGCGTGTATATCGGAGGGGCCCACCGTTCCCGCGGAAGATAATTAATTATTTATTTGCTGCCTTCATATGCTTTATTTGTTGCTTAATTCGTATGCTTTATTTTAAGTAATTTCGTATTTCCATGTTTGAATGTTTCCTTTTGTATTCGCTCCTCATCACTATAAGAGGAGGCGTAAGCCCTGTATTTTGATCATCCTGGAATGAAATTGAGTTTTCCCTCTCCTCCTCTCTACTTCTAATCTCCCTCCCTCTCCCCTCTCTCTCTCTCTCGTAACCCTAATTTCCCGACTCCTAACAATTTCGCTGCAAGCAATACCTTTCAATCAGAGTACCTTTTAATCAACATAGGAATTGTGGGTATTTGGCTAACTCATATTGTCCCTTATAACTTGCATCTATTTTTTTGCATGCTAGTCATAAGTTGTAAAGTTACATGGCAAATTTTTGAAATTTCAAAAGATAAAGTGGGTGCAATTATGCTGTTCGATTCCTGTTGAGTGTCGGGTCGGCTTCTATTTCCCGTTGGATGGCCTCCGTACCCTCAACAAGATTCAAACAGCATAATTGCACCCACTTTATCTTTTGAAATTTCAAAAATTTGCCATGTAATACAACTTATGACTAGCATGCACAAAAATAGATGCAAGTTATAAGGGACAATATGAGTTAGCCAAATACCCACAATTCCTATGTTGATTAAAAGGTACTCTGATTGAAAGGTATTGCTTGCAGCGAAATTGTTAGGAGTCGGGAAATTAGGGTTACGAGAGAGAGAGAGGGGAGAGGGAGGGAGATTAGAAGTAGAGAGGAGGAGAGGGAAAACTCAATTTCATTCCAGGATGATCAAAATACAAGGCTTACGCCTCCTCTTATAGTGATGAGGAACGAATACAAAAAGAAACATTCAAACATGGAAATATGAAATTACTTAAAATAAAGCATACGAATTAAACAACAAATAAAGCATATGAAGGCAGCAAATAAATAATTAATTATCTTCCGCGGGAACGGTGGGCCCCTCCGATATACACGCCCGGCGTGTGTAAACTTTCCAAGGCGGCTCGTCGTCGTGCAATTCCGTAACAAAAATGCTGCAAAAAGCTTTTATTCTTTTCCAAAGCTATTTTTTGTCATCCTATAAGTATCCAGCACCTATTTGTTGTTGTGTTATGGATCTCAAGTACTGTAATCAAAGTGCTGAGTTCAAAACATTAAACTGTTCACAAGCAGGATCGGTCTTAATGTAATACGGAGGATTCCTCCATAACATCATTAAATTACAGACAAATAGGAGACTTTGGACTGCAACGTGAGCAAAAAGCCTTTGTAACATTAGAACATAAGAAACCAATCAGATCTTGAGCAGACGGAGATCCGAATTTTGATATTAGGAGCAGCATCTGAGGCTCTAAGCAGGCCAAAGAAACCGACCGCATCATAGCCTGAAAGTGAACCTACAAAGAAGCAGCAAACCGACTATAACACACAGAATCAATGGCAACCATTAAATGCATGGCTTGCCGGGAGGATAAAGGAGGAAGATGACGTAAACTTAAAAGGCAGATCAAATTAAAATTAATACTTTTAGATTAAATAAATTCACAAAAATATAGAGAAAAATCTATAAAATTTGACTTATAAAATACAGTATGCTATATAGCGCAGCCAAGCATATTTCACAACTAGGTTGATCTTACATTGATGTTCTCAGTCAGCCAGGGCTTCGTTTGGCGCGGCTTTTAGTCTTCACTTTTACTATATTCAGATCAATTAACAAAACTGGGGCAGAGTAATTTAAAATAATATTAATAGCATAGTAATTTTGCTATAACCAGAACATGAATTATTGAAGTTCAAGGGTATAACTACCCAGCGAGCCTATACTCAACAATATCTAACCTTACTCAAAACTCTTGTAACAATTTCATGTTTTACGATTGCATCATTAGGAGCGTGCAACATATCTTTCTTCCAAATATATTAGTTGCTCAATAATTTCAGCGACATTTTCGTCACGAGATATTTTATGACGATACCTATATAATAGTTCCTTTACTATCATGCTCTTAAATGACTGTTTTCCGTTTCAACTTTATTTAATGACATGCTCTTAAAATTAATTTAGAAGTTTTTGATGATTCTTGTTCAATCTCATAATGTTTATCACTCAAAGAACTTTAATCTTCCATGTTTTTGGAATTCCCACAGGTTCTAAATTTTGCTCTTCAAGATCATTTTATGCATCTACAAAAACATTAATTATAGTTCACGAAACATTAAAAATATAAAAAGAAAGATAAAATTCATTTTCAAAGGGATTTGATCGCAGTTCAGTTTAACAAACATAAACTACTGTAGAAATGCTAATAGTAATTTCAGGGGCTGTTTGTTTGGATGGTGGGAATGGAGCGGTGGAAGATAGAAGGAGGTGGCTGCGGTCTCAAACTAAGTTAAAAATGATATTTTTGAGAGATGGTTGTGGGAGTAGAAGGGTTACCAAATAATATTTTTGAGTTTTACCAATAAAAAAACAGAGCCCGTCATCATCAAAAATATATATCTTGTATTGTTAAGTTCAGCATTTTAGAATAAATGAACCAGCCACAACTATGCATAATTGTTTTGTCTTTTCCTCTGCCGCTTTGGGTTAGGAAAGAAAACATCAATTAAGGTTGCTTTAGAGGTAAGCATAACAATCAGCAACGACAGAACCTGTATTTGGGGAAAAAACAGCAGCTAATAAGCACTAAAAAAAGATTAGCTAAATAGAAGCAAATCATTTCGAGTCATTTTTACCTTGGTTTTGTCAATGCAAACTTCTCTTCTAATCAGATCTGAAATGGGTAAATTTGTTGCCTTACATGTGGCAGAGACGAGTGATAACTGAGAAATGTGAAGGTTATCCGCTACCATAAATCTTCTTGTGCTGATCACAAAATCTCCACCATCATCCTCTACTTTCTTTGCTGACTTGGGATTTTGCTCAATGTATCCTGTTTTTTTTATTACACCTCCGGCGGTTCTGGCCCTTCCCAGAACCCCCGATGATAGTGGTGCCGGCCCTTCTGCTGGCTTTTTCTGAGTGCATTTTTCTTTTTCTGCGGAGTACTTTATTACTATTTTGGTTGATTCTCCAGGATGTTGGAGATATTTTTGTATGAATATTTATCCTTCTTGTTTATTGCTACTTATGTTTTATTACTTGTTTAAAACTTCATTTCATTATTAGCAGTGAAATCTTTTATTGTGTAGTAGCTTAATTTTCTGTACCCCAGTTTTATCTGCATGTTTATTTTAGCTTTTATTTGTCTACTATGTTTGTTTGTTGGAGCTAACCATGCAGGTCCCGGCTGAATTGTATACTCTTTTTGGTCAAGTTTGGGTTGGGTGCATGTTTTGGCAAATTCAAGGTTAAGGTCATCTCGGAATGCCCCATCTCGGGCGTTGGGTAACGAGTTTCTATCCCCTCTTTTCTTTATAATTTTTATTTGCATTGAGGGCAAGCCTTACTTTAAGTATGAGGGTAGATTGCTTATTCGATTGCGCGCTTACACTTATTCCGTATTCCGAGTACACATTTTTTTATCAAAATGCGCCCCACTTTTTCATTTTCTTGCACGTTTACATTTCATTTCTGCACCCCACACGTTTAGTAGCCGAATAATTGGTCGTTCTCGGGTTTTCTCACTCTTTTTATAGGTGTTAGATTAGTTTAAATTTCTTTTAGAAATTGATTATTTGAGTGTATAGTGACTCGTGCAGTGTTCTAGTTTAGTGCACATGTTTGTATATAGGATTCTATACTAGCTTTAATTTCTTTTATGCTTCTTATGTTATGTTTTTCTACCTCATATCTATGGTTTATATTCACTCCTAGTTAGAAAACGATTGCGTCCATAGATTAGCGTAGGAATGTGTGTAGCAAGCCACTAGTTAGGCATTCTCCGACTTCGATGAAAGGATATCCCTTCTCGGTGTCTAGAACTTGCCCCTAGCTACTCTCGAAGCATTTGCTTAGGCTAGTTTTATTTTTTCAAATATAACGTAGGCCTTTCTTTTGGATAGATTGAGCTTTTGCATCCGTGCCTAGATTTTTCTACCATTGCTTACACTCGTTGGGCCTTACACCCATTCTTTGTTTCACCCCCATCTCATAATCACCAATGCCTAAAAGATTAACCTAATTTCACACTTATAGTAGAGCTTAATTTCAAAAATCTGATTTTGTATTCTTGTGATCTTTAAGTGAAATGTTATGACTTGGTGCTTTTTAAAAGATTGTATTCGGGTGCTTTTGAAAAGCTTAAAAGAATATCTTATGAAAAGTGAAAAAAAAAAAGAAAAAGAAATGAAAATCTGAATGAAAAAAAATGTGTTGAGAAGTGACCCCATTTGCAAAAATCCAATACTGGGGGTGTCACTTCCCAGTTTTCATCTTTGGTAGGATATTTTTGATGATTAGCTCTCATTTTGGTTTAAGTGTGTTGAAGCCGCCATGTTTATCGTTGTTACACCTCACCTTAAACCCAAGCCTAACATTTCGTCCTATATCTAAGTCCTATTGATTTGTTAAAATAGATTTAGCCAACGCCGTAGAGAGAGTGTGACCAGGCAAGCCTATGGCCATCGACATTGATGGATTTCTTTGGGGGCCATCCCGTAGTTTTAGGAGGATAATGCTAAGCTCAGTGGCGATGCTACTTTCTTCCTATGCTCTATCTAGGATGATTCGATTTTCCTACTTAGGAGTGGATATAGCTTGTTAATATGTTGTTTTGAAAAATATAGATAGTTAGTATACATAGAAATTACTGCTAGTTTTCTTTCTATTGCATCGTGAACATAGAACTTCTTTGTACACTCCTTACTTTCAGCTTCTAAATGATAATTTAGTCTTGTCTAATACCTGTGGGTAGAATAGTTTGCTCGGGACGAGCAATCGTTCAACTCTAGGGGTATTTGATACATGCTTTATATATAGTATTTTCACCCTGTTTTTCTTAGCGTTTTCATCCATTCATGTTCTGAAATTGTTCATTTAATGCTCATATCTTGATTATTCGTATTTCTGGACTGCATGGGTGATTTATTTGAACAGGTGTGGACTTTTGTGGATTTTAGGGGAGGTTATGTTCAATTTAGATCATGCACGCCTGTGTGCCTCCTTCCCCTAACAATGCAATTTTCGTCAATCCGAGTTTGGGTGTGCTGTATTTCCGCACCCCCGTGTGCGCACGTGCATTTGCGCGTGCGCAGTCATTTTGTTCCTCCCATGAAGTTTCGGTCTATTTGAATTTTTGCATGCGTTAGTTCCGCACGCTCGTGCGCACACGTGCAATTGCCCGTCGCGGACCTGGGCGACCAACTTCGTTTTACCTCACGCATGTGCGCACACTTTTCGGCGCACGCGCGTGCGCTCTGTTTTTTATATAACAGATTTTCGCGATTTTAGCTGAGAGACCTGATCCAATCCGCCATTTTCTCGCTCAGAGCTCTATGGTTTCGTCCCTACGATCTTCTCCAACATCCTCAAACATTCTAAAGGAAGAGAAAGCATGAGCATAGTTCCATTGGAGCTCTTCGAGTCTGGAGCCTTAAGTGTTGAAGTGGACCACGGTCCACGTGAGAGAAGACATGTCTAGAAGGAGGTGACAACTTCTGCCATATCGTGGACGAGGCCACAAAATAGCTGGTGGACCAATCTGAGCTCTCCTACGAATCCGAGGAGACTAGACTTCCGCTCCCTCCTTGCTAGTGATTGGTAACTTGTATATTGCCCCTCTTTTAAAGTGTTTGTAATCTTTTTTGAAATGTACTCTAAAACATCTATACATCATGACCATTGAGTGTAGATGTTCGTATTTGCATTTTCTATTGTGGATTGTTTGGATGAGATAGCATATGTTCTTATTGTGTTCATCGTGTAATGTGTTTATGATTATGGTAATTGGATGTTGTTGTTAGGACTTTGAGCTTGCAGTTGCGTTGCGGTTGAGTTGAGTTTGTGAGAGCGTGGCTTTGCAATTGCAAAGTGAGTGAGAGGAGGTGAAGTTTGAGTATAAAAAATTGAGTTTATCACTTAAGGACTCGATTTCCTAGTGATATGAGAGGTCTAATTATCAATACTAATGAAAGGATGCAAATTTTTTTTTTTGCAAAGATATATATATATATATATTAGAAAACATTATTCTGGTGATACAATTTAACATTGTTTATGCTTTGATTCCTACACTTTAGTGATTATGAATCCAAGGGGCTCTGCTTTTCTATAAGTTTCAAAGATTTTTTTTACTATAACATGACGCGAACATTCTTCGTAGAATTCGCTACATGCTCAAAGTTCAAATATTTGACACATTAAAAATATCTAGTAATTTCTAGAACTCTCTAGACCCTTCTAAGAAGAAGGTCTTCGAGCCAATACATCATCCTTGATTTGTTCTAGTGCAGTTGTGAGAGGCTAGACCTTAATAATGATAAATTCAACATTATACTTCTGTACAAATAGCCTTTTATTAAAAATAAATAAACAAACAGGAAAAAAACTATAATTTTATCATGAACATAATAAACACCAAGTGAATGCCCAATTTATATATTAAAACTTATGAAAAATGCATATTAAATCACACCATATATTATATTATCCCAAACCAAGTAATTACAGGCCAAATCAACGGCTCTATTTCAAATAATTTCATCCAATTTATTATCTGCACACGTTTGCTGATACCTGTAGAAAATGGAAGAACCCAACGAGAAAATAATGCCAACGGGCAAAGCTCTTTGTAACTACATACTGTTTGATTAAAGCAGGCTCGACTTCTCTATCACCGGAGGTCCAAAAAAGGGATTCAGGAAACGAACTGTCCGTCGGCTTCAACTCTACTCCTCACACGGCGGCGTCTCCTCGACCGGTTCCGGCGAGCAATCTGCTTTGGCTGGAGCTGGATGTCGCCGGAGTTCGAGTACCTGTCTTTCTCGGAGTGGTCCACGTCGCACTCCGGCAAGGGAATGGGGTACCTCAGCTCGTCATAGCAGAAAGCGTAGGTCATGTATTTGTGCCGGAACCGGAGCAATGCCTCGCGCTTCTTCGGCGACAAATACGAGTAGTCGGCGGCGGCGGTGGCTTCCTCGACATCCCGGCACTGCTCGGAGGCTGGCAGCTGCTGTATGGGATTGAGGCGGCAGCCGTGCAGGACGAGATCGGAGAACTCGGTGACAAAAGGAGCGTACTTGTAATCGATCTTGTACTTTCCGCCGGAGGTCGCCCACGTCGAACCGTCCCATATGGTGGCGTATAATGACATGGGCTTTGATGGGTAATCGCCGCCCATCGCTTCGTTCCTCACCACCTCCCTGATCGGAGTATCGTCGATGTAAAAGCTGCAGGGAAAAAAATGTTAAAAACTGCATGTTAAAACTGAGATATTGAAGACCATTGATCATTCACCCTGTTCTCATTATTTGTTCATTGTTAAACAAACCAAAACTCTAAACTCTAAACCCTAAAGTTATCTGCGCCAATATAACTTAAAATTCCTATTTAAAATTAGTTCCGTTTTTTTACATGCAAACAAAAAAATTGTTATCCGCGCACCAACATAACTTAAAATTCTCATCTAAAAATAGTTCAGAAATTTTCTACGGGGAGAGCATAAGCCGCACGCCAGCGCCGAAAACCCACCATGATTCCCTCTCACGCTCAGTCGAAACCTTCTCGCATTCTATAATGATTTGCTTATTCAGTATGTGCAATAAAATGTATATAAATGTTAATCGACAAAGTAGTGCAATAAAATGTATATAATCATCTTTTTATCTTTCAGAAATATTCAAAGGGTAATATAACATTACAAAAGACTCTTGAAACTACAGTGTCAGAAAATAAAAATAATAATTGTTCAGAAAATTTAGTGATCATACTTTACTCATACATAAATTAAGATTGTCAGTTAACATTTGTGGTTAAAGCATGAATGCTGAAATCAGAATTTTCATTCTTTCCTGGATCAGACCTTGGTTATTCAAAAAGCTAAACTAGGTGAACAATCTTTTATGTCTTTATAGAAGCAAGGACTCACCATTTACTTTCTTTTTTTCCTTTGGGTCTCTTTGATTAGAACTATCCTCAAAACTCTCTCAATGGTTGAAAAATAATGACAAATTTTCTAATTTTATATTTGATTTGCTGTTAACAATATCAGTTTGTCGTTAACAGTTTATTTGCATCAAGTATTTTCTAAAAAGTTAATGGTGTGCGGATATCCATTTTTGATTTGCCTAACAATTGTCTTACAAAAATGATGCATATATTTCTATAAGATGTGTTTACTTTAACGGATAAAAATCATAATACTATATTTTTTTTCAAGTCAATGTCAAATTAGACTTTAAAATTTTAGTTGTAGCGATCAAATTAACATTATCTCGTAACTTCAAGAATTGAAATGACTTGTACCCTTAGTTAAACTCATATTTCACTAATGAATATGCAATAAGCTTTAAATGCTACATCAATCATAAATCAATTACTCCAAATTATTTAAAAGTTTGTATTATTAAAATTACAATAATATTCTTTAATGCAAATTGGGTCTCATAACTAGCAAATTGCAATAGTCATTCATGGAAGTTGGACTATCCTTCCTTTAGGCCAGAGAATGAGTAGTTCTAGAAGATATTAAGGGATGTGAATCATGTCATATAAGGCTTCGTTTGGCGCGATGGCGGTGGTCGTGAATGCAACGCTCGACCTCACCTAAAAAAATTCATTTGTTTTATGCTTAAAACTAGTTCATTTTTTTGGGTAGCAGTCATAACCTTTGTCTTGTCTTGCCAAATTAAACATACATTCTATGATAATGTCGTTTTTGACAAAACTGCCCGGATCAAATAAGCTGTGCCAAACGAAGCCTATAAATAGAACTATAAGTCTTCGTTTAAAGAGATCCAAACTTAAATTGATTTATGTAGCTACCCTTTTTATAGTTGTTAAATGTCAAAATTATATGCAAATAAATTGATTTATGTAGCGTAATATAATATAGCAAAAAGAGTCATACACAAGTGCACGCATAAATATTAATCATTGGGAGAGAAATAATTATTATATAGATGAGGTCCGTCTGATATATATCATCAACGTACAGCTCACGACATAGACCAGGAATTTTTGGCCTTATATATGCGGAATTAATCAAACATAGGGTCCGGCACGGCTCTTCCAATTTCAACTCCATGCAAATACTTTATAATTTATATAATGATAATATAATTAAATATATATATATACGGTGGGCGCCGGTCACGCTCCGCCGCCGGCAGCCGAGGGAGGAGGGGCAGCTCCGCGCGTCGTTCCTGCGGAAGGGGGGGGGGGGGGGCCGCCGGGTTCCACTCTGGTATGAGGGGGAAAAAAGGGGGGAGGGGGGGGGGGGAGAAAAAAGAAAAAGAGGGGGAGGAGAAAAAAGAGGGGGAGGAGAGGGAAAGGGGGAGGGAGAAAGAAAAAAGAGGGAAAGGAAGAAAAAATGAAGGGAGGGAGGGAGAGAACGCGGCCACAATTTGCGAAAGATAGACATTTGGCTCTCCGCGGAGATCCAAATGGCTCTCCGCGGAGATCCAAATGGCTCTCCGCGGAGAGCTAAATGGATCTCCGGGGAGAGCCATTTGGATCTCCGCGGAGAGCCATTTGGATCTCCGCGGAGAGCCATTTGGATCTCCGCGGAGAGCCATTTGGATCTCCGCGGAGAACTTTTTGCTCTCCGCGGAGAGCTTTTTGCTCTCCGCGGAGAGCTTTTTGCTCTCCGCGGAGAGCTTTTTGCTCTCCGCGGAGATCTTTTTGCTCTCCGCGGAGAGCCTTTTGGATCTCCGCGGAGAGCCTTCTGTATCTTCACTGATTTCATTTAAAGCTATGATTTTGACCCATTTGAAAACGGTATTCATCCATGAAACAATTGTTATTATAGACAAACATTACAAATGTACACGAATAATGTTTCTTAATTTACATCAATCAACCACAAAATTTTTAAAGATGTCTGCACAGATCTGGGCTCTAAACATAGGCATATTTTTCTGCCAGTCTACGCAACTCTCCCAGCTCATCAGCCCTTCCTTCGCTATGTGCTCCATATACTTCATAACGAAGACACCGCAATCCACGGAGTTCTCCTGCTGTGGTATACCAGCAGTCAAGTCGAGTTTCCAATTGGAAAATCCTGCGTGGACTTTTTTAACGGTCGCCTTCTGGAGCGCAGAAATCTGCATTAACACAAATTTGTTCGTACATTAGTAACTCGTAATGTACAATACTACAGTGCATGTCAATGAACTGCACTTACAGCTTCTTTAGCGGAAACTTTTCGTTGGGCATTACGCAGAGAGTCATGTATAAGCCACTTCTTCTCTTTAACCATACCCACCAATAAATACCAGTGTTGACTATAACATACTGGCATTAGAATCATTTTGATATTGGCAAGATTCTCCTTGGTAATGCCCTCAAGGAATGCAGCTACAAGCTTAGATTCTCCGTCATTGGACCTTGGGAAGTGCAACTACATAATTTGTAACATTTTTTAGCAATGCAAACAGAATTATTAATGTATAAAGCACTGATAGGGAGATCATACCAAAAAGTTCGGACTGATGTACATAAACGGATGATACGGTTCTTTATCCCGATCTCTACGCAAAGTCAAGATCTTTGCGTAGGCATCAATGTGACAATCTTCGACGTATTTGTCCGTCAGAAGAGCATCCATGCCATCTCGAAATCCGACTATATTCCATTTATTGAATGCTTGGTCGTTCCTGAAACATTAGAAAGTCATCGTCAATATCAATGTGCATAGATCAAAATTTTGAAAATATAAAAGTGTATAATGTCAAAAGGGCACCTCGATGGTATGGCGCTCATACGCTGATGGATGATATCTCTATCTTCTGCAGCTATTAGCGGTCTCCCCGGATAGTCAACGGGGTACACATCAATTTCATCCGCCTTTGTAGTTTTAATTTCTCTTTCTCCCAATGGGGAGTCTAGAATATTAGTAATGGAAGTATCGTGAGGGGTAGTGAGGGTGGTAGCGTTTTGATGGGCAGGGGATCTAGAGATACTCGGGCTAGATGATGGCGAGGAATGATGAATGAGTGTGTCTATATCAGCACTCATGGATTCAAGACGTTCACCTACACTGTGACTAAAACTAATTAAATCACTATGTACTCTATCTATTTTTTTGTCTAATCTATCTACAGAACTATCTATCTTGCTATTTAATAAAGCAAATTGATCTAACATCCTATGTTGGAAATCAATCCAAAACTGTGACGGAGGGATAGATGGTGTGCTAGGTGGTGGGGGAGGTGCTGATGTGCTGGGTGATGGGGGAGGTGATGATGATGAGGGAGGTGGTAATGATGTGGGAGGTGGTGGTGCAAACTTCATTTTTTTTACTACCCTAGATGGCGAGACTATTGGTTTTCTCTTAAATGTGGGAGGTGGTGGTGTCCACTGTGTTGTCACGTCTGAACATAACAACTTCTCTGTCGGTGTTATTTCATCTAGTACTTCCAACACCTAAAAAGAAGAAATACAACTATTGTATTGGATAGTTCAAAAGTGGTTATTAATCGAATAAACTAAATTATTTACCTGCTCATCCAAGAGTTTTGCAACAGTCCCCATCTCTTTCATTGAAAATGTGACCTTCTCCGACCATCTTAATATTCGTGGTCTCAACGACGGATAGTGCGGAGCGAAGGTGGTGGTGTGCTCGAGGAACCAAATCTATATCAAACATTGCGATAGCTTAGAACATATTAAACAAATTTCATTTTAGGAATTAGAAATATAGATACTTACAACGAGAACATGGGTGCATCCATAGATGTATCCCATTGAAGACTCTGGCCAATGTTGCAGTTGGCCTTCTTCTGCAACAGGTGGCAGCTTCTCCACCATCGACCTGAACGACCTCATAACGAAGGTATAGATCGCTTCTGGCCAATTGAACTTTTGAAATTTCTCCAAGCTGGAGACCTCCTCGAAGAACATTGGCATCCTCTCCGCGCTCGAGGGGAAGAAGAAATTGCACAGAAGGTGCAAAATCAATATCTTCATCGTCACAGGGGACGACCCTTTCTCCATCGATTGAAGTTCCGTCTTCAAATCGGATTTCGTTAGCGGTCCAAATGGCTTGGTAGTCAGGATGACTTCCTCCCCATGGTTCGGCAGACCCAATATCATTGCCACGTCATTGGGGGAGAAGGTTAGCTCCCTCGATCCAATGACGAAGACATCCTTCTCTATATCATACCAGTTTAGTAGACCGTAAAGAAGGGGAGTGTTCTGCGATACCTTTGGTGCATGGAAGATATGCCAGATGTTGGCATCCATCAGCATCTTCTTCTGATCCTCCTCCAATCGTTCTAGTATTGCTGAACTTAGGCCAACAAATGAGTTTAAATAGCACATCGAGCTCAAAAAATGGATCTTTTTCTGCCCCATTGATCTGCAAAATTTATAAACATATGTTACAATAGAGGGACAAGAAGAATAAATTGGAGAGAGAAATAGAGGAAGCAAACGGCTCTCCGCGGAGAGCAAACGGCTCTCCGCGGAGAGCAAACGGCTCTCCGCGGAGAGCAAACGGCTCTCCGCGGAGAGCTATGTAGCTCTCCGCGGAGAGCCAGATGGCTCTCCGCGGAGAGCCATTTGGCTCTCCGGGGAGAGCCATTTGGCTCTCCGGGGAGAGCCATTTGCTCTCCGGAGAGCCATTCCAATTGGCTCTCCGTGGAGAGCCATTTGGCTCTCCATGGAGTGCCATTTGGCTCTCTGTTTAGATCCAATTGGCTCTCCATGGAGAGCCATTTGGCTCTCCGTTTAGATCCAATTGGCTCTCCATGGAGAGCCATTTGGCTCTCCGTTTAGATCCAATTGGCTCTCCATGGAGATCCAATTGGGTAATGGCCTAAATGAGGTACAATTGTATCATGGAATAATAAGTGCAAATTATTGTGTTATTTTCAAATCATTTTTTTACTATAATACATATAAAAAACATACCTTTCATGGTTTCACACATACTGTTGCAAGCTCTTTTTTTTGTTAATATCCTTAACCTTTTGCTTGAGCTGCACATCGGATCGAACCCGAAACTGGTTCATCCCCAACACCCGTGCGACTCGCCCCCAGTACAAGAAACGCTTGGCTAGGCTCTTCCAAGACATTTGATCACCAGTCGACGATTTCACATGGGAGCGCTCTGCTGGACTAGTTAGCAAGTAATTGAGCAGCTCCTTCTCCGATTGGGAGAACGGCTCTCCTGTAGCTGGGGCGGGGACGATGGCCTCCATTATCTGATTGAAAGTCGGCAATTGTTGATTTACCATGAATGGAGGACGAGAACCAATCTCGCTGACAGCGGACGAGATGCCCACATTAGGTTCCTCCGTCGTCGTGATGACTGCAGAAGACGCTGGTTGAGTTAAATTATTTGTGGACGGAGTTTCGGCTGGCAATGATTGTGTAACAACCGGCGATGATTGAATGTAGATGGCGTCTTGATCACCGAGCTCCTTTTGCGCTTCGGTATGCGACTGCAAAGTGTTTGATGTCCTTTTCCTTTTGAGACGTCTAAGATAATCCCAACGATTTTGAATCTCCTTGTGGGTCATCTGAACTAGATCCTCACGGCGTGCAGCAATGCGGGCGTAAGCTGGGGCGACCACTTTGGTCCAGTGAATGTTGCCGGCATGCCCAGCATCAATCTCGTTTTGAACAATTCGATCAATGATATCGTCCGCTGATCCTTCAATTACTAGATCGGGCGGGGACGTTTGCAGATCTGTTGCAAGGGGCTGACTTGAACTGTGACTTGGGGCGCCGGTTGTAAAAGTGACGCTTCGAGTTACTGTTGTGGTGACAGTCTCTTCTAACTGGATGAAACTATCCTCACGGCCCGCCTGCGTTGGAGCAATCAATGACGCGGCCAGATTTAGTGCAGTAATGATGCTGCGTTTTGGCGCTGCTCGTTGAATGGGCAATCTGAAACGAGACTGGGCAACCATATCCTCCAAGTGCTGTTTAAGAACCTGTTCTGTTTTTGGCCGAATGAACCGTTTGAAAGCGTAATTGGTGCTATGTAAAGCCGAGACAAGAACAGACCAAATTCGATGCAATTGTGGAATATGCAAAGATTCAATTGGAAAATCTTTTAGATCAAGCAGTTCATCGGGTTGAAGAAATTTGAGAGCCACCATTCTGAGTAAGCGCCGTTCGAAGGGGTTGATCATTGGTGAAGTGCTCATCACTTTTTCCCAGAGATTAAGGCCTTCTAATGCCGATTGACGTTCATTTCCCAACGCGTTGAGGCTGCGTGATTTTTTATGGTGATTTGAAGCAGAGCTTTGCCCATGCGATGTTGGTCCGGGTTTTCTGCGCTTGCGACTGGACTGAATAGAATGGGGCGTGTTGCTTATATCAGTATGGTTTAGCGGTAGTGCTTCGTCTTCTCCAATGCAGTGATGATCATCGTTCGGAGTCCTCTCCACAGCAGTTGCGGCAACCTCAAGCGCATCGTTCACAATCGCATCGAACGTGTGGCTCGACCAAATTGCATTATCAGCTATTGCTTCGGCAATCATTCCAACGGATTCTATCTGACCTGCTGGAATTTCTGGAAGTTGAGGAAGGGATTGTCCAAATGCCTCCGTTAATCCAAACTCTCCGTGGCAATCCTCAATCGAGAGAGGCAACATATGAAACATTGTCGAAAGAGACGTTTGGGAGGGAGTTATGCCGTCGGTCGTAAGAGCTGCGAGATATTGAGTGAGAATGATATGCATACCAGAGATTGGCAAATATGCCCAGCGAGGATCAAATTGGAGTTCGCCGCGAAAGTTGATTTGAGCGACCACGGCATGGAGCAGCAAGATCCCTCCATCCAGGGAAATAGTCTCCGGGAAAATGGCTCGTCCTTGACGCCATAAGTTTTCGTTCTTCCCCGATCCACGACGTAGAGTCGAACGGAAGAAGCGATCCACGACGGTGTTTGACCCCCCTACAGGCGGTGTTAAGCAATTTCTGATGTGCTTTTTCTGCGTCTCGTGGCAAGATAGAAGTTTGGTCGTCACAATGCGCTTCGACTGTGGCACATCATTCTCGTTTTCCCAGCTTTTAATGCTCTCCAACAATGCATCCAGTTCAGCCTCAATGATGGAGCCTTCCCGCATTGAAGCATTTCCATTGCCAACAATGATTTCGGCCACGCCAGCCATAAATAGTTCCTGCCGAGCACGATCCGTGCCGTTCGAATTGTCCCTATACCTCGTGATCAGGTGATGATTGTCTAGGAGAACAATGATGTTGTCGAAATCTTGTAGCCATTCTCGGTCATCGCAGCACTTGTCAAGGTACATGATGAGCAGAGAAGTATCAATATTGTAAGCATTGTACCGATTCTGCAAACTTCGACCAACAAATCGACGCTCTGCATTGCCCGTAGTTGATGTGAATTGATGGGAGAGAATTTGTTGGCGCTCGTTCATGACGGAGTGCAATCCTTCAACGGGGGAAAATTTCCTGCCATTGAACTCGTCCGTCAATTTCATGCGTCCCGGCACGTTGTGATGATGGTCAGCCGAGAGATGAGTCCCGGTTATGGCGCCTTCCATTCGGTTGAAGAAAGAAAGTTGGCGAGCAATGCAGTCATTGATTAGGCGTGATAGCTATCACGCCTAATCAATGACCGCTCTCCGCGGAGAGCCAAACCGCTCTCCGGCTCTCCGCGGAGAGACAAAGGGCTCTCCTCGGAGAGCCAGTGGATCTCAGCGGGAGAGTTGTTTAGCTCTACGCGGAGAGCCATTGTACTCTCCTTGGATAGCCGTCAGCGGAGAGCCAAACAGATGCGATACACGGAGAGCCATTCTACTCTCCTCGGATAGCCACTGGCTCTACGCGGAGAGCCATTCTACTCTCCTCGGATAGCCACTGGCTCTCCGGGTAGAGTCGTTTCTCCTAATGGGTTCGAACATGATAATGGTGGATGCGATACGTACCTTGCGGAGAGGATGGGTAGGCTGCGTCGGAGAGCTCCTGTGTAGACTGAATCGGATTGGAAAAGGAGCGCCGGAGAGCTGTGATTAATTGCCGGAGACGATGGAGGAGGCTGCGCCGGAATCAAACCCTAGAGAAATCACGAGGAAGCTGTGCGAGGAGAGCGAGGAGAGCTGAGTACGGAGAGGAGAAATGAAGGGGCGCGGGATTGAAGCGGCGGGATTCGTTATATTTTATATTTTCTTAGGTTGCGCTGAATAAAATAATGATATTCAGTCGGATTCAGTCTACCAGAGTGAGGCCCGACCGGGGGGGGGGGGGGGGGGGGGGGGGGTGGTCGGGAGTTTAGGGGGTTATATTTTTTAAATTTTTATTTACTTATTTTCTATTTTAATATTTAATTAAGTAAAATAAATTGCTAAATTTTTTAATAATTTAACAAATTAAAAAATATTTAACAAATTAAAAAATATTTAACATTTTAAATAAGTGACGGGGGCGAAGACCGGCGCCGAGGGGGCGGGCGAAACCCGCCATGAATGTCAAGCGGGCAAAGCCCGCTTGGTTGCGGGCGAAGCCCGCATACATACGAGCATCTTCGCATGAACTTTATGCGGGCGAAGCCCGCATTGATGCGGCCGAAGGCCGCCCGAGAGCATCGAGCACGGGCGTAGCCCGTGCGATGATGCTCGCGTGTGTGTATATATATAGAAGGTTAGATAACAGTTTCACTTTCAGGCTGCTTTTATTTATACAAGTGGCCGTGCATGGGTACTCGTGCAGTCGCGACAGTACCCCAACCATAATTGTACTTTCGTTCATGCACTTCTGAACTCGAGCGCACGAGCTTTGCACGACAGTACTCCTTCCCACCGCTTGCATCCTGCCAACCGCAATAGAAAATCGAGCGACATTCTGCTAAGTAATGCGCTCGGGAGGGGGGTTGCAAGCGGTGGGAGTACCGTCTGCGAAGCCCGTGCATCCGAGGGCAGACGATCATCGACGGAGGTACAATCATGTTCGGGATACTGTCGTTGTCATATTTTATGACAGTGGTGTTTCTGTTCAAACTCAACGGAGCAAAAATATAGCGCCAAACAGACTCTTAAGGCATCCTTTGGCCGGACAAAGGTACTGGGAACACCACCACGACTCTGCACCATTAGGCATGGTTGTGTGCAAAATCCGTTGTGTGCGATCCACCAGGCCGAACGAAGCCTATGATGTTATCGATATAGAAGCTTACATGATGGTAGTGTTGGTCCAAAGAATGGAGTAGCGGTGGGCTTCTGCGGTGGGATCAAAGGGAAGCTGATATCGTTCCTCACGGCCTCGATTCGTGCTGCCGTTGCCGTACACATTGGTCTGAATCCGCCATTCTTTTCCCTTCACGTTGCCCAGAAATTCAAAGTCCAGCTCGTCGTGATTCTTCTCAAATATATCTCCGTTTGACATCTGCTCGCAAACATTATTTAGGAGCAATTAATTTGTTTGATTATTTATACCAATGATACTGTCAGATAATAATAATAACAGAAGATTTAAAATAATTTTTTTCAAAATTATTACTGAGGTGGCTTAGTGCTTTACAAGCAATGGTGCATGCGGTGAAACAATTTTGTGGAGGATGGCGAGCTATGTCATGTAATGTTGTTGTGGGCACACGTGGGACCACCTCCTTTGTTGCTCGTTAGAATTTAATTTAGAGGATAAAAAAGACAACCATAATTAGCCATAGTTGAATTTATAGACTCAGCTACTGCGTATCAAAATAAAATCTGAATCTGGAACTCTAATATCAATCGAGCAGGACGAATCTACAGATGACTAACACACAATATTCAAACCCTAGATGAAAGCAAGCCAGCATAAGATATATGCAAATACAACTTTATGATTTTTTAAAAATGATGATGCAAACATGCACACAAGCAAATGAAGAGCAAGACTCAGTGAACATAAATCCTAACCTAGTGCAAGTATTTCTCACACTCAATTAAAAAAATAATAAAATTTATATCTAGTACAATTAAATTGCATTCAATCACAAATGTTTTGAATTAAGTATGTAGATTATCTGTATCTTATGTCTAAGTTTTTAATTATGGTAGAACCTTTATTTCCTCCTCACTAGATAGTTGCTTTGTTCACTTATACTCAATTTGAACTTATTTCCTAAGAATCATAAATTTGTATAAGGTTTAGTGTCTTCTAATACGGAACTATGGTTGCACGACACAAACTCAGTAATCCTTAATATTTTTATGTACCAAAGGGTTCGTTAATCGTGTTCGTCTTCTCTTACGCATAAGTTGGACACTCAATTACACTCACACTTTTTGAGTAATCAACAACTTCTCCGGTTCATGAGATCTATGTTGATAATGATTTGTTGATAATGTGGGAGCTCCTTAAAAAGTTTGAGAGTAATCTTCAAGTTTTTTTTCATAATGTTTGATTCACATGTTCTCTAATTTCATTTGATCGTGGATCTCTGTGTTTCGTGTATGATCTCTTCTATTTTGAAGAATTATTTGGATGTGTTTGATAGTGTACTCAACATTATTATCATATCTCAATAACTTCACATATTTCTCATGCTCATTTTCTTAACATGAGTTTTCGAAAGTTGGACTTCTCAAATAATACATTATGTATGCACTTAAAAACTATATACAAAGGTTTTTCAGAAGTCATTGATGAAGGATACAACCATTGTGGCCCTCCACAAAAATAAATCGACATCGATCCCCACATGTCAATGCGCATATAATCCAAGTAAAATTAGTCTGATGAACACAATAATCATATAAATCAAACTTCTCAAAATTTTACATTATCAATCAATCGTCATTTATTCAGCATCTCTAAATTTCATGAACTCATGTGGAGAAGATATAGACTCGGAATCACGATAAATGTTACATCTCAAAATGATAATATAAATGTGAGCTCACTATAAAAGTGTAAAATATAAGTATATATATTAGTAACCAACTTTTCTTCCATCCATAAGGATCATATATCCTAAAAGAAGCTTCTCAATGCATGTCACCATTGATTTCTTCCTTTCAACAAACGAACTCAAGAAAACAATTTGTAAGTCTCAAACATTAACTAATGCCCATATCATTAGAACCGAGCTATCATTATATAATTCTTCAATTATGTTGACTGCGTCTGAATATTTTGTTCTTTTTCTTCATATTGGCACACATTTTCTTCCAATGTTGCTTGTTATAACAATAATGACACTTGCTAGCCTTTGGATTCCTCAAATCAACCTTTAAAATCGATCCATTCATGCATATGACAAACCCCTAATCAATGAATGGTCTCTTGTCCTAACCACATTCAGGTGATCTAATGACATTTTTTTCTTATTAATTATATTCAAAATGTAGTCATGATATTACATCTTTTATGAGTAGTGTCTCTCGTCTATATACCATATTGTTAACGAATTGATCATTAGATAAAATTAACGAGAACTACAAGAGAATCGTTCATTGATCCTCATTTCATTAATCTTGACATCAACGTAACATTCCCCAAAATCATTATGATTCAATTCATCTCATCTAAGTAGTCTTTGATGGGCAAATACTTCTTCATTGGAAAGGTATATAATCATGATTTTAACTACAAGATGAGAGAAATTTGTCTATAAATAGGCTCCAATATCTTCCGTACCTTTGTAGTAAATTCTCTTCGATAGCATTTAAAAGAACCTCATCTACATTTCTTCTTTTGCATTTGTTGATATTCCCGTCAATAGTTTCTAGGGTTAGAATATGATCTTCTATATATATTAATATTTTCCAAATTAATACATAATCTTAGGTTGTCTAGAAAGAATAATTTTCTATAGAAATTTGTCAAAGACATAACTTGTGATCAAAATCTAGGTCTGAACGTGAATCGCTTCGAACTAGTCGTTAGGGCACGAAGGTAACAAATGCATCAAAGAATGAACGTATTTGAACTAATCCAAAAAATATGGAATAAGAATAAAAAATCATTAGGAAACAATAGAGAAACGGAATCGGCGGAAGCCCAAGCAGCATTGGAATTGGAAGAGGATCTTTGAGAAACCACCTCGATCCCATCCGGGGAACTGAGGCCATGAATTCGGCGTCAAATATAGTGGATCAATATAAAGAATAATCAACACGTATTACGTTCCTAGCACAACGGAGGCCTGAGAGATAGGATATCATGAGGAACAACTACCGGCCACTATGAAGGTGTGAAGAGGGTGACATAGAGGCTATCGGTCATTGTCATCTTGTAAGGGTCGAAGAGCCGAGTCGCACTTTGATTTGCTAAAAACACGAGTATTTGTGATGATTTGCTAATATTCTCTGCTAAAAGAGTTCTAAAACAACATAATTGTAGTAGAGCATCCAGAGAATTCTAAGATTTTGAGTTTGCGTTAGCTTGACATTGCATCAAAGAACAACATTCCCAAGCTAATAATATTGGAAGTCAGCTAATTGCAATTAATGAATTAATTAATTAGGATCACGCTGCCACTCTGGAAATTGTGGACTGAGCGCGAGTTTCTTAAAGAATTCAAATCAAACAACGACTTCTATGAATTTAGGAAATATACTTATACTATTCTGACATATATATAAAAAAATCATAGATGTTCTAGAAATTGAAGCCTAATTTTTTTTCGCTACGGCTCCATTTGGTGCGGTGTTTTTCCTCCTGTGAGTTTGGACAAAAACGTCATAATTACATAATGTATGTTTGACATGACAATGATTATAATCTTCGCCAAGAAGAAAATAAGCCTATTATATCTCACGCATCTAACACACCTTTTTTTTCTTCTACTGTATCTCATGGCCTAGATTACGCAATCCGGGCTCGAAAAGCCTTTATATGTAAGAATGTTTTGAGTTTGGAGTGCGGTCTAATATTTTTTACTTTAAGCTATCCGTGCTATGAACAAATAATTTTCACGAGTAAAAAATATTATTTTTCATTATGAGCTCCTAATAAAAGAAAATCCCTATTTATTGCGTATATTAGGTGAGATAAGGTCTCTACTATTTTTTTTTCAAATATATTTATTTATTAGGGTGGGTGATTCTGCTCAACAAATAAAATGGTGTCCTGTATTATTTATATAAATGCCCTAATTATGCAGATGCAATTTACTCTTCACCATCACGTACTCAATAGGATTGGTTCCCTACTTAGACTTCGATTTGTCGCAGTTTTTTTTAATCCCGTGAATTTGAACAAAACGCTACAGTCATAGAATATATGTTTGGCATGACAACGGTTACGACAACCATCAAGAAAATAATACTAATTTTGAACATAAAAACGAATGAAGTTAATTTCTTAGACGAGGTAGGACATTCAAGAACGATGATTCATAACCACCGCGTTCGTGACCCCACCGCCTTGCCAAACAGAGCCTTAGTTTGACTAAACATCATATATTAATGGTAGAAATAAGTTTAATTATATTAAAAAAATTAAAATAATATTTTGATTTCTTAGTCCGCATAATTTTAAAGAGGTAACATGTTCATGTGTATCAAAATTTTGAAAATATGAATTTCAAAATATTATAATTTGAATTTATTTAAAATATTATTTATTATTTAAAATAATAATAGTTGAACAGTTGGACCATTATATGATACAAATATGAATTTTCTTAATATATAACATTAATGAACAGCAAATACTTAAATTTAAACAATTTCTATAAATAAATTTAAAGTTAATAATAAAAATCCATTTGAATTCAAACAAAATTAGGCAAATCGATGGACTTTTTCGGTTCTACATGATTTTTTGTCTAGTAGTTTTCTGCCTTCTTTTTCCAACATTTATTTGTCATCTATTTTGTAATTCATGTATTATAGCATTTAGGCTCGGTTGCGCGGTTTTTTGTTCCGGTACAAAAATGTCACCGTTATAGAATATATGTTTGGCAAAACAATGGTTACGACCGAAAAATCCTAGTTTTAACGTAAAAAATGACAAAGTTTCTTAGGTGAGCTCAGGCGTTTACAAACGATAGTTCATAACCACCGCGTTTGCAACCGCCACCGCCGTGTCAAACAGATCCTTAATATAATCATATTTTTTTAAGGTCTGAGAATTTTATATATTATATTCTCAGTTCGTTACAAATTTTATAATTATTGAGATAAAGTTAAGATTTATTTAATTATAATTTGTTCGTTCAATTAAATACCACAAAATATTATGAAAATTTTATGTAAGCTTTAAAACTTATTATTATTCGCTCGGCCGTCGCATGCCAGCATATATTCAAACAAAAGGCCGAATTTCCGGATAAACTATTTTCATTTATTATTTTTAAATAAAAAATCAAATATGAAAAATGAAACGAGTGATCGGAGAGAAGAGGGAAACGTCCGCGCAACGGAACAGAGCAATACAATGAAAGAAACTAACGAAGAGGAGAGCGCCACTCACGTAGAACGCCACGACGACGCCGGCCGTGTAATCTGACGGCAACTTGATCGACGCGCTGAACAATCCATGGTAATAGATATCCGACGAGATGAATCCCGAGCCTGCAATAACAAACGGGCGATGAACCGCCGTCAGTTTTTATGATAATAACGAACGGAGCAAAATAGAGGGTTTTAATTAATAAAAGCGATCGATTACCGGAGTATTTATTGAGGAGAATTTTGACGGTTCGGCCGCCGGCCGATTGAATGATATTTCTTTCACCGAACAGCGGGGTATATCCCTCGTCGAAAGATATCACCGGCGCGTTAAAAGCCGCTGCTACGACCGCCATGGAGACGATCGCCGCCGCCGCGATTGACGCCGGAGATGGGACTGGAATCCGCCGCGACGCCATCTGCATCGTTGTCGTATGATTATTAATCTATTTGGCTTTTGAGACTCTTCTCCTCCCCGGGAATATAAGGTGGGAGACGAAGGGAGGAAAGGTGGAATTGAAGTTCGAGTTATTAATAAATACCATTAAAAATGAAATTTAATATAACTGAAGGGTAAAAATGAATAATTGCGTCGGAACACTGTTCAGACGAGCCAGGTCAGCGCAGAATATGAAAAGGGAAAATAGCAATCCGGTATGGACATTTTTGAAAACACCCTCATTACATTAAGGAATTTACGGAAGCACCATCAAATTCTGGGCGATCCTGGCCGTCGAAACGTTGGTTGTGTTGTGTGTGAGGAGGAAAGAGTAGTGAGTGCCAGCTGGATTTATTACTAATTATGATTACAAACCTCAACTGCCCGTCTGGGGAAGGTTATAGACTTATTAGTAGTAGTATGTAATTAATTAATTTAAAAAAAAAATAGAGAAATTGCATAATTGGCGCCTTCTCAATTAATCCCACATCACACTCCACTCAAACTCCATATGGCAGCCAACCGTTGACATTTTTAACGTATATGAGTTAATGTACTTCTATAAATGTATTTATTATTTTGTTCAAAGTCATAAATCATTTTAGATTTCATTCATCTATTTGAAATAAAAAAAAATCATATTTAATTTGTACAAAGGCCCTTGGAATACTTAATCAAATATCTCAATGTCAATCATAATCAAACGACCTATGCTGGTCCTCTCATGTTCGTCATGAAACTAGGTTACACTTTTCCCCAACTAACTCATTCCTTGACAACTTTCAATGTAGGGGAACTACGACTTTTCTGGCATGTTACTATCAATACTCTCATGTTTAGGCTTTGTTGTGGAGAGCTGCTCTGGGTGTCCACGCCATGTTTTTGCTATTCTTTATGTACACTATCTATGCTCTATTTTTATGCAACCCCCCTTCTATAGATTGATTCAACGTAGTTTTTAGGTTGTACAGGTTCTAATTCAAGTGTGCTAAAGCATTGTTCTTTGTAGGAGGAAAATGATACTCTCAATTGGTTCCTCAAGATCAATAGTTTGATTTTCCAAACCTAGATTATCTTCCTTAAGCTAATGAATTTGAGTGCTCAAGACATCGCAAGAAGAACACAACATGACACTAACAATACAAGAACTAGAGTCAGAAGAGCGAGTATTAATTAATAACTAATCAATAACGTAGAATCAAAAATAGTAGTCACACGAATTGAAATACAATATATCGAGGCAAATTTGATATACCAATTCTTGAGGGAAAATTTCCTCAACAAGCCTTTCACTCCTATGAGAACTTAAGATAACAAAAAAATAGTCTCCTCTACTGCCACTTGGGGCTAGATTATCTATAGGAGAAGTGGGAGACTACACTGACAACGTTTGACGAGGCGGTTGTGAGCCCAGAGGATCACATTCGTATCAAACCCCCCTCTTGCATCTGTCTTTTGCATCATCCCATTCTCTCTTATCTCATACATTCTCTCTTATTTAACTAAAATGTTGCTAAAATTTAGTTTGCTTTGTTAAAGCATATTTCAAAGATAATTATTTCGGCGAGTCGTTTGGTGATCTAAGATGAAAATTTAGTTTGCTTAGTTAAAAAACATATCTCAATGTTGCAGTTCGATTCATAGAATTGGGAGGAATGACTCTCTCAATGCCGTACAAAAATTATTCACTAACAGTGTTAGTTGATAAATCAGGGACAGCAATTAATTGGGGTATATATATGTTGTGTGTTAATATAATGCGAAATTTTCCAGGAGGCAGGGCTTCGCGATTTTTAAACGTGGCACCACCAAATATAAATATCAAGCGTCTCCAAGCGAAGTTGATATCTTGGTGAGTAAAAAAGCTAGACCGGAGCAAAAATTGGTTTGCCCAACGCACAAATTTACCAGCCGGGGAGCGAATTTGTTCCCCCGGCGAGCAAATTTGCTCACCCTGTGACCAATTTTGCTTGCCTGACGAATAACTTTTCTAGCCCCGCGAATAGTTTTGCGCATAATAAATTACGATATGAGTAGTTTTGTGCATAAAGCAACGACAAGCGAATTAAAATAGTCGACAGATGCATAAAAATGCTCGTCCGGGTGACCATTCAAAAGGAACCTGCTATATAACAATTTTGCTAATATTTGGGGTCAAAGATTCTCGAAGCTCTAGGTTCAGAGAAAGACTTATAATGCAGGGTAAATGAGAGTTTCAAAGAGTCTCACTTGTTTATGATCCAACTGTCACTTACATGGGGACTTCGAATTAGTCGGAGTAGACGGATATTATTAGCAAAATTGTTGATCGCCGGACCTCAGTCTCCACTCTCTATGCAGTTTCAAAAGTAGAGTTTGAATTGATTAGTATAAGTCAAAATATGATCAGAAATTGTTGATTTAGGATAGCCATGCTATGCATGGTGTTGCTCTAGTGGATCCGAGCGGGTCGAGATCGCGGGGGTGATGAGCACAGTGAATATGATGAGTTGATCAGATTTGGGTTCAGTGTGACCGATGGTTGAGAGTTGGGCTGGATTTTGTAATAGTAAACTAGGCTAGAAAAGATTGAAGGGAAAAAAACTAGAAGGATTTTAGTGAGTTTACAACAACAACAACACTCAAGCCTTTATCCCACTATAGTGGGGTCGGCTATATGGATCCTTTGTCGCCATTGTGCCCTACCTTTAGTCATAATCTCACTAATGCCTAAGGATTCTAGTGAGTTTGAGTGAGAAATGTTTGGGAAGCACATATTGTAATCAGATGCATCATTCTCTGTGGCCTTGGAAGTCATGATTGAGAGAATCCCATGCAGCTTTTGCAGTCATAGCCCCCATGATTCTTGGAAATATGCTCCTTGCTACTCCTTGTTGGAGGTATAATAAGGATTTTTAATCCCTTTTGTAACTTTCAACATATTCTTTTTCTTGGGAAGCTTCCCAGGATGCCCATTTTAGAGTAAGTCTCACAATCCTTGAGAAATAAATAGGGTTCTTATTTGGACATGCCAGAAGTCAAAAGTTTCCCCATCAAAGATTGAGACACCACTTGGTGAATATAAAAAGTTTGAGGGTGGATTACTAGAGGATGTCATATGATATGAGCAAAAGGAGGGGAATACTTGCAGAGTATGAAAAAAAAACTGATGGCTAATAGAATTCATGAACCTATCTCTGATACCATATGGAAAAAAAAACATAAAAATAAAAAGGGGAGAAGGTAGGCGGTACTGCCATTACTTCATTGCTCAAAACAAAGATACAATCATACAACTTGGTTTTCACTTTTGGGGACTGCAGCTCTCATACATGATTTATATAATTCACTCTCCTCACTGAGGCAGTCCACACCAAAATGCTTATATAAGAGATGCAGAGGGGGCAAAACAGGAAATAGACTTAATATATATAAAAGGCAAGGAACATCTTATATGTGGCGAACGGTGGTAGCGGCGCCAGGAAGTGGCTCTGGGCTCGATATTTTCTGGTTCTTCATTTTCTGATGGTGTGGTGCTTTCGATTTGATGTGAACTTCATCTTGTAGGGCTACCGGCTTGATGATGTATGGAGGAGGTATGGTCTTATGACTGCAGAGATTACTCTCTGTATACCAACAAAGTAAAATGTTATGAATTTTTGGCAAACATGTTATCGATACACACTACAACAAAACGGTTCTACTGCGGCATGTTTTTAGCGGCACTTTTATAAACGCAGCCGTAAAATTAATATTTAGCAGCGCTCACAAATTAAAAAACACCGTCATTAAGTATAGACGGCATTGGAAACCATTGAATGTGCATGGCTTGTCGGGAGGAAAAATGAGCCAGATGATGAAGTAAAGAGGTTCATATCAAATTAAAATTAAAACTTGTAGATTAAATAAAATCACCCAAATATAAAGAAAAATCTATGAAATTTGACTAACATAAAATACAATAGACTATATATGTCAGTAAAACATATTTCACAAGTAGGTTGATCTTACATTGATGTTCTCAGTCAGCTAGATCTCCACTTTTACTATATTCAGATAAATTAACAAATTAAAATAATATTAATAGCACAGTAATTTTCTATAACCAGAACTTGAATTATTGAAGTTCAAGGGTATAACCTTCCTCAAAACTCTTATAACAATTTCGTGTTTTACGATTGCATCATTAGGAGGGTGTGATATATCTTTTGCCCAATTATATTAGTTGCTCAATGACATTTTCGTCTCAAGATATTTTATGATGATACCTATATAATATTTCCTATTACAATCATTTTAAACTTAACCTGGTTTACTGTTTTCAGTTACAACTTTATTTAATGGCATGCTCTTAAAATTAATTTAAAAGTTTTTGATGATTCTTGTTCAATCTCATAATGTTTATCACTCAAAGAACCTTAATCTTCCATGTTTTTGGAATTCCCACAGGTTCTAAATTTTGCTCTTCAAGATCATTTTACGCATCTACAAAAACATTAATTACAGTTCACGAAACATTAAAAATATACAAAGAAAGATAAAATTCATTTTCAAAGGGATTTGATCGCACTTCTGTTTAACAAACATAAACTACTGTAGAAATGATAATAGTAATTTCAGGGGCTGTTTGTTTGGATGGTGGGAATGGAGCGGTGGAAGATAGAAGGAGGTGGCTGCTGTCTCAAATTAAGTTAAAAATGATATTTTTGAGAGATGGTTGTGGGAATAGAAGGCTTAGCGAATATATTTTTGAGAGATGGTTGTGAGCCGATGCCATTATCAAAAATATATATCTTGTACTGTTAAGTTCAGCATTTTAGAATAAATGAACCAGCCACAACTATGCATAATTGTTGTGGCTTCTCCTCTGCCGCTTTGGGTTAGGAGAGAAAACGTCAGTTAAGGTTGCTTTAGATGTAAGCATAGCAGTCAGCAACAAGATAACCTGTATTTGAAAAAAAAAGGCAGCTAATAAGCACTAAAAATTTAAAATAAAAGGATTAGCTAAATAGAAGCAAATCATTTCGAGTCAATTTACCTTTGTTTTGTCAAGGCAAACTTCTTTTCTAATCAAATCTGAAATGGGTAAATTTGTTTCCTTACATGTGGCGGAGATGAGTGATAACGGAGAAATGTGAAGGTTATCTGATACCATAAATCTTCTTGTGCTGACCACAAAATCTCTGCCATTATCCCCCACTTTCTTTGCTGACTTCGGATTTTGCTCAATGTATTTCGACTCTCTTACTCCATGTATGCATTGAGAAGATGTACAACTTTTGTATCCATTATCCGAGAAGCATTTTACGCAACTCATAAACCCTAATAACCAAGTGGATTTGATTTCTTCTAATTTTAATATTTGGTTCTTAATTCCGTAGAAGGTAGGTAGTGTTGGAGTCAACAACATGTTTCTACAAATCTCTAACTTGAAGCAATCTGAGCTCATATTGACCACTGATGAATATACATTTTGGATGCTACCGCCAAGAGAGGATGTGGCATCAGAAAGAAATTTGAGTGCAGAGCCAAGAGAAAAGGTCAGAAAGCTGAACAACTGATTGACAAAATCATCTCCTACTTCTGCATACAAAACCTTGTTATCTTTATTGTTCAATATGAGCTCTAAGTTAATTTTCTTTTCTTCTTCGTCCGTAGCAAATTTTTCTTTAATTTGTAAAAAGACATCTCTATTAGTTTGCAAGTAGAAATCAGAAAAATAAATTTCTGTCAATACATTTTTGGATACTAATGATCTCTCCAACAATTTTAAAGCCTGAAATCAATAAAGAAATTAAAATGTACTCTATTTGCTTCATAAATTTAAGAAAAAAATTTAACCATCGTACCTCTTCAATGCCAAATTCAATTATCTTTTCCTCTAAAACACTTGAATCTTTAATTTGCAGTTGCTTAAAAAGAGATAATCCGTTCCTAAAAGAAGGTAGTGTAACCTGTAAATCATCAGTTATTATAAATTCTGCCGTGTCAATAACGAAGACTCCTCCGTCTGTGGTTAATTTTTTCCATTGCTGAGCTCTATCCATAAGTTTGCCACAGCGGCTGCATATACCCTTTGATGTATATGTATAGTAACAGGTGGACTGGATTAGGCAATCATCTTGGCTGCAGGTGTAGAAGCTCCTAGGCTTTAGTTCATGGATGCCTTTGATCTTTAAACCTTCGCATAGTTCAGCAGCAGCACTACGAGGATTGAGAAGCATGTCCCTGCACGCCTCGGTCTGCAGGTGCTTGGCGTCGAGCTGCTCAACGCTCTCGTAAAGACTGTCGAGAGATCCCCAACCAGACCGCTTGCTCAAAAGCCTAACGATTCGTCCCAGCGGCAGAGTCAGGAAGCTGAAGAGGAGATCGACGAAATCGCTTCCAGCTTCAGCAAAAACTACACGTTTCTGCTCTCTGTCAATCAAAAACCTCAATTTTATTGTAGACATGGCCGAACGAAGGTGTCGGCTTGGCTGGAGAGAAGGGAGAGTCCGGGGTATATATGAATTCTGATGAATAAAACGTCGTCCGGTGTGTAGACTTTTCATACGCCTGTGTTGGGGCCTCTGCCATAAAGGAGATGGAGAATCCTAAAAGGTTACATAAATGCTTAATAAAATGCTTATTGGGCACTGCATGTCTGCAACGGGGCTTGCTTATTGCGACATTCATGAGCCGCGTCTCCCTTCAATTCTCGATGATCGATGGGACACAATTTATTGTTTTATTCTTGCCGGAATATAAAGTTGATAGTTTGTCATGAATATACATAACCGATTAAATCTCAAGTTGTCTTCTTACTTCACCCATGCAGTACTTGAGTCCCATTTGTCTTTGAAGATACTTGTCTGAAGAATAGGGTTGACCCAAGCCCAACATTATTAATCAAATGAATGTCGGATGGGAGTTGAAGGATAAAGAGTTGTGAGACAGATAAGGGCTTCGTTTGGCATAGCGTTTTTGCACCGGTGAAAAGAGAACTAGTTTGGAACGTAAAGGTGGAAGAAGATACTTAGGTGAGGTCGGGCGTTCACGAACGACGGTTCGTAACCACCACGTTCCGCCACCGCCGTGTCAAACGGAGCCAAGATCCGACAAGGGAGCGATCTCTTTAAGAACTCGATGAAAAAGATCATAATAACATCTTATAAATCAGTTGTTTAAGAACTTGCTCTTATTGATAACTCAAAATCAATAAGAGCAAGTTCATTGGCAGGTAAGACCAAGGGCTGAAGAAAGGAGATAGAAGCCAGGCAATGAGCCACCTGATTTGCACACCGGCGCACAAACCCAAATGAGGGCGAAGGGATCAAGGGAAGGGCCTCTAAAATATCAATCACAACAAACCGGTCCGTAGAACTGGGCGCCACCAGTGGAGACACCGCAACAATAAGATTCCTCGCCAACTTTCAATGCAGACGAACTACGATTTTTCAGGCATGTTGCTAGTCTAAATATTTTTGAAAGTTTAGGCTTTGTTGTCGACAGTGGCTCCGGGTGTCCACGCTAGGTTTTTGCCATGCTTTCTGTACGCTCGCTTTGCTTTATTTTTTTTGCAACCTTTGATGTGAAAACAAATAGATTGATTCAACCCAGTTCTTAGGTTGTAGAGGTTCTACTTAAGTTTTCGTTCTATGAGATATATAACTGTGGTTCTAATTCAAGTGTGCTTAAAGCATTGTTCTTTGTATGATGTCAATGATACTCTCAATTGATTCCTCAAGATCAATAGTTTGCTTTTCCAAACCTAGATTATCATCCTTAAGCTCATGAATTTGAGTGCCCGAGGCATCGCAAGAAGAACACAAAGCGACGCTATCAATATAAGAACTAGAGTCATAAGAGCGGGTATTAATTGACAGCCAAACAATAACGCCGAATCAAAAATAGTAGTCACATGAATTGAACTACAATATATCGAGACAAACTTGATATACCAATTCTTGAGGGCAAGTTTCCTCTTCAAGTCTTTCGCTCCTATAAGAACCTAATAGTCTAAATGATCAAAGATAACAAAATTTATTAGTCTCCTCTACCCCGTATGTAGGGGGAAGTGACATACACTAAATTATGAAAATGCCACTTAGGGCTAGATTATCTATTGGACAAGTGGGAGCGTACAATGATAGCGTTTGATGAGGCGGTTGTGAGCCCAGAGGATCGTTTTCATATCAACACGCCCTATTGCATCAATCTTTTGTATCATCCATTCTCTCTTATTTAACTAAAATGTCGCCAAATTTTAGTTTGCTTAGTTAAAGAACATATTTCAGAGATAATTATGTTTGTTGCAGCTCGATTCATAAAATTGGGAGGAATGACTATCTCAATGTCGTAAAAATATTAGTCACTAACAAGGTTAGGTGATAAATCTTGGACAACAATTAATTGGGGTCACATATGCTCAGTGTTAATATAATGCGAAATTTTTAAGGAGGCGGGGCTTCACGATTTTTAAATGTGGCACCACCAAACATAAATATTGCGCGTCTTCAAGCGAAGTTGATATCTTGGGGTGTAAAAAGCTAGACCGGCGCACAAATTCATTTGCTCAGCACGCAAATTTACCCGCCGGGCGAGCGAATTTGTTCCCCCGGCGAGCAAATTTGCTCGCCCTGTGATCAACTCTGCTTGCCCGACGAACAACATTTCTCGCCCTGCGAATAGTTTTGCGCATAATAAATCGCAAGGTAAGCAGTTTTGTGCATAAAAGCAACGACATGCCAATAAAATAGTTGACAGGTGCATAAATATGCTCGTCCGGGCAACCGTTCAAATAGAACCTGTTATATAGCAGTTCTGCTAATATTTGGGTCAATGATTCCCCAAGCTCTAGGTTAGGAGGAAAACTTATAATGCATGATAAATGAAAGTTTCAAAGAGTCTCACTTGTTTATGATCTAACGTGCACTTGCGCTGGGACTTCGAATTAGTCGGAGCAGACAAAAACCTTGCCGGACCTCAGTCTCCGTGCAGTTTGCCAACGGAAAATGCGTTTTCAGAATCCATAGGGACGCCATAATTACATAGAAAACGAACAACGATACAAAATGTACGCTTGGATATCAACAGATGTCCGCTTGGAGAAGACCCGTATAATCGCGACGACCGAATCTCCAAATCTAGAGTAAAACTCCGCCAATATAATACGCCAATACAATAGATTTTTTTCTTAAATATAAAATAAAGCCCGAAGCTCGGGCCCGGTTGCCAGCCCGTGCCTGAGCCTGATTAGACCTGTGTGTGGCCCAACATGCCTCATTGGGCCCCTATTTTGCCTGGGCCTGAATTTAACTGTGCCCAGAAGTAAATAAGCCGGAACTAGGCCTATCGTGGGCCTTCCAAACCTTTTTTTTTCACCCACTAAGAAGAAAAAATTTTAGGTGAGTTACTATCATGGTGAGAGGAGTGCATCTAAGGCGTTGATTGCTATAAATACGTCTGTATTTAAAAATAAAAAATAATGTCAGTATTTATCCTACCGTTGGATCTGAGATCATGCGGCCACCTAGAACTAGGTGAGAGAACGTACCTAAGTATTACTCAAATATAAGTGAGAAGTTGAAGCGTAGAAATGTATAATATTAAAATCAGAAATGACTAAAGGTCTGTTTGGGACAGCTCTGGCGGATTGAAAAACTGCTGTCCGGATAGAGCTGTTTTAAAAGAGCTCTCTGGGGAGCAGTTTTGAAAAGCTGCAGAGTGTTTGGGTGTTCTGTGCAGAAGTGCGCTTTGAAGAGCGATTTTCTAATTTTACTGTTTGGAGAAACAGCTTTTGGAAGCTGTTTTTTTAGAACTTAAAAATACATCAGTTTTTAACATGAAAAATAATAAAAGATAACCGATAACAAAAGTCTTTTACATAATTCTTTGTTAATGCTATCCACGCGCCCCGTATATTTCTTCGGCAATGCTATCTCGTACTGTAGACATCTGTTCAGCTCCAGCAGCATCACCCATATCGCTTCCAATATCATCCTCCGCCGCAGGGTCTTCATCCTCTGAGGGAGCGAAAGAAGACTCATCAGCATCACACACATTAAACTCATGGTCCCAGCGAGAAGGATGTCTACGAATGAAGTTATGTAAGGTCATTGTGGCCAACACTATGGACCTCTGTTTCTTGAAGCTGTACTGTGACATTTTGCTCAGAATGTGCCACTTCTTCTTCCACACTCCAAACGTTCGCTCAATAACACTGCGAAGAGATGAATATGCCCTATTGAAATGTTCTTGCCTTCCTTGAACAGGCCGACTCCCACGGGCAAAGTCTGCCAAGTGATATCTTGTATCCGGAAACGACTTCAAATAACCCATCTTTAACGGGTAGCCAGCATCCACTAAATAATATTTACCTGCATTAATTTGGTATGTTAAACAAGCAAACATTGGTGGTGTTGCGGAACGCTTAGGGCTCTTGGTAGACCGGTTCACTTGAACCGCCTCAGCTCGTGAGCGAGCTAAGCGCGCAAACAGTCAATTAGAGGTTCGTTGAGTACGCAGAGACTTTTTAACGTGGAAAACCCGGAAAGGGTAAAAAACCACGCGGCCGGAGCTGTGCCGACCAAACTTCACTATCTTCTGGAGGAGTTACAACTTGGAATCTAGAACTCGAGCGCGACAGGCCGCTGCTCGTTACAATACTTGGAGAAAGAGAGCTTCGAGGGTGACAGGCCACCTCTCGAAAAAACTAAGTCCTTTTCCCTTCTGAGACAGATAGTCGCCTTTCGGAAGCGGGAAGACCAGTCGCCTTTTCCTTCTGAGAATGCTTGTCGCCTTTCTGGAATTGAGAAGGCTAGTCGCCTTTCTCTTCTGAGAACTGCTCGTCGCCTTTCTGGAAGACGAAGGTCAGTTGCCTTTCTCTTCTGAGAACTGCTCGTCGCCTTTCTGGAAGATGAAGATCTTCAAGTCCCGAAGGAGATCTTCAAGTCCCGAAGGAGGTCTTCAAGTGCCGAAGGAGAATTCCGCAAAAGTCTGCAAGGAGCTCTCCCGAGTCCAGAAGTCCAGGTCCTTTCAAATGGAGCCATGGGGCTCTTCTTATAGTTTTTGTCGGGGGCGGCCCGGTAATTTTGCCGTTGGCAGTTTCCATAAATGCTCGGTGGACGAATCATATTCTCCGGTTCGGGGCCCTCGGATCACTATTTTTCGTAAATGACCACCTTGCCCTTCGGGCAGCTTGGGCAGTTTGGGCAGTTCGGGCAGTTCCGTTGGAGGTGAAAAAGGCGACTAACTGTTCCTGAAAAGTGAGAAGCCTGAAACCCAAAATGTGAGAAGCCGGAAAGACAAAAAGTGAGAAGCCGGAAAGACAAAAAGTGAGAAGCCGGAAAGACAAAAAGTGAGAAGGCTTCCCGACTGCGTTCAGAAACGTTCTGAGCGCGGGTTAGCGTTGAAGCTCCCCGAATGCGCGACGGGCCCCGGGAGATGCCTCGGACGGACGGTGAATCGAGGAGCCGCTCCCTAGCGAGCGGTTGAAGTCCTCCGGAGAGGAGCGGGCGCCGGACCGCACCCCTAGAAGGAGTGGGCACGGCCGCGCACCCCCGAGCGGGGAGGGTGCGGACTGGCCGCACCCCAAGGGGGGGGGGGTGCGGCTTGGCCGCACCCCAAGGGGGGGGTGCGGCCCGGCCGCACCCCTTGGAAGGTGCGGCTTGGCCGCACCCCACAAGGGGTGCGGCTTGGCCGCACCCCACAAGGGGTGCGGCTGGGCCGCACCCCACAAGGGGTGCGGCTGGGCCGCACCCCACAAGGGGTGCGGCTGGGCCGCACCCCTTGGGGGGTGCGGCTTGACCGCACCCCCTTGGGGGGCACCCCCTTGGGGGGTGCGGTTTGGCCGCACCCCTCAAGGGGTGCGGCCGGGCCGCACCCCCTTGGGGGATGCGGCACCCCCTTGGGGGGTGTAGCCGGCTCGTACCCCCTTGGGGGTGTGGTCGGCCCGTACCCCCCTTGAGGGGTGCGACTTGGTCGGCCATTCTCCTTGGGGGGTGCGAATGAGCCGGGCCCCCCCAAGGTGGTGCGGTCGGGACGTGTTCGGGCTATCTCCTTGCGGCGAGGGGTGCAGCCCGCGTGCTGCCGTGCGCTTTTGCGCGCGGTTACGTACATATCTGGGGCTCGTGTGTGCTTCGATCGTTACCCCCATCTCTCTTCTGCGAGGTTTTCTTTGGGTGCATCCTGAGGCCTTCACGGGTGTACAACATAAGCCCCCCAAACCTTCGGAGTCCGAGTTCCTGAGCGAGGAGTTCGAAGGTTTTGATTTTTCTTCGGCGGCTTTACCCCTTGTCCTCTGTGTGGCGCTTTTTTGGGTAGGAGTTGATGTCGGAGGGTGTTGGTTCTCTGAGATTGTCGTGGGCTTGCTGCCAGGTTCTGATATCCGCGTGGACTGTGGGGTTTCTGCAAAGTGACAGATTAGCTTGCGCGGTTCTGAGCCCGCGGCTTTTTTCACGATAGAAAATTTAGCTCGCGCAAGTCTGTGCTTGCGGCTTTCTTGCACGATTCGGGCTCGCGGCTTGGCCGGTGAATAGCGTTTGTATTCAAACCGTGGGTGAACGCAGGGGGGGGCAGGCCCCGACGTCACCGGGACTCGACGGCGGAGGAGAAGGGCGAACCTTCAATCGACGGCGGTGCAAAGTCCCCGGGGCAGGGCCCCGAAGTGGCCGGTGAATAGCTGGTGTATTCAAACCGGAGGCGTACGTAAGGGGGGCAGGCCCCTACGACGCTGGGACTTGACGGCGGAGGAGAAGAGCGGACCTTCAATCGACGGCGGTGCAAAGCCCCCGAGGCAGGGCCTCGAAGTGGCCGGTGAATAGCTGGTGTATTCAAACCCGGGGCGTACGTAAGGGGGGCAGGCCCCTACGACGCTGGGACTTGACGGCGGAGGAGAAGGGCGAACCTTCAATCGACGGCAGTGCAAAGCCCCCGAGGCAGGGCCTCGTTGCAAAGTTTTTCTTAAGTGTGTGAAGGTGTCAAAACATAGCTTTTCAATAAGAAATCATTCGGTGCACAGCTTTATGTAAGATAAGATAGGTGCACGAGTCTGAGCTCGCGGCTTTTACACAAATTATAAGATAGATTTGCACGAGTCAGAGCTCGCGGCTTGGTACAGAAATTGAAGATAAGTTTGCACGAGTTTGAGCTCGTGGCTTAGTACATGGTAGAGGTCCTGGGATCACTGGTAAAAGCGGCGCAGGTTTTGAGCGTTCCAGGTGCGTGGCAAAGTCTTCCCTTCCGTCGTCCTGAGTCTGTATGTTCCGGGTTTTACGACTGCGGTGACTACGTACGGGCCTTCCCAGGCCGCTGAGAGCTTGTCTCCTTGGGGACCTTTACCGGCGGCCTCGATGCTGCGTAGGACGAGATCTCCTACGTTGATTGGTCTGGGCTTCACCCTCCTGTCGTAGGTCCGGGCTACACGCATTTGGTAGAGTGCAGCACGGTAAGCAGCGTTGTCCCGGACTTCGGGGATTAGATCGAGGTTTTCTCGGAGCAGTCCATCATTCTTGTTGGGGTCGAAGGTGAGTACTCGAGCACTCGGAACGCCGATGTCGACGGGGATGATAGCTTCGGTTCCGTAACAGAGGTTATAAGGTGTCTCTCCTGTAGGAGTTCTTTCTGTTGTGCGATATGCCCACAATACATTCGGGAGCGCGTCCACCCACTGTCCCCCGGCTTCTTCCAAGCGTGTTTTCAGCCCTTTGAGGATGGTGCGGTTCGTGACTTCTACTTGTCCGTTGGCTTGTGGATGCGCCACGGCCGTGTGGCGCAGGTTGATTTTCAGATCCTCGCAAATCTTGGTGAAGGACTTCCCAGTGAATTGAGTGCCGTTGTCGGCAATGATCGTAGCCGGGATGCCGAAGCGGCAAACGATGCTCTTCCAGACGAATTGTTTGGCGTTTTCTTCGGTGATCTTGGCCAGGGGCTCCGCCTCCACCCATTTGGTGAAGTAGTCGATAGCTAGGATGATGAACTTCCTCTGTCCAGATGCTAGAGGTAGGGGACCGAGGAGGTCGATCCCCCATTGCGCGAATGGCCACGCACTCTGCAGCGTGGTAAGTGAGACCGGGGGTTGATGAGGTATGTTGGCGTGTAGCTGACAGCTTTTGCACCTCTGGACAAAGTCGACCGCGTCCTTTCTTATTGTCGGCCAATAGAAGCCTTGACGCAGTATTTTCCGTGCTAATGCCTTCCCGCCTAGGTGCTCTCCGCAGACTCCTCCGTGTACTTCCCTGAGTACGTAGTCCGCCTCGCTTGCCGGCAGGCATTTCAGATATGGTCCTGAGAATGCCCGTTTGTAAAGCTCCCCGTCTATAATGGTGAACGATGCAGCCCGCATTCGCAGCCTTCGTGCCTCTAGGCGATCTTCAGGAAGGTGCCCTTGCTCCAGGTAGGCTCGTAATGGGGTCATCCAGGACGACTCCTCCTGGTGGATGGTTGTGATTTCCCATGGCCCTTGAATGCTTGGGATCACAACTTCTTCGATTCGGCGCCTTCGAGACTGGTAGCTGGAGGGTGAGGTGGCGAGCTTGGATAGAGCATCCGCCCTGGTATTCTGCTCTCGGGGGATGTGTAGGATCTGATATGATGAGATCTTTTGGAGAAGTGACTTTGCGAATGCGAGGTATTTCTCCATCTGCTCGCTCTTAGTCTCGTAATCTCCTTCAACCTGTGAGACCACGAGTTGGGAGTCTGTATAAATCGTTAGGTTCTCGACTTTGCAGTCGATAGCGAGCCGGAGACCGGTGATCAGTGCTTCGTATTCCGCGATGTTATTTGTTGCGGGGAACTTTAGCCGGAGTCCGTAATCCAGGGTGATCCCTTCGGGGCTCATAAGGAGTAATCCCGCTCCGGCCCCTTCAGCTCCCGAGGCGCCGTCGACATAGAGGGTCCACCGGATGCTAGCGGTGTCTTTGATGAGGGTTGTTTCTGGCGGGATGGTGTATTCTACCACGAAGTCGGCGAGCACCTGCGACTTGATGTTAGGGCGAGGCAGGAATTGGATGTCGAATTCGCCGAGTTCTACGGCCCACTTTACAAGTCTCCCCGAGACTTCCGGCTTCTGGAGGATCGCCCGTAATGGGAGTTGTGTCAATACCTTAACTGCGTGAGCCTGGAAGTAGGGTCTGAGTTTTCTAGCCGAGAAAACAAGAGCCAAGGTTGTCTTGTCTGCTGCCGGATATCTGGTTTCGGTATCGGTGAGGACTTTGCTGAGGTAGTAGATCGGGCGCTGCACTCCTCCTTCGTCCTTCACAAGCACTGAGCTAAGAGCCGTAGGCGATACGGCCAGGTACAAGTACAGAGTTTCCCCGGGGGGTGGGCTTTGACAGAAGCGGTGGCGAAGCCAGGTACTGCTTGAGAAGCTCGAAGGCCACCTGGCACTCGTCTGTCCATTGGAAACCTGAATGTCGCGCTCCCCGGAGGATTTTGAAGAAGGGGAGGTACTTGTCTCCTGTTCGTGATAAGAAACGGGACAAAGCTGCGATCCTCCCGTTTAGGCGTTGTACTTCCTTAATTGAGCGAGGTGGCGACATTTCCTCCAACGCCTTGATCTTCTCGGGGTTGGCCTCGATTCCCCGATGGGTTACCATGAAACCTAGAAACTTCCCCGCCGTCACACCAAACGCACACTTGCTGGGGTTGAGCCGCATCTGGAAGCGACGGAGAAGCTGGAAGCACTTTTCTAAGTCTTCCAAGTGGTCGCGTCGGTGGACGCTCTTTACTAGCATGTCGTCCACGTAAACCTCCATCGTTTCTCCGATGAGGTCCTTGAAGACCTTGTTCATTAGCCTTTGGTAAGTGGCTCCAGCGTTTTTAAGGTCGAAGGGCATCACCTTGTAGCAGTAGACTCCCCGGTCGGTGCGGAAGGCGGTATGCTCTTCGTCTGCGGGGTTCATCCTTATCTGGCTGTAACCTGAATAAGCATCCATAAAGCTGAGTAGCTCGTGGCCTGCTGTATCGTCGATGAGCTGGTCAATCCTTGGCAGGGGGAAACTATCCTTCGGGCAGGCTTGGTTCAGGTTGCTGTAGTCTACGCGCATTCGCCATTTCCCCGAGGCCTTCTTGACCATGACCACGTTGGCGAGCCATGTGGGATATTCTGCTTCACGAATGAATCGCGCCTCCAGGAGCTTAGCTACCTCTTCCTCGATTGCTTTTAGGCGCTCGGGGGCGAAGTTCCTCTTTTTCTGAATCACGGGTCTGCAGGAGGGGTTGATGTTTAGCGAGTTGATGGGTACTCATGATAAGAGTCTAGTATTTATAAAGGTATCTGACGGAAATGCTCATAAAAGGCAGCAAAATATTTCTAAAGACGGGTCGCTTCCAAAGACGGATCGTTTCCAAAGGCGGATTATTTCCATAAAACTCTCTCCCTCCGAAATTAGCAGGAAACGCAAGATGCGCAAAACTGCCGCAGGCGCGACGGAGTTTCTCCCTCCCGTCGCGGGAGGGATCCTCGCCCCTGCGCCACGCCCCTCAGGGGTGCGGCTGAACCGCACCCCGCAAGGGGTACGGCCGAACCATACCACGCAAGGGGTACGGCCAAACCGCACCCCCCAAGGGGGTGCGGCCAAGCCGCACCCCCCAAGGGGTGCGGCCCAGCCGCACCCCTTGTGGGGTGCGGCCAAGCCGCACCCCTTGTGGGGTGCGGCCAAGCCGCACCCTCCAAGGGGTGCGGCCAAGCCGCACCCTCCAAGGGGTGCGGCCGGGCCGCACCCCCCCTTGGGGTGCGGCCAAGCCGCACCCCCCCTAGGGATGCGGCCAGTCCGCACCCTCCCCGCTCGGGGGTGCGCGGCCGTGCCCACTCCTTCTAGGGGTGCGGTCCGGCGCCCGCTCCCCACCGGAGGACTTCAACCGCTCGCTAGGGAGCGGCTCCTCGATTCACCGTCCGTCCAAGGCATCTCCCGGGGCCCGTCGCGCATTCGGGGAGCTTCAGCGCTAACCCGCGCTCAGAACGTTTCTGAGCGCAGTCGGGAAGCCTTCTCACTTTTTGTCTTTCCGGCTTCTCACTTTTCGTCTTTCCGGCTTCTCACATTTTGGGTTTCAGGCTTCTCACTTTTCAGGAACAGTTAGTCGCCTTTTTCACCTCCAACGGGACTGCCCGAACTGCCCAAACTGCCCAAGCTGCCCGAGGGGCAAGGTGGTCATTTACGAAAAATAGTGATCCGAGGGCCCCGAACCAGAGAACATGATTCGTCCACCAAGCATTTATGGAAACTGCCAACGGCAAAATTACCGGGCCGCCCCCGGCAAAAACTATAAAAGGAGCCCCATGGCTTCATTTGAGAGGACCTGGACTTCTGGACTCGGGAGAGCTCCTTGCAGACTTTTGCGGAATTCTCCTTCGGCAATTGAAGATCTCCTTCGGGACTTGAAGATCTCCTTCGGGACTTGAAGATCTTCATCTTCCAGAAAGGCGACGAGCAGTTCTCAGAAGAGAAAGGTGACTGATCTTCTCACTTCCAGAAAGGCGACCAGCGTTCTCAGAAGGAAAAGGCGACTAGCCTTCTCAATTCCAGAAAGGCGACCAGCATTTCTCAGAAGAGAAAGGCGACTAGCCTTCTCAATTCCAGAAAGGCGACCAACATTTCTCAGAAGAGAAAGGCGACTAGCCTTCTCAATTCCAGAAAGGCGACCAGCATTTCTCAGAAGGAAAAGGCGACTAGCTTTCTCACTTCCAGAAAGGAGACAAGCATTCTCAGAAGGAAAAGGCGACTGGCCTTCCCGCTTCCGAAAGGCGACTGGCCTTCCCGCTTCCGAAAGGCGACTGGCCTTCTCACTCCTGTCACCCTCGAAGCTCTCTTTCTCCAAGTATTGTAACGAGCAGCGGCCTGTCGCGCTCGAGTTCTAGCTTCCAAGTTGTAACTCCTTCAGAAGATAGTGAAGTTTGGTCGGCACAGCTCCGGCCGCGTGGTTTTTTACCCTTTCCGGGTTTTCCACGTTAAAAAGTCTCTGCGTACCCAACGAACCTCTAATTGACTGTTTGCGCGCTTAGCTCGCTCACGAGCTGAGGCGGTTCGAGTGAACCGGTCTACCAAGAGCCCTAAGCGTTCCGCAACACGAGTGAAAGATGACGTCGGGATCTACCCCGGGCATGTCCTCCGGGCTCCATGCGAAAATGTCCTCGTTCTCCTACAGGAAGGTGGTGAACTTCTCTTGCTCTTGTGATGTCAAGAGTGACCCGACCTGAACAGTTCGAGTCGGGTCTCGCCGGGAGAGCGGTACTTCTACTAGCCCTTCAACGGGCGTTCCTCGCTGCAGCGTCGCCTCGTCTCGCAGGTCGAAGTTATTGATGTTGAGAGCGGTCGCCCTCGCTGGCTGAGCCTGCTTCAGGTAGCAAGTCCTGGCCGCCTCTTGGTCTCCTCTTACGACTCCTATTCCTGCGGCAGTGGGGAACTTCATAGCTAGGTGTGGAATAGAGGGGATTGCCCCGAAGATTGACTGGAGCGGTCTTCCGAAGATGGCATTGTAGGCGGAGGTGGACTCTACCACCATGAACTGGATGTTGTGCGTTGACTGTCTTGGAAATTTGCCCAACGTGACTGGGAGGATGATCATGCCTTGCACCGGGACGGGCCTGTTGTCGAAGCCGTAGACGGGCCCGGCTGCCGGACTAAGCTGGTCTTTGGTGAGCTTCATACTTTGCAAGGTGGAGAGGAACAAGACGTCGACCGAGCTTCCATTGTCGACTAGTATTCTCTTCACTTTAAAGCAGGGATCCCCGATCCCTGTGCTGATCACGAGCGGATCCTGATGTGGAAGCCGCAACCCTCGTAAGTCTTCATCTCCGAAAGCTATCGTAATATCCTGCTTGAGTTTTTTGTCTTCGTGGTCTCTCACGGGCTGGGCGATTGAGAGGATCTGCGACGCCAGGACTGGCGGTCCGGCGATCGTCTCGATTTCTCCCACCATCGGCCTTCCTCCACCTGCGCCTCGGGGGGCGGGGGGCTGCTCTCCTACCTCCCTGGGCTGCTGGGGCTGATTGGGAATCTGGCCTTGTAAGAATCTTCCCAGGAGTCCCTGGCGGATCAGGCGCTCGATCTCGTCTTTGAGCCTGGTGCACTCTTCGGTGGTATGTCCGGTTCCTCGATGGAACTCGCAGTATCTGGACTGGTCACCCCTCGGATTTGGCGGGGGTATCTGGGGCATGCGAAGTTCGGGGTTGTTCTGAATGGCGTAGAGCACGTTCGTTCTGGTGGTGTTCAGCGGGGTATAGGTCCTGGGCGGCTGCGGTCCCAGATCCCTTCGGGGGTCACGCCGACGTCCATCACCGCGGCGCTCCTCGCCGCGACGATCTTCTCGTTCGCGAGGGGCTTGATCTGTTCCCCTTTTCTTTCCTTGACTTCCTTCGAACTGCCGACGGTGCGCTTCGATGGCCTCATCTGCAGCTATTTGCGCTTCGACTCTGTGAACAAGGTCGGGATAGCTTGGTACGGTTTCTCTCATGAGAGCCGAATAGAATCCACTTGGGCGGAGTCCTCCTAAGAAAACTCCTCGCAAGAGTTCGGGGTCAACCCCTGGGATCTGCCGTGCCTCGGTAGTGAAGCGTCGGAAGAAGTCCTTGAGTGTCTCTCCGTCGTTCTGGCGGATCCCTGAGAGATGGGAGGGATCCCGGACAATTCGGCGGTTGGCGATGAACTGATCCACGAACTGCTGTGCCATTTCCGTGAAGTTGTTGATGGCCCCATTCCGCAGAGAATGGAACCAAGTGCGCGCTTGGCCTTTCAAGGTCGCCGGGAACACCTGGCAGAGGAGCTGGTCAGGAGCGCTGTAGATCCTCATGATGGTGGTGAAGTGATTGACGTGTTCCAAAGGGTCGTCCGTCCCGTCGAATGTCTCGATGTTAGGAAGCTTGAAGCCATTCGGGATTGGATGGGCTAGGACTTGAGGTGACAGGGGGGAGCCTTGATGCGCGGGGCGGCGAGCGAGCGCGGCGCGTCGTCCTGCTTGGGCATACTCTTCTTCGATCATATCACGGATCTCTTCGCGCGTAGTCCTTTCCGTTGCCCGCTCAGGGGGAGCTCTTCTGGGATGATGGCGACGGTGGTCAGCTTCCGGTCCTCCAGCCGGCGGGACAAGGTGAGCGGAACTCGCCGCGTTGGAGAATCCTTCTGAAGCCTCATCTTCCTGGACGGCTTCTTGGTTCGGGACAAGGTTTAGAACTGGGGGCGGCGGTGCGTTTGGAGCTGGCGGCTGGACCGGAGCTTGAGGAGCCCCGAGATCCCTTACGAGAGCCAACATCTCGGCTTGGTGTTCTTCGATTCGCCGCATGCGCACTTCCAGCCCAGCTGCTGGCGCAGGGAGTGCCTGCTCTGCGGGTGGTGCGTCGATTTGCGAGGGGGAGGGAGCTGGGTCGACGCGTCCCTCCAGCGCTGATCCCTCCGCAGTGCGAGTACTCTTCCTTGCCATTGCGGTTGACCTTCAAAAAGTTCTGGGAATGTTCCCACAGACGGCGCCAAACTGTTGCGGAACGCTTAGGGCTCTTGGTAGACCGGTTCACTTGAACCGCCTCAGCTCGTGAGCGAGCTAAGCGCGCAAACAGTCAATTAGAGGTTCGTTGAGTACGCAGAGACTTTTTAACGTGGAAAACCCGGAAAGGGTAAAAAACCACGCGGCCGGAGCTGTGCCGACCAAACTTCACTATCTTCTGGAGGAGTTACAACTTGGAAGCTAGAACTCGAGCGCGACAGGCCGTTGCTCGTTACAATACTTGGAGAAAGAGAGCTTCGAGGGTGACAGGCCACCTCTCGAAAAAACTAAGTCCTTTTCCCTTCTGAGACTGCTAGTCGCCTTTCGGAAGCGGGAAGGCCAGTCGCCTTTTCCTTCTGAGAATGCTTGTCGCCTTTCTGGAATTGAGAAGGCTAGTCGCCTTTCTCTTCTGAGAACTGCTCGTCGCCTTTCTGGAAGACGAAGGTCAGTCGCCTTTCTCTTCTGAGAACTGCTCGTCGCCTTTCTGGAAGATGAAGATCTTCAAGTCCCGAAGGAGATCTTCAAGTCCCGAAGGAGGTCTTCAAGTGCCGAAGGAGAATTCCGCAAAAGTCTGCAAGGAGCTCTCCCGAGTCCAGAAGTCCAGGTCCTTTCAAATGGAGCCATGGGGCTCTTCTTATAGTTTTTGTCGGGGGCGGCCCGGTAATTTTGCCGTTGGCAGTTTCCATAAATGCTCGGTGGACGAATCATATTCTCCGGTTCGGGGCCCTCGGATCACTATTTTTCGTAAATGACCACCTTGCCCTTCGGGCAGCTTGGGCAGTTTGGGCAGTTCGGGCAGTTCCGTTGGAGGTGAAAAAGGCGACTAACTGTTCCTGAAAAGTGAGAAGCCTGAAACCCAAAATGTGAGAAGCCGGAAAGACAAAAAGTGAGAAGCCGGAAAGACAAAAGTGAGAAGCCGGAAAGACAAAAAGTGAGAAGCCGGAAAGACAAAAAGTGAGAAGGCTTCCCGACTGCGTTCAGAAACGTTTTGAGCGCGGGTTAGCGCTGAAGCTCCCCGAATACGCGACGGGCCCCGGGAGATGCCTCGGACGGACGGTGAATCGAGGAGCCGCTCCCTAGCGAGCGGTTGAAGTCCTCCGGAGAGGAGCGGGCGCCGGACCGCACCCCTAGAAGGAGTGGGCACGGCCGCGCACCCCCGAGCGGGGAGGGTGCGGACTGGCCGCACCCCAAGGGGGGGGGTGCGGCTTGGCCGCACCCCAAGGGGGGGTGCGGCCCGGTCGCACCCCTTGGAAGGTGCGGCTTGGCCGCACCCCACAAGGGGTGCGGCTGGGCCGCACCCCCTTGGGGGATGCGGCACCCCCTTGGGGGGTGTAGCCGGCTCGTACCCCCTTGGGGGTGTGGTCGGCCCGTACCCCCCTTGAGGGGTGCGACTTGGTCGGCCATTCTCCTTGGGGGGTGCGAATGAGCCGGGCCCCCCCAAGGTGGTGCGGTCGGGACGTGTTCGGGCTATCTCCTTGCGGCGAGGGGTGCAGCCCGCGTGCTGCCGTGCGCTTTTGCGCGCGGTTACGTACATATCTGGGGCTCGTGTGTGCTTCGATCGTTACCCCCATCTCTCTTCTGCGAGGTTTTCTTTGGGCGCATCCTGAGGCCTTCACGGGTGTACAACAGGTGGATATTTGAAGGATTTGAATGAATGTAAAAATATTGATTACAATACCTTGCGGGGGATGCGGAAAATGCAATCTATCGTCTGTCAATGCGCGTGCGAAGATGCGACTATCATGAGCAGATCCCTCCCATCCAGCCAGGGCAAATGTAAAACACATGTTAAAATCACAGACTGCCATTACATTTTGCGTCGTAGTGCCGTGACGTCCTATGTATCTGACTTGATCTTCTACTGGTATCCTCGCATCTACATGTGTACCGTCAATTGCACCAACGCAATCCTTGAAGAATGACATGTAACGAGCATCATACCTTATCTCAGCTGGAATATCTCTGAGGTCTATAAGCTTTATAGCATCAATTGAGAGTAACAAAAGAGATCTTAGACATTTCGAAAAATATCTACTAATTGTTTCGGTCGAGTGCTGGAATCGCTCTTTCGCCAATCTAACGGAACCTCCTTGTGCTAAGATATACAATGTAATCCCTAGGACTTCTCTTAACGACGTCCGTTGTGACCCTTGAAGTTCATGATCTACCTCTAGTTTATGAAGTAAATCTATGAAAATGCATTTCGACATCCTAAATGCATCATGAATCCTATCTGGATGTCCTTCTAGTAACTCTTTAATCCATTTATCACCTGTTTGGGTAGATGTCATGCATGGTCGTGTGTCACGAACATGATAACTCATCCTCTCGATCGATGACATAACTACACGACAGTACTCTATATATTGTCTCCGCTCAGGCGAAAGACTTGTTGAATCCCCGGAATCCTCAGAGGAGTCATGCTCTTCCATTGTAGTACCTCCATTTAAAGTATCACATAACATTTATCATAATCTATGTGAAGAAAGTACCACAACTAATATAAATTCGACCACATAAAAATGTTAATCAACATGAAGTAGAAAGGTATAAAATATCACATAAAAAGTTTTTAAAACTTAAAACATAACAATTTTTTAAAAATAACATCATGAACATCACCGTGCCCTCTTCTCATACGCCTTCATAATCTACCAAACACGCATATCTTCTGGAATACTCATGAAGATCTCCCTACTGGTCTTGTCCCTGATGTGGTCGAGAGCAAAGTAATATACATCCTGGTTTGCCAGTATCTCTGGGCTACTGGAAATCAACTCCACCACCTCTTTGACTGTGATAACTGGTGGAGGCTTCACAGCTAGGGTGGATTGATGTAAGTCTGACATCAAAGAAAATGGCATTCCTTTGTTCTTCCCGATCTTTCTTCTTTTACTCGCCGAGGTGGACGCATTCCCAATGGTTGTTGAATGACCAATCTCTTCAGGGCCACCTTGATTGTCCTCTATGACATCTTCTACATCATTATCTTCCAAATGAATCCTCCCCACATCCGGTGGCAAACTCCCAACAGAAGGAGCCCATGAGTCTTCTCCAGTTGCGACAACCTGACTGAACATGATGTTCAGTTTCTCCTCCAACTCAGGTGCAATACCTCCGTATTGAAATTTTTTCGCTGCTGCAACAACCTGTTATAATCAATACATCAATATTAATAAATGCTGTCAAAATAAGAACTACTACCATGAAATAAAAAATGTATTTGTTTTCACCTTTATCTTTTCTGCCCACCATTCTTCTGATGCAGCAATAGTTCTCTTCTCTGGATCCCAACCTAAACCAGTCTCGCCATGTTTCAGCTCCTTCCATAACTTCCAATCCTCCCATTTATTTTTCATTTGCATTCGATCATAGCTTTTCCCGGTACGTTCTTTAAACCCTGCAATCAAATTTTTCCACCCTTCTTTGCTAAAGTGGGTGGTAGGCCGATTCCCCAAACCAATCTCTTTTATGCAGAGATCACAAAATAACATCACCTCGCTAGACTCCCAACTCGCTACGATTCCTCCTTCTTTTGGTTTACCCATTACACTATTAATAAAACAAACATATAAACACATACAATTTTAGAAGCTTTATCTACTAAAACAAACATACTCACATCCTAAAATAAACACATACACACAAACATACAAACACATACACACTTCCTAAAACAAACACATACACACACTCATTCAAAAACAAACACACATCCACAAATACATACACACACACACACTCATCCAACACAATAACACATACACACACACATCCAACAACATACACACACACACATCCAACAACATACACACACACACACACACACACACTCATCCAACACAAATACATACACACACATCCAACACAAATACATACACACACACACACACTCATCCAACACACAAACACATACACACACATCCAACAACAAACACACACACACACATCCAACAACAAACACACACACACACACACATCCATCCAAAACACAAATACATACACACACACACATTCAACAACAAATACATACACATACACCATACACACACACACTCATCCAACAACAAACACACACATCCAACACAACACACACACACACACTCATACAACACAAAAATACATACAAACACATCCATCACAAATACATACACACACATCCATCCAAAACACAACATACACACACACACACACTCATCCAACACAATAACACATACACACACACATCCAACAACATACACACACATACACCATACACACACACACTCATCCAACAACAAACACACACATCCAACACAACACACACACACACACTCATACAACACAAAAATACATACACACACATCCATCACAAATACATACACACACACATCCATCCAAAACACAACATACACACACACACACACACTCATCCAACAACAAACACACACATCCATCACAAATACATACACACACACATCCAACACAAAATACATACACACACACACACTCATCCAACAACAAACACACACACACACACACACACACACACACACACACACACACACACACTCATCCAACAACAAACACACACACACACACACATCCATCCAAAACACAACACACACACACTCATACAACACAAAAATACATACACACATCCATCCAAAACACAAATACATACACACACACACACATTCAACAACAAATACAGAACTATATGCGAATCAACATTTCCGAAATCAACATTCCCTAAATCGAAGCTGTTGGAATCAACATTTCCGAAATCAAAAATGGCAAAATCAGAAATCAAGCCCTAAATAGAAGCTCACCTGCGCCAAATGAAGCTAGGGCTCTGGAGTTGGGCTCGGGGAGGAAGAACTATATGCGAATGACTGGATCTGGAAGGAAGAATATCGGCGAATCGTCGGCGTCGGAATGCTAGGGCACGACTGGGAGGAAGAAGATCGGCGACTGGATCTGGGAGGAAGAAGATCGGCGTCGGAATGTTAGGGCACGTCGTCGGCGTCGGAAATGGAGGGGGAAGCGGCGGAGGAGGGAGCGGCGATGTGCACGGGATGAGCGCGGGGAGGGGGAGGAAGAAGATCGGGGGTCGTAAAAAAATAAACGCCTCGCGTCGAAGAAATTGATTCCTGCAGAGCGGAACGCGGGGGGAGGGGGCTTCCTGAAAAGAGCGCTGGGAGCTATTTTTTAAAAAGCGATTTCGTTAGGGAGCTGTCCCAAACGACGGTAATAACAGCTCTGGCGGCTGGGAAAGAGCTTCTCCAGCCGCCAGAGCTCTCCCAAACAGACCCTAAGTGCAGATATTGTAATAATGACGTAGGTAACAATCTCTTTGACATTTGCTATGCGTCCAGTCTTTTACGATTCCCCAACAAACGGCTCAAGTCCTATACAACGAAGGCAAGAGGACGACGGTTTAATAAGAGGTCCGCTGCCTTCCTTTCCGGTGCTACGCCATGTCTTTGATCTTCTTCTTCTTCTTCTTCTTCTTCCGTAAAAGTGAGGTTTTTGATCGACAGAGAGCGGAAGCGGGTTGTTTTTGTCGAAGCTGGAAGCGCGTTCGTCGACGTTCTCTTCAGCTTCCTCACCCTGCCGCTGGGAAGCATCGTCCGGCTTTTAATCCAGCGTTCTGGTTTGGGTTCTCTCGACTGTTGAAACCGAAATCTTGCGAACAAGACTTGGTCTCTGTGGAGTTCGGGGCCCTCAGCAAGCTGAGGGGCGACCAACCCTTACTTCCCCCAAGGGAGAGCTCTAGGTTGAAGGTGTCGGAACTGAGAACTGGACCAAGGGCTTAGTGGGGAGGTCCCGCCACATACCCGGAAGTCCCCTTGGAACTTCCCCTCCCAAGCCACTACTAAACTTGGGCACCACTGGAGCCTCTCCTCACCCTCTATAGGGAGACTTGTTGGGGAGGGAGAGAGAGGAGAGAGCTAACCTAGAATGAGATCCCCTCCAAATGGTGCCCCCTTGGTCCTATTTATAGGATTTCTGAAGTTGGGCTGCAAATAGCCGAAAACTGGTCTGCCAGATTACCAAAATACCCTTGAACTGGGCTGCAGATAGCCAAATCCCGCTGCTCTTGGACTGCGAATAGCCAAAACTGGACTGCGAATAGCCAAATCCCGCCGTTCCACGACGCTAAACGCAGACCGAATGCCCTCCTGAGCTCGCCCCCTACTGGATGGGAGCGGGGGCGAGCTCCCCGGGCAGCAGCCCGGGCTCGCCCCCCTGGCTGGGAGCGGGGGCGAGCTCCCAGGGCAGCAGCCCGGGCTCGCCCCCCTGGCTGGGAGCGGGGGCGAGCTCCCAGGGCAGCAGCCCGGGCTCGCCCCCCTGGCTGGGAGCGGGGGCGAGCTCCCCGGGCAGCAGCCCGGGCTCGCCCCCCTGGCTGGGAGCGGGGGCGAGCTCCCAGGGCAGCAGCCCGGGCTCGCCCCCCTGGCTGGGAGCGGGGGCGAGCTCCCCGGGCAGCAGCCCGGGCTCGCCCCCCTGGCTGGGAGCGGGGGCGAGCTCCCCGGGCAGCAGCCCGGGCTCGCCCCCCTGGCTGGGAGCGGGGGCGAGCTCCCCGGGCAGCAGCCCGGGCTCGCCCCCCTAGCGGGGGACCTGTCCCTCCACCTCTCGTCCCCCTTGCCTCTACCTCCCTTCCTGCATGGGTCGATGCTACCATGATGCTCCAATGAGTCTTCGGGAGTATGCTCGGCGAATATCGGGGTTGTACACAATCCCCGCTCTTTTCGAGCGTGGCTCACGCTCGGAAAGAAATGTCCAACCCTGCATATTCGACGAGTGTCGCTGGGAATCCGATTATTGGTGCTATCTTGGAAAAGCCACAGCACCTCTCCGAGAGGTCCCCCAACCTTGCCGGCTAGCGAGAGCCCGGCTAGCAGGGCCACCTCGGGGGGAAAAACACTTAGAGAATTTTCGACCACCGAGCGGTTCCTGACCCTGCCAGCTAGGTGAGAGCCTGGTCAGCAGGCCAGCGTCGGGACTACCCACTTCTAGGAGCGAGCTCTACTAGTGGTGGACATCGGGTCGACACACTTCTAGGAGCGAGCTCTACTAGCGGTGGACATAGGGTCGACACACTGCTAGGAGCGAGCTCTACTAGTGGTGGACATTGGGTCGACACACTGCTAGGAGCGAGCTCTACTAGTGGTGGACATAGGGTCGACACACTTCTAGGAGCGAGCTCTACTAGTGGTGGACATTGGGTCGACACACTGCTAGGAGCGAGCTCTACTAGTGGTGGACATTGGGTCGACCCACTGCTAGGAGCGAGCTCTACTAGTGGTGGACATAGGGTCGACACACTTCTAGGAGCGAGCTCTACTAGTGGTGGACATAGGGTCGACACACTTCTAGGAGCGAGCTCTACTAGTGGTGGACATTGGGTCGACACACTTCTAGGAGCGAGCTCTACTAGTGGTGGACATTGGGTCGACACACTTCTAGGAGCGAGCTCTACTAGTGGTGGACATTGGGTCGACACACTTCTAGGAGCGAGCTCTACTAGTGGTGGACATTGGGTCGACACACTTCTAGGAGCGAGCTCTACTAGTGGTGGACATTGGGTCGACACACTGCTAGGAGCGAGCTCTACTAGTGGTGGACATAGGGTCGACACACTTCTAGGAGCGAGCTCTACTAGTGGTGGACATTGGGTCGACACACTGCTAGGAGCGAGCTCTACTAGTGGTGGACATTGGGTCGACACACTTCTAGGAGCGAGCTCTACTAGTGGTGGACATAGGGTCGACACACTGCTAGGAGCGAGCTCTACTAGTGGTGGACATTGGGTCGACACACTTCTAGGAGCGAGCTCTACTAGTGGTGGACATTGGGTCGACACACTTCTAGGAGCGAGCTCTACTAGTGGTGGACATTGGGTCGACACACTTCTAGGAGCGAGCTCTACTAGTGGTGGACATTGGGTCGACACACTTCTAGGAGCGAGCTCTACTAGTGGTGGACATTGGGTCGACACACTTCTAGGAGCGAGCTCTACTAGTGGTGGACATAGGGTCGACACACTTCTAGGAGCGAGCTCTACTAGTGGTGGACATTGGGTCGACACACTGCTAGGAGCGAGCTCTACTAGTGGTGGACATTGGGTCGACACACTGCTAGGAGCGAGCTCTACTAGTGGTGGACATTGGGTCGACACACTGCTAGGAGCGAGCTCTACTAGTGGTGGACATTGGGTCGACACACTGCTAGGAGCGAGCTCTACTAGTGGTGGACATTGGGTCGACACACTTCTAGGAGCGAGCTCTACTAGTGGTGGACATAGGGTCGACACACTTCTAGGAGCGAGCTCTACTAGTGGTGGACATTGGGTCGACACACTGCTAGGAGCGAGCTCTACTAGTGGTGGACATTGGGTCGACCCACTGCTAGGAGCGAGCTCTACTAGTGGTGGACATAGGGTCGACACACTTCTAGGAGCGAGCTCTACTAGTGGTGGACATTGGGTCGACACACTTCTAGGAGCGAGCTCTACTAGTGGTGGACATTGGGTCGACACACTTCTAGGAGCGAGCTCTACTAGTGGTGGACATTGGGTCGACACACTTCTAGGAGCGAGCTCTACTAGTGGTGGACATTGGGTCGACACACTTCTAGGAGCGAGCTCTACTAGTGGTGGACATTGGGTCGACACACTGCTAGGAGCGAGCTCTACTAGTGGTGGACATAGGGTCGACACACTTCTAGGAGCGAGCTCTACTAGTGGTGGACATTGGGTCGACACACTGCTAGGAGCGAGCTCTACTAGTGGTGGACATTGGGTCGACACACTTCTAGGAGCGAGCTCTACTAGTGGTGGACATTGGGTCGACACACTGCTAGGAGCGAGCTCTACTAGTGGTGGACATTGGGTCGACCCACTGCTAGGAGCGAGCTCTACTAGTGGTGGACATAGGGTCGACACACTTCTAGGAGCGAGCTCTACTAGTGGTGGACATAGGGTCGACACACTTCTAGGAGCGAGCTCTACTAGTGGTGGACATTGGGTCGACACACTTCTAGGAGCGAGCTCTACTAGTGGTGGACATTGGGTCGACACACTTCTAGGAGCGAGCTCTACTAGCGGTGGACATTGGGTCGACACACTTCTAGGAGCGAGCTCTACTAGTGGTGGACATTGGGTCGACACACTTCTAGGAGCGAGCTCTACTAGTGGTGGACATTGGGTCGACACACTTCTAGGAGCGAGCTCTACTAGTGGTGGACATTGGGTCGACACACTTCTAGGAGCGAGCTCTACTAGTGGTGGACATTGGGTCGACACACTTCTAGGAGCGAGCTCTACTAGTGGTGGACATAGGGTCGACACACTTCTAGGAGCGAGCTCTACTAGTGGTGGACATTGGGTCGACACACTTCTAGGAGCGAGCTCTACTAGTGGTGGACATTGGGTCGACACACTTCTAGGAGCGAGCTCTACTAGCGGTGGACATTGGGTCGACACACTTCTAGGAGCGAGCTCTACTAGTGGTGGACATTGGGTCGACACACTTCTAGGAGCGAGCTCTACTAGTGGTGGACATTGGGTCGACACACTTCTAGGAGCGAGCTCTACTAGTGGTGGACATTGGGTCGACACACTTCTAGGAGCGAGCTCTACTAGTGGTGGACATTGGGTCGACACACTTCTAGGAGCGAGCTCTACTAGTGGTGGACATTGGGTCGACACACTTCTAGGAGCGAGCTCTACTAGTGGTGGACATTGGGTCGACACACTTCTAGGAGCGAGCTCTACTAGTGGTGGACATTGGGTCGACACACTTCTAGGAGCGAGCTCTACTAGTGGTGGACATTGGGTCGACACACTGCTAGGAGCGAGCTCTACTAGTGGTGGACATAGGGTCGACACACTGCTAGGAGCGAGCTCTACTAGTGGTGGACATTGGGTCGACACACTTCTAGGAGCGAGCTCTACTAGTGGTGGACATAGGGTCGACACACTGCTAGGAGCGAGCTCTACTAGTGGTGGACCTTTTCCTCCCTGCCCCGAGCGGTTCCCGGCCCCGCCAGCTAGGTGGGAGCCTGGTCAGCGGGCCAGCATCGAGGCTAAGCATTTTTGAAAAACTTTCATTATATTAAACCATCCTAGTACATGTTGAAAAAACTAGACATGGGAACGGGACATAGCATTACGCGAACTTAAGGCTAGAAAATGAGACTTAAGTATGGAAGCCGAACTGAGCCTCCCACTCCCAGTCTTGGTCTTCCTCGACTTCTTCTGGTAACTGTTGATGTTGCCCTGGACCCTTTGCATCCTTCATCTCTGAGGACTCAGGGTAAGTGAATGTCGCGTGACCCTCCTCCTGATGGAAGTCGCAGTAGGGTGACTCCACCCTACCCCTTCCTTTCCTTCTTCTTCCTGCTTTTCTGATTCTCCTCCGTCTACCCCCACCAATCTCCATGGTTTGCTGAGGTGGTGGAGGGGGTGCGTTTGGTCCCGGCCTCCACCTCGGGCGGTTGGATCTTTTTCTTTTGAAGTCCTTACTTCCTTGCTCTCGCGGAGTCGTATTGTTGACCTCTGCGCTCGCCGGGCTATTGGATAGCCTCCACCCGAGGTGGTCTCGACCATCAACATTCACTTGGTTTCTTTTGGGGTGGAGCGAGTGGGGGTCGGATGCCTCCCCGCTCGCCCCCTTTTGGGACTGGGCTGGAAGAGACGGAGCGAGCTGGGACAGTGCCTTCCTCCTGAGCTCGCCCCCTTGAGGGGCTGGGGCGAGCTGGGAGGGCGCCCCCCTCCTGAGCTCGCCCCCTTGAGGGGCTGGGGCGAGCTGGAAGGGCGCCCCCTCCTGAGCTCGCCCCCTTGAGGGGCTGGGGCGAGCTGGGAGGGCGCCCCCCTCCTGAGCTCGCCCCCTTGAGGGGCTGGGGCGAGCTGGGAGGGCGCCCCCCTCCTGAGCTCGCCCCCTTGAGGGGCTGGGGCGAGCTGGGAGGGCGCCCCCCTCCTGAGCTCGCCCCCTTGAGGGGCTGGGGCGAGCTGGGAGGGCGCCCCCCTCCTGAGCTCGCCCCCTTGAGGGGCTGGGGCGAGCTGGGAGGGCGCCCCCCTCCTGAGCTCGCCCCCTTGAGGGGCTGGGGCGAGCTGGGAGGGCGCCCCCCTCCTGAGCTCGCCCCCTTGAGGGGCTGGGGCGAGCTGGGAGGGCGCCCCCCTCCTGAGCTCGCCCCCTTGAGGGGCTGGGGCGAGCTGGGAGGGCGCCCCCCTCCTGAGCTCGCCCCCTTGAGGGTGGGCGAGTGGGGGTATGGCACCTCCCCACTCCCCCCTCACCGGTATCTCCTTTCTGAACTGCTGGCCGAGAGTTCCCTCCTCCACCTGCTGGGGCGGGACCTCCGAACCATCTCCTCTTCTGCCTACGGCCGTCGTGGCGAAGGCGATCTGCAATGTCTGCGTGACCTCTCGCTTGAAGCTTTCAAACATCTCCAACGTCACTCCAGCCACCGGGGGCTGCGAATGACCTGGGTCGGAACTTCTTCCACCTCCGTCCATGGAGCTCATCTCGAGAGTTTCGTGAATCGGTCACACTCCACGCTCACCGCACCATAATGTTGAAACCGAAATCTTGCGAACAAGACTTGGTCTCTGTGGAGTTCGGGGCCCTCAGCAAGCTGAGGGGCGACCAACCCTTACTTCCCCCAAGGGAGAGCTCTAGGTTGAAGGTGTCGGAACTGAGAACTGGACCAAGGGCTTAGTGGGGAGGTCCCGCCACATACCCGGAAGTCCCCTTGGAACTTCCCCTCCCAAGCCACTACTAAACTTGGGCACCACTGGAGCCTCTCCTCACCCTCTATAGGGAGACTTGTTGGGGAGGGAGAGAGAGGAGAGAGCTAACCTAGAATGAGATCCCCTCCAAATGGTGCCCCCTTGGTCCTATTTATAGGATTTCTGAAGTTGGGCTGCAAATAGCCGAAAACTGGTCTGCCAGATTACCAAAATACCCTTGAACTGAGCTGCAGATAGCCAAATCCCGCTGCTCTTGGACTGCGAATAGCCAAAACTGGACTGCGAATAGCCAAATCCCGCCGTTCCACGACGCTAAACGCAGACCGAATGCCCTCCTGAGCTCGCCCCCTACTGGATGGGAGCGGGGGCGAGCTCCCCGGGCAGCAGCCCGGGCTCGCCCCCCTGGCTGGGAGCGGGGGCGAGCTCCCAGGGCAGCAGCCCGGGCTCGCCCCCCTGGCTGGGAGCGGGGGCGAGCTCCCAGGGCAGCAGCCCGGGCTCGCCCCCCTGGCTGGGAGCGGGGGCGAGCTCCCCGGGCAGCAGCCCGGGCTCGCCCCCCTGGCTGGGAGCGGGGGCGAGCTCCCCGGGCAGCAGCCCGGGCTCGCCCCCCTGGCTGGGAGCGGGGGCGAGCTCCCCGGGCAGCAGCCCGGGCTCGCCCCCCTGGCTGGGAGCGGGGGCGAGCTCCCCGGGCAGCAGCCCGGGCTCGCCCCCCTAGCGGGGGACCTGTCCCTCCACCTCTCGTCCCCCTTGCCTCTACCTCCCTTCCTGCATGGGTCGATGCTACCATGATGCTCCAATGAGTCTTCGGGAGTATGCTCGGCGAATATCGGGGTTGTACATCGACAACCTTTACGAGAGTGTTGTGCAGCTTGACGCCGAGCACCTGCAGACCGAGGCGTGCAAGGAAATGCTTCTCCGTCCTCGGAGTGCGGCTGCAGTACATTGCGGGAACTTGAAGATCAAATACATATATGAACTATATCCTGTACTTTATTATACATGCAGGGAAAGTGGTTGCGAAATAATCCAGTCCACATATTACTATGCATACACATCAAAGGTTCCATGCGGAAGCTGCGGCAAACCGATGGATTATAAAGTTTGCTGGTCAGAAAAAACATCGGACGAAGGAGGGATCTTCGTTTATGACACGGCCGATTTTATAGTAACTGATGATTTACGGGTTATGCCGTCTTCTTATGCAAAGGGATTATCTATTCTTAAAGAACTGCAAATCGAAGACGCAAGCATCTTTGAGGAGAGGGTCATAGATTTTGGCACCAAAGAGGTACCTTTTTTTGAATTTTCATGCATAAAAGGATCAAAGGAAGAACATTTAACGCACATTAATCCTTAAAATTTCTATTTTTTAAAATTAATTTCAGGCTATGAACTTGTTGGGGAGGTCATTAGTATCTAAGAATGCGTTGACAGAGTTTTGCTTCCCTGATGCTTGTGTCGAAGCAAGTGGAGATTCCTCTTTATCAAACAAAGACGAGATTGTTGCGGGTGAAGCAGAAGCAGAAAAAGAGATCATCTTGGAGCTCTTCTTGAATAAGAGAAACAATGAGGTTTTGTGCGCCGAAGTTGGGGGAAGATTTCGTTAATTTCCTGTTCAGCTTTCTCACATTTCCACTTGGTTCTGCACTCCGATTCCTTTCTGATAACATATCCCCTCTTGGAGGTTGTATCGACAATTTAGAGTCCGTTCGTTTGCACTGTTTTGGAGATCCGTTTTCGTTTTCAGTTTTGGAATAAGTAAAGCAGGTGTTCGTTTGAACCTGTTTTGGGCTTGTTTTGATTTTGACCCAAAACAGCGCTGTTTTGGACTCACGGTTTTTGCTCTTCCTCGCTCCATCTGCAAAACAGCGCCTGATAGGTCGGTTTTCGAGGGTTTTGGGAAAGGCGCGATATCTCCTCCTCGCTCCATCTTCCCCGACGACATCCCATTCGCCTCTCCCCCGGCGCCTCTCCTCCCGACGCCTCTCCTCCCGGCTTCGCATCTCCCGCCTTCGCATCTCCTCCCGGCGCAGCACCTCCCGGCCATTCCTCCTGCAGGCGCATCATCAGACGCATCCCAGCTTCGCATCTCCCAGCTTCTTCCGGCGCCATTCCTCCCGGCTCCTCCTCTCCCAGCTTCTTCCGGCGCCTCTCCTCCTCACAGCAGCTTCTTCACGAGTTTAGGTATACCTAAACTCTATATAAATGAAGATCTTCTTTGTGTTGGGTCAAATCCTCACAGCAGCCTTTTTGAGATGCTTTTTTGGGGGGTTTTAATGAGAGTGTTTGTGTGTTGTGTGTTTAATGTGTGTGTTGAATGTGGTGTGTTGTGTATGTGTTTAGGTATGTGTGTTGATTGTGTGTGTTGAATGTGTTGAATGTGTGTGTTGAATGTGTTGAATGTGTGTGTTGAATGTGTTGAATGTGGTGAATGTTGAATGTGTGTGTTGAATGTGTTTAGGTATGTGTGTTGATTGTGTGTTTTGTGTGTTGAATGTGTGGTTTAGGTATGTGTCTTGAATGTGTGGTTTAGGTATGTGTGGTTTATTCGTAGATGGATGCAGTTATTGAGTTACGTAGGAAGAAAAGAAATGCAACAAGAAAGATATCAATCATGGTAGCTTTAGCTGCAGCTGACGTAGTCTTGATGAAACGTAGTACACTAAGACGACCAAGCACTAGGGATCAACATGATACTCTACGTAGGATACTACTGAATAGATTATATAACGGTTCAGACATTAACTGCTACAATCAACTTCGCATGAACAAACATGTCTTCCAAAGCTTGTGTACCTTATTAGTGGATAAAGGACTTGTACTTGAAACAAATAATGTAACAGTAAACGAGTTGGTAGGGTTATTCTTGCATATCCTTGCCCATAATCACAAATTCAGGGACGTAGGTGGTACTTATTTACGTTCCACCGATACCATAAGCAGACATTTCAACTTGGTGTTGAGGGCAATTCTTAGGTTGAGTGCGGAGATGATCAAGCGTCCGGCAACATCACAAACACAAAGGTGGGGGTACTTTCAAGATTGTGTTGGTGCTATTGATGACACACACATTGAGGTCATTGTTCCAGTTAAAGATCAAGGTAGATACCGCAATAGGAAACAAGCTATTACCACAAATGTCCTTGGAGTATGTGATGCAGACATGAAATTCATATATGTTTTACCTAGATGGGAGGGTTCTTCATCAGATTCAAGAGTGTTGCGTGATGCACTAGAGAGAGAAGATCGCTTTGAAGTACCCATAGGTAAAATTACACATATTATGTTTTGTACTCTGTCGATACGAGTTCTCTTCATATATCATTTAATTTAACAATGTAGGCAAATATTACCTTGTTGATGCGGGGTATACAAATGGTCCAGGATATCTAGCTCCTTACCGATCGACTCGTTATCACCTTCAAGAGTGGGTCACTCAAGGAAATAATCCAACGACCTATAAAGAATTATTTAACCTCCGTCACTCAAAGAAGCGAAATGTTATTGAAAGAACCTTTGGGTTATTAAAGAAAAGATGGGCAATTTTAAGACAAGCGTCTTTCTTTGGTATTAAAGGACAGGTATAAACATATCTTAATAATGTTTAATGAGTATCAAGCAATTATTGAACCTCCGTCACTATGCAGGTTCAAATCATCATTGCATGTTGTATTCTCCACAACTTTTTGGTAGACAGGAGGATTGCAAATGATGTAAGAATGTTGGCGGAAGTTGATGCGGAATTATTAACCCAGAATAATAACGGTGATAGTTACCAATATGATGATGTTGTTGAACACATTCAAGCGACAAATGAGTGGACCGCATTCAGAGATAATTTGGCAATATCAATGTTTGATGAGTATCAAACACGAGCGGCTTGATATAGTTTCATATAGTTAACATTATGTGATATCATTTTGCGACCATTTTGCCACCATGTTGCTACCATTTTGCTATCATTTTGCTACCATTTTGTAACTATTTTTGTAACTTTTTGTTTAAATGAAGAAGAAATATCATTTTGCATCATATCCTTGCTTTCATACAGGTCTTATAATGGATAAAAAAAAAACCAAAGACGGTAAGGAGAAAGAAAAATCATATATTCATTGGACCGCCGAAATGGATTATGCGCTTTCGGCGGCTCTTTTAGAGCAACAAAACCTCGGGCACAAGGGTGCTAATGGGTGGAAGGGGCCCGCATTCACTGCTGCTATCACTGCTTTGTGGGATGAGTGCCAAGTCCATGTAAGCAAAGATAAGATAACTGCAAGATTGAGAACTTGGAGCAAACACTACCAAGATATATCTGCAATGCTGGATACGAGCGGTTTTGGGTGGGACTGGGAGCGTCATGTGGTTAAAGTTGACAGTGAACAAGTGTGGTCTGATTATATTAAGGTAACCCATTTAATATCGTTCTTTCAGTTTACTCAAGATATATCTGCAATGCTTGATTGATATATCTACAATGCTTGATTTTCATGTTTCCATTTAATTTTAAACTGCAGGCACATCCAACTTTGAAGCATTATAAGGATAAGGTGATTGTCAATTGGGGGGACCTTGCAACCCTATGTGGGACAGATCGGGCAACAGGTGCTAATGCAACGACTGGGGTGGAAGCATGTAATGAAGCTTACGTTGATGTGGAGGAGATTCCTGATGATGATGATGATGTTGTAGCGGCAAGTCAACCAAGGAAGAAAAAGGTGAAGACACCATCAACTATTGATATGATAGCAGCGGCCGTCACTCATATTGCAAACAACATCAATGACCCGCCAGCACGAGAGAAGACAATGGTTGAAAGAATTTATGCGGCATTGGCAGTTATGACAGACCTTTCAGAGACTGATCTCATAAAGGCAATAGATTTGTTGTTCGCAAGCGAGCTAAAATGTGAGATCTTCTTAGTTATGCCAGAGCTTCTTAGGAGGAGTTGGTTGCGCGTGCAACTAGATAAAGAACTATGACGTTGCTACTTCTGAGTGTTGGGTGGTTGTTTTGGGGTTTTATTTAGAAACTTTGAATGATTATTTTGAGGTTTTATGTTGTATTATGTAAAAGACTGGTTTTATGTTTTATCATTTTGATATCATATGCTAATGTGACTCTATTTTGTGCTTGCAAAGGTTCTCCAGTCCATGGATTTAATTCGAAATTTAGCTCTGTTTTATCCATTATTTAAATATATGAAAAAAAGGTCAATACGGGTTTTTGAAAACCAACCTGCAAACGAACGGTAGTTTTGACAGATTCCAAAACTGTACCTGAAAACCATTCTGCAAACGAACGACAGTTTTCGTTTTAGCCCAAAACGAAAACACAAGAAGTTTTCGTTTTCGACCAAAACGAAAACGGTAAATGAAAACGTTGCAAACGAACGGACCTTTATATTCATCAGCTAAGAGCGTGCGCTCAGACTGTTTCGAGTCAGAAATTTGTAGAGACATATTGTTGACTCCAAAACTCTCTGCCTTCTACGAGTACAAGAAACATATACTGAAGTTGAAAGAAGTTCCATTAGAAGAGTTAACTATACCGGGGAGTTGTGTACATTGTTTTGTAAGTAATGAACGCAAACCATGTAAAATTTCTCCATGCCCACATGGAATAGCAGAGACGAAATTCATTGAACAAAATCCCAAGTCAGCAAAGGGAGTGAAGGATAATGATGGAGCATTTGTGGTCAGCTCAAAAAGATTTGTGATTTCAGATGACCTTCGCGTTTCCCCGATGTCGCTCGTCTCCCACATGTGCAACGAAATTGATTTCCCAATTTCAGAGTTGGTTAGAAAAGAAGTCTCGATTGATAAAACCAAGGTACATTGACTCCAACTACTTTGCATCATTTATTTAATATTTTGTTTAAAAAAAAAACTATTTCATGTTTACATTGGCCATCTAATGCAGGCTCTATCGTTACTGCGTGCTTTCTTGGTCTCAAAGAAAGTGTTGACTGATGTTTTCCTTCCTAAATCCATTGGAAGACGTAGAAACTGAGAAAATGAAAAAGTGAATGTGGATGGATGGTGTTGCATTATTTTGATCTCTACTTCAACTTTGTGATGTGTTGGTCTTTTGTTGTACTTTCATTACCCCACTTATAAGTTTTTTGGTATTATCTATGGGTGTGAAATTGAATCTAATACATGCATTTATGGTCTATTGCCCAAACATGACGGCCTAAAGCCAGCTGAGTCCCCTCATAGATCGATCGCTTCACATTAAGCCCAAATATGGTCATAACTTATGAAGAATGCATATTAATTCACACCTTATATTATATAATCCCAAACAAAGTAATTACAGGCCTAATCAACGGCTCTATTTCAAATATTTTCATCCAATTTATTATCTGCACACGTGTGCTAGTACCTGTGGAAAACGGAAGAACCCCACGAGAAAATAATGCCCACTGCTAAAGCTCTCTCTAACTATATACTGTTTGATTAAAGCAGTCGAGACTTATCTGTCACCGGAAGTCGAGAAGGAGGGATTCAGGAAACGAACTGCCCGTCGGCTTCAACTCTACTCCTCACACGGCGGCGGCTCCTCCCCCGGTTCCTGCAAGCAATCTGCTTTGGTTGGAGCCTGATGTCGCCGGACTTCGAGTACTTGTCTTTCATGGAGTGGTCCACGTCGCACTCCGGCAAGGGAATTGGGTACCTCAGCTCCTCATAGCAGAAGGTGTAGGTCATGTATTTGTGCCGGAACCGGAGCAAGGCCTCGCACTTATCCGGCAACAAATATGAGTAGTCGGAGGCGGCGGTGGCTTCCTCGTCATCCTGGCATTGCTCGGAGGCGGCAGCCGTGGAGGATGACGGCGGCGGCCATGGAGGATGACGGCCTTGGAATTGGAATAAAAAGTTATATGCATTAATAACCAGTAGAAAAGATACAACTGATAACCACTTCATATACTCCTTGAAAACAGATACAAGTTCCCCTTATGGGGGGGGGGGGGGGGGCAAAGATGGAAAAACACACAAGTACACATTAATAAGAGATGGAAAAACACACGAGTACACATTAATAAGAGAACATGGCAACACGAGAGGGGTCTTCCTTTCAGCGGCTGACGGCGGCTCCTTCCTCCTCACTGTCCAGCGACGCTTCTCCTTCGTCAGAAGATCTGTGATGTTGTGATTATCTTCCAATAACCTCCCATAATCACGACATCGGTGGAGATTCATCTTAGCTCTTAATTCTTCAAAGATTAAAGCTGGTAAGGGCTTAGTTAACAGATTTGTGATCCGTTCCTTGGTGTTGCAATGATCCAGAGAGATTTCTCCTCCGGTGACGAGATCGCGTGTAAAATGCACTTTAATTTCTATATGCTTCGTTCTATTGTGGAAAATGGGATTTCGAGCTAGGGCAATGGCAGAGGTATTGTCAACCTTGATATTTACAGCTTCATTCTTTTCCTCTATTATCTCTTTTAAAAGACTTTTAGCCACACAACCTCTTTAGCTACTTCATAGAGAGCAAGGTACTCGGCTTCGGTTGAGGATAGGACAATGATTTTTTGCTTCCTAGAGCTCCAGGAAATCAACTTTGATCCTAAGAAAAATAGAAAACCTGAAGTGCTTTTACGGTCATCTGGGCATCCAGCCCAATCACTGTCTGAATAACCACTCAATCTATTTTCTTCATCTTTTTCATACTTCATCCCGTAGTTTCTGGTCCCATTAGGGTAGTGCAGGATTCATTTTATGGCAGTCAAATGTTTGATGATGGGCATTTGCATGAAGCGAGAAACAATGTTGACGACATGCTCAATGTCTGGGCGAGTGTTGGTTAAATAAATGAGGGAACCCACCATGCGCATGTAGTTCTCTAGTTCAATTTTCTCTTCCCCATCATCCTTCCTGAGTTTATCGCCAGCGCTAGTTCGGCTTGATCGCGAGCGGTCGGTTGAGGTCGCGGCAGAAAATTAGGGGTCCGACCGGATACGTTTTGGGGAACCCCATCACAACCCTTGATGTGAAAACCCTGTGAAATATTTAAGGTCGAAAGAACACGTCAACCAACAAGGGAATAAGGACACCAAGAGAAGAACACAAACTTTCACAATTAATAAAGCATGACAGCTAGTTACAAATGAACATGGCTGAAAACAAGTTGCATCCAACTTGATTCACAACAGCCAATAGTAGTATAGAAACTGGTCACGGATAATGTCCGCTTCTCCTCCGGAGCACACCACATGGGTGATACTCGCTACTCGCTACCGCGGGCGCTAGCCACTAGCGCTGGCGCTAGCTCTCAAGCTCGCTATTTGCAAGCTCGCTACTCGTCGCTTCCTCCTCTTCTCGCTACCGCAGGCGCTAACCACTAACGCAGGCGCTATCTCGCGAGTAAGGAACTCTCTCTAGGTCGCTAGCCGAACTGACTCCGGGTTCGCTGCTCGCTATGTGGCACTCTGGTATCTCAAATTCGCTCAAAGTTGATGATACTCGCCACTATCTGAAAAATCTAATCTTAGAGGGGGTCTACCCCTCCTATTTATAGGCAAAGCAGGAGGTCTTCTCAAAGCTGAGTCAGCGCTAGCGCTGGCGCTAGCTCACTTCAAATCTAACACTCCCCCTTGAAGTGAGCTCCGGGAACAACTCCAAGCAACGAGCGAAGCCTCCGGAACGGCCCCGCAGATAGGGGTTTCGTGAATATATCCGCAAAGTTGTCTTCACTCCGCACATGCTCCACTGCGATCAAGCCACCCATCACTTTCTCTCTGATGAAGTGATGCTCGATCTCTATGTGTTTGGTCCTTGCATGACACACTGGGTTGGTTACCAGTTTCAAGACACTCTCATTATCCCCCGCGAAGCACAGTTGGTCCGCTGACCTCCTCATCCACACCCTCCGCTAGTCTCCTTAGCCAGACACACTCCTGAGCTGCTAAGGACGACGTCTTGTACTCGGCCTCCGTGGTAGAAAGGGAAATAGAGTCTCGCTTCTTGTTACACCACGAGATAGCAACAACTCCACACAAAAACATGTAACATGATGTCGACTTGCGATCATCAGCGTCACCTCCGTAGTCTGCATCTGTGTACCCATGCAGCTTGAAGTCAGACTCTTCTCCATAGGATAACCCCATTTCAAGGGTTCCCTTCACGTACTTCAGAATTCCTTTAGCTACCTCCAGATGAGGCTTCCGCTGCTCCTGTATATACCGACTAACTCGGCCGACAACAAAGGTGATGCCCGGCCTCGTGATAGTCAGGTAGATTAGACTCCCCATCAGTGCCCGAAAGATCTTCGGATCAGGAAGAATCCTCTCTTCTTCCTTCTAAAGGTTCAGCCCAGCCTCCAGAGGAACGGAACTGCTCTTCCCCTCCTTCATGATGAATCTCTCGACGATCCTCTCAGCATAAGCCCTCTGGGAAACGTACAGCCCGCCTATTCTCTTCTCAACTTGGAGGCCAAGGAAATGGTGCAGTTCACCAAGATCCTTCATCTCGAACCGTATGGAGATCTGCTGTCTCAGTGTCGCGACCTCCTCAGGGTTGTTCCCTATCACGATCATGTCGTCAACGTACAATTGCACTAGTACGTGAAGACCACCACTCTTATTCATGAACATGCTAGAGTCTGAGTCTGAGGCATCATAACCACAGAACTGCAGGTACTCCGCACTCTTCCCATACCAGGCTCTCGGCGTCTGTTTCAACCCGTAGAGGGCCTTCTTCAGCTTGCAGACGTGATGTGGAAGTGACTTGGACACGTATCCAGGTGGTTGCACCATGAATATGTCTTTGTCAATCTCTCCGTATATGAGCGCGTTCTTCACATCACGCTGCCACATCTTCCAACCTCGGTATGCTGCCAGAGCGATGACCGTCCTCACAGACGTCATCTTTGCGACAGGACTAAAAGTCTCCTCGTAGTCCTCTCTGTAGGTCTGTGAGAAGCCTCGAGCGACAAGCCTCGCCTTGTACCGCTCTACTTCTCCATCAACTCTCTTTTTAACCTTGTACACCCATTTGCAGGTGACAGGTAAGATGCCCTCCATCATGGGAACCAGGTCCCATGTTTCATTCTTCTCTAGGGCCTCCATCTCCCCAATCATGGTCGCGTTCCACTCCTTGATGTCAGCTGCATCCTCAAAGCAGGCAAGTTTCCTCTCGTCGAGTGGTCATACAAAGAAGCAGGAGACCATATTGACGATGCTCCCCTCCTTGTAACGAGCGGGCGGGACGATGGTCCGCTTCGACCTCCTCAAGGCTTGACCACTATCTACCGCTCCGGTAGACTCCTCCGCTTGAACTCCTCTTAAATCAATGCTTTCCCTGCTTCTAGAGCTCGAATCTCCCACTGAGCTAGAAGCTCCCCCTGAGCTAGAAGGCGATGGGGCACTTGGATACACCTCCAGCTCCACAGTAGAGTCCTCAATGACTCTCTCTTCTCTCCTGCAAGAATCTCCACTCTCCGACAGCACCACAGTAGAGACTCCCTGATACGAGATCAGTTCGTCAAACACTACATCACGCGAGACGATGAACTTATGGGTTTGCGGATCCATGCACTTCCATCCCTTCTTCCGCTCATCGTAGCCAATGAAGACACTTCCGTGCTTTCGGCTCCAACTTGGTTCTCTGGGCATCTGGGATATGCACGAAGCAGGTAGAACCAAAGACTTTCATGTGACCCACATTTAGCTTCTCCCCGAACATGAGCTGGTGTGGAGACACCATCCTGTTAGGACTCAGAGGTAGCTGATTGATCACATGGGTAGCATACGTCATTCCCTCCGCCTATAAGGCCTTGGGAATGCTCTTGGCATATAGCCAACTCCTGGTAGTCTCCACCAGATGGCGGATATTCCTCTCTGCCACTCCATTCTGCTGAGGGGTGTGAGCGCAAGAGAGCTCCCGCCGAATGTCGAACCTCCTGCAGAACGAAGCAAACTCATTGGAGGTAAACTCCCCTCCATTGTCGCTTCTCAGCTTCTTCACTCCGCGGTTCAGCCTTCCTTCCACAAGTTCCTTCCACTCTTGGAACTTCTTGAATACTTCTGACTTCTCTCTCAGAAAGTATACTTGTACAACCCGTATTCGCTGAGTTGGCCCCTCAAGCCCACCGGCGAGATCTGGGTCAGCCAGACCATTCATCCAGGATGAGGCAGGTGGAAGGACCCCCAGGTAAGCAGGTGGTGAACCATAGGGCGAGAAGAGGAAATTGGCGAGTGGTACCCTTCCGGACCACTCGCCCCAAGGCGTAAGCATTCGCCCAGTCACGTGAGAGCTCGGCGAGTGGTGCCCTCATGGACCACTCGCCCCCAAGGGCTTTAAGGAGGAAATGACCATGTTGCCCCTTATGGGCTGCAAATAGCCCTTCAGAACAGCGGAGTTGGGCTATTAGCAGACCAATCTGGGGTGCGGTTTTTAAAACTAAAAGGCGGATTCATGCTATTTGCAGACCAGCCTGGAAAAACCTATAAATAGACCCTTTAGAGCACCTTGGAGGAGACCCGGATTTTTTGAGAGTCCTCTCCTCTAGGCTAGTCTTGGTTGGCTGCTGTGCCCTCCAAGGTGCCCGACTGAGCTTTGGTTTGGGAGGGGAAGCTCTCTAAGATCTTCCGGGTGTGTGGCGGGACCTCCTCGCTGCAGCCTTGGGTCTGTTCCATTTTTCTCATCCACCAGTCAGATAGTTTAGGGAGGGAGAAGTAAGCGTCGGCTACAACCCCCAGTGGGTCCTATCTCAGGAGACCGGTTGCCAGTTTCAATATTTTTGGTGTGGTGAGCGTGGACCATAGCCGGTGAAGGAAAATCTCAAGCTAGGTTGGATGACAGGAGATGGGGGAAATGGTTCTGACTCGGGCCACTCGCAACCACCAGCGATAGGGGAGTGGTTGGAGATGTTCGAGAAATTCAAGCGAGAAGTCCTGCAGACGGTTCTCGCAGGAAGAAGCGAGTGCGAGATGCAGACAGTTCCCGTGGTGGTTCCGCGCGAGAGGACCACTCGCCGAGCAGGGGAAGGAAGCCATTTTTGCGAGATGATCCTCTCGGCCCCAGTGCCGGAGGGGTTCCGAGGGCCGAAGATGTCCTATTATACTGGCAAGGATGACCCAGTCGCGCACCTGCAATGGTTTGAGTACATTGTTTCAATTCTGCCCATGTCGGATGCCTTTCAGTGCCAACTCTTCGCGACAACTTTGAAGGAGAAAGCTAGGGACTGGTTCCACGAGCTCCCCGTAGGTTCCATCTACGCGTTCGACGATCTGCGTTGGAGCTTCCGGCTGCGCTCCTCGACGTCGAAGAAGAGAAAGAAGGATGCAGAGGCTCTCTTCAAGATCAGGCAAAGGGAGGGGGAATCACTGGCACACTATGTGGACAGGTTCCAAGAGGAGGTACACCTCGTGCAGGAGGTGCCGGGGTTCGCCCTCAAGATGGCATTCATCGTGGGGTTGCGAGATGGATTCTTCAAGATGGACCTGAAGAGAAGGGCTCCTCTCTCCTTTGAAGAGTTGATGGAGCGAGCAGCGGAGGAGATAGAAGGGGAGGCGACCAACCCAGAATTCTACAAAAGGTTGGCGAAGATGAGCGAGCCTGAGGTGAGGCAGCAGGAAGAAAGGAGGAGAGAGGAACCCAGGGGTCAGGGGTTCGAAAGACCGCCCCGAAATTGGAGGAATCAAGAGCCCAACAACAGGTTAGGTTGAAGGCACCAGGAAGGACCCGCAAGAGGTCAGGAAGGGGGGTACCAAGGAAGAGAGGCGGGGGGGGGGGATAAATCTGGGGTGGAGGCAAGGCCCCAGACCCCCTCACCCCCCAAGGGAGCAAGCTATGGCAGTAGGCCGAGGAAGAGGAGGTAGAGGAGCCAGATGAGGGAGAGGAAGAGCAGGAAGAGGGGACAGGGTGGCGTTGCCCTATTGTGACTTCCACCAGGAAGAAGGTCACGCGACCGCCACCTGCCCAGAATTCTTGGAGATGAGAGGGAGAGGTCAGCCACGGCGGCAGCAGGCTAGGATCGAGGAAGTGCTCCCAGAGGTGGAAGAGGACCGATGCGAGGACAGAGCGGATACAGGAGCCAGGGGGAATCAGGGTGATTCATGGTGGGGTTGGGATAGAGGCCTCTCGCAAAAGGAGCTTCCAGGCGATGTTCCGGAGAGACGTCGCATCAACTTCCCAGACCCCACCCCCCCACAGAGAAGCTCACCTTCTCCTCGGAAGATATGCCCGATTATGAGGACCCGTTCTGCGACGCCCTGGTGATCCAGACGGCGATAGAAAACTTCACGGTCTCCCGGATCCTGGTGGACAATGGGAGCTCGGTGGATGTTATCTTCAAGAAGGCTTTTGATGCGATGGAGGTGGAGAAGAAGAGGGTGCAGGACTCTGATGGGCCGCTGTTTGGTTTCTCAGGAGAAAGGAAGGAGGTTGAGGGAGGTGTCGACCTCCAAGTGACGTTAGGAGGGGTCCCAAGGAACTGCCGGTTCGTCATCGTTGACGCTCCGAGCAGCTATAATGCCATATTCGGACGCCCTCTCATCAGTGCCTTCCGATGTGTGCCCTCATCATACCACCAGTGCTTGAAGTTCCATAGTGGAGGGGTCCAGATCCGAATCCGGGGAGATGCAAAGGTGGTCAGGCAGTGCTATGTGACTGCCGTCAACACCATCTCTTGGATAGCGGAAGCTGAGAAGATGGATGAAGAGATGAGGAGACCGGTGGGGCCAGGACAAGGAGTGGAGAAGAGGGGAGAAGAGGAAGAGGGCAGTGCCCGAGGAAAGGAGATGGAGGTAGCTCAGGAGGAGCAGGTCGAACCAATGGAGGAGGAAGGTGCGGCGGAGGAGAAGGCCAGGGTAGAAGGGCGAGAAGCGAGGGGCAGATGGGAAGAGCCGGCTCGGCTTGAGGCGGCAGAGGAAGTAGTGGAGATGGAGGTTATCACCCAGGGAGGAAGGGTGGAGAAGGTGCGTGTCAGCGGGGGCCTCAGCCCGGAGGACAGGGCAAGGATGCTGGAATGCATCCAGAAGAACGTCGACATCTTCGCATGGAGCGCGGCAGACATGCCAGGCATCGAGGCGGACGTGGCTTGCCATCGTCTCAACCTTGAGCCAGGAGCCCGCCCCATCCGATAGAAAAGGAGGGCCTTCACCAACAAGCTCGAAGAACCGATCCGCGAGGAGGTGGCCAAGCTCCTTGAAGCAGGTTTTGTATCGGAGATCCAGTATCCAGGCTGGGTCTCCAATGTCGTCACGGTAAAAAAGGGCGATGGTCGCTGGCGTATGTGTATTGACTATTCTTTATTAAACAAAGCCTGCCCTAAGGATTGTTATCCCCTGCCTCGGATCGACGCGCTGGTTGACTCAGCCGTCGGTTTTTCTGTGATGAGTTTTTCGGATGCTTTTTCAGGTTATCACCAGATCAGGATGCACCCCCCGGATATCAAATATGTCTCGTTCATCACCCGGGAGGGGTGCTACTGCTATAAGATGATGCACTTTGGGCTGAAAAATGCAGGAGCAACCTACCAGAAAATGATGGACCGGGTTTTTAAGGAGCAAAGAGGAAGAAACTTGGAGGTTTACGTAGATGACCTCATGGTGAAGAGCAAGAGCGTGAGCATTCATCTCCGAGACCTCGAGGAAACCTTCGCCACCCTACGCAAGTACAAGATGCGCCTGAACCCCCTGAAGTGTGTGTTCGGGGCCAGCAAGGGGAAGTTCCTGGGACACCTCCTCACCCCTGCGGGGGTAGAACCTAACCCGAACAAGGTCAAAGCCATCATGGAGTTGGGATCGCCTCGGAATGCCAAGGAGGTCCAGCGCCTGACGGGAAAGCTCGCAGGGTTGAGCAGGTTTCTCTCCCGGGCCGGGGAGAAATGCTCTCCCTTCTTCAAAACGTTACGAGGGAACCAGAAATTTGAGTGGACAAAGGAATGTGAGGAGGCCTTCCAGGCCTTGAAGAGGCAGCTCACCCAGGCTCCGCTGCTCCAGGGCCCCAAGGAGGGGGAGGACCTAGCCTTGTACCTCGGAGTCGGGACTGAGGCCGTAAGCTCCGTCCTGGTCCGGGAAGAAGGCAAGAAGCAGCTGCCCATCTACTACGTAAGTAGGGTCTTGAGGGAGGCGGAACTCAGGTACCCAATTTTAGAGAAGCTAGCCTTCGCTCTGGTCGTCGCGGCGAGAAAGCTCAGGCCATACTTCCAGGCCCATTCAATCCATGTGGTGACTGATCACCCCCTCCGCCAGATCTTCGAAGGAGTAGAGCACTCGAGGAGGCTCGCGAAGTGGTCAATAGAGTTAAGTGAGTTCAATATCACCTTCGTCCCTCGACTATCCATGAAGGCACAGGTAGTGGCAGATTTCATGGCAGACTATGTGGCCGAGATGGAGGGGGATCAAGCCCCTCGTCATGTTCCGTGGAAGCTGCTGGTTGACGGGGCCTCGGGCAAAAATTCTCTCGGAGGAGGGGTGGTGCTGGAGAGCCCCCACGGGATGAAGATCGAACAAACGCTCGTAATACATTTCCCAATCACCAACAACCAGGCGGAGTATGAGGCGGTGATCGTCGGCCTGCGTCTGGCTCAGGAACTGGGAGTCCATGACGTAGAGGTCCTCACCGACTCGTTGATAATAGCCTCTCAGATCAAGGGAGAGTTCGAGACAAGGGAACCTACGCTCATAAGATACTTAGCCAAAGTGAGAAGCCTCATTGGAGCGTTCAAGACTTTCTCCATCAGGCACATCCCCCGGGAGGAGAGCACCCCAGCGGATCGCTTGGCCAAGGCCGGTCCTCGAGCCGGAGGAACCCTGACAGACCTGTTCCGTCCTTCGATCGAGGAGGGGGAACTCATGGAAATAGAGCAGCGACCCTCTTGGAAGGATCCCTTTGTTACCTTCCTTGCAACAGGGAAATTCCCGGAGGATGTTCCAGACCAAAGGCGCTTCCGGTACAAGTCCGCCTACTATGTGCTCCATGAGGGGGATCTGTATCGGAAGACCCTCTCGGGCCTCTTGGCCCGATGTATCTCGGAGGATGAAGTCCCGAGGATCCTGGAAGAAGTTCACTCCGGCGAGTGTGGCAGCCACTCGGGGAGCAGGATGTTGGAGACGAGAATAATGAGGCAGGGGTACTTTTGGCCGACCTTGAGTAGAGATGCGGCGGCCTTCGCTAAGAAATGCCAGAAGTGTCAGATGTTCGCCCCGCTTCAGCTCATGCCTGCTCAGAGGCTAAGGAGTATCACGGCGCCCTGGCCATTCGCCATATGGGGGATGGATCTGGTGGGACCCTTTCCCCAGGCCAATGGGCAGAGGAGATTCCTCTTGGTCATGATCGACTACTTCTCGAAGTGGTTGGAAGTCAAGGCGCTGGCCAAGGTCACCTCCCAGATGATCCGCAACTTCATATGGGGGGCGATCATCTGTCGACATGGGCTTCCGCAAGCCATAGTCACAGATAATGGCCCGCAATTTGCCAACGAGGAGTTCATCAGTTTCTGTGGCCAGTTGGGGATAGACCTCAGGTTTGCATCCGTCCACCATCCCAGGAGCAACGGGCAGGTGGAGGCGGCAAACAAGATTATCGTGAACTTGCTCAAGAAGAAGGTGGAAAATCTTAGGGGCAATTGGGTGGAGCAGCTCCCCTCGGTCCTGTGGGCTTTAAGGACTACCCCCAACACCGCCACGGGAGAGACCCCTTTCAAGCTCTCACACGGCTGCGAGGCCGTCATCCCCATAGAGTTCGAGGTCATGATGTAACATCCCTCAGACAGCTAGACCCCTAAGTTGGTTTTGTCATGACAAAACCATAGGAAGAGCCCAAGGCCATGTGAATTGAGGTGAGAAGAAGAAAACCACCTTGGTCTGCAAATAGCAATTTCTTGTGACCAAGCTTAGGGTTGGACTTTAGGGCCTCAACTTGACCTTTTGACCCCACCTTAGTATCCCAAACCCTTTAGGGGTCCCCTTAGGGCACCAAGGACCCATTGGGGTCAACCAAAGAGGTCAAATTGACCAAAGTCAACCCTAACCCCAAATTAGTCAAAGTAGCCTATGTAGAGCCAATTAACCTTCACCATGACAAATTGATCACTCATCTAGGTCTAGAATACCATAAGAGACCTAGTAGACCTAAAAGCCCCATCATGGGACCCCCAGTGGTGCAAATTGACCAAAATGCCCTTTTAAGTCAAAATGGTAATTCTTCTCTAAGTACCCTAATTGACCATCACCATGTTAAATTGACCATACCCATAGTGTTACCATGTCATAGGGGACCCAGTGGACCAAAAAGCCCCTTGACTGGGTCAACCCAAGGGCTCAATTTGACCAAAGTCAACTTAGCCTGTTTTGGTCAAATTAGCTTAAATTGGGTCAACTAAGGCTCATGTGACCAAATTGACCCCACCAGTAGTTTCTAAACCTAATTTGGAATCCATTGGACCAAAAAGCCCTATCATAGGGTCACCCAATTGGTCAATTGGACCAAAAGTCAAAATTGCCCAATTTAGGTCAAACCTCTTGAACCTAGCCCAATCCCTTTGGGCTAAGCCCAAATTGACCCTTTGACCAGCATCCTTGACTGCTAATTAACTCAGGAGAGAGTGTAGAAGTCGGCCATGATAAGTAGGAGAGAGAAATTCAAATTGGGGGAGAGAGAAAGATGAGGCCATCAATGGAGGAAGGTGAAACCCCCCTCAATTCTCCCCATTTATGACTGCATTCATCTCCTCTAGGGGAGAGGAGGAGTTCCCAGCAGTTTCCAAGGTTGATTAAGGCATGGGGAGTGTATGGGGGCCGGCCTTGGTGGAATTCGAAAAGGCCATTAATGGCTTTTGTGGTTAAAGCCACCATGGCCATAAATTGAACCCCTCATTACCTTCAGGGGTCGGAGAGGAGTGAAACCCCCTTGTTTCCAGAGGAGATCGGGCACCTTGGTGTGGAGGATGCAGAGCTCGCAATCCATGGCGGCCGGCCATGGAGGAATGGCAGTCGGCGCAACTTCAAGCCCCAAATCAGGTCCAAATCTTCATCCTTCCCTCAGTGGATAGATCCCCCCTTCTTCGTTTTCAAAATCAACTGAGATTGGAGCTATCTCCACTCGGATTTCTCTTATGTTCATGGCCGAAAACGCAACATCCGGGGGGCCAACTCCGGCCACCCCCGGCCACACCGACACCGGCAAACGGAAGCTGGGTGTCGGGTGGTGCTTTCTGCGGCGGCGTTTCGCCGGAGGTGGCGCCGTCGCGCCGGAATCAAGCCCGCAAAACGCCCAGGCGCGGAAGATCCCAGCCGTAGGCTATCGGGGAAGACGCACGGATGCCATCCGTTTATATCCTATTTAAATATAATAATTAATTCTGATATTCTTATTAATGTAGTTTATATATGCAGAATCTTATTTTAAATGTAGAAAATATTTATAGGCCTCTACAGAAAAAGTGCCCAACATGAAAGTTGTAGGCCTTGACCCATAGGACCATACAAAATTGACCTCACCCCATTTGGAACCCTGGTTTGACCTCAGCACACATTCTAGTGCAAAGTTTGACTGAACTTTGAATGGGTGCCCACACCAAACCACTTGTCCAAATGACTTGAGATTTGGACCAGTGGTGAGTCATACCTAGGGCTAGGTCATATCCAAAAATGAGAATTTTTGGAGAATATTTTCCTAAAGTTTTTGTAGAAATTTAATAATCCTTACATAATTTATTTGGAGGGTCAAATGACCTCCAATCTCCACCAAACTTTGGTGGGGTGTTTTTAGGGTCATGAGGAACCCCCTGGTTAAAACCTCAACTTATTTGGAGTTCTTTTGGTTAGGTAATCATTAGGCCAAGTTTTGTCCTTTAAGGGGAATTTTGTGAATGAGGGCTAATTGGAATGTTTCTTGGTTAAATTACCTCCTAATGGAGTGGGACTTTAGCCACTGCCCTATTGGCACCCAAATCACCTCTGAGAGAGTTATGAGGTCATGAGGAGTTGGTTTGCCCTAGGACTTGGAGTAGGAGCACCTTGGGGTGCAAATAGCCAAGTAGAGAACCATTGGCCAATTAGGTCCTTTGAGACTTGAGACTTCTTAGGAAGATCAGTGGGATGAAGTTGAGACCCCATGAGGAGTTTGGTGAGCATTGGAGTTGAATTGCTCAAGGTCATAGGGTTGACCCCTATGGAGTGGAATTTGGGGTTGTGAAGGACATAGGGGAGTTTGTCCTTGGAGAGGGGTGTATTGGACTCCTCTGACTTTTATAAGTGATAGGATACCCTCACAAGAAGTTTGGGTGGATTTGGATAGGATTAGACCATAACCCTAGGTTAAACCCTAATGGGGTGCAAATAGAGGTCAATGAAGGGAGTGGGGTCAAACATTATTGGTTTGACCTAAGATTTTGTATGGTAGGTCCTAGTGACCAGAGGAGCCTCCCTTGTGAATTTGAAGAGGTTTGGAGTTGTCAAACCTAGGTAATAAACCCTTAGGTAGATTTGTAAATAATTAGGGTTTTGGGTTTTAGGGAGAAATATTACTTAATGGTTTACCACCTTCTGTCACAGACTTAGTTTAAATGTTATAAATCTCTGGAAGATTTGGTTAGACCAGTAGAAAACCTTTGGAGGTCTAAATTGTAATGTTTCACATTGTTGGCAATTTTTGGGATGATTGAATTTAGGGTGTTAGATCTCTGTAATGACATGAAACCTTGCTGGTTGTATTTTCATACCAATATGTACCCACTGTAATTTTCTCATAATTTATGGATTAATATTTTTGGTATCTCTAGTTCATTTTGGAATTATTTACAAATATATCCTTTGAGGAAATTACAAATGTAACTTCTGTGTTATGTGGTCAAACTTGGTAGACCTGAATATTTTAGTATGATTCACCACTGTATGAATTTGCATAAGATTGGGAGTCCATATGAGGGTACCTCCTTTGGAATTTATTGGTAATAAATGAGTTTTGGAATTTTTGAAAATAGTAAATCTTGCTGGTTTTTCCTACAAGTTTATACCTACTGATATTTAGGTACTCTTGATTTATGTAAAAATTGGGGTAGGCACTGGAAGTCAGAAAAGTGCACTTGTAGTTCAAACTTGAGAAAATTGCCCTTTGAGAAATTGTTTAAAAATATTAATATTATGGGGAAAATTAGGAAACCCTGGATTTGATCTGATTTAAGTAGCATGGACTCCTAATAAATCCAGTAGGTCATATAGTTGAGTATTTAGAGTACCTCCCTTCTTGAGAATCAAAACGTTAAGGGTGGTCTGCGTTTAGCAAATTGGTAGTTTTGGAATTATAGGCCAATTTGGGATACCTTGTTGGAGGTGTGAGGATTTAATAGTGATCAAATGACTATGTGAGAAACCCTGGAGTTAGTTTGGGTTTGATGAGTCCCAGGGTGGTGGGGTGCCACCCTTGGGGTGGGTCGTCCTGTGGTTGACGAAAGATCATCTTTTGTCTATTAGGACCTAAAAGCACTTAGGTTTAGATCAGGTGAAATGTTAAGAGGGTTTTCTTATGGGTAGTAACTAATAACATTAAGTGTCTTGGAATGGGAACTTTGGGGTGTCATCCCATACCGGTTCCTAGTACCGTAGCGAGCCCCTCACAGGGTAACCCTCGGGAAGCCCAAGACTAACCCTAACTCATAGGAGTAAGACATTGTACAAGATTAACTAATAACACACTCATCCACACCCCGTGGTTTCGGAAGTTTAGTGGGATTGGTTGTCCGAGCGGTGGGCTCGGTAGCTGTTGCAGCAGACTAGTTAGTCTGGGGAGCTTTTGGCTCGGAAAGTGATTGATGACGGGCAGGTTAGCCCGGGGAGCTTTTGGCTCGGAAGGTTACTGATGGCGGGCGGGTTAGCCCGGGGAACTCATGGCTCAGAGATAGAAAGTAGAACATGTTGCATGTGCACTGAAGGTGGTGGGTCTTCGGTATTGGACGGTCGTTCACACCGACGTCAATACGTTGACTCGGCAAGTGTGGTTTTACACTTAGCCTTGATAGTCTGGCGGTCCAGTCAGCAAGAGTACGCAGACGCTCCGCGGGTATAGTGGAGGCGTACAATAGGTCTAGGTTGGGTAGTGTGAATACCAACCTAGAGGTGGGCGGGGCCCAACCCACCGCTTCCGTTTGCCACTACGGGAGTATCCTGGGAGTCTAGCTCGCTCCAAAAAGGGGGAACTAAAGGTCTATGCGCATAGAGTCGTAGTGTGTGAGTTGCACTTGTATGATCATAGCATAACAGCATACTTGCATGTCATAGCATAAACATTGCATTCAACCTACCCCTAACGTATAAGTCGGTTATGGGATTTCTTATACGGTAGGCCCTGCTAAACGACCCCTTGGTCTATAGGTTTGTATGGGCATTCCTATAAATCAATGGTTACTTTTATATTACTTTACTTGCTGCTTACTGTTCTTTATATTCTTGTTACCATGCTTCATATATATGTATACACCTGTGTAGCTCTAGTTCCGCCGTCACCTGCTCTTGTTTTTACCCCTTGCTGTCCTCCGCTTCATCCTCCCGCACGGTGCCTAGGAGCCATTGGGGGAGGGGTGGGGAATTGGCTGAGTCATTTTGACTGACGGTCGGTGGACCTTATCATTTTAGGAGTTCGAGGAGATGCAGCACCCTTCAAGGAACAGGTACAGCAGGATCCGACGTGGTGGATCCCACGGCCATGCTACCATTGTCACCAGCCAGGACATACTCGGGTCAGATGTCCCATGATGAGTGGAACCCCTCCGGCACAGCGATCAGGAGACCGACGACGAAGGCGTAGACGTGGATTGCGAGGCAGCAACCGCAGGTCAAAAGAGAAGAAGCATCCAGTGTTGCAGCACCATTGGAGCCCGGAGTCTGCAGGGATGGGTCAGTCAGGTCAGAGTGCTCCAGTTTCAGTGTCGGTGACGATTAGCTTTAGTTTGGCTTAGTAGTTAGCTTCCGCGAGTGATCTTGTAGTGAGGAAATGGTGTACAGGGCAAGAGCCCCTTTTATTTTGTAACCCTTGTTATCTTACCTTTATTCAGTTATATATGTGGACATTTATAATTCATGTGATTCTGTGGACTTGTCTTACTCTTTATTGTACTTTTCTTCGTGATCGATTTGGCCGGCAGGATCGGCGTTTTGTAGTGGCGACCTTCCCGAGCGAGGGTGTCACCGCAAAGCGGCGGTTCTGGGCCTAAGACCCGGATGTTTGAAAAAAAAATGGGGTCTTACACATGACACCACGAGTAAAGCCGCCACGAATGGAGAGGAAGATTGGAGAGCTGGGAACGAAGAGGAGTTGCGGCTCTCCCTCGACCTCATCGAAGAAGCCCGGGATCTAGCAGCCATTCGCCAAGAAGAGGTCAAGCGGCGGATGGCCAAGTACTTCGACAAGCACATCAGGGTCAAGCAATTCGAAAAGGGGGACCTAGTACTCAAAAAGGGGGACCTAGTACTCAAAAAGGTCGACGCGGCGGGAAGGTCTGCCGCAGTGGGGAAGCTTAATCCCTCGGTGGCAGGTCTGAAGGCTCACTCGGTGGCAGGTTCTAAGTTGCTGGAAAGATGGCCCCGAGCAGACCCGCTGTCCAGGCTCTCATCTAGCTGGCAGGTCTGAAGGCTCACTCGGTGGCAGGTTCTATGTTGCTGGAAAGATGGCCCCGAGCAGACCCGCTGTCCAGGCTCTCATCTAGCTGGCAGGTCCGAAGGCTCACTCGGTGGCAGGTTCTATGTTGCTGGAAAGATGGCTCCGAGCAGACCCGCTGTCCAGGCTCTCATCTAGTTGGCAGGTCCGAAGGCTCACTCGGTGGCAGGTTCTAAGTTGCTGGAAAGATGGCCCCGAGCAGACCCGCTGTCCAGGCTCTCATCTAGCTGGCAGGTCCGAAGGCTCACTCGGTAGCAGGTTCTATGTTGCTGGAAAGATGGCCCCGAGCAGACCCGCTGTCCAGGCTCTCATCTAGCTGGCAGGTCCGAAGGCTCACTCGGTGGCAGGTTCTAAGTTGCTGGGAAGATGGCCCCGAGCAGACCCGCTGTCCAGGCTCTCATCTAGCTGGCAGGTCCGAAGGCTCACTCGGTGGCAGGTTCTATGTTGCTGGAAAGATGTCCCCGAGCAGACCCGCTGTCCAGGCTCTCATCTTGCTGGCAGGTCCGAAGGCTCACTCGGTGGCAGGTTCTATGTTGCTGGAAAGATGGCCCCGAGCAGACCCGTTGTCCAGACTCTCATCTAGCTGGCAGGTCCGAAGGCTCACTCGGTGGCAGGTTCTATGTTGCTGGAAAGATGTCCCCGAGCAGACCCACTGTCCAGGCTCTCATCTAGCTGGCAGGTCCGAAGGCTCACTCGGTGGCAGGTTCTAAGTTGCTGGGAAGATGGCCCCGAGCAGACCCGTTGTTCAGGCTTTCATCTAGCTGGCAGGTCCGAAGGCTCACTCGATGGCTGGTCCTAGATTCTCAAAGATCGACCTCGGGAGCACTCGCGAGGACTGCACACCAGTAAGGTAGTCTCTCCTCTCCCTTATAACCTATCCAAGCGAGACCACTGACCTAGGCGAATGGTCAGAGGTGGCGAGTGGAGCGAATAGCAGGGCATCGAAAAGAGCAGGGCATCCTAGGTCACCTCCGAGCGCTCGGCGAGTGGCCAAGACAGTTACAATGCGACCTAAGCGTCCTAATGAGCCTAGCGAGATACAGTAGCGAATGAGGAAAATTGAGAGCACAAAAATTGTAACCAATATATATATGTGACAAGAGGACTCGCCCCAGTTCATGATTACATCCAAAAATGAAGAATAAAAAGAGAACAAAGAAAAATACAAAGGGCCCATCTCATGGGTCGGCAGGCTTCTCGCCAGAAGATCCATCGCTTTCGCTCGAATTCGGTAGGAGGGCGTCTTCTCGCGGCTCGCCGTCCTCATCTTCCGGAAAGGGGATCGGAATGTAGAGCTCGGGGACGACCTGTCGGGCAGAGAGGCATTCGGCCTCCTCCTTCAGGTACCCAGCCTGTCGCAGCACCTGCAGCGCGTGCTTCACGGCGCTTTGAGCATTCTCCTGCATCAGCTGCTCTAGCTCATGGTGGGGATAAAAGTGCCCCCTGCTTCCTGAGGCGAGTGCCAAGGCATCGGCTTCTCGCGCCTGCTGGACCTCGGCCTTAGCCAGCCGGACTTCCTCCTCAAGGTTGCCCACTCGCGCGCGAAGCATCTCGGCGATCATAGCGTCCTGAGAAAATGAAGATGGTGAGAAGAAAGTGCGGCAATCATCAACGGTCATTCGCGGGGAGAGGGGGGGATATACCTCTCTAACGGGGCGGCTGGCGAGGAGGGCCTCCGCAGCTTCCAGTTTCACCCTGAGGTCGCGCGCCTCGGCGGAAACAACAGCCCTGGTCTCCTCAACCTTCGCCAAACTCCGCGCCAGATTGATGCTCCGACGCGAGGACATATGCGCAAGCTCAAGGGCCCGCAGCAGGGCTCGAGCGGTCTCGTGGGCGAGAACCTGAGTCTTCTCGACATCGAAGACCTCAGCATTTTCCCGACCATAGAGGGCATACACAATGGCGTAAGCCTCACCACTGGCAAGGTCACTCTCTATCCATGATGGATGAAGGGTAGAGAGCGAGACCCTATTCAAGTTCCTGTCCCATTTCACCAGGGGAGCCCCTGAAGGGTCGACATACTTCTCGCCCTGAGGGAAGTTCCGGTGGTTCCTGGGCAATGGCGGCGGCGGCAACGACGATCCCGCCTGGAGAACACCCCCTTCGGACGCACCCGCCTCCAGGGTCTGGGCCGGAGCTTTCGCCCCTGGGGTCTCGTCCAAGGCCCCCTTCCCTTTGGCGGAGGGGGGCATTTCGGCTTCTTAGAAGAGGAGGAAAGAAGCGCCCCGGTTTTTCGTTTCCGACTACTGGGCTTGGAGGTGGAGGGTTCTTCCCGACAAGCATCCGCGGCGGCTTGCGCTAGAGACACGGAAACCCCAGAGGGGCGCGGCGGGTGAAGAGGGAAGTCTCGCACGCCTGTATTTGAACTCGAACGGCTCAGCGAATGGCATGGAATCAAGAGAGCTAAGCGAATAGAGAAGGTTTAGAAAACTCACCCTCACCCTGCGGAATAGGCGGAAGCGAGTTGACATTTAGCCGAAGGTAGACGAGGCCCATCCCGTGCTCCAGGATGTACAGGTGCAGCTTGGCCTCGTGCCCCCCCCAGAGTCGGGGGCCGGAAAGTCGATTCCTCCTCCTGCACCGGGGCGAGAAGGGTGTTTCCGAGGCTCCCGCTGACGAAGATGAAGCGGCGAACCCAATCGTGGTTCTTGTTCGGGAGACCCTGGTGCTTGAGTGGGCTCTGACCCGAGAAGAAGGAGATGCCGTGTGAGCAGCGGAAGGTATAGAGCTTGCGAAAGACGGGCAGTGAAAACTCAATCCCCTCTTCTCGCAGGTAACACGCGTACCCGACCAGCATGGCGATGGAGTTGGGGTTGAGCTGGGCGGGCACGACGCCGTAGTATCGGAAAGTCTGGCGGAGTTTCGGCCAGATGGGGAGGCGAAATCCCACCTCGAAATGCTCTAGCGGGATCGCGAGAGCACATGGCGAAATGGAATTTAAACGATCCTCCGGCCCGGGCTTTCGCGCTTCGAATCCCGGCGGGACATAATCCGCGACAACGGTTAAGTAAGCTTCCTCGAAGAGATCACAGGAATCAAAGACGTGGTTGACGAATGCACTGGCGCACCTGGCCCTGCCTTCGGTCTCGCCACCCATCTTGCGGATAACAAAGAAGACGGGAATCGCAGAGAAGAGAGAAGTGTGAGTGCTAGCGCAAGGAGAGAGAGGGAGCGGATGGTGAGGTAATCAATATGGTAGTTGAGCGGGCTATTTATAGAGGAAATAAAAAACGCTTGGGCTTTCGAGGCGACGGGTGTGCGGATAGCCAACGCGCCTTCCCGGCGCCTCGGAATCCGGGCCGGCCCCTCTCGCCCATTAATGACGAATGCCCCATGGCTACTCATTCGACGGCTACACAACCAGGTTGGAAAGGCATTCTGCTGAAAGACATCATTCGACATACCCAAGCAAGTTGCGAGAAATATAAGCGGAAAACGCACTCACAAAGCACAGAGTAAATTATTACAGACATAGAATAAGTTCAACCTCCGCGACACCATAAACTGAATAAGAAAAAAGAAAATGCAAGGAGAGGCGAATGATGACCAGACTAGCGTTCCTCCCAATACCACCGGCCATGCCCTCGCGGCCCAGCCTCCGGGGGCATTCGCGGGCGATGGTATGCGAGCATGGAGGTGATCTCCTGAGACGCCAGCTGAAGCTGGTCCCGGGCTCCCGCAGCATGCCTCCCGGGAGACAGCTCCCCCCCTTCACCTCCCAGACGCTCCACCATGGCAAGGAGGCGCGAATAGTCCTTCCGAAGGTCCTTCAGCTCGCGCGTGACCTCCATCCGCACATCATCCACCTGGCCGGCGATGTTTCGCTGAATATGGATAAGCTTCCCCAAGACCTCCGTGAGTCGCTCCTTCAGGGTCGCATGATCTGAGGGATCGCCAAGAAAGTCAGAGAGGTCCCCGGGAGAGGGGAGAGGCGAGAGCATACCGTCTCCCCCCTCGTGGTAGGACCCAAAGGGAGAGGCTTCCTGATAGCCTGCGAGATCACAGACAGGTCAGTCGCGTTAAACAAAGCGAATGCGCTAAATGCGGATAAGGACACTGACCTAGTGTGGGGTCCCCATGACCTGAGGGACGCAACAAATGGGGGTGCGATTTAAACAATCCGGCGGGAGGTAGTACTTTTCCTTTCCCTGGGCGGTAGGGCTGGGAAGAAGGAACCGAAGCATTCGCGTGGTCATCTACACGGTCTTGCTGACCGAGTTCCCTTTCAGGGGAGATCCTCTGTTCATTCGCGGGCACGGAGGGGTTCTGTTGAAAAAGGGAACCCGGAGGAACGGTGTCCCGCGGCGGAGGATCAGAGTTGAGGGCTAGAAAAGATAAAACAATGGTCAGTAACGCACAACGTGCAGGACAAGAATTCATAACTTACCAGATTGCTGTGTGGTCTCGCCCGGAGGGGGTGGAGGAGCAAGATCCAGATTTGGAGGAGGCCTCGCATCCGCGAGAGGTGGCACCACAACACTGTCCGGAATGGCCCCACGACCATCCTCAATCACCGAGATCACCTGCGAATGGTCGGAATAATTGCAGGATGAGGGGGCAGGAACTAAACAGAAAGACGGGAGGAATTCCCATACCTGCGTTCCGGGGTCCGGATGAGCATTCGCCGGAGACTCCGAGGCAGTCTCGCCTCCCTGACGATTCAGCCGAATCGCCTTGGCTCGACGCGAGACGTAAGGGACACTCGGGTCACGCTTGGACATAAGCCAGGGAGCAAACCTGGCCATCTTGGGGGCAGTTGCGCTCTGGGCCGCAGCCAGGCGCTCAATCATTCCCTGCGAGAGGGGTCTCGCAGAAGGCTTGTGAAGAGACATTAAAATCGGCGAAAGGTCAAGGGAGAGAAGGATCTCCAAGCCGAGGAATGGAAGCGTTCCAGAGAAATCTGACACTGAGAAGTATATATATAGGGTGACGGTGGGACCCACCGAATCTTATGGGGTCCAGTCAGCAAGCACTCACCGAATACCAGGTTGGACTGTTCTTTCCGAGCGTAGGAACCACTCGCAAAGAGCGGGGATTGTGTACAACCCGTATTCGCTGAGTTGGCCCCTCAAGCCCACCGACGAGATCTGGGTCAGCCAGACCATTCATCCAGGCTGAGGCAGGTGGAAGGACCCCCAGGTAAGCAGGTGGTGAACCATAGGGCGAGAAGAGGAAATCGGCGAGTGGTACCCTTCCGGACCACTCGCCCCAAGGCGTAAGCATTCGCCCAGTCACGCGAGAGCTCGGCGAGTGGTGCCCTAATGGACCACTCGCCCCCAAGGGCTTTAAGGAGGAAATGACCATGTTGCCCCTTATGGGCTGCAAATAGCCCTTCAGAACAACGGAGTTGGGCTATTAACAGACCAATCTGGGGTGCGGTTTGTAAAACTAATAGGCGGATTCATGCTATTTGCATACCAGCCTGGAAAAACCTATAAATAGACCCTTAAGGGCACCTTGGTGGAGACCCGGATTTTTTGAGAGTCCTCTCCTCTAGGCTAGTCTTGGTTGGCTGCTGTGCCCTCCAAGGTGCCCGGCTGAGCTTTGGTTTAGGAGGGGAAGCTCTCTAAGATCTTCCGGGTGTGTGGCGGGACCTCCTCGCTGCAGCCTTGGGTCTGTTCCATTTTTCTCATCCACCAGCCAGATAGTTTAGGGAGGGAGAAGTAAGCGTCGGCTACAACCCCCAGTGGGTCCTATCTCAGGAGACCGGTTGCCGGTTTCAATAATACTCACGTATAGCGGGTGTAGTCGTCCACCAGAACCAGCGCATACTTATTGCCTCCATAAGTAAGGGTAGCGCACGACCCCATAACATCATCATGTATGCACTCAAGAGGTGCCATACACCTGGTCTCTGACTTGTCAAATGGAAGTCGATGTGACTTTTCATATTGGCAGCCATTGCACACATGACCGTCGCCGTAGGAAGAGAGATGAGGCAGGCCACTCACTAGGCCCTTTGCCGTCATCATCTTCAACTTGTCCATCCCCACATAACCCAGCCTCTCATGTCAGATCACTGCGCTGTCGTTTGTCTTCATCTTGTCCACGTAGGCATTTGCAGACAGAACATACAAATCCTTCACCCTTCTCCCGGTGAGCGTGATATCAGCATTGACAGACGATAGGTTCTTCAGGAACTTCACCTCCTTCGGTCCAAACAGCACGTGGTATCCAGCATCCACTGCGTTAGCAACCGAGAAGAGATTCTTCTTCATGCCCAGAACATGATACACACTCTTCAGTGTCACGGGCTTCTCTTCACTTCCAAGGGACACCTTCCCTTCTCGCTCCACTGGATGTACCGTATCATCCGAAGTGATGATAGCATCAGTTCCTTTATATGCTTCCAAGGAGACAAACTTCGACATATCTCTAATGAGATGATACCCGCAACCGGAATCCACTATCCAGTCGTTCTCGAAGTTGATGGAGGCGAAGACATCGACTGACGTTGTCGTCATCTCTGCCAGGAAATAGTTGTCTCCCCTCTCACCGCCCTGGTGACCTCCACCTCTTCCTCCACCTCTCTGATGGTCTCCACCTCTCCGGTGGTATCTCTCCTTGTTAGCAACATGACCGGCTTTCAGATTGGACCGACAGTCCTTTGCCATGTGCTCGTACTTCTTACAGGCATAGCAAAGGGTTCTCCCCATCTCATCACGTGCAGGGAGGAACTTCCTCCCATCTCCCTGAGAGGACGTTGAGGGTCCATCTCCAGAGTTCTTCTTTCTCTTGTTCCAGGACCTCCTCTTTCCTGAGAACAAAGCCTCGCCATCTCCCCCTGAGATGGATACTCCCACCATCCGCTTCCCCAAGCTCTCCTGTGATGACAACAGGTTCTCTAGCTCCAATAAGGAGGGCTGAGTAGCCCATCCTTGTACAGAAGTAACGAATGGGACATACTCCTTCCTCAAGCCTCAGAGTATGTGCCGCTTCAACTTCGCCTCTGAGATCGGCTCTTCAGGGTCTAAGGCCTAGATCTCCCCACACAAGTTCTTCACCTTCAGGAAGAAGGTGAATATCGTCATCTCTCCTTGAGTGGACTGTGCCAACTCATTCTCCAGGAATTGTAGCCATGCTACATTCTTCTTGTTGAATAGCCCGTCGAGGGCTTTCCAGATGTTAGACGCTGACTTGCAACCTATGATGTGGTCGAACACGTCAGGTGAAATAGCTCTCTTCAGAGTGAACTCCGTCATGGCATTAGTCTTCCTCCAAGTCCTCACCGCTGGACCATTTCCTTCGGTTGCTAGAACCTCCTCCTGCTCATCTCCACCAACAACCTCCCAGAGGTCCTCTCCAAGAAGGTAGCTCTCCACACAAGACTTTCACTTCTTGTAGTTGGTCTGAGTAAGGACCTCAATGCCAAGTCCTCTAACATACCCTCCTCCGCCGTCCATCTTGGTTTCTCAGTCCTTGTTCCCACTATCCCTCTGATACCATGTGAAATATTTAAGGTCGGAAGAACACGTCAACCAACAAGGGAATAAGGACACCAAGAGAAGAACACACTTTTACAATTAATAAAGCTTGGCAGCTAGATACAAATGAACAGGGCTGAAAACAAGTTGCATCCAACTTGATTCACAACAGCCAATAGTAGTAAAGAAACTAGTCACGGACAGTGTCCGCTTCTCCTCCGGAGCACACCACATAGGTGAAACTCGCTACTCGCTACCGCGGGCGCTAGCCACTAGCGCTGTCGCTAGCTCTCAAGCTCGCTACTCGCAAACTCGCTACTCGTCGCTTCCTCCTTTTCTTGCTACCGCAGGCGCTAACCACTAACGTCGACGCTATCTCGCGAGTAAGGAACTCTCTCTAGGTCGCTAGCCGAACTAACTCCGGGTTCGCTGCTCGCTAGGTGGCACTCTGGTATCTCAAATTTGCTCAAAGTTGATGATACTCGCCACTATCTGAAAAAGCTAATCTTAGAGGGGGTCTACCCCTCCTATTTATAGGCAAGGCAGGAGGTCTTCTCGAAGCTGAGCTAACGCTGGCGCTAGCTCACTTCAAATCTAACAAACCCTTCTTCTATAGATTGATTCAACATAGTTCTTAGGTTGTAGAGGTTCTCCTTAAGTTTTCGTCCTTTGAGATATATAATTGTGGTTCTAATTCAAGTGTGCTAAAGCATTGTTCTTTGTAGGATGTCAATGATACTCTCAATTGGTTCCTCAAGATCAATGGTTTGATTTTCCAAACCTGGATTATCTTCCTTAAGCTCATGAATTTGAGTGCTAATAACACAACACAACACTAATAATACAAGAACTAGAGTCAGAAGAGTGAGTATTAATTGACAACTAATCAATAACGTCGATTCAAAAATAGTAGTCACACGAATTGAAATACAATATATCGAGGCAAACTTGATATACCGTTTCTTGAGGGCAAGTTTTCTCTTCAAGCCTTTCACTCCTATGAGAACCTTATAGTCTAAATGATCAAAGAACAAAGAAGAGTCTCCTCTACATCCGTATGTAGGGGGGTGACATACACTAAATTTAGAAAATGTCACTTAGGGCTAGATTATCCATAGGACAAGTGAGAGCCTACAGTGATAACGTTTGACGAGGCGGTATCGTTTTAATATCAACATGCCCTATTGCGTCAGTCTTTTGAGCGAATTTGTTCCCCCTGCGAGCAAATTTGCTCACCTTGTGACCAACTTTCCATGCATGTCGAACAACTTTTTTCGCCCTTTGAATAGTTTTGAGCATAATAAATCGCGAGGTGAGTTGTTTTGTGCAAAAAGCAACGGCAAGCGAATAAAAATAGTCGACATGTGAATAAAAATGCTCGTCTGGTCGAACATTCAGAAAAAACCTGCTATATAGCTGTTCTGCTAATATTTGGGTCAAAGATTCTCCAAGCTCTAGGTTCAGAGGAAAACTTATAATGCAGGGTAAATGACAGTTTCAAAGAATTTCACTTGTTTACGATCTAACGTGCACTTGCCCGGCGACTTCAAATTAGTCGGAGTAGGTAGAAACCTCGCCATACCTGAGTCTCCATATAGTTTGCCAGCGGAAAATGCGTTTTCAGAATCCATAGGGACGCCATAATTACATAGAAAACGATACAAACTGTACGCTTGGATATCAACAGACGTTCGCTTAGAGACGCGCGATATTCATGTTTAGTGGTGCAATTAGTTATAATCGCGACGACCCAATCTCCAAATCTGGAGAGAATGCCCGCATAGAAAAATACGCTATGCAGATCAAATTTTTTTTTCCTTAGATATAAGTGGGGGTGCAAATAAAGTCCGGACCCGATTGCCCGGCCCGGGTCTGGTTAGACCCGTGCCAGACCTAGGAGGCCTCACTAAGCCCCTTTTTTTGCCTGGGCCCAATTTCAACAGGGCCCAATCTAAGCTAGGCAGCAATTAAGCCTGGGACTTGCAGTGAGATGTAATCAAGAAATGGCTAAGTCCAGAAATTGTAATCATGATGTAAGTGAACAAATCTATTTGACCCCGAATCCCGGTTGTTAGGTAGATGGATATAAGCTGACATTTGTTATGAGTCCGTCTTTTACGATTCCCCAAACGGCGCAAAAGAGGACGACGGTTTAACAGGAGAGAACTCAAAGAAAGGGCCTTTTGTCTGCGGCCATGTCTTCTTCTTCTTCCATAAAAGTGAGGTTTTTGATCGACAGAGAGCGGAAGCGGGTTGTTTTTGTCGAAGCCGGAAGCGCGTTCGTCGACGTTCTCTTCAGCTTCCTCACCCTGCCGCTGGGTAGCATCGTCCTGCTTTTGAGCCAGCGTTCTGGTTTGGGTTCTCTCGACAACCTCTACCAGAGCGTTGTGCAGCTTGACGCCGAGCACCTGCAGACCGAGGCGTGCAAGGAAATGCTTCTCCATCCTCGGAGTAGTGCGGCTGCAGTACATTGCATGGACTTGAAGATCGAGTACATATATGAACTATATCCTGTACTTTTTTATACTTGCAGGGAATGTCGTGGCTTAATCCAGTCCACATATTACTATGCATACACATCAAAGGTTCCATGCGGAAACTGCGGCAAACCGATGGATTCTAAAGTTTGCTGGTCAGAAGAAACATCGGACGAAGGAGCGATCTTCGTTAATGACACAGTCGATTTTATAGTGACTGATGATTTACGGGTTATGCCGTCTTCTTATTCAAAGGGATTATCAATTCTTAAAGAACTGCAAATCGAAGATGCAAGTATCTTTGAGGAAAGGATCATAGATTTTGGCATCAAAGAGGTAATTTTTTTTAAAAAAAATTCTATGCATAAGAGGATCAAAGGAAGAACATTTAACGTACATTAATCCTTAAAAAATTTATTTTTAAAATTAATTCCAGGCTATGAACTTGTTGGGGAGGTCATTAGTATCTAAGAATGCATTGACAGAGTTTTGCTTCCCTGATGCGTGTGTCGAAGCAAGTGAAGATTCCTCTTTATCAAACAAAGACGAGATTGTTGCGGGTGAAGCAGAAGAAGAAGTAGAAAAGGAGATCATCTTGGAGCTCTTCTTGAACAAGAGAAACAATGAGGTTTTGTGCGCCGAAGTTGGCGAAGATTTCGTTAATTTTCTGTTCAGCTTTCTCACATTTCCACTTAGCTCCGCACTCGGATTCCTTCCTGATAACATATCTCCTCTTGGTGGTTGTATCCACAATTTATATTCATCAGCTAAGAGCATGAGCTCAGACTATTTCAAATCAGAAATTTGTAGAGACATGTTGTTGACTCCAAAACTCTCTGCCTTCTACGAGTACAAGAAACATATACTGAAATTGAAAGAAGTTCCATTAAAAGAGCCCACTACATCGCAGAGTTGTGCACAATGTTTGTCAAGTAATGCATGTAAACTTATTAAAATTTCTCCATGCACACATGGAATAACAAGGAAGACAATCATTCAACAAAATCCCAAGTCAGCGAAGGGAGTGAAGGATAATGACGGAGCATTTGTGGTCAGCTCAAAAAGATTTATGATTTCAGATAACCTTCGTGTTTCACCGTTGTCGCTCATCTCCCACATGTGCAACGAAATTGATTTCCCAATTTCAGATTTGGTTAAAAAAGAAGTCTCGATGGATAAAACCAAGGTAAATTGACTCCAACTTCTTTGAGTTATTTATATAATATTTTGTTTTTTAATTTTATTTCGTATTTACATTAGAGATCTAATGCAGGCTCGATCGTTGCTGCGTGCTTTGCTGGTCTCTAAAAAAGTGTTGACTGATGTTTTCTTTCCTAAGCCCATTGGAAGACGCAGAAACTGAGAAAGAGAAAAAGGAGAATATGGATGGTGTTGCATTATTTTGATCTCAACTTCAACTTTGTTGCTGTGTTACTTCAACTTATAAGTTTTGTGATATTATGTATGGGTGTGAAATTATGGTCTAAAGCCCAAACATGAGTTAGCCTAAAGTCAGCAGCACTTGCTTTTTTGGCCATGTAATTTCAGCACCTTTCAAGTATATATAACGCCTTATTTTAGAATATTTCCGGGATGAACAAAATTTTGGCAATGTAATTTCAGCCACCTTGTCTCATGATCCAAAGACGAAAAATTTCAATGCTGCCACATAAGATAAGTCAGTCCAACTGAAAATAGCAGCGGAAAACTTCTCACATGCTACTGCTTAATGGTCAGAAATTCAAATATATAGTCATATATACATTAATTTCACATTTAGTACTAATTAAACTACTGGAAGAATTTTACTTCATCCTTTGACAAACTTAATAGAATGATTCTAATCGACTTTCTATCATCACTGCATAATAAACACCTAAAGATTCTCTTAAAAACAGAGCTAACATAATTTTGAATCACATGAGATTTTATCTATTTCGTTAGCTGCACATTTGAGATATCCTCTCGCAACAGGATAATGAAAACAATAATAATAATAATAATAATAATAAACCAAGCCTTTTTATACAAAAGCATAATACAGATGATATTTTATTTAAAAATTCACAATAATTACAACGGCTTTCTTCCTCTATCTTAACCACCACATGTTCTTAGTTTGTAACGAAATGATACTTGGACTCCACATAGCTCTCCGCTTCCCATAGAAAAGATCCAAAAGCAACGGCCTCCAAGACCAGCAGCGTCAGCCCCGAGAAGGAAATGGCCACCGCCTCCTCGTTCGCAGATTCCAGCCTTCCGTCACCTCCCACCCTTATATCCGGCCTGCCGAACAAAGCCTGCGTCTGCTTCTCGATCAGCGACACGGCTTCATTAGATCTAATCGTCGCGTATCTCTGCAGCGTCTCCGCATCCAGGTACATGACGTAAGACTTCAATTTGCTCGAGCCCTCCTCTCCCTCGCCGGCGAAACCTTCTTCAGGCGAAATCTGCACCAGCGAGTCCATGTCCCAGAAAGGATTGGGTTGCAAGCCCTCGAGGATTCCTTGGCCGGGAATCCTCTTGGGGAGCGTGTTCATGGTTCTTTCGAGCTGGTACCGCTCGTCCACCCGCTTGAGGAAGTACCCGTACATGATGGACGCGGCGTATAGCTTTCCGAGCTTGAGTTTGCTGATCTGGACAATGGTGTTCAGTGGCCCGACGACTCTTTCTCCGAGGATGAGGGCGAGGTGGCTCTGGATCATCTCCATGGCGTCAGGCGAGTGAATGGATTCGAGCTTTTGACCCTGGTTAGGCCATGAGTCCAGCAGGCCGGTTGATTGAGCGGTTGGAGAGATTTTGGGAATCATAGTGATGTTATTCTCCATGAACTTCTGCACAATGAAGCAGTAGATTATCTCCTCCAGAGTCCTCTGCCTATCCTTTTCTCTTACCTCTGCAATTCTCCTGAAGGATTTGAATAAGGTTTAGGCTGGATATAACTACATTTACTATATTTTTTCCTTGTAGAGGGCGCAATTGCATTAAATTATATAGATAAGTTATAATTCTGAACCATGATTGCACGAGAAAGCTATTATTCCTAAGCCCATTAGAGGACGCAATTGCACTAAAAAATGATGAAACTATCATAGCTTACTCCAAATTTAATTTTTTGATTAAGACCGTCAAGAGAACAAACAAGGATAATCACATATCTTCTAAGCAGAAAGTTGGAGCACAATATATGTGAAATCTGTATAATAGTCATCAACTCTGTACAGTACATGGTAAGTATGAAGGGCATATATTGTTCTTTAAGTTTGTGTTTTATACAAATCCAAAAGAATCAAAGGATTTCTGATACCTCCTACGTATCGGACGGTTCAGGCGATAGAGAGAGAGATAGAACGAGGATGAGGGAGGGAGAGAGAAGGAGAGAGGTAGAGAGGAGAAGAAGGGGAGCAGCCCCAATTAGCTTAATTGATCCAAAGATAGTTCATAGGGTTTAGAAAGTCCTCTTATATCATGAGACCCTTTCCCAATACATTACCAAAATACCCCTAGCCACAACTCAAAATTACTAAGCCTGTTAAACACCCCCGCCTAAGCCTTTCCCGCTGTCGCCGCTGCTACCGCCTGGCGGTACTCCCACGCTGTCGCCGCTGCTACCGCCTGGCGGTACTCTCCTGGTGTCACCCGCCTCGCTCACGCCTCCTCCGATAGCGTCGGTGGTGCCGCCCACTCCACGGCCTCGCCGCTCATACACCCGCCATGGTGGTTCGTCCTCGTGTAACTCGGTAACAATGCCGCCGTCTGGGAAATTGGCCTTGTCCTCAAGGCAATAGTCCGGAAATTGGCGGCGGAAGTCGTTGCGCAGTAGCCATGTGCTTTCGGTCTGGGGGCGGTGGCGCCATGCTACCCGGACTTCCTCAGGAAATTGCGTTCCGGAGTGAAAGGAGCGGTGGTCGATGATGGCGGCCGGATAGAGGGGTGCGGTGCTGGAGTAGTCCAAATCGGCAGGAATGTGATCTACGGCCGGGTGGTCGCCAATGACTCGCCGCAGTTGCGATACGTGGAAGACGGGATGTATCCGGCTGTTGTCCGGAAGGCGAAGGCGGTAGGCTACCGCCCCAATGCGGCCAACCACTTCAAAGGGGCCGAAAAAACGGGGGGCCAATTTTGGGCACGTCCGGCGAGCCACGGACAATTGCCGGTGCGGTTGCAGCTTGATGAATACTTTCTCCCCGACTGCGAGTTGCAGGTCCTGGCGTTTGTGGTTCGCAAAGGATGTCATCTTGGCCTGCGCCCGCCGAAGATGATGCTTTAAGCTGTCCAAAATAGTGTCCCGATCTTGCAAGTGCCCCGCGAGGCCGTCCACATTGCACTCGCCGGGTAGATACCGGGTAATCGACGGGGGTGGGCGACCGTAAACCACGGCGAAGGGAGATGTGTTGGCGGCATAGTGATAAGCCGTGTTGTACAAATATTCCGCCCATGGAAGCCACTTGGCCCAAGTCCCCGGCCTTTCGCCAATGAAACAACGTAAGTAGGTCTCAAGGCACCGATTGAGAACTTCCGATTGCCCGTCTGACTGCGGGTGGTAGGCGGTACTCATTCGAAGCTGAGTTCCTTGGAGGCGAAATAGAGATGTCCAGAAACTGCTCAAGAACAAGGGGTCCCGGTCGCTTACGATGGAGCGCGGAAATCCGTGAAGGCGCACAATGCCCGCAATGAAACTGTCCGCGACCGTCTTTGCGGTGTAAGGATGGCGCAGGGGAATGAAGTGACCATACTTTGAGAGGCGGTAGACCACCACCAAGATACAATCGAACCCGTCCGACCGGGGTAACCGAGTGATAAAGTCCATGGCGATGTCCTCCCAAATGCGCTCCGGTATCGGAAGGGGTTGTAGGAGGCCGCCCGGAAACAGTGCTTCATACTTAGCCTTCTGACATGTAAGGCATTCGGCGACGTAGGCCTTAATGTGGCGGAACATTTGGGGCCAGAACAAGGAAGCCGAGAGGCGGCGATATGTCCGGAAGGCGCCGGCGTGGCCGCCAGTCGGGGACGCGTGGAACTCGGCGAGCAACCGAGGAATGCAGGCGGAAGAGGCGGAAAGAACCAAGCGGCCGCGGTAGAACAGTCGTCCGCCGATGAGGGAGTAGGGAGGGTGCGCCGCCGGGTCGGTGATGAGAGCCGTCCGGATTGCGGACAAGTACGGGTCCCGCTCGACGCCCTCCTGGACATCCGAACTCTCTTCCCAGACCGGCCGAGAAATTGCTGTCAACTCGGGCGCGTGCGGTTGGCGAGACAGCGCATCCGCCGCCCGGTTGGTTTTGCCGGAACGGAACTCAATCGAGAAGTCGTAGCCCAATAACTTTGCGATCCAAACTTGCTGAGCCGGTGTGGCGATTTTCTGTTGGAGGAGATAACGGAGGCTATGGTGATCCGTCCGCACCACGAACGACCGACCGAGCAAATATGGCCGCCAGTGCTGTACCGCCAGGACCAAGGCCATCAGTTCATTTTCATAGGCCGAACGGCTGCGAACCGTGGGGGAGAACGCCCGGCTGTAGAAGGCGATTGGTCGTCCGGACTGCATGAGGACCGCGCCGACCCCGGTGCCCGACGCGTCGCACTCGACCACGAAGGGCTGGTGGAAGTCCGGCATAGCCAGGACCGGCCCCTGCACGAGGGCCGATTGCAAGGCCGCAAATGCGGCCATGGCCGCCGCCGACCAGATGAAGGGGCCCTCCTCCGAAATCTTGAGCAGTTGGGTGAGGGGGCGGGCTAAAGTCCCATAGCCCTGAATGAACCGGCGGTAGTAGCCGGTCAAGCCCAGGAATCCGCGCACCTCCCGGACCGATGTGGGCGTCGGCCAGTGAAGAACTGCCGCCACCTTGTCGGCCTCCATGGCCACCCCGTCGGCCGAGATCGTGTGGCCCAGGTAGCTGACTGAACGGGTGCCGAAGGAACATTTCTTCCGAATGAGGACGAGGTGGTGGTTGCGAAGGGTGTGGAGGGTGGCGCGGACATGCTGGAGGTGTTCCTGCCAAGTGGGACTATATACCAATATATCATCAAAAAAAACGAGTACATGTTTGCGGAGTACCGGCCGAAAAATGTTGTTCATTGTAGCTTGGAATGTTGCCGGGGCGTTGGTCAAGCCGAATGGCATGACCAAGAACTCGAAATGGCCGTCGTGAGTTCGAAACGCCGTCTTTGGGATGTCCGCCGGCCGTACGCGGATCTGATGATAGCCGGAGCGGAGATCCAGCTTAGTGAAGAAGGTGGCGCCATGGAGCTCGTCCAAGAGCTCCTGGATGACCGGAATCGGATATTTGTCGGCGACGGTGGCCCGGTTGAGTTCCCGGTAGTCGACGCAGAAACGCCAGCTACCATCTTTCTTCCGCACGAGGAGAACCGGACTAGAGAATGGACTTGCGCTCGGCCGAATGATGCCTCCCAAAAGCATTTCCCGTACTAGGCGTTCAATTTCATCCTTCTGAATGTGGCCATAACGGTACGGCCGAACGGACACGGCCGACGTCCCCGGGTGGAGTACAATGGCATGATCTGTGGGGCGGACCGGGGGTAAGCCTGTCGGAGCCACGAAGAGTTCCGGAAACTCGTCCAATATCTCGCGGATGGAGTCCGGTAACGGTGTCGGGTCGTCCGGTTCACTCGCCAAGAGCCACAGGCAAGCCGAAAAATTGACCGCCGACGTGCGTTGAAGGGCCCGGAATGAAACTGGCGTGCGCAGGAGGGTGGAATCGCCCGTAAGACAGCACGACGTCGCCCCTTGTTGAAAATGCATCGTCATCTTGGCCCAGTTTACGCGAACGTCGCCCAGCGTTTGCAACCAAGCAACCCCCAAGATGGCGTCAATGCCGCCTAACTCAAAAATGTAGAAGTCCGCCGTGACGGAACAAGATCCCGCGGTTAGCGATACCGCTTGGCACAGGCCCTGTGTGGGCCGACGGCGGCCGTCCCCTAGGCAGACCGTGAATTCCGCGGAAGGAAGGTGGGGAAGAGCGAGTTCGCGAGCCAGGGGCGCCGAGATAAAGTTGTGGCTCGCGCCACTGTCGATCATGAGAATAACATCACGGTCCCGTATACGGCCTTGGAGTTTCATCGTGCGCGGACCCGTGATGTCGCCGACCGAGAAACACGGAAGCTCCAGGCAATGGAATGGCTCGACCGGGTCGGTGAGGAGTTCGGCGTCCTCGGGCGAGGGAGGGGTAAGCTCCTCGGCCAGGGCCTCCGTAGCGGTGTCGTCGCCGAATAGGGCATGAAACTCTTTGACCGAGCATACATGGTTGGGTGAGTACGGTTGACGGCGCCGGAAACATAAACCTCTGCGGCGGAGGTCGTTGTACTCGCTATCCGAAAAGCGGTGATGAGTGGGGCGGCCGGGCCGCTGGCCGCCTTGTGGAACTGTCCGGGGCACCACGTCCCGCGGAGGAGCCGGCCTTGGTGGAGGTTGGAAAGCCGGGGCCGGAGGTCGAATACCCAAATCCGCCTCGACGGCGCGAGCCAGGTTAATTGCCGCCGAAACAGTGCGGGGATTGTGGGTACGGAGGCGAGAACGAATGGCGGGGCGCAATCCCTGCAGGAAAAAACCCAGATAGTGGTCGGGGGGCAGCCCCGGAACGTGGGAGACCAAGGCCACGAACTCATCAATGTATGTGTCGAGGTCGGAGGACTGGCGTATGCTGCAGAGGCGTTCGATGGCGGAGCCGGAGTAACGCGCATCGTAACGCTGAATCATTTCGTGCTTGAGTTCATCGCAGGAAATCAGGGGTTGCACCTGGCGAAGCCACCGTGCCCAGTGCAACGCGGAGCCGGAAAGGCCGACGACCGCCGTGCCCACCTTGTCGGCTTCCGAGGTCAAGTGGAGGTCGAAAAACTGCTCGGCGCGAGCTATCCAGCCCATGGGGTCGACCCCGGTGAAAGACGGCAACTCCAACGCCAGCGGGGGTCGGTTAGCTGTCGGAGCCGGAGTTGTCGGGCGCGGATCTGGCCCGGGGGGCGGTTGGGGAGCCAGGAGTGGTGGTTGCCCGAGAATGGAGGCGGAAGATGCGGCGATGGGCGAGGCGACCGGAGGCTGATCTAGGCGGGCGAGAATGGCAGCGGTGGTGGTTTGGTTGGTGAGGGCGATGGATTGGAGCGTGGCCAGGGCGGCCCGGAGGTCGGAGATGTCGGACTCGAAGGCGTCGGCGCGGGCGTGGAGGTCGGTCGGCTCGTCGGCGGAGCCGGAAGCTTGGCGGGTGGTGACCGGCATGGCGTAGGTACTCCGGCGGCTTGACGGCGGGCGGAGCAGCAGGTCGGACCAATGATACCTCCTAGGTATCGGACGGTTCAGGCGATAGAGAGAGAGATAGAACGAGGATGAGGGAGGGAGAGAGAAGGAGAGAGGTAGAGAGGAGAAGAAGGGGAGCAGCCCCAATTAGCTTAATTGATCCAAAGATAGTTCATAGGGTTTAGAAAGTCCTCTTATATCATGAGACCCTTTCCCAATACATTACCAAAATACCCCTAGCCACAACTCAAAATTACTAAGCCTGTTAAACACCCCCGCCTAAGCCTTTCCCGCTGTCGCCGCTGCTACCGCCTGGCGGTACTCCCACGCTGTCGCCGCTGCTACCGCCTGGCGGTACTCTCCTGGTGTCACCCGCCTCGCTCACGCCTCCTCCGATAGCGCCGGTGGTGCCGCCCACTCCACGGCCTCGCCGCTCATACACCCGCCATGGTGGTTCGTCCTCGTGTAAGTCGGTAACAATTTCTCATTAATCCTCATATCTTCAGGTAAGGTTAATGATGATAATATCCGAAGTAACCTTCCAAGTTATTTATCCATTTTGAGATCATGCATCCCCTCCAAAGAATAACTATAAGGCAGTTTGATCATAATAATTGTAGCGAAAACGGGAGAAGAAAAATAAAACAAACAGAAAATCACAATATAGAAGACAAATTTACGTGGTTACGTCCACGGGTAGCAGCAGTCCGGTTTTCACTAGATCAAGAACAAAGGCGGTTACAGAAAGTGGGCGAATTTCCAAATTTCAGAATAATACAAACACTAGAACGACAAGGAGTTTATATAGCACATTGTCGTCAATCGTCGTCTCTTTGGATTAGGATTCGAGGCATATAATTAAACATAAAATTTGAATACCGCATCTAAAAAAACTTGGCATCATTAAGTTTTATTAGGAAATCAAGCAAAAACAAGAGACAAACACACAAAACACCGGATTTACGTGGTTTGCTTCAAAGATGGGCTACATCTGTGAGCAACAACAGATCATTTAACTAAGTTGAAGAACAAAAGATGAATAATTTCCTAATGTGAAACTATGAGATTTAGAAACCCACAAAACATGTAACTGGAGGTTTACCAATAATTTAGACAAGTATCTGCAGTTGACATGAAAATACGAAAACACAATTTATCACGAGTAAAAATTTAATAGCCATCTAATTCATGGAAAACTATAGAACTTTTGAATCATGTAAAGACATGGGTTAATTGAGAATCTGGAGAGTATCAAACTTAAACAAAATCGCAATCATGCAAGAACCCAATAACTACACATCTGGGGAGTAAGAAAATGAAAAAAAATTAATTAGTTTATCAAAACCACCAAACCCATCTCATGCTCAATAAGAAGACTTTCCAGTTCCTCCGAAACAACCAAGGCTGATGGCCTTACAATGAGAAGACTTCATTTAACTTCAAAATCGTCTTATGTTGTATTCAAAGAATGAAAAAGGGGGTCACATTCCACCAAATTTTTGGTGGAAAAAGCATATTTATCAATCAATGTCTCTTAGCATGTCTCAAGTCTCCTTATTTATAAGAAAATTGTTCATACTTATTTTACAATAAAATATTCTAAAAAGTATAAGATACAGCAGAAACTAGGTTGGCTATACACGTATTTGAGTGTGGGAGAGATTCACAATCTTTGCATTCTTGCGGAGGAGTTCAATTTGTTGACCAATTTAGTAATAGCGTGGCTAAAGAGCTGTACCACTTCATTTCTCTATATATTTGGCGTTTCTTCTTTGCACAACGTCCTAGCACTGCACTACAATACACACACCGGTTCCACATTGGCCACACTTCCTTTAGAAAAGAGTTGTACAAGCGCCACGAAAGTCCCGCTAATGACAAGTCGGCGGAAAGTAATTAAGACACATGTATCTTTCATTTTTGTATTCAGACCGGGGGAGAGGGGGGGGGGGGGGGGGGGGGGGGGGGGGAATATAAACCAACGGGAGCAATGTAATTGAGATCTTGGACAGTATTTTGAAATATTGGGAACCCTAGAGGTTATTTCTTTCCTCCCTCTTCCTCTTAGATTTAGGGTTGCTGTCGGTCTCAGATTTCAAGTGGTAACAATTTGGTCTGACCTGCCTCGCTTCCCTCTGCGGTTTCCGTGGCCCGAAGCCTTCATTCCAAACTCATATGTCTGCTCCGCTCACGTCCATCACGCCTCCCGTCCAGAGGCCGCCGCTGTTGAAACCGATTTCTCGGTCTCTCGTAGAACTCGGGGCCCTCACCGAAATGAGGGGCGGCTAGCCCTTACTGGTCCCTCGAGGAGGGTAGACGGAAGATCGTTGAGCGCTTCCCCTCCCAAGCCAAAGCTGAGACTTGGGCACCTTGGAGAGCTCTGGAAATGCTAACCAAAGAAAGCCTAAGGAGAAGGAAGCTGAAGTGCTCCTCCTCCAAGGTGCCCTTAAGGTCCTATTTATAGATGTACTGATCTGGTCTGCAAATAACAGGATTCCGCCTTTTGATTTTACTATCCGCACCCCAAATGGGTCTGCTAACAGTCAAGCTCCGCTGTTTGGAGAGGCTAAGGGCAGACCACCAAGGGTAAAAGGGTAAGTTGACCCTAATGATTTATGGATAAGGGATTGCGAGAACCTTACTGTCGGAGCTCTCGCAGGCCTTCTCGCGGATCCTGCCCGCGACACCTCTTCTAGGGGATCGCCTTGCGAGGACCCTGCTGACAGAGCTCTCGCGGTTCTTCTCGCAAATACTGCTCGCGGCGCCTCTTTTAAAGGGTCGCCTTGCGAGGACCTCGCTGGCCCATTTTGGTGGTCTGCCGAGGTCTCATTGGCTGGGGGTCGATCTCGGCGACGTCTGGATCTCGCAATTCCTGTCTCGCTCGGTTTCCTTGCCTGGCGAATATCGGGGTTGTACACATGCTAAGGGCAGACCACCAAGGGTAAAAGGGTAAGTTGACCCTAATGATTTATGGATAAGGGATTGCGAGAACCTTACTGTCGGAGCTCTCGCCGGCCTTCTCGCGGATCCTGCCCGCGACACCTCTTCTAGGGGATCGCCTTGCGAGGACCCTGCTGACGGAGCTCTCGCGGGTCTTCTCGCAAATACTGCTCACGGCGCCTCTTTTAGAGGGTCGCCTTGCGAGGACCTCGCTGGCCCATTTTGGTGGTCTGCCGAGGTCTCATTGGCTGGGGGTCGATCTCGGCGACGTCTGGATCTCGCAATTCCTGTCTCGCTCGGTTTCCTTGCCTGGCGAATATCGGGGTTGTACACAATCCCCGCTCTTCGCGAGGAAAAATGTCCTCGCGAAGAATCATCCAACCCCTGATATTCGCCCGTTCCCAGATGACCTGTCAGGAATCTTTGGTGGGGGCCACCCTGTGGGCTATAAATATCGTCCCGAACCCCCATTGGCGCGCGCCGTTACTTTTCTTCATTTTCTTACTTTAGTTGCCTGGAGATGCCGATTTCCGAAGAAGCAGAGGCTCGCCTGAGGGCGATGAGAGCTGGCGGGCTACCTTCCACGACCAAGGTCCCCGCCTGGATGAACCGGCCGCCCCCCGCCCAGTCGCCGAAAGTCAAGAAGGCGAAGGCGAAGGCGGCTCGTCGCACCGGAGACGACTCTATGATGCTGGACTCCTCCCCGGACGATCGCCGCCCCGAGAAGGTATGAGCTACTCGAATTTACGTCAATAAATTGCTCCTCATTCATTTCTACTCGCAGGATACTTTGCCGAGCGAGATCGTTGGAGAACTTGCTGAGGGGTCTCGGAAAAGCCAGCAGGTGGATACGAACCTCGCTGGGAAAGACACCACCGGTACGATCTGGATCTCGCATACCGCAATATTTCTGTCAACCATATATGACCTCCGTTACTCTTTTCTTACAGTCTCGCCCCTGAAGTCTCCGGTCCGTCTGTCGTCGCGGCCTCCGTCTCCGCTTCCGCCTTCTGGCAAAATCGTAGACAAGCCTGGATTCCAACTCTTGACGAGCGAGGAGACCGGGGGTTCTGCGCCGCCGAAGATCCCTCCTATCAACAGTGCAGCCTACCCCGCCGGCTTGGGCAAATCTCTCTATCCTCACTACGGCAACGTGTTCCAGGGTCGTCCCTCGACCTCTCGCCTCCCGTTTGGTAAGTATTCTGACCTCGCCGAAACCCTGCACGAACTCAAGTTCGCCATCTAACCTTGTAAAACCTTGCAAACAATGTCGAAAATCCGCATACCGATTCTGAACTGGGCGATGATGAGATGTCCCCCCTTCCGAACCAGGTGGAGGAATTCTTAGGGGATCCGCGAGATCCGGAGACGATGAAGCAGCGGGCCGCGGAGCTCTTGAGGAAGCATGGGCGAATGCTGATGGATCTCAGCATGCAGGCGAGATGAGACAGAGAAGCCGCCGAGGATAGGCACGCGGTCCTGATGGAAGAGTGCGCGAGGCTCCGGCAGGCGAGACAGCGCGATCAGGATGAGAATGCCACGACGCCCGAGGTGCACATCGCGAGGATGAGAGATTACGCCTACCTCATGGACCGGGAGGGTCGTTTGGCGGAGGACTATTATAATTTTAGGGTACCGCCGAGGTCCGGGTCGCGGGGTGGGGGCCGGTGGAAATGGCTACCCCATGATTCTCGCTAACTGCTATGTTATGGAATTATTTGTAATAGGTGCCGCTATTTTTGAACGATCTCGCTATGTTCCGTCGCTCACGTGTTTGCCACTGATGCTGGCTTGTCTGACAATCACCATTATTTTTTATGGTTTCTCGCTCGCTGTCTATAGATTTATTTTAATTGTTATATTGTGCTCGCGAAGGCCCTCTATTCTCGTTAGACGTATCCCGCAAAAAGGTTTATACTAACCTCGCAGGTCCATCTCGCCTATGGCCATGATGTGATGTTTTTGCTGCTACCCGCGCTCGCCGGCGCTTGGACTTCTTCCCGACCTTTTGCTTTGGCTATAAATAGGCGGTTTTAATTGAGTCAACCACTGCATTTACTCTCGACCTTCTTCTTCCTCTGCTTCAGAGCTCTCGCTTCTTCTCGTCTTCGCATTTCATCCTTCCTCGCAGGTTGCTAAGATGGGCGGTGACGCGGAGTCGGAGGGTCGGCGAAGGGTCGCGAAGGCCTTCGCCGAGCATAGCTTCTTTACTTGTAACTTGACCGATGAGGAGTACTTCAGCGCGGTCGCTGACTACGTCACCCCCCCCCCCCCCCGTTCGAGGCACGCCGCCCTAGCGAGGACGACGTGATCAACGACGCGTTGGTCGACGAGTTGGCCATTCCTACCGCCCATTTCGCGGTCGGTCTGCGCCTTCCCTTGTGGCCGGAAGTCCGCCAGGTAATAATCGCTCTCGCTTATTTCCCATTTTTCTTTCTTTGTCAGTCGAGTTTCGCTCGCCATGCAGACTAATCCTGTTCTCGCTGCTAAACAGGTGCTCAAACACTATGGGGTGGTTCCTGGCCAGCTCACTCCTAATGCCATGGCGGTGGTCACCGCCTTCGCCTGCTACCTTCGCGAGGAGCGCATCGAGTTCAGCCTCCCGGTCTTCCGGAAGCTGTTCTCGTTCCGCGCTTACAAAGATGGGACAGCCTACTTCGTGGGCACGGGTCCGAAGGTGGTTGAGACCGTCAACAAGGCACACTTCTGGGCCCAGAAGTTCGTCGTCGTCAAGGGGAACTTCGGTAACATTCCCCTCTCGCCGGTTCAACATAGCGAGACCACCTACCGGCCCACCGCCCTCGGCGGCCATGACGCCCTCCTCCATCAGTTCTTCTGCAAGAAGAATTTCGAAGTCGTCTACCTCCGCCGCAACCTAAATTCACTACCTCCGGTTCTCGCCGGAGAAGGTGAATATCTCGCCTAACACCTCTGTCTTTATTTGCTACCATATCGTACTCATCCGAACCATTGTTTGTTTCTAGGCGAGCGAGATCTGCCCCTTCATCCCCCTTACGCGAGCACCCGGAAAACCGATGCTACCATGGCTCTCGCTACCATGGGGGCGGAAGCTTGCCGAGGCGTCGTCACTCCGGCCGGTGGTTCATGAAGCTCGCCGCTATTTTTTTCTTTTGCGCTGTAATTATGATCGGCGAGATCGCCGAAGATTGTAACCGAACCATGAAATTTAGAATGCAAATTTTGCTTTGCTCATTGTCTTCTTTCCTCTTGCAATTTTCATGCGTTGAATGTCTTGCCCTCGCTTATCTCGATATCCGCCTTCGCGGACTCTGTTCTCGCGGTGATTGTTCTCGCGTCACGCGTTATTGAATAGGTAGGTATATGATACTTTGGTTGCTCGGACCCTTCGTCGTTTGCCTTAGGATTACTACCCTTTTAGTTATGCGTATTTTCTCTAAGTTTCGCAAGGCATTCTTCTTCTTGACGAGAGCTCGCCTCTTACCCGGTGCCGGCAACCTTTCTGTCGAGGACCGGTTGATCTGGATCGCATAAGATTGATTCTCGCCCCTCGCATGGTGTCGTGCGAAATTTCTCTTTGTCGAGCGGGCCTGTCCGCCGAGCGAGACGGAACCTTCCAGTATAAGGACCTATCATCCTTGTCAGCCTCTCCAGAGATCAACCTGAACCCCCCGTCTAGGTGAGAGCCCGAGAGCGGAATCGATCTGGGGCATTCCAGCGCCAACATATCCAACCTTGTCAGCCTCTCCAGAGATCAACCTGAACCCCCCGTCTAGGTGAGAGCCCGGGAGCGGAATCGATCTGGGGCATTCCAGCACCAACATATCCAAACCTTGCCAGCCTCTCCAGAGATCAACCTGAACCCCCGTCTAGGTGAGAGCCCGGGAGCGGAATCGATCTGGGGCATTCCAGCACCAACATATCCAACCTTGCCAGCCTCTCCAGAGATCAACCTGAACCCCCCGTCTAGGTGAGAGCCCGGGAGCGGAATCGATCTGGGGCATTCCAGCACCAACGTACCCAACCTTGCCAGCCTCTCCAGAGATCAACCTGAACCCCCCTGTTGGCACCAAAAATGGTACCTCCAAAATTCACACACTAAGGGGGAAAAAGGAGAAGACTGCGAAGTACAGGTTACTAGGACAAAAGAGGCTGGGCAAAAGGAAAAACGATCACAGGGCTGCGATCACTGAAAAATGAGACCGCTTACACAGGTTGTAAGCCGGAGCCTCGGAACCAAAAGTCCTTTTTCTGGTACCCCTACCCCTCTATTTATAGACGAAGGAGCTGCCCAGACGGGCAGAACTGAAAACTACGGGCTGCCCGGGATACAAGGGCAAAATAGTAAAAAACAAAGAAAAACACTCTGATCGCCTATCTCTGACGATCTCGCTTTGCTTCGGATGCTTGGAACTTAGAAGAATCTGGCAGCAAGCAGCTTAAGACCTGGAGCGATCACCAAAGTAGAGACCGCATGAGACCGCAAGAGACCACAATTTTGCCTTGCAAGGAAGAGGTCGCGGATTTTCCGGTCAAACATAATCCCCGCACATTTTTAAGTTGCTCTAAAACTTCGAAAATGTAAACTTTGACCGCTGAGACCGCGACTGTCATAAATGCGGCTTGGGCTATAAATAGCACCTCAGATCTCCAGTTTCCAAGATACAGAGAAAAATCAGAGCCTTGACCGATCATCATTTATTGAGATCGCACAAAGAAAACTTTTCCAGAATGGATGCTTTGGACATGATGAAGCTATCAGCGCAATCTCGACAATCTCCGAGATCTGCATCAAAAGCAAAGAAAATTATTTCGAAGAAGACCGCGGATTCTGGCAAGGAAAAACCTGCTAAGGGTTCAAAGAGAAAAAGAAATTCCGCTCCGGATGACATTGTCGATCTGACGATCACAAAGGCTTCCACTGAGATACCCCCGGTAGTGACGAGCCAACCAGCAGGACCTTCTGGTAAGACCGCCTCTACAGAGTCGATCAAGGCTGCTTTGCAACAGCAAAGTCTTTCAGCTGAAAAACTTAGAAACCGGATCGCCGATCTGGAGAAAACCGCGGAGAAGGAGGAGATCGTCAAGAGATCGAAAGCAACTGTCGGTCAGGAAGTGACCGCCGAAGATATTTCTCTTCAAGATTATCTTTCAGACAACAATCCTGCTGTGAATGTAAGTAACCAAATTACTACTCTTAACTTTACTTTTACTTAGTGATAATTGCAAGTTACCATGTAAAAATTTAAAATTACAGTCAATGGATCCTTTCGAAGTCGAACGAGTTCGGATTCTTGCTGAAGAAAAAGCTGTTGAAGAAGAGAAGAAAAAGGAAGAGGAGAAGGAAGAAAAAAGAAAAGAAGAAGAAAAGAAAAAGAAAGAGAAAGAGGAGAAGGAGGAGATCGCCCGGCTCACAGCGATCGCTGAGAGAAAAAGGATGGAAGAGAAGGAAGAAGAAGAGAGGGAGAAAAAGAAAAAGGCCGAGGAGATCGCCAGGCTCGCGGCGATCGCTGAGGATAAGAGAATAGAAGAGGAAAAAGCAGAAGAGGAGAGAAAGAGGCGGGAAGAGATCGCCAGGGAAGAAAAAGAGAGGAACGCAAAGGAGGCGATCTCCTTAGCGATCGAAAAAGATAAGAAAGAAAAGAAAAAGGAGCGGGCTTTAGCCGCAGGGAAGAAAAAAGAGAAAAAGGAGAAGAAGAAAAAGAAGATCGCTAAGAAGGAAACCATCAGAGAAGAGAAGAAAGATGAGATCGAGGTGTCGAGCGATCGCGGCAACTTCTTTCATGAAATGGGTGAGGAAACAGATTCTGGGGTAGCAGATCGTGCAGCTGCGCTGGAGGCGATCAAGACTGGTAAGGCGAAAATGATCGCGAGATCGATTGACTCACTTCCCAAACTCGCTTTTCGACCTACATCCCTTAAGAAACGACCTGAGGTCGTCATCATTGAGACTGATGATATCCTTGTTAGCAATGCCGAATTAAAAAGGAGGAGAAAAGAAGGAGAGCGGTCACAGAAAAAACAATTAGAAAGAATCGACCTAGAGCGCTTAAGGGGTTCTGACCGCCTTTTGTTGACCGCCAATAATGCGGTCTCAAAAGATGTCGAGAAGAATTTACTTGACTGCGGTCTTGCAACTCCGTCAAGTATTTTCCTTGTAAAACTCTTTCCTTCTGAAAATTATCTTCTGATTTTTGACCTTTTCCCTTCTGATCGCAGATGATCATGCGAACTCAGTTTCTGAAGAAGGCGAAATACCAAGAAAAATCTTGATCCCTTCAGAGTTCGCTGATCTTTTCAGGCCAATGATTGAAGACATGAGGGTTATGCGAGATCGCGAGCGCTTGATGGAGGATCGCCTTCGGATCCAGACCGCAAACTTTGAAACAAAGGAAAAACAACTTCTTGCAGACTTTGGAGTTAAAGAAAAACAGATTCGAGGTGAATACGAAGAAAAACTTCGAAAAGTAGAAAAAGACGCAGAATACTACAGGGGAAAGGCCGCTGCACTTTCAACTGAGAACGCAGCCCTTCGGGGTGGTCCTCAGATGTCTATGAAGGCGGGATCGTCCAGCGGTCACCAAGACAGGAGATCGGCAGACATCGTGGTGATTCCTATGGAACAGGTAGACCGCGAGATGTCTAGAATCCATAGGGCTGCCATGGTGGCCAATCACAGCTTGGCATCTGCTTGGACTGCGGTCAACGAAATGCAGGATGTGGCAGCTTACGTTGGAAGAAAAAGGGAGCAGCAAAAATGAGACCGCATTTTATTATTTTCGTCTTTAGCGATCTCTCAAACAATATTATTTCCTCCTGGTTTTGTAATATATTTTTGGTGCTGTACTATGATGCTGTAATATATACTTACTCTGCGATCTCTTAAATTTGTTTGAATTTATGCTCTGCGATCTGTGAATGAATTTGGTTAGCTTTTGGCGGTCTGAGTTATTTGCAGGGCGATCTTGAGGAATGCAATCATTACTCAATCAACTTTCACTTTCTATAAATAGTTGCTTTTCGGATCACTGTTCTATTCTTCTTGCTTTCTCTTTAAACTATTAACTCCAGCGATCTCATAAAATGGTGTCCGCGCGTTCAAAAGCTGCTGAGGTTTTCTTGGATTCCGATCACAAATATGGTCACATCTCGGAGAAGGAATTTTCTTCTTTTATTGAGACGTATAAGATTGATGACAGTATTACGATCAGAATTCCATTTGAGGGAGAGGACTTGAATTCTGGGGATGAAGGCAGATATATCATCCCAATCGATCATTTTGTTTACGGTCTCCAGATTCCCGTTCCTTGGGAAATTCTGGAAGTGATGGAATATTATGGTCTTGTGCTCGCTCAACTCCCACCGAACGCAATCGGTCTGATGAATGTCTTCATTAATTACCTGAGATCGGCAAGAATTAAATTCACCATGCCGATCTTCCGAGGGACCTTCTCTGTCAAAATACTAAAGGAAGGTCAGAAAAAGGAAGAATTCAAAGGTCTGATGTATTTTAGCTGCAATGGAATAAAAATTCTTAATCTTCCTAACAAGATTCCCCTTTGGACCGAGAGGTATCTGATTTTCGAGGGCGATCTCAGCGGTCTCCCCAGCCGACCTTCCCCGCGAGCAGAGCGGATTTTTAGGAAGGAGAAGTTTATTTCAAAAGAAGAGCTGGCGATTTTGAAGTGGCTTGCGGGCAAGCGCTTCGATCTGGTTCACTACCTGGCGATCTGGCCAGAGGTTTCTGCGGTCTCGCCTGAAGATAGTAAATAGAAAATCTTGCGATCTCCTGTAGTTTTTTTTTTTTAAAAATAACTTCATCCTTATTCTAACTGCTCTTCTTTAAATATATACAGCTTCTTTTGCAATCCCGGATGTCGACCCTGTGACTCCTAAGGGAGAAGTTCTGACTCAGAGAGAAAAACGATTACGCCAAGATCGCCAGAGGAAAGAGAAGGAGATCGCGGTGGAGGGCGATCTTGAGGAGGGACCCTTTCCCTTACTGGGTTTTGCAAAGAAAGTGAAAGATACCAAGGGAAAAGCTTTATTAAGGTGGAGTGAGACCGGCAAGTCTTTGAAGGTGTCAACCGATCTCCCTTTCTGGGGTGGTAGATTTACGAACCAGGCTTTTGCGGTCACCTCTGCCCTTTATGGGAGAAAAAACGCAAATGAAGCTTTGAGGATCGGGATCGATGATCTTCCTGATGTATGCGCTCAGGTGACCGCCCGAAGCACAGTTTTAAATCACCACATGGGGCGATCTCTTCGCGCATCTCTCGCACATGCAGAACGCCTGCAAGATCGTTTTGACGTAAGTATCAAAAGACGCGATCTAAACGTATTTGTTTTACCTTGACCGTTTTCGATCTGACTCATCTTTTTCCTTCAGAATTTTAAGAAGACCGCATATGACATCCACAACCCTGACTACCTCAAGTCTTTGTATACTCATGTTAGAGACGCGTCAAACAAGACCCTTGCTACTCTTCGAGAAAAAGGCGGTCTAACTGATGAATTCCGGGATGCAACCTTTGCTGATCTCTTTCCTGAGGTCGCAGAAATGATCGAGGAAGCAGAGGAGAAGAGGAAAGCCAAAGAATCGAAGACCGCAGAGAGTTCTGAGGATGAATCTGTTGAGATCGGCGGGAGTCCGGATACACGGGATCATGCTTCCCCTAGTGGAAGTATCTTTGAAGGTGAGGAGACGAGTTCGGCAGCGGCCTCGGATTCCGGATCAAAAGAGCCCGAAAGCGGCAGTGAATCTTCAGAAGAGTCAACTTCTTCATCAGAGGAGCGGTCTCCCCACAAGAAAAAACAAAAGGAATAGTTCTTATTTCCAGGAAACATGATGTAATTATCGGTCACAGACCGCACCTTAATACTGTAATAATTTCTGAGATGAATAGAAATGTTGCTTTGTTCAAGAATCTCTATCTGTATTATTTATGCTGTGTTATTGGGACGAATCGATCACAATATATATTGCATGCGGTCACGCTTTTATGAAAACAAACTCATCATTCGATCTCTAATCAATAGTTGAAAAAGATTTAAAAATAATAATTCCTTATTGAAAACCCTAAACCCTTGAAAAAAGAATCTGAGCCCTGTATCGGATAGTGCTGCGATCTCAGTATAGTCAGATCGTCAATGAAGAATTTTAATGAACCAAACCAGATTTGTATATCAACACATTCGGTCACAAATCATACAGACCGCATCTTCAAGAGTTAGTTAAAATACAATTCGAACTCAATACTTTTATTACGATCTCAATTTACTCAGTCCGCCGTGAACTGTAAATAGTCCAGGTTTAATGAACTTCCTGACAGTTTTCAAGGCTGATTTGGATGGAAAATATCTTGATGAATTCCCAGGCTATTATTCAATAGTTGTCCGCGATCTCTTAAAACCTGAATTAATTCTGACTTCCTTCGGAATTTCCAGGTCTGCGACCACCTTTATTCAGTTCCTGAAGAAGATTAGGCCACCGTTTATAAAAAGTATAGAACACCTTCTGAAGAAAGATAGAACATGCGGTCTCAAAAAACTTCTGATCGCTCGATCTTGATGTTTAAGAGACGAAGCCTTGTGAGAAAAAGAAAAAGAAACAGGCGGTCTAAAAACTTTTGACCGCCCGATCTAGAGAATAATAACCAGGGCAGGTGTGGTCATGCCGATTTAGGCTATACCGACATTGCTTTCCCTGATGGATTGTTGGGTTTTACTTCCCCAATCATGCTTTTAATGAATAATCGAGAGTTACAGAACAAAATGATCAGTGGGGCAGGTGTGGTCATGCCGATGAGGCTTATACCGACATTGCTTTCCCCGATGGATTGTTGGGTTTTACTTCCCCAATCATGCTTTTAATGAATAATCGAGAGTTACAGAACAAAATGATCAGTGGGGCAGGTGTGGTCATGCCGATGAGGCTTATACCGACATTGCTTTCCCCGAAGATCATTGAGACCGTAACAATGTCCTTTCTAATGCATGACAGAGCTGAGCCAGCCACCCAGCCCTTCTTGCTAAGGTGTGCCAGATGTCAGCTAGGACCCAGCATCCTAAACTTTCACCGCTCGAGCTTGGCGAGCCACTGCTACACAGATTCGAAATCTCCCCGACATCTGTGGTCCTGGCAGAATTACACGTCAAGTTATCAAGCCGAGGGGAAAGAAGTAGGATCCGTCGATTAACTCATATCTTATCTTGCCGCTTAACTATTCATGCCATGATCATTTTGGCCATGTCTTCATGACTTAAAAAAGAAAGAAAAGGTGAGAAGAGGAGTGAGAAAACATGAATACGAACTTTTTAAGAAAAGAAGAGTTTGAGATCATCTCCACTCCAGGAGTGAGGCAATTCCTCGCCTTCATGATTTTGGAGGTGGTAGGCACCGTTTTTGAGCACCCTCTTTATTATGAATGGCCCTGCCCAGTTAGGATTAAGCTTCCCAACTGAACCAGCTCTTGCCGCAGCATCTACTTTCTTCAAGACCAAGTCTCCAGCAACAAATTCCTTGGTTCTTACGTTTTTATCAAATAGTCTGGCCATTCTTCTTTTTACCTCTTCTTGTCGAATAGTTGCCGTATCCCTCAATTCCTCAATCAAGTCGAGGCTACATTTTAACTCCTCATCATTTTCTTCCATTCAATCAATTTGGTTTTGTTGTGCTAGTAATACTCTCGGACTTTTTACCTCGAACTCTACTGGAATAAGAGCTTCGGATCCATGTGATAATTTGAAAGGAGTCTCTCCAGTAGCAGAACTTGGAGTTGTTCTCAAGGCCCATAAGACCGAAGGTAGCTGTTCCGCCCAATTACCTTTAAGATTTTCTACTTTTTTCTTCAAAAGATTTATAATGAGCTTGTTAGCAGCCTCTACTTGTCCGTTGCTTCTAGGATGATGTACAGAGGCGAAGCGTAGCTCGATTCCAATTTGATCACAGAAACTAATGAGAGTTGAATTATTAAATTGAGAGCCATTATCAGTAATGATTGCCATTGGAATTCCATGCCGACATACTACTTCTCCCCAAATGAAATTTTTCACAACTTGGGTAGTAATTTTGGCTAATGCCTTTGCTTCTATCCACTTGCTGAAATAGTCGATCATGACTATAATATATCGACGCTGACCACTTGCCATAGGAAAAGGCCCAATCAAATCCATTCCCCAAACCGCAAATGGCCACGGGGTTGCTATTGATTTGAGCTGTTGAGCTGGTTGATTTTGGAGTGGAGCAAACTTTTGGCATTTGACACATTTCCGGGCAAATTTCTCCGCATCTTTTCTCATTTGAGGCCAAAAATAACCCTGCCTTAGAATTCTCTTCTCCAAGGTTCTTGCTCCTGAGTGACTGCCGCACTCTCCTGCATGAACCTCTTGAAGGATTATTGGAACCTCCTCTTCCGAAACGCATCGTGCCAATGGAGAAAGGAAAGTTCTCCTGTAAAGTACTCCTGCAACGAGGTAATAGTTAGCCGCTTTTTGTTTAAATCTTTTCTTATCTTTTACCGTGGAATGGAATTTCCCAGTTGAAAGAAAAAGAATAAAAGGATCCATCCAGGACGGATGCTGATCAATCTCCATGATCTCTCCTTCTTCTATTGCCGGACGAAACAATTCCGAGGTTGTTCCACCTGAGAGAAGACCAAACTTTGCTAATTCGTCTGCATCCGTATTTTCTCCTCTTGGGATATGCTCAATAGTAAAGCTTTTAAACTTTCCAACCTCAGCTTTTACCAAGGTTAGATATTGCTTCAAAATGCTATCTCTAGTTTCAAAAGTTCCCTTTACTTGAGAAGCCATCACTAAGGAATCTGTTAGCACCCTGACATCATCGATTCCTAACTCTCTGGCAAATCTGAGTCCGGCTAACAAAGCCTCATATTCAGCTTGGTTATTTGTTACTTTGAAAAAGAATTTTAACGCTTGATCCAACCTCACTCCATTCGGGTTGATCAAGATAACTCCAGCTCCTGAAGAATTTCTTCCTGAAGCGCCATCCACAAAAATTGTCCATGCAAGGGGTGCTTTGCTTCCTTTTTCCGACTCAAGTTCTTTAGTGTCTGCTATGAAATCTGCTAAGACTTGGGCTTTGATTGCTACCCTTGGAACATAGGAAATTTCAAACTCACTGAGTTCTATCGCCCATTTGGCTAACCTTCCTGAATGCTCTGGTTTCTCTAAGACACCCTTCAACGGAAGATCAGTGACAACTTGAATTGAGTGAGCTTGAAAATATGGTCTTAACCTTCTTGCTGAGGTTACGAGCATTAAGGCCAGCTTTTCAAGGATGGGATAGCGAGTTTCCGCATTTTTCAAAATTCGACTTACATAATAAACCGGAAACTGCTTCTTTTTCTCTTCACGGACTAAAACAGAGCTTATGGCATCAGATCCAACTCCCATATAAAGAAAAAGGGGTTCTCCCTCTCGTGGGCTTTGGAGCAAAGGGGTTGAAGTCAATTGTTTCTTAAGTTGATTGAAGGCATCATCACACTCCTTTGTCCATTCAAATCTTCCTCCTCCCCGAAGAGTCTTAAAGAAAGGTGCGCTTTTGTCTCCCGATCGAGAAATGAAGCGACTCAAACCTGCCATTCTCCCTCCTAGCTGCTGAACTTCTTTAGAAGATTTGGGAGGCGGCATCTCTAGAATGGCTTTTACTTTGTCTGGATTTGGTTCTAGCCCTCCTGGGGTGAGGAGATGACCAAGAAATTTTCCTTTACTAGCTCCAAACACACATTTCAAAGGATTTAACCTCATGTTAAAATTTCTAAGGGTTGAAAACGTTTCGGTTAAATCGCTGAGATGAGAGGAAAATGATTTGCTTTTTATCAAAAGATCGTCAACGTAGAATTCAAGGTTTCTTCCTTTTTGATTTTTGAAAACCGTATCCATCATCTTCTGATAAGTTGCTCCAGCGTTTTTCAGCCCAAAAGGCATCACTACATAACAGAAACAACCGTCATCTGTGATGAATGAGGTATGAGGGATGTCGGGCTTATGCATTTTAATTTGATGATAACCAGAAAACGCATCTAAAAAACTCATAAAAGAGTATCCAACCGCCGAGTCAACTAAGGAATCTATTCGAGGCAGAGGGTAGCAATCTTTCGGGCAAGCTTTATTAAGTTTGGTAAAATCCACACACATCCTCCATTTCCCCCCTGGCTTTTTAACCATTACAACATTCGAAACCCATGCAGGATATTGAATTGGTTGGATGAACTTCGCCTTCAGGAGTTTTTCCACCTCTCCACGGATAGGCTGAGCTAGAGTGGTGGCAGCGGATCTCTTTCTCTGCTGAATTGGAGCGAAGCTAGGATCGATGTTGAGATGATGGCAAGCGACATCAGGATCCACTCCTGGCATGTCCTCCGCCGACCAGGCAAAGATATCTAGATTTTGAAGAAGGCAAGAGATGAGCTGACTCTTGTCAGCTTCAGATAATTCAGCGTTGATGGAGAGACACTTGCTCCCATCTTCCTCACTGATTGGGATTGCCTGAGTCACTTGGGCAGGTTCCAAGTGAGCTCCATCTCTTGTATCTTCTTCAGCTTCCTCCGCAGCTTGGATTTGTTCGGGAAATTCAAGCGACTCGGCCATCATAACTTCCTGAGGAGGAGAAGATACGATCATATTAACCGTCTTTACATAGCATTCTCTGGCTTTCCTCGGGTCGCTTCTGATTCGATGTTGTTTGCCATTCAGAGCAAACTTCACCACTTGATGATAAGTGGAGACGATGGCTTGATACCCATTCAAGAAGGGTCTCCCAAAGATTGCGTTGTAGCTACTAGGAGCATCAACGACTATGAACTTCACCAGCCTCACTATTCCTCCCAAGATCACAGAAAGAGTAACGAGTCCTTCAACTTCCTTCTTCTCTCCTGAAAAACCGTAAAGAGGTCCTTCAGTTGATAGGAGGGGTTTGCCTGTCTTCAATGCTTCGAAGGCCGGTTTGAAGAGCACATTAACTGAACTTCCTGTGTCTATTAGGATCTTCTCTACTGTGTAATTCTCTATCACAGCTTTGATAACAACTGCGTCATCGAAGGGATTTGCGGTCTGAGGAAGATCTTCATCTCCAAATGTGACCGTCCCTCGGATCGGGGCTGAAGAGGTAGCTGCGACCTCTGATTGATAAACTCTCTTCAGACTCGCTTTCCTTGAAGACTCGGGGCCTGCTCCTCCATGGATGCAAAAAAGTTTGCCTAAGGCACCTTCATCATCAGCATCAATGCATTCACTTGGAAAGCCAATGTTGCCCAGATGGCCAACATCATCTACCTCCTCGCATTCCCAATGAACCTCTGCCACTTCCTTAGCTTTAGAAGTTGAGGCTTTGGCAGGATCACTTTTCTGAATAACGTCAGAAATCTTTCCCTCCTTCAGAAGCTTCTCCAGGAACAAACGGAGGGCTCTACAGTTCTCTGTCAAGTGGCCTCTTTCCCTATGATATTCACAGTAGAGGGCCGGATTTCTCGTTTTCGGATCTGAGTTTAACGGAGCCGGTCTTCTGAAAAAAGGTTGCTTCTGAACAGTCTGAAGCACCTCACTCATTGGAACCCCAAAGTCTGTGAAAGACTCTTGGGATTCATTGTAAAGAGACGGGATGGGCAGAAGAGGAGGTTGGGCGTATTGAATCTGGTGGACTGGAGTAGCTTGCGGAGCAGAAGCGACGGGGTTTTGAAAAAATGAACTTTGAAGAGGGAAAGAAGATGGGTTACCTCGGTTTGAGTGGTGGTTGCGATAACCTTTACCTCTCGGAGCCGGAGGCGGAAGATCCTGTCGAGGCTTCGAAGAAGACGGAGCCGGATAGAATCCTGCAGAACCTTTTTGGGCTCCTCTGTTGGTCAGATTGTTTACATAGTTTGGGTTGTTGATTTCCCCTTCTATGAAACGATTAGCTACGCTAATTAGCTCTTGATAGGAGCTAGGCTCCTTGGTGGTGACTTCGAACTTCAGAGGGCCCTCCTGCAGGCCGCTGATCAGAGCCACCATATAGAGCTCAGGATCCATATCCCGGATCCCTAGAATCTCTTTCTGGAAACGATCAACAAAATGGGCAACAGTCTCGTTGCCCCCTTGCTGGATCTTGAAGAGGGTCGCAGGACCACTCTTCCTCTTCTTCGCGGTGGCAAACCTCAGTAAAAGCTCTTCCCTAAGAACAGCAAAATTCGGGATGGACTGATTGGGGAGCTTGTAGAACCATTCCCTAGCTGCCCCATCAAAGGTGGTGACCATCAATTTACATCTCACCCCATCTGAGATGGTCCTAAGAGCCACAGCAGACTCGAAGGCCTGTAGATGAGACATCGGATCGCTTTCCCCTGAAAAAATGGGAAGACGAGGCTCCCTAAACCCATGGGGAATTGGGTCTCGACGAATCTCGTCGGTAAAAGGAGAAGGCTCCCCGAATTGAGAAGGGCCGGGAGGAGCAAGACAAGAAGCAGGAGGAGCTTGGGGGTAAGCAAACTCCTCTTCGAAATTCAGAGTTTGGGCCGGAGGTCCCTGGGCTGCAGCTTGGAAGGTATGACGACGAGCAGCGAACTCCTCATGCTGAGATCGCTGAGGAGCTGCAGGCTGGAGACTGGGGTGATCGCGCGGATGACCGCTCGCCATGTGATCAGGGGTGGCGACCTGCGGAGGCGGAGGAAGAATTCTCTGAGAGATCGCGGCCAGAACCTGGTTCATGGCCTCAATCTGCTTCGCGGACTCCTGCTGAGTCCGGACAGCTTCTTGGCGGTCTCGGGCGGCCTCCTGCTGAGATCGCGCGATCTCCTGCTGGATGGAGGCGGCGTCCTGCCGAGCTCGAGCGGCCTCGCGAAGAGCTTGCTCCACACGGAGCTCGAAGCGACGCTCCAGCGCTTCTAAGGAATTATGATCGGAAGGAAGACCGCTAGGAGACCGCACAGGACGACCTCTGCGACGCTCAGCCATCTTGAAAGTCCAAGAACTTCACCTGACACTTCGAATCTGAAGGTCGCGTGTTCGTTCTGTTGGCACCAAAAATGGTACCTCCAAAATTCACACACTAAGGGGGAAAAAGGAGAAGACTGCGAAGTACAGGTTACTAGGACAAAAGAGGCTGGGCAAAAGGAAAAACGATCACAGGGCTGCGATCACTGAAAAATGAGACCGCTTACACAGGTTGTAAGCCGGAGCCTCGGAACCAAAAGTCCTTTTTCTGGTACCCCTACCCCTCTATTTATAGACGAAGGAGCTGCCCAGACGGGCAGAACTGAAAACTACGGGCTGCCCGGGATACAAGGGCAAAATAGTAAAAAACAAAGAAAAACACTCTGATCGCCTATCTCTGACGATCTCGCTTTGCTTCGGATGCTTGGAACTTAGAAGAATCTGGCAGCAAGCAGCTTAAGACCTGGAGCGATCACCAAAGTAGAGACCGCATGAGACCGCAAGAGACCACAATTTTGCCTTGCAAGGAAGAGGTCGCGGATTTTCCGGTCAAACACCCCCGTCTAGGTGAGAGCCCGGGAGTGGAATCGATCTGGGGCATTCCAGCACCAACATACCCAACCTTGCCAGCCTCTCCAGAGATCAACCTAAACCCCCCGTCTAGGTGAGAGCCCGGGAGCGGAATCGATCTGGGGCATTCCAGCACCAACATATTCAGCCTTTGTCACGTCGGCACGGCAAGTAGTTATAAGCATCATAAAAAAGGAGCACGACATTAATTAAACAACACAATAAAGCTCTCAAGGGTAAAACCTTTTTAAATCATCCCCACTCCGGGCTCGGTCGAGGGGCACCCCTTCCACATCCTGGAGGTGATATCCCCCCGACTTGAGCACCTTGCTTACAATATATGGTCCCTCCCAGTTGGGGTTGAGCTTACCTACCGCGGCCCCTCTGCCGGCCACATCGACCTTCTTCAGGACTAGGTCTCCTTTCTGAAAGTGCTTTATCCGGATATGTTTGTCGAAATATCGAGCCATCCGTCGCTTGACCTCTTCCTGCCTGATGATGGCTAAGTCCCGGAGTTCTTCCACCAGGTCCAAAGACAGCCTCTGTTCTGCATTGTTATCTTCTAACCACTCTTCATCCCCCTCGCTCGCAGTGATCACCCGGGGGGTCTTTACCTCGAACTCTATGGGGAGAACGGCCTCGGACCCGTGAGAGAGCTTGAACGGAGTCTCCCCGGTGGCGGTATTCGGAGTAGTTCTCATGGCCCAGAGGACGGAGGGTGGCTGTTCCACCCAGTTTCCCCGAAGGTTCTCCACTTTCTTTTTTAATAGGTTAACGATTATTTTGTTCGCCGCCTCCACCTGCCCATTGCTCCTCGGGTGGTGGACTGATGCGAACCTGAGGTCAATGCCGAGTTGAGTGCAGAAGCCAACAAACTCTTCACTAGCAAACTGCGGCCCATTGTCCGTCACTATAGCTAGAGGGAGTCCGTGCCTGCAAATTATCTCCCCCCACACAAAATTCCTTACAACCTGAGAGGTTACCTTAGCGAGTGCTTTCACTTCTACCCACTTGGAGAAGTAGTCGATCATGACCAGCAGGAACTTCCTCTGGCCGCTGGCTTGGGGGAAGGGACCGACCAGGTCCAGCCCCCATATGGCGAAGGGCCAGGGAGCCGTGATGGTCCGGAGCCTTTGAGCTGGGAGGAGCTGGAGCGGAGCATAGAGCTGGCACTTTGGACACTTCCTTGCGAACTCCGTCGTGTCCTTGCTGAGAGTGGGCCAGAAGTAGCCTTGCCTCAACACCCTTCCCTCCAGGGTCCGACTCCCGGAGTGACTGCCGCACTCCCCAGAGTGGATTTCTTCCAAGACTCTCGGAACCTCCTCCTCGGAGACACAACGGGCCAGGAGTCCCGAGAGAGTTTTCCTATATAGCCCTCCTGCATGCAAGGAGTAATAAGCGGACTTATACCTGAAGCGCCTCTTGTCCATATCCTCTCCAGGGAATTGCCCGGAGGAGAGGAAAGTGATGAACGGGTCCATCCACGAGGCTCGTTGATCCACCTCCATCAATTCTCCTTCCTCGATGGAAGGCCGGAAGAGCTCTGAAGCCGTCCCTCCCGTTCTGGGACCGAACTTGGCCAAGAGGTCCGCCTGGGTGCTCTCCTCCCTCGGCACGTGCTTGATGGAGAAGGTGCGGAACTGCCCGATGACCCCTTTAACCTTCTCCAGGTATAGCAGGAGGGTCGGATCCTTTGCTTCAAACTCCCCCTTGATTTGGCATGCTACCACCATGGAGTCCGTTGAGACCTCCACGTCCTGCACCCCTAGTTTCCGGGCCAGCCGAAGGCCCGCTATCACTGCCTCGTACTCAGCCTGGTTGTTGGTAATTGGGAAACGGATGTTTAAGGCTTGCTCAATCCGAGTCCCCTGGGGATTTACCAGGACTATCCCCCCTCCATAGGAGTATTTTCCCGACGCTCCGTCCACCAACATCTTCCATGCCTTTGGGGGAGGTGGCTCGTGCTCCCCCACTTCGGCCGCGTAGTCGGCCATGAAGTCTGTCACCGCCTGAGCCCCGATGGACGTCCTGGGTATGAACGTGATATTGAATTCACTTAACTCCACGGACCACTTTGCCAACCTTCCCGAGTGCTCCACCCCTTCCATGATTTTACGGAGCGGGTGGTCCGTCACTACCTTGATTGAATGGGCTTGAAAGTAAGGTCGGAGCCTCCGGGCCGACACTATCAATGCGAAGGCTAACTTTTCCAGGATCGGGTACCGGAGCTCTGCCTTCTTCAGCACTAGGCTGACGTAGTAGATAGGGAACTGTTTCTTCCCCTCCTCCCGGATCAAGACGGAACTCACTGCTTCGGACCCTACCCCCAGGTACAGGGACAGGTCTTCTCCTGGCCTCGGCCCCTGGAGCAGAGGGGTCTGGGTGAGTTGCTTTTTCAGAGCCTGGAAGGCCTTCTCGCACTCCGGGGTCCATTCAAACTTCTTGTTACCCCGCAGCACCTTGAAGAAAGGCGCACAGTTTTCTCCCGCCTTAGAGAGGAACCTGCTGAGCCCAGCCAACTTCCCTGTAAGGCTCTGAACCTCCTTCGGATTTCTTGGCGGACCCAACTCCATCACCGCCTTAACTTTGTCCGGGTTAGGTTCCACTCCCGCGGGGGTGAGCAAGTGGCCCAGGAACTTTCCTCGGCTCGCCCCGAAGACACACTTCAAGGGATTGAGTTTCATCTTGTACCGCCGCAGGGTCCCGAACGTCTCTTCAAGGTCTCGGAGGTGAGACCTAAGGTCTCGGCTCTTTACCATGAGGTCATCAACATAAACCTCTAAGTTTCTTCCCTTCTGCTCGCGGAAGACTCTGTCCATCATCCTTTGGTATGTGGCACCCGCATTCTTGAGCCCGAACGGCATCATCTTATAACAGTAGCATCCATCCCCCGTGATGAAGGAGACATATTTGATGTCTGGGGGGTGCATGCGGATTTGATGGTAACCTGAAAAAGCATCTAAGAAAGATATCACAGGAAAACCGACGGCTGAGTCAACCAGCGCGTCGATCCTAGGCAGGGGGTAACAATCCTTAGGGCATGATTTATTAAGTAAAGAAAAGTCGATACACATCCTCCATTTATCTCCTCCATTTTTCACCATAACGACGTTGGAGACCCAGCCTGGATACTGAATCTCCGATACAAAGCCTGCCTGTAGGAGCTTGCCCACCTCCTCGCGGATGGGCCCTTCCAGCTTGTCGGCGATGGCCCTCCTCTTCTGGCGGATGGGGCGGGTGCCGGGGTCGAGGTTGAGGCGATGGCAAGCCACATCCGCGTCGATCCCGGGCATTTCCGCAGCGCTCCAAGCGAAGACGTCTACGTTCTTCTGCACGCAAGCCAGAATCTCCGCTTGATCTTCCGGGTTGAGTCCTCCACTGACCCGGACCTTCTCCACCGTCCCCAGCCGGGTGGTGACCTCGAGTTCTACGACCTCGTCCACAGCCTCCAGCCGGGACTGCTCTTCCCAAGCCCTCCCCTCCTCGGCACAAGTGAGGGCCTGGGTTCCCTCCTCGACCTCCTTCTCTACCACCATCAGCTCCTCCGCCCCTCCCTCCTGGGCCTTCTCTTCTTCTTCCTCTCCTTCCGCCCGGGGTCCCTCAGCTACCCCTTCCTGGGCATGGACTTCATCTCCTTCCATCTCCTCCTTACCTCTGGCCTCGTCCGCCTCCTCCATCTTATCCCACTCCTCAGCTTCTCCCATCCAGGAGATGGTGTTGACAGCCGTCACGTAGCACTGTCTTGCCACCTTGGGATCTCCCCTGATCCGCACCTGGACCCCTCCGTCGTTGAACTTAAGGCATTGATGAAAGGTGGAGGGGACACAGCGGAACGCGCTGATGAGTGGCCGTCCGAAGATGGCGCTGTAACTGCTTGGAGCGTCCACTATGACAAAACGGCAGTTCCTGGACTGCCCTCCCAGGGTCACATGAAGTCCTACTCCCCCTTCCACTTCTTTCCTCTCCCCCGAGAATCCAAACAGAGGGCCATCCGAGGCCAACACCCTTCTGGGCTCCACCTCCATCCTGTCAAACGCCTTCTTGAAGATGACGTTGACCGAACTCCCGTTGTCCACTAAGATTCGGGAGACGGTGAAGTTCTCGATCGCCGTCTGAATGACCAGCGCGTCGCAGAATGGGTCCTCATAGCCCGGCATGTCCTTCTGGGTGAAAATGATTTTCTCGGCCGGGGGTGGAGCGGTGGATGTTGAAGCTACGCTCCGGCGGTAGATGGTATGGAGGCTAGCCTTGCGGGTCGCCTCCACCCCTACCCCCCATGGATCACCCCGATCCCTCCCCTATTCCCCACATCGTTTCTATCCTCACACCTTTCTTCGCCCTCCTCTCGAGGTTCGACCTCCACGATCCTCACTGGCTGCAGCTGCTGTGGCGCGGGCGCTCTGCCCCTCTTCACTTCCAGGAACTCCGGGCAGGTGTCCGTTGAGTGACCTTCCTCATCATGGAAGATACAATATGGCAACGTCACCTCCCCTGCATCGCCTCCGCCACCCTATTTCTTCTCCTCCTAGCGGCTGCTGTCTCCACCTCGCCTCTCCTTTCTCTTCCTCTTCCTCTTCCCCGTCCAATTGCCATGGCCTGTTGGGGAGGGGGAGGCATCTGCATCGGACCCTGCCTCCACCCTAACTGGGGGGGTCTCCATTGACCTCCGACGTGGTTACCCCTTCCTGGGCCGTAACCCCTTCCCTGCCCTTGCACCCCTCCTCCTTGCGGCCTCCATCCCCCTTCCGGGGCCCGGGGCTCTTCCCTTCTCCTGACCTCCTGCTGCCTCACCTCCGGCTCACTGAGCTTTGCTAGCCTCTTCGTGAGCTCTGGGTTGGCTTCTTCACTCGCGACTTCCTCCGACACCCTCTCCATCAGCTCCTCATAGGAGACGGGGGCCTTTCTTTTCAACGCCATCTTGAAGAAACTTTCTTTCAACCCGACCGTGAAGGCGAGTTGGAGTGCAAACCCAGGCATCTCCTGCGTGAGCTGCACTTCCTCCTGGAACCGATCGGCATACTGAGCCAGCGACTCCCTGGGCCCCTGCTTCACTGCGAAGAGGGAGTCAGCGTCCTTCTTCCTCTTCTTTGAGGTCGAGAACCTCAGCAAAAAACTTCGGCGCAAATCCTCGAATGCGTAGATTGATCCTGCAGGGAGCTGATGGAACCAGTCCCTGGCCTTTTCCTTGAGGGTAACGGCAAAGAGCCGACACTTGAAGGCATCTGACATCGGCCTGATGGAGACCGAGTCTTCGAAACTCTGCAAGTGCTGGACAGGGTCATCTCTACCGTTGTAGTACACTCGGTCCCACTCTCCAAATCCCCCCGGGACGGGTGCGGAAAGCACCAGCTCGCAAAAGGGGCTTCCCCCTCCTGTCACTTTTCCTGGCTCCACTCGCCCCCCAAGCTCGCTCGCCAAACTTGGGCTCGTCGGGACCGCACTCGCGAGGGCGGTGCTCGCCTGAACCACCCCAACCGTTGTCGCTTCCTCTTGGCGCGCGCTCGCCTGCGCCGCGCTCGCTGGGACAGAGCTCGCCAGCACTGAGCTCGCCGGCACTGAGATCGCCGGACTGGCGAACAACACTCGCCCTTCCTTGTCCTGACCTAAACCAATGGCAACTTCCTTTCCAGTCCTTCCCCCTGGAGCATTCACGCCGACCGTCGTTGGGGGAAGGGTCGCCTGAGGTGCTGGGGTCGCAAACTCGCTTCGCAGAGCTGTGACCGTGAACCCCAAGGTGTCGAGCACTTCCTTTCTGAAATCTGCGAGCAACCTGGCCATTGCCACCCGGGGTGTCTCGCTGAACTCCTCGCCTTGCTCTTCATCTCCCACCATAACCTTTCTCTGGAACTTTCTTGAACCAGCCACGCTCCACGCTCACCGCACCAAAATGTTGAAACCGATTTCTCGGTCTCTCGTAGAGCTCGGGGCCCTCACCGAAATGAGGGGCGGCTAGCACTTACTGGTCCCTCGAGGAGGGTAGACGGAAGATTAAGAAATTGACTAAGACCTTAGTCACAGCGCGGAGGTCCCTCCACTAACCCGGAAGATCGTTGAACGCTTCCCCTCCCAAGCCAAAGCTGAGACTTGGGCACCTTGGAGAGCTCTGGAAATGCTAACCAAAGAAAGCCTAAGGAGAAGGAAGCTGAAGTGCTCCTCCTCCAAGGTGCCCTTAAGGTCCTATTTATAGATGTACTGATCTGGTCTGCAAATAACAGGATTCCGCCTTTTGATTTTACTATCCGCACCCCAAATGGGTCTGCTAACAGCCAAGCTCCGCTGTTTGGAGAGGCTAAGGGCAGACCACCAAGGGTAAAAGGGTAAGTTGACCCTAATGATTTATGGATAAGGGATTGCGAGAACCTTACTGTCGGAGCTCTCGCAGGCCTTCTCGCGGATCCTGCCCGCGACACCTCTTCTAGGGGATCGCCTTGCGAGGACCCTGCTGACGGAGCTCTCGCGGGTCTTCTCGCAAATACTGCTCGCGGCGCCTCTTTTAGAGGGTCGACTTGCGAGGACCTCGCTGGCCCATTTTGGTGGTCTGCCGAGGTCTCATTGGCTGGGGGTCGATCTCGGCGACGTCTGGATCTCGCAATTCCTGTCTCGCTCGGTTTCCTTGCCTGGCGAATATCGGGGTTGTACAGTCGCGTTCTCCCAAAGATCGGCGTCCCGTGTCGTCCACAACCTCCTCCGCGCGCGCGCCCGACGACTTCCGACTGTGTGCGTTGTCTGCACTCCTCCCGCGACCGTCCCAGCATCGCGCAGGGGCCCGATTCCCGCGAGCTTTTGCGCCCTCCCAACGGCTCCCAACGTTGAATCTTCCAGGGGGTTTGTTTCCATTTTTCGCAAGCCCAGACGCACCTCCATCGCTCGTCCGGCTGCACACCGCCCTCCCTCTCGCGTGCATGCCCTGACGGCTCTGCTCTATGGCGCTCTCTGACACACCCGCACCTCAACCTCCTATGCATCTAGCCATCTCCCACTGCCTCGATGCTGACAAGGAGTCCATCGCCTCGCTCCAGGCCCTCATGTTGCGGTTGGATGCTAAGTTCGACGCCGTCCTGGCGGCTGATCGAGTGCCTCCTCGACCTCCAATGCAGAGTCCTCATCGCTTCTCGGGGCACACCCGGACCTTCCCCGAGATCCTCTTCAATCGTCGACAGGCTTTCTGCCAACACTCTGCTCGTTCGGAGTCCCTTCCTTCAACGACACCGACCCTATGGGGTGAATCACCTGCACAGAACAGTTCTTCGACGTTCATCGGATCCCGGAGCCGCACAAGGTCAGTACGGCCCTCATCGGCATGGAGGTCTCCGCTCTCCATTGGGTCTGTTGGCTACGCCTGTCCAAGTCCACTTAGTCGTAGTCGGACCTTCAACAGGACCTTATTCGTCGTTACGATGTCTGTTACTCGGGCTCCGTCATGGAGCGACTTCGTGGCATCCGCCAGACAGGGTCCCTCGACGAATACATCAACGAATTTATTGCATTGGGCACGCATGCGCCGGTTCTCTCCCCCACCCCCCGACCATTACCTCAAGTTCTTCGTGCATGACTTACTACCACATATCCGCGTCCACCTGCGCACACATCACCCTCCTTCCCTTCAGCAGAACCTTATTCGTCGTTACGATGTCCGTTACTTGGGCTCCGTCATGGAGCGACTTTGTGGCGTCCGCCATACATGGTCCCTCGACGAATACATCAACGAATTTATTGCATCGGGCACGCATGTGCCGGTTCTCTCTCCCCCCCCCCCGACCATTACCTCAAGTTCTTCATGCATGACTTACTACCACATATCCGCCCCCACCTGCGCACACACACCCTTCTTCCATTGCTGAGGCTATGGACCTCGCCCGTTTGGTTGAAGATGAATTCCAAGTCCGACCGCCCCCGATGGCTTCTCCTCGTCTGGCCCTCAGATCTACAACAGTGCTCCGTTCCCCTCAGATGGAGGCCCACAACCTCCCCGCCCGCCAGGGCCACCACCACGTCCTTTCCGCCCCCAGCACACCCTCGACTATCCGATCAGGAGTATCACAACCTACGCACGAGGGGCTTGTCTTTCCGTTGCAAGTAGTTGTACTCTCTGACCCATGATTGTCTACTGATGGACCTCTGGGTCCTCATTGTTGAGGAGGAACCCGAGATTACCCTCGCCGACTTTGAGACCCTGGAGGCTAATGCTGATCCCGACGATCCTCGGCTCATGGTTTTGCACCGCCTTGACCTTCCCCTCTTTACCATCGGCGGGATTTTTGGCCCACAAACGATGAAGCTCCTCGGGACACTTCAAGGAATCCCAGTGGTCATCATGATTGATAGTGGGGTGAGCCACAACATCATTTCACATCGCCTAGTGAATTGTTTGGCGTTGTCCTTGACCCCCATTCCACGTTTTGTTGTCTGATTGTCAGGATCGCGATCCAGATCGTAGGATCTTACGATCTTACGATCCTGATTTTGTAAATCGATCCGGATCTTACCTAGGATCTAAATCGGCACCTCTACGACTGGATCGCGATCCGGATCTAAAGATCTGTAGAATCGCGATCCCGACATGATTCTACCGATCCAGCCAAAGGGAACTGGAAATATGTCCAACCCTATCCCGACCCCATTCAACCTGTCCAACGCCCATAACCCATCGCTTAACCTTATCCCAATCCCACCCCCATATCCTATCACAGAATCACGCCATGCATCTTTACCGTATCCCAAGTGTCAGTTGCCGACTGCAAACAGAGGCCAACGGCTACGCCTTTGGTCACTTCCAGTTAAACGTCTTCCTTTTCCTTCCTTACCAAGTTCCATTTTAGGTGGTGTCGATGTCTTATCTTCTATTTCTATGTATGGCAATCCAATGGTTAGTAATCAAGTGGCTTCCTGCTTTCAGGCAGACGTCTTCTCTTCCTTTCTAGCGTACAAACAATGTAGCGGTTAGAAATCTAGCATACGAGCAATTCAGTTTTCATGCTCCCAGCATACGAGCAATCCAACAGTTTGGGTTCGTCTTCCTGCTTCTAGGCTTCCACCAATCCACCAGTCCAGATTTGTTATTACTGCTAGTAGTCATTGGGTGTCCTACCTAAAACTGAAAGTGAAGTTAGTATGATATTATCGTTTTGATTTAGTTATTCAATTGTTTTTTGATATAATTATTCACATAATCCTCAATTTAATGATTTTTTTTGTTAATTGAGCATAAAATTAGATGATACGAAATTTAATTTTATATTTTTAGTCTTAATTTATGAATGTTGTAGAATCTAGCGATCCGATCCAACCTCGAAACGATCTCACCTAGGATCTCGATCCTGACAACCTTGGACTTTGGGGGATGGTCGACGGCGGACAACTGGTGGCCGCTGCTCAGGGCTAGCCCTCACAGTGGGCCCATGCCCACTCCGCCCATGCCCACTCCGGGCCGACTTCTACGCATTTGCACTAGGTGGGGTAGATATTATTCAGGGAGTGTCATGGCTTCGCACCCTGGGCGACGTCAGCGTCAATTGGGATCGCATGACATTGCGGTTCATCCAAAAGGGGACACCATTACTATTGGCGGGCGACCCTACTCTCTTGCGCTAGTCCGTCTCATTTCAGTTTCTGCAAAAGATGACCGACATTGATTGGGTCGCATATTTATAGCGTGGTTGAGCAAGAGGTCCCATGATCGCCACCTCCCTCCAGTTGAACATGTTTCTGGCGTCTCTGCCGACACAGCCCACATCCACCGCCTCGTCCGACGGACCACTGCATATCCTTTCAGGCGGGAGTGACATTCGTGTCTATTCGTCCTTACCGTTACGACCATGCGCAGAAGAACGAGATTGAGACGCTTGTGGAAGACATGCTAGCCGTGGGTATAACCTGCCCCAATGCTAGTTCGTTTTTGAGCCTGGATCTCCTGGAACGCAAGAAAGACGACAGTTGGTGTTTCTGCGTGGACCACCAGAGCTCAACAAAGTCACTTTCCCAGACAAGTGTCTCATTTCGGTTATACATGAGCTACTGGATGAGCTACGGGGAGCCTCCTACTTTTCCAAGCTGGATCTCCGCTCCGGCTATCACCAGATTCGGGTACAGGAGGAGGATATCCCAAAGACAGCGTTCCGCATGCACCACAACCATGAATAATTTATTCTGGTCGACCCTGTGCAGGTACATCTTGGTTTTCTTTGATGACATCCTCGTTTACAGCTCCTTGCATAGTCACCTCCTTCATGTACGGACGACACTCACCACCATGCAGATGCATCATTTTCTGGTCAACCCCAAGAAGTGCACTTTTTGTCAAACCGAAATTAGCTACTTAGGGCACACAATCTCTGCGCAGGGAGTCACAATGGACCCGAACAAGGTCCGGGCCATCCTATAGTGGCCCACACCCGATTCTCTCCGCGACTTCCGAGGCTTTCTATGCCTCACTAGGTACTACCGGCGGTTCATTAAGGATTATGACAAAATTGTCAAACCCCTCTCCAGCTTGCTGAAGAAATCCGAGACTGGCGCATTTCAGTGGATCTCAGAGGCAACCACAACCTTCAAGGACTCCAGCGAGCCCTCAACACCGCTTCAGTTTTGACCCTCCGGATTTCTCCCAGTCGTTTGTTATAGAGTGTGGCGCATCAGGCACAAGCGTCGACACGGTGTTGATGCAAGCGAGACAGCCCATTGCCTATTTCAGCTGTATGTTTACAACCACTATCTTCCCTAGCTCCGCTTATGAGTCAGATTTTATGGCGTTGGTTCTTGCCACAAACCGGCCACCATATAGCCTCGCAGGGGATCGCCTCCACCACCGAGGTTGTTTAGTGCTCTCAGCTTCGTCCCAGCTCATCCCACGCCTACTCGCAGAGTTTCACTCGACCACGGAGGGGCCACGCCAGATCCTTTCGGACATACCCCGCCTCACGCCATCTTTGTATTGGCCCGACATGTTCCAACGGGTCAAGACATTCGTGGAAACCTGCTTTCCATGTTAGCGTGCAAAGTACGAGTACACTTTTCCTGGCGGTCTCCTTCAGCCCCTCCCTATCCCAATCCGGATCTTGGAGGATATCTCTATGGATTTTATTTCGAAGCTCCCTCGCTCCAAGACGTGGGATTGCATTTTAGTGGTCGTGGATCGTCTATCCAAATACGCCCATTTTCTTCCCCTGCGACACCCGTTTATTCCACCAATGGTTGTCACAGCTTTCATTGATGGGGTGGTCTGTTTGCATGGGTTTCCTCGCTCCATTGTGAGTGATCACGACTTTTTATTTATGAGCTCCTTTTGGCAGTCGATGTTCAAGATGCATGGCACCCAGCCACGGGCGGACCTAGTACAAGACACGGTCGGGCACATGCCCGACCGTGTTTTACGCGCATTTATCGCTGCCCCCGGTCCGCCGTTTCCTCAGTCGCGATTTAGGTTTTTTTTTTCGATTGCATCCGCAGCAGCTCGCAGGCGACGGCATCTTCTTCGCAGGTCGGCATCTTCTTCGCAGGCGACGGCATCTTCTTCGTTGGGCACTTATGCTTGTTCGATCCGACTGTGGAAAGGTAGATCGCAACGACGAGGAAGAACTGGAACGAGTAGCTCATCGGTGACCCTCTTCTTCTCTTTCTTCTTCGTTCTTGCTTAGTTGGGAGGATGTGGGGTAGGTTCTATTGGGGGACAAAGTGGGAAGAGAGAAGGAAGGCAGAAGAGATCGTTGTGCTCTTCGCGTGGCTCTCCAGCCAGGAGAAACATCTGAAGCCCTATGTGGATCTCTACTGGTCTCTCGGATGGGGTTCCCTCATCTGCCACCTTATGTTAACTAAAACTAACATAGTTTATTGAGAGGGCAGTGTAGAGAGAGAGAGGTGATCCGCATGTGGTTCTTCTAGTAAATAATGTGAAGGGAGGGAGTTTCATGTGAGTTTAATTTGAAGCATAAAAGAACAACAATTATACTAATGGAAATAACAACTTTAGGTAATTCTTTGTATAGACTTTGAGATGTCATACATAAGGTTCAATAGGCTCGGTGATAGCCCCAATGTGCATGTTGCAAGATGAAGCAAAGAAGATGGTCCCGTTATTTTTGCTTAATAAAATATTTTTTATTACAATAAATGTAGCACCCCTACTTAATTTAACAACATTTCAAAATCCCGATCGACACTCATTGTGTGAAGCAAACTAAGCAACGATAATTTGAACCATAACAAAAATAATTGAAGTATACAACAGAAACAAAAAGCTGGAGCTATGGTTAGTGAAATGTCTGTCTCAAAGTCTGAATCACAGAGCAAACTAAAAAAAGTAAGTGTCAACAAATTTGAATACTTGGATCAAAATCATAAAGTTTGCAAGAACTAATTCTAAGGAAACGATGAAATTTAAAACTGCGTAAACTCTTGCAAGTTCGTTCTAAGATCTTATGCATCTAGTGGTCATCGTGCTCAACTAATAAAGCATCATGTTGATCTGTAAGTTTTTATAATGTTTTGTTTTGAATTTTCATGTAATTGCATTTTATTGTAATATTGTGTTGAATATTTTTCCTTACATAAATATCCCTGCAAAAAAAAAATCGGGGGCGCTGGCCCCGAACCCCTGCTCAGGGGGCCCTGCCCCCCGAACCCCCCCATCAACAATACTTACATTGTGCCCGTGCGACTTCAAAATCCTAGTTCCGCCACTGCACCCAGCTCCGTATGAGTACAACTTACCACCCCCAGATGGACGGGCAGTCCGAAGTGATGAATCGTTGCTAGGAGATATATTTGCGATGCTTTGTGTGCGATCATCCACGGGCATGGGCGGATTGGCTTTCCTGAGCAGAGTACTAGAACAACACTTCTTTCCAAATCAGTTACGACACAACTCCATTCGAGGCAGTTTATGGACAACCACCGCTCAGTTTCCGGATTTTTTCCTTGAGGACAAAGCAAATTTTCCAGAGGGCGGCATTGTTACAGACGCGGAGAAAGGAGAGGGACGTCCACCAGTGTGGCGGGTGTAAAAGCGCCGCGAAAGGCCCGCTAGTGATACGTCGGCGAAAAGTAGTTAAGACGCTTGTAACTTTCCTTCTTTTTTGTATTCGGACCGGCAGGTGTTAAATAAACCCACGGGAGCAATGTAATTCGGATCTTGGATAGTATTTTGAAATATTAGGAACCCTAGAGGTTATTTCTTTCCTCATTCCTCTCTTCTCCTCCTTTTCTCTCAGATTTAGGGCTGCTGTCGGTCTCCAATTCTGAGTGGTAACATTCAACATCTATGCTGGTCTAATGTATTTGACTATTTTGTGATAAATTTCTAGCAAGTCAATGATTCGGGTCTCTCAAAGAAGAGTTGTAAAATATTTTACTTTGTTTAGTGTTTTTTATTTTAGCAGTAAACTTGAGATAAAAGTGGGTATTAAATTGAAATGGAACTGTGCATTTGTTCTCTTCATTGATACTGCATGTGGCTTTTAGGATTCAACTTGAGATGTAGTTTTTAAAGCAGACATGGGAAAGAGAGTAAGGAATCGCTATGCGTTTAGGACAGAAACATAGTGTACATTGCTGGAAGAGATTGATACAATCAAAAATCACGTCGGAGGAGAAAACAAGAACGACAACAATCGAAGGAGAGTCAACATGGCTCGACACTGCTCTGATACTATGTTAGAAAAAGATCGTACTTTTAATGTTGCTGCATCCAGCCGTGAAGCCCATATAGGGGATATTTAAAATCTGGCTTCTGTGTGTGCCCTAAACAAGGTGAACCAGACTTGCCAAGTCAAGTATCTTCACATAAATCAACAACTTTCTTCCATAACACATTACAGAATAACCATAATCCATCACTAATGGACAGTCACAAAGTCGGCATGCTGAAATGTTAGCTGCTGAAGATATTTTATGTTCAAAACAAGAAGACAAATCAAGGCGAATAAACTGAAGGCAAATTATGCTCCTATCAGTAACCACACATCCGCAACCTAAACACCGGAGTAATCTACTAACTCGCTAGAGAATGGTATTAGAATTCACTTCATATGGATATAGCATGCAGGGATTTTTTTTTACAGAAATGGAACGAAAAATGTCATGCAAAGACGTAGTAACCTGTAAAGGAGAGGATCTTGTGAAGGTGGTGGCTTTTCCAAATTTTTTGCATCTCCATCTGACTGGAGTTGCTCAAGCTGCTGATCAATGGCTGCTGGAAGTAGATGAGGATGGGTTTGCATGATCTGTGATAGAAGCTGACCAGTAGGAGATTGGAAATGAAGAGGAGCAATTGGCATCTGGCTCTGCCCAGAATTCTCTAATGCTTTAACTTTTAAGCCGTAGAAGCGGCGACTCTCAGAATTAGTTCCAATCTTAGGCCAGGCAAAAGGGCACCCCTGAAATTTGAAGCAGTTAATTTTGTTAATTATGTAGGAATGCATGAGTGTAAGCACTTTAATTTATGAGAATCAAGGGAAACAAAATTGGTACTAGTTTGATTAATATAGGAACGTGAGAAACCAAAACGATGTACAAAACTCCCATCGAACTTGGGAAAAATGATACGTACACGCACCCTTGGTAAATATGGATGATCTTTCGGATGACCTGCCTCTTGGCGAGAGAAGATTTAGACTCTCCGTATGCATATCTCTACTTATCTTTTTATTAGTCATTTGCATTTTATGTAATTTATTGTGTAATGGCATTTTCATAATTACAGTGACGATGGTCGTTCCCTCCCTATAAAAAGAGGAGCGGAGTCTTAGTGTTATGGTTCCGAGTCTTGGAAACTCTCGTGAAGGGGTGTTCTTCAGAGAGAGCCTTTAAGAGCGCTGGCGTGAGCATACCCGGCGAGTTGTATCTTCAATCACTAACAATTTAAGAGCAGATAACAAATATCCAACAACACTGGGGCACAAGTATGACACTCTGTGGATGACAGTATCCCTCCAGCCCTTGGGATCTACCTTGCAGTTTCACCTTCCTAGCATATACCCTATCCTCACAGGATCTTCCAGGTGGGGCCTTCCTTAGCAGAAGAAAAACCACTAAGGAATACGGCGAAAAATTATTATGTGCAAGGATTCTCACTTCCTGCAGCCTTCAAGTAACCCGGGTTTCATCGTCGCATTGTTAGCACACTTTCTCGCTTAACCTTTCAAGTACAAATGCTTAGATTTGTACTCATCCTTTTACCTTTAGGATGTTTTTTCTTGTCATCATTGTTGAGATAGTTTCCTGCCATCTTGCAGAGTAGCCTTGCTCCATGCCACACTGCCGCAACTCCACCTCTTCACGACGCACGCATCTGCAACGACCGACTACTTCTGCCCCGAGGGCAGGGGGTAAGAGTGACTCTTCAGACTGCGAAAACGTTTGTAAATGCTAGGATGATGCAAACATACAAAAGGCATATCAGACAAACGTTTGTAAATAATAAAAAATTTATAAAATTTTAGCAAATAACACATTTGATCTAAAACGATTCGAAAGAGTGGACAAGATTAGATTCACAATTGTCATTGGAGGGCAATAAATTGAATACGCAATTAGAAAGAGCTTTGCAAGTTAATGATAAATCCCGGAGCAAGTAAACAATAGAGGAAGTACATCCATAATCATATAAGTGATTCAATTGATACAATGATGAAGAAAAAGACATCAAATAAAAAACTTACAAGCGTAGGTAGCCATAGCCCATAGGTGAAGGAGATGGAGATCCGGTGGTCGTAGAGTAGTGCGGTGGTTGTCCGGAGTGGTAACACGGCTACAGGGGGGACTAGTGGGACTGATTACCACTGATGGAGGGCCGGATTAGGGAGGTTAGGGGCTGGAGAGGAGCAGGTGAGTTTTGTCCAGGGTGATGGGTTTGCCAAGGCTGAAGGGGTTTGGGAATGGGTCGGCCAGGCCCTAAACTAGGCATGGAGGGCTGGTTGGGATAGATCGAGGCTAAGGCGGGTTCAGCCTGGGGGGCGCATTGTTGTTAGGGTGGCGTTTGGAGGGGGGCAGCATAGAGAGGGTTGTGGAAGGGGCAGCATTGCGGCAATATAGGAAAACAAGGAAATAAACAAAGGAAGGATAATACACTCTATGCTTGTTTAAATAGACTAAACATTCTAGGGCAAACATCGTAAATGGCTCAGATCGCACGAACATGATGGTTGTGGAATCTCACTAAATAAAAATGCTAAAAACAAATAAAAAAAACATAAAGTAATGTAAACATCATTATGAACGCGACTACAAATTCGTATCGTCCAAATGACGATCCAATCAACGCTCCTATGAAAATATACATGTGCGGGCTCCAATGGACGACGACCCGCTCGTGAAGTGTGGTCTCCATCACACCCAAATACAAACAAGTTTTTTCGCCACCCTGCTATAACCACAACCATGGATCATAGCCATCTACCACCAACCATAATCCTCACCTAAGTTGTTGCGGCCTCACCTCCCTACCACGCATGTCCAGCTGGTAACCTTAGGGTACCACCACCTCTTGCTTCATTCAAACTCAAAAATATCCAATAATTTTTTGTTGATAACTTCTCTACCAACCATATCATAAATATCTTCTCTTAATCCTGAAAACCTCCATCAGTGTACCATCGATTTAGGCTCCGTTTGGAGGGACTTATTTTCATCGGTCAAGCGGTTACGACCGCATGAACCAGACCTTAATTAAGGTCCGGTTCATGCGGTCGTAACCGCTTGACCGATGAAAGTCCCCCCAAACGGAGCCTTAATGATAACTGTTGATGAAGAAAAGGAAGATAAAGATAGATGTCTCATTCAATAAAGAAATCTTTGATATCTATTTGAGGTATAATCGGAGTGGATTAGTGGGAAGCGGGGGCGTGGAGAATGCTCTGATACCAAGTTATTAAGGGCCTGGCCATAACGTGTCAGTAGTTCGCTGAAGAGATGGGCATAGGTAGAGAGGATGGAGAAGATACAATAGAGTTAGAATCACAGCTGCCTGGTGGCAAACTCGTAGAAGGAGAGCTACTAATCCCTAACGCTAGGAGAGAAGGAGAGAACTAAAGAGAGGAAGAGAGATAATTTCTTGCTTATCATATCATAATAGCCTGAGGCCATCCTAAGAAATTACAAGAAGACGATTTTCACGGAAGTCCACACAGCTGACTATTTATGAAAATACCAAACATAAGGGGCAGCCCGATGCACAAAGCATCCACGCGCAACGACGGTCCGGGGAAGGATCCCACCACAAGGCTGAAATGTAGGCAAACCTTACCCTGCATTTTTGCAAGAGACTATTTCCAGGACTCGAACCCGTGACCTCAAGGTCACGCGGCAACACCGTAACTGGTGCGCCAAGGCTCCCCTTCACGAAAATACCAAACATATTTAAAAAAATGCAATGATATAAAAATCTAATTAAAATACAAATTAGATAAGTTGGGAGCGGTCGTCTCATGTGTGACCATAAAAAACCCCAACTCAAATCAACAAGAAAAACAAATAAAAACCCTAACAACTCAATTCGTTAAAGAACCAGAAAATACCGGATCCGGATCCCCTGGAGTTCGTGCGGGAACTCCAAGGTGGAGTTCACGCGATCTCGCCCGTTGGAGCCCCGTTGTTTTTTTTATAGTTTTTAAATTTTTTAACTTTTCATTTTTTTGTTTTCTAGCGGATAAATTCAGGTAGCCGTTGGATTGATGGAGTTGGGGGATCTCGCGCCGTTGGATTGAACTCCACCTTAGAGTTCCCGCACGAACTCCAGGGGATCCGGATCCGAAAATACCTCGAAGACCACACTGACAGTGACGGAAGGAGAACGAAGAAGGCACTGGGAACTCCTCAACTTATGCTCTTATTTCTTTTAATTTTCCCAATGAGTCATAAATTATTGAGCTACAAGTACAATGAAATCTAAACTACTTTCACTTGATACCGCATGCATCAAGGTTAGATGAGCAAAGCAACGATGTTAAATGAAGCGTAGTGCACACACAAAACAATTTAAACACAATAATCTCCACAGAAGAGGTCTTCTCTCTGTTTTCTTACTACAATTTTCTACTTTAATCTTTGGAAAACGAAGCGAAGTGGACACACAAAACAATCTCCATCTGATAGTACTGGGATGGAAGCAGGAAAATGTATAAGCTCAGGAGAAACATCAATGATGAATCAAGCACAAAGGGGACATTTTGCCCTCTCCTGCTGAGTTGATCAAGCTTCCCCTTGTTTCTAGTCTGGCTAATTTTTATTTTATTCTAGAAAGATTCGTAGAAGGAGAAGAAAAAAAATTTCCCCAAGACATCAAACCCCTCTCCGCAAACAAACGATGTTAAATGCTGCATACGAACTACAAGTTCATCCTGGGATTATCTGAGAAAAGTAAATCGTCGTCTAAATGTCAAAAACGGATGGATAAGTACCTTGCTGAAGAAGGAAGAAGTGAAATCATTTGGAATCGAAGCGATAAGTCTAAATTCCGGCGATGGCGACCTGAACCCAGCGGCGGCAAGGGGGCTACACTGGAGAACCACAAGCCCGTCCGCGCCAACGCACCAAAGAGGCATCTTCTTCCAATCCCCGATGATGGTGGGAGGAACACGCAGCGGCGTTTATGGTAGCAAGACAGTTGCCGCAAAAAAAAAAGTCGAGTCGGAGGAAGAAGTGGCCGACTGAAAAAAAAGTGGTCTTTTATAGTCCACCGTTTTTCCTCCATTTTTGTAAAGATTCATTTGTCGTACCGGCTCTGATCGGGAAAAAATGTTGGTGCTTGTAAAGTTGTAAGTCACCTTAAATTTTCGTGAGCGATCTCTATGCTGCCGTATATTTTCGTTAAATATTTTTTGGGTACGATTGAACTAAAATATGTCACTTTTTAATATGATCGTATTACACTAATACCGCCATATATTTTCGCAAATAATTTACACAGTTGAAATCACGGTCATACGGTTTAATTTACTCCCACATATTCTATTATGATCACCGTGCGTTACACATACATAAACATTTCTCCTCTGATTGCGTTCTCTTTTAGGGAACCAGAAGTTAGACGCTAGTAATGTTTTGGCACAAAAACATTATTTTAGCAAAATAGTGCTCGTAAGTCGACATACTTAAATGTTGTATTTTTCATTATTGTTTTTTACACGACAACCATCTCACTCCACTCTTCCAAATAATACTTAGCTGGATTTATTTGATTTGGGCTTCGTTAGGCACGGCGGTAGCGGTCATGACTGCGGTGGTTATGAACCGTCGTTCGTGAAAGACCGACCTCACCTAAAGAACTTCATTCACTTTATGTTCAAAATTAGTTTACATTTCCTCGTAGCAGTCATAACCACTGCAGTCATAACCACTGTCATGCCAAACAGCGAAAGGAGCCTTGGCTTCTTTTGAGTTTCAAGCTAAACATAATAATATTATTTTAATAATTTTGTTCAAATTAATCATTATCATGGGCGGACCCACCCCTAGACACGGTCGGGCGCGTGCCCGGCCATCTTTTTCGCCCAATCGCGCCTAGGGCTAGGGCATTTCCCGTTTCTTATTTTCTCCGCGCGGCTTCTCCAGTTCTCCCCACACTTCTGATTTCTCGCAGCGTCGACAAAGAGTCGAAGACGACGTCGACGAGTATTTATCTCCCTTCCGATTTCTGGGCTTCTGGCGGCGTCGACGACTCGCGAAGTGTTAGATTTGAAGTGAGCTGGCGCCGACGTTAGCTCCTTCTCGCCACCCCCATGTTTTTGTCTATAAATAGAGGGGTACCCCCCCCCCCCAAAGAAGATGCATTCTGAAAGTGGCGAGTATCCTCAACTTTGAGCGAGTTAGAGATACCAGAGTGCTACCTGGCGAGCATCGAACTTGGAGTAAGTTCGGCAAGCGACTTAGGAAGAGTTACCTACTCGCGAGATAGCGCCGGCGATAGTGGATAGTGCCTGCGTTAGCGAGAAGAGAAGGAAGGAGCGAGTGCGAGCAGTGAGCTTGCGAGTAGCGAGCTTGAGAGCTAGCGCCAGCGCTAGTAGCTAGCGCGCGCGGTAGCGAGGAGCGAGTATCACCTGCGTGGTGTGCTCCAGAGGAGAAGCGGACCCTGTCCGTGACCAGTTCCTTTACTACTTTTGGTTGTCGTGAATCAAGTTGGATGCAACTTGTATTCAGCCCTGTCCATTTGTAACTAGCTGCCGAGTATTATTATTTGTGAAAGCTTGTGTTCCTCTCTTGGTGTCCTTATTCCCTTGTTGGTTGATGTGTTCTTCCGACTTCAAAATATTTCACATGGTATCAGAGCGATAGTGGGAACAAGGACTGAGCAACCAAGATGGACGGCGGAGGAGGGTATGCTAGGGGACTTGGCATCGAGCTGCTCACCCAGACCAACTATAAGAAGTGGAAGTCTTGCATGGAGAGTTACCTGTTTAGAGAGGACCTATGGGAGGTCGTTGGAGGAGAAGAGCAGACAGAAGTCTTTCGAATCGAAGACAATGGTCAAGCTGTGAGAGCTTGGAGGAAGACCAACGCCAAGGCGGAGTTCACCTTGAAGAGAGCCATTTCACCTGACTTGTTTGACCACATCATAGGTTGCAAGTCAGCGTCTGAGATCTGGATAGCCCTCAATGGGTTATTCAACAAGAAGAATGTAGCGCGGCTACAATTCCTGGATAATGAGTTGGCTAGGTCGACTCAAGGCGAGATGGCGATATCCACCTTCTTCCGGAAGGTGAAGAACCTGTGTGGGGAGATCTCGGCCTTGGACCCTGAAGAGCCAAACTCAGAGGCGAAGTTGAAGCGGCACATACTCCGAGGCTTGAGGAAGGAGTATGTCCCCTTCGTTACTTCTGTGCAAGGGTGGGCTACTCAGCCCTCCTTACTGGAGCTAGAGAACCTGTTGTCGTCACAAGAGAGTCTGGCGAAGCAGATGGCGGAAGTATCCATCTCAGGGGGAGATGGCGATGCGTTGTTCTCAGGAAAGAGGAGGTCCTGGGACAAGAAAAAGAAGAACTCCGGATATGGACCTTCAACGTCCTCACAGGGAGATGGGAGGAAGTTCCTCCCTGCGCGCGATGAGATGGGGAGATCCTTTTGCTTTGCCTGTAGGAAGTCGGGCACATGGCAAAGGACTGCCGGTCCAATCTGAAGGCCGGTCATGTTGCTAACAAGGAGGGAGATCACCAGAGAGGTGGAGGTAGAGGTGGAGGTCACCAGGGCGGTGAGAGGGGAGACAATTGTTTCCTGGCAGAGATGACGACAACGTCAGTCGATGTCTTAGCTTCCATCAACCTCGAGAACGACTGGATAGTGGATTCCGGTTGCGGGCATCATCTCACAGGAGATATGTCGAAGTTCGACTCCTTGGAAGCATATGAAGTTCGACTCCCGTGGAGCGAGAAGGGAAGGTGTCCCTTGGGAGTAGAGAGACGCCAGTGACACTGAAGAGTGTGTATCACGTGCCTGGCATGAAGAAAAACCTCTTCTCGGTTGCTAACGCAGTGAATGCTGGATACCACGTGCTGTTTGGACCGAAGGAGGTAAAGTTCCTGAAGAACCTATCGTCTGTCGATGCTGACGTCACGCACACCGGGAGAAGGGTGAAAGATTTGTATGTTCTGTCTGCAAATGCCTACGTAGACAAGCTGAAGACAAACGACAGCGCTGTGATCTGGCATGAGAGGCTGGGTCATGTGGGGATGGACAAGCTGAAGATGATGGCGGCAAAGAGCCTTTGTGAGTGGCCTGCCTCATCTCTCTTCCTACGGTGACGGTCATGTGTGCGACGGATGCCAATATGGAAAGTCACATCGACTTCCATTTGACAAGTCGGAGACCAGGTGTAAGGCACCTCTTGAGTGCGTACATGTGATGCGCAAATCTCACACACCGTTATAGGCGGTAGCTAGACTGCGGCACGAAACGGCAAGTGTACCGATCGTTCAAGTAATATAAAACGAGGAGTAAATCCCCGAGTATCGAATCTCGGAAGGAACACAGTAAGGTGGAGTTTACGTTCGAGGAAGGACTTGAGATCGAAGTCCTAAAGTCGAATGGATGCGGAAGGGGGTGAATTGGCTTATGGAAAATAAATGAAAACAACTAAACTACTCCTATGCAGGCCTTGAGCGCACTGCTTCGCCGGGCGGATGGAAACTACATGGGCCGCAATGCACCAAATCGCTAGGCGGATGGACGAGTAGGCTCGCGGATGGAGTGATGCGCACTGGCGGAAGTGAAGGTGATACACGGGCCGCTATGCACCGCTTCGCTTGGCGGATGGAAAAGTAGTCATACGAAATGGAAGAGTAGGTTGGCGTAATGGAGTGGAGGGTGATTGCGTAGTGGATGATGGGTGGAGACGCTCCTCACTTGCATAAACCACAGAGATAATTTCGCATAGACATGAAATATACTAAATAGCATAACAAGGTTTAGCATACATTATTCATACACTCAAATAATAAAGGAAAACTACACTACAATATAAAAGGGGTTGAGATTACAACCAAAGCACGGAGACTCATCAGAGGTTCACGGCCGGAATCGAGGGTTGCCAGTCCTTGTCCGAGCTCGGGCTCCAACTACCGTCCGGGGTCCGGAAGAGCTGTCACCTTCTTCTATTGTACCCGTCTTCTCCGTCAATCTTCTCTGGCCACGATCTCACCGGAGAACTTCACATATGCAGCAGGAAATCCCTCTGAAATGGACCTCTGGAGGTGCACGAACAATGGAGGAGGCCTAGAGGATGCTCCGGCTTGAGATATGCAAGAGAATGGCGGCCGGAGCTCCTCCCGAAGGTGGGCGGCGATGGAGTGGCGAACTGGGCGCTTAGGAGAGGAAAAATGGCGGACTGGAAGTGATCCCGACCTAAAATCGCGTTTGCCTATTTATAGGCGGAGCAGGAAATAAACACCGCGCACGATCTGGCGCACGACCAATGGTCGTGCGCGAAGGAATGCCTCTGATCGTGCGCGAAGAACCTGTAGCATAGTCCCGGACTGCAAAATAGCGCACGGTCAGTGGCGCACGACCAGTGGTCGTGCGCGAAGAAGGCCAACGATCGTGCGCCGACGCTCGATCTGGGAAGGGAATTAACGCACGACCGGTGGTCGTGCGCCTGGTCGTGCGAGAAGGAAAACGCACGACCAGTGGCTTTTTCGATCGAAAATCCCCCAGAATCAATCCCGAGTGTCGCACAACCCTTGGACCTGCATGAAAATAACCAGGATCACTGAAATACCAAGAATCACATCAAATTGGGCTAAAATGTGCACTATAAGCGAGAATTGTGAATAAATGAAATATAAGCATTAATACACAAAAAGTGAAGTGCAAGTGCGTGAAAACTAACCCAGATGAGTCCATAAATGTGTATATAATTGAGACTCATCACACCCCCAGACTTACCTGTTTGCGCGTCCCGAGCAAACAAATCCGGCGGAGTAGGAAAATGGCAGTTAGCGAAGGGAATTGCAAAATAGGGGTACGGTGCGAAGTATCATACGCATGCAAATAGAAATTCAGTAAAAGGAGATTCTAACTATGCTAACTAATTTACAAAAGTGTTAAAGCGTAAATAAAGATTTATTGTTACTCAACTGGTGAATCATGAAGAACTTGTGCGGTCGTGCCCGGTGTGAAAGTGCACAAGCTACTCAGGAGGGTGTTGCTAAAGACCGAAATTCGGGGATAACTCCGCTGAAATCCATCAACGACGAGAACCATAAGCTTGCCCGGTTACACTCTCTCCACGGCGCTAGCAAACTCACAAGTCAAATCAATAGGACTTTCAGGTTTTAATGAGGCTTAGGTTACGGTATGATATTCAATGATAAACGAGACGGCTACGCAACCCAATTGAGTCAAAAGATAACGATGTACCAAAATAAGACCAAGAACGATGCTAGTGTGACACACCCCTAGACATAGCTTGAAAACTGGGTGTGCACACAGCCTGCGCCAACAAATACCAACTGAATTTTCTATTACGCTCAAAGGGATTTCTTTTCATTCCAATTCTTTTCAGATTTTTCTTTTAACTTCAATTTTTTCTCTTTTTTTTTTCTTTTATCCCCCGGTTGGTTCACCATAATGAGTTCAGCAAATAATACAGATTTTTCTTTCACATCACAAAGGTTCCATACATCACACCAAATCAAGAAATATGATTTCAGTTAACTCGCTACTTGGTTGCGATAATAGGATAAGCTTCAGGCTTTGGTGATTGAAAGAAGAGCTGAAACAAAGGAGGGGTAGGCACAAACTTGGCTTGCAAAGGTAAACGCATAGGTCAGGGAAAACAAGGCTCAAACTAGCAAAAAAAATGGCCTACATCACGTTTAACAATATGAGTTGCTCTCGCCCATGTTTCAAGAGTCGCTTGGGGCAAGTTCTTAGCCCACGAGAAAGGTAAACCTTCCTTCCGACTCGAGCAACACACAACTAGCGCTTGCCTACACACAACACCGTGCTACCGTCAATTTCATTCACATTCACCAATTGAGTATAATAAATTTAAAACTACGCAAAAACACTAATCGTAAATTAAATGCATAAAAATAATCTAATTTTACTCAAATTTCTACTAGAGCATGCAGATGCGACTAGAGCACTATAAGAGTCAACATCGCACTCTGATTTGCAATTCCTAAGCTAACATTCTATTTCACATTCCAAACCAAGATAGCGTGTACGGAAGCACACAAACAAGTGAGTGCGCGCTTGTGCGGGTGAAACGGTGTGTGATGCATATGAACAAATTTACTATATAAATAAAATAAAATTACTTCTAGTATGCAATGCAACATGTGCGTGCACAGTGGGTAACAAACAGCTCTCCCCCAGACTTAATCTATGTAATAAGGTAAGTTGACATATCAACATGTGTGTAAGAGAATGAAGAGAGGAGAGGTTACCCCATGCTCAGAAATGAGCATACCAGAAGATTGGCGTTAATACTGCGAAGGAAATCCAAGTCCGCCACCAAAAGAAATTGCCGCACACCTGCAGGCAAAAAGGCTCCAAGCAAAAAAAATATATAACACTAAACTATTAACGGGTTAGCAACAAAAACTTGGGTTGTCTCCCAACAACGCTTTTGTTTACCGTCCTTAAGCTGGACTTAATACCTGTATTAAGCAGTTTTAATAAAAGTATTGTCTATAAAGCGAAAACTAATAAATCCTAATTATTGCATTCTTCAAAATGATCAACTATACGTTGATTTAAAATAGTAACTAGAAATAAAAGAAATGGGTCTAAAGACCCAACAACAGCAGTCAAGAAGATCAGGAGCTTTCCATCTCCATATTTCGTCTTTCTTCATCCTCTTCCTCTCCTCCAACCTGCGGTCATGGATGAAGTAACGCTTTCCTCCCTGCACCCAGTCTTTCAAGGAAAAAGCAGGCAATGATGATGAAGTAGAATAGACGATTGAATTCATCATTGCCAACTGCTTTCCCTGCCAAGACTGCCTCTCAAAATTACCCAAGAATGGGTCTATAAATTCAAGCATCTGCAGAGGGATAAATGAAATATCAGACATTAAAGCAGGCGGTGAAGCAGGAAGGATGAACTTATCAATATCAGCATTAAAAGAAGGTTGATTAGGAAATAAAATGGACGAAGAACTAAAAGAATCAAACAAAGGAGGAGTGATCCCGGTTTCACTCCTGGCAGGATCCAAGGATAGATCACTATCATCATCGTAAGTATCATAGCGAGGGGAACCCAAGAACTCAAGGGCCTCGGTGGTGAGTTGGACCTCCTCGTCCCAAGAGGAAGTGCAAACCTCCTCATCAAAGAGAGTATCCTCCTCATCCCATCAAGGTGAATCATCGTGATCAAAGTATTCATTCTCCCCTTCAGGGAAAATGACATCCTCATCCCACTTTGGGGCACCCTCCGAGTCAGAAGCATCACCCCACTCCTTCACTTCGATAGGATCATAAAAAATGTGTGTAGAAAAATCATGCAAAGAGACTGGAGGAACAAAAAGATTTGGTTCCTCCGCAAAAAAGATCCGCTAACGCCTCCCCAATGGAAAGAATACTTTCCTCATCATACTCAGGTGCATCTAGGAGCTCCCATTCCTCTCCTTGTTGGGTAACAGATGAGTGATCATCATCACTAGGAGTGAAGCCATACACAGGGAGTGAGGAGTCCATGCACGAGACAAGCTCAGGGGTAGAGGGCACAATTGCCTCCATGGGTAAAGAATGAGCAATAGGGACAATGTTGTCATGAGTGGAGGAGCAGCGGTCAGGATTGAAAAGACTTGGACAGTCCTTCAATTCATGACCCTCTCCTCGACACAACAGGCAAACAAAGTTCCTACACTGCCTAGCATTTAACTCATTCATTTGGTCTATATAATAGACCATCTTGTCGTAAGTGCTAGGAGAAATGTCCCATGATGACATATTTGACAATTAAAGCAGATATAACGAGATTGAAATTCTTTGCAAGAAAATTTACACAAACTAATAAAACTTCTTGGATTAGACTTGCCTAAAACTTTAAAATAAGAGGGAAAGAAATAATAACAAGCAGTAAATAAGTAAAAAGCAAACAAACAAAAATAATAAGACGGCTATACACACTGGAAGAAACTTCTCTCTCTCAGCTCTCCCTCTCAAGAAAACTCACACGTCTGTGTTCCCGGGCAACGACGCCAAAAACTTGATGCGCAAATCTCACACACCGCTATAGGCGGTAGCTAGACTGCGGCACGAAACGGCAATGTACCGATTGTTCAAGTAATATAAAACGAGGAGTAAATCCCCGAGTATCGAATCTCGGAAGGAACACAGTAAGGTGGAGTTTACGTTCGAGGAAGGACTTGAGATCGAAGTCCTAAAGTCGAATGGATGCGGAAGGGGGTGAATTGGCTTATGGAAAATAAATGAAAACAACTAAACTACTCCTATGCAGGCCTTGAGCGCACTGCTTCGCCGGGCGGATGGAAACTACACGGGCCACAATGCACCGAATCGCTAGGCGGATGGACGAGTAGGCTCGCGGATGGAGTGATGCGCACTGGCGGAAGTGAAGGTGATACACGGGCCGCTATGCACCGCTTCGCTTGGCGGATGGAAAAGTAGTCATACGAAATGGAAGAGTAGGTTGGCGTAATGGAGTGGAGGGTGATTGCGTAATGGATGATGGGTGGAGACGCTCCTCACTTGCATAAACCACAGAGATAATTTCACATAGACATGAAATATACTAAATAGCATAACAAGGTTTAGCATACATTATTCATACACTCAAATAATAAAGGAAAACTACACTACAATATAAAGGGGGTTGAGATTACAACCAAAGCACGGACACTCATCAGAGGTTCACGGCCAGAATCGATGGTTGTCAGTCCTTGTCCGAGCTCGGGCTCCAACTGCCGTCCGGGGTCCGAAAGAGCTGTCACCTTCTTCTATTGTACCCGTCTTCTCCGTCAATCTTCTTTGGCCACGATCTCACCGGAGAACTTCACATATGCAGCAGGAAATCCCTCTGAAATGGAGATCTGGAGGTGCACGAACAATGGAGGAGGCCTAGAGGATGCTCCGACTTGAGATATGCAAGAGAATGGCGGCCCGAGCTCCTCCCGAAGGTGGGCGGCGATGGAGTGGCGAACTGGGTGCTTAGGAGCGGAAAAATGGCGGACTGGAAGTGATCCCGACCTAAAATCGTGCTTGCCTATTTATAGGCGGAGCAGGAAATAAACACCGCGCACGATCAGGCGCACGACCAATAGTCGTGCGCGAAGGAATGCCTCTGATCGTGCGCGAAGAACCTGTAGCATAGTCCCGGACTGCAAAATAGCGCACGGTCAGTGGCGCACGACCAGTGGTCGTGCGCGAAGAAGGCCAACGATCGTGCGCCGACGCTCGATCTGGAAAGGGAATTAACGCACGGCCGGTGGTCGTGCGCCTAGTCGTGCGCGAAGGAAAACGCACGACCAGTGGCTTTTTCGACCGAAAATCCCCCAGAACCAATCCCGAGTGTCGCACAACCCTTGGACCTGCATGAAAATAACCAGGATCACTGAAATACCAAGAATCACATCAAATTGGGCTAAAATGTGCACTATAAGCGAGAATTGTGAATAAATGAAATATAAGCATTAATACACAAAAAGTGAAGTGCAAGTGCGTGAAAACTAGCCCAGATGAGTCCATAAATGTGTATATAATTGGGACTCATCAACATGCTGACGTTATGGGGCCGTGCGCCACCCTTACTTATGGAGGCAATAAGTATGCGCTGGTTCTGGTGGATGACTACACCCGCTATACGTGGGTATACTTTCTGAGAGAGAAGTCAGAAGTATTTGACAAGTTCCAAGAGTGGAAGGAGCTTGTGAAAGGGAGGCTGAACCGCAGAGTGAAGAAACTGAGAAGCGACAATGGAGGGGAGTTTACCTCCAATGCGTTTGCTTCTTTCTGCAGGAGGTTCGACATTCGGTGGGAACTCTCCTGCGCTCACACCCCTCAGCAGAATGGGGTGGCAAAGAGGAAGATCCGCCATCTGGTGGAGACTACCAGGAGTTGGCTACATGCCAAGAGCATTCTCAAGGCCTTATGGGCGGAGGGAATGACATGTGTTACCCACGTGATCAACCGACTACCTCTGAGTCCCAACAGGATGGTGTCTCCACACCAGCTCATGTTCGGAGAGAAGCCAAATGTGGGTCACATGAAAGTCTTTGGTTCTACGTGTTTCGTGCACGTCCCGGACGCTCAGAGAACCAAGTTGGAGCCGAAAGCGAGGAAGTGTATCTTCACCGGCTACGATGAGCGGAAGAAGGGGTGGAAGTGCATGGATCCGCAGACCCACAAGTTCGTCGTCTCGCGCGATGTAGTGCTTGACAAACTGGTCTCATACCAGGGAGTCTCTTCTGTGGTATTGCCGGAGAGTGGAGAATCTAGCAGGGAAGAAGAGAGGGTCACTGAGGACCCTACTGTGGAGTTGGAGTTATCTCCCAGTGCTCCATCGCCATCTGGCTCAGGAGGAGCATCTGGCTCAGGAGGAGCTTCTGGCTCAGGAGGAGCATCTGGCTCAGGAGGAGCTTCTGGCTCAGGAGGAGTTTCTGGCTCAGGGGGAGCTTCGAACTCTAGAAGCAGGGAGAGCACTGCTTCAAGAGGAGCTCAGAGAGGAGCTCAAGAAAATGAGTCTACCGAAGTGGTAGATAGTGGCCAAGCCTTGAGGAGGTTGAAGCGGACCATCGTCCCGCCTACTCGCAATAAGGAGGGGAACTTCGTGAGTTTGGTCTCCTGCTTCTTCGCAGGACCACTCGACGAGAGGGAACCTGCCTGCTTTGAGGATGCAGCTGGCATCAAGGAGTGGGACGCAGCCATGATCGAGGAGATGGAGGCCCTAGAGAAGAATGAGACATGGGACTTGGTTCCCATGGTGGAGGGCATCAAACCTATCACCTGCAAGTGGGTGTACAAGGTTAAGAAGAGAGCGGATGGAGAAGTAGAGCGGTACAAGGCGAGATTTGTCGCTCGAGGCTTCTCGCAAACCTACAGAGAGGACTACGAGGAGACATTTAGTCCTGTCGCAAAGATGACGTCGGTGAGGACGGTCATCGCTCTGGCGGCGTGCCGAGGTTGGAAGTTGTGGCAGCTTGATGTGAAGAACGTGTTCCTATATGGAGAGATTGACAAAGACATATTCATGGTGCAACCACCTGGATACGTGTCCAAGTCATTTCCACATCACGTCTGCAAGCTGAAGAAGGCCCTCTACGGGTTGAAACAAGCGCCGAGAGCATGGTATGAGAAGATTGCGGAGTACTTATTGTTCTATGGCTACGATGCCTCAGACTCAGACTCCAACATGTTCGTAAAGAAGAGTGGAGGTCTTCACGTGTTGGTGCTGCTGTACGTCGACGACATGATCGTGACAGGGAACAACCGTGGGGAGGTCGCGACGATGAGACAGCAGCTCTCCATACGATTCGAGATGAAGGATCTTGGTGAACTGCACCATTTCCTTGGCCTCCAACTTGAGAAGAGAAGAGGCGGGTTGTATGTTTCCCAGAGGGCGTATGCCGAGAGGATCGTCGAGAGATTCGACATGAAGGAGGGGAAGAGCAGTTCCGTTCTTCTGGAGGCTGGGCTGAAGCTTCGGAAGGAAGAAGGGAGGATCCTTCCTGATCCAAAGATCTTTCTGGCTCTGATGGGGAGTCTTATCTACTTGACTATCACGAGGCCGGACATCGCCTTTGCTGTCGGCCGAGTTAGTCGGTATATGCAGGAGCCGCAGAAGCCTCATCTGGAGGTAGCTAAGGGGATACTGAAGTATGTAAAGGGAAACCTTGAGATGGGGTTGTCCTATGGAGAGGAGTCTGACTTCAAGCTGCATGGGTACACGGATGCAGACTACGGAGGTGACGCTGATGATCGCAAGTCGACATCAGGTTACGTATTTCTGTGTGGAGCTGCTGCTATCTCGTGGTGTAGCAAGAAGCAGGACTCTATTTCCCTTTCTACCACGGAGGCCGAGTACAAGGCGTCGTCCTTAGCAGCTCAGGAGTGTGTCTGGCTAAGGAGACTAGTGGAGGATGTGGACGAGGAGGTCAGCGGACCTACTGTGCTTCGCGGGGACAATGAGAGTGCATTGAAACTGGTAATCAATCCAGTGTGTCATGCAAGGACCAAACACATTGAGATCGAGCATCGCTTCATCAGAGAGAAGGTGCTGGGTGGCTTGATCGTTGTGGAGCATGTGCGGAGTGAAGACAACCTTGCAGATATATTCACGAAGCCCCTATCTGCGGGGCCATTCCGAAGACTTCGCTCGTTGCTTGGAGTTGTTCCCGGAGCTCACTTCATGGGGGAGTGTTAGATTTGAAGTGAGCTAGCGCCAGCGCTAGCGCTACCGCCGGCGTTAGCTCCTTCTCGCCACCCCCCCCCCTGTTTTTGTCTATAAATAGAGGGGGACCCCCCCCCCCCCCAAAGAAGATGCATTCTGAAAGTGGCCAGTATCCTCAACTTTGAGCGAGTTAGAGATACCAGAGTGCTACCTGACGAGCATCGAACTTGGAGTAAGTTCGGCAAGCGACCTAGGAAGAGTTACCTACTCGCGAGATAGCGCCGGCGATAGTGGATAGCGCCTGCGTTAGCGAGAAGAGAAGGAAGGAGCGAGTGCGAGCAACGAGCTTGCGAGTAGCGAGCTTGAGATCTAGCGCCAGCGCTAGTAGCTAGCGCGCGCGGTAGCGAGGAGCGAGTATCACCTGCGCGGTGTGCTCCGAAGGAGAAGCGGACCCTGTCCGTGACCAGTTCCTTTACTACTTTTGGTTGTTGTGAATCAAGTTGGATGCAACTTGTATTCAGCCCTGTCCATTTGTAACTAGCTGCCGAGTATTATTATTTGTGAAAGCTTGTGTTCCTCTCTTGGTGTCCTTATTCCCTTGTTGGTTGACGTGTTCTTCCGACTTCAAAATATTTCACACAAAGTTCCTCTCACTACAGTTCAGCGATGTTCTTCACCATTGGTTAACGCCGCCCGTGGCCAGTGGCCTCACCGCCTCACGCCATTAATGATGCATTATTGCATTTGCCAGCTGCTTTCAAAATCTTTTATCTCCATGTTTCCCACTTCATCTCCGGCACTCCCTCTTGGGCTTCTTGGCGAAGGCAGACTGAAATCACAAGTTCACGACTGCTGCATTAGGGTAAGAACACTCTCCCTGTTCGGCTGTTCCGAGTTCCTGGTGGCTGGTAGCAGTTTTTTGCGTATTAGATTTTTTCTTTTTTTGCCCAAATCTTATTTTTTGCATTACAGGTTCATGGGTTTTTTGAAATATTGAAAGGATCTTGTGATTCTTGTCTACTTTGTCTATGTTAGGATCAACCTTGAATGCTTGACCTTTTGGAAAACTGACATTTTTTTTGCGAAATATCTCTTCAAATTAATTAGCTGCTTGCTAAATATTTGTTCAATTGCCTGAAAGAAGCTGCTGACAAGTTCACTTATTAAGATTCATCTTCATAGATCTTCTAATCTATCTCCGGTCAAAGATGTGGACATGTAGTATCCATTCATATCTTATTTCAAAGTTTGTTAGTCATATATAATATCGAACTACTTTTTGCTATGACTGTTTTCTTATAGTTGTGTAAAGTTTTGTAGAACTTCAAGATTCTAGATGGATTGCTTCTTTCATAGTTAAACCTTCTTTAATTATTTGACTCTCCATGTTCTCTTTTTGCAGGTTTTTCGTGGTGCTTGACAAAGAGAACATGACGGTTAATTGTTGTATCCTGAATCATGCGGCGGTGGATGATTTCATTGAGAGGCTTATGTATAGGTAAAAATGTAAGATTTATCATGTTAATTCATTGTTTAGATTTTTCCTGTTCAAACAATTTTTCATGTGCAAATGAGCTCCCATTAGCTAAGAAATCAACATAGTAAAAGATTGTGATAATCTCGTTCAAGTAGGCGATTTCAACAATTATTTTTTTAGTCTAAATTAACTATGCCCGGGCTTCGCGGAAATCCTAGTTACGCCGCTGAATTCATTATTATTAATGCTTTATCACACAAAATTTCGTGAAGCTTCTTAAAAGAATATTTTACTTAACAATAGATAATTATTACTGAAATTTGAGAGATCTATCTTTAGCTTCGGAATGTTAGATCACAACGATTGAAACAAAATAAGAGCTATAAATGCATTGATTCCATGTAGTTAAACTCCGCCCTCATTTTACAAGACCCTCACTAGGCTATTTTATGATAAAAATATGTACTTGATGGGTTCCCCGGAGATGATTCCTGTTGAGCTGGTTCGGACTTCGACCGAGTCGTCAAAGCGGGACAAGTCAACCGAGCAAGGCGTACACGTCCTCGTACAACACACGCGCACGGCCGGCCAACACACACGGTCAGCGCGCGTTCAACGCGCAGCTCGCTCCCTCGTGCCCATCGCCGCCACCACACCACCATCGCGCCGCCATCTGTCGCTGTCTCCTCCGACGATCCTACTCGGGCCTCCCGGATTGCCCGGACCGCCGAGGAAGCATCGATGTCTTTTCCAAAATTTGGTGATCTAGGTGGCTGGAATCGCGCAACTTCATTCGCCGGCTCAAACTCTAAGACGGCAGAATTACTAGACGCCCCTCAGAAAACCTATAAAAAGCCCTTTAGGCCTTCATTTAAAGACAACAACCAAGAAGAGAGAAAAGAGCTCTGAAGGCTTTCCGGCGAAGACTTGAAGTTATCTTCCTCTCTGGCTCAAACGCTCACTTTGCTCAAGTGTCTGCTCCAGTGCCTGCTCTCGAAGCCGCTCCTGCGACTGCGAGCGCCAAGAAAGACTTTGCATCTTTTTACTTTCAAGTACTTGTAATCGGAGTGGTGACCTGCACCCTCTCGAATATTCTAAACACTTTAATCTCATACAAACTATTGGAGTTGGTCAGCATCGAACCGACCCCATAGTTTTTTTTCTTTCCGAATTTTTACACGTAAAAAGTCTTGTCGTCTCTACTTTTTGTTCTTTTTTAACTGTTTGCGCGCTTGTCTCACTCTCGAGCTAAGGCGGTTCGTTTCTCCGACCCGGGAGAGCGCTAAATGACCCGCAACAACACTAATGAATCATCATTCAATTGTGAATTAGGATGTCACATGTCAATGATCGTGACGGCAGAAAAAGCAATAGTTCAGAATAGGTCGTGGGATTTGAGTTACCTGGAAAAGTAGTGTTAGGAAAAGCAAGAGGAGAATGGAGATGCTAATTTACGGGACGGAAAACATCAAATTCCAAAAACTCCTTTTAGCTTTTCAACAGCGGTATAGTTAAATGTTGTTCAAAATGAACTAAAAACACAATTTTGACGCAAACAATTTTCACATTATTGGAAACTAATCGCCTGCAAAACAACAACGTAACAATAGCAACATAACTTTTCTACTGCCACCGTCTCAAATAAGGTCTGAATGAGATAGTATTATATGTTTATTGTTGATGCTGCTGCTTATGTGAGCATTTGAAATCCCATGCTTAGAGATAAGCATGTAATTAAATGGGTTAATGAATTGACAACTCGGGCTTCAAGCTGAAAGGCAGAGCGTCGAGTAACACAATTGTAAATTGTACGTTGTAGTTTTCATGCATGACGAGTTGCATCGCCTGATGTAAGGCATGAGAAGAATGACATGCATTGATACCTTACTTTCTGCGATAACCGTCGAAACTATAGTACTTCGATATATGTTTTCCTTCCATTATTCTAAAATACTTTATTTTGTTGTACACTTTTTTTTACTCCATTTTCTTTATAGTTTCTAAATCGTTTTACTTCATTTGTTACTTATTCATATTTATTCGAGCAATTTGATGTATTTCAGCAAGTTTGAGGAATTATTCACCACGAGCTGCATGCATGTCGACATGAAGAAGAATACATATGCAAAAATAACACTCTCAAGTCTCATCACCATGCTTTCTACAACATTTATACAACCAATTAAAATGAGCATTACAGCATCACATTTCACAAGGATTCATGGTGTTAATTTTTGAATCTTCTGACGAGTTATTTGAGCACATGTCCATATATATGAAACTCACACAGGTCCAGCCACGTGGGTCAACTCCGCTGCCACGTGCAAAAATGTATCGTGTTTGGCCAGAACTGTCCCGTTTTGTTTGGTCCGGAGCCTCGAGGAAAAAATTCCTCTACCTATACACAATAATATGGAACTATAATGCCTCATATTCCATATTATGTCTTTTTATTATTATTGTAGAGGGGCACACAATCCTTCCTAAATGGCTACAAAAATGTTAAAGTGTACATACGGGTTATATCACATGGAGCGGAAAAATCAAAATTAGTCGGGAACTTCTCTCCCATTAGACGAGGTTGATCAACATTCATATATTACTTGAAGCATTTCCTAGATAATCGACTCATACCTAGGAGTAAAATTTGCGTCAGGTCCCGCAGTTGGTGTTCGGGACCAATAGAAATACAGGAATTGCAGCATATAGCGGGATCCGGCGGTGCACAGTAAACATGTGCATCATGAGCCCCACTGTATGTGAACCGAACCATCCACATTATATGCATGTTGTTGACACATCTCTTCATTTCAAAGAATATGACCGAGCTCTCTCTCTCTAAGATTGACCAACTAAACGATCTATACTAACGGGTAACTATGGCCGCCGTCATAGAATGTATGATTGGCATGACATTGGTTATTACCGTCACGGTCGCTGCCGCCGTCCTAAACGGAGCCTCTGACTCTGTAGTCGGCTGCCATCTTCTTCTTGATTATAAAGTTTTAGATAAGTAATATGTGAAAGAAATGTTGAATCTAATACAACCTTCTATTTTCCTTTATTTTTCTGTTTAATTTTTTATTTTATTTTTCCTGCACTTGGGTCGTCGGACTTGCCCGTGCCAAAATAACGGGCAACTCCTGCTGCTAGGCGTTGTTGTATTGACGGTCAGCTAGCAGAGCGTACCAATGGCCGCCGTCGTCACTGTAAAGTTCCCATCTATCCACAGCGTAATGGCTGAAGCTGAAGCCCTCACCCTAGCTCCAACCAGAGGCCGTCTTTCCCTTCCCCGCCTTCTCAAGCTCTGCGCCAAATCCTCCGCCCTCTCGCCCGGCGAGCAGCTACACGCTCTATCATGGAAGCTCGGCCTTCACCCCGACCTCTTCCTAAATACCGCTCTAATCTCCTTCTATTCTTCCTGCGGCCACCTCCACATCGCCCTCCAAGTCTTCGACAAAATGCCCCACAAAAACGCCGTCTCATGGACCGCCACCATCAACGCCTGCCTCTGCTCCGGCCGCCCAGGCTCCGCCCTCTCATACTTCTCCCAGATGCTGGAATCTGGCATTGCCGCAGATAGTTTCTCCCTCGTCGGAGCCCTCTCTGCTTGCGCTCACCTCTCCTCTCTCAATCTCGGCCGCAACGCGCATTCTTACATCCAAAAAACCGGCATGAAAATTGCAGATTTCACCGGAACGGCTCTCGTCGACATGTACTGCAAGTGCGGCGGCATTGACGATGCCGCAATGGTTTTCAGCTCGATACCCATTGATGCAAGAACCATCCAGACCTGGAACGCAATGATTCACGGGCTCGCAGTCCATGGGCTTGGACTCAGTGCGCTGCAGGTGTTTGATGAAATGACATCGGCCGGAGTAAAGCCCAACGAAGTCACTTTTATTGCTCTCCTCTTCGTCTGCGCTCATAGCGGGCTGGTGGAAGAAGGAAAATCGCACTTCGAAGAGATGACGAGAGCATATGGCATCGAACCAGGGCTTAAACACTACGGTTGCATGGTGGACATGCTCGGCCGTGCGGGCCGACTACAGGAAGCTTATGACATGATCGCGAACATGACAGTTCCTCCAAACTTCATCGTGTGGGGATCATTGCTCAGCGCTTGCAGACTTCACGGCAATTTAAGCATGGCGGAACGAGCAATGGAGGCCATGGGAGGCGAAGAAAGGCCAGCGGGAGACACCAGCCACTATGTTATTCTGTCAAACATGTACAGAGGGGTGGGACTGATGGAGAAGATCGCCGATGTCAGAGACATGGTCGGAAGTAAGCCCAGGGGACTGAGCTGGGTTGAGGTGGGTGGCGAGGTGCACACGTTTGGAGTGGGCGGCGTCAATTCCTCCCGTGAAATCTGGGGCAATATCAAGGGGAAGTTGGATGAAGTGGAGGAAAGAGTAAGAGGGAAGACGACGGGCGAGGTGAGCTCGGGGGAACCTCATAGCGAGAAGATGGCGCTTGCGTTTGGGTTAATCAGGGTTGGGGCCTCTTTGCCGCTGAGGATTTCGAAGAATCTCAGGATTTGTGGTGATTGCCATGATTTCATGAAGGTTGTTTCAGAAGATTGTGGGAGAGAGATTGTTGTTAGGGACTGTAATCGTTTCCATCGTTTTATTGGGGGCCAGTGTTCTTGCAGAGATTATTGGTGAATTGATCATGTCTATGAGGCGTGAAGAATCAGGAGAATTGTAAGAAAGAGATAAATTTCATCACTTTAGAAACATTCTTGGAAATACTTCAACATGCTCCTCGTATGGAGGAGCTTCAAAAACCACAAATGGCTAACATCATCGCTCACACACGGATCTTCGTCATCCAAACTTTCATTATTTTGAATCCTTAAGGCACAATCAACTCGCTAATTCTCCCTCTCCTTTGCATCTGCACACCCAAAGTCTCCCCACCGACTCCCCTGTGCAGGCAAAAGCTCTGCACCCCCCTCCTCTGTGTATCTGTGGAAGAAGCTCTCCGCCTAGACGTCGACTCGTGCATCTTTCCACTTCTCGAGGACCGGCGAAGAAGCTCTCCAGCAAGTTTCATGTATGTTTCTTCAGATTTCGGACCACCTCCATGTTTCTTCTTTTTCTTCTATATTTCAAAAATAAAAAGGTTCGATTGATTTCGAATTTCGTTGTGCACCTTCGTCAGGTTGACGGTCGAAGAAGCTAGCTCTTCGCCTAAATATCGCCTAAATATCGACTATTGTGTCTTTCCATTTCTCCAGGACTGACAAAGTAGCTCTCCGGTAAGTTTCCTGTATGTTTCTTCAGATTTCCGACCACTTGCATGTTTCTTGATCTTCTTATTCTATTTCATCTGATTTTGGATTTCTCTGTACCCATACTTCAGGTTTCTTCTCATTCTTTTAAAAAAAGAGTTACATTATTGTTTCTCTTCTTCTGTTCTCAAGCATTGCATTGTAATTTTCGCCAGGGAGGTGCATCATAGTATTTCTCGCAGAGATGTGTAGTGTGTAGTGCTATGATCATGCTAAGCAGTGGAAAAATATCAATTAGTTGTTTCATTTTAGCAGTGCAAGAAGGGTTTTAGGTTGAGCAGGACAATTACGGAGTATATGGAGCTTAAATTTAGCAGTGCAAGAAGAACGGATGACTTCGTGACGCAGGACAAAAAGACAGTGTTTGTGAAAGTGGCGGTGCCGACACGCTAATGCAAATCTACGTGGACGTTTGGAATGAATGCGATCAAACCGATCATAAATGATGCATGCGCGCTTTATAATAATCCGGAAATAGAATTGTTTGTCAAAATTAAATTATATTAGTTAGCACGTGCACACAATGTGAATTACTTTTCAAGTAAGGTAGCAAGATCACGTTCGAGTTTCACAAGGTGCTTTCCACTACAATTTGCACAAAATTAGACTTATAGAATTCGAAGAAATTGAACAACACTAACAATCTCAATACCCAAACAAATACATGTCATCTAATATTTAACATAGAAAATAAATGAACACAATACAATTATATCTTACAAAGCAAGAAGGATCCAGTAGCGGGCTGGTGAAATTGGGTTGGTTCAGCGTCCGGAAGTGACATTGGTTGATAAAATCGGGAAAGGACCAGATTTTCTTCACGGAAAATGAGGTGTGGATGAGGAAATGCTGATGGAGGGTTTGCTGGACTGAGGGCAGAGGGAAGGGTGCTCGGGCAAGTGGTGTTGACGTGAGTTTCGCTGTAACAGAAGGTGGAGGTGGGGTTGGGTTATTTACTGGTGGAGGATCGGAATGTGGGGTAAGGGGCGTTGGGTGCTGAAGTCGTCTAAGGAGTTACGACTTCGAACAAGAATCGAGCGGACGCCTGCTCTGGTGTGCGACGACGGTGGCGTGGGATGCAAGAAGCGGTTAGGGATGCTTGTTCGTTCAGCCAGGACGAGTGGGTGCGGGAGGAAACTTGCGAATGAAGAAGTTGCGTGGAGGAGCATGAGTGGTTTGCGGCTTAGCGGCGTTGTGCGAAGAGGAACAAGGGCGGTTAACGACTCTGTGCAACTGGAGAATGACGATGAACAGAGAGGCGAGCGGCTTCCGTCGAGGGGGAGGAGTCGTCGTTTTCTTCTGGGATCGAGAGGGGAAGATGGACGGGAGTGAGTCGTGGAAGGGGAAGCCGGTCGAGAAGGTTGTTAAGACCGGCTCTGCTGCAGGGATAGGCGCGGACAAAGACGATGAACATGGATTTTGAGAAGTCGTGTCGATGAAGAAGGTAGTGAACAGGGACTTGGCGAGGAAGACGAAGGTGTACAGGGCAGCAACTGGCGGTTTTCTCCTTCCTATGAATGGGATCGTGGGGAGAGGAATGGAAACAATGGGATAAACGTGTATTGAACAGAATAATAAAAAGATACCTGAATTCGCCGAGGCGTCGCACCCCAGGCTCGCGGCGTCGCACCACGAATGATCGTGAATTCTGGATTCGCTCACAAAATACACAATGAAAATGAAAATGAGAACATCCGCCCCTATTTATAACGAGAGGGGGCGGTTGGGCACCCGACGTGAACAACGCCAAACGAAGCCCTGGTCACTAAAAAGACTTATTTACTAAACAAAAATACTTGCATAAGACTTTTAACTAAAAAGATTTTTTGTTACTAATTACCTTTCTCATTTGAAAGAGCAAGAGTCATGCTTACTAAGGGTGCGTTTGGTTGGGCTGTTGCTGATGAAAAGTTGCTGATCAGAAATGAAGTTTTGAAAAAGAGTTGTTTCTGAAAAATGAAGTTTTGTCAAAAAAACTGTTTGGGTAAAATGGAGTTTTCACTGCTTATTGAAATAAAGTTTTGAAAATTTTGTTTGGGTAAAATGGAGTTTTTGATGAATTTTTTCGCATACATAAACACATACACATATACACATACACATACATATGTTAGGATCGTGACACCTCACACGCGCATGGATCGTCCGAATCGCGCCACGTCGGCGATCCGTGGGAGGTGTTATTACCTATTCCGGGAGAATCCTATTTTTTGGATATATCAATGGGAATATTGCTTTGTGGACTGTATTAATGGCGTGATTGCAGTTTTTTTGAATGGTTTTTAAATGATCCTGCTATATATATATTGTTATATTAAGATTGATATATATATATATATATCTATATATGTGATCCACGTGAATACTGAAAGTGCTGTGCAAGATATATATATATATATACAGGTTGGGCTGCCATCGATTCGGGTCATTGTAAGAAGTGTTACTGTGAGAAAGAAAAAGAAAATCTGTGAGATCCAATTTGTGAACAGAGAGCTTCAGGCGGCGCCATTCCGGCGGTTTCGGCTTCGTCTCAGGCAGTGGCGGCGGGTCTTGGGCCCGGTGGCAGAGCAGCAACGAGACAGGCTTCAGGCGCGGCGGCGTAGGAGCACGGTGGTCTGGAGGGAGTTCCGGCCGAGCTTGGCGCGCGCATTTTTGGTTGCTCAGGAGGAGCAACGTTCCGGCGACAGCGCTTCGACAGCTCCAATTTCATTTTTGTTTTGGTTTCCTTTCTCTGTTCGACCCATTGAGGTCCATTGTAATCGGTAACTTTCTGATTTTAGTGAAATTTGTCCGGCGCGCTCTCCCCGTGGAGTAGGAGTCCCATACTCCGAACCACATAATCTTTTGTGTCGTCCGTGTATGCTAGAATCTCGTTCCGCATTTTATTTTGCGCGATACTGGTTCTTCCTCATTCGTGAAATTCCGTTGCGCTACCGCGGCTTAACTCGATCCGATTTCACAACAATTGGTATCAGAGGTAGGTTCCGCGGGGGTGATCGTCTGGACGTTCCGGTTCTCTGATTTGGGTCAACGGTGGGTGACGACATTGGTCCGCTCCCTATCTTCCCAAATCGGTTCCGCGAATATCATCTTGATCGCCCAGTAGCTCTGCGAGCAAGACAATGTCGGCAAAATTCGAGATTTCTAGGTACGACGACAAGATTGATTTTGGCCTTTGGCAGAAGCGCATAAAGACCGTTCTCGTTCAGCAAGGTCTTCACAAGGCTCTCCTCGGCAAGGAGAAGTCCGGGAAGAAGGACGACGAATGGGAGGAGCTCGATCTGAAGGCCATCAGCACGATTCAGCTGTGTTTGGCCGATGAGGTGATGTACAACGTGGTGGATGCTGAGACGACGGCGGACTTGTGGAAGAAGCTCGAGGAGCTATATATGTCCAAGTCGCTGACGAATAAGCTGTATGTGAAGAAGCAGCTATACAGCCTGAGAATGTCGGAGGGCTCGCAACTGCTAGATCACATGAACGTGTTCAACAAGCTCTTCTACCAGTTGCGGAGTATGGACGTTAAGGTCGAGGAGGAAGACCAGGCTCTGCTCCTGTTATCTTCATTACCGAGGTCCTTCGATCATCTGGTCACCACTATCCTCTACGGGAAGGATACCCTGAAGATGGAAGAAGTGATGACGACGCTGCTCTCGAACGAAACGAGGAGCAAGTCGGGCCCTAGGGCCGACGAGGGCTTATTCGTGAAGAGCAAGGACACCTTGAGTGGTAGATCGAGAGGGAAAGGCAAGTGGGAAGACCGACCTAGGGTAAAGTCCGTAGGCAGGAACACGTGTCACTACTGTAAAGAGGAAGGGCACTGGAAGGACAAGTGTCCGAAGCTGAAGCTCAAGGAGCAGACGCATGAGCCAGATTTGGCTGCGGTGGCATCTGAGGATGAAAGCGACGCCGACGCTCTTCATGCTGCACCCAGCAGTGAGACCACAGGCTCCTGGATCTTGGATACAGGATGCACGTTCCACATGTGCCCAAACAGAGAGTGGTTCTCCAGCTTTAGGCAACATGAGGGTGGTCGAGTTCGGATGGGGAACGTTTCAGAGTGCGAGATATCAGGAGTCGGTAACATCAGGATCAGGATGTTTGACGGAGTGGTTAGGACCCTCACCGACGTTCAGTATGTGCCCGATTTGAGGAAGAGTTTGATTTCGTTAGGCACTCTGGAGGCCGCTGGGTATTCTTTTACCAGTAACGGCGGATATTTGGAGGTCAGGAGAGGCGCGCAGACAGTCTTGAGAGGAGAGCGTTTCGGGTCGCTCTATAGACTGACTGGCACCACGACTGCCAGGGGAGATGCGAGGATAGAGGTCAGACCATCTCTCGAGCTACAGGGCACAGTAGCATATGCATTTCATGCGATCTCCCCAGATCGCGGTTCCTTCGATAGAGCTATAGAGAGCAGGATCCGCTCTCAGCGGAAAGCTAGGAAGGACCGGCGGAGGAGCAGGGCATGTTTCGTGGCGAGGGCGTGTGCGCAGAGAAATGACCTTGGCGGAGGTAAAGTTTTCGTATCCGTGGGCGGAGAGTCATCTCAGATGAGCCCAGAAGCCGCAAAGGGAGCCATCCGGCTCAAGGGTCCCACCAGGGGACTCATGATCACTCAGGAGAAGGTGGAGTCGCACAGTGAGAGGTTGAGTGCGAGTCGTCTTGCAAAAGGCTCGGTCTATAGGGCAAGGGCGAAGCTCGTCGGGGTGCGCCACCGGGAGTTGAGGGAGTTCGGTAGAGGTAGAGGCAGGAAGTTGCGGGAGATATCCTGGAGGGATATTAGTACGGACTTGCGAGGAAGTCCAGTGACTGGAGTCAAGTTCAAGAGTGGTCTTGACTTGACTCATTCTGATGCGCATTGATCGCGGTCAGGCCCCAGGGAGAGGGGGCTCGTAGTCGCCGGTAGTGGAGATTTAAGCTGAAGGTGGAGTTACGTTCGTCAAGGTGGAGTTTCGTTTGCGTGAGGCGTCAAGGTGGAGATTGTTAGGATCGTGACACCTCACACGCGCATGGATCGTCTGGATCGCGCCACGTCGGTGATCCGTGGGAGGTGTTATTACCTATTCCGGACGAATCCTATTTTTTGGATATATCAATGGGAATATTGCTTTGTGGACCGTATTAATGGCGTGATTGCAGTTTTTTTTGGAATGGTTTTTAAATGATCCTGCTATATATATATATATATATTGTTATATTAAGATTGAGATATATATATATATATCTATATATGTGATCCACGTGAATACTGAAAGTGCTGTGCAAGATATATATATATATACAGGTTGGGCTGCCATCGATTTGGGTCATTGTAAGAAGTGTTACTGTGAGAAAGAAAAAGAAAATCTGTGAGATCCAATTTGTGAACAGAGAGCTTCAGGCGACGCCATTCCGGCGGTTTCGGCTTCGTCTCAGGCAGTGGCGGCGCGGCTTGGGCCCGGTGGCAGAGCAGCAACGAGACAGGCTTCAGGCGCGGCGGCGTAGGAGCACGGTGGTCTGGAGGGAGTTCCGGCCGAGCTTGGCGCGCCCATTTTTGGTTGCTCAGGAGGAGCAACGTTCCGGCGACAGCGCTTCGACAGCTCCAGTTTCAGTTTTGTTTTTGGTTTCCTTTCTCTGTTCGACCCATTGAGGTCCATTGTAATCGGTAACTTTCTGATTTTAGTGAAATTTGTCCGGCGCGCTCTCCCCGTGGAGTAGGAGTCTCATACTCCGAACCACGTAATCTTTTGTGTCGTCTGTGTATGCTAGAATCTCGTTCCGTATTTTATTTTGTGCGATACTGGTTCTTGCTCATTCGTGAAATTCTGTTGCGCTACCGCGGCTTAACTCGATCCGATTTCACAACAATTGGTATCAGAGGTAGGTTCCGCGGGGGTGATCGTCTGGACATTCCGGTTCTCTGATTTGGGTCAACGGTGGGTGACGACATTGGTCCGCTCCCTATCTTCCCAGATCGGTTCCGCGAATATCATCTTGATCGCCAAGTAGCTCTGCGAGCAAGACAATGTCGGCAAAATTCGAGATTTCTAGGTACGACGACAAGATTGATTTTGGCCTTTGGCAGAAGCGCATAAAGGCCGTTCTCGTCCAGCATGGTCTTCACAAGGCTCTCCTCGACAAGGAGAAGTCCGGGAAGAAGGACGACGAATGGGAGGAGCTCGATCTGAAGGTCATCAGCACGATTCAGCTGTGTTTGGCCGATGAGGTGATGTACAACGTGGTGGATGGTGAGACGACGGTGGACTTGTGGAAGAAGCTCGAGGAGCTATTGTTGACGCCAGGAAAATCCTGACCTCAAGATTCGGACCGATGCAGCCGGAGGCTACTCGCCCAGCAGCCCGACGAGATGGCTTGGATGGCAACGACGAAGAAGCTAGAAGAGCAACAAACAGGACCCCAGGTGCTGCGGCAGGGAGGTCCCACCATGTACCCAGAAGCTCCGAAGAGACTTCCCCTCCAAGACCAAAGAATGGCCGAGCAAGGTACGAGGAAGGCACCGACTTGGCTAGCAAGCAGGGGTGACGGGCTCAAGAATTCGGAAATGGGGTTCCAGAAGCTCAAGTCCAGGTGCCAATCCAAGTACCCCTGGGGTCCTATTTATAGGAAAACCAAGGGGTAGGGGGGGTTTTTATAGCCCACCCCCCGACCCGGCGACTATGGGTTACTCGGCGAGTACCATGCCATAGTCGCCCATCTGGCGAGTATTGGGGACTGCTCGCACACGCCGGGCCAATACTCGCTAGGTCTTCTGTTCCATGCTCGCCAGCCTGGCGAGTATTGGCTGTTTACTCGCCGAGGTCTTCTCCACTTCTGCCTTGAACTGCCGGTCTTTGTGTTGACCTCTTTGACTTTGACTTCTGCCTACGTGGCCTTGGGGGGGTCCACCCTTGGAGAATGAGGGTTGTACACAATCCCCGCTCTTTGCGAGTAACGCAGTTGCTCGGAAAGAATCATCCAACCCTTATTCGACGAGCAGCCTTATGGGCGAGTATTTAGCTGATAATCGGCATCCCGCTGGTCGACGCTCGAACTCTATAAATAGAGGGGCAAGGGTCTCTGACGGCACGCCCTTTCTGAACTCGCTTAAGATGGTGCGCGACTATGCTGCTGAGGCTAAGGCGGCCATGGCTGGTCTTGTCGGCCTGTTTGATGGTATTTCGCTCCCTCCTCACCCAGATCTTACATCTGGCGACCTTCCATCTTCTAAGAAGAGGAAGAGGCTCGCCCAGAAGAAGAAGAAGAAGGAAAAGAAGAAAGCCGCCGAGGAGGAGGTCGCCGCTCCCTTGGGCGACCAACACCAACAGCTGCTGGACGATCTGGGACTTTCCAATGAGGGCGACTCGCCGGTCACGGAACCTCCTGCTTCTAAGGTCGTCGAGGGGGCGAGCATTCCCGAGACCTCGGCCCAGAATCTGCCGGAGAGTCTCGCTCCTGTGCGAGGTGCGAGTAATATACTCGCCATTGTCAAGTTTTGATTTCTTTCGTCTTGCTTTGCAGAGTTAATCGCCCCTTTTCTGTTTTAACAGAGTCGTCTACCCTTGGCGCTCAGGAGGGTCCTCTTGACGTAGCTCCTCTGAGGTCGTCGCCCATGGTCTCGCCTCGGGGTGGAGGTCGCTCAGGGCGAGTTCTTCACAGCTCCTCGCTGGAGAGGAGGCCGATGAGCGAGCAACATGCTCCTTTGGCGAGCATCGTGCCTCCGCCTCCACCGCCTTTTCAATCTGTAGAGACGGCGAGCAGCTCGCAGCTGCCCGCAGGTGGACTTCCGCCACCTCCTCCGTTTCCTCCTTCTGCTACCCTTCAGGGCGATCAACGCCCTTCGACTTCTACTGCACCTTCGACTTACCAGGGCGAATCCTCGCGCCGTGGCGGGACTGGGGGCTCTTCGGGCTTCTTCGCTCCCAGAGGGGGAGGGCGACCAGGCGATAATCGCGGTCGGGGGAACGCGCCTCCCAGCCGGGATCCGGCGATTGGGGGCTCTTCGCGGCGAGAAGACCATCATCGCAGCACATCTCCTCGCCGGGCAAGGGTCTCTCCTCGCCGTCGTTCACGCAGTCCTAGGCCAGGTATTTGGTCGTCATTTTCAATAGTCGCTACTGTCTTCACTTCGCTTTTTGCTTCGTCATCTAAGTTCTAACACTCTTACCTTTTTTGGCAGCTCGCGCCCATACCCCCATTGGAGCCTTGATCGACGCGGTCGGGCTTCCTTCTCGCGAGTACCAGGAGAGGGCTACTCGCGCAATTCTGGAGCTGGAGTCCAAGCTGGAGCGCCTGGCGATTTGTGAGCCTCATCGCCGTCTGTCCGAGGTTGAATCGCGAGTTGAGCGCCTGGCGAGCTCTGACGCTCATCGTCGTTTGACCGAGCTGGAGGTGCGAGTATCGCGGCTGGAAGAGTTCGATACTCGCCTGGCTGGTGCAGAATCTCGCCTTCATACGGTTGGCGACCTGGAGCGCAGACTGGCGAGGATCGAGCATCGCCAACAGCTGCATCATGACGAGTTGGTGGGGATGCGCGCGAGCATGGGCTCGGTTGGTCGGCTGGCGAGGATTGAAGACCAACTGCGTCAGGGCGAGGACGCGATGTCTCTGGCCTTTGAGCACTTCAAGCGTGCTCGCAGCATGGGCTTCGTTGGGCGACATCCTCAGCCTCCGGACTTTCAAGCGAATCTCCAAGCACCTCCCTAGACGCTGCTTTTTCTCCATTTTTCTTCTTTCTACGCTATGTCGTCTTTTGGCGAGTAGCTCTGTACTGCTGAACTATTGCCTGATTTGATGTAATATTACTTCGGCGAGTATTAGAAAACTCGTCGTCTACTACTTGTTCTGCCTTCTTCTTTCTGTTATGGATTTTATCTTGATTTTTTCTCTATCTTTTTTTATTTTGGCGAGTAGCTATCTGTTCCTCGCCTTATGCATAGCGAGCTTTTTCCGCGCCTTTCCTCGCAGGTCTTCTCGCTTGGGAGGTCGACTTCTTGCTGATGCGCGTTGCTGAGTTGGCGATTACAACGTAATACTCGCCACCCCCTTATTCCTAATCGCGCCGTCGTGCTCGATACGCCAAGCTACCCGACCACTATAAATAGGGGGGGGTGGGTGAGTCTTAAATACGCTTTTGGCGATCTTCTGAGCTCTCGCGCGAGTATCTTCCGTCTCCCTTTCCTCTTCGTGCTTTCTTGGATACTCGCCTTTCTTCCCTTCCTTCAAAAGATGGCCGATGAGGCGACCATCCGGCGTGCCAATCACGCCCAGAACTTTGCGGCGACCACCTTCAAGAAGTCGATCACGACTGAGAAGGAGTTGGAGGTCGTCAGGGCGAAGTATCTCCCGCCCGGGTACATCGCCAGGCTTCCTCGCCAGGGAGAACGACTAAATTCCATTCTGGGTGATGGGCGAGTATTCCCTACTCGCCACTTCGAGGTGGGCCTGCGACTACCACTGTGGACGGAGTTCTCCCAGATACTCCGCTACTTTGGGATAGTCCCTGCCCAGATCAACCCTAACGGGGTGGCGATGATCGTGGGCTTCCTCTGCTATTTGCGCGACCAGGGGATCGCCTTCGACCTCTCCGTCTTTCGGCGAGTATTCAACTTCATGGCGACAGGCGAGGGCGTCATCTTCTTCTGCAGCCATGTCTGCACGCTGGTCGGCACCGCGAACAAGAATCATCGCTGGGGAGAGCGATTAGTCGTCATTTCTGGCGACTTTCAAGCGATCCCCGACAAATCCTTCCAGCCACCGGAGAGCGTCTTCGGGACTTCCTTCCTAAGCGAGGGTGGCGGGAAGCTGCTCGAGTCCTTCAAGAATCGCCGTCTTGATGTGGTGCACTGGAGGAGGCGAGTAGATGAGCTCGCCGAGGTTTTCGTAGGCGAAGGTAATCTACTGTGCGAGTATTCGCAAGACTCGTTCTTCGTCTTCCACTTGGCGACTAACTGGATTTATCACTTCTCTTCCTATAGCAGTCCACGTCCTGCCGCGCGAGCTTCTTCCCGCGGTGGTGAAGACGACTACTTCCACCCAGGGAGGCACAGGGACCTCTTCTCGCGGGGATGGGGCCTACTCGCCCATCGACTTGTCGCCGGGAGGTGATGAGACCCTGGTCGCCGGCGAAGGCTCTGGGCCGCTGAAGAAGCGGAAGGAGAGGGGCGAGCACTCCGAGCCCTCGAGGAAGAAGAAGGAGCTCGCCCACAAGGATAAGGGCAAGAAGGCGGATCCTTCTGAGGCCGGCGAGCCCTATACCCACCCAAACTTCAACTTGGGTGTTCGTGGCGAGGACGCCTATGGACGCCGTCTAGTCGCCTGGTCGGAGGGCGACCATGTGGTGTCCCTGAGCTCCAACCTCCCGCCCTGGTCAGAGGACTGGGAGGATCAAGGCGAGGCTTTTGACGTGCTCCACGCCGTCTATGGTCGCGAGGACGCGGAGAGGCTGCGGGAGGAATCCTCCGAGTATCTGGCGCACCAAACCTCGCGATCCCTGCTGCGATCTGCCGAGCTGGCTCATTCGACGGCGAGGAGGTTGCTGGAGTACGAGGAGACCATCCGGATCAGTACAAAGAAGATGATCGCCATGGGGCTCAAGGCGAAGGAGCATGAGGTACTCGCTTCTCTTTGATACTCGCCTCCGGGATAGTCGCCCCTTTGCCGAATAACTTACTGACTTTGTGTCTTCTTGCTTTTGAAGGTCGCCGAGGTGGAGATGGCGACAAAGATGTCCCAGCTGGAGAAGGAGCTGGAGGATACTCGGCAAACCTTGGAGGCCGCCCAGGTGCGAATCGCTGAGCTGGAAACTCGGCCTGCCGAGCAACGGCCAGCGGTGGCGGGCCCCTCTAGGGTCGGTAAGCAGATTCGGATGCATGGCGACGACATGCCGCGAGTTCGCCGAGAGATCGCACGAGCTACGGGGACCGTCATCCTGAGTCAGCTGAAGGCAGATGATCTCCTGAAGCCGGCCGCAATGGAGTTGAGGGTGGAGGACATCATCCCGGCGCTGCTCGCCGAGGAGTCCTCCTCCCCTTTGCGAGCATCCTCGCCGCCGTCCAGTGATGCCGAGTATGACGACTCTGAGGAGGATGAAGATGATGATGCTGATGATGCTGATGATGGCGACGATGATGGGGGCGACGAGCCAGATGTAGACATTTTGGGCGAGGACGTCGCCTAGTCGCCTGGGCTCCCTTTTTGCTCGCCCGGCGACCTTTTGTAAACATCTTGAAGATTCTTTTGTAATTTATACCAGATATAAAAAGAAAAAAGGGACAAGATTTTGCTCGCCTGTTTCTTCTGCCTTACTTCCTGTCTTGAATGTCGCTTAGGCTCTTAGGCTCGAGGCGAGGTTGAGTGCTCGCTAGGCTCTTAGGCTCGAGGCGGGAGTGAATGCTCGCGCCTGCATACTCGCACCTGCATGCTCGCATGTGTATACTCACACGTGTATACTCGCACCTGTATGCTCGCACATCATGCTCGCACAGGTATACTCGCCTAGGTACTCGCGTATGTATACTCGCACTCTTCAATATCTCCCTTGGTGGAGTCGAGCTGTGGAGGCGACTTGGAGGGTTCCGAAGGACACATGCTCTCAAGGCCTCGCTCTGTACCTGGTGAAGAGTTCATCAGACTCGTTCAATAAATTTTGAAGGGGAAAGAGATAGGGAAGGGCAGTTGGGGAGGCCTGGGGGGACACATCTTCCCGTGGCCTCCATCCTACTTGGATTCCGGAACGTCGACGAAGAGTGACGTTAAGTAGGGAATGACGGTCGGGGAGATCCAAGGGGATACACCCTCCCGAGGTCTCCATCCTTTGGCCGGTCGAATCGATCGCTCCCCTTCTCAAGTTGGAGTATCGGCTTCCAGACTTTACCCTAGTAATCTCTACAGCCGGACGAGAAATGCAGTCGGTGGGAACCGCGGCCAACATGCAAGGGGGGAGTTGATCTCGACCGTCATTGCAGAGGCTTGGTCTTAAGGGAACGCACATCCGAGGCACTGTCCCATCATCCGTTCTGAGTTTTCACAAGGGTCAAGTCGGAGGCTCGTCTTCCAACCTGCGGCGGCGAATGTTGATGCAGGACGACGTCAAGCAGGGAGTGGCAGTCGGGGAGATCCAAGGGGACACACCATCCCGAGGCCTCCATCCTACTTGGATGCTGAATGTGGATCGGACCTGCTTCCTGTTGCTCAGGGAGTTTAGCAGGGAGTTAAGCATACTTTAGGCACAATAACTCATATGATCTAACACAGTAACTTAGAAAATGAAATGCTTTGCTGTGAGCTTTTCAGCTTTCGAGGGTACATGACGCCTTTTTTCAAGGGTCCCCTGAGTTAGTGAAATCGATCATCTCTTCGCCGAATCGGAAGGTCGGCGTCCAGACTTCTTCCCGGTAATCTCTACAGTCGGACGAGAAATGCAGTCGGTGGGAACCGCGGCCAACATGCAAGGGGGGAGCTGATCTCGGCCGTCATTGCAGAGGCTTGGTCTTAAGGGAACGCACCCCCGAGGCACTGTCCCATCATCCGTTCTGAGTTTTTACGAGGGTTAAGTCGGAGGCTCATTTTCCAACCTAGCGTGGAGATTGACTTCACCTGACTTCTTTATTATGAAAACTTTGTTGATGCAAAAGAAGCTGCCTCGTCCCATGTTTCAGGGAGATGCAGATTTTATTCAAAGGAATGAATTTACAAGGATGGGGTATATACATCTCCCCTTAGGGATAAAACCTTTTTAGGTCATCGCCGTTCCAGGTGCTCCCAAGCAGTTCGCCTTCCTGGTTTTGCAAATGGTACCCTCCTGTCAGGAGCGCCTCCTGGATGATGAAAGGTCCTTCCCAATTCGGATTGAGCTTCCCGACGGCGGCGGACCTTCCTGCTGCGTCCACCTTCTTCAGGACCAGGTCACCTGCTTGGAAGTGCTTGAGGCGGACATTTTTGTCAAAATGTTTCGCCATTCGGCGCTTGATTTCCTCTTGCCTGACTGAAGCTAAATCTCGGAGTTCCTCGATGTAGTCGAGAGATAGCCTCTGAACCTCTTCGTTCTCTAGTCGCCATTCTTCGGTTCCGTCTTCCGCGGCTACCACCCTTGGGCTTCTGACTTCGAACTCTACTGGAATGAGAGCTTCCGACCCGTGAGAGAGTTTGAACGGCGTTTCCCCTGTGGCTGAGCTAGGAGTGGTCCTCAAAGCCCACAGGACCGAGGGGAGCTGGTCTGCCCAGTTACCTCTTAGGTTCTCCACCTTCTTCTTCAGTAGGTTGATGATCAGCTTGTTGGCGGCCTCTACCTGGCCATTGCTCCTTGGGTGATGTACGGAGGCGAATCGAAGATCGGTTTCTAGCTGCCTGCAAAAATCCTCTAGCTCCAAGCTGGCAAACTGGGGACCGTTGTCGGTGATGATGGCGAGAGGGATCCCGAATCTGCAGACGATCTCTCCCCAGATGAAGTTCTTCACGACTTGAGAGGTGGTCTTGGCCAAAGCTTTGGCTTCGATCCATTTGGAGAAGTAGTCGATCATGACGAGAACGAACTTTCTCTGACCGCTTGCTTGAGGGAAAGGGCCGATCAAGTCCATCCCCCAGATGGCGAACGGCCATGGGGAGATGATTGATCGGAGCTGCTGGGCTGGCTGCAACTGAAGGGGGGCGAAGAGCTGGCACTTTTGGCACTTTTTTGAGAAGATCTCAGCATCCTTTCGGATAGTAGGCTAGAAGTAACCATGCCTCAAGACCCTCTGCTCCAAAGTGCGAGTCCCAGAATGACTTCCACACTCTCCCGAGTGGATCTCTTCCAATACTCGGGGTACTTCGTCTTCAGAAACGCATCTGGCCAGGGGACCCGAGATGGTTTTACGGTACAGCTCTCCATCTTGCAGGAGGTAGTATGCCGCTTTGTACCGAAACCTTCTTTGATCCCTTTCGTCTGCTGGGAGCTGACCGTTGGCCAGGAATGCCACAAAGGAATCCATCCACGAGGGGCGTTGCTCGATCTCCATCATCTCTCCCTCCTCAATGGACGGGCGGAATAATTCGGTGATAGTTCCTCCGGCCCTCGGCCCATACTTGGCGAGGCGATCTGCTGCCGAGTTCTCCTCTCTTGGCACATGCTCGACGAAGAAGGACTGGAAGCCTCCAATCAGTCCTTTCACTTTTACCAAGTACTTCTGCAGGATGGTGTCGCGCACCTCGAACTCGCCTCGAATCTGCGACGCGACCACCATTGAGTCCGTGAAAGCCCGGACATCACGGATCCCCAGCTCCTTGGCAAGGCGTAAGCCTGCCACTATGGCCTCGTACTCTGCCTGGTTGTTTGTGACGGGGAAGAGGATCTCGACGGCTTGCTCGATCCTTGTTCCCTGTGGGCTGACGAGCACGATGCCCACCCCCACAGAACTTTTGCCCGAAGCTCCATCAACAAACATCTTCCAAGGGATTGGGTTGAGCACCTCTTCTCCGGGTTCCGCTTCCACCGAGAAGTCAGCCAGGAAGTCTGCTACTGCCTGGGCCTTGATCGCCACTCGGGGGGAGAAGGAAATGTCGAACTCGCTGAGTTCTACCGACCATTTCGCCAACCTCCCCGAATGCTCCACTCCCTCCAGGACATTGCGGAGAGGATGATCAGTTACCACTCGGATGGAGTGAGCCTGAAAATAAGGCCGGAGCTTCCGCACCGACACCACCAAGGCGAAGGCAAGCTTCTCCAGGATTGGATACTTTAGTTCCGCCTTCTTCAGCACCCGGCTGACATAGTAGATGGGTAGCTGCTTCCTCCCCTCCTCTCGGACCAAGATGGAGCTAACTGCCTCTGCTCCCACTCCCAGGTAGATGAGCAGGTCTTCGCCTTCTTTCGGGCTCTGGAGGAGAGGTGTCTGAGTCAACTGCTCCTTCAGCTTTCCGAATGCTATCTCGCATCCCTCGGTCCATTCGAAGCTTTTGGTTTTGCGGAGCGTCTTGAAGAACGGAGAGCACTTCTCTCCGGCTTTTGAGAGGAAGCGGCTAAGTCCCGCCAGCCTTCCTGTCAACCTTTGGACTTCCTTCATCGTCTTTGGGGACGGCATTTCTAGGATCGCCTTAACCTTGTCGGGGTTAGGCTCTACTCCCATCGGGGTTAGGAGATGTCCCAGGAACTTTCCCTTTCCTGTTCCGAAGACGCACTTCGTCGGATTGAGCCTCATCTTGAACCTCCTCAACGTTTCAAAGGTCTCCACCAGATCGGCTATGTGTTCCTGGACGCTCTTGCTTTTGATCAAGAGGTCGTCCACGTACACTTCCAGGTTCCTCCCCTTTTGCTCCTTGAAAATATGGTCCATCATCCGTTGATAGGTGGCTCCCGCATTCTTCAAACCGAAGGGCATCATCTTGTAGCTGTAGCAGCCATCGTCGGTGATGAAGGAGACATCGCGGCAATCGGGGGGATGCATCCGGATCTGGTGATATCCTGAAAACGCATCAAGGAAACTCATCACAGAAAAACCGACGGCTGAATCAACCAGCGCGTCGATTCGAGGCAAGGGATAACAATCCTTCGGGCAGCTTTTATTCATTAAGGAAAAATCCACACACATTCTCTAGCCTCCCCCCGCCTTTGTCACCATTACAACATTAGAGACCCAGCCTGGGTACTGGATCTCCGACACAAAACCTGCATCTAGCAGTTTTTTAACCTCCTCCCTAATTGGCTTGGCGAGGATGGTGGCGGTTCTTCTCTTCTTTTGGCGGACGGGCTGGACAGAGGGATCCAGGTTGAGGCGATGACACGCAACCTCAGGGTCGACTCCTGGCATCTCAGCGGCACTCCAAGCGAAGATGTCGACGTTCTTTTGCAGACACGCCGCCATCTCGATCTTCTCCTCGGTCTTCAGCGACCCGCCAATCTTCAGCAACCCAGGCACTCCTGCTGCGGAGAGTACCTCGATTTCTTCCACTTCCTTTGCCACCTCCAGCCTGGCCGGGCTCTCCAACACTCTCCCGAACTCCTCCGCGTCAGCCATCCAGCTGATGGTACTGACGGCGGTAAGATAGCATTCCCTGGCGGCTCTTGGATCGCTCCTGATCCTCACCTGGACGTCTCCTTTACAGTACTTCAAGCACTGATGGTAGGAGGATGGGACGGCCTTGAAGGTGTTGAGAATCGGCCTCCCAAAGATGGCTCTGTAGCAGCTCGGGGCGTCGACGATGATGAATCGACAGTTGATGGAGGTGCCACCGAGTGTTACCAGGAGATCTGCTCCTCCTTCCACTTCCTTCTTCTCTCCGGAGAAGCCGAAGAGGGGACCATCAGATGCTCGAACTCTGGCAGCTTCGACTCCCAGTCCGTCAAACGTCCCCTTGAAGATGACGTTTACAGAACTACCGTTGTCGATCAGAATTCGATCAACGGTGAAGTCCTCCATCGCGGCCTGAATCACGAGGGCATCATGGAAGGGATTCTCGTTCCCTAGCATGTCCTCCTCGGAAAAAGTAATCTCCTCCATCGGGGGTGGTGCTTGCGAGGTCGAGGCGACACTCCTGCGGTAGATCTGATGAAGGCTCCCCTTGCGGGAAGCCTCCAGCCCTGCTCCCCCGTGGATTACTCCAACTCGGCCTCCCTGGCCCAGATCTCCCCGGCCTCCCTGGTCGACCCGATCCTCGTTCCTCCTGCGAACGACTGCAGCCTGTCCTGCCTGTGGCTCGGCAGGGGCCTCCATCCTCCTCTGCTCTCCTCCAGCCTCTCCTGCTGCCAGCCTCCTCCGGGCTTCCCAAAAGTCTGGGCAGGCAGCCATGGCATGTCCCGCCACCTGGTGGAAGTCGCAGTAGAGGGGAACCTCTTCTGCCTGACGCCTCCTAGGCTTCGGCTTCTTCCTTCCTTGACGGCGGCCTCGCCCGGCTACCGCCATTGCTTCATCTCTTCTCCTCTCCTGACGCCTCTCTGGCTGGCGAAAGGGCCTTCTTCCCGGGGACCTCCCCCTTTGGTCTTGACGCTGGTGCCGTCCAGCCGGCCTCCAAGGTGGCCGGTTGACGGGGACCTGGTAGCGTCTTCCCTCCTCCTGACGCTCAGGGGATTCAACGGGCCTTCTCTCCACGATCCTCCCGGTTTCCTTCCTCCTGAGCTCCTCCTTCTTTTTCTCCTCTTGTCGCTCTGGCCACTTCCTTTCCTCCCTTCGGGGCTCCTCCCTCTTCCTTTTTCCAGGGATCTCATCCCTCTCTCCATGATCGCCCCTGGTCACCCGCGCCAACCTTGCCAAGAAGTCGGGGTTGGAGGCTTCTCCCCGGACAAATTTATTGGCCCTCTGAATGAGGTTGTCGTAGGAGTAGGGAGGATTCTCACTGAGTTCCAACTTGAAGAGGCCTTGACTGATGCCGAATGTCAGGGCCAGCAACAGGATGTTGCTATCTACCTCCTGGATTTGCAGAACCTCCTCCTGGAAGCGTTCGATGTAAGGGCCCAATGCCTCATCCGGCCCTTGCACGAGGTAGAACAGGGCCGTGGCCTCCTTCTTTAGCTTCCGTGCCGTGTCGAACCGGGTCGTCAGCCCACGGCACAGGTCTTCGAAGCAATAGATTGAGCCCGCGGGCAACTGGTGGAACCAGTCCCAGGCCTTTGCTCGGAAGGTAATGGCAAACAACCTGCATTTGAAGGCGTCCGACATGGTTCGGATAGAGACTATATCCTCGAACCATTGGATGTGCCTGACGGGGTCCTCTTTTCCCGAATAGTAGTTCAAGGCAGGGTCCCTGAACCCCTCTGGCACTGGCGCGGCAAGGATCTCCTCGCAGAAGGGGCTCCTCCCTCCTGCCCGGCGACGATCCTCAACTTGGCGAGTATCACCTCCATACTCGCCGTATGGGCGAGTATCCTGGTATCTCCCCTGCTCGCACGGCTCGCGGAAGCGAATACCTTGCGAGGTTGGCTGGTAGAATTGCGACCTCCTTGGTCGCTCGGTTTCATCTTCCATGTGTTCCTTTCCTGCTCGCCGAGGGGGACTCCCTCCCTCAGACGAAACTGGGCGATGCGGCGAGGTCGCAGTGACCTCGGCGCGCGGCTGAAGCGCTGCTCGCATGGCTCCCTCCATGCGCTGCGCGAAGGCTTCGAAAACTTCCAGCGTCACGAACCTGCCAGCTCCCGTCGAGTTGCCGACCTCCTCCTCATGGTCGCCACCTATGACCATCTCGCCTTCTTGCCGAACTTTCTTCCAACGACTACGGTCCACGCTCACCGCACCAAAGTGTTGACGCCAGGAAAATCCTGACCTCAAGATTCGGACCGATGCAGCCGGAGGCTACTCGCCCAGCAGCCCGACGAGATGGCTTGGCTGGCAACGACGAAGAAGCTAGAAGAGCAACAAACAGGACCCCAGGTGCTGCGGCAGGGAGGTCCCACCACGTACCCAGAAGCTCCGAAGAGACTTCCCCTCCAAGACCAAAGAATGGCCGAGCAAGGTACGAGGAAGGCACCGACTTGGCTAGCAAGCAGGGGTGACGGGCTCAAGAATTCGGAAATGGGGTTCCAGAAGCTCAAGTCCAGGTGCCAATCCAAGTACCCCTGGGGTCCTATTTATAGGAAAACCAAGGGGTAGGGGGGGTTTTTATAGCCCACCCCCCGACCCGGCGACTATGGGTTACTCGGCGAGTACCATGCCATAGTCGCCCATCTGGCGAGTATTGGGGACTGCTCGCACACGCCGGGCCAATACTCGCTAGGTCTTCTGTTCCATGCTCGCCAGCCTGGCGAGTATTGGCTGTTTACTCGCCGAGGTCTTCTCCACTTCTGCCTTGAACTGCCGGTCTTTGTGTTGACCTCTTTGACTTTGACTTCTGCCTACGTGGCCTTGGGGGGTCCACCCTTGGAGAATGAGGGTTGTACAGCTATATATGTCCAAGTCGCTGACGAATAAGCTGTATGTGAAGAAGCAGCTATACAGCCTGAGAATGTCGGAGGGCTCGCAACTGCTAGATCACATGAACGTGTTCAACAAGCTCGTCTCCCAGTTGCGGAGTATGGACGTTAAGGTCGAGGAGGAAGACCAGGCTCTGCTCCTGTTGTCTTCATTACCGAGGTCCTTCGATCATCTGGTCACCACTATCCTCTACGGGAAGGATACCCTGAAGATGGAAGAAGTGATGACGACGCTGCTCTCGAACGAAACGAGGAGCAAGTCGGGCCCTAGGGCCGACGAGGGCTTATTCGTGAAGAGCAAGGACACCTTGAGTGGTAGATCGAGAGGGAAAGGCAAGTGGGAAGACCGACCTAGGGTAAAGTCCGTAGGCAGAAACACGTGTCACTACTGTAAAGAGGAAGGGCACTGGAAGGACAAGTGTCCGAAGCTGAAGCTCAAGGAGCAGGCGCATGAGCCAAATTTGGCTGCGATGGCATCTGAGGATGAAAGCGACGCCGACGCTCTTCATGCTGCACCCAGCAGTGAGACCACAGGCTCCTGGATCTTGGATACAGGATGCACGTTCCACATGTGCCCAAACAGAGAGTGGTTCTCCAGCTTTAGGCAACATGAGGGTGGTCGAGTTCGGATGGGGAACGTTTCAGAGTGCGAGATATCAGGAGTCGGTAACATCAGGATCAGGATGTTTGACGAAGTGGTTAGGACCCTCACCGACGTTCGGTATGTGCCCGATTTGAGGAAGAGTTTGATTTCGTTAGGCACTCTGGAGGCCGCCGGGTATTCTTCTACCAGTAACGGCGGATATTTGGAGGTCAGGAGAGGCGCGCAGACAGTCTTGAGAGGAGAGCGTTTCGGGTCGCTCTATAGACTGATTGGCACCACGACTGTCAGGGGAGATGCGAGGATAGAGGTCAGACCGTCTCTCGAGCTACAGGGCACAGTAGCATATGCATTTCATGCGATTTCCCCAGATCGCGGTTCCTTCGATAGAGCTATAGAGAGCAGGATCCGCTCTCAGCGGAAAGTTAGGAAGGACCGGCGGAGGAGCAGGGCATGTTTCGTGGCGAGGGCGTGTGCGCAGAGAAATGACCTTGGCGGAGGTAAAGTTTTCGTATCCGTGGGCGGAGAGTCATCTCAGAAGAGCCCAAACGCCGCAAAGGGAGCTATCCGGCTCAAGGGTCCCACCAGGGGACTCATGATCACTCAGGAGAAGGTGGAGTCGCACAGTGAGAGGTTGAGTGCGAGTCGTCTTGCAAAAGACTCGGTCTATAGGGCAAGGGCGAAGCTCGTCGGGGTGCGCCACCGGGAGTTGAGGGAGTTCGGTAGAGGTAGAGACAGGAAGTCGCGGGAGATATCCTGGAGGGATATTAGTACGGACTTGCGAGGAAGTCCAGTGACTGGAGTCAAGTTCAAGAGCGGTCTTGACTTGACTTATTCTGATGCGCATTGATCGCGGTCAGGCCCCAGGGAGAGGGGGCTCGTAGTCGCCGGTAGTGGAGATAAAAGCTGAAGGTGGAGTTACGTTCGTCAAGGTGGAGTTTCGTTTGCGTGAGGCGTCAAGGTTGAGATTGTTAGGATCGTGACACCTCACACGCGCATGGATCGTCTGGATCGCGCCACGTCGGTGATCCGTGGGAGGTGTTATTACCTATTCCGGACGAATCCTATTTTTTGGATATATCAATGAGAATATTGCTTTGTGGACCGTATTAATGGCGTGATTGCAGTTTTTTTTGGAATGGTTTTTAAATGATCCTCCTATATATATATATTGTTATATTAAGATTGAGATATATATATATATATATCTATATATGTGATCCACGTGAATACTGAAAGTGCTGTGCAAGATATATATATATATATATATATATATATATATATAGGTTGGGCTGCCATCGATTCGGGTCATTGTAAGAAGTGTTACTGTGAGAAAGAAAAAGAAAATATGTGAGATCCAATTTGTGAACAGAGAGCTTCAGGCGACGCCATTCCGGCGGTTTCGGCTTCGTCTCAGGCAGTGGCGGCGGGTCTTGGGCACTGTGGCAGAGCAGCAACGAGATAGGCTTCAAGCGCGGCTGCGTAGGAGCACGGTGGTCTGGAGGGAGTTCCGACCGAGCTTGGCGCGCGCATTTTTGATTGCTCAGGAGGAGCAACGTTCCGGCGACAGAGCTTCGACAGATCCAGCTTCAGTTTTGTTTTTGGTTTCCTTTCTCTGTTCGACCCATTGAGGTCCATTGTAATCGGTAACTTTCTGATTTTAGTGGAATTTGTCCGGCGCGCTCTCCCCGTGGAGTAGGAGTCCCATACTCCGAACCACGTAATCTTTTGTGTCGTCTGTGTATGCTAGAATCTCGTTCCATGTTTTATTTTGCGCGATATTGGTTCTTGCTCATTCGTGAAATTCCGTTGCGCTACCGCTTAACTCGATCTGATTTCACAACAATTGGTATCAGAGGTAGGTTCCGCGGGGGTGATCGTCTGGACGTTGGTCCGCTCCCTATCTTCCCAGATCGGTTCCGCGAATATCATCTTGATCGCCCAGTAGCTCTGCGAGCAAGACAATGTCGGCAAAATTCGAGATTTCTATGTATGACGACAAGATTAATTTTGGCCTTTGGCAGAAGCGCATAAAGGCCATTCTCGTCCAGCAAGGTCTTCACAAGGCTCTCCTCGGCAAGGAGAAGTCCGGGAAGAAGGACGACGAATGGGAGGAGCTCGATCTGAAGGCCATCAACACGATTCAGCTGTGTTTGGCCGATGAAGTGATGTACAACGTGGTGGATGCTGAGACGACGGCGGACTTGTGGAAGAAGCTCGAGGAGCTATATATGTCCAAGTGGCTGAAGAATAAGCTGTATGTGAAGAAGCAGCTATACAGCCTGAGAATGTCGGAGGGCTCGCAACTGCTAGATCACATGAACATGTTCAACAAGCTCGTCTCCCAGTTGCGGAGTATGGACGTTAAGGTCGAGGAGGAAGACCAGGCTCTGCTCCTGTTGTCTTCATTACCGAGGTCCTTCGATCATCTGGTCACCACTATTCTCTACGGGAAGGATACCCTGAAGATGGAAGAAGTGATGACGACGCTGCTCTCGAACGAAACGAGGAGCAAGTCGGGCCCTAGGGCCGACGAGGGCTTATTCGTGAAGAGCAAGGACACCTTGAGTGGTAGATCGAGAGGGAAAGGCAAGTGGGAAGACCGACCTAGGGTAAAGTCCGTAGGCAGGAACACGTGTCACTACTGTAAAGAGGAAGGGCACTGGAAGGACAAGTGTCCGAAGCTGAAGCTCAAGGAGCAGGCGCATGAGCCAGATTTGGCTGCGGTGGCATCTGAGGATGAAAGCGACGCCGACGCTCTTCATGCTGCACCCAGCAGTGAGACCACAGACTCATGGATCTTGGATACAGGATGCACGTTCCACATGTGCCCAAACAGAGAGTGGTTCTCCAGCTTTAGGCAACATGAGGGTGGTCGAGTTCGGATGGGGAACGTTTCAGAGTGCGAGATATCAGGAGTCGGTAACATCAGGCTCGGGATGTTTGACGGAGTGGTTAGGACCCTCACCGACGTTCGGTATGTGCCCGATTTGAGGAAGAGTTTGATTTCGTTAGGCACTCTGGAGGCCGCCGGGTATTCTTTTACCAGTAACGGCGGATATTTGGAGGTCGGGAGAGGCGCGCAGATAGTCTTGAGAGGAGATCGTTTCGGGTCGCTCTATAGACTGATTGGCACCACGACTGCCAGGGAAGATGCGAGGATAGAGGTCAGACCGTCTCTCGAGCTACAGGGCACAGTAGCATATGCATTTCATGCGATCTCCCAAGATCGCGGTTCCTTCGATAGAGCTATAGAGAGCAGGATCCGCTCTCAGCGGAAAGCTAGGAAGGACCGGCGGAGGAGCAGGGCATGTTTCGTGGCGAGGGCGTGTGCGCAGAGAAATGACCTCGGCGGAGGTAAAGTTTTCGTATCCGTGGGCGGAGAGTCATCTCAGAAGAGCCCAGACGCCGCAAAGGGAGCCATCCGGCTCAAGGGTCCCACCAGGGGACTCATGATCACTCAGGAGAAGGTGGAGTCGCACAGTGAGAGGTTGAGTGCGAGTCGTCTTGCAAAAGACTCGGTCTATAGGGCAAGGGCGAAGCTCGTCGGGGTGCGACACCGGGAGTTTAGGGATTTCGGTAGAGGTAGAGGCAGGAAGTTGCGGGAGATATCCTGGAGGGATATTAGTACGGACTTGCGAGGAAGTCCAGTGACTGGAGTCAAGTTCAAGAGCGGTCTTGACTTGACTCATTCTGATGCGCGTTGATCGCGGTCAGGCCCCAGGGAGAGGGGGCTCGTAGTCGCCGGTAGTGGAGATTTAAGCTGAAGGTGGAGTTACGTTCGTCAATGTGGAGTTTCGTTTGCGTGAGGCGTTAAGGTGGAGATTGTTAGGATCGTGACACCTCACACGCGCATGGATCGTCTGGATCGCGCCACGTCGGCGATCCGTGGGAGGTGTTATTACCTATTCCGGACGAATCCTATTTTTTGGATATATCAATGGGAATATTGCTTTGTGGACCGTATTAATGGCGTGATTGCAGTTTTTTTTGGAATGGTTTTTAAATGATCCTGCTATATATATTGTTATATTAAGATTGAGATATATATATCTATATATGTGATCCACGTGAATACTGAAAGTGCTGTGCAAGATATATATATATATATATATATATATACAGGTTGGGCTGCCATCGATTCGGGTCATTGTAAGAAGTGTTACTGTGAGAAAGAAAAAGAAAATCTGTGAGATCCAATTTGTGAACAAAGAGCTTCAGGCGACGCCAGTCCGGCGGTTTCGGCTTCGTCTCAGGCAGTGGCGGCGGGTCTTGGGCCCGGTGGCAGAGCAGCAATGAGACAGGCTTCAGGCGCGGCGTCGTAGGAGCACGGTGGTCTGGAGGGAGTTCCGGCCGAGCTTGGCGCGCGCATTTTTGGTTGCTCAGGAGGAGCAACGTTCCGGCGACAGCGCTTCGACAGCTCCAGTTTCAGTTTTGTTTTTGGTTTCCTTTCTCTGTTCGACCCATTGAGGTCCATTGTAATCGGTAACTTTCTGATTTTAGTGGAATTTGTCCGGCGCGCTCTCCCCGTGGAGTAGGAGTCTCATACTCCGAACCACGTAATCTTTTGTGTCGTCTGTGTATGCTAGAATCTCGTTCCGTATTTAATTTTGCGCGATACTGGTTCTTGCTCATTCGTGAAATTCTGTTGCGCTACCGCGGCTTAACTCGATCTGATTTCACAACATACATAAACACACACACATACACATACATAAACACACACACACACACATACACAAAATAAAACACACACATACAACACACACACAAACACATATAACGCACACACATACAAACACACACACATACATAAACACACACACATACATAAACCCAAACACATGCATACACATACACATTACCAAAAAAAACACTAACAATAAAATCAAACACAATCAAACAACCACGACAAACATTAAACAAAATGAGATATCATAAGGAGCTAAGGAGGGAGTGAAGTGGAATACCAAAAAATCCCTTGTTGGAGAAGAGAAGACCCAGCCGTGGTGGAGAAGAGGAGTTCCCGTCACTGTCGATGCCAAACCCTAGCAATGGAGGAGTTCGGTTGCCGATAAAACCGGGAAATTGGAAACTGGAGGGGAAGAAATTTGCTCGAAATGGCGGTGAAGGAGAGTGGAGGCGTCGTGCATCAACGATGTCGGAGAGTGGAGGCGGCGTGCATCGGCGACGAAAAACCCGGCGAAATCGATGCGTCGAGGAGAATCGTCGGGGAGCGCTCCGTCGAACCCTAGCAGCCGCGCGTCGGGACTAGTAGAAGGACCCCCGTCTGGCGTAATAAAAGAAACGCAATTTATTGAAAAACGGCGTTTGCAACGAACCGCCTAACCAAATGCAGCGTTTCACAGAAACGACGTTTCTGTCCAGACGCACCGGAGCGGATCAGCTAAACCAAACGGGACCTAACTTACGGTCCTTTTGGGGCGGCCTCGGGCTCCGGTGCGAACGGATCTAACGCTACCGTCGTCGCACGATTCCGTTTGTTTTTCTGTCATCCCTCGCCGTTTCCCGCCGCCGCTTCCTACGAACGGAGAAGCACTCTCCGAACCCGGCTCGTCACCACCGGTGGCTACCGCCGATGCTTCTTTCGCTCCCTCGCCGGAGCCTGAACGCCGCCCCAAACGGACCATTAAATAAGTGATTTTTGGGGATTTATGGGCTGTAGTTTCATGGGCTCACATAATGTGAACGATGAGCGAACGAAGCACTAAAAAGTATTTTATACCTCAAAACGGTGACAAAGTAAATAATTTTAATGACAGAAAAATGTCACTAAATACATTTAGTATAAAGAATATCTTTAGTGACCAACCTGTAATATTTAGTGATCAAACAGTTCGTCCATAAAAACTAAAATTCTTGTAACAAATGAATTTAAAGATACCTAAGCTAAAATGTACTTCCCCTTTCAAATTAGTAATATTGAATTAAAAGTTAAAAAAATATAATATTCGTTTGGTTTAAAGTTTAAACTATGAAGTTGATTATATTATGAGGCTGTATTAACATTTAATAAAATTAATCTGTTTAGCCCTCAAATTAATTAATATTATTATACTAGTTTACTAAGTATTTTCTGTTGATTATCTTGAGGTAACTCTAACATTTGTTTTCTTATGCGATGCAACTCATCCATTGTTGCACACTTTTCTTGAATCATTATTTATATATATAGAATATAATAATTTTTTATATATTAGTGGAACTTGCACGAGCCTCCGATATAACCTCAATACTTTAATCATTAAATTATCATCTTTTATTTTTATTTTTATTTTTTTAATGATTCATATAAAATTTAAAAATTATTAGACACAATATTAAACTAATATATTGACCTCAGACTATAATTGTCAAAATCCAACGTATTAAGAAATCAGTTATAATGTTGCGCAAGCAAGGTGTGCCATGCTCCACTGCTGCTATAATAAAGCCTACAAAAGTTATTATATTAATATTGAATATTCAACACTAACAAGTATTGGTGAATGATAAAACAAGTAGTTTATAAAGGAATTTGTTATTTGCAGATTGGATTTGTCTATTTGCAGATTCATATCATTCGCAGCTCTAAAGAGATATAATTTGTTATTTGCAGATAATTTTGTTATTTGCAGATTAGTACTAAAATAAAAATAATTTTGTTATATTGGATCACTTGCGGGTATAGATTGATCAAATGTTATCGTAGATTTATAGTTTTAGATTTTAAATTTTAAATATGGGTCTAAAGTTTTGTGATTCAAAGTTTGGGGCTCACTCCTTGGGATCTAATATCGTATACGATGGTTTTTTTTCTGAACGCTTTTTTGTTAGTTTAGGGGTCCGTTTGGCACCGCGGTCGTGAATGCGACACGGATACGAATCATCATCTATTTGACGCGGCATTTTTGTTCCTGAATTTGGATAAAAACACTATTGTCATGAAATATGTGGTTAACATAACAAAGATTATGAAAAAAAACTAATTCATAATAATGGATGAAGTTTCTTAGGTGAGGACGGACGTTCACGACCGACGCTTGTAACGAACGAGTTCGCGACGGCCACTACCGTGCTAAACGGATCCTAGATTAGTTTTAGGCGGCGATTGTTTACCGCAACCCGTATATGGCTTGTCGAACCCCCAATGTTAACCGCAGCGTGATTTTTGGCTTGCCACAACCCGGTTTTTGGCCCGCCGCAACCCAGTGTTTGTGCTCGTCGTGCTCAGTGCTTCGCATAATCCCCATATCTGAACCGGAATCCCTCGCGGCTTCCATAGACCTGCAGCGCCACGCCGCAATGATGATCCGCCTCCTACCAAGCACAACCAGGAGAATCGCCGTGGAAGAGTACTGAATCCCCGTCCTCGCCGAGATTTTTGAGATCAGAACGACTTGACCGGGAGGAAGGAGAAAATAGTATAACTTCGCCCTAAATTCTACGCCAAAAATCTAAACCAGCCCTAACCCCTCCAAGAAGGATATTAAAACTACAGATAGAAACATATCATTGATGCCGCCTATCATGAGAACGAGGTCAGGCCTATGACCCGCAGAGCAGGGGCAAGAAGCCACGCAAGGTCCTTCCCGCGCTCAGGATGACATGCACTGAGGTGGAGATCAGATACCATCTTCCCGTTGCGCCGTCGTCAGACAGGTCAAGAAGTAGAAAAGGAGGGATGAGATGCAAAGATGAGTAAGAGGATTTGATGCGCTACGAAAGAGAAAGTCGCCGGCGACGGCATGCTTTCCGTCACCCCGCTCTCCAGCGGGAGGAAGGAGGCGGGCAGCTTGAACAGGAGGAAGGAGGCGGGTGGCTTCATCGGGAGGAAGGAGGCGCCAGGTTGCAGTTAACCACAGAAAAAAATAGGTGTTTTTTTTAATTCTGGCTACGATTAACCAAAGATGGGTTACAGTAACCTAATTTTAAAGGGTAATTACTAGCCTTCATCACATTCTTTTTCATAGCATTAGTGTTTGATCAGATGGAATATTTATGACCCAACATCTATAGATGAATGATTCAATTCAAATTTCAAACACCAAATCTCCTCTTTTTATATACACAACTAAATAAAAAAAGGTATTTTACAGATATCTATACCGGACTAATATATTCATCACATCCTTTTTTTCACTATTTGCACCTATACATTATATATCTATACTATATATACAAATATAATACAAGATTTGTATATATACAAATATCATACAAGAAAATATTCCTGGGCAATCAAATCGCATTTTTCACCGAGTAAGACCTGATCAGGCCCAGATTGTAAAGGTTCCTCTTCACCAAGCTGCCTAGGGACATCAGCACCCCGCCAGTTTCCTCCGGTCCGCGCCGCCGCAGGGACCGGTCTTCAAAAGCCTTGAGGCTGCTGGCACCTATTCGCTCGATGACGGCCTCGATCGAATTCCGCTTAGCCGGGTGGCCGCCGGCATCCGTGACATAGAAGAAGTTCACCGCCGTCTCCCCATTCGTAGACATCTCCGCCCTCGTCACTGACAGACCATTCTCCCTAAACGACCTTGTGGCCACCGTGAGTATTATGGGATCCGATTCGCATAGTTCCAATCTCAAACCCTACTCATGCAAATAAATCAATCGGTGCTTCAGAGGGAATCGGAAATGGTGGAAAGAGAAATTAACTAACCTCTGATGCTCTGCGTTCTATGGCTGCTTGCAAGCAATGAATCACTCTCTGCCGCTCGGTTTCGGAGGTAATCGGGCTCCCGTCCGAGTGTCGGATGTAAAATTCCTGGGAGGATTCAATCACCGATGAGAAACTTCGCAATTCATCCAGAAATATTGAAATTGGACAGGGGATTACCTGGTAGGCGCGATCATCAGTTGTGTCGATGGTGCCGTGGAAGACGATGTACTCCATGTCAGTGAGAGTGCACACGACGTCAAATAGGAGCTTCGGTCGGTCGTAGCAATGAACGTTGACTATGGAATAACCCCGCTGGTCCCAGTTCTGGATGGAAATCGAAGGCTCACCGGCGGGGACAGCTCGCTCATAGGCGTGGTCCGCGTGCATCATCTGATGCAAGCGGCGATCAGCTTGGGTTCCGGAGGCGACGGTGACGGATGAGGAAGACAAGGCGGTAGTGGCACCGCGGACGACGTTGCAGAGGAGAGCCTCGATGCGGCGAAGCTTGTCGGGGTCGTCGATCGGTTTTGCGGAGTCCTCCTCCCTAATGAAGAAAAGGGCGGCGATTCGGCCCTTGTGAGTCCAGAGTTTCGCCTCCATGACGCTGCAACCGAGGTCGGTCAATACGGCAAAGACCTCAGAAAGGAGACCCGGGCGATCCGAGCCGACGAGCTCTAAGGTGGTGAACGTCTTGGGATCAGGCAGCCGAGCGACAGCCTCATCGCCTACGGCGGCCAGGGAGCTCTCCATGTAGGAAATAATGCGCTCGTCGGTGATCTTCTGCCCATATCTGTCAGTAACATGGAATACGTCCATGAACCATCGGCCGTCGGAGGAGATATATGCCTTTTTTATCGAGAGATCAAGATCGGTGAGCACCTGCACCGCCTCCAGAAGTATACCATCCTTCCTCACACTATCCACCTGAATTCAGAACAGCAGATTCCCAGATTCCATCAAATACCCATCCTCTCCTCGCCGGTGGAGAAATTGGAGATCGAATAAGTGAATATGAGTTTACCTTAACCACAGTTGCCGTGGCGCATACGGTATTATCGATGACGACCCTGAGGAAGAATTTGGCAACCGGAAACAAAGGGGACCCATCAGCAAGGGAAAAAAACTACCGGATTTGGAAGACTATAGATCTACAGGCGATCCAAAGACGATTAAAATTCAGAAGAAAATTCCAGAACCCCAAAGTAGAAGAAATATCCCATGAAAACGAGAGAAAATTATCTCACAGACGACACAATCCACGAGATCGAATCCCTATAAGAGCCGGAAAATCTGAAAATGCGAAAAAAATAAAACAATTAAATTGAAAGAGCCCACCTCGGAGTATTCATCAGAGTCACAAGCTTCTCGTACTCGTCCAGAGTTGCTGGCCACTCCATTCTCCTCTCTCTCTACTCTTCTCTCTCTCTCTCTCTCTCTGTGCTGCTCTTGATGTAGAGCCCAAAAGGAGCCACTGGCCACTGGGATGGAATCACGGGGATGAGACTTTTCGCGGTATTTAAAATTAAATTAAATTAAATTAAAACCGCAACGTGTACCCGCGAATCGAAAATTTCACGTGGTGGCGTGGAGCGAGGCGTGGAGTTCAGTTAGTTACCCGCCGCCACGTACCACCCCCTCCTCACTCCCACTTTCCAGGATCTCACATCTCGCTCGTCGGATTATATAAATATTTATATATTTATATTATATTAGAATTTGACAAATCAACTATTTTTCCACTTATTAGACACTCAAAAGTGAATCTCACTAACACCATATTTTGAGCCCATTATTCTGGACGCCAGCCTGCGTTTGGGGAATCAGATTGAAAAAAGCTCTTCCTATATTGGCCTATATTGTCTAGTCTATGGCCCGTTTGGCGCGGCGTTTTTGCTCCGGTGAGTTTGAACAAAAAAATCATCATCATAAAATGTGTTTGGCATGACTATTGTTATGACCGCCCCAGGAAAAAAACACTAATTTTGAATATAGTCATCACAATGTATAATTTCATGCACCAATCCTTCGAGCTTCCCAACAAGTATTTTTTGCTTTGTGATTAAGCTTTCACACTCTCTTTATGTGATCTACCTCATCTTACTTTTTGAATCACTCTTCGATTTCAAGGATATGCATGCTTCTTTGATTGGTTTGAAAGTTATATACGTTCTTTTCATATTGGTTTTTTGGTGATCATCTTAAGTGTAGTTTTGATCTTTGAGGGTACCTTATCTCGTCATTCTTCTCAGAATTATGATATTGTCAAGTCATAAATAAATCAAATTTCCACAATTAGCATTATCATTGGAATGCACCTAAACAAGGTGCATTTCTTGCTGGTCCTAATTAATTGGGCTTGGCAAGACATATTTTTTTTGCTTATATCACCCGATTGGTACAACAAGCCCTATTCAGCTTAATCCAACCCTAATGTGGCTTAGGCGAGTTAAATCATTGTGCGACACTCAGAATTGCATTAATGTCGAATTGATACTATATGCATGTAGTTATGCAAAAAAAATGTTCGTGCCCCCCCCCCCCCCCCCCCCCCCCCCCCTAAGGCCTGGATGAACATGGCAGTCGGGGCCTAGTCAGGCTAGTCCAAGCCCGGGTCTAGTTTGTCTTGGCTCCGCCGTTGCTGACATTTGGCAGCAGCAAAGATGGGAGGCCAGCGCCCAGCATTAAATAATGGGCGCTAGCCGCCCAACATTAAGCTAGTGCTGGGTCTACTACTCCAGCATTTTAAATGTTGGGGTTGGTGCCCCGACTATAAAGCTAGGCAATTATATTTGGGCAGGCAGGCTCGGGCCTGACCCAAGCAAGAAAAGTGTACCTGGTTAGGTCTAGCTGGGTCTGGCCCGGGTTTAATCAGGTCTAAACCTTACAAGGCTTAGACCAGGGCCGAGCAACCGAGGCTCTGTTTGGTTGGGCTGTTGCTGATGAAAAGTTGCTGATGAAAAGCTGCTGATAGAAAAATTGTTTAATCTGAAAAACGAAGTTTTGTTAAAAAATTGTTTGGGTGAAATGGAGTTTGTAAAACGAAGTTTTGAAAAAGTTGTTTGGAAACAAAACGCAGTTTTGAGAGAAATTTTTTTTCCACAAAATATAAGAAAAAAAATATTTTTTCCAAACAAAATTGTGCCCACATAATAACAAAAAACATAATACATAACAACAAAATATAACGATGTCTATTTTTCAAACAAAATTACCTTATTTTGTTCATGGGCATCACAAACTTGCTCCCCCGGTTTCTTCATGGATTGTGAAGCATGTAATTAGGGGAGAAGAGATGTTCAGTTAATTATGAAGGAAGATAAACACTCATTATTGAATCAAACACACTCTCCTTCCATGTCCTACACAACCTTTTGTCTGCTTAAACAACAAATACATTTTGCTGGTGATTAAGCACATAACCTGCACCAGATCCATGCATCAAGCAGCCTAACTCAGAGCCAACAACATATAAGGGCATAAAAAAAACCTCCCATCAATATCAAACCAGTTTTTTACGATATATCACTCCAATTTTTTACAGCAATATCACTCCAGTTCAGAATAGCACTCCAATTTTCCAGCAATATCACTCCAGTTTACACTCCAGTTCATATCATAAAAATTGAGGTGGCGTTTGGAATAAAATCTATAGAAAACTGGAGTGATTCATGAAGTTATAAACATATAGATAGACATTATAACATAAGGGGGAAGGTGCACCGATGAGAAGAGCAGGTGTACCAACGAGAAGTGCAGAGGCCTAAGAAAGATGACGACGACAAGATCGGAATAGGTAGGAGAAGGCGACTGTGCCCTAGCGTCTTCAACGGGAACAACGAACGACGCCGACGAGAAGTGCAGAGGTCGATGACGAACGAAGCGGCGAAACTGGAAGAAGAAGAAGAACTGTCGATGTCGCGTTCGGAGTGAAGGGGGAAGGTTTCACTGATGCGTATCGGCGGAGATCGGGAGGGCGAGTTGCGGCGAAACCGGAGCAAAAAACTGCGGTTGGGATATAGGTCAAAATTGCGGTTATTAATAAACACAGGTCTTGTCATAAGCCCAACCAAACGCTGCTTATACGAAAAGCGCCGTTTTGGCTGAGCCGCACCGCAGGTCATAAGCCCAACCAAACGCCACCGAGTCTCCTTTTATTTGCACCTCTAATGCATGTGAAAAATGAACAATATCCATATCATTTACTACTAATGTTACAAGATACGGCACGTGTAAAGTTCCCCGTGTGTTAATTAAAGGGCGCTGCTATTAGCACCGCAGTTTTGGCTAAGCGCACCGCACTTTCTTCTCATTTTTCGCGCCTTTTAGAAATACGCATTGTACATGCATTTTTAGGAAAAGTGTCCAACACGAAAGTTGTAGATTTCGACGAGATCTACAACTCTCGTGTTAAACACTTTTCCTAAAAATGCATGTATAAGACGTATTTCCAAAAGGCGCAAAACTTGGGCATATTTCCAAAGTACGCCTTGTACATGCATTTTTAAGAAATGTGTTCAACATGAAAGTTGTAGATCTCGTCGAAATCTACAACTTTTGTGTTTGACAATTTTCCTAAAAATGCATGTACAATGCGTATTTACAAAAGACGCGAAAAATTAGGAGAAACCGTGATGCGCCTAGCCAAATCTACGGTGCTAGCGCCCTAATTAAAGCACCGGTGCTCACTCACAGATACTCGTTGACTCGCATAAGAGCATAAAACTTTTATCATCATAAGGATTTCAATGATTCCGCATGATCTGAATAGGAATCTTAATTTCAAGTTGTCACGTGTCCCACTATCTATATTAAATTAAGGAAGTTGTTAAAGGCAAACCAGAAATGGCTATTGGCAAACCAATTTCTATGAGTTATTACGCGGCTTTTGAAAATACGCTTTTGTTATACCACCCGTAAAGGCCTTGGGGTGCGTCTAAAGGAAGCTCCGCTGAAGAGAGATGAGGTTAGCGGTCAACACGCAATCGCTCGAATCAAAGAAACCGAGCCCGTCATTTCCGCCGCCAATCGCCAGAAACAGAGCACGCGGAGAGCAGACCGCAAGCGCGTGCGCTATCGCACGCACGCGCGGCAGCACAAGGGCAACACCCCCCCGTCGCAGGAGAACGGCCCCGCCGCACCCCCCTCAGGGTGCGGCACGCGCGGAGCCGCACCCCTCAAGGGGTGCGGCCAAGCCGCACCCCCCTTGGGGGTGCGGCCCAGCCGCACCCCTCAAGGGGTGCGGCCCGCCCGCACCCCTCCAGGGGTGCGGCCAAGCCGCACCCCCCCAGGGTGCGGCCAAGCCGCACCCCCCCCGGGGTGCGGCTCAGCCGCGCCGCCCGTAGTGTGCGGCCCGGCCCCCTCCCCTCGCCTTTTTCTGCAGGGGAGCTCGCAAGGGGCCCCGCCGTATTCGCGCCCCCTCGCCAGGTGCGTCAGATCCCGATTCCTCCTTGGGGGACGACTCCCCGCTCCGCCGACTGCCCAGGGCGCCTCCGCGCTCAGAACGCCTCCGCGCTCACGCGCGCTCGGAACGCCTCCAAGCGCGTTCAAAACACTTCCATGTTCATTGCGCGCCCAGAACGCTTCTGAGCGCGCTTAGAATGCCTCCGCGCTCACGCACGCTCGGAATGCCTCCAAGCGCGTTCAAAGCACTTCCATGTTCGCCGCGCGCTCAGAACGCTTCTGAGCGCGCTCAGAACGCCTCCGCGCTCACGCGCGCTCAGAACGCCTCCAAGAGCGTTCAAAGCACTTCCATGTTCGTCGCGCGCTCAGAACGCTTCTGAGCGCGCTCAGGCCGCCTCCGCGCTCACGCGCGCTCAGAACGCCTCCAAGAGCGTTCAAAGCACTTCCATGTTCGTCGCGCGCTCAGAACGCTTCTGAGCGCGCTCAGAATGCCTCCGCGCTCACGCGCGCTCAGAACGCCTCAAAGCGCGTTCAAAGCACTTCCCTGTTCGTTGCGCGCTCAGAACGCTTCTGAGCGCGTTCAGAGCATTCTCACTTTTTGTCTTTCAGGCTTCTCACTTTTTGTCTTTCAGGCATCTCACTTTTTATCTTTCAGGCTTCTCACTTTTTGTCTTTCAGGCGTCTCACTTTTTGTCTTTCAGGCGTCTCACTTTTCAGGAACGGCCAGTCGCCTTTTTCACCTCCATCGGAACTGCCCGAGCTGCCCAAACTGCCCGAAGGGCAAGGTGGTCATTTACGAAAAATGGCAATCCGCGTGCCCCAAATCGGAAAATATGATTCGTCCACCAAGCATTTATGGAAACTGCCAACGACAAAATTACCGGACCGCCCCCGACTAAAGCTATAAAAGGATCCCCAGGGCTTCATTTGAAGGGACCTTGACGGCTGGACCTGGGAGAGCTCCTTGCAGACTTTTGCGGAATTCTCCTTCGGTGCTTGAAGATTTCCTTTCCGGACTTGAAGATTTCCTTCATCCCGAAAGGCGACGCAGCAGCTCACTTTTGTTCCCCGGAGCAGCTCACTTTTGTTCCCCGGAGCAGCTCACTTTTGTTCCCCGCAGCAGCTCACTTTTGTTCTCCGGAGCAGCTCACTTTTGTTCCCCAGAGCAGCTCACTTTTGTTCTCCACCTTTCTCAGAAGGAGAAAAGGACTTAGTTTTTTCCAAGAGGCGGCCTGTCGCCTTCGGATCTCTCTCTCTCTACAACTGTAACGAGTTGCGGCCTGTCGCACTCGAGTTCTAAGTCTCACTTTATAACCCCCCTGATGATAGTGGAATTTGGTCGGCATAGCTCCGACCACGTGGTTTTTTACCCTTTTCGGGTTTTCCACGCTAAAAAGTCCCAGTGCAATCAACGAATCTCTAATTGACTGTTTGCGCGCTTAGTTCGCTCACGAGCTAAGGTGGTTCAAGTGAACCGGTCTACCAAGAGCCCTAAGCGTTCCGCAACAGTTTGGCGCCGTCTGTGGGAAACTTTCCCGAAAAACTCTTCGAGAGCCAACTGCTATGACAAGAAAGAGTGCTCGCAATACTGAAGGATCGATGCCGGAAGGACGTGTCGACCCAGCTCCTTCCCACTCACTTATCAATGCACCTCCCGCGGAGGAGGCGCTGCCAGCACCTGCGGCAGATTTGGAGGCGCGCATGCAGCAGATCGAAGAACATCAAGCTGAGATGTTGGCCCTCGTGAGGAATCTTGGGGCTCCTCAAGTTCTGAACCAACCGCCAGCTTTAAACGCACCGGCGCCCCTGGCTCTGAATCATGCCCCGAACTGGGAGGCTGTCCAAGAAGACGAAGCTTCAGAAGGATTCTCCAATGCGGCAAGTACCGCTCACCTTGGCCCACCAGCTGGAGGCCCAGAAGCTGATCACCACCGCCACCACCACGGAAGAGCTGCCCCTGAGCAAGCAGTGGAAAGAGCTACGCGGGAAGAGATACGCAACATGATAGAGGAAGAGTATGCCCAAGCAGGACGACGCGCCGCTCTCGCCCGCCGTCCCGGGCATCATGACTCCCCGCTATCGCCTCAAGTTTTGGCCCATCCAATTCCTAATGGCTTCAAGCTTCCCAACATCGAGACGTTCGATGAGACAGACGACCCATTGGAACATGTCCATCACTTCACCACCATCATGAGGATTTACAGCGCCCCTGATCAGCTCCTCTGTCAGGTGTTCCCGGCAACCTTGAAGGGGCAAGCGCGCACTTGGTTCCACTCCCTGCCGCATGGGGCTATCAACAACTTCGCAGAAATGGCGCAGCAGTTCGTGGACCAATTCATCGCCAACCGCAGAATTGTCCGAGATCCCTCCCACCTCTCAGGGATCCGCCAAAACGACAGAGAAACACTCAAAGATTTCTTCCGACGCTTCACTACGGAGGCTCGACAGATCCCAGGAGTCGATCCCGAGCTCTTACGGGGAGTCTTCCTTGGAGGACTCCGCCCAAGTGGCTTTTACTCAGCTCTAATGAGAGAGACCGTACCAAGCTACCATGACCTCGTTCAGCGAGTCGAGGCCCAGATAGCAGCAGATGAGGCAATTGAAGCGCACCGCCAGCAGTTCGAGGGGAGCTCGAAGAGGAATAAAGAGGAGTCGCTGCCGCAGACAACTCCCAATAAGAAAAGCAAGCATTACGACAACTCCAGCCGAGACCGAGGATCTCGCCAACATCAGGACTACACTCCCCTGAACACTACCAGGACTAACGTACTGTACGCAATCAAAGACAACCAGACGCTCCGCAAGCCCAGACCCCTCGCTAAAAACTCAGGGGACCAGACAAAATATTGTGAGTTCCATCGTGGACAAGGACATGACACGGAAAATTGCTCCAAGCTTAAGGATGAAATCGAGCAACTCGTCAAACAAGGCCTACTGGGGAAATTCCTACGAGACTATGCGACTATTCGGCTAGCAGGAGATCAGCTAGCGGCTTGTCAGGAAGGAGCAGGAGCAACCCTTAAGGCATTCATCCCAGGAGAAAGCTTTATACCCATCAGCGGGGCTCTATCAGCGCCGCTGAAATATTCTGTCAACTTTGTTTCTATCAACTTTGTTTCTGAAGAAATTGCGTAAATTATCACTACGACTAAGAGTTTTTAAAGTTCTATTTCACGCATGTCATATCTTGCGCCATCGAAACTATGTAAAGACGTCCACTCGCTAATGAACAACAATTGCCTCCGGGCAGTGCGCTAATGAACAACACCTGCCTCAAGGCAGTGCGCTAATGAACAACACCTGCCTCAAGGCAGTGCGCTAATCAACAGCACCTGTCTCCAGGTAGTGCGCTAATGAACAGCACCTGCCTCAAGGCAGTGCGCTAATGAACAGCACCTGCCTCAAGGCAGTGCGCTAATGAACAGCACCTGCCTCAAGGCAGTGCGCTAATCAACAGCACCTGCCTCCAGGTAGTGCGCTAATGAACAGCACCTGCCTCAAGGCAGTGCGCTAATCAACAGCACCTGCCTCCAGGAAGTGCGCTAATGAACAGCATCTGCCTCAAGGCAGTGCGCTAATGAACAGCATCTGCCTCAAGGCAGTGCGCTAATGAACAGCACCTGCCTCAAGGCAGTGCGCTAATCAACAGCACCTGCCTCCAGGCAGTGCGCTAATGAACAGCACCTGCCTCAAGGCAGTGCGCTAATGAACAGCACCTGCCTCCAAGCAGTGCGCTAATGAACAGCACCTGCCTCAAGGCAGTGCGCTAATCAACAGCACCTGCCTCCAGGTAGTGCGCTAATGAATAACACCTGCCTCAAGGCAGTGCGCTAATGAACAGCACCTGCCTCAAGGCAGTGCGCTAATGAACAGCACCTGCCTCCAGGTAGTGCGCTAGCTAACGGGGCCCTGCCTCGGGGACTTTGCACCGCCGTCGATTGAAGGTTCGCCCTTCTTCTCCGCCGTCGAGTCCCGGTGATGTAGGGGCCTGCCCCCCTTGCATTCACCCACGGTTTGAATACAAACGTTATTCACCGGCCAAGCCGCGAGCCAAACTCGCGCAAAAAAAACCGCGAGCCAAACTCGCGCAAAAAAGCCGCGAGCCAGACTCGTGCAAAAAAGCCACGGGCCAGACTCGTGCACCTATTTTATTATGTAAAAGCCGCGGGCCAGACTCATGCACCTATTTTATTATGTAAAAGCCGCGGGCTAGACTCGTGCACCTATTTTATTATGTAAAAGCCGCGGGCCAGACTCGTGCAAACTAATTTTTCAACTAATATACAAGCCGCGGGCTCAGATCCGCGCATACTCATCTGTAATTTTGAAAATAATCAAACTATGCAGGTGCTAACAACCAGATCGACAAGATCGTGCAGATGAACAAGTATGATGTATACAATAAAAGAGATACAGTCACATCCGACAAACACGCAAACAAGCAACAAAACTAAAAGCAGGAAGGAGAAAGATAGACAGCATCAATCCTCGGCTACATCCGAGTAGCCATCTCCAGAAAGATCTCCGGCTCCAAGGCCGGCGGAGTCGCATCCGAACTTCCTCCCCATCATGCGGAGGGTCTTCTGAATGCCTCTTTGAAAGGAGACCTCATACGGGTCCGCTATCAGGGGCTCTACCTCCGACGACAACTCCTACCCAAGGCCCCACAAAGAGAGCAATAATCAAAGCCGCCACAGAAAAATTAAAACCTCCGAACTCCTCACACCGAAACTCGGACTCCGAAGGTTTGGGGGGCTTATGTTATACCACCCGTAAAGGCCTTGGGGTGCGTCTAAAGGAAGCTCCGCTGAAATGATATGAGGTTAGCGGTCAACACGCAATCGCTCGAATCAAAGAAACCGAGCCCGCCATTTCCGCCGCCAATCGCCAGAAACAGAGCACGCGGAGAGCAGACCGCAAGCGCGTGCGCTACCGCACGCACGCGCGGCAGCACACGGGAAACACCCCCCGTCGCAGGAGAACGACCCCGCCGCACCCCCCTCAGGGTGCGGCTCGCGCGGAGCCGCACCCCTCAAGGGGTGCGGCCAAGCCGCACCCCTCAAGGGGTGCGGCCAAGCCGCACCCCCCTTGGGGGTGCGGCCAAGCCGCACCCCCCTTGGGGGTGCGGCCCAGCCGCACCCCTTGGAGGGTGCAGCCAAGCCGCACCCCCCTTTGGGGGTGCGGCCAAGCCGCACCCCCCTTTGGGGGTGCGGCCAAGCCGCACCCCCCTTGGGGGTGCGGCCCAGCCGCACCCCTCAAGGGGTGCGGCCCAGCCGTACCCCTCCAGGGGTGCGGCCAAGCCGCACCCCGCCCCCCCCCCAGGGTGCGGCCAAGCTGCACCCCCCCCGGGGTGCGGCTCAGCCGCGCCGCCCATAGTGTGCGGCCCGGCCCCCTCCCCTCGCCTTTTTCTGCAGGGGAGCTCGCAAGGGGCCCCGCCGTATTCGCGCCCCCTCGCTAGGTGCGTCGGATACCGATTCCTCCTTGGGGGACGACTCCCCGCTCCGCCGACTGCCCAGGGCGCCTCCGCGCTCAGATCGCCTCCGCGCTCACGCGCGCTCGGAACGCCTCCAAGCGCGTTCAAAACACTTCCATGTTCATTGCGCGCCCAGAACGCTTCTGAGCGCGCTTAGAATGCCTCCGCGCTCACGCACACTCGGAACGCCTCCAAGCGCGTTCAAAGCACTTCCATGTTCGTCGCGCGCTCAGAACGCCTCCGCGCTCACGCGCGCTCAGAACGCCTCCAAGAGCGTTCAAAGCACTTCCATGTTCGTCGCGCGCTCAGAACGCTTCTGAGCGCGCTCAGAACGCCTCCGCGCTCATGCGCGCTCAGAACGCCTCAAAGCGCGTTCAAAGCACTTCCATGTTCGTTGCGCGCTCAGAACGCTTCTGAGCGCGTTCAGAGCATTCTCACTTTTTGTCTTTCAGGCTTCTCACTTTTTGTCTTTCAGACATCTCACTTTTTATCTTTCAGGCTTCTCACTTTTTGTCTTTCAGACGTCTCACTTTTTGTCTTTCAGGCGTCTCACTTTTCAGGAACGGCCAGTCGCCTTTTTCACCTCCAACGGAACTGCCCGAACTGCCCGAGCCGCCTAAACTGCCCGAAGGGCAAGGTGGTCATTTACGAAAAATGGCAATCCGTGTGCCCCAAATCGGAAAATATGATTCGTCCACCAAGCATTTATGGAAACTGCGAACGACAAAATTACCGGACCGCCCCCGACTAAAGCTATAAAAGGAGCCTCATGGCTTCATTTGAAGGGACCTTGACGGCTGGACCTGGGAGAGCTCCTTGCAGACTTTTGCGGAATTCTCCTTCGGTGCTTGAAGATTTCCTTTCCGGACTTGAAGATTTCCTTCATCCCGAAAGGCGACGCAGCAGCTCACTTTTGTTCCCCGGAGCAGCTCACTTTTGTTCCCCGGAGCAGCTCACTTTTGTTCCCCGCAGCAGCTCACTTTTGTTCCCCGGAGCAGCTCACTTTTGTTCCCCGGAGCAGCTCACTTTTGTTCTCCACCTTTCTCAGAAGGAGAAAAGGACTTAGTTTTTTCCAAGAGGCGGTCTGTCGCCTTCAGATCTCTCTATCTCTCTACTGCTGTAACGAGGTGCGGCCTGTCGCACTCGAGTTCTAAGTCTCACTTTGTAACCCCCCTGAAGATAGTGGAATTTGGTCGCACAGCTCCGACCACGTGGTTTTTTACCCTTTCCGGGTATTCCACGCTAAAAAGTCCCAGTGCAATCAACGAATCTCTAATTGACTGTTTGCGCGCTTAGTTCGCTCACGAGCTAAGGTGGTTCAAGTGAACCGGTCTACCAAGAGCCCTAAGCGTTCCGCAACAGCTTTGTACATGCATTTTTAGGAAAAGTGTTCAACACGAAAATTGTAGATCTCATCGAGATCTACAACTTTCGTGTTGAACACTTTTCCTAAAAATGCATGTACAAGACGTATTTTCTTGTTATTTTCAAAAATTCACTATAGTAACGATCAGAGCGATTTTAGGGCTTTGTGCGTGCATTTTTAGGAAAAGAGTTCAACACGAAAGTTGTAGATCTCGACGAAATCTACAATTTTAGTGTTGAACACTTTCCCTAAAAATACATGTGTAAAGCGTATTTTCAAAAGCCGCGTAATAACTCATAGAATTTGGTTTGCCAATAGCCATTTCTGGTTTGCCTTTAACAATGCCCTAAATTAATATTATGATAATAAGACATCCAGTAGAACCCACAGCCTAGCCGCCAATGGCATCAAGAAAAGAACAATGCAAAATGCTATATTCAGCTAATTTCAAGTTGCCACGTGCACCACAACTATTCTTCCACACTTATTGTTCGATTTAAAAAAAAACATTTGCATGTGTAATATATTTCCATGTACCATTCTTAACACTCTCTATTATATATACCTATTAATTATCCAAATCTATTTTAAATTAAAATAATCTCTCGCGTAATTAGTTTACATTTTATAACATGTATGCGTGGAAATATCTCCAAGGCACTTTACTCTTGGGGGGGGAGGTTTTTGTAATTTCAAAAAATAGAGTGCTGACAATCAGTAATTTTGCAAACTTATATGGAAGCCCCTGATAAATGTGTTAGTTAAATGAATTGTGGTGACATATTAGTTACTGTGATAATTTGTATTTATTGATCCAACACGGTTCGACTCATGTTGATCGATCGTGTACGTCCACCTCGTGCTCCAGCTCTTGCTTGTCAACTGCAGCACCGGTCCGGTTATCCTCTCTAGCTTTGTCAGTCTTGGGCGGAGCAACAAATGGGTTAGTCGAAAACAACTCAATGAGTCTATTTATCCTCGTCCACCCTAGCTTAACTATTGAGGTAAAGAAAAACTATAAATACTGTTAGCGCAATAGCTGAAGCCTATAAGTAAAGAAGGATTAAGAAGCAATTATAAAAGCAGGTTAATTTATGTAGTCTAAAAATCTAGACAATGATAGTTTTCAAATCAAGTTTTGTTTCAACTTTGGGTACCATTTAGAGGGTTGTAGATGCTTGTGATGAAGAAGATTTGAAAACAAAGTAATAGTCAATATATAAGGTTACAATTGTGGTGTTCATTATTTTCTTATTGGAGATCATTGTTAGGTTCATAATCAAGTGTGATTATGAATCTCATTGCGAGGTTCATAATCAAGTGTGATCCGTCTCTAGCGACCTCCCAGGCCGGCGGCCATCTACCCGAGCACCGCAGCTGCTCCTTCGAAACGAGTCCAAACCGCAGCCGCCCAGCTCTATATCTCCGGCGATATCTACTTCAACATCCACCCTGTCTTCTTCAAGGCCGAAGATTACGTCTACTACCGCAAGCAGCACCACAAACCGAGCAGTACTACCGAAGAACCACCACCCGAGAGCTCCTCTTCAACACACTAAAACCGAGCAACCACCAGAGAGCTCCCTCTCTCCACCTTCTCCCGTGAAGATCTCCTCTCAGGTGTGCAGCTCCACAAGCTCTAGCGAGCTTCCTTCAAAACAAAGCTTCCACCTCCTCCAAAATCGGATGGCCAAGGTCTACCCGAGAGCATCCCTACCTGAGCACTCCTCTCCAAGGAAACCCTAGCAGAAGCGACATCTCCTCCTAACGACAACTCCAACCCGAGCCCTCTCCAAGGCTTGGCAGACCACCACATCTGAGATCCGATTCGGCGAGATCCGACCATGGACGGGAGCGACACGCAAATGTCTCCTTCGCGGCGATTGGGAAGCATATATATACTTGAACATCCAGTGAGTACTTCCTCGACTACTTTCAAGCATAGATCGTAGGTTTCTAATTATTAGATGTTCTCCCGTGAATGCCTTATTTTTTCTAGTGACCCTGCGGAAACCCGAGCTTTGTCGTGCTCAGGGTGGTCGTGGATCAATTAGGGTGGTCCTTTACGATCCTCTCCGCAAATCTTGAAGTGTGGCATTTGTAACTGTAAATAATATTGAATTGCGCGATCGAAATAACGATGAATCGTATGCCGAAAAAATAATATTGAATCGCGTGGTCGAAATAATGACAGATTGCGCGATGAAATCAATGGTGGATTGTGCAATGGAAATAAATGGTGGATCGTGCGATGAAGATCAACGATGAATCGTGTGACGAAAATTAATTGTGGATTGTGTGAAGGAAATCATCGATAGATCGTGCTATGGAAATCAACGGTGGATCGTGCATTGGAGATCGACAATGAATCGTGTAATGAAAATCAATGATGAATCACGCGGTGAAATCAATGGTGGATCGTGTGTGGAAATCAATGGTGGATCGAGCAATGGAAATGAACGGTAGATCAGGCGATGGAGATCGACGATGAATTGCCTGGAAAAAAATCAACGGCGGATAGTGCGATGGAAATCAACGGTTGATCGTGCGTTGGAGATCAACGATGAATCATGTGACAAAAATCAACAATGATCGTGCGATAAAAATAAATGGTGAAGTTTATGGTGGAGACTTATGATAGACAAATTCAAGTATGTTGCTTACATAGTTCAGACTTAGGGTAGAATTGTCGAACCAAACTCTTGTAACACACTGATTACTATAATATTTAATCAATGACATGGTGTCTTTCAAGGACATTGTCCATTCCGCCAATAAATGGTGTGTAGGAGGTGCATAGTCCCAAATCCATGTTTAGGTTTGGGAAGTGGTTAGAATACCTACACTGATGCATTTATCACACTCAAATCAAGTTGTATATACGTAACAAATTTACATGATTATGGGTTGGAAGATGTGCGGATGATTAGTTCTCCCGAGTGGGTAGAGTCCGTGCGGGTTGATCGCCTCCCCTAGTTGATAATTGAATTGTAGTACTGAACTCTGTCTGTATGAAATGATAATGTATGTGCTGGGTCAACTGGCTTTGCTGGACAACACACTCTGGAGGGTTAGGACAGTGACTCATGGATAGCGTCGTGTTTGAATGACAGCATGTGTCATAGTTTAGTTGTTTTTTGTTTAAGTGTTAGCTGTCTGGAGTTCGACATAAGCTATACCTCGATTCTTTTAAGTATATCGCCAGTTTGGCGAAGAATGAGTACAGACAAAGACGAGCCACTGTTACTGTTTGACCACGACGGTGGTATCTGTGAGATTAGCTACCCCACGAATAAGAGATCTCAGTCGTTAGTTTCCACTCGATTACGATCGGGTGTCAACATGTTGACACTGTGTTGATTAATCTATGTCGGCATAGTAGATTTGTGCATTTGATATGAAACTAAATAAATATAATTCACACTGATGCAGGGCGTTGGGGCCCCGCCGCACCCCGTGGCATCACACCAGCTAGCGGACCACGAACCAGAATGTAACGATCCAGGCCCGCCAACACGGGACCCAGCTGGACCGCCAGCACCCTCCCGGCCCAGGCCCGCCAACACGGGACCCAGCTGACACCGGAAGGGTTCAGCCTAACCAGATGGTCTGCAGACCATGCACCCCAACCCCTCTTTGTCCCACCACAGGGCACAGTGGGTTGTTGGAGACCGTAGTCCCCCTTTGATGAGAATTGAGCCAGTTAAGCGGCAGCGCGTGGACTTCCCAGGAGGTCACCCATCCCGTGCTACTCAATTGGTGATGAGAAGTGAAAGTACTCCATAGTTAAGCGTGCTCGGGCTGGAGTAGTCACGGGATGGGTGACCTCCTGGGAAGTCCACGCGCTGCCGCTTAACTGGCTCAATTCTCATCAAAGGGGGGCTACGGTCTCCAACAACCCACTGTGCCATGTGGTGGGACAGAGAGGGGTTGGGGTGCATGGTCTGCAGATCATCTGGTTAGGCTGAACCCTTCCGGTGCCAGCTGGGTCCCGTGTTGGCGGGCCTGGATCGTTACAAAAAGTGCAATCCTGGAGCTCAATTGGTGATGAGAAGTGAAAGAACTATATAGTTAAGCGTGCTCGGGCTGGAGTAGTCATGGGATGGGTGACCTCCTGGGAAGTCCCTGCGGTGCCGCCTAACTGAATCATTTCTCATGAAAAGGGGGGTTGCAGCCTCCAACAACCCACTGTGCCCTGTGGTGGGACAGAGAGGGGTTAGGGTGCATGGTATGCAGACCATCTGGTTAGGTTGAATCCTTCCGGTGCCAGCTGGGTCCCGTGTTGGCGGGCCTGGGCCGGGAGGGTGTCGGCGGTCCAGTTGGGTCCCGTGTTGGCGGGCCTGGACCGTTACACAGCACGCCTGCCAGAAAGACTGCAATCCAGGCACCCCAACCCGTCGCACCCTGTGGCATCACACCAGCTAGCGGACCACGAACCAGCACGCCTGCCAGAAGGACTGCAGTCCAGGCACCCCAACCCGTCTCCGCGCCTGTTCTCAACACGACGGGTTGTTGAGGTTGGGGCTCGATCCACATACCTCTTTGATAAGAACCTCTCATAACAAGCCTTATCACCAACATCTCTCGCTCCGGCCGTGTGGCCTTCACTGTACGGCTGAAGGCCGCGCAAGCGCGCGACCTCCGCATGGCCGAAGGCCAAGCATGCCACACATACCTAGTTTCTCTCTCTCCTCTGCTCCGCTGACCTCGCTCGTCGCTCACCTACACATCAACGGCTTCGTCACGCTCGTCGCCTCCTCTAACATAGGGGTGTGAATAGTAAAACCCATATGAGGAGTGCGCATAGTAAAATCCCCACCAGGGTGCAAATAGTAAACCCCGATGGGGGAGTATGCATATAAAAATCCCCACCATGGGTGCGAATAATAAAATCCTCCATCATTGGGGGTGTGCATAGTAAATTCCTCAAATTATGGGGGCGGATAGTAAAACCTCCACCATGGGGGCAGATAGTAAAATCCCCCACCATGGGGTGCGAATAGTAAAATCCCCCACCATGGGGTGCGAATAGTAAAATCCCCCACCATGGGGTGCGAATAGTAAAACCCTCCATCGTGGGTGTGTGCATAGCGTAATCCCCCTCATGTGGGTGCGTATAGCGAAATCCCCCGTCATGGGGGTGCACATAGCGAAATCCCCCATCATGGGGGTGTGCATAGCCAATTTTATGATCATGGATGTGCGGATAGCAAAACTCCCGAGTGACGTAACTACCAAAATGCCCCTCTCAGAATCTATAAAATGGACCGAAAGCCCTCATTTGAGAGCACCTTGTCTTCTACGCCTGAGAGATCTCCAGAGTCTTCCTTCGAAGATCCCCCTGAGTTCTCCTTCAGCGCTTGAAGATCCCTTCGTAAATCTCTTTCGACGCTCGAAGATATCCCTCGGCACTCGAAGATCTCCATCGAAGTTCAAAGATTGCTTTGAAGGCGGCTCGAAGATCTCCTTCGGCCTTTGAAGACGGCTCGAAGATCTCCTTCAGTCTCTGAAGACGGCCCGGAGATCTCCTTCGGCATTTGAAGATTCCTTTAGAGCCTTGAAGATCTCCTTCGCTACTCGAAGGTCCCCTTGAAGACAGCTCGAAGACCCCAATGCTCTCGCCGCCTCTGAGCGCGTCAAAGCTCCTGTCACCTCCGTGTGCGCAAAAGCTCATGTTGCCTCCGAGCGCGCCACTCTCATCGCCTTCGAGCGCGTCAAAGCTCCCGTCACCACTAAGTGCGCCAATGCTCCCGTTGCCTCCGAGCGCGCCAAAGCTCCCGTCGCCTCCGAGCACGAGAAAGCTTCAATCGCCTCCAAGCGCGTCAAAGCTCCCGTCGCCTTCGAGCACGCGAAAGCTCTTGTCTCCTCCGAGCGCGTCAAGGCTCTCATCACCTCCAAGCACGAGAAATTTCACGTCTTCTCCGACTACGAGCACGCCAAAGCTCCTGCCACCTCCGAGCACGCCAAAGCACTCGTCGTCTCCGAGCACCACAAAGCTCTCTTTGCATCCAAGAACGCCAAGTTCATGTCGCCTCCGAGCAATCCAATGCTCATGTCACCTCCGAGCGCGCAAAAGTTTCTGTCATCCCAATTGCCTCAAGTCCTGAGTCCAGAACCCCGGTTGCTGCATTCTACATTCCAGATTGCTTTCGAGCACGCTCATCAACACTTCACTTCAAGCGATCTATGCGGTCCTGAAGAATCATTGTAACGAGTGGTGGTATGTCACTCTCGAGAGATAACTTTCGTACACTACTAGGAAAATGATTTTTAGCATTGACAAAAACTCCATTTTAATGTTATTGATAAGTTTTTGTCAGGGCATAAAACCGTGGCCAAATGTGAAGATATTAGCCACGACAGTATTTTTTGTGACTAATACAATTTGCCACGGCTAATCCGTGGCTAAAAATCTTTCACCACGCAGTCTTTAGCCACGAATTTTTTCCATGGTTAGACCGTGACAAAAGATCTTTAGCCACTGTTTTAGACCATTTGCTAGGGCAAATTGCCTTGGCCAAAACTCTATTTTTCTTGTAGTGATAACACCCCAAAAAATAGTGGAACATGACTGACATCGATCCGGCTCCATGGTTTTTCCCTTTTATAGGGTTTTTCTACGTCAAATGATTCTTTGTGAGCCGTTGACCTTCTCAGTGACTGTTTGCACGTTCGACTCACTCTCGAGCTTATACAGTTCAAGTTGACCGGACCATAAAAGCGTCGAGCGACCCACAACACATATTATTTACAATTTTGAAGATAAAATAATCTAAAACAAATTTGCACGTAATTAATTTGAAGTAAATTAAAAATAGAGCTTGAAATAATTATTATATGCTAATAAACAGAATTAGGCTCCAATTATCAGTTTAATTTCAGGTGATTATTGACCAGAATAATTTGGAGCATTATAACGGTAATAGTTCGTTTCTTCCAGTAGAGAGAGAATTGAATTCGCCGCTGTCTCCCTCGATAAATAGATGGCGTGCTCTGCGATTCCCAAATCAAAACTCGAATCTCTCTCCGCTCCCAAGCTATAGTTAATCTGGACATCATTGAACAACTTCTCGTCTCTTGTTCCGATGATAAAATTGGAAAAGTTCAAAGCGACAGACCTATCCAAAGCTCATTTGGTGGATAAGTTCCATTCTTTCATGTTCGACGAGGAGAAAGGGATTCTCCCTCAGGTATCAGAATTCGAACATTTACTAGATTCTTTGTATAGTGAAAATATTTCTCTGCCAGATAGCTTTGTTGTTGGCACAATTATCTATAAGTTGCCTACCTCCTGGTATAATTTTAAGACTGAAATGTACCGCAAAAAGATACAGCTTGGTCTGAATGACCTCATGCATTTTATGTGCATTGAGGACGAAAATAGAACTAGACATGTGTTAGAATCTGTTAGCAAACAGAAAGCTGCTGCTAACATGATTTCTAGCTCTAAACGCATGTCTAACCCTAAAACGACCAAACCTCCTCAGAGTAGTCCCCAAGTTGTAGGCCCTAATAAAAAAAGTCAAGAAATTTAATTGTAAATGCTTTAACTGCAATAAGTGGGGGCACAGTGCATCTGATTGCAAGCTTCCTAAGAAGGAAAAATCCAAAGGACCACAAGAAGGTAACCATGCCAATATGGTTAGTCATACTGAGCCATCCAACTTTATTGTGGTGGTTAGACATGCGAAGGCCAGTACTGAGTGGTACCTAGATTTGGGGCAACCTGTCATGTTTGCAACAACACTACTCTGATGACAAAGCTCACTGATGCAAAGGAATCTGTGACTGTTGCAAATGGTGAAGTAGCTGACGTGCTGAAGGCGGGGAACGTTGCATTGCTGTTTTCCTCAGGTAAAATTTAATTTTAATAAATGTTAAATTTATTCCTTCAATACCTGCTAATTTGGTGTCTATTAGTTTAATTTATGATGCTGGTATGTCTTTTAATTTTTGTAGCGGTAGAGTAACACTGTCAGTTAACTCACAATATTTTAGTTGTGCATACGTTTAGAATAGAATGTACCGACTAAGTCTAGGAAATGAAATAGTTTAATAAGTTCAATCAAACATAGTTAGCCCTAAGACTCTACATGATAGACTAGGACACGTGAACTATAGGAAGATGTTCCAAATTGCTAGAACTCATCAGATCGCCTTAGACACTACAAACAAAACTAAAAATGTGAAGTGTGTGCTCAGACTAAGATCACTAGGATACCATTTAGTGCGGTTACTAGGAGCACAATACCCCTAGAATTAATACATACCGACATCTATGACTTTAAAAATTCAGGAAGTATTTGATCACCTTTATAGATGATTGTTCTTGGTGCTGCCACATTTACCTTCTTAAAACTAAAGATGAAATATTTGAAAAATTCTGCACTTTCAAAACCATGGTAGAAAACCAAATTGACATGAAAATTAAAAGATTTAGAAGTGACAGAGGAGGAGAATATATGTCCAGTGAGTTCAAGTGTTTCCTTGCCTAACAAGGAATCATAGCAGAAACCACTGCTTCTTACTCACCCCAATCAAATGACATATCTGAGAGGAAAAAATAGAACGTTAACAGAAATGTTGAATTCTATGCTCTTGGCTGCAGGAATGTCTTCTGCTTATTGGGGAGAAGCAGTCTTAACTGCAAACCACGTACTAAATAAAATTCCTCATACTAAGTTAGAGGTTACACCCTACGAGATTTGGTTTAAGAGACCCTCAAACATCACTAGACTTAAGACATCGGGTTGTATAACTTATGTTAGGGTTTCTGACCCTAGAAGCTCTAAGATTGGACCTAGGACCAACACATGTGTCTACCTAGGTTGTGCTGAAGGTAGTGTTGCAAACAAATTCTTAGATATTTCTAATAATGTAATTATAGAATCTAGGGATGTTGTGTTCTTTGAAGATAAATTCCTTAAAGATAAGAACCTGACACTTCCAGGTATGCAAGTAGCTATTATTGACGAAGATCCTGAATCAATATCGAGCACCTCCTATTCAGTTCCTACAAACATTTTTGGTCTAGAGTCTAAGAGGACTTCTGTAAGAGAGAGAACTCCCAAAACCTTCAGTAGTGATTTTGTCACTTACCACGTTGAGGCTGATCCATCCACCTATAAGGAAGCGATGAGATCAATGGAATCACTTCTCTGGAAAGAAGATATTGATGAAGAGATGAACTCTCTATTTCAGAATAACACATGGACGTAAATGGGTTCTGAAAAAGAAGTTAAATCCTGATGGTAGTGTAGCTAAGTATAAAATATGTCTGGTGGCTAAAGGTTTCACACAAGTTAGTGGAGTGGATTATTTCGATGTATATTCACTAATGTGTCACCTAGCAATCATTAAGATCCTCCTTGCCATTACATTTATTGAGAACTTTATTGTTCATCAAATGGATGTTAAGACTGCATTTTTGAATGGAGATCTGACTGAAGAGATCTACATGAATCAACCTGAAGGTTTCATTGTATAAGGTCATGAAAATAAAGTCTGTAAGTTACTTAAACCACTATACGGACTAAAATAAGCACCCAAGTTATGACATGAGAAATTTGACTGTAGTGTAAAAGTCATAAGATTCATGTTGAGTCTCTCTGATAAATGTCTTTACATACATCACATATCCAATAAAGTCGCGATAATATGCTTGTATGTAGATGATATGCTAATTCTAGGGACTGATCAATCTGAAGTGGATGACGTAAAATCGGGCCTAATAAAAGATTTTATCATTAAAAACCTAGGTGTAGCTGAAACTATACTAGTCATGCAAGTGAGCTTTGGGAAAAATGGTATCTCCCTAAGTCAAAGCCACTACATAAAATTCATGCTGGATACAGTGAAAGTAAAGCATTAGAGACACCGTATGACTACAATAACTGTCTAAAGTCCAATGAAGGAGATACAATTAGACAATTAGATTATTCTAAGCTGATTGGTAGTCTCATGTATGTTATGGTCTGCACTAGACCTGACATAGCCTTCACGGTAGGCATGTTAAGCAGATTCACTAGTAATCCTGGCCAAGACCATTAGAATGCCCTAGATAGGCTGATGAGATACTTAAAGTACACTCAAAAGTATGTCTTATGTTACACTGGTCATCTGTCAGTTCTTGAAGGATATTTTGATGCATCATGATGCTCAGAAATAAATGACATCAAGTCCACTAGTGGTTTTATTTTCGCACTAGGAGGAGCAGATGTAGCCTGGAAGTCCAATATGGAATCATGCATTGCTCTCTCTTCTATGGAATCCGAACTCTACGCTCTAGATTCCGCAGGAGAAGAAGCAGAGTGGATAAGAGATTTGGTTATGGACATTCCACTGACAAGCCTGAAACAGAGTTGTGTTGTAGTTTACTGCGACAATCAGGCCTCAAAGACGATTGCTACGAACACTTTGTTCAATGGCAAAAGAAGGCAACTAAGGATGAAACAAGCCTGGTTGACCTCCCTCATAAGTCAAGGGATTATGACCCTGATTGATGTGCGGTCAAAAGATAATATTGCAGGCGCTTTGATAAAAGGCTTAAATAGAGTTCTCACAATCAAAACATCGGGAGAGATGTATTTAAATTCATAGAAATATGAAATGTTTCTTCTATGTTTATGTTTTGATGGCAAGAACATATAGCAGCAAACTTTCAAGCATCTAATAACAGACCGAAAACCCAAAATAATCTCTTGCTGAAAACCCAAGATGGTTAGATGTTAGTCATTCCACTTTTGATGACTTAACATGTTTCTCATTGTAAGTTGATTTAAGGATTATTCAACTCAAAATAAAAAGTCATTGTAAAAAGGTTAATCTAACATTAATGATTATAACACATTATTCCAAACTTGATAATGTTGCAAATGATGTTGTGTCAAATCATTCCGCTTTTGATGATAAGACGCATATTGATCATTAATGAGTATGATAACAATGTTTGATTTATTAAAATCACCACTTGACTGGTCCTTGTTAGACTAGATTGAGATGCTGACAGTGTTGCTTCACTACTCCTACAAGTACTAAGCTCATTTAGGTAGAGTTAGTTTACTTTAAATGTCACTTCTTATGTTTATGAATTCATAGAGTCTAAACTCATGAAATTCCTTGCAGGCACTGATGAAGATGGAGGAGAGAAAGTAGATCTTGACCTGGATGATCATGATCTACTATTTGAGTAGAATTGTTACTTGTTTGATTCATGTTATCTGTTTTCAGACTTTTACTCATATATTGCATCTTATATTTGGTGTTTGTTTTATGCAAAACTCTTTTGTTATGCTTTCAGTAGTGTTATCTTTTCTGGATAACGAGTAAAGTTTGAATTTTGATATTATCTATTTTCCTGCACTCTGAAATGTAAACGTTATATATTACAAATATATGAGGAGATTGTAAATGTATATTTGAATATATAACGGTTCGGAGGCTTAACGGGTTCAGTTCGGATGCCGGGATATCCGATACCCACTCTAACCCTATGGTTTGCCTATATAACCCCAGTTATGGGAAACGGGTAGGTAGTTCCACTTTGACCACCACCCGGGATGCTTCGAGGGACCAAACAATTACTTCGGACGCCTGCAACAGTGACAGCACGGAGCGTGACCACAACCGAGCTCAAGTCGATCCCTTGCATTGGGAGGAGCGTCCGATTGCAGAGCAGGTCGCAGTTGCAGAGAAGATAATTTCCCCGGTAAAGACGACACCGCCGTCCAAGCAACTCTGCCCGATTTCTTTGTGGTCTATTTCGGCCGCCCCCTGTAGCATTGACGGTGTAGAGCAGGCCACAGATGCATCCAAGACAAAGACTAGGATTGACATGGAAGTGGGGCATGTGGAAAGATTTCATTACACAGAACAAAGGTTTTCGAAGAAGAACAAACTGATGGCGGCGAATCCGTCTGGCGTGAAAACAAAGAGCAAATGTGAAATATTTTCTAAGTTGATGTATCCCGCCAGAATCCTCGCCGCCTTCTCTGCCGGAATACTTGTGGCCCTCTCTACATCCAAAAAATAAAAAAATTGTTTGAATATTGTTTTTTGTACTTGCTTTAAGTTTTTTTTAGTATTATTAATTTCATATTCATGTATTTGCACCTTATTACTGTTATCTGAACCTTTATTGTTATAAATATGATTTTGCACATCTTAATTGATAAATAAGAAGTTTGATATTAGTACATCTTAATTTAATATACGAAACGGCTACACAAATATTCATACACATTTTTTATATCAAGAGGTTTATTGATTTAATGTCAATAGTTACATGCAGTGGCGGAACTAGAATTTCCGCTCAGCACGGGCACATCAAATTTAAACTCAAAAATAATTGTTGAAAAGGGCTTTACATAAAATTTAGGTGCTTATTTTTAAGGTGTTATTGATTTTGGGTGGGGCTTATGAGACTAATCATTTTGAACTCTAAATAGTCAAAAGATGCGTAGATTCAATGGGGTTATAAAACTTATTAGTTGTGAAAGAGCCCAAAATAATTGTTGAGCGCGCTCTATGAAAGGCGCTAAAGGCGTGTGGTGGTGTATATGTAAGTATTTTGGTAAGGTGCATAAGTGATTCATTTATACGCAAGATTCAAATGAAATTTTCTTAAAACTCAGTACTTTGGGTCAAAATTTCAACACGTTTGCCTCTCGAGCTCGAGAATATACTTTGGGGATGGAATGAAAAACTTGCATTTTGTGAGTTGTATACTAAAAGAGTTATTTACTCTGACTTTGCATATTTTTTAAGTGGTTGACACTGCAATGAAGGAGAAAGAACTGGGTTTTACTCCTTGTTCAGTAATGTGGGAAGATCTTAAAGTGAAAGTTTAGTCTGAGAAAAAATAATTATATTCACAATGAAACATAAGTTGTCACGTGATGTATGAAGTTTTGTCGGAGATTTAATTAGATACTATTAGTCGAACTTAAAATTTCTGAGATTGAATGCTGAGTTTTGAAACCGAAGAGTTGTTTCATGTTAGAAGTTTTGTGTGTGTATGGGGGGGGGGGGGGGGGGGGGGGGGGGGGGGTTATATATTAAAGCAAGAAAGCCGGCGACATCCGACATTGCACCAAGCCAAAGTGGCCCGTCAATTTGATTTTCATAAAGTTCTACACACTGCATAATATCCAGTTTTCAACAGTCAGAAGTTGAATGAGCTATAGTTAGCTAAATTTATACTTAAATATGTCAAATTAAAGTTGTGTTCATATTCATTTCAATGCCTCAAATGGCTCGTCGGTTTGATTTTCATGAAGTTCTACGCAGTGCAGAGAATACTCCGTTTCCAAAAGACATTGATTTTTTTTCCTGACATTGGTTATATAAATCTAGGCCTGAGTTTTTTTTTTGAATTTTAAACATAACCTTATAGCCCACTATTTCACTCTCACTTCTCTTCCATATGCGCTCTCTCCTATTTTCAAAATTACACAGGTTCTGTTTGACGTGGCGTTTTTTACTCCGATGAGTTTGGACAAAAATGTCACCGTAATAGGAATTAGGATATGTGTTTGACATGACAACGGTTATGATAGCCACCAAGAAAAAAAACTAATTTTGAACATAAAACTGGATGAAGTTCCTTAGGTGAGGTCTCACGAACGACCACCGCGCCAAATGAAGCCTAATGAGAAATAATTTTTATACAAAAAAATTTCATGTTAATCTATATATTTGTGCAAGTTGGCACTTATGAAGTCATAAATGATGTGATGACATTGAGCGCACCATCATTTTGCGCAACTCTTTTCAAAACCAAATGTAACATAAATAAGAAATGGAGAGGCTCCTAATTTTCAAGACTGAATGTTGCTTTGTGGAATAGTTTGTGCACTAAGGAAAATCCCATCACTATTGCGACAAATGAACATAAATTCTAATTTTAGTAGATAATTGAAGGCACTTGTTAACTCTCACTGTAACAGTTTGTTGATTGGTTATTGAATGCAATGTTCTTCGTAGTTGTTGACGCTTAATATTTCTCATGTAATAATGTTTGTACATTTATTCAAAAAAAAAAAACTCACTATAAGGCCAACTTTTGCTTAAACATTAATGTGTCTAAGGCCCACTTAGGATAGGAATATGTTTGTCGCATAAAGAGAAGACGGAGTACATAGTTGGGGTGAAAAGAAAAGCATGGTAAAAATATATATGTTAATGTCATCAATGTGAAAATGTAGAAGAGAAACAAAGAGAGGGTGAATAAACATGGCACGAGCTGCCATTGTTGCGAAAACAAGAGTAGAAAGATCAAACAAACAAAAAATCATAACACAGAAGACAAATTTAGATGGTTCACCCCAAGATGGGCTACGTCTGTGGGCATGATCAACAATTCATTTTTCACTAGATCAAGAGCAGCGGCAGTTAAAGAGAGTGGGCGGTTTTCAGATTTCTGAATAGCTCAAACCCTAGAACGACAAGAAGTTTATATAACACTACTTACATTTACAAAATAACCAAAATACCCCTAATAAATAATTGTGATTGGAGAAATATATTAATGTCATCAATGTAAAAATGTGGAAGAGAAACAAAGAGAGGGTGAAGAAACTCTGCCATGATATTTATTCCTACACTCCTCGTATTAACCTGTCAAGAGTTTTAAGTAGGAATGTTTGTTTAAATGTTCTTAAAAGCACATTTAGGTAGAAAGTTATTCAGATTAAGAAAAAAACATGAGCCAGTTGATTGTTTAGCGTAAGTCCACAAGTATCCAATAATATTTAATGGTTAATGTTATTGTAAATATTACGCACCCGAGGATGCTCAAACCATCTAGAAGAAGAACACACAAAATGTAGGATTTGTATGAAATAGAGAAATACGAGTTTGCCACAATCACATGATGACAAACACGAAGACATACATACATGCATACATAGTTAATTGTATGAGTCCGAATAAAAAACAACCTGAAATCAACGAAACGGAGAGAAATCCAAACAAGAATAACTGCAACTTCATGGGAAACTTTGACGTATTCTACAGCTTCCTGGAGGAGATAACTGAGAGTGATCAAAACCACACAACGAAGTACCCCTTTCTTACGGCTGCAACGTTGAAACTGTTGGATTTTAGGAAGAAAATAACAAAAACTGAAATGAAAAACCGATGAAGTGGGGGGAGAGGGAGATGAAAACGTGGAAAAACTTAAGTTTACATTTCTTCAAATATTGGGGATACAACTCAAGCTTCCTAACAGCTACTTTTGCAAAAAAGAACCCATGCCTTTATATATAGGCAGAGGGGTACAAGAGTAAATAAAAGAGATAATTAAGTTGGAGAAATATATTAATGTCATCAATGTAAAAATGTGGAAGAGAAACAAAGAGAGGGTGAAGAAACAGTGCCATGATATTTATTCCTACACTCATCGTATTAACCTGTCAAGAGTTTTAAGTAGGAATGTTTGTTTAAATGTTCTTAAAAGCACATTCAGGTAGAAAGTTATTCAGATTTAAAAAAAAAAAGCATGAGCCAGTTGATTGTTTAGCGTAAGTCCACAAGTATCCAATAATATTTGATGGTTAATGTTATTGTAAATATTACGCACCCGAGGATGCTCAACCCATTTAGAAGAAGAACACACGAAAATGTAGGATTTGTATGAAATAGAGAAATACGAATTTGCTACAATCACATGATGACAAACACGAAGACATACATACATGCATACAGAGTTAATTGTATGATTCCGAATAAAAAACAACCTGAAATCAATGAAACGGAGAGAAATCCAAACAAGAACAACTGCAACTTCATGGGAAACTTTGACGTATTCTACAGCTTCCTGGAGGAGATAACTGAGAGTGATCAAAATCACACAACGAAGTACCCCTTTCTTACGGCTGCAACGTTGAAACTGTTGGATTTTAGGAAGAAAATAACAAAAACTGAAATGAAAAACCGATGAAGTGGGGGAGAGGGAGATGAAAACGTGGAAAAATTTAAGTTTACATTTCTTCAAATATTGGGGATACAACTCAAGCTTCGTAACAGCTACTTTTGCAAAAAAGAACCCATGCCTTTATATATAGGCAGAGAGGGGTACAAGAGTAAATAAAAGAGATAATTAAATACATAAAAGGCTGACAACTTGTCCTCTTCTTGCAGGGATGACAAGCTCCATTCGGTGGTTAAGCCCATGTTGAGAGGCTTTGATTTGACAGAACCATTAGCCGCACATGGCTCAAGGAGGAGTGACAGCAACAAAATATTTGTTATGGAGGTTTATATTCCAACACCCCTCTTAAACCAAAAACTGCAACAACTTAATTTCTTCTTCCTTAGTTTTGATAGATCTTATTGGAAGGAGGTAGGAGGACGCTGCCGGGTAGGCAAAGTGGGACAGAACTCATACTAGCCACCGGGGATATTCCTATCCAACCTATAGCCTCCAAACCCCTTAGTCGACCCCTCCCTGGGTCCAACCTGCGGCAGTAGCCCCCCTTCGAGCACCTTTCTATCCACCGCCGATCGTATTATGCTCTATTTATAGCCTTCCTACCAAACATCAGTAAACATATATTTACAACTATATCACTACTACTATATTAATCCTGCTACATTCTACTATAGTAATCCTGCTACAAGCCCTCACTTTCTAACTATCTTTTAGGTTCAAACTGTTTAATAACATCTACAATTGTTTAAACATGCTTGATGTTTCATTACATGAGAACTGAGCTGATCTCAATTTGCACTACTAGTTCTTCCAAGGTGGCATCAGTGCAATTAACTCCGGCTGCGGTGACGAAGATGAGGGATGGTGTGAATTCCGTGGAGATGGAGCTCGGCGATGATTTTTTCGGTCGGAGGCGGCTTGAGGCCGAGAGGAAGGGGAAGCCATGGGTTACACAATGCCTCTTTCACCGCCTCATCAATAATCTCCTCAGCCTGCACCACAAAAAAAATTGCAAAGTTAAATATCAAGTTACAACTAATCTTTATGAAAAGTTTCTTTTTAATAATTTCCAGTTAGTATTTTGCATATAAAAGCTTTAATTTAGTTTAAGTATACTTTTCTTTGTTTTTAAAATTGTTGCCATATTAGAGAGTTGAGGCACAGTTATGTTGTCCTGCTGTTACACTTCGAACAAATTTTAGAATAAGAAGATAAAATCATGGATTGATGTATATATATAATAAAAGTTAGATTTTTTTCAGGACATAAGGATGTGTGAAAATGCTAGAAAACAAATTTAAGAATCATCAGATTCTAAGCTCTGCATAGATTTCCCATGTGTTGGTTTATGTCGTATGGGACGAGGTGTTGTTCGCTTGGTGTGGGCATTTTTGTTACGTTTTACTTTTTTCGGTTTGCCACTCCCAAATAAACTCATTCGTTTAATGATGTTCCCCAACATCCGAGTTATCTAGCTGGATATCAGAATTTTGTTTTTGCACATCTGAAATACCATCAATTGTGCTAATCTGCACATACTGATTATGTGAACAAAGGTTTTTGAAATCTCCAACGTCTACACCTTCTTTCTGTGTATAACTCTTTGCCACGAGCCTTGTCTTGTACCTGACACCATCCTCCTGTGAAGAACCTTCCTGAACTTGAACACTCATTTGCATCCAATAACCTTTTTGGGTTCCGTTAGTAGAATTAACTCTCATGTGTCATTTTTATACAGAGACAATCTCCTCCTCCATGACAACTCTCCATTATGGGAAATTGCAAGAATGACTGACGTTTTGATAAATGAGAGGATCATTTTCTACATGCAAAGCATAAGTAGTTACATTCTTACAATCATATGTGAATCCATTTACATACCTCATTTGTGGGTGTCTGTCTCATTGCATCCTATGCACCTCATGTTGTGCGAATATGACTCCAACTCCTCATGATGAGCCAGCTCCTACCACCGGTCTATCTTTTCTTCAATTTCTATCTTTGACACCTCATTATTAATCTCCCAAATTGGAATCTCGGCCTCACCTTGACATGTCGCTCATGTGTCCTTTCAGATTGAATTTATCTCTTTAGGATGACATATTTATCAAATGTCACATGTCAAGTTATCACGGTCTTGTTAGTTTCTAGACATCACAACCTATATCACTTGATTGCTTCAGCATACCCAAGGTATATGTATTATCTTGGCTCTAGTCGATTTTTTTTTCTCAAATGCATATAGTTGGAATCGAGAATCGGCCCAACGAGGAGTTCGGACCCCTGAAAGGGGGCAGCTAGCACCTACTGATCCCGCCGAGGAACCTAACCGAAGACTTAGAACAAAATACCGACCCTTGGCTACAACGTGGAGGTCCCACCACACACTCGGAAGATCTTAGAGTGTTTTTCCTCCTAAGCCAAAGCTGAAGTCGGAGACCTTGGAGAGTCCGAGGAGCTAACCAAAGATAGCCTAAGGAGGAGGAAGCCAAAGAAGTGGAGTCGTCTCCAAAGGTGACCTTCGGGGTCTATATATAGTTTTTCTCTTCTGGTCTGCAAATAGCGTAACTCCGCCTTTTAGTTTTACTAACCGCGACCTAAACTGGTCTGCTGACAGCCAAATTTCGTTGTTCTGAAGGGCTACTGGCAGCCCACCAAGGGTATTTTGGTAAATTGACCCCTGAACCCTTGATGGGCGAGTGGCCCATGAAGGCGCCACTCGCCAGTCCTCTCGCGAGCGGGCAACGCGAGTTCTCCCTATGCGAGCGGCCCATGAAGGCGCCACTCGGGCCCCCCCTGGCGGTATGAATACCAGCCTGGGCCGCCACTGCGAGGCAGCGAGCCCTCACTCGCCTCGCCATTGCTAAATGCACCCCAAATCGGCGAGTATACACTTGCCTCGTCTTCGCATCATGTTCCTCGCAGGGAGATAAGACTGGCTCGCCTTGCCCTCGCCCTCGCGGCTCGCTCGTCGCGGGACGGCGAGCCCCTGCTTGCTTCGCCAACAGCTGATTCGTCATTTTACCCCTAGGCGAACACAGGGTTGTACAATATGTCGGACACCCAAATACTCGTAGTATCAAGTAATCCATAGTTTTTCCAATCCATAACTCCTTTGGTTCTTTTATCCAATCACTGAAGATAGCGACGCATTAATGAGATAGACAAAGGTATTTAGTGCTTCCGCACAAAACTCATTTAAAAGCCCTGTGATGATCCTCAAGCACCACATCTTCTCCAGCAGCGTACAATTCATTTGTTCCACGTCTCCATTCCATTGTGGAACACTTAATGTTGTGTAGTGACATATATATGATCCCTTCAGCTTTGCAGAACTTCTTGAATGCATCAAAAGTGCATTCACCGCAATTATCAGATTTGACAATTTTCACATGTCTTCATGTCTGTCTTTTCTACCATTGCTTTCCAAATTTTGAACTTCTCAAATACATCAGATTTATTTTCAAAAATAAATCTATAATTTTCTTGAGAAATCATCGATAAAAAGACAGCCTCCGCAGCGAGAAGGAATAGGCGCTAGCCCCCAAATATCATTATGAATATAGTCCAAGTTTCATTTCTAACATGCATCCAGGTACCAAACTCTTCCTTATGATGCTTCTCATGTACATGCTCTTCACAGAAGTCCAACTTTTCAAACTGTACACCATCAATCAATTTTCTTCTATGGAGCACTACTAGATTTCACTCACTCGTATGGTTAAGACGTAAGTGCCACAATCGTGATAAATCTATATCTGAATTAGAAGATGTAAATGCAAATGTACTAGTAGTAGTGCGTTCTTGTAGTAGATACAAATTACCAACCTTTCTTCCTTTCATCACAGTCATAGAACAACGAAAATTCTTCATTGCACCTTCATCGATCACACTCTTACACCCAATCATGTCCAAAGCTCAAAGAAAAAGAAGATTCTTCATTAGGTCTAGAATATCTCGGGCATCCGTCAAAGTCCTCAACCTCATCATGTCATAGTATGAATTGTTCAAATCCCAATAATTTTACACATAACATCATTGCCCATGAATACACAACCTCCATCAAATGAATGATATGTTGCAAAATAGCTCTTATTTAAAGTCATATGATAAGAACAACCAAAATCAAGACTCAAGAATCTTGAATGTCAACTAGTGCACATACTGAGAAACCGAGTCATTGTTGTCTAGTGCCTCATGCGCGATGCTCGCAGAATTTAAAGATTTTTTTAACTTCTTCTCTTTGAGTATGTGACAATCTTTCTTCTAATATCCCTTCTTCTTGCAATAGTTACACTGATCACTTTTGGGTTTCCTCAACTTTGATCTTGATTTTCCTCTATAACTCTTTCTTATATAATCGTCACCTCACGAATAATCTATCACCATGCAGACCTGCTTTCAAGTCTTCGATGGAAAGTGTGTTTCAGATATACATCATAATATTTACGAATTGTCCAAATGATGGAGTAAGTGAGCACAAGAAGATCATCGCTTGATTCTCGTCATCAATCTTCACATCGATGTTCTTCAAATCTATCACAATTCGATTTAATTCGTCTAACTGAGCTTTAATGGCAGGGGCAGATCCAGAGGGGGGCCAAATGGACACTGTCACCCCCATATTTTTTTTGTGATTTGTTATAAGCAAACCAAAATTTGGCTATTCGTAGACCAAAATTTGGTTATTCGCAGACCAAACTCAGTTATGTGCACCCCCAAAATTAATTTGAAACAATTTATGTACTATTGTGTTTCTTAAAAAAAATATGCACCCTCATTTCTAATTTCATAGATTCGCCACTGTAATTAATGGATGTACATTCCTTTATCTTCAAGATATAGAATCGTTGTTTTACGTATAATCGGTTTGTAATATACCTTTTCGAAAATAGCATCTCGAGGTTTTTCCATAGTTTTTCGCAGTATCCTCTTCGGTGAGTTCATGGGGCACCTCACCAGCGAGAGAAAGCTGAATTGTACTAAGCGCCTTCATCTCAAACTGTTCCTTTAGCATCCGCCACCATCTCCTTCGACAATTTCTCCACCTCAAACACGATCTTGTTGGCGTCTTGTTGCTTCAATTGAGCGATCATCTTGATCCTCCATAGACTAAAGCTATCACTCCCATCAAATTTCTTGAACCCGGTCATGATATCAGTTGTTAGCGTAGAGAATAGAGAAGAGCGAAAGAGAACGAACGAAATAAGAGCACAAGATCACAATAGAGAAAGAGAGACAAAAAAACTTAAGATCGTTAACTTGATACTTACAAATGAACAATCCACCTTTTGTATATGGCTCTCCAGCAAATACTTTAATATAGACATGTATCACACTTCAATATTTCAATACACGTGCATATCGCACACATTATATTTTTATCACATACCTAATATTTTATTATGCATGCATATCATGCACCAAATTATTAATGCATATCATTCATCATTAATGTATAATTATGATAATGAATATTAACATACTCATGTTTAATAAAATAAGTTCTGTATCACATAATCAACACGAGACTCTTACCAAACAAAGCATGTGGCACAACGGCATTCCCCGCAACCAAATATGTCGTTAAGGGCACTGTTTGTTATTTTTTGGTGGTCCTGATCTGGATCGGTTCACTTGGGTCTAGGGTTTCCCTTCCCTTTTTCCGCAAGGAGCGGGCGGGCTGGATTCATTCGAATCCCGATCGAGAGAGGAGCAACGAGAGGAGGGGGCGACTTGGAGGCGTTCTGGAGCAAGATCGGGAGGCGGCTCAGGAGGTGTCGGCGTCAACGACAGTGGAGTAGCCGACGACTGTGTTCGTGGAGGGCTTGCGGCGACTATGTTCATTGAGTAGCCGACTGAGAGGAGATCCGAAGCTCTCGGGATTCTGGAGCACTCCGTCCCTTCTTTCTGAAGAAGGAGAGATCTCTCTCCTTGGTGTTACTGCCCACTTCCGGCTACAATCGGTAGCCGAGGTTTCGCTCCCTCTCTATCCCTACACCTACTTTTGTATTTCCTTTGCATTCTAGGGGAGATTTGAGGTATTAGCCAAGTAGTGTCTAAGCAAAGCTCGCCAGTTTCTGTTGTGAATGTATGTAGGGGTGTTTCGTAGTATTGGCCGGTAGAGGGTCAAGCGGAGCACGTAGTCCTCTCTTTATTATTGCATTGTATTATTGTAGTGGCAGGTTATGCTTGGGTTTTATTCCCCATGAGGGTTTCCCAAGCTTGTTAATATAAAGAAAATTGTGAAATTGTGTTTGCCGATACGATTACCGTTGCTTCATTTTACCCACGGTCCTAACAAAGTGGTATCAGAGATAGGTTCAGGACGAGCGATTGATTTATTCGGGTTTGCGGTCTAATGCGCGCGGTAGGTGACGACCATCGGTCCGCTACCTATCCTCTGTGATCACAATCTTTGAAACAATCAGCTCTGAGATTAGTTAAAGGACTTGCGGGTACTCAGCTTGAGTGTGAGCAGTCAGCCAGCCATGGAAGAGGGGAAGGTGAAAATTGACAAGTTCTATGGAAAAAACTTTGTGTTTTGGAAAATGCAGATGGAGGACTATCTGTATCAACGAGATCTCTATTTGCCCCTTGGAGGGAAGAAAGAAAAGTCGGAAGATATGGACGACAAGAAGTGGGAGGTGTTGGATCACAAAGCTCTTGGGGCGATTAGACTCACTTTGTCGTCATTCGTAGCCTTCAATATATCCAAGGAGAAGACTACACAAGATGTCATGGCGGCTCTGATGCGGATGTATGAGAAGTCATCTGCATCAAACAAGGTATTCCTTATGAGACGACTACTGAATATGCAGAAGACTGAAGGAAAAGCTATGACTGAGCATTTGAAGGACTTCAATGCTATCAAGGGTCAGTTAGAATCAGTTGGACTAACATTTGAGAATGAGATGTTAGCTGTGTTGATTTTGTCAAGCCTACCTGGCAGTTGGGATAGTCTTGTTATGGCAGTTAGCAACTCATCTGGATCCAATCCCTTAAAATTTGAGGATGTGGTCGGTGTTCTCTTGAGTGAGGATACAAGAAGAAGGAACAACTCAACTGGCAGCAGTTCCGGTGGTGCCTTTAATGTTGGAGAACGGGGAAGGACTTCAAAAAGAGGTGACACCAAATGGAAGGGACGATCTAAGTCCAAGAGAAGTCAATCAAGAGGTGCAGGGTCTGTTTGGGACAGCTCTGGCGGATTGAAAAGCTGCTGTCCGGATAGAGCTGTTTTAAAAGAGCTCTCTGGGGAGCAGTTTTGAAAAGCTGCAGAGTGTTTGGGTGTTCTGTGCAGAAGTGCACTTTGAAGAGCGATTTTCTAATTTAGCTGTTTGGAGAAACAGCTTTTGGAAGCTGTTTTTTTAGAACTTAAAATACATAAAGTTTTAAACGTGGAGAATAATAAAAAACAACCGATAACAATAGTCTTCTACATATTTCTTTGGTAATGCTATCCACGCGCCCCGTATATTTCTTCGGCAATGCTATCTCGTACTGTAGACATCTGTTCAGCTCCAGCAGCATCACCCATATCGCTTCCAATATCATCCTCCGCCGCAGGGTCTTCATCCTCTGAGGGAGCGAAAGAAGACTCATCAGCATCACAAACATTAAACTCAGGGTCCCAGCGAGAAGGATGTCTACGAATGAAGTTATGTAAGGCCATTGTGACCAACACTATGGACCTCTGTTTCTTGAAGCTATACTGTGGCATTTTGCTCAGGATGTGCCACTTCTTCTTCCACACTCCAAACGTTCGCTCAATAACACTGCGAAGATATGAATGCGCCCTATTGAAATGTTCTTGCCTTCCTTGAACAGGCCGACTCCCACGGGCAAAGTCTGCCAAGTGATATCTTGTATCCGGATACGGCTTCAAATAACCCATCTTTAACGGGTAGTCAGCATCCACTAAATAATATTTACGTTTGGAGTATTTTAAGGATTTGAATGAATGTAAAAATATTGATTAGTATACCTTGTGGGGGATGCGGAAAATGCATTCTATCGTCTGCCAATGCGCGTGCGAAGATGCGACTATCATGAGCAGATCCCTCCCATCCAGCCAGGGCAAATATAAAACACATGTTAAAATCACAGACTTCCATTACATTTTGCGTCGTAGTGCTGTGACGTCCTATGTATCTAACTTGATCTTCTACGGGTATCCTCGCATCTACATGTGTACCGTCAATTGCACCAACGCAATCCTTGAAGAATGGCATGTAACGAGCATCATACCTTATCTCAGCCGGAATATCTCTGAACTGACGGTCTATAGGCTTTATAGCATCAACTGAGAGTAACAAAAGAGATCTAAGACCTTTCGAAAAATATCTACTAATTGTTTCGGTTGAGTGCTGGAATCGCTCTTTCGCCAATCTAACGGAACCTCCTTGTGCTAAGATATACAATGTAATCCCTAGGACTTCTCTTGACGACGTCCGTTGTGATCCTTGAAGTTCATGATCTACCTCTAGTTTATGAAGTAAATCTATGAAAATGCGTTTCGACATCCTAAATGCATCATGAATCCTATCTGGATGTCCTTCTAGTATCTCTTTAACTTCCAATCCTTCTTCAAATAATCCCATTTATTTTTCATTTGCATTCGATCGTAGCTTTTCCCGGTTCATTCTTTAAACCCCGCAATCAAATTTTTCCAACCTTCTTTGCTAAAGTGGGTGGTAGGCCGTTTCCCCAAACCAATCTCTTTTATACAGAGATCACAAAATAACATGACCTCGCTAGACTCCCAAGTCGCTACTATTCCTCCTTCTTTTGGTTTACCCATTACACTATTAATAAGTACTGAAAATTTAGAAGCTATTTCTACAAAAACAAACATACACATCCATTCAAACATACACACATACACACACACGCACACACACATCCATTCAAACATACACATCCATTCAAACAAACACAAACATACACACTCATAATAAACACAAACATACACACACACACACATCCACACAAACATACACATCCATTCAAACATTCACATTTATATAAACACATACACGCATACATTCATATAAACACACACACATACACATGTATACATCCATTCACATGTATACATACAAACATACACATTCATATAAACACACACACACACATATACAAGCATACATATTCACCCATATAAACACATACACACATACACATGTATACATACAAACATACACATTCATATAAACACACACACACACACATCCATTCAAACATACATAATATTCACCCACATACACACATACACACATACACATGTATACATACAAACATACACATTCATATAAACAAAAAAAACATATACAAGCATACATATTCACCCACACACACACATCTATACATACACACACAAGCACATATATACAAAAAAAAAATGCACATTCATATACACATACACACACACATATATATACACACACACATGTATACACAAATCCAGAAAAAAAATCACCCTAAAACCATACATAAAAAAAACCATTACAAGAGGAAAGGAGGAGAAGAAGATGCTTACAGTGAGGAGGAGGAGAAGAAGATGCTCTCGTGCAGATCTCCCTCTCGTAGTCGGAGCTAGGGCTTCGAAATCGGGCTCGGGAAGGAAGATCTGGGCTGGATCGGGCTCGCCGGAGGGAGGAAAGACCTCACCGGAGGAGGAGGGAGCACCGGACGGGCGCGTATTCGGGACGGGAACGCGAGGTCGGGGGCGGATCGGGAATGAACTGTTTGGGGGGAGCGACTGGGACGGGAACGCGATGTTGTCGGCGTCGGAATGCTAGGGCACGACTGGCCGGATCGGGAGAAGGCCCGGCGTTGGGCGTCGGAAATGGAGGGGGAAGCGGCGGAGCGGGGATCGGGATTCGGGAGGGATCGGAATTGAGAATCGCGGGCTTCCAGCGATTTTCCAGCGCACTTCCTGCAGAGCGGAACGCGGGGGGAGGGGGGCTTCCGGATAAGAGCGCTGGGAGCGCTCTTTGAAATGTGTTTTTTTTAGGGAGCTGTCCCAAACGACTGTAATAACAGCTCTGGCGGCTGGGAAAGAGCTTCTCCAGCCGCCAGAGCTGTCCCAAACAGAGCCGCAGTGGTATGTTGGAACTGCCAAAAGAAAGGTCATGTGAAGCGCGATTGCAAGACTCCGAAGAAAGAAAAAGAGAAGGGTGATAAGGAGTCGGTGAATCTGACTATGCAGGATGAATCATCTGATGATGCCTTAGTCCTTTCATGTACAAGGAGATGTGATTCATGGGTTCTTGATTCAGGTGCATCGTTTCATGCCACCTCCAACCGTCAGTCTTTCTTAAGCTATGAGAAGGGAAACTTTGGCAAAGTTTATCTGGGTGATGATGAGCCATGTGAGATAGTTGGAAGGGGGGAAGTGAACATATGTCTTGCTGATGGGTCTATCTTGAAATTAAAACATGTGAGACATGTTCCCAAGTTGGCTAGAGATCTTGTATCGATGAGTCAACTTTCTGATGAAGGGTGCATCACTATGTTTGGTAGTGATTCATGGAAGATTAGCAAGGGATCCATGGTCATGGAGAAGGGAAAGAGAGATGACACCCTCTATCTGATATCTACTGAAGGAAATATCAGCGTTGCCACATCAAAGATTGATGCGAGTGCTTGGCACCAACGACTTGGGCACATGAGTGAGAAGGGCATGAAGATGTTGGTTTCAAAAGGAAAGCTAGAAGGACTATCCTCAGTTGACCTACCTTTCTGTATAGGATGTGTCTTTGGAAAGCAAAAGAAAGTGAGCTTTTCAAAAGGAAAGAAACTTTGAAACTAAACAAGCTGGATCTTGTTCATACAAATGTGTGGGAACCTTCAAAGTTGCACTCTATTAGTGGCTCTCAGTACTATGTCACATTCATCGATTACTCTACCAGGAAGCTTTGGGTTTACTTTCTGAAAAACAAATCTGATGTCTTTGATGTGACCAGGCTCTCACCTAGCTGGCAGGGCCGAAGGCTCACTCGGTGGCAGGTTCCATGCTTCAAAGGTTGGCCCCGAGCAGACCCACTGACCAGGCTCTCACCTAGCTGGCAGGGCCGAAGGCTCACTCGGTGGCAGGTCCCATGCTTCAAAGGTTGGCCCCGAGCAGACCCGCTGACCAGGCTCTCACCTAGCTGGCAGGGCCGAAGGCTCACTCGGTGGCAGGTCTCATGCTTCAAAGGTTGGCCCCGAGCAGACCCGCTGACCAGGCTCTCACCTAGCTGGCAGGGTCGAAGGCTCACTCGGTGGCAGGTTCCATGCTTCAAAGGTTGGCCCCGAACAGACCCGCTGACCAGGCTCTCACCTAGCTGGCAGGGCCGAAGGCTCACTCGGTGGCAGGTTCCATGCTTCAACGGTTGGCCCCGAGCAGACCCGCTGACCAGGCTCTCACCTAGCTGGCAGGGTCGAAGGCTCACTCGGTGGCAGGTTCTATGTCCAGAGGTTAGCCCCGAGCGAACCTACTCACCAGGCTCACACCTAGCTGGTGAAGTAGGAAGGGAAAGGCTTAAAACGAGGAATTGAAATAAGGCAAAGTCAAACCCCGGGAGGGCGAATGATACAAACCAAGGACAACATTCGTCCGGCGGTTGCGCAGCGAGCACGCTGTCGTTCGAAGGGTCGTGGGAGGCTATTCGAACAAGGCGAACACACGAGCGCGGTAACGACCCCGACGAATGTCGACGGAAACACCTAAGTCTCAGCATGGGAACGGCGAGCGGGAGCTGACTGTGACCACGGCGTTCCCGTGCGTAAAAAGTCTCTTAGCGAGAGCGCCGAGGCCGGAGTCGCGAAGCGCAAGAGCGAAAAACAACACACAAAGCGAGAAGTCCTGTCTCCTCACATAGTACCGATTCACACAAAAACCCCCAATCTAAGCGAATGGACGACAGGGGCAAGATAGCCTATACTTCCTTCAGCACTCGGCGAGTGCCCGACGCGATCACACAATGTTATATCGTCCTAGCGAGCCTAGCGGGAAATGGAAGCAAAATGATTGTGCAATGATCAACAAAACTATCATATAGATGAAATGGGGATGAAATCGGGGCAAGGCCAAGAAGGTTACCTACCGGGTACAGGCTCGTGCTGCCTAAGGGGCGAGACGTCGAGGGATTCACCTCGAAGATGCTGGCCGTGGGATGAAGAGACTTACCTCTCCCGGGCGGAAGGGTTCCGGATTGATGGCGGGAATGGCAGCCTGATCAAAGGCAGGTGGAACACGACCGTGGTCCATCGCCAGTGAGCCCCCGCGCCCGTTCGCGGAAGTAAGAGTTCCCGGGCGAAAGGGAGAGCGGAGAGGAGTAAGGGGGAATCCCGCGGTGCCCGGGACGAGGGCTGCGGAAGGCAGCGATTAGAACCAAGGAACGGTAAGAGCATTCACAGTACGCGAGACGCTACCTGTTTGAGATCGGGTCCCGTCAGGAGGGATTGAAGGAGCGAGATTGAGGGTCGGCGAGGTTCTCGCATCGGCGGGCGGGGGTGCCACACTTTTCAGCATGGCAGTCCCGCGGCTCTCCTCAGTATCCAGCGCCTCCTGCGAGTGGTCCCAAACCATCGGGAAGTGTCATCTCGAGGATTAGCGAAGAGGCAACGTGAAATGAAAGTACCTACATTCGGATGTCGGGGGGAGGGTGGACGGCCGGATGAGGAGATTCCAAAGAGGAATCTCCCTCCCCCCGACCCCGACGAACGGCCAGGGCCCTCCTGGAGCGAAAGGGAGCGTTAGGGTCCCTTCTCGAGGAAAGCCAGGGGGCGAACCGGGCAGCCTTGGGGGGATCCTTCTCCTGGGCCGTCGCGAGTGAGTCCACCTTTGACTGCGTGACCGGCTTAGACGATTATTCCATGGGAATCCTTCAAGATAGCGAAAAGTTGGAGCCCGGGAGGAAACACTACAGCAGGAAAGAAGGCTTTTGGAGAAATGGCTCGGGCCCGAGGTATATATATAAGGTAGAAGTGGGACCCACTGGAAGATTCTATCCAGGTCAGCAGACACTCATCGAATACTGGGTTGGACTGTTCTTTCCGAGCGGATGACCCGCTCGCAAAGAGCGGGGATTGTGTACAACTCTGTATTCGCCGAGTGGGCCCCCGGACCCGAAAGGAGGGACCAAGGGACAAGAGTCGAGCCCAACGGACCATTCGCCCAGGCCAAGGGATAGGGCGGACCACAGGGCGAGTGTGGTCCCGCTCTCAGAGCACCCGCGTGGAGGTAAGGGGTATTGGCGAATGAGGGCAAGCAATAGGCGAGAAGACCTGCGAGTGGCGCCTTCGCGGACCACTCACCCAGAGCTCAGGAGTGTTCGACGTGTGCGGGGGAGCGCTCGACGAGCATGAGCAGGCTGAGCATCTCGCGCGCGGGCACTCGCCCGGCCGAACGGGGCGAAAAAGGAGTCTGGCGAGTGGTGCCCTCACAGACCACTCGCCCCCAAAGGCTTTTAGGAGAAAATGATCTAGATACCCCTTGTGGGCTGCCGATAGCCCTTCAGAACAGCAGAGTTAGGCTGTTAGCAGACCAATTTGGGGTGCGGTTAGTAAATCCAAAAGGCAGATTCATGTTATTTGCAGGCCAGTCTAGAGAATCTATAAATAGACCCTTAAGGGCACCTTGGAGGGGGACCGATTTTGAGAGAATCCTCTCCTCCAGACAAGTTTTGGTTGGCTGCTAGTGCCCTCCAAAGTGCCCGACTGAGCTTTGGTTTGGGAGGGGAAGCTCTCTTAGATCTTCCGGGTGTGTGGCGGGACCTCCTCGCTACATCCTTGGGTCTGTTCTAGTTATCTCATCCAGCGTCAGGAGAGTTTGGTGAGAGAGAAGTAAGCGTCGGCTACACCCCCCAAGTGGGTCCGAACTCAAAGAGACCGATTGCCGGTTTCAACAAATAGGGGCCCATCAATGGCCATTGATTGCAAGTTGCCTGAAGAAGCTTGGACCGGAAAGCAAGTGAATCTTTCACACTTGCAGCTTTTTGGGTGCACCGCTTATGACCATGTAGATGCTGAGAGCAGATCAAAGTTGGATCCAAAATCTAAGGTATGCACCTTCTTAGGTTATGGTGGCACCAACTTTGGCTATGAGACAATGTAAGTCTGAAGGCATTTAGGAGTAGGAATGTGATCTTTAATGAGAATATGATGTATAAAGATCGAATCAAGGAACGAGACAAGCATGAGGGGCCTATGTCTGTTGAACTTAATGATACTCCTAGCGAGTTGAGAAATCAAGGATCTAAGCATTTTGGCGAAGACATTGAGCATACTGACACTCATGAAGAGATTAAAGTGGAGCCCATCACTCCACCCATTGTTACCCGACGTCCTAGAAGGACTATCACTGCTCCAACATGTTTCTCTCCATCGCTTTACTATCTTCTTCTAACTGATAATGGAGAGCCCAGTTGTTATGAAGAAGCCATACAAGTTGCTGAGAAGAATGAGTGGAAGAGTGCTATGGATGATGAGATGGAATCTTTATCCATTAATCAGACATGGGATTTGGTTAAGCTTCCAACTGGAAAGAAAGCTATTCAAAATAAATGATTATACAGGTTGAAGCATGAGCATGATGAGTCCTATAGGTATAAAGCCAGACTTGTTGTGAAGGAATTCCAGCAGAAGGCAGGAATCGACTTCACTGAGATTTTCTCTTCTGTGGTGAAGTTATCCACTATTAGGACTGTTCTAAGTATTGTTGCTGCTGAGGATCACCACTTAGAACAGTTGGATGTAAAAATTGTGTTCCTTCATGGTGACTTGGAGGAAGACATTTATATTCTTCAACCACAAGACTACATAAAAGCAGGAAAGGAAAATTTGGTGTGCAAGCTGAAGAAGAGCCTTTATGGGCTCAAACAGGCACCAAGACAGTGGTATAAGAAGTTTGACAGGTTCATGCGAAAGAGCGAGTACACTCGTTGTCATTCAGACCACTTTGTTACTTTAGGAGGCTGAAGGGCTCCTATATCATACTGCTTTTATATGTTGATGATATGTTAGTGGCAAGCTCTAACATGGAGGAGATAAAATATCTGAAGAGGCAAATGACAAAAGAATTCTCTATGAAGGATTTGGGTCCTGCAAAGCAAATACTAGGACTGAGGATTGAAAGGGATATGCTAAATAGAGTACTGAAGTTAAGTCAGAGGGACTACATTCAGAAGGTGTTGAAAAAGTTCAACATGGAGAATGTCAAGCCTGTAGCCACCCTGTTGGGAAAATGATTTCTCTTAACCCCTAGAAATGAGTTAAAGAAAGAGTTTTATGAATGAATAACAAAGACAAAGTAAATATGCGTCGAATGGTATTCGACGCTACGTCGAAATAGAGTCGACGTCTTCTTCAGGATATGTCGAAGTAACTTTAGGAAGATTTCGACGTAGGTCCTGTCGACGCTACTCTGATTTCTAGTCGACGCATACAAAGAAGTCGACGCACCTTTGTCGACGCACATTCCTTATATCTCTCTCGACGTTGGGCTAAGATAAATTCGACGCTTACGTCGAATAGTAATCGACGCACGTCGATTTGTTTGACAGATTTAAATCTGCGCCAGATCTCTTTCCTTCTTTTCTGAAGATCTGATTTATATAGAATGATGTTAATATTTTATAGCCGTTCTGAATCATTCTTTCCTTCTATTTGATTCTTGGCTAAATTGATGAAATCTGTTTTGGATATTATTTGAAATCTAAATTAACATTTTCCATTTATGATTAAATCTGCTATGGAAATATTTCTCTCTACCTAAATCTCTGGCTGCTAATTGATTCCTCTCCTATAGTACTATCTTATTACACAGAGCTATAAAATAAAGAGCAAGTCGGCAGGAAACAACACAAGAGTGATCCACCACACATTTATGATATAGAGGAAAAGCTCCCAAAAGAAAAGAGAGACATTGAGAAAAAGCTCTGCAGCAACTTCCATCCATTTCCACTTCTGCTTCTGCTCACTGATCACTGCTGCAAAATCTGATTGCTCTCACTAAAAGAGAGAAAGGCTACAAATCTTCTTCTCTCTATAGAAGAAAGATTCAATTCTTAACTTGTGCTTCAAATCTTCTTGCTAGGAAGAAGATTCATTATTGGCTTTATTCCATTCTTTCTTTTTCATTCTTATTCACTATTGTAAAAGAGTTTTTAGAATCTCTCTTCAAAAAAATTCAGTGTATTGGTTCTAAGAGTCTCCTTTTCAAAAGACTCAGTTGGTTCTAAGAGTCTCCTTATCAAAAGACTCAGGGTGGTTCTAAGAGTCTCCTTATCAAAAGACTCAGTGCAAGTTAGTGAATTCCTACCAAGGGGGTAGAAGAGTGGACTACCCAAAGTTTGGGGAACCACTATATTTTCTTGTGTTGTGCTGTGGATTTTCTTTCTTACATTTGCTTTATTGTTTTAATTCTTGTTGGTGTGTGTGGGAAGCTCTAATCTGTGATCATACATATATATATATATATTAACTTTGCACAAAATATTTCAAATCTCTATTCACCCCCCCTCTAGAGAAATCTAGTGAGGTTAACTGTGCACTTTCAATTGGTATCAGAGGGAGGTTGATCTAAAAAGGATAACTCCTTGATCAAAAAGATCCTACCCCATATATATATATTTTTTAAAACTATTTTTCACATGGCACAAATCAAAGATTATGCTTCCACCAGACCACCAATTTGCAACCTTGAAAAGTTTGCACTTTGGAAGACAAGAGTTAGAATTTATCTAAACTCTATTGATGATGAATTGTTTAATTCTATTTTGACAGGTCCCCCCAAGCCATTCAGGAAGGACTCAAGTGGAAAAGTGACTGAAACACTTGCTCCAAGAACTGAATGGACAGAGGATGAGAAGAAAGCCCAAGGACATGATGCCAAGGCTATGAACATTCTAGTCTCAACACTCTCAGATGAAATCTTTCAAAAGATTGCTGATTGTGAGTCAGCTAAGGAAGTATGGGAAGCTCTCACCAAAATGGTAGAAGGTAGTGCTGATGAAAAGAAAGACAAGAAGGCCCTATTAATCTCTCAATATGAAAACTTCCAAAAGAAAGAAAGTGAAAGTGTTGCTGACATGTACTCAAGATTCAGCCTCATAATTAATGAATTGAGGTCACTTGAAAAGGACATATCTCTCACTGAGATAAATGATAAATTGCTGACTTGTTTTCCCAGCACTTGGGATTCAAGAATCTGGCCAATTAAAGACTCCAGGAGTCAAGAAGAAATATCAACAGATGTTCTACTGGGTAAACTGAAATCCTATGAACAGCTATTGAAAACCAGAGCTGAGAAAGAAAAGGCATCTCCACTCTCAAAAGAAAAGAGTATTGCATTGAAGGCTATTGAAGGTGAATCATCAACTAGTGATGATGAGCTGATCAGCTTGCTGGCTAAAAAGTTCAAGAAATGGATCAAAACAGAAGGATCCAGAAGAAGAGAATCAAAAACCAGGTATAACAAAAAACCCTCTAAAGAGATTATCTGTTACACATGCAGGAAACCTGGACACATTGCTCCTGATTGTCCTAAGGAGAACAGCAGCAAGAAAGATCTGAAAAGTACAGATCCAAAGAAGAAGAAGAAAGGAAGAGGATTGATTGCTCAATCCTGGAGTGATTCAGAATCTGAAGAAAACACCTCATCAGATATTGATCAAGAAGATGTCAAGCAAGAAGAAACATGTCTGATGGCCACTGAGAAGCTTGAAGATACATCTATGGTAAATATACTAGATAGTATAGATTTCTCCTCCACTAATTTTGCACAAGATTTCAAAGAATTCTGTTTAGATCTAATCAAATCTGAAAAAGGGGTAAAAGAATTAAGGATGGAGTTAAGAAAACTAAAGCAAGTAAACACATACCATAAAAATTATAAACTCAATCTAGAACTCTCAGAGGAAAACCTAAACAAAATCTATTTAGAAAATCTAACACTAAGAAAAGAGCTAGCAAAAGCTAAAGCCTTTGAGGATTCTCTAAATGGAAAAAATCAGAAAATCAAAAATATCTCTGAAAATCTCACTAATAGATCTAATCAATTAAAACTGAAAGCTAATGAAGCATCTAAGTCTAAAGCACCCAGCAAACCTGTCTGGAAACACCCCATTCACTTCACCAGGGAAAATCATCTAGAAGAAGCAAGATCACAAGAAAGTCAAGAAACAACCACTCTTTTCAACAAATCTAATCCCATTATAAATAAAGGAATCTTAGGAAAGAATCCTAACAAGAATTTTGAATCTACGTCGAATTCATATCGACGCAATCAATCTGCGTCGAATCGTTATCAACGTACGTCGATTTTTAATCGACGCTTATGCCAAAAGGCGTCGACTTCCTCTCCACGCACGTCGAATTCATATCGACGCAATCAATCTGACAAAAATGTCTCTCTGTTCAAAAAGTCTCCCTCTCTTTCCTTACACTATGAACACTATTTCTGTGACATCACCGAAACAGATTGGTATGATAGACCAATGCCCCAAAAGGAGGAAGGATATTCTGAAAAACCTACTTATTCCTTCATTAGTTCTGATTATAAGAAGGGACCCCAGCTGAGCAGGGTTCAAACTAATGTTTAAAATTTTTATGTGCAGATGTACCACATCTCCAGGCTTGTGTGGTACTTGGACAGTGGATGCTCCATGCACATGACAGGATGCAAAAACCTGCTAAACAACTTTGAGGACAGACTTGGACCATCAGTAACCTTTGGAGACTCTAGCTGTGGCCAAACCAAGGGATTTGGAGACTTCATTGAAGGGAAGGTCACCTTCAAGAATGTGGCAGTAGTCAAAGGACTAAAACATAATCTGATAAGTATAAGTCAGATATGTGATAATGGTAAGTATGAGGTAAAATTCACCATACTACTCTGCCATATTATTGATATCAAGACTGGTGCCACAGTACTTAAAGGAATTAGAAAAGGTAAAGTATATGTAGTAGACTTCAGTTCCTCTCCCACAGAAATATGTTTATTCAATAATATTATTGATAAAAGTGAATTATGGCATAGGAGACTAGGTCATCTAAACTACAAAACAATTAGTAAACTAGCAAAAAATAACCTAGTGAGAGGCTTACCAAAGGGTAGATACTCTAAGGATTCTCCATGCAGCTTTTATGAAGATGAAGGTATATCAGATGGATGTCAAGAGTGCTTTTCTGAATGGTGACCTTCAAGAAAAGGTATATGTAGAGCAGCCACCAGGTTTTGTCAATCCTTCTTCTCCTACTTTTGTTTATAAGCTTAACAAAGCACTATATGGTCTTAAGCAAGCTCCCAGAGCTTGGTATGACACTCTCTCTAACTTTCTTTTAGAAAACTCTTTTGAAAGAGGAAAAGTAGACAAAACACTCTTCACTAGAACTCATAAAAACCAACTCCTTCTTGTTCAAATATATGTAGATGACATCATATTTAGCTCCACTCATCCTAAACTTTGTAAAAGATTTGCTGATCTAATGCAATCAAAGTTTGAAATGAGTAGCATGGGTGAACTCTCCTACTTCCTAGGACTTCAAGTGAAACAAAGTAGTGAAGGAATCTTTATCTCACAATCAAAATATACTAAAGAACTAATCAAAAAAATTTAGTATGGAGTCAGCCTCCACCATGAAAACACCCATGGCAACCAATGCCATTATAGAAAAAGATGATAAAGGAAAATCAGTGGATCAAAAGACTTATAGGGCAATCATAGGATCCCTTCTATATCTAACAGCCAGTAGACCTGATATAATGTTTGCCACTTGTATATGTGCTAGATTCCAAGTTGATCCAAAAGAATCCCATCCCTCCAGGAAAAAGGATGTCCATAGCCCTATTTTCTAAATGGGCCAGGCAAATCCCTAAGCCTGGTTCCATTCCTGAAAGGACTCCTTCTCCTCCTCAAACAAATCTCTCCTCTCTCCCATCATCATCCACACAAATACCACCTCAATCCCTTGCTCAGCATTCTTCTATTCCTCTACCTCCTCCAGATGATAGATTCACCTCTCCACACTCATTATCTACTCCTCCTCCATCTCCTTCACACCCTTCACACCAAGAATCATCTACATCCACTGAGGCTCTCATCACTCAGTGCATAAAATCAGCAGCTGAAAAATTCCAAGCAATGCTAGATGAGCACTGTTCCCAACTTCATTCCTCCATCCTTCACATGCACACCCAAATAGATGGGGTCAGTGCCTCTGTGCAAGTTCTAAAGTCATCTCTCTCTTCCTCTAGAGTGACTAAGTCTTTCTTAACCTCCCTAGCCAAGAAGGTCAAGAAGGGGGAGAATCTAGATGAAGAGCAACCTTCCAATCCTAAATCTCTCTCTCACAAGTCCCCTCCTCAAAATTCTGACAAGATCCTTGGGAATGAGACAGTACCTGAGCCTCTTAATTATGAACAAACAATAGAGGTACTCAGCATAGCAAGAGAGGTTGCAGAACAAGTGTTAATACTACAAGGGGAGGATAACAGAGTAGAAAATGAGGCTGCAAGGAAAGATGGTGAACTTCAAGGGGAGCTGGAAGCTATACTAACTGATGAACAAACCAAGGAACTGGAAGCTGAGTTTGTGAATACAGCTGCAAATGAAAAAGAGCAGCAAGAAGTTGTGTTAACTGAAGCTGGGACTCAGGGGGAGCCAACTGCTGTAACTCAGGGGGAGCTGAGAATACTAACTGCTGATGAGCAACCCACCAAGGTCTTCAAAAGAAAAAGAAAGACTCCTCCTACACCACCTGAGTAGTATTTGAGAACAATGCTGATATATTTTATTGAAAAAGAACTGGTATAAATATGAAATTTGTCTATATGATTCTGGAATATCTGATTATATGATCTCCCTCTCTAAATTTCACTTTTGATTAAGTGACATATTTCTTATCTTTTCAAATTATATGCTGAGTTGATTTTATGCTAAGACAATTTCTCCTTAAAAAGGGTTAAGACAAATAGGGGGAGATTGTTGGGAAAATGATTTCTCTTAACCCCTAGAAATGAGTTAAAGAAAGAGTTTTATGAATGAATAACAAAGACAAAGTAAATATGCGTCGAATGGTATTCGACGCTACGTCGAAATAGAGTCGACGTCTTCTTCAGGATATGTCGAAGTAACTTTAGGAAGATTTCGACGTAGGTCCTGTCGACGCTACTCTGATTTCTAGTCGACGCATACAAAGAAGTCGACGCACCTTTGTCGACGCACATTCCTTATATCTCTCTCGACGTTGGGCTAAGATAAATTCGACGCTTACGTCGAATAGTAATCGACGCACGTCGATTTGTTTGACAGATTTAAATCTGCGCCAGATCTCTTTCCTTCTTTTCTGAAGATCTGATTTATATAGAATGATGTTAATATTTTATAGCCGTTCTGAATCATTCTTTCCTTCTATTTGATTCTTGGCTAAATTGATGAAATCTGTTTTGGATATTATTTGAAATCTAAATTAACATTTTCCATTTATGATTAAATCTGCTATGGAAATATTTCTCTCTACCTAAATCTCTGGCTGCTAATTGATTCCTCTCCTATAGTACTATCTTATTACACAGAGCTATAAAATAAAGAGCAAGTCGGCAGGAAACAACACAAGAGTGATCCACCACACATTTATGATATAGAGGAAAAGCTCCCAAAAGAAAAGAGAGACATTGAGAAAAAGCTCTGCAGCAACTTCCATCCATTTCCACTTCTGCTTCTGCTCACTGATCACTGCTGCAAAATCTGATTGCTCTCACTAAAAGAGAGAAAGGCTACAAATCTTCTTCTCTCTATAGAAGAAAGATTCAATTCTTAACTTGTGCTTCAAATCTTCTTGCTAGGAAGAAGATTCATTATTGGCTTTATTCCATTCTTTCTTTTTCATTCTTATTCACTATTGTAAAAGAGTTTTTAGAATCTCTCTTCAAAAAAATTCAGTGTATTGGTTCTAAGAGTCTCCTTTTCAAAAGACTCAGTTGGTTCTAAGAGTCTCCTTATCAAAAGACTCAGGGTGGTTCTAAGAGTCTCCTTATCAAAAGACTCAGTGCAAGTTAGTGAATTCCTACCAAGGGGGTAGAAGAGTGGACTACCCAAAGTTTGGGGAACCACTATATTTTCTTGTGCTGTGCTGTGGATTTTCTTTCTTACATTTGCTTTATTGTTTTAATTCTTGTTGGTGTGTGTGGGAAGCTCTAATCTGTGATCATACATATATATATATATATTAACTTTGCACAAAATATTTCAAATCTCTATTCACCCCCCCTCTAGAGAAATCTAGTGAGGTTAACTGTGCACTTTCACACCCCCTTAGTAGATCACTTCAGGAGTCTCTCTAAAAGTCACAGTCCAAGGACTCAGAGTGAGAGAGAGAAAATGGTGAAGGTCCCATATGTTGAAACCAGCAACTGGTCTCTTGAGTTCGGACCCACTGGGGGTGTAGCCGATGCTTATTTTTCCCTCACTAGACTCTCCTGACGGTGGATGCTGGAAACGGAATAGACCCAAGGCTGAAGCGAGGAGGTCCCGCCACACACCCGGAAGATCTTAGAGAGCTTCCCCTCCCAAGCCAAAGCTCAACCGGGCACCTTGGAGGGCACTGGCTGCCAACCAAAACTAGCCTAGAGGAGAGGATTCTCTAAAATCGGATCTCCTCCAAGGTGCCCTTAAGGGTCTATTTATAGTTTTCCCAGGCTGGTCTGCAAATAGCATGAATCCGCCTTTTAATTTTACTAACCGCACCCCAAATTGGTCTGCTGATAGCCTAACTCCGCTGTTCCGAAGGGCTATTTGCAGCCCACCAGGGGTATCATGGTTATTTCCTCCTCAAAGCCTTCTGGGCGAGTGGTCCGTGAGGGAACCACTCGCCGAGTTCCCGCTTGACTGGGCGAATGCTCAAGCCCCTGAGCGAATGGTCCGTGGAGGCACCACTCGCCGGGCTCCCTCTCGCCTGCAGCCTACCCCCACTAATCTGGGGATCCTTTTTCTTGTCTCGGTATGGGCGAATGGTCTGGCTGACCCCTGTCCCATCAACTGACTCGAGGGACCCACTCGCCAAATACGGGTTGTACACAATCCCCGCTCTTTGCGAGTGGCTCTTCCACTCGGAAAGAACAGTCCAACCCTTTATTTGGTGAGTGCTTGTTGATTGGACCCCGCAAGATTCTGTGGGTCCCACCGTTATCCTATATATATACATCCCGTGCCAGGTTTTTCTGGACCACTTCCACATTTCGGCTCAAGATTTCTTCTCTCTCTTGACCTTTTGCCACTTCCAATGTCTTCTCATAAGCCTTCCGCGAAACCCCTCTCGCAAGAGATGATCGAGCGCCTGGCCGCGGCCCAGGTTGCAACCGCCCCAAAAACTGCCAGATTCGCTCCCTGGTTGACATCTAAGCGAGACCCGAGCGCCCCCTACGTCTCGCGGCGAGCCAAGACGATTCGGCTGAATCGCCAAAAAGGCGAGACCGTGGTTGAATCTCCGGCGCGTACTCCTGTTGACCTCGGGACCCAGGTATGGGAATTCCTCCCGCCTTATCTTTTAGTTCGGACTCTTATTCCAAAATCGCTTTGACCACTCGCAGGGGACCTCGGTGCCAGAGGACGATCACGTGGTCGTCTTGAGTAGTGTCGCGGCGCCACCCCCCGAGTCTGAGGGGCCTCCTCCAGATCTGGACCTGGCTCCTCCCCCTCCTCCGGGCGAGACTGTACTTCAGTCCAGTAAGTTTTGGAACCCTTCCGATTTACCTTTGAGACGGCTTGTTTCTGACCCTCAACTTTTCGTAGCCCTCAACCCTGAAGTCCCGCCACGGGACACTATTCTTCCACCTTCCCCAACCCAGCGGAACCCTTCTGCTACAGCGAATGAACAGAGGGTCTACCCCGAGCGGGAGCCGGGTCAGCACCTCCGTGCTGAAGATAACGCGAACCCCCCGGCGGATGATCAGGCTCCTCCTCCACCGCCTTTCCGCCCCGGAAAAGGGAAGGTTTTCCCCCCTTTCGTCGGGTTGCCCGGGGTACACCCCCATACTTCTCGCCCCTCAGGCCACAGGGTACCCGCCCCAGGTCAGGCCTCTATCTTGCCCTTGCTGCATTCGCTAACTTCATCGTACTGATCCTTTTGTAATCTCATAGGGTATCGGGAGGTCTCCCCCCTGAGTCCTACTATGAGGGGGAAGACGGGGTGCTCTCGCCCCTTCCCTCCCCAGGTGATCTCGCTGACTTCTTGGGTGACTCATCTGACCACGTGACCCTGAAGGAGCGAATCACGGAGATCTTTGGGAAGCCTATCCACCTCCAGCGAAATGCTGCCGGCCAGGTGGATGAGGAGAAGCTGGAAATCAAGCGCGAGCTGAAGGAACTCCGGAGGGACTACTCGCGGCTCCTCGCGACAGTGGAGCGACTGGGGGCGAAGGTGGGGAGCTGTCGCCTGAAAGGCACGCGGCGAGAGCCCGGGACCAGCTCCAACTGGCTTCCCACGAGATCACCAACATGATGACATACTATCGTCAGCGAATGCCCCCAGAAGCCGGGTCGCGAAAGCGAGGTCGATGGGTTTGGGTGGAGTACTGACCCAGATGCCATAATCTCTTTCTTTTCCTACCCGCCTCGCCGCGAGTGTCGAACATTAATATTTGTCTGTAATAACTTTGTATATTATGATTCTGAGAATGCTCTATTTATCGCTATTTACTTTCCTCAGCCTATCTGATTGTCGCCGAATGATATGCTTTGCGAATGCTTTCCTAACCCTTTTCGCAAAGCCGTTGAGCGAATAGTTATAGGTCACTCGCCATTAATGGGCGAGAGAGATTTGGACCGGGTTTCGAGGCGCCGGGCTGCCGCAGATTGCTATCCGCACCCCCCGTTGCCTCGAAAGCCCAAACGTCGTTTAATGCCTCTATAAATAGGCCCTTCAACTACCGTAATAAATACATCACCATCCGCTCCCTCTCTTTCCTTGCTTCTAGCACTCGCACCTCTCCCTTCTTTGCTGCTCCTTTCTTTTCCCTCATTCGCGAGATGGGCGCCGATGCCGAAGGAAGGGGCAAGTGTGCCAGCGCATTCGTCAATCACGTATTTGATTCCTGCGACCTCTCCGAAGAGGCCTACTTGACGGTAGTTGCTGACTACGTCCCTGGGGGGTTCGAGGGGCGAAAGCCCAGGCCTGAAGAGCGCCTGAACTCCATCTCGCCTTGTGCTCTCGCGATCCCGCTAGAGCACTTCGAGGTGGGCTTTCGCCTCCCCATCTGGCCGGAGTTGCGCCAGACTTTCAGGTACTATGGGGTCGTGCCCGCCAGCTCAACCCCAACTCCATAGCCATGCTGGTCGGGTACTCGAGCTATTTGCGAGAAGAAGGGATCGAGTTCTCGCTGCCCGTCTTCCGCAAACTCTACACCTTCCGCTGCACCGGCGGCATCTCCTTCTTCTCGGGTCTAAGCCCTCTCAAACACTACGGGCTCCCGAACAAGAACCACGAATGGGTTCGCCGCTTCATCTTCGTCAGCGGGAGCCTAGGTAACACCCTTCTCGCCCCGGTGCAGGAGGAGGAGTCAACCTTCCGCCCCCCGACCCTAGGGGGGCATGAGGCAAAACTCCATCAATACATTCTGCAGTACGGGATGGACCTTGTCTATCTCCGGCGAAACGTCGACACGCTCCCGTTCATTCCGCAGGGCGAGGGTAAGATTCCAAGACTTTCGAATTCATTTTGGTTGTGATTCTTACACCATTCGCCTAAACCACTCGCAATATCATGCAGGTGTGCGTAATCTTCCCGTTCATCCGCCGCGTCCTCCTGGGTTTTGCCTACCTCTCGCGCAAGCCGCCGCGGATGCCTGCCGGGAGGAACCTTCCTCCTCCAAGCCTAGTGGCCGGAAGCGAAAGTCGGTGAAGGCTTCTTCCCCTCCTCCCTCGAAGTCGCCCTGTCCACCCGCGGCGAAGGGCAAGGGGGTTCTGGGCGAATCCTCTGGGGCGAGTGCTCCACCCTCAACCCTGGGGACCGACGCGCCTGGCGCGAATGCTCCTCCGGAGAAATCGGCGCTGCCGCCGCCTCCGTTGCCCCGGGACCATCGCAACTTCGCGAACGGCGAGAGGTACGTGGACCCCTCCGGGGCTCCTTTGTTGAAGTGGGACAGGAACGCGAACAGGGTTTCGCTATCCACTCTCCATCCATCTTGGGTGGAGACCAACATTGCTAGCGGCGAGGCCTATGCCCTGGCGTATGCCCTTTATGGCCGGGAGGACGCCGAGGTCTTCGATTTGGAGAAGACTCAAGTTCTCGCCCACGAAGCCGCCCGGGCTATGTTGCGCGCTCTCGAGCTCTCGCATATGTCTTCTCGCCGGAGCCTTGAGGTCTCGCGGAACCTGGCCAAGGTCGAGGAGACCAGGGCTCTTCTTTCCCAGGAGGCGAGTGATCTCAGGGAAAGACTGAAAACCGCGGAAGCTCTTCTCGCCAACCGCCCGGTTGTAGAGGTACGTTTACTTTTACTCCTGCGAACGGTTATTACTGACTGTCCCATATTCCTCTCATCATGATCATTTTATTTTTTCCAGGATGCAACAAGTGCTGGGATGCTCCGAGCGCGGGTGGTCGACCTCGAGGAGGAAGTCCGTCTCGCCAAAGCTGAGACCCAGCTGCTGCGAGAAGCCGGAATGACATCACTCGCCCCGGGTGATGGGGGGCACTTTTACCCCCCATTATGAGCTGGAGCAACTGCTTCAGGAGAATGCGCAACGCGCCGTCAAGCACGCGTTGCAGGTGCTGCGGCGGGCTGGGTATTTGAAGCCGGAGGCCGAATGCCTCACCACTCGCCAAGTAGTTCCGGAGCTTTACATTCCAATCCCTTTCCCGGAGGACGACAGCGTCGCGCCGCGAGAAGATGCCCCCGTCCAGGATGAGAGCGAAGGTTCTTCGGAGGAGTCTGGTGACCCTTGAGGGGGGCCCTCTGTATTTTCCTCTTTTTGTTGTATTTACCTTTTCTTTTTCCGGTGTAACCACGAATTGGGCGAATGCCCTTGAAAGATATATCTATGGATTACAATTTTTGTGCTATCTCAAACTTTATTATCATTCGCTGCAACGTCTCGCTGGGCTCACCAGGTCGTTAGGTCGTAGAGTAACCGTCCCGGCTACCCAGCGAGTGTTCGGAGATGACTTAGGTGTGTTGCCCCTCTTCGACTTCCCGCTACCCGAAACACTCGCGTACCATTACCATTCGCTCGGACTGGGATTTTGTCCGGGCAGTCAGGAAGAGAGGTAAGATTATCATTCGCTTGGGTGGTCCCTGCGAATGCTCCTGGATTCACCTTAGAGAATTTGGATCCTGCTACCAAGTGGACCCTCCAACCCGCCAGCTGGATGAGAGCCCGGGCAGCGTGTCTGCTCGGGGCCATTTTCTCATCACCTTGGAACCTGCCACCGAGTGAGCCTTCGGACCTGTCAGCTAGATGAGAGCCTGGACAGCGGGTCTGCTCGGGGCCATTTTCTGGAACATAGAACCAGCCACCGAGTGAGCCTTCGGACCTGCCAGCTAGATGAGAGCCTGGACAGCGGGTCTGCTCGGGGCCAACCTCTGGAACATAGAACCTGCCACCGAGTGAGCCTTCGGACCTGCCAGCTAGATGAGAGCCTGGACAGCGGGTCTGCTCTGGGCCATTTTCTCATCACCTTGGAACCTGCCACCGAGTGAGCCTTCGGACCTGCCAGCTAGATGAGAGCCTGGACAGCGGGTCTGCTCGGGGCCAACCTCTGGAACATAGAACCTGCCACCGAGTGAACCTTCGGACCTGCCAGCTAGATGAGAGCCTGGACAGCGGGTCTGCTCGGGGCCATTTTCTCATCACCTTGGAACCTGCCACCGAGTGAGCCTTCGGACCTGCCAGCTAGATGAGAGCCTGGACAGCGGGTCTGCTCGGGGCCAACCTCTGGAACATAGAACCTGCCACCGAGTGAGCCTTCGGACCTGCCAGCTAGATGAGAGCCTGGACAGCGGGTCTGCTCGGGGCCATTTTCTCATCACCTTGGAACCTGCCACCGAGTGAGCCTTCGGACCTGCCAGCTAGATGAGAGCCTGGACAGCGGGTCTGCTCGGGGCCAACCTCTGGAATATAGAACCTGCCACCGAGTGAGCCTTCGGACCTGCCAGCTAGATGAGAGCCTGGACAGCGGGTCTGCTCGGGGCCATTTTCTCATCACCTTGGAACCTGCCACCGAGTGAGCCTTCGGACCTGCCAGCTAGATGAGAGCCTGGACAGCGGGTCTGCTCGGGGCCAACCTCTGGAACATAGAACCTGCCACCGAGTGAGCCTTCGGACCTGCCAGCTAGATGAGAGCCTGGACAGCGGGTCTGCTCGGGGCCATTTTCTCATCACCTTGGAACCTGCCACCGAGTGAGCCTTCGGACCTGCCAGCTAGATGAGAGCCTGGACAGCGGGTCTGCTCGGGGCCAACCTCTGGAACATAGAACCTGCCACCGAGTGAGCCTTCGGACCTGCCAGCTAGATGAGAGCCTGGACAGCGGGTCTGCTCGGGGCCATTTTCTCATCACCTTGGAACCTGCCACCGAGTGAGCCTTTGGACATGCCAGCTAGATGAGAGCCTGGACAGCGGGTCTGCTCGGGGCCAACCTCTGGAACATAGAACCTGCCACCGAGTGAGCCTTCGGACCTGCCAGCTAGATGAGAGCCTGGACAGCGGGTCTGCTCGGGGCCATTTTCTCATCACCTTGGAACCTGCCACCGAGTGAGCCTTCGGACCTGCCAGCTAGATGAGAGCCTGGACAGCGGGTCTGCTCGGGGCCAACCTCTGGAACATAGAACCTGCCACCGAGTGAGCCTTCGGACCTGCCAGCTAGATGAGAGCCTGGACAGCGGGTCTGCTCGGGGCCCTTTTCTCATCACCTTGGAACCTGCCACCGAGTGAGCCTTCGGACCTGCCAGCTAGATGAGAGCCTGGACAGCGGGTCTGCTCGGGGCCAACCTCTGGAACATCCAGGGTCTCTCCTGCGAGCTGTAGCATCATTTTCCTACACATAGTTTAGACAAAATGCTTTCATTCAAAAAACATCATTTATTACATGGTACTAAGGATAAAAGCGTTTAAGGTCGTCGCCACTCCATGTGTGGCTGAGGAGCTGGCCCTCCATGTCCTGAAGGCGATACCCCCCAGACTTTAGTGCCTCTTCCACGACATAGGGGCCTTCCCAGTTTAGGTTAAGCTTTCCCACCGCGGCGGATCTCCCAGCCGCGTCGACCTTCTTGAGTACCAGATCTCCCTTCTCGAACTGCTTGATCCTGACGTGCCTGTCAAAATACTTGGCCATCCGCCGCTTGACCTCTTCTTGATGGATGGCTGCTCGATCCCGAGCTTCTTCGATGAGGTCGAGGGAGAGCCGCAACTCCTCCTCGTTCTCGTCTCTCCAATCTTCCTCTCCATTTGCGGCGACCGTGACCCGTGGTGTTGTAATCTCGAACTCTATGGGTATGACCGCCTCGCAGCCGTGAGAGAGCCTGAAAGGGGTCTCTCCCGTGGCGGTGTTGGGGGTGGTTCTTAAAGCCCATAGGACCGAGGGGAGCTGTTCCACCCAATTGCCTTTGAGATTTTCCACCTTCTTCTTGAGCAAGTTCACGATGACCTTGTTCGCTGCCTCTACCTGCCCGTTGCTCCTGGGATGGTGGACGGACGCAAACCTAAGGTCTATCCCCAGCTGGCCACAGAAGCTGATGAATTCCTCGCTTGCGAACTGCGGTCCATTATCCGTGACTATGGCCTGCGGAAGCCCATGTCGACAAATGATCTCCCCCCATACGAAGTTGCGGATTACCTGGGAGGTGACCTTAGCCAACGCCTTGACCTCCAGCCACTTTGTGAAGTAGTCGATCATGACTAGGAGAAATCTCCTCTGCCCGCTAGCCTGAGGGAAGGGTCCTACCAGATCCATTCCCCATATGGCGAATGGCCAGGGCGTCGTGATACTCTTCAGCCTCTGAGCTGGCATGAGCTGAAGCGGGGCGAACATTTGGCACTTCTGGCATCTCTTGGCGAAGGCTGCCGCGTCTTTGCTTAGGGTTGGCCAGAAGTACCCCTGCCTCACTATTCTTGCCTCCAACATCCTGCTCCCCGAGTGGCTGCCGCACTCGCCGGAGTGGACTTCTTCCAAGATCCTTGGGACTTCTTCCTCCGAGATGCATCGGGCCAGGAGGCCCGAGAGGGTCTTCCGATACAAGTCACCCTCATGGAGCACATAGTAGGCAGACTTATACCGGAAGCGCCTCTGGTCCGGAACTTCTTCCGGAAATTTTCCCGTCGCAAGGAAGGTGACGAAGGGATCCCTCCAGGAGGGCCGTTGTTCTACTTCCATGAGCTCTCCTTCTTCAATCGAAGGACGGAATATGTCCGTCAGGGTCCCTCCGGCTCGAGGACCAGATTTTGCCAACCGATCTGTCGGGGTGCTCTCCTCTCGAGGGACATGCCGGATGGAGAAAGTTTTGAACGTCCCCACGAGACCTTTGACTTTTGCTAAATACTTCATGAGCACAGGTTCCCTTGTTTCGAACTCTCCCCTTATCTGAGAAGCTATTATCATGGAATCCGTGAGGACCTCCACATCATGGACCCCGAGCTCCCGGGCCAACCGCAGGCCGGCGATTACAGCCTCATACTCCGCCTGGTTGTTGGTGATTGGGAAGTGTATCACTAGTGTCTGCTCTATCTTTACTCCGTGGGGACTCTCCAGCACCACCCCTCCTCCAAGAGAATTCTTGCCCGAAGCCCCGTCCACCAGCAGCTTCCACGGAATGTGACGAGGGGCTCCGTCTTCTTTCATCTCGGCCACGAAATCCGTCATGAAATCAGCTACCACCTGCGCCTTCATAGATAATCGAGGGACAAAGGTAATGTTGAATTCACTTAGCTCGATTGACCATTTTGCGAGTCTTCCCGAGTGCTCCACTCCTTCGAAGATCTGGCGGAGTGGATGGTCCGTCACTACTTGGATCGAATGGGCCTGGAAGTACGGCCTGAGCTTCCTTGCTGCGATGACCAGGGCAAAGGCCAACTTTTCTAAAATTGGGTACCTGAGCTCCGCTTCCCTTAGGACCCTGCTTACGTAGTAGACCGGCAGCTGCTTCTTTCCTTCCTCTCGAACCAGGACGGAGCTTACGGCCTCCGCCCCGACCCCGAGATATAAATGCAGATCCTCCCCCTCTTTGGGACTTTGCAGTAGTGGAGCCTTGGTGAGTTGGCTCTTCAAGGCCTAAAAGGCCTCCTCGCATTCTCTCGTCCATTCAAACTTCCGATTGCCTCGTAGCGCTTTGAAGAAGGGGGAGCATTTTTCCCCTGCCCGGGATAGAAACCTGTTCAGCCTGGCGAGTCTTCCGGTCAAGCGCTGAACTTCCTTGGCGTTCCGCGGCGACCCCAGCTCCATTATAGCCCTAACCTTGTCCGGGTTAGGTTCTACCCCCCAGGGGGTGAGAAGGTGCCCGAGGAACTTCCCTTTGCTAGCCCCGAACACACACTTCAGGGGGTTCAGGCGCATCTTGTACTTGCGTAGGGTGGCGAAGGTCTCCTCGAGGTCCTGGATGTGAGAGCTCACACACTTGCTCTTTATCATAAGGTCATCCACGTAGACCTCCAGGTTCCTTCCCCTTTGTTTCTTAAATACCCGATCCATCATCCTCTGGTAGGTTGCTCCTGCATTTTTCAGCCCGAAAGGCATCATCTTATAGCAGTAGCATCCCTCCCTGGTGATGAACGAGACATCTTTGACGTCCGGGGGGTGCATTCTTATTTGGTGATAACCTGAAAAAGCATCCAAAAAACTCATCACAGAAAAACCGACGGCTGAGTCAACCAGCGCGTCGATCCGAGGCAAGGGATAACAATCCTTAGGACAGGCCTTATTTAACAATGAAAAGTCCACACACATACGCCAGCGGCCATCGGCCTTTTTGACCATTACGACATTGGAGACCCAGCCTGGATACTGGATCTCCGTTACAAACCCTGCCTCGAGGAGTTTCGCCACCTCCTCGTGGATCGGTCCTTCGAGCTTGTCAGCTATAGTCCTTCTCTTCTGCCGGATGGGGCGGGCTTCTGGATCGAGGTTGAGACGATGGCAAGCCACGTCCGCCTCGATGCCCGGCATGTCCGCTGCGCTCCACGCGAAGATGTCCATGTTCTTCTGGATGCACTCCAGCATCCTTCTCTGGTCCTCCGGGCCGAGGCCCCCGCTGATCCGCACCTTCTCCACCCTTCCTGCCTGGGTGGTAACCTCCATCTCTATCACCCCTTCTGCCGGCTCGAGCCGGGCTGGTTCTTCCCACTGGCCCTTCGCTTCTCGCCCCTCCTCCCGGGCCTTTTCCCCTGCAGCTCCTTCCGTCTCCATCGGCTCGACCTCCTGCTCCTCATGAGCGACCTCCAACACCTCGACCTCCTGCTCCTCACGAGCGACCTCCAACAACTCGACCTCCTGCTCCTCACGAGCGACCTCCAACAACTCCTCTCGGGCATCGCCCTCTCCCCCTTCTTCTCCATTCTCCTCTTCCTCTCCTGGCCCCTCCGGCCTCACCATCTCTTCATCCATCTTTTCGGCATCCGCCATCCATGAAATGGTGTTGACGGCAGTCACGTAGCACTGCCTCGCCACCTTAGCATCTCCTCGGACGCGGATCTGGACTCCTCCACTATGGAGCTTTAAGCACTGATGGTACGATGAGGGCACGCACCGGAAGGCGCTGATAAGGGGTCGGCCGAAGATGGCGTTATAGCTGCTCGGAGCGTCCACGATGACGAACCGGCAGTTTCTTGGGACTCTTCCTAGCGTCACTTGGAGACCTACGCCTCCCTCGACCTCCTTCCTCTCTCCTGAGAAACCAAACAGTGGTCCGTCGGAGGCCTGCACTCTCTTCTTCTCTACCTCCATCGCGTCGAAAGCCTTTTTGAAGATCACATTCACCGAGCTCCCGTTGTCCACCAGGATCCGAGAGACCGTGAAGTTTTCTATTGCCGTCTGGATCACCAGGGCGTCGCAGAATGGGTCTTCGTAGTCTGGCATATCTTCTGAGGAGAAGGTGAGCTTCTCGGAGGGGGGTGGGGTCTGGGAGGTCGACGCGACGTCCCTTCGGAACATGGCCTGGAAGCTTCTCTTGCGAGAGGCCTCTATCCCAACCCCACCGTGAATCACCCCGATTCCCCCCCTAGTTCCTGTATCTGCCCTATCCTCACACCGGTCCTCTTCTGCCTCTGGAAGCACTTCCTCAATTCTGGCATGCGGCCGTCGTGGCTGTCCTCTTTCCCTCATTTCCAAGAACTCTGGGCAGGTGGCGATCGCGTGACCTTCTTCCTGATGAAAGTCACAGTAAGGCAACGCCACCCTGTCCTCTCTTCCAGCTCTTCCTCTTCCTCCTCTCGCTCCTCTACCTCTTCTCCCTCGGCCTACCGCCATGGCTTGCTCCCTCGGGGGGTGAGGGGGTCTGGGACCCTGCCTCCACCCCTGATTCACTCCCCCTGCCTCCCTTCCTTGGTACCTTTCATCCTGACCTCGCGCTGGTCCTTCCTGGTTCCTCCAGCCCAACCGGTTGTTGGGTTCTTGGTTCCTCCAAACCCGAGGTGGTCTTTCGAACCCCTGGCCCCTGGGCTCCTCTCGCCTTCTTCCCTCTGGCTGCCTCGCCTCGGGCTCGCTCATCTTTGCCAACCTTTTGTAGAATTCGGGGTTGGCTGCCTCCCCTTCAATCTCCTCCGCGGCTCTCTCCATCAACTCCTCGAAGGATACAGGAGGTCTTCTCTTCAGGTCCATCTTGAAGAACCCCTCTCGCAGCCCTACGATGAATGCCATCTGGAGGGCGAATCCCGGCACCTCCTGCACTAGATGTATCTCCTCCTGGAACCTGTCCACGTACTTAGCCAGGGATTCCCCCTCCCTCTGTCTGATCTTGAAGAGAGCCTCCGCATCCTTCTTCCTCTTCTTTGACGTCGAGAAACGCAGTCGGAAGCTTCGGCGCAGATCATCGAACGCATAGATGGAACCTGTGGGAAGTTGGTGGAACCAGTCCCTTGCTTTCTCCTTCAGGGTGGTCGCGAAGAGTCGGCATTGGAAAGAATCCGACATGGGAAGGATTGAAGTCATGTCCTCGAACCACTGCAGGTGCACAACTGGATCCTCCTTGTCGGTGTAGTAGGACATTTCCGGCCCACGAAACCCTTCTGGCACTAGGGCCGAGAGGATCATCTCGCAAAAGGGGCTCCCTTCCCCTGCTCGGCGAGTGGTCCTCTCGCGCGGGACCAACTCACACACCTCAGCACTCGCCGGACTGCTGAACAACTGCCGTCCGGGGAGGTCTCGCGCACTTCCTTCTGCTGGCACCTCCTTCCCTGGTCGCTGCCCCGGTGCGTTCTCGCCAATCTGCAAAGGCGGGACCACTGGGACCACCGGGGTCTCGCACTCGGTCCTTGCTGCGAGAACCGTCTGCAGGACCTCTCGCTTGAACTTCTCAAACATCTCCAGCCACTCGCCTGCCGCTGGTGGCTGCGAGTGACCTGAGTCAGAACCATTTCCTCCATCTCCTGTCATCGAAACCAGCTTGGGATTTTCTTTCACCGGCTACGGTCCACGCTCACCGCACCAAAAATGTTGAAACCAGCAACTGGTCTCTTGAGTTCGGACCCACTGGGGGTGTAGTCGATGCTTATTTTTCCCTCACTAGACTCTCCTGACGGTGGATGCTGGAAACGGAATAGACCCAAGGCTGAAGCGAGGAGGTCCCGCCACACACCCGGAAGATCTTAGAGAGCTTCCCCTCCCAAGCCAAAGCTCAACCGGGCACCTTGGAGGGCACTGGCTGCCAACCAAAACTAGCCTAGAGGAGAGGATTCTCTAAAATCGGATCTCCTCCAAGGTGCCCTTAAGGGTCTATTTATAGTTTTCCCAGGCTGGTCTGCAAATAGCATGAATCCGCCTTTTAATTTTACTAACCGCACCCCAAATTGGTCTGCTGATAGCCTAACTCCGCTGTTCCGAAGGGCTATTTGCAGCCCACCAGGGGTATCATGGTCATTTCCTCCTCAAAGCCTTCTGGGCGAGTGGTCCGTGAGGGAACCACTCGCCGAGTTCCCGCTTGACTGGGCGAATGCTCAAGCCCCTGAGCGAATGGTCCGTGGAGGCACCACTCGTCGGGCTCCCTCTCGCCTGCAGCCTACCCCCACTAATCTGGGGATCCTTTTTCTTGTCTCGGTATGGGCGAATGGTCTGGCTGACCCCTGTCCCATCAACTGACTCGAGGGACCCACTCGCCAAATACGGGTTGTACACCATATATGCATCTGTTGTGGGGAGCTTCATGTATGTCATGATTTGCACCAGACCCGACATTGCCCATGCAGTGGGAGTTGTGAGGAGGTATATGTTCGATCTAGGACAAGAGCGTTGGAATGTTGTGAAGTGGATAATGAGATATCTTGCGGGCACTAAAGATATGATGTTGTGTTACTCAGGCACAAAACTCCACTTGTAAGGATATGTTGACTCTGATTTAGCTGGGGAGGTCGATGACAGTAAGAGTACCACGGGCTATGTGTTTACTCTTGGGAGTGTCGCTATTACTTGGATGTCAAGGTTGCAGAAAGTTGTTGCCCTGTCAACAACGGAAGATGAATATATTGCTGCATCTGAGGCCAGCAAGGAGTTGGCATGGCTGCATGGATTACTGAAGGAGCTTGGTTCTGAGCAAGTCAGTAGCAGCCTATTCAGTGACAGTCAGAGCGTCATTCACTTGGCTAAAAATTCAGCTTTTCATTCTAGAACTAAGTACATCCGACATCGATATCATCACATGCGTTCCTTGATTGAAGAGGGCACATTCAGATTGGAGAAAATACATACGGGTGACAACCCAGCTTACATGTTTACAAAGATTGTACCCGGTGAGAAAATGGAGTTTTGCTCAAACTCCATTGGGTTGATTATTACTAGATAACTAGTATTGCTACCATGATTTGCAGTGCAAAAGTGTTGTACATAAGAGGATCAGTCACAAGTGGGAGATTGTTATTTTTTTGATGGTCCTGATCTCGACCGATTCACTTGAACCGGTCTAGGGTTTCCCTTCCCTTTTCCCGCAAGGAGCGGGCGGGCTGGATTCATTCGAATCCCGATCGAGAGAGGAGCGTCGAGAGAGGAGCAGCGAGAAGAGGGGGCGACTTGGAGGCGTTCTGGAGCAAGATCGGGAGGCGGCTCAGGAGGCGGCGGCGTCAACGACAGTGGAGGAGCCGACGACTGTGTTCGTGGAGGGCTTGCGGCGACTGCATTCGTTGAGTAGCCGACCGAGAGGAGATCTAAAGCTCTCGGGATTCTGGAGCACTCTGTCCCTTCTTTCTGAAGGAGGAGAGATCTCTCTCATTGGTGTTCCTGCCCACTTACAGCTACAATCGATAGCCGAGGTTTCGCTCCCTCTCTATCCCTACACCTACTTTTGTATTTCCTTTGCACTCTAGGGAAGCTTTGAGGTATTAGCCAAGTAGTGGCTAGCAAAGCTCGCTAGTCTCTGTGATGAATGTATGTATAGGTGCTTCATAGTATTGGCTGGTAGAGGATCAAGCGGAGCACGTAGTCCTCTCTTTATTATTGCACTGTATTATTGTGGTGGCAGGTTATGCTTATGTTTTATTCCCCATGAGGGTTTCCCAAGCTTATTAATATAAAGCAAATTGTGAAATTGTGTTTGCCGCTGCAATTACCATTGCTTCATTTTACCAGCAATCCTAACACTGTTTTGGGTTGGAGACCCGAACTCTACTTTGGCCCGCCTTCAATGAAAGCGGGGTCTCCAAATAGACCCATAGTCACTCACCCGTCGCCATCATTTCAAGTCTAGTTTTGGGACAGGGTACCTAACTCAAAGAACCGAACTAGCCATGCAACGAGGAGGGAGCTTAATCCGCAAACAACAAAAACCACCCACATCACACAAACAACACCAATTTATAAACCAGACCGTGTAACGTGGTGCGGTTTATGACTTTTGTAAATCAAATGCAGTGCGGTGCGATATTTCGATTCAAAAAACCACAAAAACCCGCACCACACCTACAGACTTACTTATAAGTCCTAATACAAAAATCACATCTCTTAATAATTTTCCTTATATAGCGCTTAAGTAGTTTCAATCTTACAATGACTCGTTGTCGCTTATTATTGATTTAACTAATAAGTAATAAATTAATAACTAATTATTAATTATTAAACCAATAAACTGGCACAAAGTCTACCGAGCCAGCCCGTCTAATGTACGTTGTGAATTTGAAGTTCAAAGCTACAACATTCTATTTTTCCTCTGTTAACGGACAGCTACCAACGTATGAGCCCAATTATGTTATCTTTTAAATACTTTTTATCTTATTTTTTTTGTACGATTTATGAAATAAAAAACACAATTAGTATGATAATTACAAATAGTTTTCATATATTAAATTGCATGTACAGACAAGTACTAAGAACTTCTTTAATTCTTTTTTTATACTTGGTATACTAAAAACTGTGACTATAGCGAACCGGAAAAAAACTGCACCACACATTTTCAGTGCGGGACAGTTTGGCTCGTGCCAGATTGTGTGTTACGATTTTGTCTCAAATCGCACCAAACTATGTTGAAAGTCGAGCCAAGGCACTTTGCACGAGTACAATATGCCACACGGGCACCAATCATGTGATAAAAGCCAAATAGGCGACCCAGCAGCCGAACTGCAGTCCGTACACCCTAACTTTTTCCCCTCCCAAATATAGGGAGGTAGGGACTGTAGTCCGATGGTTGGGTCGCATGTTTAGCTCTTAGCACATGAGTGATGCATGTGTGGGCTTATCGTACTTATGCAAAGTGGCTTGACCCAACTTTTGACAAACTACGGCTCTATTTGGCACGACGTTTTTGTTCCAATGAGTTTGGATAAAAAAGCAACCATCATAGAATGTATGTTTAACACAACTATTATGACCGTCGCTAATAAAAAAACTAGCTTTGTACGTAAAAATGGATGAAAATACTTAGGTGATGTCGGCGTTCACGAACAACGGTTCATAACTACGGCTTTATTTGGCACGGTAGTGGCAAGCGGAACCAGCGGGTGGAGACGGCTGTTGGGACTGGAGGGGAGAAGGCGGGGCTCGAAAAGGAGCTTTTTGCTCCGTTTCCATGGCGCGGCGGGCGGAGACGCGACAAACGCCGCCGCTGAGTATTTGTTTACCCGCCGTGCGGCGAGATTTGCCGCAAACGCCGCCTGACACTGCCGTGCCAAATAAGGCCTACGTATACAGATTCATGAATCTATAGTAAATATGCCCGAAATTAGAAGGAATTGACCGGTTTGACTGCGATTGGTTCCGCGGACTCCATAAATAAATTCAATTATAAAAAAAGAGTGATGGTCTTTGGCAATTGCGTGAGTTATTATTCTTCCGCTGCGATTCCCTTCGTGGAAATTGAATCACGAAGTTTGCATGGTCGCGCGGTACCGCCGGGCCAACGCCGACGCCATTATTGTGCGATCACATGCATTGTCTCCGCCATGTTTTCCTCTTTTATGGAGACAACAGAATATATTCTTAGAAACTAGCAATTAATTTGTCAATATTGTTTGGAGCCTACTTCAAAAAGAAGATGCGATGCATAGTAATTACTACTTGGCCTGTTGGACGATTCAGCGTGAACCAAAAAAAGGTTTGCCAAGATCAGTCCTACACCGTCTATTCAGACGATTCACTGGTGTTTATATAATAGGTCACATCTCTTCTATCTTTGACCCGGGTTTTGGAATGGAAAATGAGTACGGGGGTTTAACAGGGCATCAGAGCTAGGTTCACGCTGAGAAGGCGTGTTGGACGGTCCAGCATGAACCAAAAAAAGGCATGCCAAGATTAGTCTCACACCGCCTACTCAGACGGTCCACTCATGCTTATAATAGGTCCCGCCCATCCTATTTTTTACCCGGATTTTGGAATGGAAAATGAGTGCGGTAGTTTAACCCTCAATTCTCACCGACATTGCACCAAAACGTCATTTTTGTCTTTTTATAGACCGCACTCATCCTCTCCATTTCCCTCCGCTCCATTATCAATGTTCTCATTCCTGTTAGATTGCGGAGCCGGAGTCACTCCTTGGCTTAGTGACTTGGAAGTACGGGACACTCGTCTCAATTTTTACCGGTCAAAATTTTTGTCAGGGTATTTATGTAATTTTCTCTCTTCCTGTGCTATGGGTATATTAGGCCCGTTTTCGGCCTAGGGTTTGTAATTTTTCTGGGAAGAAAAAAACGAGAGAATGGAGAGGTGGCTCTGTGAAGGTGTATTGTCTGTGTTAATATTAATGTAATCAATATTTTATTCTTTTTCAGTTTTAGTCTCACACCGTCTGTGGTGTTTTCGGGCTCCCCTCTTGCTCTATATGTATGACCCCTTGGGTCCTTCTTTACAGTTGAACATATATACTTTTGCTTGTTTCTCCAAGCCTGTACTCTGGAATTTCTTCATAGTATTTTTTTCTGTGGCACGGGTGGATCGTGGCTTTTTCTCCAGATTTGGGGTTTTTTCAAGTTAAAATCTCCTTGCTCTTGTCTCTCTATTTTCTACGATTCTTATGTGTATTTGTGTTCGTGTTTGCTCCGCGTTTTTTCCCAAAAATTCCCACCGCTCCAACTCTCACCGCAGAGATAAACAGACCCTAGTATTGGGCAGCCTGATGTGTTTTCGCACATCGGCGACTTTTATCGGTCGTGAACGCCCAGAGCCGAAGCATGCTTCGGGGCAAAACGCTTCCCACGATAAGCCAAACACGGGCTCTTTTTTTCGTATCACATAGTTGCAGCCTAAGCAAGAGTCCAACATAGATGAAGGCTTTTTATTCTGCACATTGCAAGCGTGGAAACATTGAAAAGAAGTTTCAGTTTACCAGGCAAACATCGGAGGAGCTTTTCCACTGCATTCCTTGATCGAGAGCAACACAGCTCATCGTGGCAGCAGGACCCTTCACAATTAATTAAGCCAAGAAAAAAAGAAAACATTGGTAATTTGATGATATTTCATGAATAAATCAAGGGGGGAGAAATATATTTATATAGAAATAACCTGTGGAGGCATGTAATACTGCCCATAACTATAGTACTGTGGTAGAACAGGACAGCCCCAAGCATCCGCATGCATCTGAAACAGTTCTTGGTTGTTTAGGTATCAAACAAACATCAAGCATTTACTATATATGATGTGTCTTTCCATAGATTCATGCCTATATTGAGAAATTGAGGATACGGTATAAGAGCGAGTCAAATAAAACGGCCTACTCGTATGCGATAACATGTATACGACCTCCTGGTCACCCATCGCATCTACATCTGTTTATGTATTCTTGAGAGGCATTATCATATTTTGTGTCTCACTCCCCAATATAAATGAGTGATTGTATCTCTTATTTCTCTTCTTGAGAACTTGTTAGGCTCACTTAGATGAGAGAGGCTCTTAGGCTCAAGAGTAAGGGTCGAGCTTGTCACGGCAATTGTATCATTCGTTTGTGCTTATCATTTAATTTATATTCTTGCAGATTGCGTGCAACTATCATGCAATCGGTTAAATACATTCACGTGTTAGAAGTCAAAACTCAACTAGTGGGGAGGGAGAGGGGCCGGGCATATTGAGATCAAACATTCTAATGTCGGAAAATTAACTAATGTATTCTTGTGCATTTAATATACATCATAGATTTCTCTACATAATACCAATTGGTTTTAAGTTGGATGATTAAGTTCTAGTTGTTTCAATGTTTTTTTTTTTTGAATTCCTAACGGTTTTCGCTGCTTAAAATTTTAGTCGGTTCAAATCCAAACAATAATGAACACTACTACGGTTACGAAACTAGTGTAAAACAATCAAACAAATAGAAAATCAAAACACAGAAGACACGAATTTTGAATATGACACAGGGACGGGCTCATATCACCCGACTAAGAAAAAAGGCGACATGTCGGAGAAAAGAAAGCCCACAAGTGAGTGTGTCTAACATCGAAAACTCATGGAACCTTGTATGCTTAGTATAGATCACAAGCTTATTTGATACCTGATCAGGATAAGTCCTGTACTGCCCATAATCAGGAGGTTGATGCCATGTTGGCAACCCAGAATGCCCCCACATGTGAACAACATTTGTGAGTAGTTGATAAGTTTGATGAGGCCATATTGGGTAAACTTGGCAGCTGGAGGTTGGAAATGTATAATTAGAATGGTGTGAAGGAAAGGCCATGACCGGTTCCTGCATGCAACTTCTCAGTGGAAAATCTCTGCGCCAGCTCCCATCGTCATCCTTTGGTAATATATGTCTTTTGCGCATTCGAAACTTCTGCCCATATAAAAAAAAAGTCATTTACCGAACCCTCACTCAAACTTTGTAAAAATTACAATATTTTTTGTCTTTAACAACACTTGATTTTACAACATGTATAAAATATTGTCTAAATATTAATAGAGAACAGTTTATAATTGTACGCAACATTTTTGACACAACATGAAGTAAATGTTCACTAATCTATTATTGAAAATAATTTCTAAATGGTATATTTGTCGTTAAACTTTAAACAACATTTATTTATGTTTTGACAACTGCTCGTGATTTTAAGCCGCATTTATCAAGTGTTGTTAAAGTCTATAAATATGTACGTAGTGACAATTACATTGATCAACTTACTAACACACACTCGCATGCTAACAATGCAAAATTAGAGGAGAAGTTTTGATAATTTTGAAATTGTTCTAAATGATATATTTGTCATCGCACTTTAAGCAACATTTATTTATGTTTGACAACATTTTATGATTTCAAGCAGCATTTATAAGTGTTGCAAAAAGTCAAAAATATTGTAGCGACAATTACGTAGATCACCATCCTTGTTGGTTTATGGGCATTGTTCGCACAACAATCCTAGCACACACTCGCATGCTAACAATGCAATATTAGAGGAGAAGTTTTGATTATTTTGAAATTCTTCTAAATGTTATATTTGTCGCCGCACTTTAAGCAACATTTATTTATGTTTTGACAACGGTTTATAATTTTAAGCAACAATTATCAAGTGTTATTAAAGACCAAAAATTTTGTAGTGACAATTACATAGATCACCATCCTAACAACACACATTCGCATGCTAACAATGCAAAATTAGAGGAGAAGTTTTGATAATTTTGAAATTGCGAAGTTGCAGTGTAATTTCTAGTATTCTAAAATCAACAATGGCGACCAGCATTCATCCTCACCTGCAAGTGGCTGGCCACATTATGCCTTGTCAGGCCTTCAACCTTCATCAACTCAAGAATCTTTGAGGGGATGGCTTGATCGATGCCAAGTCGCTCAACAGCCTTAACAAAGTTTCTGTGCAACTCCCGCGTCCAATCTACCTGAGTTATGAAGAATAAACGTCTGATCATTAAAATTGAATGCAAGAATAAAGTTTTTAGAAGAGAAATTGTTTTTAAGTTCTATCTAAAGTTGTAACCTTCGAATTTCTCCTGCTTCCTCTTTTGCTGTTCAAGCAAGAACAGATATGGGCAGGTGATTTCATCTTCTTCTTCTTCTTCATGTTTTCAAAATCAGAATTCTCGCTCTCTGCACTCAAATACGTTTCTTTAGCAGAAGTGCATTCATCAGCTTTTGAAGCTTCGGATGCATTCAGCTCTCTATCATTATGCATTCCGCCGGTTATGTTATTGTCGGTATTGTCGGCGAATTTTGCTTCATAACGGATTGAGTTTGGTATTCTGAGTAATTTTTCAGCTTTTACATGGCACTCTCCATTACACAATTGAGGGGTTGAAGGTGCTGAAAATTTATCACTCTCCTTTTCCATCACATGATTTACTTCATGCGCTTGCTCCATGTCCAGAATTTCTGATGAAATCTTAATTTTAAGTTTGTTTGTGTTGGGTTTCACTGATCTTGAGGTGACATAACCCCCTGCATTGAATGCCTTTTAAAGGACTATTGCACATAGATCATTCACATTAGTTTATTATGAAAAAATATCAAAAAACTGCAAAAACACTGACCCTGTGGACAGCATGTTGCCGAAATTTTCTGAGTTTTTCTTGTGACAGAGGTTTCTGGAGATAATCTGCAGCGCCGACCTGAAGAACATGAAGGAGAGAAAAGTCATGTTTATGATTTATACGGGATGAAAGCAAAATGATCAGGTTAAGTTAAATAAGTTTGGGTTTATGTAATATGTTGACATCAAATGTATTTTTTGTGCTTAAATGATGGGTTAAACACGAATTGATTAAGATGTCTCTATAGATACAGAGGCTATAGCCTTTACAAGTAGAGCGCAAGTCGAGAGGAGGAGGCTTCATCTTCTCCATAAGGAAACATAACCACAGGAGTGTGAAATAAATCATTGAAAATATATGAAATATTTGCATAATAATAACTACAGTGGCAACTGTTTTATCTTGTGAACGTCTGAAACAGAGCGGAACCTCCTAATGTCGGTTTGCATCAAAAAGCCGCAGCCTGCGGCCGTTCAAAAAGCTAGGAGAAGGTGGTTTCAGTATCAGCAATGGCATTAGCAGCTCGATCACGTTGTGGCAGAAGAGAGCTACGCCGGAAAGCATGGAGATTCCAGGGAGATTACAGCACTATTTTTCAACAATTGAGGCTTCCAACGCGGTTTTAGAGACGGTGCAGTGCTAGAAAGTTCGGGCGGAAAGTAAGGTGGAAGATTGCACGGAAACCGGTAGAGATTAAAGCTTGATGAAGAGATAGAGATGCATAGCCATGGGAAATAATCAATTGGGAAAGTTGGGAGAATTAGCCTTCAAGCAATGAGCTCTGGAAATAACTCCAAAAAAATTTCAATTTGGTAATATAACTTTCGGATAATGCAACACAAAAATTAGGAGTTTGATTACCTCACAAAGCTCTTGTTACATCAAATCACTGTTTATTTAGAAAAAGAGTTTTCATCTTCCATACAAAATAATGAGCTTGTAATCAACATTGTATTTGTTAGCGTATAAAGGAATATTAGAAGCAAACACAAAGCAAAAAAAAAAATAGGATTCACGTGATTCATTCAAGATGGACAAAATGGAAGAACAGAGCGGCTTATAAAGTTGAGACATTTTCATCATATCGCTCAATTTTTAGAATAAGAAGAGTTTATACATTACTCCATTCACAGCTAAAAAACACAAACTGCTCTATGAAAATACAGGGAAATTAAAACGGCTTCCAGCGCTTCCTCGCTGCAGTAAGCATGGGCTATAAAGTAGTGGAAAGATCAAACATCAGATGTAAATTATGTAAGAAATAGTATTCGCATCGTATATGTCATTAATTCAGTAGTTTCTTAGTTAAAGTTTATAAAAAAATCTGTATTTTTGAGATAACTTTTGTTTGAATCAACTGAATATTCAATTTAAACTTTATTTTAAGAAGTATGATGGCAGAGAAGCATGTCAGGTGACCCCTTTCAGTTTATGCCTCAAAGGGAGCCGATCCTGTTAGAAGGTGTGTAATTAACTCAACCTCTAGAAAATGCTCGAAGACGGCGGCGGCTCCGGCGGTAGTGGAAGAAAATGCTCGACGGCGGCGGAATCCGGAAGCTTCAAGAGGCGGTGGAGAAATTTCAGTAAGCAGGAAGGCGATGGTTGGAGAAGAAGAATGTGGATTATGGAAGTCGGCAGAAGCTGTTGCTCCCGCAGCCTATAAAGAGAAGAAGAAGAAGAAGATTACGAAGATGTGAATATGGTGGGGTGAAAGCTGTCAGAGCTAGAAGTTGAATTAAACTAGTTCGAGTGCTTTGTATGGTCCCAAGCTATAGTTGTGGTACGATGAATAAACGGTGGAATTTTTGTCAAATTGATCGTTTTGGCTTTTTCGGAGATCATTTTGATCTCCTAGAAGAACATTTCGATCTCCTAATTCTCTTTATTTCCTCTCTTTTGCGCGTGATCTCCTACAAGATCAAAATGATCTTCAACCCGAACAAAAATTTGGAAACGGAGCCATTTCTGAAAATTTCGTGAATAAACCACAAGCAATAAGTACAAACGCATAATCTGTATTATAACAACAACAACACAACAACACTACAACACTCAAGCCTTTATCCCACCATAGTGGGGTCGGCTATATGGATCCTCTGTCGCCATTGCGCCCTATTTTTAAGCATAGTCTCATTAATGCCTAAGTACATCATGTCTTTCTTTATAGTTTCATTCCAAGTCTTTTTTGGTCTACCCCTCCCCCGTTTAACATGTCTAGTGACTAAACTCTCACAACACCTAACAGGTGCAATGGGCAGAAGGGGAGGTTGGGCATATTAAATAAAAATTATTGATGCATCGGATTTTCAATTTTACACTTTTATGTTACAAAAGTTTCAATTTTTAAAATTTGTACATTTTTTTAATTTCAAATAAGTGAAATTAATTTTATATTTTTCTTTAATTCTAAAAAAACTTGTGTGTGTCTATATATATCTATATATATATATATATATAAGACAAAAAAAAAGTACAAAGGATTTGATAAAGGGATTTCTATATGTATAGCATATTACTGTCACTCCATTCCAAAAATAAATTTGCCCCTTTCTATGTAAATTTGCAAATTAAATGCATTGAGGATGAGTGGATGACTTAGGGGAAATTCTCGAAGCAATGTGTCCATTTACTATTTTTTATGATACATGAACTTTTGAGAAATGATTATATCATGTTAAATATTCTTAATGTACTACGCGTATTCATGCGACGAGTATAGTAGTACCGATGACAAAGGGATGATAGCTACACGGAGGCTCTACGTAACTCTGGAACTCACATGAAACTCGCATTGATCACCTCTTCAAAAGGGTTCCCGGCTCCAACACAATCATGTTTTTCTTACTTTTTATTTATGCTCATCAATATTATCTGAAAATTGAGGCAGAAATGCATTATGAATCTTGGGAGGAGATTATAACCTAGATTACTTAAATGAATCTCAAAATAGAATAATATAGCTTGACTGCACTATATCCTAAGTAATGAATTACTTAGATGATTTTTTGGAAAATTATATTAATCATAGCATAAATTGTGTGGAGGAATCTCATGAAGAAGATTTTAACTTAAGTTACTTAGCCTCTGTTTGTCGTAGCGTTTTTTGCTACTGTGAGTTTGGGCAAAAACGGCACTGTGTAAATTAATTTTGAACATAAAAGTGGATAAAGTTTCTTAGATGAGGTCAAACGTTCACAAACGATGATTCATAACCACCGTGTTTATGATCGCCACCGTCGTGTCAAACAAAGCCTTAATAAAATTTCATACGGGTTTTACTAAAATAAGATAAGAACAATAATAAAAATTATTTAGAGGAATCGCGTGGTAGCAAAAATATTTGTGATAGGTACCCCATAATTCGGGCTGCGAATAGCCAAAGCACCCTCCTCATTTGGTGGAGGAAATGAGGTTGACCAAAGTAAACCTCACTAGCCTCGTAATCACCCAACATGGGGGTGCAAATAATAAAATCTCATATCATTGGGTGCAAATAGTAAAATCCTCAATAATTGGGTGTAAATAGTAAAATCCTCCAACATGGAGGTGTAAATAGTAAAATCTCATATCGTGGGATGCAAATAGTAAAATCCTCCAACATTAGGTGTAAATTGTAAAATCCTATAATATAGGGGTGCAAATAGTAAAAACTCATATCGTGGGATGCAAATAGTAAAATCCTCCAACGTGAGGGTGTAAATAATAAAATCACATACTGTGGGGTGCAAATAATAAAATCTCATATAGTGGGATACAAATAGTAAAATCCTGCAATACGGTCTGCGTATAGCAAATAATATGGTTATGGTGTGCGCATAACCATATTCGTCATATGAGTACATATCACCACAACTATACAACCGGTGTGCTTCCGCTCCAAGCGCGCCTCTGTGCGCTACGCTCTCAAGACCGCTCCTAGTGCGTCTCTGTAAGCTCCGCTCTCAAGACCGCTCCAAGCGCGCCTTCGTGCACTCCGCTCTCAAGACCGCTCCAAGCGCGCCTCCGTGCACTCTGCTCTTAAGACAGCTCCAAGCGTGCCTCCGCGCACTTAGCTCTCAAGACCGCTCCTAGCGCACCCCTGCGTATTCAGCAACAAGCACTCCGCGCACTCAAGAACAAGCACTCCGCGTACTCAAGAACAAGCGCTCCAGCCACCAACAAGATCATCACTCCAGACTCCTCTCACGCAGTGGGAGACAAGTCGCGGAGACACAAGCATTCCTCTCACCACACCAATCCAACCTTAAAGCAGCAGTCAAAGACTCCAGAGCGTTCAGAGCGCAACATTCCCTTCTGCAGCATGCAAAAGACTTAGCTCGGTGAGCGGTGACCTGTCACCCTCTGAGCACCTTTCTCTCTCTCCCAACAATTAAAATGAGGAGCGGTTGTCGCCCTAACCTTCTCTTACAAGGCTTTGTACAACGCCAGCAAATAGTAAAGTTTGGTCGGCACAGCTCCGGCCACTTGGTTTTTCACCCTTTTCTGGGTTTTTCCACGTTAAAAGGGTCCCTTGCCAGCCGTCTCTTTCCTCTGTGACTGATTGCGCGCCCGACCACTCCCAGGCTAAGACGGTCCAGTCTCGACCTGTTTCAGGAGCCTCGAGTGAGCCGCAACAGTTTGGCGCCGTCTGTGGGAACGTGTTCCCAGCATTCCCAGAAGATTCTGAAGACAGCATCCCCTTCACAGTGATACTCAAAGACTGATAGCAATGGCAAGAATAGTTACATGCGCTACCAAAAGATTAGCCCATGGGGGGAACGTCAATCCAGTTCCCTCCCGCTCACATGACAACTCGCCTCTCGCAGAAGAGACCGAGAACGCACCCATCGCCAAGTGGAAGAATACTTTGCACTCTTAAGGAATGGAGGATCATTAGGGGTCCATGGCCCAGCCCCCGAGCAAGGCAATTCGCCTCAGCCAGCTCTGAGTCACCCTCTGACCGAACACCACCCTACAGAAGTAGCAGGCTTCAGACTTGTAGGAGAAAGACTCACTCGCGAAGAGATTCACGACATAATCGTCGAAGAACGAGAATAAGTTGGGCAGCGCGTCGCTTTGGCATGTCGTCGTTGTCATCACCGCTCACCGTTAACACCCGAGGTCCTGGCGCATCCAATTCCGCATGATTTCAAGCTCCCCAACATCGAGACCTTCGATGGAATGAATGACCCATCAGAGCATGTCGATCATTTCGCCACCGTCATGAGGATCTGCAACGCCCCTAACCAGTTGATGTGTCAGGTGTCCCCAGCCACGCTGAAAGGTCAAGCAAGGGCATGGTTCTATTCCCTCCGGGAAGGAGTCGTTAACAATTTCACGGAGCTAACCCAGCAGTTCCTGGATCAGTTCATCGCCAACCGCCGAATAGTTAAAGACCCCTCCCACGTGTCAAGGATCTGTCAGAATGAGGGAGAAACCCTTAAGGACTTTTTTGGCCACTTCACATCTGAAGCACGCCAGATTCCAGGAATCAACCCAGAGTTACTGCGTGGCTTCCTCCTAGGAGGGCTCCGCCCTAGTGGCTTCTACTCAACACTAATGCGGGAAAGAACTTCCGGCTACCTCGACCTTATTCACCGCGTTGAAGCTCAAATAGTTGCGGACGAAGCAATAGAAGCTCATCGACAACAATTCGATGACAGTCTAAAAAGAAAGAGGGAACAAGACCCACCAACGATACCAAAGAGGAACGACAGGCCTCGCGATGACTCTCGTCAAGCCGTGGGGCACCACCGGCGTCAAACCTTCACCCCACTTAATACCTCGAGAACGAAAGTATTGTTGGCCATCCGCGATCATCCCTCTCTTCAGAGTCCAAGGGCTCTTACACTAAACTCTAGAGATCAATCCATGTACTGCGACTACCATCGAGGTCGCAGACATAAAATAGAAGATTGTGCGCGACTAAATGCAGAAATCGAACGATTCATTCGTTTGGGACTCCTTGGAAAATTTCTCCAAAGCAAGGACCCTGAATCAATAGGTCAAGAATGACCCAGCAGGGGGCAATCCCCAGGGCGACTGTCCCAAAGAAGATCCGGTTCTCTACCTGTGGAACGTCTAGGGCATCTGACATATATACTTGTATCTCATATTTCTAGCATCCATGTAAACACGTCATGAGTTTCTCGCCATGTATACAAACAACTAATGTCATTTTCAATTTCACTGTTTGCCCCACGAAAGAGTGTTCAGATCTCTCAACAAGGGACTCCGGCCTCTCCCAGAACATAGTGTTCGGATCTCCAAACAAGGGAATCCGGCCTCTCCCAAAATAGAGTGTTCAGATCTTGCAACAAGGTACTCCGGCCTCTCCCAAAACAGAGTGTTAGGATCTCCCAACAAGGGACTCCGCCTCTCCCAAAATAGAGTGTTCGTATATCCCAACAAGGGACTTCGGCCTTTCCCCAAATAGAGTGTTCGGATCTCCCAACAAGAGATTCCGACCTCTCCCAGAACAGAGTGTTCAGATCTCCCAACAAGGGACTCCGGAGTCTCCCAAAATAGAGTGTTTGGATCTCCCAACAAGGGACTCCGACCTCTCTCAAAATAGAGTGTTCGGATCTCCCAAAAAGGGACTCCGGCCTCTCCCAGAACAGCGTGTTTGGATCTCTCATCAATGGACTCCGGCCACTACCAAAACAAAGTGTTCAGATCTCCCAACAAGAGACTCCAGCCTCTCCCAAAACAGAGTATTCTGATCTCCCAACAAGGGACTCCGACCTCTCCCAAAACAGAGTGTTCGGATCTCCCAATAAGGGACTCCGGCCTCTCCCAAAACAGAGTGTTCGGATCTCCAAACAAGGGACTCCAGCCTCTCCCAGAATAGAGTGTTCGGATCTCCCAACAAGGGACTTCGACCTCTCCCAGAACAGAGTGTTCGGATCTCTCAACAAGGGACTCCGGCCTCTCCCAGAACAGAGTGTGTGGATCTCATAACAAGGGACTCTGGCCTCTCGCAGAACAATGCGCTAGGATATCCTATGCAGAGACGTCGTGCTCTTTCGAACAGAACAATTGTGTCTCCCAAGTAGAAACTCTGATGTTTTTCAAAGGACCCAATGTCCACCAGACAAAGAGAGATCTCCCTCTCCTCCCCCATTGACCTCATTGCCACAACACAAAGCGTCCTCCCTTTGTCAAAACTTTGGGGCCCTGCCCCCATGAAATTGGTTCTAATCAAGGTCATGCGTTCGGAACAACGCTGACACCACAAATAGCCAATAAGAGATATCCAAAGCGCAATAACAATACCGTGCACGATACAAGTACAAAGGTACAAGCCACGCCTAAAGTACACAGATACAAAATGCAGGAGTTACTCCTCAACATCAACGCCAGAGCACTCATCCTCTGAGAGATCTCTGATACCAAGTCCAGCTACATCGCAGTAATGCATCCGCGCTACCATATGTGAAATCGCTGCTTCCAGTCTTACAAGTATCCCATACCATTTTTCCAGACATCGATCTGCTCTACATTTAGCAAGGAGTGCAGCCACATAGGCCTCCCCTGCGAGCGACGCCTCGAAATTCGAAAAACAAAACTCACACAAGTCTTTTCGAAAATAGAGCGTCAAGTACACGCGACACACCACGGACAATCATGAGCAAACACGTCTTCGTTTGGCCCGCCACCGTGTCGCCCACCTTAGAAATATTTCGCCACAAGCGAAGCGCCCCCACACGCGCTCAAAGAGCGAAGACATGCCTCGCGCAAAAGTGCATGGGTGCACACCAAGCACAAGAGCCGCCCGAGCGCGCACCTCGGGCGAGCCTAATGTGAGGGCGTGCATCCCGCTAATACCCAGTGCGCGGGTGCGCTCTTCGCACGCGCATGGGCACATGCCCTGCACGCGCAAACTGCACGAGTACGCAACCCTGGCGCACGGGTGCGCACACCTCGCACACAGGTGCGCACACTGCGATCGCCTGCGCGAGTATGCCCCCGCACGCACAAGGTGAGTGGGCGCGCACCCCGCTCGCAGGTGCGCGCACCCCGCTCGCAGGTGCGCACCCTATGCACGCAAGGGGCGTGGTTGCGCTCCACCCGCACACCCAACGTGCCTGCGCATGGGTGCCCCCACGCGAGCCAACGCGCATGCGCCACCGCGTTGCGCGTTGCGCGGGTGCATCTTCCACGAAAGTTTCCCTCCTTGCACCGCCTTCACCCCCATGTGCGTCGTTCGCTGCAGCTTTTACGCACCGCCTTTCGCGCCTCTACCACACCATTCACCTCTGGCATGGCTACAATGGGTTGTTTGCCCGCACGAATTCAGCATGCATGCTAGGAAGAAAAATTCACGTACTCTTGCAAGAGTGTCAGACTCCGAGAATTTGGGGGGCAAATGATATGTACCCCATAATTCGGGCTGCGAATAGCCAAAGCACCCGCCTCATTTGGTGGAAGAAATGGAGTTGATCAAAGTAAACCTCACTAGCCCCTTAACCATCCAACATGGGGGGTGCAAATAGCAAAATCCCTCATCACATGATGCAAATAGTAAAATCCCCCATCATTGGGTGTAAATAGTAAAATCCTCAAATATGGGGTGCAAATAATAAAATCTCATATCGTGAGATGCAAATAATAAAAGCCTCTAACATGAGGTGTAAATAGTAAAATCCTCCAAATAGTAAAATCTCATATCGTTGGATGCAAATAGTAAAATCCCATATCGTTGGATGCAAATAGTAAAATCCTCCAACATTATGGTGCAAATAGTAAAATCCCATATCGTGTGGTGCAAATAGTAAATTCTCATGTCGTGGGATACAAATAGTAAAATCCTACAATACGTTCTGCGTATAGCAAATAATATGGTTATGGTGTGTGCATAACCATATTTGTCATATGATTACATATCACTACAACTATTCAAACTGGTGTGCGCGTAGCTATATTCATGATGAGTGTGCGTATAACACATAAATTGGTTATGATGTGTGTATAACACATATTTTGGTTATGATGTGCGGGTAGACGCATAACCATTATAACCACCATAATCACTGATTTAATTACGGAAGTACCTCCCACAAAAACTATAAATAGGACCTATGTCCCTCCTTCATTTCCATCTTTTCTCTCCTCCAACCTTTCCTCCATCGAGCAAGAGAGATCCTCGAAGATCTCCTTCGCCTTCGAAAAATTCTTCGAAGATCTTCGAGCGACTTCGAGCACCTTGAAGATCCTACGAAGGCGTTCATCCTCCTTCGAGCGAGCGTTCTGCTCCAAGCGCGGCTCTGTGCGCTTCGCTCTCAAGACCGCTCCAAGTGCGCCTCCGTAAGCTCCGCTCTCAAGACCGCTCCAAGCAATCCTACGTGCACTCCGCTCTCAAGACCGCTCCAAGAGCGACTCCGCGCACTTTGCTCTCAAGACCGCTCTAAGCGCACCCCCGCGTACTCAGCAACAAGCACTCCGCACACTCAAGAACAAGCACTCCGCGTACTCAAGAACAAGCACTCCAGCCACCAACAAGATCATCACTCCAGACTCCTCTCACGCAGCAGGAGACAAGCCACAGAGACAAAAGGTGCGCAGAGCACACCAATCCAACCTTCAAGCAGCAGTCGAAGACTCCAGAGCGTTCAGAGCGCAACATTCCCTTCTGCATCATGCAAAAAACTTAGCTCATTGAGCGGTGGTCTGTCACCCTCCGAGTCTCTCTCTCTCTCTCTCTCTCTCTCTCTCTCTCCCAACAATTGTAACGAGGAGCGACCCGTCGTCATCGCCTTATCTTAAAAGGCTCTATACAATGCCAACACATAGTGAAGTTTGGTCGGCACAGCTTCGACCACGTGGTTTTTCACCCTTTTTTGGGTTTTCCATAGTAAAATGGTGTTGTGAAATCGGATCGAGTTAAGCCGCGGTAGCGCAACGGAATTTCACGAATGAGCAAGAACCAGTATCGCGCAAAATAAAATACGGAACGAGATTCTAGCATACACAGACGACACAAAAGATTACGTGGTTTGGAGTATGGGACTCCTACTTCACGGGGAGAGCGCGCCGAAAGATCCACTATAAATATGAGATGAGGTTACCAGATACAGCAGAGACCGATACACGGTCAAGCAAAAGAGAGAGAGATGCAAAAAACTGAAGAAGAACGCTGTCGGAATTCCGACACTGATATCGCCGAGCGATATCGCCCTGTCTTCTTCCTGGATCCGTCGCCGCCTGGACTGCACGCCTGGACCACCGCCCTGCTGTCGCCGCTCTCACCGGAACCAAGTTCCGCGGCTGTCGCCGGCTTGGATCACACTGAGGGCCTCCGCCGCTGTTGATGAACTCCTGGAGCCACCGCTGTCGCCGCCTGCTGCTTCCACCTGAAACAGCCCGAAAAGCTCCCTTGGCCTGAGGCCGCCTGTCGCCGCTGGACAGAGCCGCCGCCTCCTTGCCGCCGAGCTACTGGCGCCGCTGCTGCCACTCACCTCTCTCAACTGCCACCTCCCTCCTGCGGAATTTGCTTGGCATAAAGGATGGCTGGGGGGACTGGTCCTATAAATAGGAGCCAAATAAAATCTCCCGTAAATAGGAGATAATCTGCAGATTTAGGAAAAATGCTAAAAATGGGTTTAGCCGGAATAGGAAGAAAATAATCCTCCTCATAATGAAGAATCCTAAATAGAATTAACCCAATAAGAGATTTCCTAATCAAAGATTAATCCTCACAAATAACAAACCCCTCCCACGGATCGATGACATGGCGCGATCCGGACGATCCATGCGCGTGTGAGGTGTCACGATCCTAACAATCTCCACGTTGACGCCTCACGCAAACGAAACTCCACCTTGACGAACATAACTCCACCTTCAGCTTAAATCTCCACTACCGGCGACTACGAGCCCCCTCTCCCTGGGGCCTGACCGCGATCAACGCGCATCAGAATGAGTCAAGTCAAGACCGCTCTTGAACTTGACTCCAGTCACTGGACTTCCTCGCAAGTCCGTACTAATATCCCTCCAGGATATCTCCCGCAACTTCCTGCCTCTACCTCTACCGAACTCCCTCAACTCCCGGTGGCGCACCCCGATGAGCTTCGCCCTTGCCCTATAGACCGAGTCTTTTGCAAGACGACTCGCACTCAACCTCTCATTGTGCGACTCCACCTTCTCCTGAGTGATCATGAGTTCCCTGGTGGGACCCTTGAGCCGGATGGTTCCCTTTGCGGCGTCTGGGCTCTCCTGAGATGACTCTCCGCCCACGGATGCGAAAACTTTACCTCCGCCAAGGTCCTTTCTCTGCGCACACGCCCTCGCCACGAAACCTGCCCTGCTCCTCCGCCGGTCCTTCTTCCCGGACTTCTCCTTGCCGAGGAGAGCCTTGTGAAGACCTTGCTGGACGAGAACGGACTTTATGCGCTTCTGCCAAAGGCCAAAATCAATCTTGTCGTCGAACCTAGAAATCTCGAATTTTGCCGACATTGTCTTGCTCGCAGAGCTACTGGGCGATCAAGATGATATTCGCGGAACCGATCTGGGAAGATAGGGAGCGGACCAATGTTGTCACCCACCGTTGACCCAAATCAGAAAACTGGAACGTCCAGACGATCACCCCCGCGGATCATGGCTCTGATACCAATTGTTGTGAAATCGGATCGAGTTAAGCCGCGGTAACGCAACGGAATTTCACGAATGAGCAAGAACCAGTATCGCGCAAAATAAAATTCGGAACGAGATTCTAGCATACACAGACGACACAAAAGATTACGTGGTTCGGAGTATGGGACTCCTACTTCACGGGAAGAGCGCGCCGAAAGATCCACTATAAATATGAGATGAGGTTACCAGATACAGCAGAGACCGATACACGGTCAAGCAAAAGAGAGAGAGATGCAAAAAACTGAAGAAGAACGCTGTCGGAATTCCGACACTGATATCGCCGAGCGATATCGCCCTGTCTTCTTCCTGGATCCGCCGCCGCCTGGACTGCACGCCTGGACCACCGCCCTGCTGCCGCCGCTCTCACCGGAACCAAGTTCTGCGGCTGTCGCCGGCCTGGATCACACTGAGGGCCTCCGCCGCTGTTGATGAACTCCTGGAGCCGCCGCCCGCTGCTTCCACCTGAAACAGCCCGAAAAGCTCCCTTGGCCTGAGGCCGCCTGTCGCCGCTGGACAGAGTCGCCGCCTCCTTGCCGCCGAGCTACTGGCGCCGCTGCTGCCGCTCACCTCTCTCAACTGCCTGCTCCCTCCTGCGGAATTTGCTTGGCGTAAAGGATGGCTGGGGGACTGGTCCTATAAATAAGAGCCAAATAAAATCTCCCGTAAATAGGAGATAATCTGCAGATTTAGGGAAAATGCTAAAAATTGGTTTAGCCGGAATAGGAAGAAAATAATCCTCCTCATAATGAAGAATCCTAAATAGAATTAACCCAATAAGAAATTTCCTAATCAAAGATTAATCCTCACAAGTAACAAAATGGTCTCTTGCCAGCCGTCTCTTTCCTCTGTGACTGATTGCACGCTCAACCGCTCCCAGGCTAAGACGGTGCAGTCTCGACCAATTTCAGGAGCCTCGAGTGAGTCGCAACAACTTGATTACTCAGAAGAGAATGAAAATAATTAATTATACTCTGCTTACTTTATGTTAATAACTCATTCTAATGTATTTTTGAATGAAAATTATAATGACATGATATCAGAAGATGTGTCGAGAACATTGATCATAGCAAGCTATTATTTGATTTTGTTTATAAGATTATTCATTTGTATATTTTTATGTAATCTTGTAAACTTTAATTATTTTGGATGTTGTGTTTCGAGAGCATCAAATGTGCTGTGAAAACATAGGAAATTGTTGGATATTAAAGTCATAAAATGCGCAACGAAGATACACTAAACTCCCACAAGGTACATGTAAACTAATTAAACAAAAATTCTACGATGTACCTGCAATTAAATAGTGAAATCTAGTTTCATCTTGGAAGTGTTTGTCGAAAAATGTATGCATAAATAATAACTAAATCTCTAATGCATCATGTCCAATAATCTTGTAGAAGGAAGAAGTATGTGCATCTCTGATAAGAAATACCAGCTTTATCCATTAATTTCTCTATCTGCTCATCTTCTCATCTCTTCTCATCTCTTCTCTTTCATATCACACTCGGATAAGCAATTTCTATTTTTTTTCTCGAGAAACACATTTATGAATTGTGATAGGTAGCGACTTATAGTTTCTTAAGCTGATAATCGATTTTTCGATCTCAGAAGAGAGAATGTTTCAAAATACTATGGAAGATGAGTTATGGACATAAGAAATTTGATTATTCTGTTCTAAGCTGAATGACACAACTTCAGCTAAAACCATAATTAATAAATTTGGAATCGACTAATTAAAGTTCAGCTTAAATTAAACATAACTCGGTTATTCTTCATTTCAAAGTACATTTGTAATGTGCGACCATATAATATCTTGATCGTGATATTAATCATTTGATTGCTCGTATAGTGTATGCTTGTAGGTACAACATGACGAAGACAACTTTGTTACGTCGGCTAAATGCCAAAAATTTATTTCGCTGTTCAGCTGCTCGAAGTTAGTTGCTATAACATTAGAAGACGACGATGTTGGATCATTCACCACGCAAACATGGACCACTTCGCCAAACTGAACCTTATTCTGTAGAACAAAGCACTCGTGGAATTGCTTAAAAAACAAAGTCAGAATTTCCTTAATTCAAATTCATTGGAGCTTACGACACATTCAACTGTATGATTTTTCTTAATTAATTCATATAGAATCAATTTAATTTAGTTTAATTAATATGAAATCATGAATTTTGGTATAATTCGACCTAATGACTGCCACGTCAGCTTGATAATTGAACCCACGTTATCACGTGCCACGACATATATTCACAGAACTCACGAGAACGTACTTTCCTCGTGTCCTCACGTGACGAGGAGAACAAACCTTTAGTTCTACTTATTCCAATTTGTTTGGGGGCATGGATATTAGCACATTGTTATTAACTATTAGCACTCAAAAATTATAATATTTTAGGGTTTTTTTAAGAACATTAGGGGCACTCACTCCTCAGCCAACCCCCGAGGTCCCGGCCCCGCACAACTTTGGTTTTGCTCTTTTCTTTGACTCCTGTATGCAGGTGGCCGTTTTCATTTCGCATTCTTTCCTTCGGAGGAAGTTCTACCTGTTGGAATAATTTTTCTTATATTCATATATTTATACGAGTGACAGTGCACGGGGGGCCCCCCGTGCCCCGCGCGACAGTACCCGGCCAGCAGCGGCGGGTTTCGCCCGCCCTCACGGCGGGCATCGGGGCGCCCGACGGGCTTCGGGGTGCCCGACTCATAATTAATAATGATTAATTTAATTAATAAATTTAAATTCATTTTAAAGAAAATGAATTCACGGGTGATGTGATTTCTAAATGTGTTTTTTTTTAAAAGCAAGTTTTTTTTTAAATGTTTAAAAAAAATAATGTCAAGGTTTTGAAAATCGGACCGGGCATCGAACCGGCAGAGGGAGAGGTTCAAAGTCGAATCGGTCCAACCGGTTTAACCGGGGTTGAACCGTTTTATATATATATATATATATTAGAAAGAAAAAAAATTAATGCTATATAAAAAATTTGCACAAAACATAACCCATGGGGCATAATATGTATATCAATTTATTATTATATGTATAAAATAGTTCTGGAATCTTCACATCTCCATTGTAGGCAGAGTGGTAAAGGTTTACATTCTTGTATGGGAGGTCGCCACTTCGATCCTGTGCGGCCGCATTCTTTAAAAAATTTATAATTTTTAAATTAAAAAATAGTTTAAACCCCGCTCAAGACCCTATAACTGTAATAAGCGGGGCCCACAGGCCTGCCCCGCCCGCAACCTGTTTTTTTTCAAAATAGTGGGGGTAAGATAGTAATTTCACTTTGTAAGGTAGGGGTCCTATAAAATTTATAGGTTTAAGACACCCTATCAAGGTAGGTTTAGGAGACCTAGGGAAAAAAATGGACGGTCGAGATTGAATCAACGTTCCAGGTTGATCGAACGGCTGAGATGTTGTGATGAAATCAGATCGGACGGCTGGGTTTAAATAGAGAAATTTCATTGTTAGATCGGACGGTGGGTATTGATTGGCAGGGCATTACACCGATAAGCCTATTTTCTTATATTCATATATTTATATATTTTTTGAATTTGAGAAACAGTCAATAATAAAAAAAAAAAACATATCTTGAATAAACAGATGAGATAGATATAATAGTAATCAGAATATCGAATATATTAGAATCGAGTCTGGGTAAGACGTGTGATCACTGCCCTAAAGAAGTTGCACCACTCTCTAGCAGGGCTTTCAACTGATGTTCACTCCTTCAAGGTACAACACCCGGTTAGATTCTGAAAACTCCGATGTGCGCGGACATCGAAGAAGCACAGAGCACCTGAACTCCCACTTGATGAAGCAAATGTAAAGAAAACATAAAATACAAAGATGGTAGTAAGAACAAGAGAGAAAAGAGGGCAATTTCCGTAAGCGTAAAGAAGCATGTCAAAACGATTCAGAATAAATCTCATATATATGAATCTCAAAAAATTAACACGTAATTAATTTCAACGGTGGTCAGCCTGCTGTGCGATCTTTGTTAGGGGTGTGCAAAAATAACCGAAGAACTGAGAACCGGACCAGAACCGAACCGAATGGTTTGGGTCGGTTCCAAATAGGTTCGGTTTGGGTCCGGCTCTCATAATATCAGAACCGACAATTCGGTTCGGTTCCAGGTTCTGAGGGTCGGGTACCCAGAACCGACCCGAGAACCGACTATCAATGCTAAAGAAAATATTTTGAGACAACGGTTATAGTCGTACTGCTTAATACGCAAAAATAATTGAGAATATAGGTGTTGATGCGTACTCGTATTTATAGCCCGGGTTCGGGCGGTTAGTGGGCGGTTTTCCAAACCCCCACTAACCCCACTTTCTCCATCATGGCCGGTCAAACCATTATCCTATTATCTCCTACGTGGTGGTCAAACGGCGTAACCGCCACTCGGCGTAACCGCCCACTACGGCGTAACCGCCACTCGGCGTAACCGCCCACTCGGCGTAACCGCCCACTCGGCGTAACCGCCTACGACGAACAAACCGCCGAGCCCAATCTGGGCTAACCGCCGCCCCCTCTCTCACGAGAGGGGGCCGGCCGCCGGCCGCCGGACGCCGCCCCCTCCTTCAAGGGGGCCGGCCGGCCTTGGCCGACCCCTCCTTGGAGGGGGTCGGCCACGGCCGCCCCCTCCTTCGAGGAGGTCGACCGCCCCCTCCTTGAGGGGGCCGGCCTCGGCCGCCCCCTTAGAGGGGGTCGGCCGCCCCCTCCAGGGAGGGGCTCGGCCATGGCCGCCCCCTCCTTGGAGGGGGTCGGCCCAGCCGGCCGCCCCCTCCTTGAGGGGGGCGGCCTCGGCCGCCCCTTCCTTGGAAGGGGCCGGCCGCTCCTCCCTCTTCAAGGGAGGAGGCCGGCCGCCCCCTCATGGAGGGGCTCGGCCATGGCCGCCCCCTCATGGCGGGGCTCGGCCATGGCCGCCCCCTCCTTGGAAGAGGTCGGCCCGGCCGGCCGCCCCCTTCTGTGGTCAGCCTGCTGTGCGATCTTTGTTAGGGGTGTGCAAAAATAACCGAAGAACTGAGAACCGAACCAAAACCGAACCGAATGGTTTGGGTCGGTTCCAAATAGGTTCGGTTTGGGTCCGGTTCTCATAATATCAGAACCGACAATTCGGTTCGGTTCCAGGTTCCGAGGGTCGGGTACCCAGAATCAACCCGAGAACACACTATCAATGCTAAAGAAAATATTTTGAGACAACGGTTATAGTCGTACTGCTTAATACGCAAAAATAATTGAGAATATAGGTGTATTGATAAAGAAAATAGTTGTTGTACTTGTGTAGTTCTATGACTTCAATATTATAAATAGTCCTTATTCAATTATTTTGAGACGTTGATAATGTATTACAAAGAATCATGAGTTTGCAGAGCCATATTTTTTAATTATTTTGAGACATAGGTAGAACCGAGAACCGAACTGAAGCAAACCGTTCGGATCTGATTCTATACTTTAGGACCATGTGGGTCGGTTCCGGTTCCAAAAGTTTGGAACCGAACCTATATGGGTCGGTTCATGGTTTTGGGTGAAACCGAACCGATCCGAGTTGCACCCCTAATCTCTGTTCTTCCCTTAGAGAACTGTTGGAGAATGCAGGGCGGTCACCGAAATGCTAATCGCGCGGACCAGCTACAGACGATCAATTCCTGGCCACATTTCTCCAATTGCCACAACAACAACAACCCATCTTACATTTCTCCTACTGCAAAAAGTAAAAATAATAGATATAAACGAGGCAAACTAAAATGTATTCCATTTATAATATATTAATAAAGATTAAGAAACTATAATTCACGTAATAACATGTATAATTACTAATGCTTTATTGCATTTCCATGTTTGTGGCCTTTAGAGAGTAAAAAAAAATTGGGTAAATGTGGTGGGACTGTAAGGGTGTATGAGTCATTTAATTAAGGTTAAAATTTGAAAGTAAAGTTGGTAAGAAAATGATATTTTGGTGCATTAGTAAATTGAGAAATGTGATGACGAGGCAATGACTTACTTTTTTTACTTTTTGCCTTTTTTGGTACTTACTACTTGGCTAAATAACCAAATTCTCTTCCTAACCCCTACAATTTGCATTAAACGTTTTACTCCACAAAAATTTCCATGAAAACGATGAATAATTGACGCGGAGGAATGTTGTTAGCTACATTAGGTGGTCTGTGTGTTAATTGGGACGACCCACTTCTTGCACTGAGGGGCCTAATCAAATGCACATTAGGTCCGACAGTATTTGGGGAATGTTTCGTACAGTGTAATAGAATAAGCGCAGTTACTATTCATATCAAAAACTTCTAATAAATCAAGATTACATGTGTACTCAACACATTTTTTAGTTGTGCACATTTCTCCAAATGCAACAACAACACTCAAGCGCAAACCCATCATACATTTTTCCAAATGCCCAAAAAAGAAATATTATAAAATGATTTCCATTTATAATATATTAGTAAAAATTAAGAAACTATAAATCACATAATAGCAGATATAATTACTAACGCTTTACCCTGTTTATGACCTTTAGAGAGTCATATATCGGGTAGGAAGGTGGTGGGACCGTAAGGGTGTATAAGTCATTTAATTAAGTTAAAATTTGAAAATAAAGTTGGTGAGAAAATGATATCTTTGGTGTATTAATATATTGAGAAATGTGATGACGTGGCTTCAATGTTAGGTTTTACTCCCGTGCTTCTATAGCATGAGCATATAACATCCATATAACATAGTTTCAATGTTAGGTTTTCTTCCTTCGATTTTAGTAGGGTTTCATCTGAAACCTTTTTAATTCTTTCTTCCCCTGTGAGATCTTGCGCGATCCTCGAGCTTCTCGAGTAAGGAATTTGGTCGAAATCGTGCTATTCTATCTTCTTCCGGCTTTAAAGTAAGTAATTTGTTGGAATTTATGAATGCACATTCAAAGACCTGATCATCTCTGGTTTTAGGTTTTTTATTAAAATTTCACATTTTATCTTCTTCTGGGTATAAGACAACGAAATATTTTATGAAAAAATTGGTTTTAGGGTTTTTTATTTGATTTCACATTTTTATTGTTGTTGTGTGCATAGATAAGTTTACCTCATATGTTATCATTCTTATGCAAAGTTCTTATATGTTTACCACACAAGTTTCCTGAAATGCATATAAACAAAGCTTCATTAGGCACAATCATCTCTTGTTGTTTCGTCTTTTGCTCAACACATTCTCTTGTGTTTTTCATCATAGGTGTTGTACACCCGTAAAGACCTTAGGACGCGCCTAAAGAATGCCCCGCAAAAGAGAGGTGGGGTCAGTGGTCCGCACGCAGTCGCTCGAATCGAAGAAACCGAGCCTGCGATTTCCACCGCCAACCGCCAGAAGCAAAGCGCGCAAGCGCGTGCGCTACCACGCGCATGGTAGCACACGGGCAGCGCCCCCCGTCGCGGGAGAACGGCCCCGCCGCACCCCCTCGGGGTGCGGCTCGCGCGGAACCGCACCCCTCAAGGGGTGCGGCCCGGCCGCACCCCCCAAGGGGTGCGGCCCGGCCGCACCCCCCAAGGGGTGCGGCCCGGCCGCACCCCCCAAGGGGTGCGGCCAAGTCGCACCCCCCCGGGGTGCGACTCCGTCGCGCCGCTTGTGGAGCGCGGCCCGGCCCCCTCCCCTCGCCCTTTTATACAGGAGAGCTCGCAAGGGGGCCCGCCGTATTCACGCCCCCCCCCCCCCCCGTCGGGTGCGCCGGATCCCAATTCCACCTTGAGGGGCAACTCCCCACTCCACCGTTCGCTCAGAACGCCTCCGCGCTCACGCGCGCTCAGAACGCTTCCGAGCGCACTCAAAACGCCTTCGCGCTCACGCGCGTTCAGAATGCCTCTGCGCTCACGCGCGCTCAGAACGCCTCCAAGCGCGTTCAAAGCGCTTCCAGGTCCGTTGCGCGCTCAGAACGCTTCCGCGTTCACGCGCGCTCAGAACGCCTCCAAGCGCGTTCAAAGCGCTTCCAGGTCCGCTGCACGCTCAGAACGCTTCCGCGTTCACGCACGCTCAGAACGCCTCCAAGCGCGTTCAAAGCGCTTCCAAGTCCGTTGCGCGCTCAGAACGCTTCGAGCGCGTTCGAAGCGCTTCCAAGTTCGTTGCGCGCTCAGAACGCTTCTGAGCGCGCTCAGAGCATTCTCACTTTTCGGGTTTCCGGCTTCTCACTTTTTGTCTTTCCGGCTTCTCACTTTTTGGGTTTCCGTCTTCTCACTTTTTGTCTTTCCGGCTTCTCACTTTTTGGGTTTCCGGCTTCTCACTTTTTGTCGTTCCGGCTTCTCACTTTTTGGGTTTCCGGCTTCTCATTTTTTGTCTTTCCGGCTTCTCACTTTTTTGCTTTCCGGCTTCTCACTTTTTGTCTTTTCGGCTTCTCACTTTTTGGGTTTCCGGCTTCTCACTTTTCAGGAACGGTCAGTCGCCTTTTTCACCTCCAACGGAACTGCCCGAATTGCCCGAGCTGCCCAAGCTGCCTGAGGGGCAAGGTGGTCATTTACGAAAAATGGCGATCCGAGAGCCCCGAACCGGAGAATATGATTCGTCCACCGAGCATTTATGGAAACTGCCAACGACAAAATTACCGGGCCGCCCCCGGCCAAAGCTATAAAAGGAGCCCCAAGGCTTCATTTGAAAGGACCTTGACTTCTGGACCCGGGAGAGCTCCTTGCAGACTTTTGCGGAATTCTCCTTCGGCGCTTGAAGATCTCCTTCGTGGACTTGAAGATCTTCATCATCCCAAAAGGCGACTAGCCTTCTCACTTCCGAAAGGCGACAAGCATTCTCAGAAGGAAAATGCGACTAGCCTTCTCACTTCCGAAAGGCGACAAGCATTCTCAGAAGGAAAAGGCGACTAGCCTTCTCACTTCCGAAAGGCGACAAACATTCTCAGAAGGAAAAGGCGACTAGCCTTCTCACTTCCGAAAGGCGACAAGCATTCTCAGAAGGAAAAGGCGACTAGCCTTCTCACTTCCGAAAGGCGACAAGCATTCTCAGAAGGAAAAGGCGACTAGCCTTCTCACTTCCGAAAGGCGACAAGCATTCTCAGAAGGAAAAGGCGACTAGCCTTCTCACTTCCGAAAGGCGACAAGCATTCTCAGAAGGAAAAGGCGCTAGCCTTCTCACTTTCGAAAGGCGACAAACATTCTCAGAAGGAAAAGGCGACTAGCCTTCTCACTTCCGAAAGGCGACAAGCATTCTCAGAAGGAAAAGGCGACTGGCCTTCTCACTTCCGAAAGGCGACTAGCAATCTCAGAAGGGAAAGGCGACTGGCCTTCTCACTTCCGAAAGACGACTAGCAATCTCAGAAGGGAAAGGCGACTGACCTTCCCACTTCCGAAAGGCGACCAGCAGTCTCAGAAGGGAAAGACGACTGACCTTCTTACTTCCGAAAGGAGAATAGCAATCTCAGAAGGGAAAGGTGACTGGCCTTCTCACTTCCGAAAGGCGACTAGCAATCTCAGAAGGGAAAGGCGACTGGCCTTCCCACTTCCGAAAGGCGACCAGCATTCTCAGAAGGGAAAAGGACTTAGTTTTTCTAAGAGGAGGCCTGTCACCCTCGGAGCTCTCTCTCTCTCTCCAAGTATTGTAACGAGCAGCGGCCTGTCGCGCTCGAGTTCTAGTTTCCAAGTTGTAACCCCCCAGAAAATAGTGAAGTTTGGTCGGCACAGCTCCGGACGCGTGGTTTTTTACCCTTTCCGGGTTTTCCACGTTAAAAAGTCCCTGTGTACTCAGCAAATCTCTCATTGACTGTTTGCGCGCTTAGTTCGCTCACGAGCTAAGGCGGTTCAAGTGAACCGGTCTACCAAGAGCCCTAAGCGTTCCGCAACAATAGGCTTGCATTCAATATCTTCTATGTATGTGCTTAAGTTCACTATTTTTGACATATAGAAATTTCCAATTATATATTAGATTCACACATCTTTTTGTATTGTTTATGAATCCGAAAACATTTTTTGTTAGATGAGAAAACAAAGAGGAGTATCGGCCATTTGGGAATCAAATGACGTGATGATATTTTGTGATTTATGCACCAAGGAGATAGAGCTTGGTAATAGGCCAACGACGCATTTCAATATGGACGGGTGGAACAATTTGGTGGTAAAATTTTACGAGCGGACAGGAAAGACCTACGATAAGATTCAAATGAAGAATAAATGGGATCACTTGAAAAAAGAATGAAAATTATGGCATGAGTTAAAGCGCGGGGGGACTGGACTAGGTTGGAATTCTTCGAGAAAAACTATAGATGCATCGGACGAGTGGTGGGATGAGCGAATAAAGGTGAGTTTACTAATTGTTTATATAAAAATCTTTATATTTATTAAGTGCTTAATTTTTATTTTTATTAGGTGGTTCCAAATGCGAAGAAGTTTCGATATGGAGGCATAAATCCGGAGTTGGAAGAAAAAATGAACGTGATGTTTAGAACTGTGGTGGCAACCGAAGATTATGCGTGCACTCCTCACTCCAAGAGTGTGACACGAGAATCTATTGATCATAGAGTTATGTCTGAGAGTGACAACGATGTGATTGAGGTTAGCAGGAATGCAGGGCCTATTGATCCTACAACTTCATCGGAAGCCACTAAAAGACAGAAGACGGGGAAAAAGAAAGCCTCATATTCAGCAATAAAAGAATTGGTTGAATCTTCGAAGATTATTGATCGTTGTCTAATGGAGCTTCCCAAATCTAAATGTCATTTTACCATTTCAAAAACACTAGAAGAGCTGGAAAGACATCCTGAAATCTATGGAGATGATGAGTTGTACGATTTTGCAACCATTTTCATGATGGACAAGCATCATAGAGAGACTTTTATGTGCCTCCGAGACAACAAAAAGGTCAAATGGCTACGCAATCGTTACAGGACTAGTTCACAGTAGGAGGGATGTTTATGTTCATGTTTATGTTTTCGTACTTTTTACTATTGCTGGAACTAAGAAGTGTGGAACTACTATGATGTGTATATATGATGAATGAGATGTCTTGTTTATGTTTATCTTTTTATCTAGTGCTAAATGAGATGCTATATTTGGTGCTTATGAGATGCTTTGTCTATATTCATGTTTATTACCGTGTTAAATAATTATCTTTTTATAGCAGCACAATGTCAAGTGACGATACAGATTATTCGAGCAATGAATATGAGCTTGCAAGAAGACGTTATTGTTACGGACCGCACATGGTTCTATTTTTGAACAGACCTGCAGGTCCTACATCCCAACCTATCTCCACACACGGAGCGTGATCCATGTGCAGCGGGTTGTTGAGGCGGGGTCTTGAACCTGCGACCTCCTAGATAGAGGGGCTAAGTGCCAACCTCCATCACCTCCTAGATAGAAGGGCTTGCAACTCAACTGGTGATGGAGGCCGGCGCGCCAAGCCCCTCTATCTAGAAGGTCACGATTTCAAGACCCCGCCTCAACATACTGCTGCATATGGACCTCGCTCCGTGTGCGGAGATGAGTTTGGATGTACGGCCTACAGGCCTGTTCAAAAGTAGAATCATGTGCGGTATGTAACAGTTATTGCGCAGCTTATCATCATGTATTAACATCGACGATATTTGTACTGCATGCAAGCGTCAAATTCTATTTTGAATTCTCAAGTTCATTATATGACATCAAAGCACTAGTGATAAATGGGTGCGAGAGCTACTATAGGTGGTGCGAAAACTATGAGAAAATCTGGTGAGCGTTTTCAGCACTCAACACTGACCACCAGCAATTGACACACAAGAACATCTGGATATAACATGCACTAATACAGCTGGACGTGCAGACTTTACTCTCAAATTTTAACTTTTATTAAACGACTCATACCACCTTTCTACCCCATTTATGACGGATCCGGATCCAATTCATTTCTGACAAAATTGATAGTATTCATTTGTCCATCTGATGGACAAGATCAATGACCATCCTGAAATACATCTAGACCGTGAAATGTATACTATCTATTTCGCCATAAACGAAGAGAATCATGTATCATGTATGACTCTAAAATTCACAAATAGGGAAAAGCATTAAAGCATTAGCAATTATATATGTTATTATGTGATTTATAGTTTCTTAGGTTTCGCTTGGCTCGGATTATTTGGAGTTTGCACACCACAACTTTTCTAAAATCCGTGCCAAACAAAATTTCTGCACGCCACTATAACCATCGCCCATATCTGAAAACAGCTGTGTCGATGTTTTCCCACATCTAGGATAGGGTAACGGTGAGACTGTTTTCTCATAATATTACGAGTGACAGTGCACGGGGGCCCCCCGTGCCCCGCGCGATAGTACCTTGCCCGCCCCGGCGGGCTTCGCCCGCCCCCGACACGCACCTAGTTATATTTAATTTATATCTATATACTATAAAAATTATGTATTTTATATAATTTCTGTATTTTATATAATATATTATATATAAAGATCACGTATTATATATATATATATATTAGAAATTTAAAATAATAAAAATTATGTATTTTAATTTTAAAAAGTTCTGAAATATATATTATATATTAGATATTTATTTTTAAAATATTTAAATTTTATAAATTTTTTTTTTTTTTTTTCATTTCTCTCTTTTTCTCTCTCCAATTCCGCCACCCTCTTTCTCCTCTCTCTCTCTCTTTCTTAATTGTGGGCCCCACTCCCTCTCTCCTCTCTCTCCCTCTCTTCCTCTCTCCTTATCTATTTCTCTCTCGTTATTCTCTCTCCAATTCAAAGTTGTCGCCCACTTTCTCCTCTCTCTCTCTCTCTTAATTGTGGCCCCACTCTCTCTCTCCTCTCTCTCCCTCTTTCTTTCTCTCTCCTTATCGAACGATGGATATTAGTTGACTAGGCATTACACCGATAAGAGGATTTCTTTATATATAGTATAGATATATCGCTGCTTCAATAAATGCTTTCCTCATTTCCTGCAATAAATTTGAGCGGAAATAATATAAATATATTAATAACTATTAATGCTAACGTATAAACATGTAATAATGTTTAAATATATTATTAAATATAATATTTAATATTTATTAAAGTATATGATTTGTTTTATATTAATGTTCATATTTATTAACGTATATTAATGTCTATTAACTACTATTTTATAAATAATATATTTTTTTATTAAAATTATATTAGTCAATAAATAATTTATTATTTATTTATATTTATATTATTTTATAATAAAATTATTGATATACAAATTTTTTTTTAAACACTAAAACCTTAGTTCTTCCAAACAGTGAAACATCACTTTGCACAATAACTGATTTTTTCACCACTCCTCCCACCACTGCTTCAATCGCTAATATATTATAAATGAAAATCGTTTAAATGTGTCTCGTTTAGCACTAGTATTTTTACTTTTTGCGGCTGGAAAATTGTATGATGGGTTAAATGCTTGAGTTGTTGTTGTTGCATTTGGAGAAATGTTTTCAACTTGTCCTTCCATTGAAAATATGTGAAGTAGAAATTAACGGTGGAGAAAGAATCACATTTCACCGGCTCTTCAAACTTCTAATTTTAAACCACTCTCATTCATTAAATAATTGAGACTTCTCATTTCTAGCAGTCCCATTTATTATGTTATTCAACTAATTAAGAAATTACTAAGTCTATACATAATCTTGATTTATTAGAAGTTATTCATATGAATGTTAACGGCGCTTATTCTATTACACTCTATGTAACATTCCCCGAATACCGTCGGACCTCCTGTGCATTTGATGAGGCCCCTCGATGCAAGAAGTTGGTCCCAATTAACACAGAGACCACCAAATGTAGCTAACAAGATTCCTCCGCGTCAATTATTCATCATTTTCGTGGACATTTTTGCGGAATAAAAAGTTTAATGCAAATCTTAGGATTTAGGAAGAGAATTTGGCTATTTAGCCAAGTAAGTAGTAAGTACCAAGAAGGGAAAAAAATAACTCATTGCATCGTCATCACATTTCTCAATATACTAATGCACCAAACTATCATTTTCTTACCAACTTTACTTTCAAATTTTAACCTTTATTAAACGACTCATACACCTTCATGGTCCCACCACATTTCTACCCGATTTTTGACTCTCTAAAGGCCAGGTCGCAAACATGGAAATGCATTTAAGCATTAGTAATTATATAAGTTATTACGTGAATTATAGTTTCTTAATATTTATTAATATATTATAAATGAAATTCGTTTTAGTGTGCCTCCTTTATATCTAATATTTTTACTCTTTGCAGTAGGAGAAATGTATGATGGGATAAGTGTTGTTATTTTTACTCTTTAGCAACACGTTGTTTAAGCAGATTATGTTAGAAAATATAGTGTCGCTATGCCTAATTGTGTTATCGAAAAATTTAGGATAATCACAAAATTCTGAATGCATCGACGATTAAATGCAGCATCGTGAAAAGACATAAGGAACTGAAGAACTTGCAGTATTAACTGATGACGAAATTCGTCTGGGGGACTCGCCGGTGTGGCGCATTTTTAAGCATGGGGCGAGTTACCAGCTGAACCGTGTCATTCGGTGGCATGTTGTCAATGGGGGAGAATATTAATGTATGGACACGTACACACCGGCGGATTTTGGATCGCCCAATCATGCACGGAGTGGCCAACTTTTGTTAACTGCAACTCGCCGGAGCAATAGAGGGTGGCGAAGCTGCGCGCGGGGCGGACAGCAATTGGTCAGGCATTCTATTTTTATGCATTTTGGTGAGCCACTTATGCTGAATTGATCATGCAAGTTCCTATCCGTAAGGACCGGGCTGCGGACTGGCCAGAGCTGCTCTTGGCTCGCACGGCGCGGTCTTAGCGAGCTCACGGACTGCCCTTGGGGCTGTCCGCATGTGCAGGAGCGGGGAAATTTTTTGGGAAATGCTCCCAGTTTCAAGCTGTGGATCGAGCGCGCTACGAAATTAGGGGATCAACATGCCTTCCTTCAGCTCTTGGGAGGACTTAGTTCATTTTTTTGGCACTACCCGCCCGGCGGAGTTGGGCCCATTACGTGAGCTTTGCTATGTGGTGTACCAAAATTGGCTGGCCTGTAATGCCAAGACGCATAATCACAAGTTTGCCACACCGACTGGCAGGGCGCTTGCTATTTATTTGGGCATCCCGCGCGCACATGAGTATCCATCACAGGGACACTGAGGCACTAGTCAGTCGCTCGATTGCCGCCTCCCACCATTTGGTGCCCCTCCCCTGGATGAATCCAAATCAATGTGGATTGTGCCCTCGATCGGGCCTCCTCGTCTGGGACTGGCATCGTGATCTGCAATGACACTGGCGCCCTCTTGTAAGCAGCGGGCTCATCTCTTACTCATTAGGATCTGGGGCGTGTGGAGCTTGCGTCCATTCTTGCTATTAAATTGGTGTTGCAGCCTTCCATGTTCGGCAAGCGCGGTGTTATTATTGAAGGAGATTGCAGCAACGTCATTCATGAGTTTTGCGTGAGATGCATGCGGCGGGAAGCGTGGAGCGATGGTGATATTTCTGACCAGGATCTTTCTTTCCGGCCTTGCGGGCTTCAACATGATGCTATTTCATCTCGTTCACAGAGAGAAGCGAATCGGTCAGCAGATTTTTGTGCCAAAGATGCAAAATATTGTAATTTCTTATGGCAAACTTTTGAGTCTGTAAATCCAAAATTCCATGAGCTAGTCAAGGAAGATTTTGGTGGTATCTCTACTTTGTAGTTATTGAAACAGAGATGAGTAGATGAACCGGACCCGTTTTTTAATTCATTTTATTCCGAAGAGACGCATTCATTCATAAGAGACGCATTTATTCATAAGAGACGCATCCATTTATAAGAGATGTGTCCATTCGCTGCTCTGGTATCTTAGGCAGCCACGGTTAGGGCTCCATGGTATCTTTCCTTCGCTCCTCCGGTCGCCCCTACGACATCCTCCGAGTAAGCCCATAACAATTTCATTCCCGTTGGATTTATCTTTAGGGATTTTATTGATTGGATATTGTGCAAATAGGTGAAGTGATCCTGGGCACCTGAATTTCTCTAGTAGTTGCTACCTTTTTGGGCTTTTATTTACAGAGCAATGCATATGTAATTTTCAAGGTAAAGCAAGATAACTTGGATATTTATTTATTTATAAAAAGACAAACAAATTTCAAATATATTTCATTTCTAATTTATTTTTATATAAGCAAAACAAATGCTTTTTTGAAAGGATTAAAATATATATATTTTTAATATAATTATTAATACGAATGCTACGATTAATAATAATATGTTCACAAAATATTTCTACAAACTGAATTAGCACAAAATTATTTAAAATGTTATAATTTGAAATATAAAGTTAGAAATCAAATCTATATAAGTGGGTGAACTCTACTCTAAAAAAGTTGTACTGCTCGCAAGACCATCAACTCATGTGTGAAGACACCAAAGAAGTACGCACAACCAGGGGCGGATCAAAGGGAGACGGGTTGGGGCCACTAGCCCACCATAGCACCACAAGAATTTTGTGAAATGGTTAGTGGATATAGATTCCTCTCGTTGAGACAATGAATTTTAATTACTTACATGTCAAAAGCGGTGACCCAGTAAGGGAGAAACTGCTCCACTAAGGTGAGACAATTTTTTTTGCTAGAGTAAGATGATGTCTGAACCTCCATATAGAAATTTCTTGATCCGTCTCTAATACAACTTGATATCCTTGTTCTAGTGAAACAAATGTGCAATAGCAAAAAAACGAGAGCGAAAATGTTATAGCATGGGCGAAGAAGATGAATAAATTTTTGATGTATAAACTCGTACCTTTCGAAGACAATTTATAGGTAAAATATTTTTTGAGAATTTTTTATAATAACGTACAATATTAATAACAATATAAAGTCATTAATAACAATATAATCTTATTCATCCAATCTAATATGTATATATATTGTTATGGTCCGTTCGATGCTCTCACGAGTCGGTCGAACTGAACCGTCTCAGCCCGAGAGTGAACTAAACGTGCAAACAATCACAGAATAAATTAACAGACGAAGGCGAAACATTTTATGTGAAAAAACCCGGAAGGGCTAAAAATCACGGGCCAAATCGGAGCTGACCAATTCCACTATTTTTCATAGTAGTTACAAATAATTGTTTCTCGATGGTGACATGTCACTGCTCGTTACAATGAATTTTCAGGATCATTGAAGTTGCTTGAAGCGAAGTGAGATGAAGCGTGCTCCGGAGCAGTCTAGAAAGATGAACGCAGCAACGGGGCTCTGGACTCGAAGCACGGACGCCAAAGGAGACCTTCGAGCCGTCTTTAAGGGAGAACTCGAAAACCGAAAGAGATCTTTGAAGCGTCTTCGAGGGGATCTTCGAAAAACGAAGAAGGTCTCTAAGCAGTCTTACAAAACTGAAGCTCTCTGAAAAATCTACGATGGAAAACTCGGGAGCTCTCTCTGTGTTGAAGGCAATATAATCGTAAATGAGAGTTCAAGGCCCTTTTATAGCTTTTAAGGATGAGCGAATAATGATCGGGGGAACACAAATTGTCATCCCCCCCCCCCCGGTCGGGCCTCACTTCAGCCGACTGAATCGGACTGAAATTCTGATAAAAAAAATTTTAATTATATTTTCTCCCGCATCCTTTCCTTCCGCTGGCCATTTCGTTTTCTCCTTCCGCGATTTCCTTCCGCTTCGCTCGCGATTTCCTCCCGATTCGCTCCATCCACGCCGCCGCCGCCGGATCGTCTTCCTCACACAGCACTGCCCGATTGCTCTCTCTCCCGCAACCCCTCTCTCGCACGCGAGATCGTCTTCCTCACACAGCACCGGCCCGATTGCTCTCTCTCCCGCAACCCCTCTCTCACACGCGAGATCTTCTTCCTCACACGGCACACGCCCGATTCCTCTCTCTCCCGCAACCTCTCTCTCGCACGCGAGATCCTCGATTGCCGCTGCCGCTCGCATCCACTCAGCCGGATAACCCTAAGCCCGCTCCCGTTCATCCCGCTCCCGTGCATCCCGCTCCCGTTCATCAGCGACGTTCACCGGTAAGGTTTTTAGCCCGTGTAATTCCTCTAATGTTCTGGTCGCCCGTGTAATTCCTGGTTTCCTCTCCCCGACTTCTCACCCGTGTAATTCCTCCGACTCCAGGGCAGCAAAGATGTTGATTTCTGTAGGCTAGCAGACGAGATCGACAGCACTTCTTCATGCGTCTAGGGCATCCATTTCTTCTTCGCTTCGCTGGTTGATCACCTGCAGGACCTCCTCTACTGGTAAGCTTCGTTCAAACTGCATAATTTGATAAATTTGATTTTTTTTTGTTTATCTTGTTCTCTTTTTTTTTGTATCAGAGGTTGATCTGCTTTCTAGAATCAGGCATAAGAACTTTGTGAGCTTGCTTGGCTACTGTGCAGAAGCTGGTATGAATGATTGGAAGTTTTACCATTTCATTTTAATTCCTCCATTAATGATTGAGAAATCAAAATGTTTAGCCTATGAGTAAGGGCAGGGGATTAGTAGTTCTAAATCATAGCATAAACAAGCAAATTCATAAGATATATGTGATTTGGTCAAAAATGGTAAATGTCCATAGCCGGCGTGACGGGGTTTCGCTATAACCAGAAGATGAGAACAACAGATTAGGTCAATCCGGGGGCAAATTTTGAGGATTATGATCACGACTCTGCTCTCAATACAAGACATTTCTAACAAAATTTTACTAAGTTATCAACATATTATTTTTTATTATTCGTGCGAGACTAAGGCTTCGTTTGGGGGGACTTATTTTCACCGGTCAAGCGGTTACGACCGCATGAACCGTGCCTTAATTAAGGTGTGGTTCATACGGTTGTAACCGCTTGACCGGTGAAAATAAGTCCCCAGAAACAGACCATAAAAGCGATTGTCTTGTTGCCATGATTGATCTCACCCTTACAAGTGAACTACATCTTCAACACTTCATCGTCCTATATTTAAGTTTTGTGCCACCATGAAGCATTTTTCAACTATTTTATGTGATACTGAACTCGCCATTCTAATGCACATTAGCCAATTTCCAATAAAATTTTTTTCAAATGCTTACTAATCTCTAATGCCTGTGAATCAAAAATTTCAGCCAAAGCTGTCCTCAAATTGCTGAATGAACCATCAAAAATGATAATTATGATTTCAAGTTTTGCACAATAGAAGGTATTAAAAAAAGATGAACCATCAAAATTGTTAAATTTTTGGTTCATTTTGAAACATTTGATATGTTTAGGGGCTCTTTTTTAATGATAGGAAATTTTGTACTTTTTTAAATATGGATCTCCATTTTGTAATGCTATATGGTAATAGATTTTGGAAGAAGAGTAGACGTGTGATGACCTAGCCCTATAATGCGAACATTTTGATATTCAGGGGCTTGCGCGGAAACAATTTGGAGGGAAGCTTGTCTCCTGATATGTGCCAACTGACCGGCCTTTGATATTTGTAAGTGTTGAATCTACATATGATGGAAAAATGTGAGGGTGAGAAATTTTGAACTGAAAATAGTTTAATCCCAATTAAATGGTTGCGTGGGAGTATACCTCAAAGAGTCATTATATGAAGCGCATTTCATCCTTACCCTAACTGTAAGTAGGTTTTGGAAAGCTATAGATGGCAAATAAGTTTTGAAAAGTGGTGATGTTTTCATTTGCTGAACCTTTTTTTAGAACTTTCTGTCATATTCCTTAGTCTAAGATTCTTCAGAATGCACATCATGGATAAAAGGGCAGCCCAGTGCACAAAGCATCCCCGCACAACGAAGGCCTGGGGAAAGGTGCCACCACAAGGGTGAAAGGTACACAAACCTTACCCTGCATTTTTGTAAGAGGCTGCTTCCAAGACTCGAACCCGATTCTGCAAAATGCACATCATGTTCAAGGTTTTGTTGTGTGACTTTGAGATCACGGGTTCGAGTCCTGGAAGCAGCCTCTTGCAAAAATGCAGGGTAAGGTTTGCCTACATTTCACCCTTATGGTGGGACCCTTCCCAGGACCATCGCTGCGTTGGGTTGCTTTGTGCACCGGGCTGCCCCTTTTTTATATTTTGTTCTTAATGGATTAGGGTGTACTTGTTCTTAGTTGTCCTTAACTGCAATTCTAGTCTAAAAATATTACTAGTTCTAGTTGGCTTGCCAATGTGGGGTTGGATGTGACGCTCGCAATGATATTCATGCATTCTTGCAAGGGCAGTATCGTAAGTGATCAGTATCAGTATTAATTGGTTTTTGCTTTAGAGAGGACTTAGTACCCTTTAAGTCTTTGGCAATGACATGTTTGGTGTCCTTATAAAGTTGTATCTATTTCTTTATCACAAGTAATTATCTGAATGATTGTAGCTTGGTCCGACATACACTCTTAAAAAGACTTTTTTTTATTGCAGAGTCATTGTCATCGCCAATGAACGGTATCGATCTTGTGCTGCGGGACATTGCGAAAACACAACGATCGGCGGAGACCCTAGTCCGTCGCTGCCCTGAAATTCCTCCGGAATCTATTCCGACCCAAACGCCACCATTCTATTCGTCAGCATTCGACCGCCCCACTAGTGAGCCGTGCGTTTGTGGCAAACAATCTGGCACGTTGAACAAGATTCAGGAGGATTGGATCAAGCTCCAACTGAAACTGATCGAGGATGGCATGCGCCCTCCTATCCGAATCGATCCTCCTGTGCCACTGTGGAGCAAGCGTCCCGACCTGAACGCGTATCTGCTGAAACCGTTGTTCGTGATCGATCCGGAACGTCAGTACGGCGTCAACGTGACAGCGGGTGCATGTCTGTCTTGCAACAAAGTCGGCTTTCTTTTCCGCAGGCAATTCAGTGCTCCGCAAATCATCGATTGCATCGACACCACTGCATTTGCTCTCTGTGCTCGATACGTGTGCAAGAAGTCGAAGAGCTCAGGCGGCTGTGGTGCCACGTTCCATGTTATGGACGAGGCGAAAATCGAGAAGTTGATCCCGACGCCCATCGTCCTTAACTATCCCGTGCAACTGTTCGAACAGAGCGCGCACGACATCGGTCTTGTTCAAATGGCATACGACTTGTACACGTCCCGTTCCGGCAGTGCTGATGCCGCCAAGGTGATTCGTTGTGCCCGAACGACTCGATACATGCGTCAAGCCGCGCTATATCGTGGTCACGTATCGTGGTATTTGGAAATGCGCGCTCGGGATGCCGCACTCGGACAAACGTCGTCGCCTCAGGATCCGACAGTGTTTCCCGATTTTTCGTCGTATTTTCAGCATTGCAACGGGTACAATAGCACTCTCGGTCCTGTGGAATCAACGCTGACAGGCTTGGTCAACAACTGCATTGCTCGTCAGCTCCCGTTCTTCAACCGAATGGAAGGCGCCATCACCGGGACTCATCTCTCGGCAGACCATCATCACAACGTGCCAGGACGCATGAAATTGACGGATGAGTTCAACGGCAGGAAATTCGCCCCCGTTGATGGATTGCACTCCGTCTTGAATGAGCGCCAACAAATCCTCTCCCATCAATTCACAGCCACCACGGGCAATGCGGAACGTCGATCTGTTGGTCGGGGTTTGCTGAAACGGTACAACTCTTATGACATTGATACTTCGCTGCTCATCATGTACCTGGACAAGTGCTGCGATGATCGGGAATGGCTTGAAGAGTTCGAGAACATCATTGTTCTCCTAGACAATCATCACCTGATCACGAGGTACCGGGACAATTCGAACGGCACGGATCGTGCTCGGCACGAACAATTCATGGCTGTCGTGGCCGAAATCATGGTTGGCACTGGACAAGCTCCAATGCGGGAAGGCTCCATCATTGAGGCTGAATTAGATGCATTGTTGGATCGCATTGAAAAGTGGGAAATGGAGAATGATGTGCCCCCATCCAAGCGCATCGTGACGAGCAAACTTCTCGCTTGCCATGAGACGCAGAAAAAGCACATCAGAAATTGCTTAACGCCGCCCGCGTCCGCGTCGACTACCGTCGTGGATCGCTTCTTTCGTTCGAGTCTGCGCCGTGGATCGGGGAAGAACGAAAACTTGTGGCGCCAAGGACGAGCCATTTGCCCGGAGACCATATCCCTGGAAGGAGGGAACTTGCTGCTCCATGCCGTTGTCGCTCAAATCAACTTTCGAGGCGAACTCCAATTTGATCCTCGCTGGGCGTATTTGCCAATCTCTGGGATGCATATCATTCTCACTCAGTTTCTCGCAATGTTTCCGACCGATGGCATCACTCCCTCACCTACGTCTCTGTCGACGATGTTTCATTTATTGCCTCTCTCGATTGATGATTGTGATGACGAATTTGGATTGACGACAGCGTTTGGACAATCCCTTCCTCAACTACCCGAAATTCCTGCAGGGCAACTGGAATCGCTTGGAATGGTCGCAGAATCAATAGCCGATAATGCAATTTGGTCGAGTCACACATTCGATGCGATTGTGCACGACACCCTCGATGTTGCCGCTGCTGTTGTCGAGCGGGCTCACGATGATTATCGCATCGTTGAAGAAGACAATGTTGCACCGCAGGACGATGGTGATCTAAACCATGTCGATGACGTCGATCAGTTGATTGGCGCCGAACCTGGTGTCAAAGTCAACAACTCCCCCCATTCCATTAAGTCCAATCGCAAGCGCCGCAAACCAGGACCAACATCGCATGAGAGCAGCTCTTCATCGAGTCACCATAAGAAATCTCGCAGCCTCAACGCATTGGGCAATGAACGTCAATCAGCATTACAAGGGCTTAATCTCTGGGAAGCTGTCATGAGCACTTCACCGATGATCAACCCCTTGGAGCGTCGCTTGCTCCGAACAATTGCTCTCAAATTTCTTCTGCCCGATGAACTACAGGATCTGAAGGATTTTCCCATTGAATCCTTGCATATTCCACAATTGCATCGAATCTGGTCTGTTCTTGTCTCGGCTTTGCGCAGCACCAATTTCGCTTTCAAACGGTTCATTCGCCCGAAATCAGAACAGGTCCTGAAACACCACCTGGAGGATATGGTTGCCCAGGCCCGATTCAGATTGCCCATTCAACGAGCAGCGCCCAAACGCAGCATCATTACTGCCCTGAATCAAGCCGCGTCGGTGATTGCTCCATTGCGGACGCCCCCTATTGCCAGCTTCAACATTATGCAGTTGGAAGAGACCGTGACGACGACTACAACTCGAATCGTCACCTTGGCAACCGACGTCGATCACAGTTCACGTCAAACCCATACATCGGATCTGCAATCTGCGCACGAACAACTCATTGAAGGATCATCAGACAATATCATTGATCGACTGGTTCAACAAGAGATTGATGACGGGCATGCCGGCAACATTCATTGGACCAAGGTAGTCGCCCCCGCATACGCCCGCATTGCTTCCCGTCGTGAGGATCTGCCCGTGATGACCCACAAGGAGATCCAGAATCGTTGGGAGTATCTTGCACGCCTCAAGAAGCGTGCGACATCAACCACATCGACACAACCAGATCGTCATTCCCGTTTGCAATAGCATTCCGAGGCAGCCCACCTGCACGGCGACCCAGGCTCCCTCAACATTCCACCGTCGCCGCCGGCCGAACCATCAGTTCCAGCCGCATCTCCGACCACCACGAACTCAAATCAACCAGCCTTTTCTGCAGTCATCACGATGATTGAGGAACCAGCTGTGGCCAGCACGTTCGCTGTCAGCGAGATTGGTTCGCGTCCGCCATTCATGGTCGATCAACAGTTGCCTAGTTTGAATCAGATAGTGGCGGCCACCGTCCCCGCCCCATCTGCAGGGGAGCCATTTTCCCAAGCGGAGAAGGAACTGCTCAATTACTTGATGACCAGTCCAGCAGAGCGCTCCCATGTGAAATCGGCGACTGGTGATCAAACGTCTTGGAAGAGGCTGACCAAGCGTTTCTTGTACTGGGCGCGAGTCGCTCGGGTATTGGGGATGAACCAGTTTCGGGCCCGATCCGATGGGCAGCTCAAGCAAAAGGTCAAGGATGATAACAAATAAAAGAGCTTGCAACACTCTTTGTGAACTGCAGACATGTAAGTTATTAGGAGTTTGAAGCTTCTTCTATGTCATATTCTTCATAAACATGTAATTTTTAATCTTTTTTAGTGGATTCCTGCACTGTTGTAACTACAGAGAACACGGATGATAATGTTGATCTTTTTCAGTGGATTTCTGCATGATGAAAGGTATTTTTTGCCATCTACTTAAATGTGATGAATTATGTTAATTTTTTATTGAATTCTGTTCAATTTATGTTCAGGAAAAGGGAGAAGTTCCTAGGAGATGACATGAGCGGTGAGTATGCCTCATAATTGACTACATTATGTTACTGAAAAATCATGTTTTATCTTCAATGCTGTTTATATGCCTGGTCTTCTTGCCTGATAAATATCTCTTAAATTCTATCACATGATTCACACTTTTTAGCTCTTTAGGAATTCTCGGAGAATGGTCAAAGTTTCTACTCCCGCTTATTGATGAATTGGATGGTTATTTTTCTCAAAATTTAATTTTGACCGTCACCGACATGCCAAACGAGTTCACGAATGACGGTTCATGACCACCACGTTCACGACCGTTACCGCCGTGCCAAACGTAACTGAGCCTCAATAGAAACACATAAATCTGAATACTCTTTATTCCAATATATTCGTGTACTCTACTTGCTTTGAACTGCATCATTTTACAATAACAATCCACTATAAAACTGCATCTTTTCTTCCATTCTGATGCGGAAGATAATTGGAAAAATATGTGTAAAGCTCTGATTATTTGAAAAGTAAAATTTGAAATAGTAGTAGCTTCTTGGAAAGCTCTTTTACAAATGTTAGTATTCTCTAATTTATTAATTAATTATATCTAATTAAGTTTAATATATTTACTAATGAAAGAAATTCTTACTAATAACAGTTTCAGTCTTTCAATCAACGCATGTCAGAACAAAACATTTTGTTACCAAGCCACAGCTTTTCTCGTTTGATAGACAACAATATTAACATAATTTTCCTAAATAATCATCCACTTTATGGATCATCACATCACAATACGGGTCAATAATGCAAAATAGAGTTTGAATGTCAAAAACAATTCTAAGTTTTTCTTTTTTCTTTGACATCTGACAGCTTTATACCTACTCATAATGGGGCAGAAGAAGTTCTCTGATTCGTATTCTGTGCTGGTTTGAACAATTCTGTCCATTTGTTATTTTTATTTTATTTGTTTATACACACGAGCCCATAAATTCTGATGTTTTGAGTGATGTTACCAGCTGCGAACTATTTTATGTTAAACAATTGGATTGGGATGGACAAATTGAGTGCAAGGGAATACATACTCAAGTGTCAGGTGGTGCAGAACAAGGGGACGACTTGAATGTTTGCTCCTATAATTACCATGCTTAGTACATCATTTTCATGTTGTTATGATCTGCAATGTAATTTTCCTGATGCTTCAAAATGCTCGCAGTCATCTAATGGAGGCTTTAGTTTAGTGCCTGGTGCAGAGTCCCATGGTAAGTGCTAACCTTATTTAAAATTGCAAAAATTATTTTTTAGATCTTACTTCATTTTATGCACTTAAAATCATAATTCTGTATGAGCAGGGATTACTTCTTCATTAATTATCAAGTATATGGATTTCTGAATAGGAAAATAGTGATATTTTGGTGTCAAGTCATTGTGATTAAGAGGGGATTAATGGTTGGCGTAATCAGAAAATGAATTAGGCAGCCAGACTTGGGGAGACAGAGTGGTTAATTATTATGCGTCTTCGTCGATTTCTAGGTTTGACAGGGTACTGCTACTTTTAGTCCAAGATTTTATAGTCAATTCTGTTATTTTAATTAAACAGATTCAATTTCTTTCGGAGTTCATGTATTTTTTTTCTTCCTATTTCTCATTACAGATATAAAATTATAAAAAGGATGTTGCAGTAGGTTGCATTCGGCAGGATTTGTCCCAGGAGGAAACCATGGGTAATAGTTTAAGCTTCTCCATGAATTTCATCATCATCAATATTATCATTATTATCAAATCTTTTATCTCCATTAAATTAACCATTGAACGTAACCCCAGGTTGGACATTTGTTTGTGGAGATCAAATACACAAAGGCACTGCACTTAAGGCTGTACAGATTACAGAGAAGTTGTTGTGATTCCTTGGCTTGTGGCTCAATTACTATATGAATTTGTGTATTGGAGTTTATGATTTAAGAAGTAGAGTTTACTATATGAAATTTTGTGCCCTCAAGATGCTTATAAAAAAGAAGCTACTTTGCAACTTTGCTCATGTTGGGTTGTTTTGGTATATAATTTTATTGTTCTTGTATTATTTTAAATTATTTTTATCGCTTTGTCTATCTTGCTTGAATATTGTATCAAAATAGCTTACAATTATATGTTAGGACTTGGGAAATATGTTCTATGGTGTACATGTAAAAAAAAGATTTTTTGATATAATTAATGACGCTCTGTTCGTTCTTCTGCCCGCTCACCTTCAGTCGTTGCTTTATATATACATATATGCTTAGCAGCGTCATTATATCACTAATTATGGTGTTATTATTTTATTAGGGCTTATCGTTTTATATATCTACGGATGGTTTGATGCTGGCTTAATTATGAACAACACAAATAATTCCATCTTTAAATTGCATTATAATTTTTTACTTTTAGTAGAAAAGATGTGTCAGTTGTTAAGATAAGATTGATTTTTTTTATTACTTAAAACATATATTTTTCAATTTTTGCTACTAGAAAATTTGGAAATTGAAAAAATATGGAATGCAAATATTTATTCAGCATAATATTTTTCTTCATCTCAATTTAGAGTATTTTGCAAGGTAATTTTCACTAGAAGATGCATTACACATGTACTCGGCTATCAGCGAGCGTCTATGTACGCTCGAATACTATCCGAATTATATATCCGTTCGTGGGTGAGCGTAGTTGAGCGAATGTATTTGTACGGGTGAAAATCATTTGGATCTCCGCGGATATCCAAATGACTCTCCGCGGAGATTCAAATTGTCGCCGCGGTGATAAGAATTGTCACTGCAAAGAACATTCCTCTCTCCCTCCCTCCATTTTTTTTCTTCCTTTCCCTCTTTTCTCTTCCTCTCTCCTCCTTTCCTTCTCCTCCCCCTCTTTTTTCTCCTCCCCCTCTTTTTTCTCCTCCCCCTCTTTTTCTTCCTCTTCCCTCCCCCCTCCCCCCTTTTTCCCCCCTCATACTAGAGTGGAACCCGGCGCCCCCCCCCACCCGGGGCGGTCTGGGCAATTCGGGCAATCCAAGGGCAGGCTCACCGGCGGTGTCGATGTGTGCGGGGATGAGCGGTGAGCGCGGCGATGGCAATGAGAACGACAATGAGCGCGGCGATGGGCGCAGCAATGGGCGCAGTGATGGGCGCCGCGATGGGCGCAGCGATGGGAGCGGCGATGCATGCGGAGATGGGCGCCGCTATGGGCACATCGTCGTGACGACGACGATGATGAATGCGTCGGCGCGACGACGGCGGCGATGGCAACAGGAGGTGAGGCCAAGGTCGTGGAAGGTCGTGCGTTCGGTGGGCGCCGCCGTGCGGGATGATCGCATGGCACACACGACCGAAACCGCGTGGTCGCGCGGACACCATGCCGCGCTGGAGGTCCGCGCGGGCACATGGGAGGGCCTCTCAGTTGCGTAGGAGGGCCAAACGGAAGGCTCTCAGTTGCGCGGGAGGGCCGCGCGGGCACACGGGAGGGCTGCCCGGCCGCATTGTTGCGCAGGAGGACCGCATGGTTGCACAAGAGGGTCGCTGTAACAGATGATTTATTATGGGTATTATGGTAAATACATGCAAAGGCTTGATGTTAGGTAAGGGCTATAAGCCTATAAATAGAGGCAAGAGCAATGTAATAGATATTGAATGAATAATATTGTCTTTGTCTTGTTTTTATTGTTCCTTAACAGTTTCATTAGATTAGCTTCTCTGCATGTAGCTTTTGGTATGAACGCCGGTCATCACGCCAGTCATCTCTCCGGCAGCTCATCGTCAGACTCTCTTCGTTACAGTCGCACAGTTGCACGGCCGCCCTGCCGCATGGTTGCACGGGAGGGCTGCACGGTGGCACCGGAGGGCCGCATGGTTGCCCGACTGCAAGGTTGCGCTGGAGGGCCGCGCGGGGGCGGTCCCCCTGATGGCAAATTAATGATAACAGAGGGGACCTTATCATTTGCTCCCATTTTTTGGAGGTCGCGGCCTGTGTGCCGAGTTCAAAATGTTCTTTATAAGTTCCCTGTCTTCATCAATGGTATCACATAATTCAAACAGAGTCCGCAGAAGTGAGAGGGACGTTGGAGCTTCCACCATGCCGGAGGTAAGAATTTCGAGCGCACGATGGAGGGAGGCGAGCGACGGTGGGAGGCGAGCGCGATGGTGGGAGGCGAGCGCGGAGGTCAGCATGGCGGTGGCGCGAAGTCCTGCATGGTGGTGGCCACGCGGAGGCCGTGGGGCCCTCTGCGGCTTCCGGTCCTCCTGTGCGATCTATGGGCGGGCGGCGTCCGCGCGATCACTCCGTGGACGTGCGGCCGGCGCGGACGTGCGGCCGGCGCGGACGTGCGGCCGGCGCGGACATGCAGCCTGCGGACGCGTGGCCTCCCGCGCGGCCTCCCGCGCGGCAGGCGGTCGCGTGGAGGCTGCGCTGAGAACAAAACTTCGTTCGACGAATTGTGAAGCCGTTCGACGAAATGAAAGCTCTGTTCGACGAACTGGCGTTCGACGAACAGGGGCTCGACGAAATGCATGCTTTACCGCGGCGCGTTAGAACTACTGCTGGCGCTAGTATTCGTTCGACGAAATGAAAGCTCCATTCGACGAAATGAAAGCTCCATTCGACAAACTGCATGCTCTACCGCGGCGCTCGACGAAATGTATGCTTTACCGCGGCGCGTTATAACTACCGCTGGCGCTAGTGTTCGTTCGACGAAATAAAAGTTGCGCTCGACGAAATGTGAGGCCGGTTCGACGAAGATGCACCCGACGAAAAGAGATGTGCTCTATCGCGGAGCGTTAGCCCTACCGCTAGCGCTAGCATAAATGGAAACAATTGACAGGAAGGAAACAGTAGAGAAAAAGGAATGTCGACGGGACGCTATTTTGGCAAGTACTATCGCGGCGCGTTAAGGACTAACGCCCGGCAGTAGCTTTTGGAAACCTCCCGTCTGCATGTAATTGAGGAGCTATTATGGAAGGAGATATTGGATGAAGGAAGGATATCACGTTATCGCGGAGCGTTAGCGTTACCGCGGCGCGCTAGTTGGAGTTCAAAGTTTGGCGCTCAAACGTTGCCTAAACTGCCACGATACGTGTGCCTGATCATTGCCTAATGTGGCTAACGCGGGGCGGTAGTATTACCGCAGACGGTAGCGGCTGATTCTATTTAAATACGTGCGCTGCCTCCGTTAATGCTTGCTGTTACAGAAGGAATTGACGCCACATATTCAGAGCACTCGTGAGAGCCTTCTCCAAGCAGCCCGAAGAACTCCGTCAACGTTCGTGAACGCAAAGAACTTGAAGACCAATACGATCGCATCTACATCGACATTCAAGTTCTAATTCTGAGGGAGTCTTTAGTTTGAGTTTTGCTTTATTTTCTAATTGTAACATTTATATCTTTTGTTCGGTAGTGGAATTCGCCACACGGCGACTAGGGCCTTGCGGGGACTAGGGGGAATTCGCCACACGACGACTAGGTATGGGTAGGACTTAGGGAGTAATTCGCCTCGTGTTGGCGACTAGGTCTAGGGAGTAGAACTAGGGGGTACTCGAGGCCTTTCTGGGGATAGGAAGGCTAGAGCGGCTTGAGGCCGTATCTGGGGAGAGATCGGCTAAAGCCAGCCGGTTCGTGGGGATACGAGTCGGTATAGAAAACGAAAAGAATATTCATTGGTCGCCTCTTTCCAAGCTCTGGGACCTAGCAACCGTCCAACAAGAAGAGGTCAAGCGACGGATGGCTCGGTACTTTGACAAGTACATCCGAGTAAAGCAGTTTGAGAAGGGGGATTTGGTCCTAAAGTAGGTTGACACAGCTGGGTGGAGAGCCACGGTTGGAAAGCTCAATCCCAATTGGGAAGGTCCTTACATTGTAGAGGAAGCACTCAAGTCGCGGGGGGGGGGGGGGGGGGGGGGGGGGGGGGGGGGGGGGGTACCACATCCGGGATGTGAAAGGGATACCCCTCCGTCGAGCTTGGAGCGGAGACGACTTAAAACGTTTATACCCTTGAACTGTTACGTTGTGCTAAATTGGTATAAATTGATATTGTTTCGTCTTTTTTCTTAGGTTGGCAAGAAAAGGTTAAGTTGGATTGCCCTAGATTGATTCCGCTGTCGGGCTCTCATTAGCTGGTGGGTCAGGTCGATCTCTAGAGAGGCTGGAAAGAAAAGGTTGAGCTGAATTGTCCTGGATTGATTCCGCTGCCGGGCTCTCATTAGCTGGTGGGTCAGGTCGATCTCTGGAGAGGCTTACAAGGAAAGGTTGAGCTGGATTGCCCCAGATTGATTCCGCTCTCGGGCACTCATTAGCTGGTGGGTCAGGTCGATCTCTGGCGAGGTTGCGGTCCCTTTGTCGGGGCGCTGGCGGGAGGAGCTCAGCTGCCCCTGGAAGGCATCAGTGTAGGTAAGTGTAACAGATTTCCCCAGGTCAGGGGGTGCGACGCGTTACTGGCGATCCGGAAGGTGGCAGACAACGACCCGACATGGCTCTTTTGGCCTAGAAGGCCAAATCCTGGGACGGAGATGACCGCATCTGGTAGAGCCGACAAACCTGTTGGGGGCGGCGTTTTCCGGGAGTTGCGAGGAGGGTGTCTGCGAGAGGCGACAACAGAGGGGAGTCAAAGTCCAAGGTAAGCTTGTTCGTCGGGAGGAAGGCGAGTAGCTCACCAGGCCGTGGCGAGGATTCATGCAGGGTTGTGGGGTCCGTACCCATGGTCGCAAGTACCAGACCTCCCAGGGGATTGAGGGCGAGCACCCGTCAGGCCCTCGCCCGCGACTTCTTCCTCGAGTAGGGTGTTCTGTAAGCAAGAAAGGATTTTTTAACCTGTTTCAGGGGAGATAAAGACAATTAGCTCGTATACCTGCTAGGCGAGCCCGGCGTCGGGTGGCGGATCCGAGAGAGAGGATCCATCCTCCCCCGAGTTGTGCCCTACCGTCTTCGCTTTTCTTGGTCTTTGGGGAAGGAACAGGGGCCTGTAGGCCGATCCAAGGAGCAAATTCAACGGTAAGCGATTGTCTGCTCGCCCTCACAGCATCTAGCCGAGCTTGAGCTTCTTGCGACATGGGGCATTTTTGTGGCTACACTAGTCGACGACGAAAGAAAGTGAAGGAAGTGAGAAGCTTCTCATGTTGGATCTGTAGGCGCCCTTAGAGGGGGGGTGAATAAGGGTTTTAAACTTTTTATGATTATTAAAGAAAATTATTCTTTGTTGCTACCGCCAGCGGTAGTGTTACCGCTCGGCGTTAGTGACGGAGAAAATACGTTTAGGTTTAAACCAATGAAAGTTAGAGAGCACGAATCAGAGATGAAGAAACAAACATATTTTCATTAATATTAAAGTGAAATAGTTATGATTACAAAACCTTTTCCCAATGAAGCTTGGAAAGAGACGACCAATGAAAACTCTTTTGGTTTTCTATACTGACCCTTCTCCCAAGGACCGGTTGGCTTTAGCCTATCTCTCTCCAGATAAGGCCTCAAGCCGCTCTAGCCCTTCCCTCACCGGAAAGGCCTCGAGCACCCCCTAGATCTACACCCTAGACCTAGTCGCCAACGCGAGGCGAATTTTCCCTAGTCCCCGCAAGGCCCTAGTCGGCGTGTGGCGAATTCCTCTACCGAACAAAAGATAAAAGGTTACAATTTGAAACTAAAACAAATCACAAATTAAAAACTCCCTCAAAAGAAGAACTTGATGTCGATGTATATGCGATCGGATTGGTCTTCAAGTTCTTTGCGTTCACGAACGTTGACGGAGTTCTTCGGGCTGCTTGGAGAAGGCTCTTACGAGTGCTCTGAATATATGGCTTCAATTCGTTCTATAACAGCAAGCATCAACGGAGGAAGCGCGCGTCTTTAAATAGAATAAGCCGCTACCGCCTGCGGTAGTACTACCGCCCCGCGGTAGCCACATTAGGCAATGATGAAGCACACTGATCGTGACAACTTAGGCAACTTTTGAGCGCCAAATTTTGAGCTTCGACTAGCGCGTCGCGGTAACGCTAACGCTCCGCGATAGCGAGATAACCTTCCTTCAGCCAATATCTCCTTCCATATTTGCTCCTCAATCACATGCAGACGGGAGGATTCCAAAAGCTACCGCCGGGCGGTAGAGATGTCGCGTCGCGGTAGAGCATGCTAAATATGCATCCCACCAAACATACTTTTTTCTCCACTGTTTCCTTCCCGTCAATTGTTTCCATTTATGCTAGCGCCAGCGGTATTGTTAACGTTCTGCGGTAAAGCACATCTCTTTTCGTCGAACGAATCTTCGTCGAACGGCCTCACATTTCGTCGAACGTTGCTTTCATTTCGTCGAACTCAATTTCGTCGATAGCTGTTTTCATTTCGTCGAACTCCATTTCATCGATCGCTAGCGCCAACGGTAGTGCTAATGCAGTTCCATTTGGTCGAACTCAATTTCGTCGAACGCCAGTTCGTCGGACGGCATCTACTTTTGTCGAACGCCATTTCGTCGAGCGCATCTCATTTCGTCAGACCGCTAGCGCTAGCGGTAGTGTTACCGCGCTGCGGTATCAACAGAGAATCATCATGATGTCGCTTCGACGGCTTTCTTTTTCACACTCCTTTGGGGATTGAATGTTGAAGATCCTGCACACTATAAACACAATGCAAGTATGATCAAATACAATAGGATTTGTTATTGTCAAACCAGGAAATGCGGAAAGCATGTTGCAACAAACTCCCCATTTTGATAATAACAAATCCCTTTAGAAAGAAATAGTTCAAAAGATAGAAATTGTGTTTATTAAAAAGGATAAGCATGAAATTTAAGACATGTGCATATGCTCCCCCTAAATGAATGCTCCCCCTAAGTGAATGCTCCCCCTACAACAAAAAATTCCTATGAACTTGACTCCCCAAACATGTGAATTTCTTTCAAATTGATTCTCCCCCTTTTGGTATTATCAAAAGAGGGTGGAGAGAAAGTCAAACGTTAATGTGTGCAATAAATGTGTAGAGAGGGAATGAACATGATAAAGAGTTAAATGCTTAGGAAAAAATACAATATATAGGAGTGAAAAAAGGGAATGTGAAGAAATTGTCATAAGGAAATCACTTGTTGGAAAAACTTATTCATGATCGAGCGTACAAGCAGTAAAGAGGTGAAAAACATGAAGAAATATATTTTTGAAGTGAACATCTATATAAGAATGATGAAACATAGTAGATGATTAAGAGTTTTAGACCAAAAATAGATGTTGTAGCAATTTAAGTACATAAAATGATTTCAGTTGCAACATAACCATAAACTTATTTTGAAAGGTAAGCAATAATGAGTACACATGGTGTAGCGGAAAAAAATGTAAGCATGATACAACATATCAAGTCAAGATAGAAGAATACAATGTCTTAAATTGAGAAATCAAGTACACTTATACATTGTATTGATCATGCAAAGCTATCTAGTGCATTTACTTAAGAATTTAGAGAATACATATAGATATGCAATAGACTCAAATTCTCATGAGTAGAAGGCTTACAGGTGATAATGATGTGTACAAAATAGTGTTTTTGATAAAAGTATACATATGAGTTAGTCAAAACACATGACATGTATAATGGAATAAATACAACATTATTGAAAAATGCATTTTTAGAGTTACTTCTACCCACAAAGCTATATAAATTTTTTAATGCACATAGAAAAGTGGTACAATTACCAAGGTGCTCTGCACACATAATGCTTATTAAGACTTATCGGGGTGCAAAGTAGTGCTTGAGGAATCACAATTATTATTTTGAATTTTAGTTATTTGTGATCCGGTGTACAAGAAGAAGTAGTGTAAAAAAAATATTTGCAACAAGGCACTTTACAATTCTCTCCAAGGTGCTCAACCTCACAATGCTCATTAAGACTTATCAAGAGGGTAAGTAGTGCTTGGTGGAGTTATCTTTGTTAATTATTCATTTGAATTTTTTGCTTAACGACAAAGGTCTCTGAATTCACTTGTATGTGCAAACAAAAGATTTTTGAAAAGACACACTTCTTCAAAAATAGGTACATGAAAAGGATTTTTACTTGCGGTGTAGGTAAAACTAAGCATGCCTAACAATAATATTAAGTTGTTACACTACACAATCATGTAAGAGTAGATTAAATTCATATGTAGTTTATCAAAAAGTGTGAGTGAATAAATCATTAGCAAATATAAATCATTTACATACATAGAGGCATGCTATGCAATACTACACATGATGTCTATAATCAATTTCAAAGCACACATAAGATAATGATCAAGGCATGATACAAAACAATGCTATTAAGATACTTGAAATAGAGAATGAAACATTGTATTCTAAATTGGCAAGATAAACCATATCATCCTTGTATACTTGAAAAGCACATCAGTTTTTATAAAAAAATTTAAGTTTTTCAAAAGCAAAAATAAAACAAATATAAAGTATGTTTTTGTTGTTTTAATTGGTTTTTCAATTTTGTAGTTTGTTTTGATATATAGAAACACAAAACATGTTTTTGGTTGGATTTTGATTTGTTTTATAGTTTTTTTTTTGTTTTTAGAATTTTAAAAGAAAAATAACAGGAACTGGAAAATAAAAAAATAAAAAAGAAACTGGAAATTCAGAAAATACCCACTACCGCCAGCGGTAACCAGCTATCGTCGGGCGGTAGTGACAGAGCTCAAATTTTGAGGAAAACGTGAAATTTTTCAGAATTTTTCTTTTGAAAATATTTATGCAGATTAGTAACCATATAGTTCAGCAAAGAAATCAGACATATGCATACACAAAAATGCGGATTTTGCAAGTTTAAGCTTGGATGTCCAATACCCCTAGTTCTAGTCTAAGTAGAGCAAATCGTGAATCGGGTAGAGGCTTGGTAAAGATGTCCACAAGTTGCGATTCAGTTTCAATGAAGTTACATGAACATGTTCCTTTTTGATGTGATCCCTAATGAAGTGGTGTCTTACGTCTATGTGTTTAGATCGTGAGTGATGAACGGGGTTGTTTGTTAAGTCAATAGCACTCTTGTTGTCACACTTAAGTTCAATATTAGTTAAATGAACACCAAAGTCTTCTAAGGTTTAAGTCATCCATAATGCTTGGGCACAACAACTTCCTAGTGCAATATATTCTGCCTCGGTGGTGGAGAGGGCAACAGAATTTTGTTTTCTACTTGACCATGCAACTAGAGAAGGACCTAAGAAATGGCAGGTACCACTAGTGCTTTTCCTATCTAATGAACAACCCTCATAATTAGAATCTGAATACCCATGCAAGAGAAAAGAATCATTATTTGGTTACCAAAGTCCTAATTTAGATGTACCGATTAGATATCGAAAAATTCGTTTCACCGCTTTTAAATGAGATTCTCTTGGATTTGCTTGAAATCTAGCGCATAAGCATACGACAAACATAATATCGGGTCTATATGCACTAAGGTATAATAGGGATCCAATCATTCCTCTATATAGCGTTTGGTCAATTGAAATTCCGGCTTCATCTTTTCCTAATTTTAGTGATGCGCTCATTGGAGTACTAGCTTGTTTCAAGTTTTCAAAACCAAAATATTTTAGCATATCATGGACATATTTGGATTGACATATAAAAATTCCATCATTTCTTTGGGTTATTTGAAATTCTAAAAAATATGTTAGTTCACCAACTAGACTCATCTCAAATTCATTTTGCATCACTAAAACAACTTCATTACACAACTCTTCATTAGTGGCTCCAAAAATAATATCATCAACATATATTTGTAAAATAATCAAATCATTATCAAAATGCTTAATGAAGAGCGTGTTATCGGCACTACCCATTTTATAACCGTGCTTTAATAAAAAAGATGTTAAGCGTGCATACCAAGCACGGGGTGCTTGTTTTAGACCATAAAGCGCTTTTTCTAATCTATATACATGATTTGGAAATTGTTCATTAATAAAGCCGAGGGGTTGTTCAACATAGACTTCTTCTTTAATTTAAACTTCTTATAACTCGCAAAAGCTAGAAAAATTCTAATCGATTCAAGGCGAGCAACGGGTGCGAATGTTTCATCAAAATCTACCCCCTCGATTTGAGAGTAACCTTGTGCCACTAATCGAGCTTTGTTCCTAGTTATTCTGGACTCTCCATCTAATTTATTTTTAAATATCCATTTGACATCAATAACCCGGTGATTAGATGGTCTTTCAACTAGTTTCCAAACCCTATTGCGTTTAAATGTCATTCATAGCAATAAACCAAAATTCATCATTCAAAGCGGTGGAAACATTTTTCGGTTCTATTTCGGAAATAAAGCATAAGTTTGAAAAAGATTCATTAAAAGAAGAACGTGTTGTTACCCCCCTTGATGGTTCTCCAATAATAAGCTCCCTTGGGTGATCTCTTGTAAATCGAAGCACACTTGGAGGCACTAACTCCTCTTGCACCGTCTCTACTTCTTTTTCTTCTCCAAGTGGTTCATCATCATCATGCTCCAATGGTGAAAGAGGTTCATCTTTATTTCCTGCACAAGTAGAATCTACACAAGGCACAAGTTCATCAAACTTCACATGAATAGACTCTTCAACCTTTTTAGATTTTTTATTATATATTCTATATGCTTTGCTAGTGAAAGAGTAACCAAGAAAAATACCGTCATCATATTTTTCATCAAATTTACCTAATGCATCCTTGGTGTTTAGAATAAAACATTTACAACCAAAAACATGAAAATATGATACATTAGGTTTCTTTTGAAAATACAATTCATATGGAGTTAATTTCACAATAGGGCGAAGCATGACACGAATTATGACATAACATGATGTATTTACGGCTTCGGCCCAAAAATATCTAGGCAACCCATACTCGGATAGCATAGTGCGTGCGAGTTCTTGAATAGTTCTATTTTTCCTCTCCACCACACCGTTTTGTTGGGGGGTGCGTGGAGCGAAAAACTCGTGCTTAATACCTAGATTATTACAGAAAGTGGTGTAGTTATCGTTTTCAAATTCTCCTCCATGATCCGATCGTATACACTTGATTTTTAGATCTAATTCATTTTGAATACGATTGCAAAGCTTTGTAAATTCAGAAAACGCATCGGATTTGGAGGTAAGAAATAAGGTCCAAGTAAATCTAGAAAAAACATCAATTAATACAAAAGTGTACTTTTTTCCACCAAGACTACACGTGCTAATAGGTCCAAAAAGATCCATGTGAATTAGTTGTAGCGGTCTTGAGGTGGATATTTCTTTTTTACATTTAAACGATGTTTTTGAAAATTTTCCTTTTTGGCATGGCAAGCATAAGGAAGATAGATTTCCATTTAGCATAGGCAAACCTTTAACGAGTTTATTCTTTGACAGTTTTAAGATTAACTTGGTGCTAGAGTGACCGAGACGCCTATGTCATAATTCAAGTTCTTCATTTTTTGACATAAGACATTTGAGTGACGCACGTGATAGATCATGAAAGGCAATTAGATACATATTGTGAATTCGTGGTGCAGTGAGTACAATACTATTGGTTTTATTATCTATAATTTTATATAAATCAGTAGAAGACTCAAATAAGACATTTAGACCTTTATCGCAAAGTTGACTAATAGAAATCAAGTTATGTTTCAAACCTTCTACATATAAGACATTAGTTAGAGAGAAAGAATTGTTACCCACAGTACCGGTGCCTAAAATCCTTCCCTTTTCATTGTCCCCAAATGTCACCATTCCTCCTTTCTTCTTAATGAGGCTAAGGAATTTTACTTTATCGCCCGTCATGTGTTTGGAGCACCCTGAATCCAAGTACCACATGTCTTCCTTTTCCTTAGCCTGCCAACATACCTAACAAGAAGATGAGAGTAAAGATCCGGATACCCAAGTGGTTCCTCCCATAGAATAGGTGGAAACCTTAGCCACCCAGATTTGCTTGACAGTACATCGACCCTTCATCCTGCAAGAGTTCAAGGTATGCCCGAAGTGATGACACTTGACATATAACACAAAAGGGGTTGATACCTTTTTCAATTTTTGTTGTGGACTCTTGCTGGAGGATGGGGAATCAACAGAAAAAATTCCAGATTTATGATTATTATATGAATTATGAGTTTTGTTACTACCGCCAGCGTTAACTGTTACCGTCGGGCGGTAGTTAACAGAGACATAACCTAGCCCAGTTTTTGCACTACCATGTCTTTGGTTGGCCAAAATCATATCAAGACTTTTCTGGCCAACACCAAATTTTTCTATGGCTAAGTTAAGGTCATGGATTTGGGCTTTTAATGCAAAATTTTCACTAACTAAATTTCCGCATCTATTTTCAAAGTTTTTCTTTTCATTTTCAACATTAGAAAGTGAGATTTTCAAATTTCTTTCTAAGTCTCTCTTTTGTTTCGAGAGTGATTCGATATTGGAGAGAGCGTTAGAAAGATCAATTTCAAGTTCGCTAGTCCTTGCCAAAAGATCATCATTCCTTTGGCAAGACTCCATCTCCTTTCCCAAGGCAAATACTTCCTTATTTATTTTTTTATTTTGTGTTAAAAGGATTTTATTTTCAGTTTAAAGTAGATCGAGATCTTTTAAATTTTTGCCAAAAGATTTACAAGTTTTTAAGTATTCAGAATAAAGATCATCATAATTAGAAGGGATTACCTCAGTGTCGCTTTGGACACTGCACTCATCGTCGGTTGATTCATTGCTTTTCCCCATAAGGCAGAAGTTTGCCTCATCATTGTTGGAAAATGGTCTTCCGCATCTCCTAGGTTTGAGAATAACAAATCCTATGGGTATTTGATCTTGTGTGTTTAAGTGTACAGGAAATCAAAGTCCACATGACTCAAGGATGGTTGCCCCTAATTTTGAGCCAGCAATTCCAAGTCTCCCACTAGCGTCGGCGGTAGCACTTAGCGCCTGGCGCTAGCGATGATAGCGCAATTCCGAGAGCACATATGGAAGGAGATAGCGCCTGGCGGTAGCCGATAACGCAGGCGGTAGCGACGCACACAGTTGGTAAGGAGGAATTGTTTCCGCGGATTGAAGATTCTGCCGCGCAGAATGTGTCCTAATATGGGATAGCGCTGGTGGTAGCCGATAGCGCAGGTGGTAGCGACGCACACAGTTGGCAAGAAGGAATTGTTTCCTCGGATTAAAGATTCTCGCACGCAAAATATTACTTAATATGGGATTGCGCCGGCGGTAGCACTAGCGCAGGCGCTAGCGCTGAGGCTATAAAAAGGACTCATTGGCTCCGTCTTCCTTACTCTTCTATAACCCAAAACTCCAGAGCTTCGTGCCACAGCATATAGAGGAAATTCAGAGAGATACTCCCACAAATCCATAAAGACTAAAGGAGATCCGTGGAGAAGATTTCAACACGCATCATCATCGTGACGAAAGACCGCATCGACTACGATCATACTCTGCGTCTTCGTCTACTTCTCCAAGAGATCTACATAGAGAGAGTTTTATATTATTGTCTTTTCATTTCATATCTTTTCTGTAATCGTTTAGTGAAATTCGCCTCGTGTTGGCGACTAAGTCTGGGTAGGACTTAGGGCTGAAATTTGCCTCGTGTTGGCGACTAGGTCTCGGGTGTAGGTCTAGGGGGTGCTCGAGGCCATATCCGGGGAAGGGTTGGCTAGAGCGGCTTGAGGCCGTATCCGGGGAAGGATCGGCTAAAGCCAACCGTTTCGTGGGGATACGAGTCGGTATAGAAAACAAAAAGAGTCTTTCTATTAGCTTTGATTTCTAGCTTCGATAAGAGATCAAGTTTTGTAATCATGCTTCTCAAGTTAATAAAATCATGTCTTTACTTTTACTTCACTTGATTTGTCTTAATCTTCTCTAGTTTAATAATCAAAGCTTTTTCAAAGTTATTCAAAATATATTATAAGTTTTTACAACCCTTATTCACCCCCCTCTAAGGGCGCCTACCGATCCAACAATCATCATCGCTTGAGCTTGATATACTTGAGCACCCGGAGGAAGAGTCATCCCATGTTGCAGCTTTTAAGACCTTCTTCTTCTCCTTTCCTTTAAGTCGTTTTTCTTTTTGCTCCTTCAAGAATTTTGGGCATTGACTTCTAATATGCCCGGTCTTCCTACAGTGGAAGCACTCGGGAGGTGGCCGCTCTTCGTCGTCGTCGCTAGACTTCTCCTTCTTCTCTCTTTTGGATGAGGAGCCCTTTTAGAAAAAAATTCGGAAGGTATTCCTCCTTTCCGGATTCTTCATGAACTTAGTGAAGTTCTTCACAAAGAGACTCTCCTCGTCATCTTCCTCGTCGTCATCTTCTTTTCATGACTTCAGTGTCAAGGCTTTCTTCTTTGGCTCCTTGTTGTACTCTTCTTCTTGAATCTTGAGTTCTACCTCATGGGTTTTGAGGTTCCCAATGAGGCTCTCAATTTGAAGCCGCCTCAGATCATGCGATTCGGAAATCGCCGTCATCTTTGGATTGAACTTTGGTGAGAGTGATCGAAGAAGCTTTCTTACCAAGTCGCCATTTGAAAATGTTTTTCCAAGAATTTTTGAGGTATTGATGATCTTGGTGAATCGAGTGTACATGACGTCGACGTCCTCATTCGGATCCATCCTGAACCTCTCGAATTCAGATTCCAGTTGGAATAGTTTTGAATCTTTGACCCGCGAGGTACCTTCATGCGTTATTTCTAATAAGTTCCAAATATCATAAGCAGTTTCACATGCACTTACTCTATTAAATTCAGTCCAATCAATAGCACAGAACAAAGCATTCATCGCTTTCGCATTATTCTTACACCTAGCCTTATCTCCATCATCCCATTTATCCCTAGGTTTTTCCATGGTTACTTCTCCAACAATATATGTAGGAGAAGTGTATGGAGTTTCAACACGTGCCCATACATCTAGATCTAAATTTATCAAAAAAAAAACGCATACGCGTTCTCCAGTAATTATAATCAGTTCCAGTAAGCAGCGGAGGTCTACTTATTCCCTGCCCCTCATAAAAAGCGAGGTCACGAAGCGCCATTATTCCCGGTTGTTAGACTGAATTAGAATAACCTAGCTCTGATACCACTTGTTGGATCTGTAGGCGCCCTTAGAGGGGGGGGGGGGTGAATAAGGTTTTTAAACTTTTTATGATTATTAAAGAAAATTATTCGCTGTTGCTACCGCCAGCGGTAATGTTACCGCTCGGCGTTAGTGACAGAGAAAATATGTTTAGTTTTAAACCAATGAAAGTCAGAGAGCACGGATCAGAGATGAAGAAACAAACATATTTTCATTAATATTAAAGTGAAATAGTTATGATTACAAAAACTTTTCCCAATTATGCTTGGAAAGAGGCGACCAATGAAAACTCTTTTGGTTTTCTCTACCGACCCTTCTCCCAAGGACCGGTTGGCTTTAACCTATCTCTCCCCAGATAAGGCCTCAAGCCGCTCTAGCCCTTCCCTCACCGTAAAGGCCTCGAGCACCCCCTAGATATACACCCTAGACCTAGTCGCTAACGCGAGACGAATTTCTCCTAGTCCCCGCAAGGCCCTAGTCGCTGTGTGGCAAATTCCTCTACCGAACAAAAGATAAAAGGTTACAATTTGAAACTAAGACAAATCACAAATTAAAAACTCCCTCAAAAGAAGAACTTGATGTCGATGTAGATGCGATCGGATTGGTCTTCAAGTTCTTTGCATTCACGAACGTTGACGGAGTTCTTCGGGCTGCTTGGAGAAGGCTCTCACGAGTCTCTGAATATGTGGCTTCAATTCGTTCTGTAACAGCAAGCATCAACGGGGGAAGCGGCGTCTTTAAATAGAATAAGTCGTTACCGCCTGCGGTAGTACTACCGCCCCGCGATAGCCATATTAGACAATGATTAAGCACACGGATAGTGACAACTTAGGCAACTTTTGAGCGCCAAACTTTGAGCTTCGACTAGCGCGCCGCGGTAATGCTAACGCTCCGCGATAGCGAGATAACCTTCCTTTAGCCAATATCTCCTTCCATATTTGCTCCTAAATCACATGCAGACGGGAGGATTCCAAAAGCTACCGCCGGGTGGTAGAGATGTCGCGCCGCGGTAGAGCATGCTAAATATGCATCCCGCCAAACATTCCTTTTTCTCCACTGTTTCCTTCCCGTCAATTGTTTCCATTTATGCTAGCGCCATCGGTAGTGCCAACGCTCCGCGGTAGAGCACATCTCTTTTCGTCGAACGAATCTTCGTCGAACGGCCTCACATTTCGTCGAACGCTGCTTTCATTTCTTCGAACTCAATTTCGTCGATCGATGTTTTCATTTCGTCGAACTCCATTTCGTCGATCGCTAGCGCCAGCGATAGTGCTAACGCAGTTCCATTTCGTCGAACTCAATTTCATCGAATGCCAGTTCGTCGGACACCATCTACTTTCGTTGAACACCATTTCGTCGAGCGCATCTCATTTCGTCGGACCGCTAGCGCCAGCAGTAGTGTTACCGCGCCGCGGTATCAACAGAGAATCATCCTGATGTCGCTTCGACGACTTTCTTTTTCATACTCATTTGGGGATTGAATGTTGCAGATCCTACACACTATAAACACAATGCAAGTATGATCAAATACAATAGGATTTGTTATTGTCAAACAAAGAGATACGGAAAGCATGTTCCAACACCTCATTGCCTGCGATTGATGGTATTTATAACGCTGGGGATGGGGCCCACCAAAGATTCCTGCCAGGCCAGCAACCGACCGGCGAACAGCAGGCCTGCAAGCGGTTCGGTTCAGTTTTATGTAAAATCGAAACCGACCGAATAGCCTCGGTTTTTACACACCCAAAACCGAAACCGAATCCAAACGGTTCGGTTTGGTTCGGTTTTTTACGCGTCGGTTCGATTTTCTACATTTGCTTCGAAGTTTAGTATTTTTTTAGGTACATGCATTCTATCATAAAATTCCACAAGATTTTCGAACTATAATTATTATTTTATACATGAACCCCCGGCCCTAAGAAAGCATGCATAAGAGAAAATTTAATACTTTTTATAAAAAAAACAACTAAAGAAGATCAAATTTAATTATGACGAAAACTGGACCGAACCGGATATGGGTCGGTTTTTAGCCACCACAAACCGAAACCAAACTGAATCGGCCGGTTCGGTTCAAAAGTCGGTTCCGTTCGGTTCGAGCGGTTTCGATTTTTTACGCAGAGCCTAGCGAACACCATGCGTTGGACTTTGCTTTACGAGCTTGGGATAATCTCACAAAGAGCGGAGATTGTGTACAACCATGAGTTCGCTGAAGGGGTGAATTGAGACTCAAGTGTAAGCGAGTAGAGCGGGGCGAGGCGAGCGGAGGCTCGCCGCCCTGTAGCAAGGAAAGCGGGGACTCACGCCTTGCAGCGAGCAAATCGCGTGGGCGAGGCGAGCGGGGGCTCGCCGCCCAGTGACTCGCGGGTCGTGAATAGATTCGCGCTCGCCTAGGTCGCGAGGTTGGGGCAAGGCGAGGGTCAGGCGAGAACTGATCGGCGAGCGAGAACGGGCCTCCTCCGTCTATCGCTTCTCTTGTGAGGCGAGCCGGGTTTTGGGTGCAGTATTTAATTTCTATTTATTCAAGTCCGTCTGCCTACAACCACTTCAAACAACGAAGTTTGGTTGTTGGCTGACCACTTTGGGTGCACTTAGCAAAATCAAAAGACGGAGTTACGTTATTAGCAGACCCAGTAAAGAAAAACTATATATAGACCCTGAAAGACACCTTTGGAGAGGATTCCAGATTCTTTGGCTTCTTCCTCCTCAGGACTTTGGTTAGCTCCTTAGACTCTCCAATGTGCCCAACTTCAGCTTTGGCTTGGGAGGGGAATCACTTTAAGATCTTCCGGGTGTGTGGTGAGACCTTCGCGCTGTAGCCAAGGGTCGGTGTTTAGTTCTAAATCTTCGGTCAAGTTCTTCCACAGGACAAGTAAGTGATAGTTGCCCACTCTTGGGGGTCTGAACTCCTCGTTGGGGCGATTCTCGGTTCCAACAGTTACAATGATTTTTCTGGACCGCGGAGGTCGCTTGGAGTGGAGTGGTGTTGAGCGTGCTCATAAGCAATTCAGAATGATGAATGCGAAAACGGGGCTCTGGGCTCGAAGGATGGAGCTGGATGAGGTCTTCGAGGGGACCGACCTTCGAGGAGCGAAGGAGATCTTTGAGGCTCTGAAGAAATCTTCAAATGCCAAAGGAGATTTTCGAGCAAACTTCAAAGGATCTTCGAACTATGAAGTAGGTTCTTCGAGCAATATTCAAGGGATCTTCGAACTCCGAAGGAGATCTTCGAGTGCCGAAGAGATCTTTAAGCTCCGAAGGAGATCTTCGAGCGCCGAAGGAGATCTTCGAAGAGATCTTTAAGCTCTGAAGGTCTTTGAGCGCCGAAGGAGATTTTCGAAGGGATCTTCAAGCTCCAAAGAAGATTTTCGAGCGTCGAAGTAGATATTTGAAGGGATCTTCAAGCGTACTTCAAAGAATCTTCGAACTATGAAAGAGGTCTTCAAGCAATCTTCAAGGGATTTTCGAACTCTGGAAGAGATCTTCGAGCGCCGAAGGGGATCTTCGGGTGCCGAATGGGATCTTCGAGCCCCAAAGGAGATCTTCGAGTGTCGAAGGAGATCTTCAAGCCCCGAAGGAGACCTTCGAGCGCCAAAGGAGATTTTCGAGCGCTGAAGGAGATCTTAGAGCGCCGAAGGGGATCTTGGAGCGTCGAATGAGATCTTTGAGCTCCAAAGGAGATTTTTGAAGGGACTTTCAAGCTCCGAATGAGATCTTTGAGCGTCGAAAGAGATCTTCGAACGGTTCTTCAAGCTCCGAAGGAGGTGTTCGAGCGTCAAAGGAGATCTTCGAGCGCTGAAGGGGATCTTCGAAGGGATCTTCAAGCTTCGAAGGAGATCTTCGAGCGTCGAACGATATCTTTGAGCACCGAATGAGATCTTCAAGTTCCGAAAGAGATCTTCGAGCACTGAAGGTGATCTTCGAAGGGTTTTTCAAGTGCCGAATGAGACCTTAGGGAGATCTTCGAAGGAAAACTCTGAAGCTCTCCTAGACGTAGAAGACAATGCCCATTCAAATAAGGGCTCTGTCCCTTTCAAAGTTTTTGAGAGGGATGTTTAAGTAATTATGTTGCTAGGGGGTGTGGCTATTCACACACCCATGATAGAGAGTTTTACTATTCGCTGATGGAGGATTTACTATGCGCACCCCCATGTTAGATCATTTTATTATTCGCACCCCCATGATGGATCATTTTACTATTTGCACTCCATGGTGAGGTATTCTACTATGCGCACCCCCATGTCGGGGTATTCTACTATGCGCACCCCCATGATGAGAGATTTTACTATTCACAACCCAATGATGAGGATTTACTATTCGCACCATATGGTATGAATTTTACTATTTGCGCACCCATGAAGGGTTTTACTATTCACACCTCCATGATGGAGATTTTACTATTCGCATCCAATGATGGAGAATTTTAGTATTCACACCCCAATGATGAGGATTTTAATATTCGCTATTTGCACATCATTGATGAAGGATTTTACTATTCGCACCCAATGGTGGAGTGTTTTACTATTCACACTCAATGATGCGTTCCGACGTCTATTTGGAAGACCAAACAGACTCGAAATTGCGTGAAAATGAGTCTGTTAAAATTGTATCATCGAGCCGGTTGAGGTCGCGGCGAAAAATCTCCGTTACCAAACCCATGATTAGGAAACCCCATCAAAACTAAATTAAAAAATTGCAAAATATGAAATAAAGAGGGATACAGACAAAACATAAATTTGAATGGACCAAGTCAGAGAACTCGAAATTGACTTATATAACTTATTATTATAGTACACTAAATTAGTGTGTAATTTAAGCAAATATTGAGCCTTTCAAAGCAAACCAGAGGCTAACATTCACGGGCTTTTCCAGAGAAATACTTAGTGCGTTCTCTCACCTAGTTCTAGATGAGGAAAAAATACAGCCGTATGATCTTAGATCTGACGGTAGGGAAAATACTGACATTATTTATTATTCTTAAATACAACAATATTTAGAGCTATCAATGGCTGAGATGCACTCCTCTCACCATGATCTAGATGCGAGATACTCACCTAAAAATTTTTCTGCCCTCTCTGATGTCTTTGGCTTTGATTTGAGGGCATGATTCCGCAGCAAACGTGACGGTATAGAGGGCCACTATTTCAGTGGTAATCTGTGAGCAACCACTTTGTGCATCTATTGTCAAAGGTTCGGTCTTTCTCCTCTGAGAGAAGCCACTTTAGGCATAGAGCCAAAGGTTAGGTCTGTTTCCAATCTTCCCCCGCCCATACCCCCAATGATTGGGGACTATATGGGTTCTGTTGTTGTTGTTGTTGATCGCGGATCGTTCGATTTGAGGCGCCTTCGGGCGGGAAACTACTTTCCTTCTCCTAACTATTCACTGCTCAGCACTCATCTCCCCGCGAGCTTGGATGAAACCCTAAACACCACCCTGATTTCAGCTCGGGAGTTCCCATGGCTCCCAAAAAGAGAGCTCCCTCTTCCTCCTCTTCAAAAAAGACGAACTTGATCCGCCAGCAGCCTCCGGCTTCCAAGTACGGCATCCAGCATTTCTTCGAGCGGCACTCGCAGACGCAGACGGCTTCTAATTCTACGGGTCCCCTCGATCTTCCCACACCCGTCCTTAACCCTAACCCTAATTCTGGTCCAAATTCTTGCCCCAACATCGAACCCAGCCCCTCTCAGAGCAATACGTCCCCTGCAAATCTGCCACAACCGCCTACCACGGCGAACAGCGAAGAGAAGTTAGCACAGGTCTCTCCGGAGTTCACCAAGAAAGCCCCTCTCAAGCGTTTCAAGTTTTCTCCTGGATTGGTAAAACTCTTATTAAAGTCCCACTTACCCAACTTTCTTTCCAATATCTCATATTGAAATCCGATAATCCGTTTTCTTGGACGGGCAGCTGATAAAGCAGAGCCAAGATGACTGCGGAGACGAGATCACTTGGAAAATCTCTCCGGTTAATGAAAGGCTGAGAACGCTCACAGCGAAGCAGCTCCCCAGAATGACCAGTAATCTCTCCGATCCGGCAAGACCATTAGCTTCATTTATCCATCCATGCCTGCAGAAGCAGGTAAGATCCTCAGAATCTCATAGTCGTTCAGATGGCTTATACACAGAATCCACCATGATTCATTTGCCAAACTATAGAACCCTTCTTCCTCTGCTTCTGCAACCCTTGAGAAGTGGCTTTCATCCCCAACTGCACATGCAACTGGCAGATCTTTATCTTCACCTAGGATTCTGTCAGTTGAGCAGGATATGCAGTCGTCAAGTAAAGTATTTCAGACTCCGCCCTCCACTTCTTATGATCCCAGTCAGGTACACTGCATGCTTTTAAAGCAATCTAGTTACCGCTTATTAGTTTTGTGTAACTTCCCCATGGTCTATGATGACATTGCTGCCGTGCTTTGATGTTTGTACTGGTTGCAGTTGACTAATGGTGTGTTTAGTAATGTGATGTCAGATGATATGGATATTGGACAGCACCACAAGGTTTGTTTGATTCTACATGGTCCTTAATTTATTGCCCTTAAACCATTTGGCTTCTAATTTTTTTCCTTTTGCATTTACAGGCATTGCTTGAACTTTTAGATCAAGTCGAAGATGTTATTATTGATGAAACTGTACCTAACAGGCGAACGTCACCTCAGAAATCTGGTGATCGTAGTGGTCAGTATGAAAAAATAAATGATTTGAATGAAACCAAAGTTGCTTTTACTACATCCCAAAGGGTTGATGGCTCTTTAAGTGATGAGGTGTTTCTTGTTTTGGAGGTTTGGTTACTTATCCTGATTAGCAAATCATCTAGTTAAGAAGAGTTTCCGTTTCTTTTTTATTTTTTAATCTGATATGCAACATGAAATGGTGTAGGTTTCTGAAAAGCAGATCACCGCTGATTCTTTACAAGCTCATAATCCTTACAAGGTGTCTTAGAACTCTTATTTGGTATAATTTCTATACTGGAATGTGTAGGATTTATTGTGACGGGGTTTTATGATGTTTTTCCATTCAGATTCTTCGCTTGCTTCTTGAGCTTACTGGTGAAGAGAGGGCACTGTATCTATGTGATGAATGGTTAGCATAGGTTCCAGTTATTTGATCTTGCCAAATGAATTTTATTACATTGCATAATTTAAAGCAAATTTTCTTTCAACATGGATTTAACTTGGTTTAATGGTGATAAATTTGAAATCATCCTTAAGTTGTTCTCATACAATGATCAAATGCCAATCTTTTGCTTTTGCTTTATATAAAGTATAAGGAAGCTAGAAGATGTGTGAAGATTGAATGCTAACCTACTTGAGAACTTTTGCAATTGGAAGCAACACTCATAGATCCCTTGAACCACATATAGATTGCAAGAACACTATTTCTTTGCTAGTTCGAAAAAACAAAGGAGAAAAAGTTAATTCTAGAAAAAAGTTAATTCATATCTATTTGCCCAAGGCTTGTCCTATTTATACGATTTATTTTCTTAGTATTTAATTGAAGCACTTTCTACTTTAATTCAATTACATCTTACTTGTTTATCTAACGTCTAATCTCAAACGTGAATGATTTTGGTCTATATTAACAATTTCACAAGTTATAATATTTGTTCGTCAATTAATTGTGATGCAGGACAAACCTCACACCTGCCTGCCAACCTGGAGTCCCACAAGGGGGCCCACATTGGTGTCCCACCAAGTCGGCTTTATCAGGGCTGCATCCCATACACCCCAACCCGTCTATGACCCCACCACAGGGCGCAACAGGTTGCTGAGGACGGGGATCGAACACCCGACCTCTTTGATCAAGAGTCTTCAGGCAGACTCTCATCACCAACTAAACTGCAAGTGATGAGAGTCTGCCTGAAGACTCTTTATCAAGGAGGTCTGGTGTTTGATACTCGGCCTCAGCAACCCGTTGCGCCCTGTGGTGGGGCCAGAGATGGGTTGGGGTGTATGGGCTGCAACCCTGATAAAGCCACCTTGGTGGGACGCCAAGGTGGGCCCCCTGGTAGGACTCCAGGGTGGCAGACAGGTGTGACGTCTGTCTTACATCATAAAAGTGCAGCTCAGTTGGTTGGTGATGAGATTTATGATGCAGGACAAACGTCACACTCAGATCAGTTGGTGATGAGAGCGCTGATGAAGGCCTCTTATCTAGGAGGTCGGGTGTTCGATCCCGAGCCTCAACAACCCGCCGCATGGTGGTGACTCCATGACGTAGTCGGGTTGGGGTGTACGAGCTGCAATCCTGATGAAAGACGCCCAGGTGGACTCATGGGTGGGCCCTCTGGCGGGACTCCAGGGTGGCAGGCAGGTGTGACGCCTGTCCTGCATCAAATTGTTTCTACGTTGCATTATTTTTAAGTTTTCTTCACAACACACTACACACATTCATTTGAGTTTCCTTTAGGGTACAAATCACACTATCACATTCGTCACGTGTCAAAATATTTTAAGTCTTTATAGAACAAGTGATTTTATCAGAGTGGATATGAAAGTGACTTCTATTGAGCATAAAGTAGTAGATATGATTAGACCATTTGTGCATGTAAAGTGGAGGATAATAGTTATAAAATATGAATAGGTGCAATGTTAAATGATTAAGAATGAAATGGGCTAGACCAAGTGTATGTTAGCTTGATTTTTGCTGAAATAGTTGCACAACATAGAGTAAACTCATCCATTAATACTATGCATTGGTTTATGATAAGGTTCAAACATTAGATAAGGAACTAGCATTAACGGTAACAAAATTCATAAAGCTAACCCCAAATTATTGGGATACGGTTAATGCTGATGATTAGTAGTTCTAATACCATATTAATAGTTCAAATATCATGTTTATTGCTTTGAGTTGTCTATTTACCTTTTCCGTTGATTCCTTACAGTTATACTTTACATACTTTGTGTCTACTCTCAGGTTTTACAGCATAATTGGACCAGGGGACACTGTGAATGTTGTTGGAAAATTTGATGAGGATGGAAAATGCGTTGTTAGCCACAATGAAAATCTTGTAGTAATTTTTCCTGATATACTTGTATCTGGGACACGTGTAAGTCCCTCAATGTCAGTAAGCTTTATATGCAACCAATACATATACTTGAAAAACTGATCACACATACAAAACATTAAAGTTGTAAAATATTGTTTTGAAAAATGTAGGTTGCATCTAGTTTCAATTGTCCAAGACGTGCTGTTCTTGATGAGAGGCTAAAAGCTAGCGAACATTCTACAGCAGCTTTACTTGGTACCCTGCTTCATCAAATGTTTCAGGTCACTTCTATAATTCTCTTTGTAATTGAATGTTTTAGAATTCATGTTCACTTATTTACGCTTTAGGATACCACAATTATATTGTTTTTTATTATTTTGTGTTTCCTCAGGCTGGTCTTCTCAAGGATTTGCCAACCAAACATTTTTTGGAGGAGTGTGCTGCCATCATACTGCAGCAGAACATTGAGAACTTATACGCTTGTGATGGTAAGGTTGGGAAATAAGCTATTTTTAACATGTGATCTTACAATAATATTTCAGGATTTGTATTCATTTGTGCCAAACCTCGTTGAATTTCGACCTTTCAACAAGACAATGCAACATTAAATGAACTGACATAGAGTCTGTTATCTTATAATTGTGAATCTTGATCTACTTGCTTTGTTACTAAATTACCACAAATACATGCAGCCAATCAGACTGCAATATCAGCACAACTTTTAGATGCAATTCCGAGAATTCTAAATTGGATAAAATGTTTCAGGGATATGAAGGTACCAAGTCTTACATATGTTCTTGACCATTTTATGATAAAATATTTTAGCTCCAATGTCAATGTAGAAGCTCTTGTTGCCTTTGTTAATTTGTGATTGCTGCAGCTGAGTTATTGATATGCATGCCATTTAAAGCAATCACACATGTTAATAATGTACCTTTGGCATTGCAGATGCTACATTAGTTGTGTTTGCATGTACAAGTTAGGAGGCTCACCACTTAGCTTCTATCATTTGTGCTTGTCAAATTCCTTATTTTCATACTTATTCTTAAGCAAATTATGATCAACATTCGGCTCATATGAATTTTGTTTTTATGAATAACCTTCTGCAGCTTTCTATTTTTATGTGAAAAACTTTTTACAAATTTCTGTTCTTAGCAACATAAATCTTCTATTGTATTTTTATTTTATTTTTTCATTCATGTACTCTGAACTATCCATTTATTACTTAGCATTTGTTTCATCCTTCCAACATGAGAAAAAATTGTGGATTGTGTACCTTCATCAGCTACTAGGGTCAGATCTTACAACAAATGCAACATTTCTGAACTTTTTATCACACTTAAAAACTACTTTCAAATTTTGAGACCTTTATGAAAGAATTATAATGTGAGAGCTTTGATTTTATTATTAAAGAGGAAGGTTCTTGTCTTGCCATACTTTTTTGAACACAATTAAAATGTTGCAATGCCAAAGCAGAAAACAAGTCTTTCTGGACAGCATAGTTGCATTGTTTTCAAATGTGAACCCTGTTCTACACATATTGCGCTGTACTTTTAAATTGGATAAGTTCCGGTTACAGTGGTGTATTAACTGTTTTTTTGCCTCATATTGCTAGTGTGTTCAGCTGATGGTTTTCTTGCCATTGACTTTAGGAAAGTGGAACCCCTATCGTTGATTTTGGACATAGTGAAGGACAAAAGGAAGTTTCAATAATTGAGGTAGGCATCTCACAATAAAATTTTGTGGTAAATTCTATTATCTTTTGACCTGATTTTTGAGGGCTGGTTGATTTTTCATTGAATCCTTATCACCATGAACAAACCTGAAGTTAGGTGCGTTGGCCACTATTCTCCAGCTGTTATTCAGTCTATACCCGTCTGTCTGATTTTACTCTATTGGATCAAGTTCTAGCTGATGGCCTTCAATAAGTTCTAGACAATGTATTTGAATTATTTACTATCATTCATTGTCTAATTTGCTTCTGTATTGAAAGGAACTTATCAAATGTGATAGTTTTACCAGTTTTCTTAGTTTTCTCAGCAAAATATCGAAACTAGTGAGCAGAAAATTTTGCATCAATTACTTGGAAGAAGTGAAAAAAATTATTGGCATGAACCTCCATTATCGTTGCCTTTTGTAACTCTCTGCTTAATGCATAGTTTATTTCCTGCAACTTTTTCCCATTTTCCTTCTACCTTGCCAGCGTACCTAACTAAACCATTATCTTGTGTATGAAATTACTTTATTTACTGAAATTTTCTTCCATAGACAGTAAAGGAGATATTTATGCCATGGTCAGCCATGTTTAGAAATCATTTGCTGGTTGCCACAGGAGGAAACTTAGTAACAATAATTTATGTAATGTTTCTGTTGAGTTACCACATCTACATCTAATTGGACTTATCTATTCTGTGTTTTGGCAAGACTTGGGTGTATGTACAGCCTTGTAGGGCTGAATTTAGTTCAAGTACATTTAACCATGGCGTTTTCCCTACATCCACTTAATTATCTAATGTTACAGAATCCCCTAGGTTTTTGAATTTATTTGTTTAAAATAAAGAATACATGGTTACTAGCTTTTCGTAATTAGCTTTTGGCTTTAACTTGTCAGCATATAGAAATAATTCCTTTGGCTTTAACTTGTCAACCTTCTGTTACGGGTCCTCCATCAGTTATATTATTATTATTATTATAATATATTTTGAGTCAATTCACGTTGAGTTGTATTGAGTAGTAGTTGTTAGTCTTTATGTTATATCGAGTCATAGGGGCATGGTCGGTCTTTTAATATTTTCATGTATTTTTATATTTTTATGCATCTTGATATACTTACGGGTTTACCCCCGAGACTTGTTATATATATGCCCTTAGTCCTGTATGAAAAGGAAGAAAGAAATGAAATGAAAGTTCTTTCCAAATCTCCCTTCCAGGGCTTCTTCTCTTCTCCTCCAAGGTTCTTTTCTACTTTCTTCACCCTCTAGTGTTTCATCTTCTCTCCTCATTTCTAGGGTTAATACCCTTGTATCTCCATCCCCGCTGCCATCCGACAAACCACCAAACAAGCACATAACAAATTGCTATCAGAGACATCCTTCCTCCTCTTCCGCTGCAAGTATCACATCTAGCCCCTCCGCCTGCCGTCTCACGACGCAACCCACGACTCCGACGCCCTGTCCAGTTGACACCCTCTTCCAGTCGTCGTCTTTCTCCAACACCGCCACCCCGCTCCTGTCGACGCCAACAAACCATACACTAATCAGTCTCTGCGGGTCTTGGTCTTCTTCCCGACTGCACAAAGCCAGAGCAGCTCCATCTGCGTCTCTGACTCTTCTTCCCGCAAGGAGAATAGACCGACAACAAAGCCTCCGACGCGCTCGTTTTTCGCCGCTCCAATAGCCACGTGCGTCTCCTTCCCGGGTGCACCTTCCGACAACAGCAACCAGCCCGCTGCCTCATCCAGAACAACTGCAACCCTGCAACCTTCCACCAATTTCTTCCCCAAACGCTTCCCACCGTCTCCTGCGATTCCTCTGCCAGCCGCTTCCTCTTCAAACGGAGCCGCCACTCCATCTTCGATGACTGCAAGGGGTTTCCTTCCAATCCTCCTTCGCGCCCAACATCATCCATTGAACCACGCTCTTTTCATCGAGCCGCCCGCTGTTCTGCTCCTGCCTCACTTCATTGAGCCGCCTTTAGTAGACCGCACACATTCTTATCCTATCTCCCTCGAGCCCCTCAAGCCATGTAGCACGCGTTTCCCCTCACGACAATTGACAACATGAGCAATATTGGATTAATTAATTAAGTATTCAATTAATTGATTTTTTTTAAAAGTCAGATGCCATCGACTCATGGGTACGACTACTCGCCATGTTCGACCGTATTAATGCTCGGCTCGACCGTTGCGATGCTTTGATCGACAACATGTTCGACGTTCTCTAGGGCCAGCGTGCCATGGTCCGCGGCTCCCCACGCCCGCAGACGGCTATTCCATCACCCCGCCACCTCGTTCTCAAATTGTCGCAACGCCACCAATCTCGCCCCCTCCTCTGTCGGACCTTGCTTTGCCGACTTCGACCTTGCCGCTCCCTCCAACCACATAGCTGCCCTCTTCGGCCGGCTCTTGCTCCGCCGATCCCTGCTCTACCGATCCCGCCGGCCATCCCTCTGTCTCCTCTGATGGCCCTTGTTCCGCCGGACCCTGCTTGGTCGCTTCCTCCGACCATCTCGCCGCCTCTAGATCTGTTCTTTCCGCCGACTGCTGTTACTCCGACCAGTGGCGGAACTAGGAATTTTACTCAGCCCGGACACAACTTAAAATAAATAAATAAACGCAATGATTAAATAAAATTGTACTAGTGTAGACAATAGACATGAACAAAATTATAGTAACCAAAAAACTTCTTACATACCGTTCAACAAGCCACTTTTTGTGGACACGTATTTTGAAATTGCGTAATGATAGTATCATTACTAATAGTCTTAGCAACATCTTTCTCAGTATAAGCTATCATGCAGCCATTCATCCATTCATTTCCTATTCTATTCCGTAAACGATTCTTTATAATTTTCATGGCAGAGAACATTCTTTCAACACTTGCAGTTGCAACGGGTAGAAGACATGTCAACTTCAATAACCTGAAAACCAATTGATAGTGATCTTGTTTTTTCAACTCTACCAATATTTTTAAAAGCCCACTAACTCCTTTACAATGAGAATGTGCTGGTTGGCATAGAGCGCATGTCAATGATGTATATATCAAATTGTCCTAAAAGTATTTGCAATTATAGTGGTGTAAAATCTGATTGATACAATTCTGCAAGACGAATCAATTTTTGTTTATCAAATGAAGCAAATTGATCACTTGGATCTATACAAGAAACACATAGAAGCAGTTCCGTGTTCACTTCATTAAAGCGTCCATTTAATTCATTCAATGTCCAATCAAGCACCGTATTGAAGATTTCAACACGAAAATGATGAAAATTTGTAATCTCTCTTGCATTGCGTCTTGATCTTCCTGCTTGAATATATTTTTCGTCCATATTTGGTACTTCAATACACTGCTTAGTACAAAATGATGATACCTCACTCATAAAAGAATTCCATTCAAGATCATCATTTCTCAAATTAGTCAGCAATTGTTTTGAAAACCTTACAAATTTCATTGCATTAACAATATCTTGATCTTTTTTCTGTAGAGCTTGTGATAACTCGTGTGTTTTGGCTAAACTATTCTTCATTAAATGTATGAGAAATATAAAATTAAAAGTCAAGAGACTTTTAATTAGACTGTTTGTCATTCCTCTTTGATTTCCATCGGCCCCATCAACTTTGATAAATTCAAGTGCTTCAATGATAGATGAGAACATCCGAATAAAACTTAACACTGTACCATAATGTGAACTCCATCCCGTGTCTCCTGGCCTTTTCAATTCAAGAGGTTGATTTGCCCCTCGACCACTTTCTAAATCTCCGCAACCAAGCTCTTTAGCAACCCGATCGACTTCTAATGCTCTGATATAATCACGACGTTTACAAGAACCTCCAACAACATTTAACACAAGATTAATAAGTGTGAAAATCTCTGCAACTTCATAATGATCTTCTGCAACAACTACTAATATTAGTCGGAATTGATGAGCAAAACAATGAATGTAGAAAACACAACTGTTCTCTTGTAAAATCAATGTTTTAAGTCCTTTGAACTCACCCCTCATATTGCTAGCACCATCATAACCTTGTCCACGCAATTTTGAAATACTTAGGCCATGTTTTACAAATAAATTATCAATAGCTTTCTTCAATGATATAGCAGTTGTATCTGTAACATGAACAAACCCAAGTAAACGCTCCATAATGAGACCTTTGATTTTCACATAGCGTAAAACAACGACCATTTGTTCATTGGTGGATACATCGCGCGATTCGTCAACCAAAATACTGAAGCAATTATCTCCAATATCTCTAATAATATTTTTTGTTACTTCATTTGCAATGCAAGAAACAATTTCTTTTTGGATCTTTGGAGGTAATAATTGACAATTGGTAGGAGCATTTTCTAGTACCACTGACTTGATCTCATTACTATGTAATGCAAGAAATTCCAAAAGTTCAAGGAAGTTCCCTCGATTACTAAATTCTTTAGACTCATCATGTACACGAAAAGACAACCCTTGTCGTAAAAGAAAGCGTATGCAATCAATCGACGCAGACAAACGTGCACGGTATTGAGCACTATGTGTTTCATCCTGTCTATAAAATGCAACTTCAATACCGTGCTTCTGATTCATCAAAGCTATGCACATCTTCTTTGAGTTATTGTGTCCACTATTGTGATTTCCAATGTGTTTTTCTAGTATCGTCATATCTTTCCAGTATTTAAAACACGACTTACAAATGTAGGATCGCAACCTTTTTGTGGAAAGACATAACAATAAAGACAATATGAAACATCTTTCTCTATACTATACTCCAGTTAGTCTTTAAACTCATTAAACCAGTTCTTATTAAAACGACGTGCTTTCTGTCTAATTTCAGTTTGTGGAAAATTTTCTAAAAAGATTGAATAGGACCATTTTGCAAATACTTCCTTCTTATCATGTCTTGAAGATTTGCATCATATGAGCTTATAGGTTGTCTCAATCCTGGATCTCCCGGTAAATCCTCCAAGGCAAACTCATCTCGATTTCTTTTAGCACTTTAACCTGACATTTGTAAATCCTGAGAAGTTTGATTTGATCCTACTTTTGAAAAGAACTTCTCCATCGAAATTTACAACTAAAAATGAAATGAAAATTAAGGGCATTGTTAAAAGCACACCAGAATTGGCTATTGGCAAACCAATTTCTATGAGTTATTACGCGCCTTTTGAAAATACGCTTTGTACATGCATCTTTAGGAAAAGTGTTCAACACGAAAATTGTAGATCTCGTCGAGATCTACAACTTTCGTGTTGAACACTTTTCCTAAAAATGCATGCAGAAGGCCCTAAAATCGCCCTGATCGTAACTATAGTGAATTTTTGGAAATAACAAGAAAATACGCCTTGTATATGCATTTTTTAGGAAAAGTGTTCAACATGAAAGTTGTAGATCTCGACGAGATCTACAATTTTCGTGTTGAACACTTTTCCTAAAAATGCATGTACAAAGCGTATTTTCAAAAGGCGCGTAATAACTTATAGAAATTGGTTTGCCAATAGCCAATTCTGGTGTGCCTTTAACAACTCCCAAAATTAATTAGGAACCTAAAACATAAAACTAATTTTTAAGAAAACATCAACAATTATGTAGCATCAACATCAAACTAAAGCAAAAAACGACTTCCAAATTCTACTTAACCTTTTCAATCATTCAATTCTCTGACCAAACATACATCCAAAAAAATGCCCCAAAATTTGGTACAATCCAAACTCCAAGTCTCCAAGCACAAATTCTAAAATTTATTGCCATAAATACTACGAAAGAATGAAAACAATAATTAAAATGGAGGAAAAAATGCCCAATGAAAGTGGTTGATTAAAGGCTTAAAGCCTGTAGAAGACTTCCTCGATTACTCAAGGCGTGCTCAAGGCTAAAACCTGTAAAGGTCTGAAATTAGAGCTTCGAAACTTCGCAAAAATCTGTAAGGGAATAGAGAATTCAGAAATCTGAATTTTTTTTTGAAACTCTAAGTTCTAACCTAGATTTGGAGGAGGAAAGAAGACTGTCCAGGCAGACAGCACCTGCTCAATGTTAAATCTGATGGAGCATGGAAGAAGAAATAAAAAATCAAAGTGACCAGGGGCGAGACAATATGCCAGCACCTGCCTGCGGAAAGACCGAAAGAAATTAGAAATTAGAAATCTGATGGAGCATGGAGGAAGACAATATGCCAGCACCTGCTCAAAGTTAACTCTGAAAGTCTGAAACCCTAACCTTGGAGGTGGAAAGAAGACTGGCCAGCACGGCAGCACCTGCCTGCGGAAAGACCGAAAGAAGATCTGAGATTGAGATTGAGAACACAACTACACAAGTCCAGGCTCAATCCGATGGAGGAAACGCGGAGAGCAGGCGAGACGCCGAGATCTGGCGAGACCAGGGGCGAGACGCCGAGAGGCGAGAGCTGTCGCGCTGCTCCTGCGGCCCTGCGGGTACCTCCGTCACTCCGTGCCTAGGAAGGAAATAACACGCCAATAATTTCGCGATTTCCGCCGAAATTAATTCCCGGGCACGTTCCCGGGTATGTCCTAACGTGGGTCCGCCCGACCGCCCGTAACTCCGACTTCAGTGCTGCTGCTGCTCACCATCGCTCCACCAGTCATGCTGAATCCGTTCCTTCTACTGCCACATGCTTTCTCATTGGCTGTATCGATACTCGCTGCCGTCCCGACCGCTTGACTCGCTATCAAGTGTTATTTTGGCGGGAATCAAGCTGCCAGAGGATCCGACCATCCACATGGAGTTCGAATTTGAGGGAAAGCTCGATATCGAGGACGGATGGAGTGTTATGTGTCCTCCGTCGGTTATCTTATTATTATTATTATTATATATTTTGAGTCAATTCACGTTGAGTTGTATTGAGTCGTAGTCATTAGTCTTTATGTTATATCGAGTCGAGTCATATTGAGTCATAGGGGTATGGTTGGTCTTTTAATATTTCCATGTTTTTTTATATTTTTATGCATCTTGATGTAATTACGGGTTTACCCCCGGGGCTTGTTATGTAATGCCCTGGTATACAGTACAGGTCTGCAGACCAGTGAACGCAACCCATCTCCACGGATCTGATTGGCCGCAACCGCTAATTCTAATGGCGGGTTGTTAAGGCTGGAGCTTGAACCGCAGACCTCCTAGATAAGGGAGCTCTAAACTGGTCCTCATCACCAGACCAGTTTAGAGCTCCCTTATCTAGGATGTTTGTGGTTCAAGCCCCCAACCTCAACAAAGTGCCATTAGAATTAGCGGCTGCGCCCATTCAGATCTGTGGAGATGGGTTGTGGTCACTGGTTTGCAGACCTGTAGCGCACCCACAATAGACCGGGGCGTTACATAAAAAGAAAGTGCACTTTTTATGTAACGCCCTGGTCTACTGTGGGTGCGCTACAGGTCTGCAGACCAATGACTCCAACCCATCTCCACTGATCTGATTGGCCGCAACCGCTAATTCCAATGACGGGTTGTTGAGGCTGGGGCTTGAACCCCAGACCTCCTAGATAAAGGAGCTCTAAACTGGTCCTCATCACTAATTGAACCCCAGACCTCCTAGGACCAGTTTAGAGCTCCCTTATCTAGGAGGTCTGAGGTTCAAGCCCCAGCGTCAACAACCCGCCATTAGAATTAGCGGTTGTGACCAATCAAATCCGTGGAGATTGGTCGGGGTCACTGGTCTGCAGACCTGTAGCGCACCCACAGTAGACCAGTGTGTTACATGTTATATATATGCCCTTAGTCCTGCATGAAAGGAAGAAAGAAATGAAATGAAAGTTCTTTCCAAATCTCCCTTCGAGGGCTTTTTCTCTTCTCCTCCAAGGTTCTTCTCTCCTTTCTCCACCCTCTAGGGTTTCGTCTTCTCTCCTCCTCATTTCTAGGATTAGTACCCTTGTATCTCCATCCCCGCTGCCATCCGACAAACCACCAAACAAGCACGTAACACCTCCCCTACCTCCTGCAATTGTTAGACCCTTTAATTTGTCAACATGTCAAGTCGCTCAGATAAAAGCTATTTATAAAAGCTACTCTAAAAGAAATGTATTAGCATGAAATTTCTTTCATTCTAAATCCCCTTCTCTCCATCTCTCCACTAATTTAAAAATGTTCAACCATATTCAACCGTAGGTTCCCTGTAACTTATGAAGCATCTTTTGTTGGTCTATTTTGTCTTCATTGTCAACCAAAATTCTAGTGTTCTTGGAACCACATTTGGTGAACTCTTTTTGTTCTCCAATCACCGCTGCTTTTAGTGGAGGTAACATATAGGACAACACCTTTTATTCCATGACTATTTTCTTTGTTATCACCCTGAGCAACAATATATTGTTGTCTTTATCGAAGTGCTCAATAGCAAAAAAACAAATGTACTGTGAAGGTACTATCGTCTTTACCCAAAAATGGTAGTAACAGTAATAATGCGCACTTCTAAATGACTGAGCATGTGTTGTGTTTTTTTGTAATTTCTTTTGGTAGCTCATATAAAATTTCTTGTTACAGTTATGTTGATTTCTTTGCAAATTTTGTCATATCACAATTTTTTTCCTCTACTGTTAAATTATGTACTATAAATTAATATTTATGATCATAATTTCAATTTCAGGACTTATATGTAGTGAGAGGAGAAAGAGATCGAACATTTTAAATATCCTTGCTATATACTTTGGTTAAAGTGACATTGATGAGAATCACTCACACGTGTGTGTTGTAGCCCAATGGGCCCGCACATGTCTATTTTCACAGGAGGCATTGATCGGATCGTCGTTTTGACAGTCTGAGTCTACGATTATGTCCAGAGCACCTTTTGGACATTTCCAAGTGTTTTTTTTTTAAATAAATTTTTCTCGAGATCATCACTTATCGTGTACAACCAATCATAGTCGTCCACGATGAGTGCCATGGGTTCTTTTTATTATAAATAAGAGGAGAAGGGGTTGGTCGAGGCATTGCAGATTCTTGGAGGTTTCTTCCCAGAAAATCCCGCGATCCTTCATGGTTTCGACTCCACGAAACCTTAAGGTGACGACTCCTTATGCCCGACTGTTATTACCTTGTTTTCCCGCTACTAGCCGCCCCTTCCTAACACCTATACAGTCATCTCCATACCTACTCCACCCGCCGACCACACTCCATAGCCCCCAACCGACAACAACCTTTGTTGTCCCTTCCCAGCCACACCACTCTAGCCTATCTCCAAAGCCCGCCGAGCTTCCTCTACGACCACCAGCCGGGCTTAGGGCGCCTCTACCCTCCTTTCCTCCATGCCAACTAGCCCTCTGTTACGGTCGCGCACGCCGACGAGACGCGCGCACAGCCGACGAGACGCCGTTGTGAATCTACACGCGTAGGAAGATGACGGATACTAGCCTACCGGTCGTGGAAGAGACCGCCGAGGTGCGCGCTACTTAATTATTTCTATTTCAATGTTGTTTTGAATTTTACTATTTGCAGACCGCTTTTGTTATTCACACCCCGCTGCTATATGAGGTGATGCATGTCTGTATTAGTTTTCATGCTTGGATGAATGGAATTTAGGGATGCTCCCTAAGCTTTCTTCTCTACCCTAATTCCTCTCTTCTCCTTCACCACCGCCGGTCCTCCCCCTTGCCGGATTCCTCTCCGGGTTCGTAACAATTTGGTCCGACCTGCCTCACTGCCCGCTATTACGTCGCTGGTGCTCTCCATCGCGTGCATTTTACTTTCTGATTCCGCCTACATCACGACCCGCAGAGACGATCCTGCCTATTTCGACTGCCGCTTTCGCGTGACCCACGATTCCGATCCCACCTGCTTTGCGTCTCGCCAACTACACCTTCGTTTCCTTCTGCGCTTGCATCGCGACCCGCCGACTACAACTTCGTTTCTGTTTGCATCGCCCAGTATCGTCCCGTTTGCATCGTCCGACATCGTTCTCGTCTGCCTCGTCCAACATCGTTCTTGGTTGCATCGCGCCCGCCCGATTCCAGATACTCCCGTCCGGATCCGCCCGTCCTCGCCGTTCTTGGCCGATTCTCAGAGCTCCTGTCTGATTTCCTGCCGATCTCCGCCGCAACCGTCCTGATCTGCCTCCTCCAGCCACCGTCCGCCATATCCAGTCCCATGGCTCCCAACACACGCTCCTCCGGTGACCCCGCTTCCGATTCCGTCTCCGACGTCCTCATCCGCCACATCGAGGCTCAAGATCAGCTCATCGCCTCCATGCATGCCTCACTCCTCACCCTCCATTCCGAGATCGACTCCCTCCATGCGCCGACCACCCCCTCTGGCTTAGGCTCGGCCGCGGACTGGGGCTCCCTCCTCGGCGCGATGCCAGTGAGACCACCCGAGCCGCAAATCCACCCGGCTTCCGACCGGTCCGCTCTCTCCCTCGACATTCCGTCCTTCGTCAGTATCGACCCGATGGGTTGGATCGCTAAGGCGGAACAGTGCTTCGACCTCAACTTCACATCGGAACAGGACAAGGTGTCCACCGTTCTTGTTGGTCTGGATGGCTCTGCCCTCCATTGGGCCCGGTGGCTCCGTCAATCGAACCAATCCCTCTCTTGGCCCGAGCTCAAACATGAGATGATTCGGCGTTTTGACACTCGCTACTCCGACTCCTCCGCTATCGAGCGTCTTTGCGACGTTCGCCAGACAGCCGACCTGGATGACTGCATTGATGAGTTTGTCGCCTTGGCCACCCACGTTCCCGACATTCCGCCTGACCATTACCTGGGCTTCTTCATGCAGGGCCTGCTGCCACACATCCGCTCTCGTCTCCGCATGCACCACCCTCAGATGGTTGCCGACGCCCTTGACTTGGCGCGTTTGGTGGAGGCCGACCTCTCCCCTAGACCTACTTCTCCGGCCGGCCCCCCCCCCCCCCCCCCCCCCCCCCCCCCCCCCCTCCGCTGACACCTTGGCGTTCGCTCGCCCCGACTCCTCTGCCACACCATCCGCATGGGGTACCCCGCCCGGGGCGCCCCTCAGCCTAACACTTTTAATTGTGTTAGGATAAAAAGATGTACAATAGTTTTTGCAAATCACAAGCATTACAAGAAAAAGCTTGACAGACTCCTAAGAAACAAGGAAATATAGTTTAAGTGATAAAATATGGATGTTGTAGTCGTCTGTTTTGCATGACTGAATGACATGAGTGGGAGTGGAGAGTCTTTGGCCAGCAACATAAGGTGTATGGTGTAAGTGATATAATTTTCCTTTTTCTTCAACAACTCCAATTGTCTTCCTCGTGGAAAGATCTTGAAAGTTGAAACACAGTGAGAAGGAAAGAAAGTTACAATGCAATTTAATTCTTCAGTATTTTTATGAATATATATAAGATTTGTGGATAATTTTGGCACATGCAAAACATTATTCAAGTGAAGTGATTGTGAAATCATGATATTGCCGCTGCCAGTAACTGAAGTATGAGAATTGTTAGCAATAATGATGGTATTGGGATGAAGAGTTGGTGCAAACATTGAAGAATGAATATGAGAGAAGGTTATATAATTAGTAACACCAGAGTCTACAACCCATGAATGATCCAAGGCAGTACCAAAAACATTAAAAGATTTTGTACATAGGTTCCTACCAGTCATGACAAAAGTGCACGTACAAGAGGACTTATTGAGAAAACCAATAAGTAACTCTCTAGCTCCTTCTTACCGAGCGTTGGAACCTCGTCTGCCGCTGATTCTCTGACTCCACGTGGTGTTCATCCAATTGTGTAATACCAGATGCTGTCGGGTTTACCTGGCTGTGCTGAATTCCCTTGAATTCACCAGTATGACTAAATACTTGCTCCTCATGATGTTTGAAGCAAGTATCTTTGGTGTGGTCTCACTTCTTGCAGTATGTACACCAACAGTTATCCTGGTTGGGCTTAAATCCATAAGTAATAAATGTGAAATTGGTATTAGATTTGATGCCTTTGCTTGTTACTAAAACAAATTTGTCATTGGGTTTGTCATCTTGAATAACCACTCTTCGACTCTTTTTTCCTCTAATAGTGTAGAATTTTTTTGAGAGAGATAGAAGCTTCTCCTTGCCCAAAATCTGATCCCGAATATGATCATATTCAAAGTTTAATCCAAAAAAGAACAAAAAAAATGTTCTCGTTTAACAAAATTAGTAGAAGCGTCTTTATTACATTCCATCTTCAGATTTTGATATTGGTCTAGCTCAAACCATAACCCATTAAGAATCTTAATATATAGTCAGTGATTGAGGAGCCTCCTTGCTTGGTGGAATTTATTTGTCTTCAACTAAACATGTGGCAGTATCTTGCTTTATAGAGTAAATTTTTTGAAGATTGCCCCAAATGTCCCGGATAGTGGACAAGAACATGCAATTTTTAATAACCTTCGGAGCCATGAAATTCCATGTCATCATAAATGGAGTCCTTGTCACCCCTTCTTCCAACTATGCATCAATTTGGTTAGACGCAGTACCTTCAATGTGATTCAATTTCCAACGGCCTTTAAGAGTAGTATAGATAGGCCGTTGGGAGTGAGATAACTTGAACCCATTGCAAGTATTTTTTTTCCATTGAAACTATGTAAATTAAAGTATAGATAGGCCGTTGGGAGTGAGAGAAATGGGCATATAGATGTGTTTTGACTTTGGAAGGTGGTCGAGGATGTTTTTGCCATGATTAGAAGGAACTTTCGAAGAAATCAAAGTTTGAGGATACCGTTGATAATGTAGATCTTAGGTGTCGTCCAACAAGGAAGCCATATTGAAGGTGAATCAAGAAGATCAGTTGCAAAGAACACTAGACGATGAAAATGGACATTGGAAATTCACTTAATGATGAAACCGTTGGATTTGAGCTTGTCGATCAAGTTCCTTAGGTCGGTGGTTAGAATCCCGCGAAGCAGGAAAGATGTCGTCGAGCTGAGTTCTCATCTCCTGTCTGGGTCATCGACAACAAGGGAGATTTGCGGCGATCTCAAAAATGATAATGATTGCAATGAAGGCAACGAAGAGGAGTCACACACGGCTATGTTGGCTGCTACCGAGCTCTGATACCCTATGTTGTTCAAGGCACGCCTAAGGATCAAGGCTCACCAGGCTCAGAGGTTTGCGCCTTTGGAACATAAAAGACACGTTCGAGTGAGATTTTTGTTGTAAACTTTTTTTTTTCAAAAATAAAGAATGAAATAATATAAGAACTCAATAATTTTTGATTGATTTAATATTTATGAAAGATAATTGTGCGTTGGAACTTAGATATGATGCAAGTGACCACATTGATTCTATTTTTTAAGAGATATAAACGATAGTAATGAATGATTAATTAGTAGAATAGATGAAGAATCTGATCGAGAAGATGAAATGATGCTTGATGCTGATTATTTAAAATGAATGTGGTTGCGCCTTGCCTTCGTCAGGCGCGTCTAGGATCCAAGACCTCTTTGGGCGCCTTGCGCCTTTAATAACTAAGCTGATACCATTATCAAATAACATCATAACCTTTTATTACGGGTATATTTATATACAATTGGAAGCCCTAAGGGCATACACAAAAATAATAAATAAATAAACAATAAACATTACATTTTACAATAAACATTACATTTTACAATAAACATGAACATGTGTTGTCTTATGCGAATAGTAAATCTTAGAATAATTGAAGAACATAATAATTTTCTGAGAAGCTTAAGCTTGGAACAAACTCTTTTTTAATATATTTGCACATAGCATGACCTTCATGCTCATGATTAAACTTGATCCATTCACAAGTGGAATAAAAGTTTTAGTTTTTACATGTCATGTCACTTTCAGTTAATATGTAACCCTATGACAGGAGTTTTCAATGCATGAATATTATGGCCTAATGTACGCTTTTAAATCATCAAAACTAATGGTATTGAATTAAATTTTCAAGTTTAACTATGTACATAATATATCTGAGGGATATCGTCATCATATCAATATTCAGGAGGTTATGAATCTATAATGTGATTACCAAAGATTGAGGTTGGATTGAGGAACTAGGTTATGTACATAGTTAGGGTTTAGGGTTTTAGGGTTTAGGGTTTTAGGGTTTAGGGTTTTAGGGTTTAGGTAGAGAAATTAATTACTAATAACTTCCTAGTTGTTGAGAATATATTTCACATTGGGAAACTCATGCAACTTTGTGCACTTAATATATATCATGGGTCCCTCGAGAATCAATTGTTTTGGGCTGAATGCATATGTTCTAACATGATATCTAAGCAGGCTAGACCCAATGACTCACTGTTGGCACAAATAACAGGCATAATTTAACCAATGTATAGTAGATAAGTTACCAAAGATTTTGGACAAATAGTTGTTAACAATGACTATTGAAAAAATCCCTTCAAGATAGCTTCAGATATAAGCATGGAATGTATTTGTACCATCTTCATTAAAAAAAGTTAAATGTCAAAAATCCTATATGTGAACTAGCGTGTTGAGAATATATTCCACGTTGACTCCAAGATCATTTTGAGCTTAAAATGACTCTTAGGATCATTTTGGTTGTCTACTTAGTCTATTTGCTCAAATCGGCATTATGCACATGCAAAATGCTTGCACCCAACTTCACTTGTTTTCCAATTAGACCCTCAGATTGGGTTGGAAGGTTCGATCATCATCAATTTGAATTAATTTGGTTCAAATGAGCTTGCCAATTGATCAAATTCGTTTGTCCCCCGGTAGATAAAGGGTGACCATGAGTTGGACAAAGTCTGGATAGGATTTATTATGATGTATAAAACAAATCATTATTGCAAGTTACAAATCTTTGGATCTCATATTATTGCATGTAAAGTTCACTCATTATCCCTTGTCATAGGACCGTCCTAGGTCGACCGCCATCAATGATGCTAACGGGTGCAATGTGAGTGCTCTACAACTACAATTGGGCTTTAGTTTGTCTTTACATCTATAAACCCAAAGCATGAGCCTAATGCTCCGCTTTGCACCAATTTAGAAGTGTTCACTTTGATTTTGTTTAACCCCACTAGTTGGCCTTGTTTGTTTAGCCCAAATGATTCAAAAAATTCAATCTTTGTTGTTACTTTTGTATTGCTTTTTGTTGTGTATTAATTATGAGTTAGTCAAGTCATACTTGTTATTATATCTTTTTATTATGAGTTGTTAAGAGTCTTAGGTCTTTTATTAATTTGTAGTATTTTTATAATAAGTCCAAGTGTTGAGACATATTTTACTTATACCATCATTGTTATTCTATTTAATTCCCGTATGGTCATGAATGAAATCAACCAAGTAGCATTTTACTTTAGTTTCTCCTCATCAAGTTAGGTTAAGCGTTTGGATCTTCCTCTCGAGCTCGTGCTTTCGGTAGGGCGTCAATGGCTCGGTTTATCCTCCTCTTCACCTGCAGGACGCTCCGCTCTAGGGTTGAGATCCCCCAATTCATCCATCCCCTTTCCCCACTGTCACGTCTACGAATGTCAACAAGGTTCATAACACTTTCCAAAGTCGTCACGCCATAACTTTTACTGAGAGGAAAATGCAAAAAAAAAATCTCTGCTCTGAACTTGCACCCTTCTTTGGGTTTTTAGCAAGGAAAGTACTTGTAGAGTAGCTAATCCCATATTCCCATCTCTTCGAGTGTAGCATTGGTTATATTTTGCATCACGAACCTAGATCATTTGTTCATTTCCTTGTGCATTACTTCCTTAATTAGTTGGGTAGGCCTTTGTTAAGTAAATCTGACTTAAAAGCCTGGGTAGCTTTGATATGTACATATCTGTTACCCATTGAAAAAGCCCTTAACTATACAATTACTCTAACTTTGAAACAAATTGATTTGATATTAGATTCCTTCTTTTGTAGTTTAGTCAAGTAGATAAATTTACATGTACTGTAGTTGATGCTTCCTGCACAATTTATTATGCCTGTAATTAATTCAAACACGGGTAGAAAATTTCCAGCCTGCCTATCCGCCCAAAATGCAACAAATTACAATTTGCAGAAAGCCATATGGGGTTATTGCGGGGAAGAGTCCAGCCACCTTGTCACTAAAAATTTCATGAGTTGCCACCATATTCATGCCTAGTAGAATGAATTATCCACTATTTTCAAAAAGAATGTTTTCCTCTGTAATTTAAATTGGTTATTCTGACTCATTTTTTGATCTGTGCTTTGGGGTTTTCAGGTTATGGATATAGAAGAGATGGCATGGGCTCCGAAATATGGCTTGAAAGGGATCATCGATGCTTCTTTACGTATTAAGAAAGTTTTAGGCACTGGTGATTCAACAGAGACAATTATCCCATTAGAGTTTAAAACTGGGAAGGCAACGACTGGTCAGGTAATAATTAAGTATTCAGAATACTTGCATTTAATTTTGTATGCATCTAGTCATTATATGCCTTTATTACCGTTTTGGAGGTATCTTCATGTAACAATAGCATGTTGATACGTGCTCCGGATTGAGAGCGTGTCACGGGGCAGTGGAGGGAGAAATCCCGTGAAGGACCCTGATTTCTCTTCTTCGAATCTGTCGAAGGAGGGGGGTGGCTGACCGGCGAAGGAGGAAAATGTATCGGTACTTGCAGAGAGAGAGAGAGAGAGAGGGAAGGAGAGAGAGAGAGAGAGAGAGGGAAGGAGAGATAGATACATGGATAAGGTGGATCTTGATATTTCTTGTCTATCTGGAACCATGCTGCCCACCCCCTATAAATAGTTCCACATGGCTCCCATCAAGGCTTAAACAAATGAGCATAAATAAAATATAAAAAGCTGCAAGTGTACTTGCCCCTCATTTGGGCTTAAACAATGGGAATATTAAAACCAGTGATAATCCAAAAAGGTGAAGTAGGTGTCCGCCCTTCTATGCGCCGTTTTGTCCTTCCTCGTGCTCGGTCCGCGTGCGACGTTCGTACATGTTGCCCCAATGTGTGTCGACGATGGTTTGACCTATAACATATGTGCTTTTAGCATATGTTATTCTTACACACTACCTGTTGTTTTTTTATTCATATTCTTAGATTATTTTGGGCGGTTGAGTCTTGAGATTTGCTAATATTTATTTTTATTTGCTTAAACTTATTCAACCAACTATTATTTTTCATACTTGCTAAGAACTCTAGATTGATAAGGTAATTATGGTGTGACATGTTGATGCAGAATGCAACAATGTAAATGAGATAATTACTATCATAACACTGCTCTGGAGAAACTAAATGAGTCAATATACAAGTACCCGACGCATAATTAATTAAACAATAAAAAATTACTAGTGCGCAAACAATCACAACTGATTACAAATGACTCTAATCAGGCTAACAAATAACAGTTAAGTAATCGAAAAATCTTAAAATTAAATGCATACCGAATAAGTGATACAAGTTTACTGAAAGTAAAGATGCAAACGATTTGAGTTGCATTTTACTAAATAATGATGAATATCCATACAATGTATGAAAACTAAAATAAAAGGTTCATTGATTATTAGGTGTCAATTGGAGTTATGGTGATGAGCAATGCCGGGTGTAGTAGGAGTGGAGGATACAAAGGGATGCATGTGACTCTCGATGAAGATGGTGGAGGGGACATTGGTTAAGGAAGGGTTGGGAAGATTGGTTGTGGAGCTTGGGTGATGAGGTAACTGTGATAGGGTTGTGGGTATTCTCGGTGGAGTTGGGAAAGGGAAAATGGCCGGTGAAGGGTGTCAGGGGTGTTCAGGAGGGGAAGGAGGGAACCCTCAAGAGAAAGACTTTACTTGGTGATGTTTGCTTAGCTACAATCTGATGCGGAGCAGAGACGAGGACGAGTTTTGGGCCCATTCGGGGCTGATTTGGCGACCTTCCATATATGGCGTGCCGGGATCGACGATCGGACTCCGCGGTTGTGTCCGGATTCGCGTCGCGAGTCGAGATCATATATTACTTTATATATTTTGGTTTATTATTGTTGTATTTAAGTGGATTTTCCCCCGGCCAATCATAGCCGTTGATTGGGACGCCCTAGCTTTGTTTTTATTATAAATAAGAGAGTAGTGGGCTGATTTGAGGCATTGCAGAATTTGGAGAAACAACTATTCCCGGATTCCAGCGATCACCCCGCGGTGCCGATGCCGTGGAACCCTAGGTGACGACTCCTAGGCGCCCAAACTCCTCCCCAAGGTACTACCCTTCCATTGCCGCCTTCTTCCCCCTCCGAAACCCTCTTCCGCAGCCCCACAAGCCGCTGAAACTCTGTTTACCGAGCACTGTTCATACGGATACTGTTCACTTCCGCACTGTTCATCCGCGCACTGTTCAACACAGCACTGTTCACCCGCAGCACTGTTCATCCGCATCACTGTTCATCCGGCAGCCCCTCTACCAACCCCATAGCCACCACCTCCTCCGGATCCGCCACCCCAAGCCTCCGCCTCCCTCCTCTCCGTGGATCCACGTCTAAATAGCCTAAAAACGCTAGATCAGTCCAGATCTAGAGTTTCGCCTCCCGATCCGTTATTTCCACCATCATACGCCCTTCCGCACCCCGGATCCGCTATCACACATCGGATCCATCCATTCCCCACCCGGATCTATCTCCTAGTGGCCAGATCTATCCATTTCCGGCCCGATCTCCTTATTTTCCGCCAAGGACAGCCACCGCCATTATCGTCACACCTCCGGTTCCACCACCGATCGCCGATCTACACATCCGGAAACCCAAATCTTCAGTGCCTCGGATCAGCCCTCTACTTTGTGAGTCTCTTTTGTATTGGAATATTTTATTTAGCATTTTATATTGGATTGGATCTTGTACCTGTTTTGAATATCTTGCATAGTAGTTGTTTGCTAGATTATTATTGCGATTTGCAGGGTTTATTCGCCGCGCGCTCTTGCTTTGGCCCTCCACGCGGAGGAAAGCCTTAGCCTGTTTTGCTTAATTAAATTATCATGCCTTGCTATGAATTTAACTGTGTGGGATGTCATTATTTGTTACTCAATTGTGATTTAACCCGTCGGGCTTTGCATAGCATGTAGGGTTAGGTCACGATTTATCCTCCGCCTATAGATTCGTCCTGCGTCACAATCAAAAGTAGGTTTGAGGAGTCGAGCGGGTTTCCATAGTGTGGGGAGGAGCACAGAAGGCCACAAGAGGTAGTTAGTGTAGTGGTCAAGGACATCTGCCAAGGTGGGGCGGTGAGAAGCATCAACACCTTCGAGAGGGGAAGTACACAAAATCGACACTATATGCTCTCCTTCTGACTGAACAATCCATGTTTCCCTTAGTCCCAACTCTCGTTCCTATTCCTAATAATTGAAGGGTATTAATAGGGATAATGTTACATGTATCCGATGACTTAGATCGCCTAATCGTAGCAGTTAGAACAATTTTCAAAAGTTGATAAAAATATTAAAAAATGCATACCAATATGAAACATCAAGATAATCTAATTCACGACTATAACTATATAGATGAAGATCCTATAAGTGTTGATCACAAAACTTAACCCTAATCATGTCCTAATGAGCGTGATTATAATGATGTGACTGATCCTCCTTTATTCTCCCCAACTTTGAATTATTACCATTAATCTTGGTGTAGGTCAAGTAAGAATTGGTGTATCTCCTTGAATGCCACCCAATTATCAACGATGAATGAGTATCCTCTCCAATGTGGCGGATATCGTGATGTCGATCCGCTAGCTGCCACCTCGACTTCATAGTTCTGACAACCCGGAGTGTCCTTGCGAAGTCGTCGAGCTATTGTTGATGATGAAGGCCCCACAAAAGGTGTAAGTTGCAAATAAATTGGAGGTTAAGCCGGGGTGAGGCCGCGACTTAGGTAGAAGAGGGGTGTTAGGTCGATGGTTGGTTCCAATAACATGGTGGCTTATCAACCAGAGTCAAAGAATCCACATCAAATTCAAGATGAATACTCATATTTCTAGTGATATCAAGTTCATATGAATTTGAATCTCTCTGTCCCAGGACAATGTACGAGCATATTCACTTAACACTCAAATTTATACTTGCCCACCACTCCGATTGCGGGCAAATTATCACTTGATCGTGTTTTCTGAATGTATGCTCTCTTGTGACTACTTGCACTAGCTTTTAATATTCCATTAATTAATTTTATAATATATTAGATCGTATTATGCAAATCATGTGAATGTTGTAAGTCATGTAAATGATGATCAACTCACTCATAGACTCACTAGGATGGTCACACACTCAATGTCTATCAGAATGGGCATATTGTCAGGGGGCTTACCAGATGGGGTCTAAAAAAATTCATCACTTGTGCAAAGAAGTCCGACAATTTGATTTATCGACACTACGAAATGACTCTATGACGTGTTAATTGTCTCCTTAAGGGAATGGCTTATCAGAAGGCTCATTTGCTGTGGTATCAACGAATTCATCATGAGTGCCATGGATAACTGAATAGGTTCCAAAGACATTAGGAGTGTACGCAAGCTGGTTTGATGCAACCACTGCATAATCACCTATAGACTCTGAATCCTTGCTAATGAAATGACTTGTAGATAATAAATGTTTCACTATGCTCAACTGTAGGGCTTTATTTGCCTACTCACCTAATTATTCGTAAATATAACAATACTATCTCTCTCAATATGCGCTGTTTGATCAGGTTTGGTCTCATTCTCATTATCGAGGAGTAGATGCCTTGTAGGGTACTGGGCCACTACATGCCATCTACCTTGACACCGAGCACATTTAATCTCATTCGGGCGGATGATTCTATGGATGAGGCTTGGATTGTTCTGTCTCAGATTGTCTAAGCACGTGTCCATACATTCTAAGTGAGTGTCCATGCGATTCAAGTGAGTATTTTATGCAATCAAGCTAGTCTACTATATGTCTCTAAAATTTGACATTCAACATCTCCGTTGTAGAACTTGTCGGCTCGAGGTTGATTTACTGGGGTTGTCTATACACGCATCCACAAGAACAAATTAATATAATAGAAGCTTATGAAAATTTTCTTTCAACATTCCCATAGTAGAACTCATCAGTTGGGTGTTAAGATTATTAAGACATGTCATGGATAACCTATAAACCTCTCTCCTTCGTATCATTTACATGACACTAATTTGACTCTGGTACCATTTGATGCAGGACAAGGCTATATGTTTCTACTAACTTAAATATATGAGAATGTAGACGAGCGTATGACAAATGCAAATGAGATAACGACTATCCTAACACTACTTTGAGTCTATGATGCAACTAAGTGAGTCAACAATAAATATCCGACACACCGATTAATTAGCATAAAAATTATGCATGAACAATCACAATTGATTATAAGTAATTCAATTCAGGTTTTTGGATAACAATCACACCCAAATGAAAGTGCTTGAAATTAAATACATGTCAAATAAATGATAGAAGTCTTCTGAAAGTAAAGATGCAAACAGTCAGAGCTGAATTTCACTAAAAACAATGATAAATATTTGTGCAATGTAGGAGAATCGAAATGAAAAAAAAAACTCATCGAGTACTAGGTGTGGAAATAGAATTAGAGGTGGGGTGATGAGGAAAGCTGACTGTAGTAGGAGGGTGGAGGAGGTTTCAGAAGGCTGCAAGTGACTCTCGGTGGAGTTAGGGGAGGGGACAATGTCCGGGAAAGGGCCGAGAGAGCTTGATGGCGGAGGGACAACAACTGGTTAATGGAATTAGGGACGGGCTCTGTGGTGGGCTCGGGTTTCTCTATTGTAGCTGAAGGCATGATCGAGGAGCCGAACAATTGGCTTAAGGGACTGAGCTGCGGACTAGGATGACATGGGAGGGATGCAGGAGTCCGCTGGAGGTGTCCTGAGTGGTGATAGGGGACGTCGGGCCAAGTTGGGGATGTGGGCGGCATTGGCGCTTTGTACCCTAAACACGCGGAAGCAACACCTTGTACTTTCCTTTTTACTGGGTGGCTAGGCTTCCCTTAGCCCCAACTCCTGATGCCTATTCTAAATAACCAAAGGGTATTATATGGCGATTAGATTAATTGTATTCAATGTTTTATGGCATCCGATCATACCATTTAATTTTATTCTTAAAATATAGCTAAAAATGCATAGAAATATGAAAAATCAATCCGATCACATTCATGGCCTTCTATCTTTCAAATGAAGATCCTATAGCTGTTGATCACGAAAATTGACCTTGATCAAACTCTGATGCGCGTGATCATAATGATGTGGCTGATCCCCATTACCTGTTTTGCAAATGATGGATCACAATTACCATTACCCCTCGATTTCCAAGATTTGTACTGGTTAAGGTGGCTTTGTGTTGATATTTGTATACGTGAATTTGAACACTCTGTATCAAGGGGCATACTTGATCACTAGTTTCTGCTTAACGTTCTTCTCTTAGGTGTTTGTGCTCTCAATATTTACAGTGTACTTGTTTACCAGCCCTTATTCTGTTGAACTTAACACAAATAATTCACTTTATCTGATTATCCTCAGCCACCCTTCTATAATAATGTCGCTTGCCTTTTGTATTTGCAACCTTTATAGAACTCTGAACCATGTATGGTACAATAAATTAGTCACCCAAATGATCTTTTTCAGGTTTTAATCAGCCATACTTACATAGTTACATCTGAATATGGATTTAGGATATGCATATTTGAAGATGTAAGTTTGATGTATACAATAAATACTTACAAATCTGCTTCATATAGACTTCAAATATATACTTAAGTTTTGTGATACATTAATTCTAATAACCTTCCACTTGCTAAGGATATTGATTATTTCAATTATGACAGCTACTATTCATGGCAGCAACTTTGCATCAGTTATTTTTGACAAGCCACAATGATATTTAGTTGGAAGTTTTTAAATTTGCGTAATTTTCTTGCTTTAACCTCTCTGATTCTTGCACTTCTTATGTGGTTGAAGAAACCGTTGCTTGCATTCTTAGATTGCACAATCATTTACTTTTTTGCTGTTACTATTTTTGTTATTATATGCTAGCTGTACCTAAAATACAGGAAGAGTTATTGCATATTTACTGCTAAAAAAGTTTTAAAATTTGATGGCGTGCAGCTTTTTTATCTTTAATTTTCTGGTCATAATTTTCTAGTAGAAGGCATTGATCTCTATTCTGCATTGGTTCCTATCAATTTTCCAAATTCTAAGTATTTATTTTTGTTTAGTAGGCTGTTTCATGTCAATTTTTCCTATTTGTGCATTTTTTCTTCATTGCATGTTGGATCTATTAAACTCAAACTTATGATTTAATTACGGTAATTGTATAACTAATCCCACAGCATTGAATAAATGATTCTTGTGGGCTTATGTGAGCCAAAATATTTGCTTATTAAATACTGAGGTGCCATGGAATCACCGTGGTGCCCAGCGAACTAGTTAAGTACTGCATGGAATAGTGACTTAATGAGTCATTTTGCTATCTTAATTACATCCTACTTCTTCTGGTTTAGAGTGCTATGGAACATCGCGCCCAAGTGATACTGTACACCCTTCTAATGTCCGAGAGGTACACAACCTTACTAATTTGGCTCTTTTTCATGATTCTGTTGGATACCTATATATCATCTGAATAAACTAAACTGAGATACGTTCACAACTATTTTATGGTTTATTCCAAAGAATTTATCTTTTCAGATACCTTAATGAGGATGTGGACTCTGGTCTTCTCTATTATCTTCATACAGATGAGACGAGGGTAAGTGCTCCTTTTTGCATTCTGCATTTGCTTAGGTCCTGACCAAATGTTTTCAGGGTATAAAAGTTCAAAGATCTGATGTGGTTGGGTTAATTATGCGTCGTAATGAACTTGCATCTGCTATTTTGAAGGCATCAACCACCCAGGCTCTGCCACCAATGATAAAGGTATTTATAATATTCACATATACTATGACCTAGTTAAGGAACAGAATGTGATTTTCTCTACTTATGAACAGAACCCTATGGTGTGTAAAAGTTGCCGTCATCTGAATTCATGTACAATCTATCATAAGGTAAAGTGATCTACGATTTTTTTTGATTATTTAATGGATTTATCTTTCAGATAATTAAATTTGTTATGATACAAATCAGTCTGTTAATTACATTTGTTGAAATAAATATCTTTTAGTATAATTATTAGTTTGCATTTTTAGTTAAATAAGCATTTCTCCACTACGACAATTATTAGTTAAAATATGATTAGCATGTAATTAACTTGTAATCACATTTCATCTTTTTTTCTTCACCTTCTTCTATCTGAAACTTTCTTTGAAGATTTATGCGTTGGTGGCAATCAACCCCATCGCTGCAACTCATCATTTGGCATCTCTGACTCTGTATTAGTGGCGACAAATTTTGCTGTTGCACATAATTTTTATTTGGGTTGCTCTAGTTACGATCCAAGATTTTTCTTGATGTAACATGGAAGTTTATGTTTTGAGTTGTGCCACCTGTAGTACTAAGTCTGCTGATGAATTTGTACAAAGATGCACTTTACATGGTTTTTGGTTTGTGCTCCATGATGGAAAATAATGAATGTTTATAGTCTACTGGAATACAGTTGAATAGGGTGATTATGAGCAATTGTATAATGCACTTTACATGATTTTGCGTTTGTTCTCCTTGATTGAAAATAACGAATATTTATGGTCCACTGAAATCCAGTGGAACAGGATGATTATGTGCAATTTTATGATCCCACAGATCATGTAAACTTTCATATAAAATCCAAGCTCCATGACCGTATAATGTTCTCAAGTAAATGGGATCTTCAGTTAATCAATAGCATAGATGTGCTAAATATAAAAGGAATGACTTGAGGATAAGCTCAACCTAATGTTCACAGAATTTGACAATACTTGTCGTTTATACCTATGGTGCTTTTCTCTCTCAATGAAACTTGTGTTGAATATCATCAATATTTTCATGTAAAATAATATTTTTTTCGTTATTAAAGATAACAAGTTCTGTACAGGAAATCAAAATGTGCAATAGTAAGAGTTTACTAAGAAATCGATTCTGAATAAGACGTGTGATAACTGCCCTAAAAAAGTTCCACCTCCCTCCGGCAGGGCTTTCAACTGATGCTCACTTCTTAAAGATACAACACCTTGTTAGATTCTGAAAACTTTGATGTGCGCAGACATTTAAGAAGCAGAGGGCACCCAAACTTCCACTTGATGAAGAAAACGTAAAGAGCAGAATAAATACTTGAATAAAATCCATTGTAAAACCCCATTATAACCACATATGTTCTCTTTTTATTAAGCCAACACCACTAATATTTGTTTGGGTTCTCCTCTTTTGTGTATATATAAAGGTGTCATGTGATACTTTTTGGTTAGATTGGAAAAAATAATTTATTCAGTTCTCAACTTGGTATCAAAGCAAGACGACCTTCTTCACTGCCCCGCTTCTTCGAACTACCATATTCATGCGAGCGCCTGCCACGTCTCGCGTGTTTCGTGCTTTTTTTTTCTCTCTCCCGACTCCAAGCCACAACTGATCCTCCATCAACATCATTTATAGTTTTTTATTTTCTGAATCGGGTCTGCGAACTTCCTGCATAGATCCCCATCGCCCACGAGCTCCAATTCCTGCGATTTCCTTGGCACCGTCTGATTCGTCTTCCTTGGAGCCTGCGAGCTCTGATTCCCGCGACTTCCTCTTCCGACGCTACCTGTACATGCGAGCTCCATCGCCCGCGAGCTCTGATTCCAGCAACTTCCTCGGCGGGATATTTTGTAAGCTCAATATTTCTTTCCCCAACTCGTTGCACGCCTGTGCTGCGAGCCCTCCTCTTTCTGCGATACCTTTCCGTGAGCTCTTCTGCTGCTTCGACCTATGGTTCCATTGCCGGGACCTTCGACCTTTTCTGCCATTGCGACCCCTGCGAGCGCCAACAACCTCGACTGCGACATTTGCGAGCGCCAACGACCTCGACTGCGACATCTGCGAGCTCTGCCCTAATCGACCTCTGCAAGCTCCTGACTGATCGATGACGATCCTTATTTGTGCACTCCCGTTCCGCGAGCTCCCACGAGTTCCATTTTTTCCCTTTTGCTATAGCTTGAAATATCTAAATGGAGGGCTCCTCGAGTTCGAGTGATCAAATCCTCTTTCCGATTACGAATCCTCAGTGTAGTGATTATTCATGGAGCCATGGTTCCTCCATCGCCTTTCGGGTTACTACAATGCCTTTGGATGATTCCAATTACCTCGGATGGTTCCGAGCGACACAACTTGCGATTCGTAGCCATCAATTATACAAGTACATGATAAGACCGCTGTTCAACCTTCCACTATTGGTCCCTCATGGAGGAAGTGAGATGACAACTCTCTGGTGGTCTCGTGGCTCCTCCACTCAATGTCTCCCTTACTCTACGAAGCTGCATGTTAATGGATTCTGCCTTCGAGATTTGGACTCGTGCACGAGAAACATATTCTCAAATTGGTTGTTCTACACAGGCGTATGAGCTTTACCTGATGTCTTCTCAAACTAAAACAGGGTTCTAGTGGTTGCCTCTTATTTCTCCGAGTTCGAACGTCTTTACCAAGAACTCGACTACTTTGAAGATTTCACTCCCGTATGCACTCCCGACACTCTGGCCTTAAAGACAAAGGAGGGCCGCAACCGTCTCCATGTTCACACCAGGGGAGGACCCACGTGCAGGCATACCCGGGCACGCTGGCACGTACCTCGGTTAAAAATGTTGGGACTTTGCAGAGTGGTCATGTTATTCCTCAAACTGCGATTCTTTTCCTAAAAACGGTCTTCGGCTCTTTGCGGCGTCGCCTGCATTTCAGTGTGCCCTAATCCATTCACCGAAGCAACGAGACGACCACTCGAACTCGCGATCGATGGACGACGGCGCGGGCGACCATTTCCCCTCTTCAGCGACTACGCGATGGGACGACTATCATTTCCCCTCTCAGTTCTCTGCTAGACAGCCTCTCCAGTCCGTCATTGGTCTTTTGGCCCCCCTGCTGTCCTGCTTCATTCTTCAAGAATCAAGGTCGCCTGCTAGTCTGCGAGTCTGCTTCAACTTCAAGGTATTCCTCCAAATCTCCAATACTCCTGCTAATCTGCTTAAGCTTGACTATTAATTATTTAGGGCTTTGATTGAACAATGATTAGAAAATTTTGTGCCTTTTTCCCGCTAATCTGCTAATCAAGGTATTCCCCTCTTCAGCTCTTCGCCTCTTCCTGCTAATCTGCTTTAGCTTGACTATTTAGTGTTATTGATTAGGATTTGATTTATTCTTATTTCAGTTATTCAGTAGGAGTTTAGATGGCTTGCCCTCTCCAATTTATAATCAATAGTTTTTATTTGTCCTCTCCAATTTATATTCTAACTGGGTTTTATTTGAGAATTGTGATCACCGACCAGGATTCAATTCTATTATGTATTTTCTTTTTCAACCTAGTAAAAAAAATGAAGAGTCACCTTCATCCTCATGTAGTAAGACTGTAAGAGATAATGGCTTAATTGTGTTGAGGAACTGCTTTCCAATCTTGGGTTAAGACAACCAATTTCGAGTTTTGATGTCAATGATCAAGATAGAATTAGAAGGTATTACCTACAAAAAGGCCCTTGTCAACCACAATTAGAGAATTTCCGACAGACTAAATTCGGAACTAAAGCTCAACGATTCAACAAAAATTGGTTTCTCGAATTTAATGGTTGGTTGGAGTATAATCAAAATAAAGATGCTGCATTTTGCCTTGATTGTTACATCTTCCCACAAATGGGTTGTGATCCAATATTTGTTACTCGTGGCTTTAGATTTTGGAAGGATAAGACTATTCTTGAAATGCATGTTGGCAAGCATGATAGTGATCATAAATGCTTAAAAAAACCACGTGAACATTTGATGAATCAGAAACAAAGTATTTAAATAGTTTTTGCTTGACAAGAAGAAACTCAAGCTGTTGAATATCGTGCACGTTTAAAGGCCTCCTTCGAGTGGGTTCGTTTTCTATTGCAACAATGATTGTCTTTTCGTGGCCACGATGAGTTCGATGAGGCGACAAACGAAGAATTTTTTTTGAACTTATGGAATTTCTACCGTCAAATAATAATGATGTCAAAGCAGTAGTCTTGAAAAATGCTCCAAGTAATTGTCAGTTAACAACTCCAAAGATACAAAAAGATATTTTTTTCGCAATTGCAAGTGCTACTGGACATTGGACAAAATTGTTTTACAATCTTAGTTGATGAATCTCGTGATATCTCAAATAGAGAACAAATGTCTATTGTTTTAAGATATGCAGACAAAATATGTAAGATTATGAAGGATAATAGTTCTGCTTTTTATATTCATTGTTTTGCTCACCAATTACAATTAATATTAGTGACAACGACAGAGGGACATCCTAAGATAGTAGAACTTTTTTCCTACATTATCAGTGTACTAAACCCTGAACTATGTTTTGAACATAATTTATGTATTTTGTCGTTGTAATGAAAGTTTCATTTATATTTCATTAGTGTTCGGGTTTGATAAAAATCATGGGCCCGCCACTGGTTCACACTCATGTACTAAACCGCCAAACTCTTCCCTTTATTTGGGAAGCATTCAACATGGTTTTGGGTGATGAGGCCAACACTCTCTCAATTACGACAGAGTACCTGATTGTTCAGAGCTTGCTGGCATTGACAGAGAACTGCCTCCTCCCCGTTCATCTGTTAGGACGTGCGATCACTGTGGCAAGCAAAGTCATGCCCGAGAGTCTTGTTTTTGCCTTTATCCTCATCTTGCCCCATTGCGTATGAATAATAGTAGTTGTGGACGTGGTCCCGACAACAAAATTACCCTACTGCTGCCTATACTATTGATACTAGTACTGGCAAGTTTCCCTCCAAAGTTTTTTCAACTGAAGACCTTGACGCTCTGCGATGTCTAGTACGCTCTCAGAGCAACTCTTCCACCGCTGTCTTCGCTACCTCGGGAACTCTATGCGAACAATCTGCTTCCGCATCTAATCCGAATGGATCATTAATTATGGTGCAACTGATCATATGAGGGCTTCGTCAGGTTTTATACATCCATCTCTCGGGTCGTGATAAAGTTATTACCGACAATGACTCTTTCTTAGCTGGCAAAGGGACCGTCTTATGTTCCTTTGCCATACCCCTTACATTTGTTCCTACAATTCCTCGAAATTTACTATATATTAGTCGTTTAACTATATCCTTAAACCTCTCCGTGACGTTTCATCCTGATGTTTGTGTTTTTCAGGATCTGAAAATGAATCAACGTATTGACAGTGGTAGGAACTGCGGTGGCCTGTACATCTTGGACCATCCTACTCACCAAGCTCTTTATAGTACTCCTCTCTCTTTCGCGGATGTTCAACAGTGGCATCGACGTCTAGGACACTCCTCTCCAAGTTATCTTCTCAAGATGTTTCCTGCTTTTCAAAGTGTTTGAACAATTTTGTTTGTGATGTGTGTAATCTCTCTAAATATGGACGACATAATCATACTAATTTATCATCTCCGAGTACAATTTCTTTTGATGTTATTTATACAAATGTTTGGGGACTTTCTTCTGTTATCTCTTTATCTAATCACCATTGGTTTTTTTATGTTTATTTACTGTTTTTCTCGCACTACATGGTGCACTTATTAAAATTGAAGAGTGATGTTCTAACTGCTTTATACTTTTTCACAATATGGTGGAGATTCAATTTGGCAGTAAGATTCGTTTCCTTTGAAGTGACAATTGGGGGAGGGGGTACGATGACTGTAGTGTTTTTGGGATATATCTTACTGCTCATGGTATCCTTCATCAAACCACATGAGTTCATATTTCCAATCAAAATAATGTCGTTGAGTGGAAAAGTAAACTTCTCCTCGAAGTCACATGGTACCTTCTTATTGCAAAGAATCTCCCTAAATCCTACTGGGGCGAAGTTGTCTATACAACGATCTACCTCATTAACCATTTTCCGTCAAGTACTCTACAATTTTTCCTTCCTATCTCTCATTTGTCTAATAATTACGTCGTTCACTCATGACTTCTCCCACCACGCGAACACTGTCTAATATCACAATCTCAGACAGACAAATAAAGCATTTATCTCCTTTCCATCTTTTGTTCATATTTCCAAAATTTGGTAGGAAGAAATAAATATACCAAAATGGAGAAGATCAATGGAGGAAGAGATGTCTGCATTGGAGAAAAACCAAACTTGAGAACTATCTTTTCTTCCAACTAGGAAACACACTTGTTCGATCAAAATGAGTTTTTTCTGCCAAACAGAATCAAGAAAGTGTTGTAGAGAGATATAAAGCACGACTAGTCGCTCAGAGATATACTCGAACCTCCAGTATTGACTATCATGAAACATTCGTGCCATTTGCCAAGATGGATTCCATTAGCATCATTTTATCATGCACGACTTGTCTACGATGAGACCTACAACTCGATGTAAATAATGCTTTCCGCCAGGCGCCAGGATTCTTGAAGACAAAATCAGAAGGAAAAATCTGTTCCCCCAGAGCTTGGTTTGGGAAGTTTCAAAAGCCATGTCTTTGCAGAGAAAGTGACCATTACTATTATCTACGTAGACGATATCATTATCATTGGAAATGATTTAGAAGAAATTACGTGACTTAAAACACTTTTGTGCAAGGAGTTTGAAGTCAAAATCTTAGGAAAGTTGAAATACTTCTTAGGGATTGAGCTTGCGGAGCCGAACCATGGAATCTTCATTTCTGAAAGGAAATATGTTTTGGATTTCATAGAAGAAAGTTGGATGCTTGGGTGTGCACATGCCGATACCCCTATAAGCAAACTGTAAAATCGATGAAGACAAGGATGGTGAGAAAGTGAATTTTGCCGTCTACCAAAGATTGGTGGGACGACTTATGTATCTCACATACACTCATCCTGATATCACATATGCATTTGGGATTCTGAGCAGGTACATGCATTATCCTAGATTGAGACATCAAAAAGTTTCCATACAGGTACTATGGTACTTGAAGAAGTCTCCCGGATGCGGAATTCTATTCTCCCAAAACAAGCATGTGGTATTGAAATATACATGAATGTTGATTGGGCTGGAAGTCAAGATGACCAAAAATCAACCACCAAATATTGCTCCTGACGCAGGACGAATCTATAGGCGGCGGATAAACCGCGACCTAACCCTACATGCTATGCAAGTCCGACGGTTTAGCCACAGTTAGATAATAAACATAAAATATCCCACGCAGATAAATTCACAACAAGATACAATATTAATTAGGGCGAAGCAAGCTTAGGCTTTCCTCCGCGAGGAGGGCCAAAGCAAGAGCGCGCGGCGAATAGTTCCTTCCTGCAGTTAGAGATTAATCTAGACACAATAACTATAATAAAATGAACATCCAAGCAAACACGTAACATTCCAAACAATAACAATGTTTACAACCCAATTCCAATCCTAAACACAACACAAATAAAATAGGACTGCTGTAGTTTTAGGAAAAACTGAAGTTTTGGAGAAGATTAAAGGTTTCCGGGTGGAGGCGGACTAGATCGGGCAAGGGGAAGGTGGATCCACGGAAGGGAAAGGGGTTGGCTGCGGGTACGGGTGATTTAGGGGCTGGATCGGGGTCCGGGACTCGGGGTCCGGGACTCGGGGTCCGGGACTGGATCTGGACAAATCTGTCCAGATTTGGACAGATTCTGGGCCGGCGGAACAGGGGAAGGGGGCTGGGACAGGGGCGGCTGAGGGCGGCTGATGGGAGGCTGCTGGCGGGTGTAGGAGGGCTGGCGGCGTGGGGCTACATGGAGTAGGGTGGCCGACGGAAGTGGCCTGAGGGGTGGCGGTTGGAGGTTTGGAAAGGGGCTGGGAGGGGCTGACTGGAAACAGACGGGGTGGGCGGCAGCAGGTGGACGGCTAGGAGGGGTGGCAGAAACTATAGTGATGAACAGGGAATTTAATTTTTAAACAGTAACCGTGGCTGGGTTTGAACTGGAAGGGGGCGGAAGGCTATTAGGGTGGCTGGCCGGCTGGTAACAGGAGGCTGGTGGGAGCAGGGACAGGGGCTGGCGGCTGCAGGGACAGCAGGGAGGAAGGCTGGCGGCTGCAGGAAAACAGGGAAAAGGAGAGGAAAATACAAAGATACAAGATAACTTACCCAAGGAGTCGTCACCAAGGGGGGCTCCACGGAGTCGGCACCGCGTAGGAGATGACCGGAAACAAGGAAGAAGACTTCTCCAAATTTCAGCAATCAGGAATTCCTGCAGCCCTATGTCCTATTTATAATGAAATAAAATTAGGGCAACCAAGATGGACGGCTATGATTGGCCGTCGATTTCGGCGCCAAAACAACACTAAATAATATTCAAAATACAATATGCTATATATGAAAATTCATCAGAACGACGAGCCGGACGCAACCGCGGTGGCGGATCGGCGATCCGGTCATGCCATATATGGTAAATCGCCAAATCAGCTCCCAATGGGCCCAAAGCTCGCCCTCGCCTATGCTCCGCATCAATCTCCCCGGCTTGAAAGAATTCATCTCCCGATGAATAGGGGTCAGAATTCTCTTGCCGTATGCCGGGTAACAACTCGAAGAGGCAGCCAGAGGTCGTCGAAGTGTCGTCGCTGAAAAGTGGCCTCGCCAATCAACACCTCCGGACTGAAAGGCTTCCATCCCCGATGAGTGGAGACGCACGTACTGAAGTCGAAGCCCGGGGGCGAATTGATCAAGCTCATCTCTCAACATACTAGTAGAAGGATCCGGTGGGATCTGAGGAGCCAATGGTGAAGCCGTTGGGGACAACATCCCGGGTAAGTAAAGGCCAGAGGTGGGCTGAGAACGGGGCAATGAATGTGGTGGCAAGGGCTCGGGGGTAGATTGAGTGGTGGGTGGCAAAAACAGTGGTAAAGGCTCGGGAGGGCCGCCAAGATGTGGGCCTGAATACTCGTGAAGTGCAAAGTATGGCGTCAGGTCCTCGACATTGAACACAGTATGGGTACCCATGCTCGCGGGGATGTCCAACTCATAAGCATTTGTCCCGATGCGTCTCAAGACTGAGTATGGACCCATTCACCTAACGCTCAAGCTTTTAGCAAGCCTCGCACGGAGCCTCACAACGCAGATTCTCACCATCACCTGCTCGCCTTCACGAAGTACCTGCACTTGCCAATGAACATCCGCATGTGATTTACAAAGTTTATTATCATTATGGATTCTTCGTCGGACCGACTCATGACACACATGCAAACGATGAATCGACAACACAACAAACTTATGCCAATGATGACAAAACGACGCGACAGACTCATGCAAATGATGACAAAACGACTCAACAGACGCATACAAATGATGTAAATGAAACATGATTGACACAACATGCTCTCTATGGGAAAATCTAATAATGACCTGCAAATCTATCGCGGTAGGTGGCCTATCAGGAGGCTCTCTGGGAGGAGTGTAGCAAAACTCATCTCGTGTGAGACGAGTGCCCAGATGATCGAGAGAGACAACTATACTCAAATACGAGCTCGTAAAGCGCGAAATGTCTCTCAGGGAACGTGACACGTCAGGGGGCTCACCAGGAGGGGTGTAAGAAAAGTCATCGCGAATGCGACGACCACCTGAATGAGAATCGTGTATACGGACTAAAAGACGTGACTCTACAGTGTGGTGAGTGCCTCCGAAAAGAAATAGCCCGTCTGGTGGGTCAGCAGGTGGTGCATCCCAAAACTCAGCGAGAGTGCGATGTGTCAACATATGGTGCCCTAAATATTGGATGCTCCTCACAATATCCATCCTCTGAGGCGGAGTCAGGGACGATAATGGAAGGGGCTTCCATAAATCAATACTCCTACATACAGGGCTCACCCGAATCTCATTCTCATCAGGATGTGGCAGATCATCCGGAGGCTCAACTGGGGGCTCGACATAGAACTCGTCACTAGGATCAAGGTCCTCCAGATGAGTACCAACAAAAGGGGTAGTGTCCCCGTGAATGGATGACATGGCTACTACGAGATCAACACTATGCTCTGGGCTCTCGGTCGCGATGTGACTCAGGGACATGATAATGGGAGAACGACATAGATCTACACTCAAGAATGGATCCGTAGGTGCGGTGTCAGGAAGTGAGTCTGTGGTTGGGGTGCTAACTAACCAGGTGGATGGCAGAGGAAGAGGTGTGGGTGAGGGACACAACACTACAGACTCAATAGGTCGCTCAGGTTCGCTCATCGTCGAGGTCACAAGAGACGGGTCAGAAACAAGAGATAAGTCACTCACTGGGCTAAGCTCCTCACTGGGGTGAGAGCAATCCGTATCAGGTATCACTTTTGCCATGTCTGACGGAACAATGGTAGGCAGAGTGGTGTCCTCGGTGTGGGAGGAGCTCGTACTGCGGAGGTCAAAGTGAGGATCCAACCGACTAGCTCTTGTGGATCTCAAAGACTGTTCGTAATGAAGGGCAAGCTGATACGTCTGCTCGAGGGACTTCGAGCTATGATAAACCACCTCAGTACGAATGTCTGATCGAAGGCCAGACCGAAATCTGCAAGAGGTCATGGCTGGGTCCTCTCGGATATCGCTCCTCACAACTAACTCATCAAAGCGATCCCTGTACTCAGCGACGGACATGGATCCTTGCTGAAGGGAAAATAATTGGTCGAGCAAGCGACTCCGATATGACGAAGGCAGATACCTCTGACACAATGTACGCTTCATGTCCACCCAACTAGTGACGCGATGTAGACGGTCTCGCTCGCGTGTCCTCTCAATGCTAGCCCAATATGTTCTCGCCTGATCTAAAAGTCTAAGTTTTGCAAACTTGACGCGACGCTCACCGAATACCTCAAAATGGTCAAAATAATACTCCATATCCACGAGCCAATAACTGAAAGACTCGGGACTCGATGAGCCGTCAAAGGAAGGGGCAGCAGTACGAAACTGACTCTCAAGATCTCTCTCGGAACGACGATCCTCATAATAATCATTTCTAAGGTAACCGAGTCGTGTCGAAGGATCAACACGATCCGCTCGCGTGTACGGATAAGAACGATGACAATCATCACGAGAATAATCGTCGTAGTAACGTGGAGATCTCCCTGACGGGGCTCTGTGAGAGCGGGTGCTAGTGGACTCGAGACCTCCAAAGTGAGGGGAGGAATAATCGTGATAATCGTGACACCTAGACATAATGAAAAGCCTATAGACTCTACGACTGCGTATCGAAAAGTGCGCGCAACCTGGCTTTGATACCAATTGACGCATGACGAATCTATAGGCGGCGGATAAACCGCGACCTAACCTACATGCTATGCAAGTCCGACGGTTTAGCCACAGTTAGATAATAAACATAAAATATCCCACGCAGATAAATTCACAACAAGATACAATATTAATTAGGGCGAAGCAAGCTTAGGCTTTCCTCCGCGAGGAGGGCCAAAGCAAGAGCGCGCGGCGAATAATTCCTTCCTGCAGTTAGAGATTAATCTAGACACAATAACTATAATAAAATGAACATCCAAGCAAACACGTAATATTCCAAACAATAACAATGTTTACAATCCAATTCCAATCCTAAACACAACACAAATAAAATAGGACTGCTGTAGTTTTAGGAAAAACTGAAGTTTTGGAGAAGATTAAAGGTTTCCGGGTGGAGGCGGACTAGATCGGGCAAGGGGAAGGTGGATCCACGGAAGGGAAAGGGGTTGGCTGCGGGTACGGGTGATTTAGGGGCTGGATCGGGGTCCGGGACTGGATCTGGACAAATCTGTCCAGATCTGGACAGATTCTGGGCCGGCGGAACAGGGGAAGGGGGCTGGGACAGGGGCGGCTGAGGGCGGCTGATGGGAGGCTGCTGGCGGGTGTAGGAGGGCTGGCGGCGTGGGGCTACAGGGAGGAGGGTGGCCGGCGGAAGTGGCCTGAGGGGTGGCGGTTGGAGGTTTGGAAAGGGGCTGGGAGGGGCTGACTGGAAACAGACGGGGTGGGCGGCAGCAGGTGGACGGCTAGGAGGGGTGGCAGAAACTATAGTGATGAACATGGAATAAGGAGGGCTGGCGGCTGCAGGAAAACAGGGAAAAGGAGAGGAAAATACAAAGATACAAGATAACTTACCCAAGGAGTCGTCACCAAGGGGGGCTCCACGGAGTCGGCACCGCGGAGGAGATCACCGGAAACAAGGAAGAAGACTTCTCCAAATTTCAGCAATCAGGAATTCCTGCAGCCCTATGTCCTATTTATAATGAAATAAAATTAGGGCAACCAAGATGGACGGCTATGATTGACCGTCGATCTCGGCGCCAAAACAACACTAAATAATATTCAAAATACAACATGCTATATATGAAAATTCATCAGAACGACGAGCCGGACGCAACCGCAGTGGCGGATCGGCGATCCGGTCATGCCATATATGGTAAATCGCCAAATCAGCTCCGAATGGGCCCAAAGCTCGCCCTCGCCTATGCTCCGCATCAGCTCCTTTCTTGGGGGGAATCTCATGACTTGGAGAAGTAAGAAACAAAATGCGGTAACAAGGTCCTGTGCATAAGCAAAATGCAGAGCAATGTCACAAGAGATATGCGAGGGACTATGGATCCAATCTATAATTCAGGAACTGTGGCTACAAGATGGAAATTTCATACATCTCTATTGCGGCAATAAATCTGCTATCAATATTGCCCACAATCTCGTTCAACATGGCCGAACAAAACATGTTGAAATTGACCGACATTTCATCGAATCACTTGGAAAAAAACAAGATTTGCACATCGTTCATCCAATCACTTGGAAAAAAACAAGATTTGCACATCGTTCTTCCAATCCCAAGATCAATTGTCAGTTAGTTACCTTTACCAAATGCTTGAGTTATGACACCTTCATCGATAATATCTCCAAGCTTGGAATGATCGACATACTCCTATCTTGAGGGGGAGAGTTGACTTAAGCCATTATAAAGACACATTATAAAGACCCATGTCCTCTCTTTGTTCTTTTGTCCCACACCTCCAATATTTGTTTGAATTCTCCTATTTTGTGTATATATAGAGGTATCATGTAATATTTTTTTGTGAGATTGGAAATAATATTTTCTTCACTTCTCAGTTGAAACACATTTTCAATGTTAAAATATTAACTGGAAATAGTAATAAAATGCAGTCCCAACCGATATAAATTCAACGACAATTAGTAAAAACGGTGCTAAGAGGAACACGTAAAATAAAGGCACGTGCGGCCATCGATTATAAACTGACGAACGTCGAATACTAGTCGACTAATATGATTTGTAAAGAAGGCATTGATAGTTGATAGGGCATCGATCCCCGTCGATTGCCAATCGACAATAGAGAATTCGGAGAAGCAATTGACGCAGGTTCATCGCCGAATGTTCTTTTTGCACTCAGCGAAAGGCGATTACGAGCGCACTCGGCTAATGTTGACACCAATTTGGCGTATGGCGAAGTATGCAAAAACATAAAACTATTTTTACCAAAATAAATAATTCAATTTAATTATTCTCCAATTCTCAAATCCCAAATTCAAATCTAAGTCTAAGTCCGGCGCGTGCGAGTGCGCGCCCACGCGTTTGGTCCCTCTAGCCTTTGTTGCATTGTTTGATCATCTCAAACTTTCAGTTGTTGAGAGGTTTTAGTTTTTGTATCAGAATTAAATTCCCTGCTTCTCAGAGCTGTCCGAATGATTTTTTCTCAGCTGCCCTTTGGCATTTATTGCAAATTGCAACAACTGCTCAAGGGAGTTTTGTTTCCATATAAGATGTGTTTTTTGGCTTTGTGCAACAAAATGTAATGGAAATTAACAGTAATGGAATATATCATAGATGTATTTTACCACACATGGCCGACCTTTTTGCAGTTAAATTGAGTCTCAGGATTTAGCCGTATAATGTGAACATATAAACCTGAGTTTATGATATGATGGAAATGCCATTTATATAGCTGTGACCACTAATAAAGACATGCTCTTGCTTGCTCCGGCATAGAAGTCTTGTTGGAACCTATAAACCCGAGTTTCAATCCACCAGGCTGGCGCACAACATATTTCTTCTCTCTACAAACGACATTTAAATATTTCTCTCGGGAAGCACCACACCTGTATGGCGACAGATGAAACTTGAAAATGCTGTCTTTGCTATAGTTTTAGCAATCACTCTTAAATAGAAAAAAAAACAGTTACCTATATTAAAACACCTAGTTCGAAACACATGATTTAATTTAGTCATTTTTTGTTTATTCTGTTATATAGCTTTGAGCTGCTGCACTAACCCATCTTGCTGCCACCCACGTTGCTTAGCATGTATTTCTCAAGCAACTGATTTGATGTTGTAACTAGAGCCCATTATTCTGACCCAGACAATTACAAAGCAGAACTTGTTTACAATTTTATTTGTTCATTTTGGTGATATGATGCATTACTATGATCATTTTCTTCTTTTTTTGTAATATTCGTGCTATATCACTTATTGCTTTGGTTTTGACTGTAAAAGTTTACCCCGATGGAATTAAATTATAATGCATTCGGATTCTTGCCGAATATTGATGTTCACTATTGTCGGAATTGAGTATCTTTGCCAAGATTGAATAGGCAACGTTTTCTTTTGGCTGTTGATTTATCTCAGTCAAGAAGTTGCTAGTGAAATATGCCTATTTTTTTAATCTTAAAATTTTCTATTAATTGTCGCTTTTAAGCATGTCTTGTATTGCCCTAAGAATACTTTTTTAACACCTTACTTAAAGCATTTTCATGTTACAGGCTTATGCAGGTAACTGCGAGAATAGCGGCCTAGGTGATTTATATGATAAAATTGTTGGGCATTTAACAGTCGCCCACCATGATTTCCTCAAACATTGGGATCATTTGATTGACCTGGAAGCTAAAACACGTCAGGTCTGGTTCTTTATTCTCACTGAAGTACTGTTACTGCTATCAATATGTCATGTTCTGAGTTAAACTGACCTTGCAGATTTCAGGTTGCTAGCAAAGAGATAATGCGGGCTCGACATCTACGAGATAACAATTCAAATTGTCTCTCTTCTCTAATTTTAGATGCCACAAATGAATTTTCAGCAGATTGTTCTCTTGAGACTGGGAGATATATATATCATTTTGTACACCAGAGGACTTCTCAGGGTAATGATGAAATGATTAACGTAGATGTCAAGCAACCTTCAGAACCACAAGTGGGCAACCTGGTCTGCTCCCTCAAGTGTGGGGATTATGTGGTGCGTGATCTGCCTTTCTATTTCTTTGTTTATTTTTTTTAATTCAGATTTTATTATAACTTTATTAAACTAACTAATGCAGTGGTACGTCGACTCGGGAGGTTTTTTTTCAAAATGCAGCCCAAAATGCGATGCGGTGTAAAGTTAGTGCATAAGTGGTCCGCTAAAATTACAACAAGTAATTACTTATTATAAAGAAAATTAGCAGGTGCACGAACTTTGCCAAACTTTGAAATAATAAGACAAGTAATGATCACAAACTAAACGAGGCGCAATTACTATTAAGCGTGCACAGAATAAGCCACACTATGAATTACCGAAAATAAACAACAATAAAGGATAAAACTTTATACCACAATTTACACGTGCAGGCGGCGCCGAAGGCGGTTGTGGGCGGGCATCCAAAGTCGTAGCAAGTGGGGAAGGTGTCGGGAGAGCGGATCGGGACTGTTGGTGGTTTGGGTGGGCTTAGAGGTGTCTGTTAGTGGTAGGAGGTGGCTATAAGGGTCACAGTGGGGAGGTTTATGTCTAGTAGTAGTGGAGAAATCAAAAGGAAGGTGGTTGTTCTGGACTGGGAGGTGACTGGGTGAGGAGGAAGGGCTACTGTAGTAGAGTGGACTGAACGGGGAAGAGGGAGAGGATTGGCGTGGCTCCGGCGGGAGGGGTTCAGGCGGAGAGGGCTTAGGCTGGAGAGGGGTTCTGGGAGAGGGCTCAAGCTGGAGAGGGTTCAGGCGGGGAGAGCTGAACGGAGTGGCTCCAACCACCGACTTCAACGGGCTGGGGAAGGAGACGGGCTTCAGGCGCGGGCTTGGGATGGGGAAGGAGGAGGCGAGGGGCTCACGGGAGGGGGCGGGCAACGAACCCGGAGTCGCACCAGGACAATTCTCCGGCATCGCACCTGGAGCGGAAGACCACACAGTTTGGAAATTTTCCAAACCCACGATCCCTTTAGAACCGCCGGCCTGCAACTTCATTAAACCCAAACCAATAACCGCACAGTAACTGCACCCTAATAAAACCCCTAAATCGAACGACTCATATTGTTCGGTTCGATCGGGGATAAAATACAAACTCGAAATAAAAAGTATAAAATATGAAACTGACTAGAAACACATCCGGATGCGACCATGGACTCCGATCGCCCGTCCGAAGAGCGGATCACCGCCTCCTGCGGGTATAGACGCGCGTCGGTCGTGGCGCGCCGTCAACTCCTCCCGACTTAAAGGCACTCAACTCCTATGAGTGTAGGTGGTTGTACTCGCTGAGCAGCCGTGGGGCGAGTCTCTGAAGCTCTTCTGAGGAAATCCAAGTAGCATCGTGCAAGGGCCGACCGCTCCAATGGACAAGATAACGTAGGGTATCTCGTCCTCCGGTGGCGTAGAAGTCGTGTCCGACGATCTGACGCACGTCGCCAGTAGAAGCAGATGGTACCAATGTATCTCCGTCTGATGCTGATGTATCTCTGTCTGGCGATGATGTCGGTGGAACCGTCGATGGTGCAACTCGATCTGCATGACGCGTCGCTGCTGGTGGCAACACAGAGGGACTAGCAGAGGCAATAGGAGAAGGAGGCTCAGGTGGTGGGGCTATGGGAGATGAAGGCTCGGGTTGAGGTGTGGTGAGTGGGTCCACGTACACGTGCTCCTCGTAGTAAGGGGTCAAATCCTCTACGTTGAATACCCAGTTGATGCCCATAACATGAGGGATGTCTATCTCATATGCATTCGCACCAATCCGCCATACAACGGTATAGGGGTCCATTCTGCGTGCGCTTAATTTTTTTGCTGGTCCTTGTGGGACTCTCTCAGATCGAATGCGAATTAATACATGTTCTCCCGCCTCAAAGATTTGTTCCCGCCTGTGCTGATCTGCTTGATTGTTATAATAATCATTACTAGCTGCAATCTTCTTACGAACCAACTCGTGTAGTGCATGCACGTGCTGAATGAAAGACTCGGCGGACTCACTTGGTCGGGACCCTAGGGGAATATCCACCAAGTCAACTGGTTTCCTAGGCTCATACCCTAATATGATATAAAATGAACTCAAGCCTGTGGTCCTATTGACTGAGCTATTGTATGCAAATTCGGCTACGGAGAGTACAGAATCATAGGTCGCTGAGCTATCCCCAACTAGGCAACGAAGAAGAGTCCCAGGACTACGGTTAACCACTTCAGTTTGTCCGTCCGTCTGCGGGTGGTAGGCGGAGGAAAACCTCAGAGTTCCTCCATAAAGTCTTCCAGAAATAACTCATAAATCGTATGTCACGATCAGAGACTATGGAGGTGGGGAGACCATGATACTTAAATACTTCTCTAAAGAATAATGCTGCCACGTGGGTGGCGTCAGCGGTCTTTCGGCAATGAATGAAAGGTGCCATCTTGGAGAAACGATCCATAACAACAAATATAAAATCGAGTTGCCTCAGAGTGCGAGGGAGCCTGAGAACGAAATCCATACTAACATCAGACCAGGGTTGCTCAGGGACCGGTCGTGGAGTATATAGTCCCGTGGGCTGGCGAGACCCCTTTGCCTCTGGCAAACCCCGCAATGCCTAACTACTCTGGTGACGTCTTTCTTTAGGCCGGGCCAGAAGAAACGATCCTCACAACGCGATCGTCTTATCTCTACCAAAGTGCCCCGTAGCTCCGCCTGCGTGTAACTCCCAGATAAGGAAATCTCGGAGGGATGACTGAGGAATGCAGAGGCGAGTGCCCATAAATAAATATCCATCTGATATCGAATAACCCTCCCGAAGATCGGGCGAGGCCTTCAAAAGCGCTGTATTAACATCCCCAAAATCAGGGCACTCTAGGTAAGCGTGAACTAGCTGCTCAAATCCCACTACTCGGGTGCTCATGGTGGAGGATGCTAACTCGACGACTCAAGACGTCTGCCGACTTGTTCTCAACATCTGCTCGGTGCTTAAAAACATAGTGAAACTCCTGCATATACTCCACCTATTTGGCGTGACGGTGACCCAATTTCTTCTGGGAATCGAGATATGTCAGGGCCTGATGGTCTGAATATAAAATGAACTCCTTGTGCAGGAGATAATATCGCCAGTATCGCAGTGTCTGCACAATGGCATAGAACTCCTGATCATAAGTCGAATATTTCTGTCGGGCCTCGTTCAACTTCTCGCTAAAGTAGGCCACCGGGTGGCCTTCCTGGCTAAGTACTGCGCCGATACCGACCCCTGACGCATCACAAGCTACCTCAAAGTGCTTGGAGAAATCTGGTAGGCGTAAGACGGGAGCTGTAGACAACCTCTCCTTGATCTCCTTAAAGGCTCGAGTAGCAACCTTCGTCCAAACGAAATCACCCTTACGGAGGCAGCTCTTAATGGGCGCCATGATTGAACTGAAGGCTCGGACAAACCTCCTATAGAAGGCGGCGAGCCCATGAAAACTACGGGCCTCATGAATGCTCGTAGGGATAGGCCACTCTCGAATCGCCCTGACCTTGTCAGGGTCAACTGAAATACCAGATGCCGATACAACATATCCCAAGAAATGAACGGATGTGGACAGGAACGAGCATTTCTTCAAGTTGATGTACAGGTGCTCCTTTTGGAGGAGCTCAAACACCAAGCGGATGTGACATAAGTGCTCGGTGCGGTCCTGGCTGTAGATCAATATATCATCAAAGTATACGACCAAGAATTTGCCCATGTAGGGCCGCAAGACCTGTGTCATCATCCTCATAAATGTACTGGGTGCGTTCGATAATCCAAATGACATCACCATCCACTCATACAAGCCGTCCTTCATCTTGAAGGCCGTCTTCCACTCATCCCCCTCTCTAACTCTAATCTGGTGGTACCCACTGCGAAGATCGATCTTCGAAAAGATCTGGGCACCAGCCATCGAATCCAGGAGATCATCCTGGCGGGGAATCGGAAAACGATACTTCACCGCGATCTTATTGATGACACAACTATCAATGCACATGCGCCAGTTCCCGTCCTTCTTCGGAGTAAGAAGGGCCGGTACGACACATGGACTCAAACTCTCTCGTATAAAATTCTTCCGCATAAGATCATCAACTTGCCGCTTTAACTCGGCATACTCAGTCGGATTTAAGCGATAATGCGGAAGATTGGGCAAAGATGCCCCAAGAATCAAATCAATCGCATGTTGGATGTCCCGCAGTGGGGGAAGCTCATCAGAGAACTCCTCAAGCATCATGTCTATTAAGTCATCCATCAACTGCCGAACATCCGGATCAGTAAACTCAACCTCGCTAGGGATCTCGGTCGCCATCGTGGCAGCAACAATAAACATGACCCCAGTCTCTAGGCTCTCCCTCAAGAAGTCACCCCTTCTCAAGACATGTAGGGGTCTCGTCGACCCCGCACTAACTGACGAGTTAACTTGCCCTTGGGAGGATCCCTGGGCTGAGTCGGGGTAAAGGGTAATCTTTTGCCCCTTGTCGAAGAATACACACGTGTTAGACCGCCCATAGCACGTGGCATCACGATCATAAAGCCAGGGTCTCCCAAGAAGAACGTGAGCGACGTCCATAAGGATAACATCACACCAAACCTGGTCATCAGTGGACGCTAGACGTATCAGAACCAGGCACCACTCCGTGACATGAATGGTGGATTTATCCACCCACAATACTCGGTAGGGATGGGGATGGGGCTCGGGTGTCAGCTGCATCCTCTCAAGTCCTTTCTTAGCAATAATGTTGACGCAACTCCCACTATCAATAGCGAGCTAGCAGGAGCCTCCTGCGCTCGGGAAATATGTAAAGAAAATAGTGGCGCGCCGCCAATCTTCCTCAGCACGAGGGGCGTGGAGGATGCGTCAGAGAACTTCCACCTCTAGCGATCTCTCTGCATCACTCTCCCATCCATCCTCTACAACGGCAGTAACCTCCTCAATGGCAACGTCCTCAACCTCAGTGCTGGGCTCCGCCGAATCCTCAATCAACAAATTTCTAGTAGGGCATTGCGCTGCGAAATGCCCCCTGCCAGAACAACGATAACATTGGACGCCCCCAGGCATGGGGCCTCTAGGAGCAATAGCATTCCCGTCGCGTCTGCGGGAGCGCGAGGGGCGACAGTGGACGTGGCAGGAGGGGGTCTCTTAGCTGTGGTGACATCGGGTCGTGTAGTGACCTGCCTCTGGTCAGCAGTACGTAAATACTGCTCGTACTCTAGTGCGAGCTGAAAAGCCTGCTCTACCATCTCCATCCTATGGGGAATCAATTCCCTTTGGATATCTGCTCTAAGGCCCGCACGAAAGCGTGAAGCAGTGCCGATGGGCTCCTCCCAAATGTCGCTACGAACTACGAGTTCGTCAAATCGTGACATATAATCAGCAACAGAGAGAGTCCCCTGACGTAGCGCGTACAACTGATCTAAGAGTTGATTTCGATATGAAGCGGGGAGGTATTTATCCTGTAAGCGTTGCTGCATCTCGTCCCATCGGGTGATGGGATAGTAACCATCCCGCTCAAGAGACCTCTCTAAACTTGACCAATAAATTTTCGCTTGGTCAATCAATTTCATTTTCGCGAACCGTACGCGTCTCTCATCATTCATGTCAAACCAGTCAAAATAGTGATCCATATCCATGAGCCAATCACTAAACGCCCTCTGGTTCAGGTGACCATCGAAGGTGGGAGCATCAATACGGATCCGTCGGCCGTCGGGTGATGTCATCCTCCTCTGGGGTCATCCTACGACGTGGCTCACGAAAGTCACCGTACTCATCATCATCATCATCATAATCATATCGTGGTCGTTCTCTACGACGAAGTGGGGGAGGACGAGGTTCATCCGGAGGACGATGATCCCTTCCTGGATCTCGCCGTAACTCGTAACCACGACAATAATTTGATCTTGGTGGGGGTGGGGGATCTCGGCGAGGGCCGTCTCTACCACGTCTCTCGGGAGGTGGCATGGCATCTCAAGGATCCTCGTGAGGCTTCTCGTCAGGGAGAGGAAGCGCTCGTTCTCTAGGTGTCTCTAACTGATCAACCTTGGTACTAACCCTCGCAATATCACCCCTAAGAGTTTCGAATTGGGTTCCCATCCGATCAAATCGGTCGAGAACCAAACATTGAAACTCAGCGGGTGTCATGTCCGTTTGAGAATTAGCAGTCCTATCGTCGGTGTGATTGTGACTTGACATGGACTGACGATACTCCCTACCACTACGTAACATGCAAATGACCCTAACCTGGTCTCTGATACCAATTTGATGCAGTGGTAGGTCGACTCGGGAGGGCGGTTTTCTAAATGCAGCCCAAAATGCGATGCGGTGTAAAGTTAGTGCACAAGTGGTCCGCTAAAATTACAACAAGTAATTAATTATTATAAAGAAAATTAGCAGGTGCACGAACTTTGCTAAACTTTGAAATGATAAGACAAGTAATGATCACAAACTAAACGAGGCGCAATTACTATTAAGTGTGCACAGAATAAACCCCGCAAATAGTACAACAAACGAACTAATAGCACATTAAAATAGAAATCCACCACACTATGAATTACCGAAAATAAACAACAATAAAGGATTAGACTTTATACCACAATTTACATGTGCAGGCGGCGGCGAAGGCGGGCATCCAAAGTCGTAGCAAGCGGGGAAGGTGTCGGGAGTGCGGATCGGGACTGCTGGTTGGTTTGGGTAGGCTTAGCGGTGTCTGTTAGTGGTAGGAGGCGGCTATAGGGGTCACGGTGGGGAGGTTTATGGCTAGTAGTAGTGGAGAAATCAAAAGGAGGGTGGTTGTTCTGGACTGGGAGGTGACTGGGGGAGGAGGAAGTGCTACTGTAGTAGAGTGCACTGAACGGGGAAGAGGATTGGCGTGGCTCCGGCGGGAGGGGTTTGGGCGGAGAGGGCTTAGGCTGGAGAGGGGTTCTAGGAGAGGGCTCAGGCTGGAGAGGGTTCAGACGGGGAGGGCTGAACGGAGGAGGAGGTCGGAGTGGCTCTAACCACCGACTTCAACGGGCTGGGGAAAGAGACGGGCTTCAGGCGCGGGCTTGGGATTTGGAAAGAGGAGGCGAGGGGCTCACGGGAGGGGGCGGGCAGCGAACCTGGAGTCGCACCAGGACAATTCTCCGGCGTCGCTCCTGGAGAGGAAGACCGCACATTTTGGAAATTTTCCAAACCCACGATCCCTTTGGAACCGCCAACATGCAGCTTTAAATAAACCCAAACCAATAACCACACAGTAATTGCACCCTAATAAAACCCCTAAATCGAATGACTCACATTGTTCGGTTCGATCGGGGATAAAATACAACTCGAAATAAAAAGTATAAAACATGAAACTGACTAGAAACACACATCTGGATGCGACCATGTACTCCGATCGCCCGTACGGAGAGCGGATCACCGCCTCCTGCGGGTATACACGCACCTCGGTCGTGGCGCGCCGTCACTAACAAATCTCTAATGTAAGCATTAACTCATCTTTATTTTTCACAAATAAACATATGATCATGCAGTCCACATGTTTGTAACGGTTCGCTAGACCATCACAATTTAAATTCTTTTCATTCATTATTATTGAGTTTGTTTTGCATTACAAGATATCACAACGGAAACCTTAAAACAAAAAATATGCAAAATACCAAAAGCCTTCAGATATGCAGAGCAACCTGCAATATAAGATATCTATATATCTATATATATATATTATTATATATTACTGTATAATGCACAATGCACATGATGTTACTTTACAAGATATCCAACACTAGAGTCCACGTCTCACAATACTCATACAACTGGATAGGACATAAACAAAGCCAGTGATACCAAAATCACTAGACCTAAACATACTCCTACATCCTATCCCAAAAGAATCATCACAAAACTAACTCATCTACCCCATGAGTAGCATAATGTCTTATTGCTTGCAGTTTTCGTCTCTACAAGATTTTCTATGCTGATTGATGACTTCAGACACAATTGTAGTGATTTTAACTCGCACGTTATTCTTATCTTCTTGTAACATCTTTTTCCCTTCCTCTGACGCTTTGCTAGAGACCTCACCTTCTTTTACCTAAAATGATAAGGGTTTTAAACCCATCAGTCTCAGAGACTAAGTGAATTTTTACATCTTTAACTGCTTACATACAATTCAAGGGGATTAATACTAAAATGCATGGAGATTAATACCAACACGAATATTTAAATGAATTAAAGTGCATAAAACATGTTATGTTTATTATTAATTGTAATAAGCACAAAAAAAAGGCTAAAATGTTTTATTAAAAAACTACTGAAATATTCAAAAATAAGCAATTCAGAATTCCTTTTAAATTGTTTCTAAACTTCACGACAAATATTTATTCTTTTAACATTGGGTAAATTATCTTTAACTTCTAAATCTTAATTCTCTATTTGGACTCAGCTGCTTCTCTAATTATATCTCTTTCTTTAGACGATAAGGTTAAGGCTTTGTTTGTTTCGGCTGTTGCTGATCGCAAAGGAGCTGTTTGAAATGGAGTTTGAAAAAGGAGCTCTTAGAAGTGAAGTTTGAAAAAGGAGCTCTTAGAAGTGAAGTTTGAAAAAAGAGCTATTTCTGAAAAATAGAGTTTGCATTAATATTCTATTTGTGTAAAGTGTAAAATGGAGTTTGCAGAGCTATTCAAAAAGCAGTGCATAAAAACGGTTTGTTAAAAACGGAGTTTTGTAAATTAGTTTTTTTAAATGCAAAACCATGAGCAGTTACATGACAAAAAATAACAGTTTTTTTTAATTGCAAAACCATGAGCAGTTACATGACAAAAAATAACAAAGTTTCTTGAAATGCAAAACCATGAGCAGGTTTTTGAAATGATTTTAAACATAATATAAACATACAAACCCATACATATCAACTCTTCACAAATTCATTACGAATTTTGTTATAGAACAAAACATTGGATTGAAAATAAAACAACAATAATTAAACAGATACTGAAAACAAAAATGATAATCAAACTGATACAAATCTGAAAATTACTACATGGATGCTATACTTTTCAGATTTCAGAATTGAATATATGATGCTATATGGAATCTATATGGATTTTATAACACTGCAAAAACCGAAAAGCACAGAGAGCCAATCAAGGATATGTTTTTTCCTGCCATTTCCGTAGCATCTCTAATCAAGCAAGGATATGCTTTTCCTGATATCTAAACAAAATCGTAAGAAGAAGAACAGATCAAACACTAGAAATGACCGATCAAGCACTGAAAGAAGAACAGATCAAGCACTAGAAATGGCAGGAAGAAGAAAAGATCAACTAGAAATCATCTAGAAATCCACGATTCTACCTGCAAAATCTGTATAGAACCAGATCTAACAAACCCTCTTCTTCTTAACATTGAACGAAAGGGCTGAAAATACTCGTGGATGAAAAAAATTGGAAATGACAGGAAGAACACTCATGGACCAACAACACAGCGGAAAAAATGGCATAAATTGTATTCTTTAGGATGAAACCAGATAAAAATCGAACGTATTCTTCAGGAAGAAGCATACCTGCGAAATGGAGCAGAAGGCCGATGGCGAGCAGAAATAGAGCGGGGAAGGCCTCAAATACCTTCTTTCCGTCGAGGGAGAGGTTTGTGCGATCGGGAGGAGGAGCCTTACGAGCGGCGAAGAGGAAAAGGAGGGATCGAGAAGTAGGAGCGAGTTGCTTATTTTAGAAACAGAGGTTAGACGAAAATTTCCGGCAAACACAAAATCAGGAAAATGACGTTTTGCTCATACCGAAAAGGAAGGGATACACGGAAACAAACGAAGTTTAAGAGTAGATTGTTGTTCTTTCTTTTCATACTGGGCATGTCTTATGCAAAACATCTTGCTAGAGCTACTAGTTATTGCCAACCTCCGGGCATCTGTTGCATGACCATAACTATCTTGAGTTGAATTTTTGAGCGAGCTGAGGTTATTAGTCTCATTTTATGTAATATTTCAGGTTCTCCTATCCAATATATGTATCTGGGTAGGGGCTTATGGAAATATTATGTGGTTTTATTATTTCGACTTAGTATTAGAGCTAGGGCTTGCACCGCTCCCATTCCGCTTCCGCTCAAGATCCCGACCCCTGCTCACTATCCCGATTCCCCCTCACGATCCTGACTTCAACGATCGCCGATTCCGCTCTCGCGATTTTTGCTTCTCCTTCAACGATCGCCAATTCCAGCGCCCGACTTCCACTACATTTCCAGCGCCGTCACTTCCAGCTGCGATAGGTTCCAACAGTGCCACTTTCAAGTTTTAACACTTTTTCCTGCGCCTGTTTCCAGCCCCGTCGATTCCAGCAGCGACAAATCCCGCTCGATGGTCCTTTTTTCCCGTGTGGTCGTAAGCGGAAAGAAAAGGTTCAGTGAAACCCAAAATCCACGTAAAAAGCTGCAAAAATGAAATAGATTTTAATTCTATAAGCTTAAGTACAACCGACCAAGAGGGAAGCCCACAACTGTATCACAGTCGGTCATCAGAAACCAACGGTATATGCAAATATAACCAGATGAGAGAACTTAACTAAAACTCCCAAATATCAACATGAAACCAGTAACTGAAGTTATCTGACGAGAAAGAAGGAGACGAAGGGGAGAGAGGAGAAACATTCTAAAGGCTTGTAATTTCATTCCAAAAATCCATAAATCAATCCAAACTTGCTAAATTCCACATGCCAACCAACACCTTAAAAGGAAGAGCATAAGAGGAGGGAGATGAAATATTCTTACAATGAAGGTAGGAGGAGAGATGAGGTCAGGACCAACACATCAACTCCCAACCAACGCCAGTAGATTATAGGCAGAAGCGCTGTCGAGAGCGTAAAGACCGACTGTAACATTTCACCTGTCTACGCAATATAATATGAGTCCTTTCAGGCTCCCACAACATACCACATACACAAGCAAACACTATAAAGAGGTACCGAATAAAACTCATAACCATAAAGAGTAACACTAGCGGAAGCATAACTATAATCATGAATGCCCACAATTACCTTAAGAATGTACGTACTGATTGACCTTTACAACATGTTATAAAAGCAAATATAATAAACAAGTATAGTAACAATCGCTTCGTCGGCAAGCAGGCCGTGATCGTGCTGGGCAAAATTAACTCATCCCTCCTCTTTAGCAACCTTGGGCTTCAACCCGCTAAACTCTACCACGTGCTATGCTACCTGCAGCAAACATAAGTCAGAAGAAAACGAGGGTCAGTTATGAGATGACCACAAACCGCGTAACAACTCCTCCCCCCGGTCATCATAGCTGACTCCGGGGAGAATCACCGCACACCTGCAAGTACGCACGAGCAACATGCAATGTGTATTCAAAACATGAATTAAAACTACATGGTGATAGTTCAATCACAATCAATATTCTAGGTTTCACAAGTATAAAAATGGACCTAGGAATGCTTGATGATTAGGTTCACCCAAAGGCTCACTGTAACCTCCTTCCACATCACCGCTTGTACTAGTATAACAATTACATATGAATTAGGCGCTCATGGCCACCAATTCCACTATTCAAGTCATCAAACAACGAGGGAGGTCTAGGGTCATCTCAACATCGTAGTGGGAGGTCTAACGTCATCTCAACCACCAGGCACTATGATAAGAGGTCTGGTTCATCTCGTCTATCATCCAAACAAATAGGGAGGTATATGGTCATCCCACCGAATACCATGCTAGGATATTTAGTCATCTCCTCTACCACAAAGCATCACACAAGTAATACACAATCAAAATGCAATCAATGCTTTCACATCTAGCCATTCATTAGGCTATCCTTACGGTTAACGAACAATAATCACATTATATACATCACCGTGATATCTATAACTTCTCTTTCTAACAGCTAATCCATGATGCCTTCCTTGGAATTCCCCAAAATCGCCGGAATTAAAAATACACATCCCCACACCTAATACGCCGTTCATTTCAGAGACATTCTCCGACACACAATCTAGAGAAATATATATGCAACGTCATATTATCATCACCGATTCGGGCCTACGGTCGCAGGTAGGATTCACACATCATGCCTAATCCGGACTCGCATGTCGGATTCTCTAATGCATTCATATTGGGGTCGCAATTACACGCCCTGGGGTTTTAACGAATAAAAGGAGGTCATACCCTCCACTAATTAGTAGATGAGACTCTCCTATGCGACATGAACATACGTCGATCATAAGACTGGAGAGAGAATTTATCCTTGGAGTTCTCTTTGGTGGCATGGAGAGTAGAAAGTAAATGATCAAGACGAGGAGCCATTTACAGATCTGGGCTTAATCCGTCGTCTGACGCTCCCAAATGTCCCCAGCAGCTAGACCGCCCTGAACCTGGGCTGTCACCCTCTGTCTCCCTCTCACTCTCGTTTTGCAGAAAAATGAAAAAAGATCCTAACTTTCTCCCATTCGACCTAAGCGTGTTTCTGGAAAGACCCCAGTCATTGGATTAGATTCTCCTTGACCCACAGTCTCAAAACGAGCAAAAACACTTTCATTCACTTTCCTGTGCTAGACATGCATCATCTTTCAGCTTTAATAAATGCTTAACGATCTGCCCTAGATCGGCCAACGATCGGTGATCAGCTCCTCTCGGTCGTCGATCGGCCTCACGGTCGCTATCGCTGATCCGATACAATAGTCAACAATCGCCAAAACCTCGATCTGCTCCACTTCAGAATATGGAGCCTTAAAGAGAAATGATCAGTATAAACGAAATCCGGAAACACCCATTCTTTTCAAATTATTGTGCTCGTCAGAGGGAACCTCCAAGAAATAATTTAGAGGGATTTGGTATTGAATGCAAAATTCCTCCAAATTCTCCCTCCTCATTGAAGAAGGAAATTTGAAGGTCATTTCATGGACAAGAGAGCCACAACCAAGAGCGAAGAGAGACTTTCTTAACCGTGGGAGGGAAGAGATAAATTGAGAAGAGTATGAAGTGTGCATGCTAAGAAAAGGACTCTTATAGAAGCGAATGCCAAATAACGCTCATTAATGTTCCAATGTGACCAAAGTCACTAAACAAAATATCTCTATTAACACCAGATTTGATTTGAATCTTGAGATAATCTCCTGGATGGTAGGATTACTTAAAAGAATCAATTGTTCTAACCCAAAGTATTTTTATAAACAAAATGTGAAAAAATATTATTCATAATAAAGTTACGAGAAAAAGCAAAGAAAATACAGAATTAAAGATCCGAAGATTTTCAGGGTGGGGCAATCTCGAGTATGGCAATATTAGCTCTCTCAACCAAATTGGTTTAAAAAAATTGCGTGCGTTAAATCAAGCCAACTTGACAGTCAACATCGAACCAGAAGGTTCTCCTACACGCAAAGGAGTGTCATGAACAACCATTGGTAGATCTTCTTGCCTTAGTGCAACCAACTCACAAAATTTGCGCATCACCTCGATTAGGCGCACTATTCTAGCAAAAACTTAAAGTTGTCTACTAGATCCTCTAACATCCCCTCAGTTTGTTATTTCACCACCGCGGGTTGCGGCTCTATATTCACACTCTTCTTTTCGCCAACTCGAGTTTCACCTTCAGAACGAACAATTCGTCGGTTGTAGAACGAAGAGATTATTTTGTAATTGTTCCATCAAGAACAAGTCAAAACAATAACACTCAAGCCTTTATTCTATCCCACTATAGTGGGGTCGGCTAAAGAACAAGGCAAAACGAAAAGGAAAAATAAGAATAGTAAATCATGACAGAAAGGTAGGGAAATAAAGATCTTACTGAGGAGAGATTGGTAAGCGTCGTCAAGTGGGATCTAAGGATGGGTAAAAGATTCCCACACAGTGTTCATGGCAACGAGCCAACTTGCATCCACCCTTGACCTCTCGTCCACAGTATTTAACACCTCCACTCTATCCTTATCAAGGAGAGATGAATCCGGGCAACCTCCACTTATAACTGTGGCATTCGTTGCTGGATCAGAGGGATTCACGATCATATCAAAGTCGGTTTGAGAATTAGGTGCTCCAGAGACTTTTTCGGATAAATGAGTTAATTTAGGGCATTTTGATTATTTCGCGAAGGATGACGCCACTCTTTATCCATGTATTGGGAAGCATAGAGTCTATGAAACCCTCGACATTCATGTTCTTGGATCTATTCTTATGGAAGGCTTATTAGAATACAAAAGAAGAGATATTTGGAACTCGGCCTTCTGCCTTCTCTCTTTAAACTCCTTATAATTTGGTTTAAGGGAAGGAGAATTATACTTTTGGATCAGTGACGGGTCCTTGATGGGGATCAACCGCGTGATTGTGATCGATGGAGGAGATCGGGCCACCACTCGACGGGACCCGTTTTTGCATATTTGCTTGGGATGCATTGATCGGATTGGCGATTCGAGATCGCGAGCGCGTCCAGAGTGTCGTTTTACTATTTATATGTATTTTATTTTTTCTATTTGGGCTTGTAGTGTTTAGGGACACTAGGCATAACGAACAATCATAGTCGTTCACACCGGGTGCCCAACCGCCCCTCTTGTTATAAATAAATGCGGATGTTCTCATTTTCGGGCATTGTTGAATTTGTGAGAGAATCCAGATCCGACAATTATTCGTGGTGCGACGTCGCGAAACCCCGGGGTGTGAAGTCCCGGTTTATTTCTGCAGTATTTTTTTGTTTTCGTAAACCCTCAGTTTATCCCACGATTCCCCTTATTCCCCACTCATGTGTTCAATTTTCACGCAACTCCCGTCTCCTGAGTCGCCCGATTTCAGAATCGTAACCATCCTTGTTCATCTTCTGCTTGGAGCCGCAACCCCCGCTCCATTCAGGCTCTGTTTGGCTCCACGATTTTGAGTCGGTGTGCCGCAAAGGTTTTCACCGCCCCGCCAAACAACGAATAGAGTTACAACGGTGGAAGTCACCACTGCTTGCCAGTCGCAGTTTTTTGACGTTTTTGAATCGTGAAAAAATTTCACAACTCATCAATCGCGACTTCAGCGCCACGCGAAAATTCTTTCGTCGGATCGCTCTGTTCATTGATTGCTCAATTGCGCTGCTACAAGATGACATCAAGAAGATCGCTCGACTCCCCGTCCAGATTGCTGCCGCTGCCATGCCAAGCTGCTTCTTCCAACCGACGAACTTCTTATAGCACGACATCGACGACGATGCTGCTTCACCCCCACCCCCCTCCTCCTTCTCCTCCCTTTATTTTTCTAATCAATGTTCAGGTGATAAATCAAATTTTCGGCGAACTATGATGTTAACAGAGGTAAATTATTATTACTATTATTAAAACTTGTTCTGGAATTTAAAATCTTATTTTATGTTATCTGATTTGGAGAATGCTGAATGAGAATCCTCTGTTGCACACCACATAGCTGTTTTGACAAACAACTTAAACAACTTCTACGTTTGAAACAACATTGCAAACGCTGTTCTTCCAAACAGTTTCACAGATTCTGCCACCACTCTGCAAAACAGCTGATTATTCCACCACCACTGCTTCTCCAGTCACTGCAGCTGAGCCAAACAGAGCCTCAGTCGCCCGCACATCTCTTCTACACGCAAGTCCTGTCGTTTTCCACTCCAGTCATCCGCCTTGGCCTCAAGGAATTGCCGCTCATAGTTGACGTCTCGGTCGATCGACGGTAAAGGCCGATCAAATGGCTCCAGTCGCACGACTCGTCCAAGCCCTAGCTCAGATACGTCTTCTTCTTCTCCTCAGCCCCAGACTCCAGTCGTTTCCTACTCCTGACCGCATTCCCTTCCCTCTGTGAACACCTAGCCGCACTGTTCATCATCTTCCTCACTGCTACAGGTCTCGTCCATTCCCGTCTCATCCAGGAAGTCCACTCCCGACATCATTCCAGTTCAGAGAAGCCCACACTCCCTCTGCCTAGCCTTGTCGAGTCCAGTCTTCTCATCTCGGAAGTCCTCACAACCATTTCTCTCGTGAATCCCACATCCAGGAATTCTCTCTGCCGATCTTGTGAAGCCACCACCATTCCTCTATTGAATCTTGATGCCTGTGAGTATTGATTTATTGTGCTGTGTTATTTTCGATGTTAAATATTGGAAGATTTTTCATGTTTGCTTGGACATTGTGATTGTTAGTGCTTTTGTTTAATTTATTTTTAAGTCTATAACACTTATTCATGCAAATTGTGGTTGAAGAACCTTTGTGCGAGGAAAAGCTTGTGATATTGTTTGTGCGTTTGAAAATTATTGATTCACATTGTGTAGAACTGCTAAAAATTATATAATTATAATTGATTGTATTTTGTTTCTGGATTAATTGAAAACATGCACACATCATTTAGGTTGGGCTTAATCGCATTCATTCCACACTTTCACGTAGGTTTGCATTAGCGTGTTACCACCACCCTTTTCGTCCTGTGTCAGTCTTTCTATTCTAATATTATCTTTCTTGCATCTAACTTCTTTAGATCAAGGCCTTGGTAATAAGTAATACTGGTCAAACGTTTGTGGACATTCGGTGTTCCAACAAGTTAGGTTTTTAATATATACCCATTCTGTTATATAATATTTTCAAGATATTTAAAGCCTTCATATCTAGGTATCTATCACTTCATCTTCTAATAATAGACTGGATTATATATACATATATATAGCAATCCAAGGCTTACCAATCTTCATTATGATTTATTGTATGGTTATAATGGTTGTGCTTTTTGCATTTTCATGTAGTCTCAAGAGCTTTGCTCATGTTCTATAATTTGTTTTATAAGCTTGTTTGGTCCTTAAGCTTCATACTTTTTGTTCAGTTAATCAGCACGGAGAATGGACGTCTAGCAATTGCAAATGGAATCATATGTGGCATCAATCAATTTCGTGTCTCGGTAAGGATATCATTCTAACACTTTTTGAGATGGAAAACATGTGTTTCGAAAATATTGTAGTGAAAAAATGTACTTAATGGGATTTTGAAGGTGTTCTTGGAGTTTGTGGCCAACATTGATTTCTAACCACATCAAATTATTATTCTGAAACTTTTGATCCAGATAGGTTTCTCTTGGGGGATTTTCTTCTTATTGGCTTGCAAAATAGAGATTTATATGCAAAGATGGGGATGTTTCAGGAATGAATATTTTCTATAATGAGGATTTGTGCTTGTGGCTTTAAATGTGAATCAAACTCTAACACAATCCTCTATGAATAATCCTTACCTTTATAATTTTTTAGGGATCTCCGGCCAAGGTTGATAGCTAAAGGATTTTCTTCTTTAAATTTGAAGGATTATCTCCTTTAAATTTGAGATGGCTAGGTTTCTGAGCGTTGGTGAGATGCACCAAGGGTTTACTTGCACATAGGAAAGAAGGTGAGACTTCAGATCGGGGAACCTAATGAGGCGCGAACCACACATTGTTTTATTTTTAAATTAACTGAATTTTTTTTAATTTCTATAAAATGAATAAATGCAATACTAATCAATATAAAGGAGTGAAAAGGAGGACTTAGGGCATCAGAGAAATAACTGTTCTTTGGAGGAAGGTGTCGATCCAGAGCTTTTCCCAGGAGGGTGTGATACTGCTCCTCTTGTATCTTGAATTCTACCAACAATCTCTTGTTTCCAATTCTCCCTCCTAGGTTGTGACATCCCGAAAATTTCGTTACTCTAATAGTGTTTTTGTCTCCAAACCGATGATTCACATGTTAATGACCCAATTATTAATGGAAAGTTTATTTTGAATCATTATAAAAAATCCAAGCATTTTAAAGCCTTTTTTTAAAGAAAAAAAAATCCTTTTTTGATCAATTATTACAATTGTTTATTATGAAAAATCTCCTGAAATTTTTGTCGTACAATGATAACATTTAGTTTGATTTATGTATGAGTTTTTTAGAAATTTTGAGTGATGAGAACAAATTAAGGGTCCGTTTGACAGGGTGGTGGTGGTCGTGGACGCAATGGTTATGAGCTTTGTTCGTGAATGTCCGATCTCACCTAAGGAACTCTATCCATTTTTATGTTCAAAATTAGTTTTTTTCTTGGTGGTGGTCATAACCCTTGTCATGTCAAACACATATTTCATGACGGCGGTGTTTTTACCCAAACTCAGCGGAGCAAAAATGCTTCACCAAATGGATGACGGGTCTTAACCACCGCACCACGTTCACGACCGCCACTGCCGTGCCAAACGGACCCTAAGAGCAAAGTAACATTTTAATTCCTATATGCATTTGAGTGGGCTCCACTCTTTAAATAAAACAAAATCTTAGCCATCTAAGTCTTTCTAAATGGATGAGATGAAATAGGACTTTTAAAACCCTTTCAACTCTTTTATTCAGTAGCTGACCGCGCTTACCTGATGCAGGACAGACGTCACATCTGCCTGTCACCCTGGAGTCCCACCAGGGGGCCCACTCGTGAGTCCACCCGAGCGGCTTTATCAGGACTGCACCCCGTACACCCCAACCCGTCTCTGGCCCCACCACAGGGCGCAGCGGCTCAGTTGGTGATGAGAGTCTGCCTGAAGACTCATTATCAAGGAGGACGGGTGTTCGATCCCCGGTCTCAACAACCCGCTGTGCCCTGTGGTGGGGTCCACGGACCGGTTGGGTGTACGGGCTGCAACCCTGATGAATGCCCCTCAGGTGGATTCCTGGGTGGGCCCCCTGGTGGATTCCAGGGTGGCAGGCAGGTGGATTCCTGTCCTGCATCATTACCCCAAACCGAGCTTTCCCTCTTTCGGTTCACGTACGTAAGAGCACCCACTGCTTTTTCCTGTTTGACACCCGCATGGAACATCTCCGCCGCTCGACGCCACATGGAACCTCTTCTAGAGGTAGAGGCCAGTCCTTCCAAGGCTCCTCCTTGCCTTTTTAAAGCATTCTCCCTTCCTTCCATGAGTTTGCTTGGCTCTTACCGTAAGAAGAATCAAACCCTAGCTCCAAACTGAGGTTCCCTTGCATTCTCCTTGCCTCCAAGAGCTCTCCCATGGATCCCAAGAGGTATTCTCGGAGAGGAAAGCCTCCAATCGACAATAAACTGAGTTTTCTTTCTTGCCTTAATTTTCTAGATGTTAGAAAATTTCGAAATCCTTGTCAATGTTAAAGGAAGTAAATTTGATGCTTGAAATGCTCTTAAAATTAAGTGTTTTGATTTAAGAGAACCTCTTTTGTTAAATTAATTACTTACCCTAGTCTCTACACGCTTTTACAAGGTTATGCATGCAACTTCGGAATGAAATAATGGTATCAAGAGAGTTGTTCTTTTTGAAATTGAATGTAAGAATATAAGAAATTATAGTTCATGAACTATGTTAGTCTCTAAATTTTTTAGCATGCCAATTAAATAGGGTGATTTAGAAAAGCCCCAACCTTTAGATAAATAAGAAATAAACTTGATCATGATGTCTTGATTATGAGTTAATTTGTCTCTAGATTTAACTCTTGATGGAATATAATTTTTCATTTGGTATATGCCACATAATTATGAGATACAAAGTTCATAGAGTAACATGAAATAATTTGGAGAAAGGTCACGGAGGCTTGCATAGAAGTTATTTGATTATTTTGATCTGTACAAATGTGTGAAGGTTGAAGCATGAATATTGAATAAAGATTTCGGAAGAAGTGCATGTGATGCTTTATTCTTGATTTTTTTTCCTTGAATGCATGATGTTTTCGTGGATTATGACGGATATTATGCCCTTATATCGACACCGTGGCAAATTATTCCTTTTAGCATGCATGAAGCGATTCTCTTCAAACAAATTTTCTGAAATTTGGAGTACTTTCATGTCGACTTTTCACTATCTTCTAATATGCATGCCTAATTAAATTGATGTAAAGAAATTAAATATTCTTTTAGCCTTGTATTTGTTATCTATAATATTTGTGTATGGAAGAACTTTCTTTTATGATTCATGAGACAATAATAATATAGACCCATAGTTGTATTAGTCGTATGTGCATTCCCAATTAGTAATCATGTCCAACGACTTCTTAGATAAACCTTTAAGGTCATGATTTCCTTTTTTCCATACAAAATACATGAATTAAGTAACCAGCCAACAATCTACGGTGCTGGTTGGAATTAAACAAGCCCTAAAAATATATAAGGACTTGAATTTTACACAATATACTTGAACCTAAGATTCATCCAACAATCTATATGCTGGTAGAGATTTATTTTATAAGCCATTTAAGAGCCCCAAAGCACTTGGACAGCTTCCTTTTAGTGCACTCTAATGAAGGACCAGCAATTACCCTTTTCAAGGAAATTAATTACTAGTAAAACCTCAATTAGAAATGCAAAACTCTAACTTAAGAGTCAATAACTCATGTAATCCATTAAAAAGATGAGAACATGAAAAATGAAGATGTAAATATGATAAAGCCATACAGGTAAGCTTACTAGCTATTTTGCTTGTGAGCAAATCTATGTGGGCAATGTTAATTCCCTTGCCATAGTTAGGTGGAGCCCCACATAATTAATTTTCTCGTATGGGGGTAAGGGAAACCTTGTCATAGTTATAGATCATACATGAGCTAAAGATTCTCAACCGACCACAAGGGTCAGTTTTAGATTTGCTTCTAAAGAAACCTACGAAGAATGAGTGTAATAAGGAAACCTCAACGAAAGACTACAAACTCTCAAAATCACTAAGAACAAAGAGAATCATAAGGATAAGTCATGAAGCTAATTCACTAAGAACAAAGAGAATCCTAGATAGAACCCAAAGAAATACTAACTAATAGAAAGACATCACCTTAAGGGTATTTAGATTTTTAGATTATGGATAATTCTCAGTGAGTTTATATCTTGCCCTTTGTTTTTAAACACTTCCAGTTACAGGACATTATTAGTGTTAAAGCCCCATGATTAACACGAGACGGTGGGGAGAAGCATAGAATCTATGAATGAGTTCGACGACCTTGGTCGACTTCAACTCATACTTCTTTGTTTACTTTAGCCTTTCATGAATCATGAACTTTTGCAGCATGCGTGCCGAACCTTTATATATCAAATTTTTATTCTTTTGGACGTATGCTTAAATGACCATTTTATACCTTGATGGTGATGGTTTTGTTAATGGATATCAAATGCTCATGTTATGTTTAGTTGACTCTTTATATGTTCATGGGGATTGGTGGAATTGCGTTACCACCGCACTTTTACTTTACCAACGATCTCTCACTCAATTAAGATAATAAAATGCTTGTAGCAAACCATGCCATTATGCCCCATAGATATTACATAGGTTCCATGGGCACCACCGCCCCTCCCGCAACCCATGCGCAAGCCGTCGCTTCTCCCTTCTTGGTGGCGAACGAGCTACTGGAACCCTGGGGCACCATCATTTTAGTCTGACCTATCATGGCAGCTCGTCGTTTTAGACACTCTACTGCCTCAACGATTATCCCGTCAAGATTATGTGGAGCTTCACAATAAAGGATTGTTTTTTCGTTGTCGCCGACTTTACTAACCCAATAAATGTTCTTCCTCCTCTTTGGAGCCAATATGACGCCACCCCGGGCCAGATAAATATTGGTAACGAGAGCAAGGAGTATGCCCCTCTAATCGACATTAGACATATTTGCAACTCCTACTCTACTCGATGAATGAGGATATCCAAGCTGAATTTGCGCTCTAGTTATTATGAGATCCGTGTGCGCCCGAAAGATGTACCCAAGCGAGTCTTACACAGTTATAATGGCCTTACCAACACGTTAGCTACCTTTCAGTTGACGATGAATGACATCTTTCGGCCCTTCCTTTGAAAATTCGTGTTAGTCTTCTTCAACGAGTTCTTGATATATAATACCTTTCAGGAGGCCTACGTTCACCATCTCCACGATGTCCTTCAGCTTTTGGTGCAACATCAGTTGTACGTCAATACCAAGAGATGTTCGTTCAACTGCAAGTAAGTGGCCTATCTAGAAGGACTTGAATTGACCCGGAGAAACTCGCAATCATCGTACAATGCTTGGCCCTAAACTCTATCCGAATTTTTCGTTGCATTCTCAGTTTTAACTTCTACTATCTGCGCTTCATACGCAATTGTTGTCGCCACTCACCAACATACTCACGAGGTTAGCAAATAAAGCCCAAGCCTGGTTGCTCGTCCCTGGTCTGCCCGGGTCTGAGCCTAGTTAGGTCCTGGCCTAGTTATGCCCAGGCCTAGAGGCCTCACCAGGCCCCCATTTTGCAAGGGCCCGGTCTTGTTGCCCGGCCCTGTTCTGCCCTGACACCAAGCTTTGGAGCTTGCCCAGCTATTAAGTAGAGCAGTACTCATCATTTATAGTTGGGGTGGCGCTCAACGCCCAACATTTATTGTTGGGCGCTGACCGCCCAACATAGCTGCTGCCAAACGACAACAACAATTGCTGCTGCTGCTGCCGCCAAAGGGCAGCAACTGCCGTTTTGGGGACCTGGCCCGGCCTGCCTGGACCTGGTCTGGTAGGCTCAGGTAGACCCCTTTTCTTAGTGGGGACCGAGCCCATCCTGGACCCTGTTTGAACAGGGCCTGATTTCGGCCCGACAACAAATAAGCCCAGCCCCGATAGGCTTTTTTTGCACCTCTACTCGTGAGGCTATACCAGGTTATTTGTTCTACGCCAATGTTGGTTATGCATGACTTCACTGAGTCATTTGTGATTGAATATGATGTATCAGGGAGCGCCGAAGCGGGATCAGAGCGACACTCATGCATGAAGGATGACCTGCCACCTACTTCAGCAAGACGCTAATGCACCCTTGCTTGACCACCATAGTGCATGGATCTGGTGTTGTTAGTTCAACAGTGGCACCAATACCTGTTGGGTTGATACTTCATTATCTGGAAGGACCATCATAAACTCGACCACCTACTCCGTCAGAAGATCACTACACCCGCTCAATTACTCCAGATAGGCAAACTTCTCAGCTACAACTTTGTGGTGGAATACACAATGAGCTACTCCAACCGGGCGGTGGATTCTCTCTCCCACAGGGAGGAGACCAATTTCCAATTCGTTGCCCGCTTGCCCCCTCCCATGATGGGTTAATTCCAAATTCATTCCACGGGAGATTTACTATGACCCTCACTGCGTGGTTATCATCTGCGGCCTAGTATCATATCTCGATGCTCGCCCACCATTCCAACTGCTCGGTTGTCGACCCCAATTTCAATAATTGGTTGGTCGTGGTTGACCTGTCTCCTTGGGTTTAGCGTCCATTCCACTTGTTCCACTTGACCCCATTGTGGGCCACACCGACGCCCACTCGACTTACTGCAAGTTGGCAAATACATATATTTGTCACATATGTCTAGGAGTTTGTTTCAAACTGCTTCATATATCAACGCACTGAGCACAAGACGATGCCACCTACATGCCTCCTCCAACCTATCCCCATTCCTCAAGCTCTTTGAGAGGGCATAGGCATGGGCTTCACTATGTTCCTCCCGTGCTCCAATGGCTATGACTATCTCCTAGTTGCGGTGGATTGACGCTCAAAGTACATCCACATCATTCCAATGAAGCATTCCTATACCATGACACTAATTTCATAGGTCTTCATCCATAAGGTGATTCGACTGCATGGCTTTTCCAGTCCATCATCAATGACCATGATCCGATTTTTATCATCACTTTTAGCATGAATTATTCAAATTACATGGCACCAAACTTCGTCTGAGCACATTTTACCACCCCCAATGGATGGGTATACAGAGTTCTTGAATCAATGCATGGAGACCTACTTGCGTTGTTTTGCATCCGAGTAGTCCCGACAATGGTGTTATTTGATCTCTTGTGCCGAATTATGGTACAATACAATCCATCATTTTGCGACATGCATCTCTCTATTTTAGATAGTGTATGACCGTTTCGAGTCCACAAGTACGCAACACATGCTTGATGAAAGCCTTGGCCGGGACACTCATGCATCATGATAGAACACTCCACCAGCTGAAGTTCCACCTCGCACACTCTTAACAACAAATGTCCCAAGCGATAAACAAACGTGTACCATACAATTTAGGTGATATGATATTTGTTAAGTTCCACCCACATCGACAAATATCGGTTTCCCACTGTCTACACATTAAGTTCACCCCTCAGTGCGAGTTGTTCCCAATCATCAAATTCATTGGTGCAGTTGCTTATCCCCCGTGACTTCCTGAGCATAAGGGGGACCATCCCGTAGAGTCGGACCTTCTTGACAACCTAGTTGTTGACTTGACACTGCTATATACACCAAGTGCCGACGAGGTTACATGGGTCCTCTCCTCCGAAATTCAAAATCGGTTCCCAAATTTTGAACTTGGGGCAAGGTTGTTCTTCCATCAGGTGATGTTGATATGCGAGTAGGATTGAGGGTTTGCTTACGCAGAGTAAAATAGGCGACTAATCCAGAGCCGACAACCTAATGGCGTGGACCCCACCACTTGTTATTTTATTTTTAATTGTGTTTTTCTTTATATCCATGTAATGAATAAATGTGACACTCCTCTATATAAATGAGTGAAGTGGAGGAATTTGGGCATCGAAGAAGTAGCCGGTCTTCGGAGGAAAGTGCCGACCCGGCGGCTCTTCCTAGGAGGGTGCAATACTCCCAAGTACATGAAATCTCTTGCTTCCAATTCTCCATCTTAGAATTCTAAGGCGCCGCCGCCCCTCCCACAACCCCCGCGCCCTCTCGGTCACGCACAAGACATCATATCCAAGTGGCACAGTGTCCCTTTTACATCCTAATAAGGATTTATAATATCTTCAAGTGGGATGCCACTGTCCGAGAGAATTGAGAAACTCTTAGTCGTCTCTCTTGAAATAAATTTCTTGATTAGTTTGTTGTTTTTTCCCGCTTGATTCGGATATTTCTTCTAATTATCCTTATAATTTGATTTCTTTCAATGAATGGACTGTCTCTGAACATTTAGAATTCACACAACTTATTGAATTGTGGCTTCCATGAATTTGCCTCGCCATCAGACTATGCTCCCGTTTTTGGGATTTTTCATATATTCTTCCGTCAATGTAGTGCTTCAATATATAGCCTCGTTGAGCTATGGGTAGCTGATCCTATTGAAATGTCCAGCCATGCAAGTCAACTGTGTGTTCAATGACACAATGCAGTCCCATGCTCCGAGCTAGCTTTTACTTGACCGAACCAGCAACCAGGTGATACTGGATGCATTCGTGTGTGCTGTTCAGAGGTACCTTTTAGGAAAGGGCCTGGTTGAATCTAGTAAATGCAATGTTTTCCAAAATTTGCTTTCTAATTTCAAGCAAGATCCTTAATATGTATCTGTATTGATAGCCTAGGTTTAATTATTACTGGCATTCACTTTCAGTTTAAATTTTTAATTTGCTTGGCTGTTTTTTTGCTAGATATCTCTTCCCCGACGCCTAAGGATTCCCAGTAGCTATCATCCTTCAGTAACTACTGACCTTATTCAAAAAGTGTGGAGGATTGACAAGGATGAGGTCGCTACTTCATATGCTATGATGAGGTTATTTGTCAAATCAATTGCGCTCTTTCTCATCAAATGCCTGTGATTAACTTCTCCAAGTACATTTACTTGTGACTTTTTGCATGCTTGTTCTCATTCATAGATTCAACCTAGTGGAGTTATTTGTTCCAAGTTTGCAAAGATCTCGTCTTAGGAAAATGGTTGTTGATCTTGAGGTTAGGATTATTTTATTGCTCTACTCCTTATTTGTTCTTTACTATTATGCAAGGTTGGCCAGGTATCCTAGTGTTTTTTTATTAATTTCTTACAGTCACCTAGATTTGACAGTGGTGGGATACTTAGTCAAGACCCAGCAGTTTCTTATGTACTTTCAGTTAATTGCATAAATGATGACCAACGTAAAGCTATCAAGAAGGTAAGATTTTTGTTACTTTTTCTATTCTAGTGGTTTTACTTGGGATGCTGTCTATTTATCTTTTATGGTGGCCTAATTTCATCAACTAAATCAAATATCTTCGGGTTTTATTGTTTTCCCTCTGTTATATTTGATCCTCTGTTTTCAGATACTATCTGCGAAGGATTACACTCTTGTTTTGGGTATGCCTGGAACGGGGAAAACCTCCACAATGGTGCATGCTGTTAAGGCTTTACTTATACGAGGGGCATCCATTTTACTGACATCTTACACCAACTCCGCTGTTGATAATTTGCTTATGAAGTTAAAAGCTCAGGTTATTCCTCTAAAGATATTTTCCAAGTAACAACCAATTAGTAGGATGAAAAATACATGTAAGCCAAAATATTTATCACTTACAATAACTAAAACGTTATTGTTAGGATTAAATGTCTGTTTGAGGGGTATATTTGTAGTTATGTTATTTTCTATTTTTTTTGGCAATTAAAATTCTTTGTAAGCTAATTTATAACTCAATACAATACATATCTTCGCGTGGTATCAGAGTCGCTACCCCAGTAGCTGGACCGATCTCTTACGCTACGCTTTGTTGAATATTCTTCTGTTGTCATTGTAATGGAGATCGATTATGCCTCATTTCGGCAATGTCATTATCGACATTTTCAGATCGTCATACGGACGATCGGAGGCCTTGATTGTGTTGGGCTCGATTTTTTTTCTAAGCTCTATTTTGAGAGCGATGTTAACACCAACGGGCCAAACCTTCGGATGTGCCAACGACCCCATCTGTTGCCTTCCTCGCCTCTAATGAGCCTTCCCCCCACATCGAGTGTCCATTCTCTTCCACGGGATCCCCTCCCGCCCCTATTTCCATCCACATGATCCATTCCAGCAATTGAAACTCGCCCCTCTTCCCTTTCTCCCACCCTCCACCGGCCTCCACCACTTCAGTAGGCTTCGACGAGCCCTCCCCAGCCCCAGCCACCGCCTTCTTACCTTCCCCACCTTCCCAAGCCGTCCCCAACCACCGCCTCAATTCCTTTGCATTAGAGTGTTGTATTTCTTGAAATATTTGGTCTCGTGTTGGTTTGATTTGTTACTTTCATTAGACGTGCATTACTTATTCGCCGTGCATTTACTTTCACTGTGGCGCAGAATAAGGTCCTAGTGCGGCTAAGGGCAACTTTTAAATGCATACACACTCCCGACAAAGTTAATTTGCAATAATTTTCTTTATAAATCAAAACATTGGATGTGTCACAGTAGGTAAAGCGTAAAAGTAAGGAAACACGAGACGTAGTACACATACAAGAGTGTTCAAAATCAAATAGCTAAATAAATGTGCACATACAAAGACTCAAAACTTGGAAACAACAATTACAAACTGATATCCCCTCAAGTTGGGTTTTAACACAATTCAACAAACAAAATTGAATTATCAACAAAAGAAAAGATTTTTGCATCAAGTATGCTCTTATATTTGGGATGACCCTTATTTGTTCAAAATCGGAGCAGATTTTTTTTAGACTATGCATACCGGAAGGAGAAATAAAATTTGTGTTGGAAAAATGTCACAACTCTCCTTACGGAGGTCATTTCATGGGGGATAGAACGACAATGAAAGTATTAGAAGCCGGATTCTTTTGGCCCACTCTATTTCGAGATTCTAAAGAATTTGTGAAACAATGTGATCGGTGCCAAAGAAGTGAAAATATTAAGAAAAATGATTCTATGCCAATGAATACGATTTTAGAAGTTGAAATCTTTGATGTTTGGGGCATAGACTTTATGGGACCATTTGTGAATTCAAACGGTAACTTGTTCATTCTTCTAGCCGTCGATTATGTTTCAAAGTGGGTTGAGGCCATTGTCACTACTAAAAATGATGTTAAAGTAGTCTTGTATTTCCGCAAGAATTATATATTTAATCGTTTCGGAACCCAAAGAGCTATCATAAGTGATGAGGGAAGTCATTTCTGCAATAACCAATTTGCTACACTACTAAGGAAATATGAGGTCAAGCATAAGGTAGCATTAACATATCATCCTCAAACAAACGGTTTAGCGGAGGTCTCGAATCGTGAAATAAAGAAAATCTTTGCAAAGACTGTTAGCATCAATTGTAAAGATTGGTCTCAAAAGCTTAATGACGCTTTATGAGCTTATATGACCGCTTATAAGACACCAATTGGCTTGACTTCTAGAACCAGAACACCGAGCACATTGTTTATAAAGAAAATTAATTTTTACTTCCAGGATGCGGGAAAGAAGAGACTTTTACAACTCAATGAGTTGGAAGAAATAAGGATGAATGCATACGAGAGTTCAAGGATCTACAAAGAGCGGACGAAGAAGTGGCATGACCAACGCTTGAATGAAAAACACTTTGAATCGGGTCAATTAGTTCTATTATTTAACTCTCGCTTAAAAATATTTCCCGGAAAGCTTAAGTCTCGTTGGTCGGGTCCATTTAGTGTAAAAGAAGTACATCTGTATGTCGTAATTACAATTTTAAACGAGAAGGATAGTTTAGAATTTAAGGTAAATGGAGAACGGCTTAAGATTTATAGGGGAGATGAAAATGAACGACTGGTGTCGTTCATCCAACTTAAATAACAAGAATTAAAGGAAGAAGTCCTGTCGGGACAAGAAATTAGGCGTTGCTTGGGAGGCAACCCAATTATTAGCATACATATACACATATAGTGTTAACTCTAAGTAAGTTTGTAGCTAATTAAATAGTTAGAGAGATTATGTTGTAACAAAAATTTTTAACCAAAAAAATTATGTTACAACTTATTCCTTGCTGTTTTTCATTGCTTATGCGTGGTAGATCAGTTTTTGCCGGTCCAATCGAACCAGCCCACAACATATACATATGAGTACTCAAAATATTCGCACAAAATTTTTAATTAATATTTTATAATTATTTTTTTTCAAAAACATTTATATTTTAACAAAAAATCATTTTAAAATAGGTCTAGGAGGTCTAATGATTACCTACCATTGTAGGTGTAGGAGGTCTACTAAAAGGTTTTTGGATTTTATGAATTTTCATCGTTATTTTTATTATAGGGATATAGTGTAATTACATAAATAGCCATTATATTTTATCAATTTTCACTTTTTTCATAATATATGTTAAGTCCTTAGAGTAAAAGAATGAGGTTATATTTTGCACTTTTGAATGTTGCACCAAAGGCAACTTTTTGTATATAGTAGTTAAAGACACACACGCACACACAAGTGACAGTCACGGGGCTCCACCCGCCCTTGCACAGTTGCACCCACAACATATACATATGAGTATCCAAAATGTCCGCACAAAAATTTTAATTAATATTTTATAATTTTTTTTTTCAAAAACATTTATATTTTAACAAAAAATCATTTTAAAGTATGTCCAAGAGGTCTAATGATTACCTATCATAGTAGGTGTCGGAGGTCTACTAAAAAACTTTTGAATTTTATGAATTTCCATCATTATTTTTATTATAGAGATAGTGTAATTACACAAATAGCCATTATATTTTATGAATTTTCATTTTTTTCATAATATATGTTAAGTCATTGGAGTAAAAGAATGAGGCTATATTTGACAATTTTGAACGTTGCACCAAAGACAACTTCTTGCATATAGTAAAATAGTTTGAAACTATTCTCTTAGTTGCTTATTTATTGATTTTCTTTGATGTTTTTTCCCCATCAATTTTAGGGCATCGATTTTATCCGTCTTGGTAGGAAAGAAGCTATTCATGAAGAGATCCACGATCATTGCTTTTCAGGTCTTTTATTTCTTTTACTATTATCAGGTTTTGTGGCTCTTAAGGTAATTACTATAAACATCATGTTTAACCAAGATCTGTTTATGCTGGTGGCGACAGATATGCACTCAGTTGATGATGTCAGGCATAAAATGGAACGAATTCGGGTTGTTGGAGTTACATGCTTAGGCATAAAACATCCATTGCTTGTGAAGAAGAAGTTTGATGTTTGCATAATGGATGAAGCGGGGCAAATAACACTCCCGGTATGCTCTTCCATTTTTCTAGGATGGTTTATGCAATTGTTTCTTGCATTATTTTTAAATACTCGCTTCAAGTTTGTTGAATGGGTAAAAATGTTCTTTCTGCTAATATTAACATAATTCTTTTTTTTTTACTTTTTGTGCCATTTTCTCTTTAATATCAGGTTTCTTTAGGGCCATTGATGCTAGCTTCAACATTTGTTCTTGTTGGAGATCATTATCAGTTGCCACCTCTTGTTCAGGTTACACATTTTGCACTTTTCTTCTCTTAATTTTGCACTTGGTCGTTGGGCTTAGTTTCCTTCAATTATAGAGTGTGGAGGCTCGTGAGAATGGAATGGCCGTGAGCTTATTCTGCAGGCTCTCCCAAGCTCATCCTCAGGCAATATCAGCCTTGCAAAGCCAGGTTTTTTTGCCACTTATCTGCAGTAATTGAGATGTTTTTGTGTAGTCTCACATTAATTCAATTTATGAGCCAACATGTTTCTTTATTCAGTACCGAATGTGTGCTGGCATCATGGAACTATCAAATGCACTTATTTATGGAAACAGATTGCGTTGTGGGTCCAGTGAAGTAGCAAATGCCAAGATCAAGATATCTCTTGCAGAACCTCTAACATGGTGGCTAAAAGAGGTGAGTTTAATTATTTTCAATGTTTTATGAGTCATTTATAGTTTAGTTGTGTTTTTTTAACTCTAATATTATAATGTATACTCCATCACACATATAGTTTCAGGAGACATGTTTGTGTACTGGTGCCATTGCATTCTCAATTTGTCATTATGTTTTACACAGTAATTTAGAGCATGGCTTCATCATGCTGCTATTCTGTCATTTCACTTGATCAACATTTTTAAACCATTTGAAAAGGTGGCAGCTATCTAAAAGAATTGAATATTCATTATGCATGCTCAGTCAACATTGATTTGAACCATTGATTCTGAAGTTACTCTTAATAATGATAATCATGCAATTTTATGTTTTCGAAGCATATATCAACAATGCAACATAGCATTCTCAACGTCCTACACACTGTGTATTTGTTGTGGCTCTTGTGACGCTTTATATGTCAGTTTTAATATGTCTAGGTATATATCGAATATATTTCATATACCAGATTTTATTATTTTATTATTTATATACAGAATTTTATATAAATATAATTATTTTTAATTTATATATTAATAATGGTATAATGTAGGGAATCTATCAGAGTAATATAAACATTTTACGTTACATATGTAATAATGGTATAACGTAGGGAAGAAAACCAGAGGAACCAAGAAGTCATCGATAATGATGGAAGATAAAAAAAATCTTCAGTAAAATCCAATGGTCGGGCAGAATCGAAGTCAATGAAGGACAGGCGCAGAGAAGAAAGACAAAGGAAACATGAACACAATTGAGACCTAGGGCACAGAACAACCCAAACAACAAAATAATTGTGTTGTCTATTAAACCATAGACGCTAAATAAAATATATTTAAAACATTCAGACGATATACTAACGAGATATTTTGGTGGATATATCGGTAAATAGTTGTTATTATTGGCAGATATATTTAAAAAGGATATTTTACAAAGAAAATATAAAAAATGTGTTGTTTTGTCCATGAAACTTATATGTCCTCAGACATGTTAGGTGATATCCACAATACTGCATAAGCATGGTTACCTAAACCAACAAGTACTACCCACCTCAAGCTCACGTTCTCTCGTACTATTAGTTGAATTCAAGTCTTTTTAATGTCTTATTGTTGAAATACCTGCATAAGGGTAGTTATGTCCGTGACTTTGATTTTATCCCTTACTCTATATATATGTGTATGGGGATGTTTTATTAAACTACCTCATTATTATTCTCTTCAACTTGGTATCAGAGGAAAACTTGCCCTAGCCGCGCTATGTCTGCGTCCCTTCTCTCGATCGACGCCACCGTCTCGCGTCTGCGTCCCTTCTTCCCTCTTGCTCCTTCTCCGACATTTTGAGAGTCACTCGTTGTCTTCCCCGCCTCCGTTAATGCGGGCCCTAGAACCCGCCGCTGATGCTGGTCGCTAGGGACGCCGCTGATCCGCCGCTAGCCGATGCGGCTGCAGCTGCCACAGATCCAAGGGCACGCCGATCAGCCGTTTTTTTGTCGCTAAATCCCGCTGCTCGCTGATCTCCCGCTGAATCCCGCTGCCGCTGAATCTCGCTGATCTTCTCGGTTGCTGTGCTTGATTCGTCGATTACCGCTGAACTGCCGCTGAACGATGCCGTTTCGTCGAATGTCAACTGCTGTTGTCTGCCGCTGATTCGTCGAAATGCCTGATGTATCCCGCTGCCGCCGTTTCGCTGAATGCTGCTGTCTGCCGCTGAACTGCTGATAATTCGTCGAGTGCAGCTTCTCTTCTGCCTGATTCGTCGATTGACGGATCCCACCTAATCCAGCTGTTTCGTTGAGAGCTTCTCTCCTGTTATTCCTCATGGATGACCTGTCTGTCGCCAGTGACTCTACTTCACCAAGTTTGGTAACACCCCGGATGAGCGACCCTCAACGTCCTTCTGGACACTCAGGGTCCCTAAAGATCACCACAGTTCCCTTGGATGGGACAAATTATTTGGAATGGTCTCGTGCTGCTCAGCATGTCATTCGCAGTCATCAGGTCTCCTTGCATGGACATGGACATGGACATGGACATGGCTTGGTTTGGCAGGTTCCACAAAGTCATGGTCAAGTTTGGATATCAACAGACATTCTGATCATACCCTGTTCGTCAAGAAGAATGAGGGGAAGATTGCCGTTCTTATTGTTTATGTGGATGACATCGTGATCACCGGGGATGACTCAGATGAAATCTTGAAGCTGAACGCCCTTCTGTCTGCAGAGTTTGAAGTAAAGGACCTGGGAAGGCTCCGCTACTTCCTGGGAATTGAAGTGACTCGCTCTGATCAGGGTATCTTCATCTCACAACGCATGTACGTGTTAGAATTGTTAACTGAGACTGGGATGCTTGGGTCTGCTCCTGCTAACACACCTATGGAGGAGAACCATAGGATCGATGAAGATACCGATGAAGATCGCACGGATGCTGCAAGTTACCAGAGATTGGTGGGAAGGCTGTTATACCTTTCACACACTCGCCCCGACATCACATATGCAGTTGGAATCCTGAGCAGGTATATGCATGCCCCCAGAATCAGACATCAGGATGTTGCATACCGTGTCCTTCGTTACTTAAAGAAGGCTCCGGGTCTGGGTTTGGTGTTTACAAAGAACAATCATTTAAAGATTGATGTCTTTACCGATGCGGATTGGGCCGGAAGTCGTGATGACAGAAAATCTACAACAGGCTATTGCACCTTCGTTGGTGGAAATTTAGTCACATGGCGCAGCAAGAAACAAAATGTGGTGGCCAGATCTGGTCCTGAAGCCGAGTATCGTTCAATGTCTCAAGGTCTCTGTGAAGGATTATGGCTGCGCACCTTATTGAAAGACCTGGAACTTCAGATTGATACTCCTATCTCTCTGTTCTGTGACAACAAGGCCGCCATCAGTATTGCCCATAACCTGGTCCAACATGACAGAACAAAGCATGTCGAGGTTGACCGTCATTTCATCAAAGACCACCTCGAAAAAGGAAATTTAGTCACCCCTTTTGTTCACTCCAGAGATCAGTTGGCCGATGTCTTCACCAAGAGCTTGGGGAGCGATGTCTTTACCAAGAGCTTGGGGAGCGATGTCTTTACGGATGATATCTATAGACTTGGAATGACAGACATCTATCGTCCGACTTGAGGGGGAGAGTTGAATTCAAGTCTTTTTAATGACTTATTGTTGAAATACCCGCATAAGGGTAGTTTTGTCCGTGACTTTGATTTTATCCCTTACTCTATATATATGAGTATGGGGATGTTTTATTAAATTACCTCATTGTTATTCTCTTCAACTCTATTGATACTACAAACCTCGAGTTTGAGGCCTTTTTGTAGCCTTCGTGGTTGATCCTGTACTCAGCTGCCTCACGATCATATATTTTCCTCTTTCATGGAATGTATATCATATTTGCATACCTCATAATGCATCTTGGATCGTAGATTTTGTCTTATGGTTCTATGAGAATCCCTTTCCTTCTCGGTCAATGAGAAATGATGTATTGTTTTCTTTAATGTATTTTGATGGTTGGGTCCTTACAAAACTCTCAGTATGTCTGGTTTTAATTACTTTGTAATTTTTTATTGATGATTATGAGAATTTGAATTATTAAATAACAATAGTCCAAAAATCTTATTCATGGGTTCTCCCCACTTTATATAAGAGTAGTGGAGGAAGAAGAATTTACCTTTGGGGATGTTGGGCTAAATACAAGGAGAAAAAATATGATGGGCCCCTATGTGGGATTTTAATCTTGGACTCTAAAACTTTACCTCAAACTGGAGCATATATATCGATCGTTCTCAGTTTGACACAAATATTTAAAAAATAAGAAATTTGTTTGGTGATGACATCAGCTAACTCTTTATCTGAAGGAACAAAACGAAGTGTATATTTGTTTTTTGATAATTTTCTCTTTAATGGTGTGATAATCAATTTCAATATGCTTTGTTTTTTTTCATGAAACACTGTTTTTTTAGATATGCAAATCGCGACTTTATTATCCCAAAACATTAGTAAAGGATAATTGTAGATTTCTCCCAAGTTTTTTAGAAATGTTTTCAACCACTTCAATTTTCAAGCAGTTTGAGTCATATTTTTGTATTCAGCTTCGACACATTACCTGGACACTACTGCTTGTTTCTTGTTTTTCCATGTAATCATATTTCCTTCGACATCTGTGCAGAATCCAGGAGTGGATTTTCGATCTTCTTTATCATTTGCATAACTTTCATCAGAATATGCTTCAATGCGTAAATGATTGTTTTTTGAAACAATAGTCCTTTACCTGTGGATCATTTGATGTATTCTAATATTTTTAAAGCAGCTTGCAGATGACACTCTCTGGGAGCCTGCATGAATTGATTGAACCTCCCAACAACATAGGAGATGCCAGGCCTGGTTACAGTAAGATAGATGAGTTTACCGATCAGACGCATGTATCGAGTAATATCCTGTAGGAGAGGGGATGTCTCATCCTAAAGTTTGTCAGGGCCCATAGGCATGAGATCCCGAGTAGGTTTCATTCCAAGAAGACCAACTTCATTGAGTATATTTAAGGCATACTTGTGTTTGGAGAGAACTATTGAGTTATTCCGTCTCGCAATTTCAATTCCCAAGAAGTATCTTGGAGGACTTATATCTTTGGTAACAAAATACTCCTGAATTTCTTTCTTTGTTTTCTCTATTCCAGAGGAGTCATTTTATGTAAGAAGAATGTCGTCAATGTAGACAGTGAGAATGACCAAGCCATGGTTGATTTTCTGTATAAAGAAAGAGAGAGAGAGATTAGTATTGATTCTTGAGAAACCAATGGTAGAGATGACTTGGATGAATTTTTCAAACAATGCGCGAGGGCTTTGTTTGAGACCATTGATTACCTTCCGAAGCTTACACACCTGAGACTCCTCTTGAGCAATATAACTAGGAGGTTGCTCTATATATAATTTTCCGTGTAAGTCACCATAGAGGAAGACATTTTTGACATCAAGTTAAGACATTTACTAATTTCGGTTGACAGCAACGGAGAAGAGGACCCAGATAGTATTGATACGAGCAACCAAATAGAATGCGCCAAAGAGATCAACATCGTATGTTTGGGTGAACCCCTTGGCAACTAGATGAACGTTGTATCGATCCACAATGTCGTCTGGGAGAAACTTGATGTCAGACCCAGCGACAGCCGACAACATCTCCCCCAGTGGGTTAGGAAGAAGAGCTCAGGTACCCCATGATTTTAAGGCAGAGATTTTCTCATCCATGGCTGCTTCCTCATATGTAGGAACGGTGGTGGTAGAGAGTGCTCATGCAAACTTATTGCATGTAAGACTGAGATTGGAATATGAAACAACATTAGTAAGAGGATGTTGTGTGCTCCTCTTTACCCCTTTGTGTAAAGCAATGGGAAGATCCAAGTTCGAGTCTATTGAAGTGTGGGAACCTTCCGAAGAGGAGAGCGCTGGCATGGGATATGTCGACGGAACTCTGGAGTGGAAGGAGTGAGGACGGGTGGGGAAGTAGGACGTCGACGATAATGATATGGAAAGGGTGAAATTGGAGGGACACGTGCTGGAGTTGGTGTCAGCTGCGAGATATCTGGGGAATGAGCATGAATGATAGGAAATGATGAAAGATTTAGAGAGTAAGAGTCCCGTCCTTGAAAAAATAAGGGGTGGACTAAAAAAGTTGACGTCAGCAGAGACGTGTTGATGTTTGGAGATAGTCTTTTATGGGTGGTACTGGAAATGATTGTGGAAGGAACAATGTTGGCGGGAGTAGAAGGGAGTGGTTGATTGGCCATAGCTCAAAATAAGTAGGTTCGATGAGCACGACAGAAGAGCCCGCGAGTTCCATGGAGAGCTCGTAAAAGCACACAAGAAAAAGCCAAGTTGCAGGAGAATTCAGCGAGCAAGGAGTTCTTCAGGCGGCGAGTTTGGCACCGGAATTCTCCAGCCGGTGTACTCGCGGAACACACATGCGGATGTCTGTGAAAAAGGAGCCGGTGAGAGCTCGCTCGCAGAGAACACACATGTGGATGTCGCACAAGCAAACAACTCGCAGACAGTCGGGATGGAGCTAGCGGAACGAAGATATGATTATTCGGTGACTTCAAAGATTCCGTGATGACGTTCGCGAGATGGAGAAGTTGCGGACTTGTCTGGATGGAGCTCGCACTGGGAGATGTTGTGGGAGTGGAGGGGTTTGCAAAAGGAGTCGTTCGACTTGCTGATCGTAGAAGGCGAGTTCTGCTTGGGATGGTTTCACGTGAGCTTGATCGACGAACTCTGGATATGCAGTCTGTGGGAGATCGCAGTGGAGTGCCTAGAAATATCCCGTGGGGGGCTTATTTGGTCCGCGATGCCGAGCGTCGGGAGAGCGGAAAATGGCGAGCTCAATCTTATTGCTCGGCGAGCTCTACGTGGTGAGGTGGCAAGTTCTTCTTGGGAGCAGGATTGTTGTAGTGTGAAGTCGGGACTGTTCGCACAAAATTGGAAAGATTTCATGTGAGGCCGGGAGTATTCACGCAAGTGATTTCATCCTGCTCTGGTACCATGTGAGGATTTGAAATATTAAATAAAATTTTTCAAAAAATCCTAAATTATTACATGTGTTCTCCCCTATTTATATAGAGTAGTGGATGATGAAAAATGTGCATTTGGGGATGTGAGACTAAATACAAAAAGGAAAAAAATACAATGGGCCCTTATGTGGCTTTTAGTCTTCGGCTTTAACAATGATCGTTCTAGATTAACATGGCTATATTTTATGCATGATCTATATAAGATTCTTCGCGCTTCATTTTTGTATCTAAAACTTGAACTTAGTTCTCTACCACTGTCACAATCCTATGTATTTATATGGCCCAGGAGCATGGGCGGATTCAGCGGGGGCCAAAGGGTCACGTGCCCCCCCCCCCTATTTTTTAAGAATTGTTATAAGCACACCAAAATTTGGCTATTCACACGCCTAAGGTTTGCTATTTGTGCACATAAGGTTTGTTATTAGCACACAAACCGGCTATTTGCACACCCTATTAAATGAATCGTGGCCCGCATAAATCCTCCTGATCAATTTACTCTCGTTCCACTTTTAAACCTTATTTCTCATTTTTGCTCCCTTCGTCCCGAGTCTTCCGACTTCTTGTCTACGCCTCAGCCTAGGCCCTCGACGACGGTCGACGGCGGCGTGCGGTGCCAGTGTGACGTTGTCGGCAGTGTGCTCCCCCATTCTCCAGCCTTCAGAGTTCAGCCTTCCATTCTGAACTTCCCATGTAAGTTAAATAGTTTAGCATCTTTTGTTCTGTTATTCCCTTCTCTTTTGTTTGTGGTTGAGTTGTAGTTAAATAGTTTAAGCTTCTAGATTGAGAGCAAATCCAATTTTTATAAGGTTTTCAAGAGAAAATTTGTGGGCAAGGATATGATAGTAACATGAGTGGTGAGGTAAATAGTCTTCAAGTTTAATTTTGAGAGAAAATTCAAGTGTTTGCTACATTCATTGTTTTGCTCATCAACTTCAGCTAACACAAGTTGTAGTTGATAAGATAAATGATTATTGACAGTGATTTTTTGAAGCAATTACAACTTTGTTAAATGTGATTGGAGTTTTCTGTAAGCGAAATGAAATGCTTAGTGAAAGCCAAATCCAAAAGGTTGACAAGGCACTAGAAGATGGTGAACTAAAAACTGGATCAGGTTTAAATCAGGAGCTTCGTTTGAGTCGACCTAGAGATACTCGTTCGGGATCACACACAAAACATCAGTGCATGTTATTTCATTATATTTTGATATGGTTGCTACACTTGTGAAGATTGGGAAGAGTAAAACAAATGATCGGGTGAAGGCACATTGTGTGTTGATTGCATTAAAATTATTTGATTTTGTTTTAATGGTTCATGTGATGACCACTATATTTAAGTACACATACAAGTTAAATCTCGTTTTGCAAAGAAAGAATCAAGATATTGTTAATGTTATGTCTTTCTTTATTTTGATAAAAAACCAATTGCAAACCTTACAAGATGATGGATGGGATACTCTGTTCAATAAGATCTTGTTTTTTGTGGTAAACATGGTATTCGTATTCCCAATATGGATGATCGGTATATTTCCTGTAGAACTTCAAGGTGGTTTGTTGAAGACTACACAAATTTGCACCATTATTGGGTTGAAATATTCTTATAAGCCGTCGATCTACAACTACAAGAGCTTAACAACTAGTTTGGTGAGTATGGAGTTGGTTCATTTTATGACTTGCTTGAATCTCATTAACTCGTTTGGTTCTTTTGACAAGCAAAAAGTGCTCAGACTTTTGGAGTTTCATCCTAATGATTTTTCGAATTTGGAGTTATATAATTTTGAATTTCAACTTGACAACTTCATTGTCGATATGAGAAGTAACGAGAGATTTTCTTATTTGAAAGACCTTGGTCATCTCTCTATGAAACTTGTTGAAACTGATAAACTTGTTGATTATCAACAAATCTACAAGCTTTTGAAGTTTGTATTGATTCTTCACGTCGCTACTTCAAGTGTGGAAAGAGTAAACAAATTGTCAATAGTATGGGTGATCAAATGTTGGATGATTGTCTGGTTACTTTTATTGAGAGAGACACATTTTTGAAAGTTTGCGATTATGATGTTATCGATCGTTTTCAAAAAATGAGGACTCGCCGTGGACAATTGTAACTTTTTATTCGTATATTTGTATTTTTCAATTGAATGTAGTTTTGTATGACTTTGTAATGTCAATGATTTAATATATGCTTGCTATTTCATTTCAAAAAAATTTTTGTACACCTCTATTATAAATTTCCTAGAACCAACACTGCCCAGGAGTACTTTCAGAGTATTTCAACAAATCTGACGAGTTATGTCGTTCTTCAACAATTATCGCACCGCCATTGAGCCCAGTTGTTCGTGCTCACCAGGCCCCTCTCACATCATCGGGCCTTGTCGCCTTCATTCAGAAAGCTATATCCACCTGCCAACCCTGCTAGCCCCTTTATTGAGTTGCATGTCAACCATCAATTTTGCATCTCAACCATTTGTCGTTGGTCTCATCGTTCCATTCCCCGCACAAGCAACGGGTTACTCACAACGCTCGCTTCTCCCACCCCACTAGGAAGATGGGACTACATATTTCACGGTGATGCCTTGAAATCAGGGCATTACTACAAAATTCCATTTTAGCGGGAAGTCTGAACTAGAAAATGATGACATAAAATTAGCTCATGGCCCCGCTAAAACAAAAAAGCAGATTCCCCTCTTAACGGCAAGCGCGTTTTGAAGGAAGGTTGGAATATTGTGGTCTATGCTAGGTGCCGACTTAAACTTTATTTTGTATTTTTGGGTAAGCCTAGTTAGACTTTATTTTGTATTTTAGGAAACTTTAGTAAATTGTCATTTTGAGCCTTGGCGCACAGATTCGAGTATGGAAGCAGTCTCTTGCAAAAATGCAGAGTAAGGCTTGCCTATATTTCACCCTTGTGGTGAGACCCTTCCCCGGACCCTCGCTGCGCGGGGATGCTTTGTGCACCGGGCAGCACTTTTTTCTAGTATCTGTCATTTTGAATATTTTGTAATTTTTCAATCGTTGGGATTTATTGGCAAAGTATCTTTTGTAAGTTTTTTTAAAGAGCCTTAGGGGTTGGAATGAAAGAAGAATGAAGTTGATTAATCTTCCCCTTTTTTAATTTTATCCTTAGCTTAGTTAATGTTTGAAGATCTCTCTTGAGCTCCAGCCTCTGGCAGTCATGACAAGACTTCATTTTGTTGTTATAAATCATGGATCATATCAGAAGCAAGATAATAATTTATTTAAAAAAGTTTTTTTCCTCTAGTATTATTATTTTAGCTGTATCTTGAATATTGATGCAATGTGGAACCATCTGTTATTTGCAACTGCAGGTTTTAGATCCAAATAAGGCTGTCATATTTATTAACACAGGTTTGTGATTATCCTCATTTTCCATTTCCAAAGTGTCAATAGATTATTTTACATTATCTTTTCTCTTGTTTTTTAATTTAATTGCAGACAATCTGCCTGCACTTGAATTAAGAGAGAAAAACAGTGTGCATAATCCTGTGGAAGCTCACATTATCTCGGAGGTAGGAGATGTAGTCTTTTGTGTTCACACCATCACTATAGCCGACTTAACATATAAATGCGTCATGGCTCCGTTCGGTTAGGTAGAATCGATGCTTCGGAATTGGAATTGGAGATTAAATTCAATTGAAAATGACCTCCAATTCTAATTTGAGGTCTCCAATTCCGTGCAAACAAACAGACCCTTAAGGTTTCTTCAATTTAACTAATCCAATATTCAAAACGCATCATAATTACATAAATTGTTTCTAGCATGTTAGTTCAAATTAGAATGCTATTGAACTTCTGAGTCTGCAAGTTAGTTTAAACTATGCATTGCTGCATGATAAATTTGTTTGGGAAGTCAAATGTCAAAAGAGGGCGATGCATTAGCTTGTTATTTAGTGTGAATTGGTTGAAATGGATGAATTCATAAAAGCAACAATCCTTTGTTTAAACAAAGTACAATACATGAGGATATATTCTAGTCTTTAAATCATGCAGTTAATTCGAACATTTAAAACAAAGTTTACTTCAATCGCTTCAGCATCTTACGTTGCATTAACTCTGGCTTTGCTCTCATGCTGTATTTAGTGGGCATGGCATGGTTATAAATTTTCAATTGGAGCCATATTACCTCCGTTTTCCTGGAGGATTTTGTGAAATTCTTCGTATGTTAATCGTGAGTTTTTCAATACTGAGAAAATCACAAATAGTTCTTCGGAAAACATAGAGCATTGGAGAACAATTGAATGCATCGGGCCCTTCATTAGCTGGGTCTGGAGAAGAGGTTTATGACACTGATTCTAGATTTTATCGACCCATCATATTATAACTTCCCTAGCCCTATCTATACCTCAAATTCCCACCAAAAAAAATATATATTATGAGCTTAAGTAAATTGATTTGATATTACCCATTTTATGTCAGATAACTGGGGAGCTGCTGAAAAGAGAAATTCCAGAAGATGAAGTTGGGATCATAACCCCTTACAACTCACAGGCCAGCTTCATTCGACGTGCTATCAGTGCTTGTGTGGAGATCCATACAATTGACAAGTATCAGGTTGTTTTTCTATTTTATCAACTCCCATATTTGTAATGTTTAGATTGCTAATAATTAGGTTAAGAGAGCCATGGAAAAGGGGGTTATTTTCAGCATGATTTTTTTCTTATGTTTTTTTTGTTGTTGTGCAGGGAAGGGACAAAGATTGTTTAATAGTTTCCTTTGTAAGATCGAGTGAAAACTCCAAGGCCGGCACTTCTTCATCTTTGCTCGGAGATTGGCACAGAATCAATGTCGCTCTCACGCGCGCGAAGGTAGCATACAAACTATTCAGACTATTTGGTGTTTCTCCCACCAGTTGTAATTCGCGAAACTAAGTGAAATTGCAAATATTGTAGAAGAAGTTGATCATGGTCGGTTCATGCGGGACCCTCTCCAGTGTTCCTCTGCTGAAGCTCCTGATAGAGAAGGTGGATGAGCAGGGTGGGGTTCTCCATATTCCTAAAGGTGATTTGAGGCTGTTGAAAGAGCTCAAGAAGTGCTCTCACGGCGGCCCCTGACTTCACCACCCTGCATAGTTTCTCTCATTTTTTTCTTTGATTTTGATTCTTGCCTTTTAATTAATTTCTTATTGTGCGATTCAACAGCTGTAATTTAAATGCATTTCATTTATAGAAGCATTTTTTTGCTTGTATATAATTGCAGTAGGAAGGTGTTATATAGTAGCCTGAAACTTTCAGTGCCCATATTGTTTGAGATAAAAAAATCATGCATTTTATGCTCAAAACTAGTTTATTTTCTTTACAACGGTCATAACATTTGTCTTGCCAAACATACATTCTATGATAACGATGTTTTTGACCAAACTCACCGGAGCAAATAAGCCGTGCCAAACGAAGCCTTATTCTCCTTCACACATTCTCATCTGAGGATAATTGAAAAGGCAACCTGGAACATTAGATTTAGATTTTATTTCATTTTATAACTTATTTATTATCGTCCTATTTAATAATATTATTTTTTATGTTGTATATATTTCTTAAATTTGACTATGCGTCTTAATGTAGATATTATTTCTTAATTCTTTCACACCAGCACACATGGTTCTGACAATTTATTGGGTACAATTTGCAAGTAGATTGGAGATAAAATGTCATGAGCATTGGTTATTTCTAACTAAATATTTTGTTTCAAATTTTTTGTAAATTTTGCCTAGGAAAAATAATGTTCTTAATTGGCAATTATAAATGTAGCAATGTGACGCTACTCTTTAAAAAAGGTATGGTACTATCTAATTGTTTTTTGAAGTGGAAAATGTGATGATTTACCATCTAATTTGCCTCAATCTTCAACAGCATGCATCTATGGGCACAAAATTAACAAATTATGGGTATAATAAACCACCAGCAAGTGCCCTGAAAGAAGTGAATTTAATATACTAATTAATGACCATGTCGGATATTTTTAAATAAAGGAAGCATGAAACTCTATCATCAAAACATATTGAATCCAACCCTTGAATTGAGTTACCAGTTCGGTTTAGCTTTCTCTTTTCTTAATACAAACAAAATGAGATTATGCATCATGCATAATATTTCATATAATCAATCATACGCTAGATTCATATTTCGTTCACCCGCAGTATACAAAAAATTTACGTAAATTGTGTTTCTCGTCTCCTTTTTTTCCTTTTTAATTTTATCTATTCTGCACCTTTCAGAAGAGGAAGCTCTGCAACTCATAGCTTCTTCTCTGTAATCTGTAGCTTCTTATTTCTCTTAACTATATCATAAATTAATTCAGCACAAATACTGCCTTAAGTCTCATGTACAACGCCATTAATGGATGCTTTCTCGAGCTCCTCCAACGCTGCCCAAAGCTTTGGGTCCTCATAATCTTTTATGAGCAGGGAAGCTCCAGCATCCCTCAGCAATTTCTCCGGATTTCTCGTTGTCACGCAGACCACCGGCATTCCGGCACCTACTCCGGCCTTTATTCCCGACACAGAATCCTGGAGACGTGAATAAAGAAATTAAAGCTCAGAAATCTTTACCAACAAAAAAAATTCTGAAGGAGAACAAACCTCAAAGACGACTGTGTGCTCCGGGGATGCATCGAGCTCCTCGAGAGCCTTCAAGTAAGGATAGGGGAATGGTTTCGGCTTCTTGCACTCGCCTCCGACCACCAAGACATGAAAGAAATCGGACAACCCGAGAATAGAGATCATGAGCTCAGCATTCTCCCTCGGAGCATTAGTCACCGCCGCCCGTGACAGGCTCCGGTCCTCGATCCATTTGCATAGTTTGTGGAGTCCGGGGACTGGCTTCAGCTGCTGTGCGGCGAGCCTGCGCGTACGGAGAATATGTTAGCATCGTGATTTGATTTCAAGAGGTTTTTTGGCACATTGCACCCTGAAATTTTAAATATAGCACTTTGCACCTCCCATTTGCATTTATTTTGGTATTGTGCACCCATGCTTAAATTTAAGGGGTATTTTCGATTCAGATGGATTTATGGGTGTTGAGAAGGAATCAGGCATATATATTTATTGGTAAGAACGAAAATATCCCTTATTGCCCTAGGGTGCAAAGTGCCCAAATATGTTCAAATAGGAGTTGAAAAGTGTCATATTTAAAATTTTGGGGTGCAAAGTGCTCCGAACGACGCCGTCGGTGGTGGTCGGGTCGCTACCTTCGAAACATGGCTTCTTTGTCGTCCAAGAACTTTGCGACCTTGTCGGAGTCCCAATCTGGAAATAGCGCTCTGCCGATATCGTCGTTGTGCTTGCCGCTGATAAGCTCGATGAAATCATCCTCTGTGATCGGGACGCCATTGTTGTACCCTACCTGCCAAGGAAGTTTGCTGGCTGTTGAAAAGTGCAAATCTGGGAGCAAATATAACGATCTGAATGAATGAAACCAAACCTCGACGAGCAATTCTCGGAAGGCGTAGAAATGAAGAGGATCTGAATCGCAGAGGGTACCATCAATATCAAACAGCACAGCTTCAAGTGGAGTGAGTTCGGACAAAGATTTTCTGCACCAAAAGCTTCTTGTCCAGATGACGGTGGCGAGAGCATGGGACAAAATATATATCTATATATAATATTATACTAGCACTACGTAAATCAGGGGAATTTGAATTTAAAAAAAAGCTGGCCTTATTTTTCCCTCTTAATTATAGATATGTAGCTATTATTTATTGATCTACTTGTAAGAAGGTTTCAACTTACCAGCTTTATCTTGGGAGCAGCCAAAATGAGTAAGATTAAGTTCAACAATCTAGTTAGAATACTGAATACATTACATCTGATCGAGAAACATGTTCAGGAGATCATTAAAAGCGATAAATGATTTCACAGAGAATTGATCAGTTTGTCTAAAGATTGCGCAGATGATTGTACGATGTTTAGATGATTGTACGATGTTTAGATGATTGTACGATGTTTAGATGATTTTGATTTTACAAGATAATGGGTTCCGGGTTTCTAAAGATGACGGATCCGCTTTTCCGCTTGTGGAAGAAGCAAAGAAGATGGGCAGGGTGTTGTGAAGGTGTTGGTGTACAAAAACTCGGTAGAAATACCTTTCACTATTTGATTAAGGCTTCGTTTGGCGCGGTGGTGGCGGTCGTGAATGCCGTGGTCATGAACCGTCGTTCATGAACGTCCAACCTCACCTAAAAAATTCATGCATTTTATGCTCAAAACTAGTTTATTTTCATTGTAGCGGTCATAACCTTTGTCTTGCCAAACATACACTTTATGATAACGACGTTTTTGACTAAACTCTTCAACAAAAACGAAGCCAAACGAAGCCAAACGAAGCCTAAATGGTCAACGAGTGTCAAACTCTTCAACAAAAACTCAAATTAGATAACTTGACATACCAATTGTGTTCTCAAAGTTCCTCGACATAATTCTCAAATGTTAGGATGGCCCCTTTTCACTTTCTCAGTATATTAATATGTCATCAAATAGTATAATTACAAATTGGTCTAAAATGGCTTGAAGTTTTTATTCATCAAATCCATAAAGTCAGCGGACTCATAAACTCAGCAAGCGCATCTATTCATCCAAACAAAATTACCAAAAACTTCTGGTCCGCTCGATCAAGAGAATTAAAAATCAGTCCAATTGTTGGAATTGTGATTAATTTCAATTTTGCTTGATTCTGATTCTCAATTCTCATAGGAATCTCAATTCTCATAGGAATTGGAATTGGGTTGTATTCAATTGTATTCTTCAACACGAAAATAGAATTCAGTCACTTGAATAGGAATTGACCAATTCCACTGTTCAGTTAGAAGAAAAAAAAACTAAGCACGCAAATTGAAATTGAAATAAACAACATAATTTATAAACATTGATTTCTATATTAAACAATAAATCCATGATTCAACAAAATAATTAATCCTAATTACTTCTTGAATACCAAATATATTGAATTTCATCGCAATTCCTATTAAATATGGTAAGAATTATAGATGGAGAATTTGAACTATAATGCATTCTGCCAAAATTGGGCCCAATTCTGATTCAGACGAAATTTTTGTCCAAGCGAATGCCGGAATTGGAATTGAGTAAAACCAAATTCCAATGCGTATTGAAATTTTTAAACCCAATTCCAATTCATCCCAGCCAAACGGGCCTTAAGTGTTTGTGCAGTGCACTTTCAGCATCTTCATCCATACATCTTAGTGAATGGTACCAAGTCTGAAATCAAGTTTAAAGAAGATTGAGTGTTACCACGCAGAAATTACTTGCAATAAAACTCAAAGAAATTGGATACACTCACGAGGGATACTCGTGTCTAACCTAGGACGTTGGTTCCTCCTTGAAGTTCCTCTCACAAAGAGAGTTCTCAAACCCTAATCTCAATAGCAAGCATACAACTCCCAAGCCACCTACTTATATAGGGAGGGGGGCTCGGTAGTGGAGGTTTAGTAATGATGACAAAATATGGTTAGTAGGGGGGGGGGGGGGGGGGGTGGAAGGAGGCGAGGTAAAATGAGGGTCCCCGGACGTCGCAAAGAATTCGGCCTCCACGAGTAAGGAGAGGTTCATGGCTTTGGTTGACGGTAGACAGAGAGAGGGTGCAAAGGCGAGAGCGGATATGAGGCTATAAGTCGTGCATGAAATAGCCCAAATAATGGTCGGGTGGGAGACCCGAAACGTGGGTGACCAACTCGATAAATTCATCCACGTACGAGTCAATGGAGACGATCTGACGAACTCCGCAAAGGCGTCCGAACGCGTTGCCGGAGTAGCGGTGATCATACCGTTGAATAAGTGTTGTCCAGGTGAAGCCGGGAGAGGACAAGAGGAGCTAGCGGACCCAATGGAGGGCGAACTTTTCCATGTCGATAAGAGATGTGGAGACCTTTTGCGCTTGATGAGTCTGGTGAATGTCAAAATCCTGCTCGGCGCGGGCAATCCAACCTAGGGGGCCAGTCCCATTGAATGTGGGAATGTCGAGGCGGGGGAGATGCGAAAGAGGAAATCCCACCAAAGCCGGTTCTTTGGGGGACAATGTGCTGGGGGATCCCAAGGCAGAAGCGGTGTTAGGTCCGGAGTGCTGGCCCGGTTGCAAGTTGTGGAGCAGGGTCATAATTAAAGCGAACTGCTCGGCTTGGACCTCGAGGCGAGAGTTGATGGTGGTGAGGGCGTGTTTGAGGGCCTTCATGCGAGATTCCATCGAGTAACGGGCCTTTGGCATAGGAAGGAACGGGCACGGGCGGCTGCAAAGAAGAAGAGTGCAACAGTGGGAGAATCCCACTAGTAGAAGGTCGTGCGCAGGAGCGGGAGTTGGAGCCGTGACAAACTTGTTGTTGGGGCCGGACGCGGAAGTTGGAGTTGCAGTCGGGCAAGGAGTCGAGAGCGGGCGACGGATGCGCTAGAGCAGTGATGATCGAGCAGTGGCGACGCGCTCAGGGCGGCCGAATGCAGGCCCGCAAACGGAATCGGAAGCTGTGGGTGGAATCAGATGTTGATCGAGCGGGAAGAGGCACAGGGTGTGGTCGGCAATTAGTGCGGCTGAAGGATGCAGGAGGCGCATGATGCGGACGCGTAGATCTGGAAGACGCGGGCTGAGGGAATGCGACGCTAGATCTGGAAGACGCGAGAAGCGCGACGTGAAGCGGCATTGGATCTGGAAGATGCGGAAGGACGCGATGCGGCGCTGGATCTGGAAGATGTGGGAGGCGCGCGATGCGGACACACATATCTGGAAGACGCGGGTGGAAGCGATGCAGCGTTGGATCTGTAAGACGTGGGAGGCGTGACGCGATGCGGCACTGGATCTAGAAGACGCGGAAGGACACGATGCGGTGCTGGATCTGGAAGATGCGGGAGGCACGACGCGACGCGGACGCGCAGAGATGCGCGGGAAAAGTCGTTGGGAAGTAGTGGACTGGACAAAGCGCTCCCTGATCTGGAAGAAGCGGGCGAGATCGGGGAACTATGCGACGCAGGACGCGAGCGATGCGGACTCGCATCGCTCGCGGGAAGAGGCACAGGGTGTGGTCGGCGGGAAGAGGCGCATGGTGTTGATCGAGCGGGAAGAGGCACAAGGGGTGGTCGGCGATCGGTGCGGCCGAAGGATGCAGGAGGCGCACGATGCGGAGGCGCACGATGCGAACGCACAGATCTGGAAGACGCGAGCTGAGGCAATGCGGCGCTTGATCTGGAAGAAGCAAGAGGCGCAACGCGAAGCGGCATTGGATCTGGAAGATGCGGAAGGACGTGATGTGGCGCTGGATCTGGAAGATGTGGGAGGCGCGCGATGCGGACACACAAATCTGGAAGACGCGGGTGGAGGCGATGCGGCGTTGGATCTGGAAGACGCGGGAGGCGTGACGCGATACGACACTGGATCTAGAAGACGCGGAAGGATGCGATGCGGCGTTGGATTTGGAAGATGCGGGAGGCGCGACGCGACTCGGATGCGCAGAGATGCACGAGAGGAGTCGTTGGGAAGTAGTGGATTGGGCGAAGCGCTACCCGATCTGGAAGAAGCAGGCGAGATCGGGGAACTGTGCGACGCTGGACGCGAGCGAGGCTCGTAGAATCCCGACGACTAAGGAAATAGTGGACGGGATCGGCAGGTCGGACCAATGTTACCACACAGAAATTACTTGCAATAAAACTCAAAGAAACTAGATACACTCACGGGGGATACTCACGCCTAACCCCAGGAGGCTGATTCCTTCTTGAAGTTCCTCTCACAAAGAGAGTTCTCAAACCCTAGGGTCTGTTTGGGAGAGCTGCTGCGGATTGAGAAGCCGTTGATTGAACAGAGCTTTTTAAACAGAGCTCTTTGAGGAGCTGTTATGAAAAGCTGCAGGCTGTTTGGATGGTCTGTGGATAAGCGCTGATTGAACAGAGCTTTTTCAAATAAAACTGTTTGGTAGAACAGCTTTTTGAGAGCTGTTTTTTTAAACAAAAATATTAATATATATTGTTCTTAAACAATTAAAGACATCAATAAAAATAAATATTGTTCTACAAACTCACTCACACCGGGAGGTGTGTGAAAGATTTATATGTGCTTCTACAAAGACAATGCGACAAATGCCACCATCCTTTGATTTACTCATCATTCACCTAAACATTTGCATTAATATATAACAATTATACACCACTATTAACAATTAATTATTACATAACTACTGAACAGTTGCTTTGAAATTCTGCAAGAACTCTGAAGATTAACAAAGAAATGTGATTTTGTGATACAACCAAGTTCTAATCATACAATCATAGAGAACTATTGATGCAAAGAAATGTGATTTTATAATACCAATGACCAAAAATCGGGAAAAACAAGGTAGAAGCAACAACAGGCACCTGAAAACAGAGTATAAGCAACAAAAAACACAAGAAATTGAGAACAAATCACCAGCAATCGGGGAAGAAATCACCAGATATCACATCATAAGGGCAAAAAAAACACACCAGAAAGATGGCGGAAGATTGAGATTTTACCTGTCGGAGAAGAGGGAGGAGCGTCGTCCTCGGCGAAGGAGCTTCATCGTCGGAGAATAGGGAGGGGAGGCGTCGGCGTAGATGGAGCAGCGTCAGAGAAGATCACAGATAACCACGTCTTCGACCGTGGGCCTCGCACTGGAATGGAGGAGAAAAATCGAGCGTTGCGGGGGAATCGCAGGTGCCCTATAGCGACTGGCGGACACGCTCGAATAGCGTAAAAAAAGCGGCAGCTTCCGGCGGGGAGAGCGGGGGCGGCGGGGACCCGCGATTCCCCCGCAACGCGTGGAATCGGGACGGGAACAGGAGGGAGAGGCGGGATCGGGAGGGAAGCAGGTCTCGGGGGAGCGATTTTTGAAGTGCAAAAGTGGCCCTAAACCGGATTCTCCAACAACTCTAAAATTGGGTATTTAAAATAAGTGCTTCCCAAAGAGCACTTTAGGAGAGCTCTTTCAAACACCTAAATAACAGCTCTGGCGGTTGAAAAATCACTTCTCAATCCGCCAGAGCTGTCCCAAACAGACCCCTAATCTCAAAAGCATGCCTACAACTCCCTAGCCACCTCATTATATAGGGAGGGGGGCTCACATACATTTTACCTTATTGCCCCAAATTAAATATACAAAATAGAAATAAGAACATGCGTGCACGTGCATAACATTGAGCTTGTTCAAATAAGGCGAACAACTCAATAGTCAATACATAATATTGAAGATTCTTCTTCATTTTAATAATATTGGTGCTTCCTAGTGTGATGCATTCAGTCTAACGTGTTTGGATGCACTCATTTTCTCAGTACAAAGGGGTGTGTGTGTTGATGAGTAAATTAAAGACATTTTATCTATTTTTGATGAAGTCGCTACAATATTTTCTGCCACTGATTACCCTACAAGCATTAATTTCCTCACAAAATTGTCAAAAAAGCTAAAAACATGATTAAATGAGGGTGCTTCACCGTCTGCTGCTCTGTGAGAAAACTGTCCTTTATAATGATGGTTAAATTTGTGGCAAATATTTGCCTGATTGTCACATATCGGTAGCTCTTGCATTCTTGATAAAAGAGTGAAAATATACGCTTTGGCAAATTTTTTTATCCTTGGAATTTAGATGCATCATGAAATGAAGTAGGAATACTGAGAGTGCCAAGGCAACTCTCAAACATCTCTATTCCGTCTATGCTGGCGCTAAGAGCCCAACTAGTGTTGAAACCTCCTCTCATTGTGTTTATGCAGTAAATCCTATGGAACCGAGCCCCGTGTACCTGTATCGGGTACATTTTCAGTACGGGTATGCTCTCGTATGCCAAAATATATCGTGGCACAGGATTAAGTAGCTAGGTCTTCAGCCGGTTTCTTTTACGAGTGTCGATCTTAGGCCTTCGTCGATCTCATCCTAAGCTGCAAGCCTTCATCAATCTCGTCGAAAGCTTCAAGTCTTCCTCGTCACTGCAAGCCTTCCTGGCGCAAGCCTACATTGTTAGCACAAACCTTCATCTTCAACAATCTGTAAGCATTTTGTTGTCTAGAGTCACTAACGCAAGCCTTCCTAAATTTCCTATGGGAATTGAGCATTTGAGCCGAGATGAGAACTGTCAATTTCTTTATCTCTTCCAAGTGCAGTCAATCTTCCTGCTAGTACATCTTCTCAAATTTACTTATTTCTTATATTTCTTCTTGGTCAACCTTCATCATCATGTTGTGAAAGAAATTTGAGCACATACTCATTCATTCACTCCTTAAGAAAGAACAAGATTCAATCACAATAGCTGATGACTTTGTCTACATATATAATAATCTCCAACTATTGAATATGATGACTTTGTATACTTATATGTATATATATAATTTTGCTTATGTCATATCCTGACGCAATCGAAGTGGACCGTCCAGTCCTCAGGTGCTCGGTTCACTCCAACTCTTCGATGGAAATTCTACATGAATTTGCAGCAAGCAATTGACAAGCTCGATGATGTAGGTCATGTTCGCTTCCAATCATGCGGCTTTTAATCGTGTTTTTTCGGGATGGAATTATGGATAATTGACTTCCTCCATCTACCTCTTCATCAACATTTGCCCTAAAAGCTTTTTCCAAGCAGTTGCTTTCCACGAGCCTTAGGGCGTTGAGCAAGGCTCCTCCCAGAAAATATCGTTGAGCTCAGCTTCAGGGGGGGTCCCTTCACATTTGAAATCCTTGGCGTTTTCGTCAGTAATCAAGCATGTGCGACCTTACCTTCTCTGCAAAGATCACGCAAGTTCCTTCCTTCTCAAGGATGTTGATTCTTTGTAAAGCCCCTCCGCAAAAGGCCCAAGACAACAACAATTGTTTCTCTCTTCATCAACTCTTACTTAATTCTCTCCAACCATCATGGGCGAAGACTGGGTGCGACTGGCGGGAATCCCATAGATGTTGGAAGGGTTCATGGCTAATCAAGAAGCATTTGCAGCACAACAAAAGGTTTTTACCGCCCTCAATGCAAAGCTCGACAAACTCATTGCACTAATGTGCGTTGAAAATGCATTGATGTATGTGCAAGCTGATAACATCCGAGCATTTCCTCAGCCCTTGCATGTTCAACTGTTCCGATCAGCGGGCTACTACACACCATCAATGACTACAAGAAGGACGTAAAACTTTCGTCAGCCCTTGATACTTCAGTTGCTCTCCCGCCGCCCATGTTGTCCCCATGCAGTCGGTCCCTCTTTAGCCACTGATCCTGATGGTTTCGACTCAACAGGCCATTCTATGGACATCGTCACCTACCATACCTGCCAACATCCACTGACAAGTCCGATTATTACCATTCAACATCCCAACGATAGTTAACCCATGTAGTCCTCACTTAGCGGGCCCCTCATCCACGACTTCTATCAGCGAATAACAAAGCTCACCACTACCAATCAATCACATCTCTGCATAAAAAACGAACACCCCCACAACAGTACCACCTTTCACTCCATCAATAACCAAGGGTTGAGCTCACTTTGTAGCGATGTCTCGGCGTCGGAAGATTCACTCCAACATTACAATCGCAGTCGAGACGACCGGCTCGTAATTATCAAATTGATGATAGTTAACCCATGTAGTCCTCACTTAGCGGGCCCCTCATCCACGACTTCTATCAGCGAATAACAAAGCTCACCACTACCAATCAATCACATCTCTGCATAAAAAACGAACACCCCCACAACAGTACCACCTTTCACTCCATCAATAACCAAGGGTTGAGCTCACTTTGTAGCGATGTCTCGGCGTCGGAAGATTCACTCCAACATTACAATCGCAGTCGAGACGACCGGCTCGTAATTATCAAATTGATGATTGTATTTGGGTAAAACAGGAAGCAATTTCTCTTCTTAAATTCGTTTATATCTTGTTTGTGTTTCTAACGCCTAATCTCTAGTGTGAATGTTTACGGGTTTAATATTAATTTCAGAATTTATTGCAATTAATGTGAGATCAACGCATGTGAATAATATCATTTTAGATTTCTCTACATCACTACACTTGCATTTCTTCATTAGAGTTTAGAGCATGATTACACTCTCACTACAATCATCCTGCGTCAAGTTGTTTACTAGAGTCCCCTAGCCCACATTCTTTGACATTTTGATGGTATCCATTGATTGACACCTTGAGGGGAAATTTTTCTTTTGGCGATGAGGATAATATTGTGATTTCACCTCCTTCCCATAATGGTGTGGCGGAATTAGTCTCCGCTGTTCATGATGTCGCTACAACCATCGACTACTCCAGCTCTACTCCCACGACACCGCTGCAATCGGCAACTACTCAACCCCTATCACCCACTGCGTCATTAAGACTTCTCATCCCCTGATAATGCCAGAAACTCAATTTTGTTCCTCAAATTAGAAGGAAACCCACTCATTTGGTGGATTACATGTATCATATCCTGTTCCTTTCTGTTCAATTACATGGCTTGCTTTGCTAATAAGTATTTTCTTCATTCCAGTGGGCAATGAATGTAATCCAACTTTTAATTTATGAACATATTCTCCCCTCTACCATTTTTTTGAGTTTTAACCCTATCATGCATCTTTGGTTTGTACCCATTTACCATAGACACTGCATCTCCTTCACTGGGCCAGATCCAGGAATTTCTCCCTCTAGGATTTCCAACTTACAATCTCCATTTATGAAATTTAGGCTTTAAACATACATCAAAATTGGAATTTCTACCAGCATGCAACAAGAAATAGGCATTATTGTCCTCGCTAATTCAGCTACGAAAACAACAACCAGAGAGTCAAAACATTCTTTCCTCGATGGCAATGTCATGTTCCCATTATTCGATCGAGGGAGCCGATTATCTCCTAATCCGATCTTTCGTCTCCATTAGTAATAATTATATACTATAAATTGACATTGAAAACCTAGATTGATCTATAACCTACCCGACCTTCCCTGCCATTCTACCTTCTTCCACGGGCAATGACGATAAAAGAACATAACAAATTTTTTTTAAGAAAAACTGCATGCTAAACCGTAAGAAAAAGGAATTCTAATTAAAATCTCATGGATTGGTATTGATCGCTATAGATCCAATTCAGAGAAATCGGGTAATCGAGCGGGTGAAGAAGCAGTGATACCTCTCGGATGCGTGGCTGTAGGATGAGATTGGCATTGTCCCGGTAACAAAGAGGAGAAATGGCGCTTGCTCTTCCCGTTCAAGAACCTCCTAGAAGACGATCAAATTTATGACGAAAGGAGAAGTCCAATGGGCCATATGTAGAGAGAGAGAGAGAGAGAGAGAGAGAGAGAGAGGAGAGAGAGATTCATGGGGCTGAGCTGGTCGCGTACGCAATCCGTGAGGCAGATGCCTAGAATAATTCCTTAAAATATTCCCTTTTTTTTCCTTTATTTGGCAAAACAAAATTAATTTTGCATTTATTTATATATATTTATGTACACACGCGCGGGTGTCAGCCACTACGGCCAATCACGGCATTACCATGATCGTGATAGTGCACGGGAGCTTCAGGTGCCCCGCGCAACAGTACTCTGGCCACGGCATTGCCTCGGCGCGATGACGCTCCCGTCGTTTGCAACACCCCCCCCGAGCGCCCGCCCGTTGCTTATTTTTTTCTTGTGCATGTGGGTTTACGAGCGGCAGGGAGAGCACATTTTTTATTATAGATAAGAGACTTTGTCTACTATATGAGAGCACATTTTTTAAAATTAAAGAAAAAATACATAAATTAAAGAAATTAAAAATTTGATAATAAAGAGAGGTAAAATCGAAAAGATGAATGTTTCATCAAAAGATGTTTTTCTCTTTTAACATACTATACATATATGAGAGCACTTTTTTTTAATTAAAGAAAAGATACATAAATTATATAAATTAAAATTTTGTTAAAAATAGTGTTTTTTCCTTCTTCTTTTTTTATATAGTATACATATATATGTTTACAATGTTAAAAGAGAAAAATTGAATTTGTTGGAACATTCAAAAAAAATTTGAAGTATATATGTCTTATTATTTTAATCTATTTATTAAAAAAAATTAAAATATACTACACCTTCATGTAATTACACAATATTCTCAAAGTAAAAGTAACGATGAAAATTATAAAATACAAAAAAAAAATTAGTATGATTCATATACCTACTATGGTATGATGTTATTAAGCATGTCAGCAATATTTTAAAAAAAAAAACTGTCATTAGGCATGTCAACGATATTTTTGATAAGTCGTCATTAATCTCATCAACTTTATTAATAATAAAGTTGATTTCGCATGCACAATAATATATGTATTAGAATGAAGATTTGTATAACAAAAAATGAAAAATAATGTATAACTATTTTTCACATTAATTAATCAATAATATATTTATTTTAAGCTACAAGAGCAAAATCTCGTGACTATCACTATAGAAATAGGGTAATTATATTTGCAGGCCCTATATGGATATTTGCAGCCCAATTTTTACGAGTTATTACGCGCCTTTTGAAAATACTCTTTGTTAGGTGCATTTTTAGGAAAAGTGTTCAACATGAAAGTTGTAGATCTCGTCGAAATCTACAACTTTGATGTTGAACACTTTTCCTAAAAATGCACCTAACATTGCGTATTTTCAAAATGCGCGAAAAATTTCACAATAGTCTCGCGCCTTTTGAAAATACGCAATGTTAGGTGTATTTTTAGGAAAAGTGTTCAACATCAAAGTTGTAGATTTCGACGAGATCTACAACTTTCATGTTGAACACTTTCCCTAAAAATGCACCTAACAAAGAGTATTTTCAAAAGGCGCGTAATAACTCGTAAAAATTGGGTTGCAAATATCCATATAGGGCCTGCAAATATAACCACCCTAGAAATACTATCACGACCGACTTTGACTAGTACAATATATCTGACTATAATAATATATATCTTTATATATAAAGGCCAAAAAACCAAAACAACCTCAAGGTGACAGATGGACGCTCTTAGGACTATTCATCTTCCAAGTTTTCATTATAATATTATTATTATATATAATAATAATGATTTTTTTGTCTGATTTATAATGAAATTTTTCTTTCTATGATTAAAAAAATAAGTAATTATTATTATTATATTTATTTGAGTCGTGAAATATTAAATTTGAATATATTATCAATAATAATGCATAAATAAAATTTGGCCGACAAATGTCACGACAACTAAGGACTTGTTTCAGAGGGCTTTTTAGCTCCATTTCATTTTTTTTTAAATGCTATCGCACTTTACAAATTGTTTAGAAAATTTATCGGTTGAAAAAATTACCGCCCAAAACTTATTTTTCTTCTCTTTTTGAAAAGTCATGGGTCTCCTACTTTTTAACCTTTTCGAAAAACATTTTCTCATCCTGATACACAGTTGACATTGTGGAAATAGTTTTCTCCTCCCGATCCAGTTCGACAACACTGCAGAAATTCTAGTCTTTCTCCCGACGATCCAGTTCTCCCGACGTTCCATTTTCCGCCCGGGCGAGCATTTTTGGCCCGAGCGCTCATTTTTGGCTCAGACATGCATTTTTCGCCCGGGCGCTCATTTGTAACGAGGGCACATATTTTTCCACCTAACGCGCCTTTTTCGCTCGAGTGCGCATTTTCCGCGCGGGTGCGTCTTTTTCGTGTAAGCGCGCATTTTTAACCAGAGTGAGCATTTTCCCACCCGAGCACGCACTTTCGGCCCGGGCGCACATTTTCCGCCCGGGCATGCATTTCCGGCCCGGGCTCGCATTTTTATCCCGGCCCACATTTTTCACTTGAGCGCCCATTTTCCGGCAGGACGCGCATTTATGAACTTATTTACTTTGCTTATGTCCAGTTTTGTTAAACAATTTATAATGTACTTTTTTTTTTCTGAAAGCTTTGCAAATGGAGTTTACCCAAATAATCTTCATTTGCAATAAATATTTTCCAATAGCTTATTTTCTTAACCTTCTTTTGCTACCAATCATTTTCCCACCACCGCCGCTCTCCCAAACAGGCCTCCACCACCGAGCCAAACGAAACCTAAGTATCTTATCGCTTCCCATCTACTATTTTGTGTTCGGCTAAACAGAATTATTTTCAAAGGAACAATAACTATGTGATTCTCCATTGCTTAAGTATGAGAGAATCTCGTGCATAATTATTTGTTTGTCTTATTTTTAAATTATTTCAATAATTTTATATTGAAAATCACAAATTTAATTTAAAGCCAAAGATTATAAAATTTGTAAAAGAAGAACCACTGACACAATATTTAATTTCTCGATTATTATTACTATTTTAATAATAATTCTTAGTTTGGGGTCTAATTGAATAGATCATTTAATTGAACCGAACATCCAAAGCAATTAAATCAAAGTTGAATTTTTTGAAAAAATGAAATCAAATTCAATTTGACTTTCACTTTATGATGATAAGCTAAAACTCTTTTTTTTAATAAAGCTATATATTATGTAAAGGCTTTTTTAAGTATAGTAGTACTAGTAATGTTGCGGATCGCTCGGGTGCTCTGATAGATCGGTCCAATTGAACCACCTTAGCTCGGAAGCAAATCGAGCAAGCAAACAGTCAATGAGTGAATCAGTAAATGACACAAGAACTTTTTTACGTGGAAAACCCGAAAATGGTGAAAAACTACGCGGTCGGAGCTGTGTCGGTCAACTTCCACTATCTTCTGTGGAGTTACAATTAGAGATCGAGAACTCGAGCGCGATAGGCTGTTGCTCGTTACAATGGTAGAGGGAGAGAGAGAGGGAACTCCGAGAGTGACAGACCACCTCTCAGAAAACTAGGTACTTCTTCTTTTGGGAACGGTAGTGAGAACAAAAGTGAGAATGTTGAGTCATCTTTCACGACCTTCGAATGCTCGAAGGTGATCTTCGAAGATTGGAAGGAGATCTTCGAGGGCCGAAGGAGATCTTCAAGCGCCGAAGGAGAATTCCAAGGAAATCTTCAAATGAGCTCTCTCGGGCATAGAAGGCAAGATGTTCTGAAATGAAGGCTCTGGGCTCCTTTTATAGCTTTGGCCGGGGGTAGCCCGGTAATTTTGCCGTCGTAACCATCGTCACCACCTGAAGGACGAATCACGCTGATCGATTCGGATCACACGGATCACCATTTTTCGTAAATGACCGTCTCGCCCTTCGAGCAGTTTGGGCTACTTCGTTGATGGTGATAAAGGCGACGAAAATATCCTGCAATTTGAGAAATTAGGGAATGTTAACTGCACACATGTCGGGAACGTGGAAACGTTCTGAGCGCGCGAGGAAGTGTTTCGAGCGCGCAACGAACCCGAGAGCGTTCTAAGCGCGCAACGACCACGAGAGCGTTCTGAGCGCACAACGAGCGCGAGAGCACTCTGAGCGCGCTACCAACACGAGAGCGGTCTGAGCGAACGAAGAGGCGGTCTGAGCGCGAGGGCAGTTTGAGCGTGCAACGAGCGCGGGAGCGCTCTGAGCGTGTGACGACCACAAGAGCGTTCTGAGCGAACAAATAGGTGTTCTGAGCGCATAAGGAGCGCGTGGGCGGTCTGAGCGCGCAACGAGCCCGAGGACGGTCTGAGCGCGCAACGAGCGCGAGGGTGTGGCCCCGGCTAGCCGCACCCCAAAAGAGGGGTGCGTACGTCCCCGGTTGTCCGCACCCCAAAAGGGGGGGCCTTGCTGGCCGCACCCCAAAGTGGGGAGGTGCGGCTCGGTCGCACCTCCTGGCCCGGCAGCACCCACGGGTGGTGCGATTCGACCGCTCCCCCCCATGTTGGGGGGTACGGTTGGGAGAAATCGCGCGATGACGGGCCTATTCGCCTCCACTAATTCCACCTCATGGGTTTGACCCATTTGACCCTCACTATCTCTATTTTCACGACGATACTTTGTGAGTTTCTATAAATTATTGGGTGCACATCAAGTAAACTAATTCATTCTTTTGTTTCCTACATAACTAAAACTTACAAATATAGGAATTAAATTTATAAACTTCTTGCTGCTTGTATTAATTATATAAGTGAAGGTGGCGTAATAAATGAAGAAGTAAAGATTGCAGGCTTTAATAGCGTGAAAAATGGGAAGCCACGTGGCATGCAATCATTTGAAGAAATAACCTACAAATAGGCATGATTAAATGCATGCATGCATACGCATTAGAGCATAATAGCAGTGCGTGGAAACAGTTCCGCTGACAAAATTCTGGAGGCCGCAAACTCCTTTATCCAACAATGCCACCTTGCAAACAGAAATTTCTTGCCTACTAACAGTCACCTCGCGGTCAGAAATTTCTTGCGGATTGTCTTTGCGAACAGCTCCTTGCCAACTCCAAGGCTGCGAACAGCTCCTTGACAACTCCAAGGCTGCGAATAGTATTTGGCGAATACTAAAGTGCAGGAGTGTCGAACTTCGTATGGCGACCTCCAAGAATTGTGGCGGACAGTGTTGGAAAATAATAAAGAAATGACATTTTTGTAAATCTAGAAGCTTCTCATATTTGCAATATTTAAAGTATTTCGTATATTATCTTTAGTAGGTTACAGAAACATCCAGAAGGATCCTGTAGCAACTATAAATACATGTAATGCTCATCCATTTATGTAATGAAAAATTACAACTTTCAAACTTTGTGTCCTCTCGTGCTCTTCCATCCTCACCTCCACCTAAATCATCCCTACATTGTGGTATCAGAGGGAGGTTCCTGCCATCAGGACCTGTGTAGCATCTGGAGTCACGGTGATCAAGAGGAAGGTCTCATCATATGGCGGCGACAACATCTTCCAGTCAGGTCTTTCAATATACCCAAGCCGGCATTCCCATCTTTGAAGGCGAGGCATACGACTTTTGGAGTAAGCAAATGAAAGTTTACTTCATATCTCAAGGCCTGTGGGCATTTGTCCAAAATGGATACCCACAATCCTCTGAGAAAACTCCAGCTGAGAAACTAGATGCAGCACAACTAAAAAGCCTGCAAGACAATCAAAAACAGGATGCAAAAGCTATTCTAACTATTCAGCAAGGAGTTGGGAAATCAATTCTCCCCTTAATCATCGATGCTGAGACCTCAAAGGAAGCCTGGGAAATCCTAAAAACAGAATTCAGAGGTGATGAAAGAGTAATTTCCATGAAACTAACTGTTCTTTGGAAAGAGCTTGACACCTCTAATATGAGAGAAGTAGAGACAATCCATAGCTTCTTCTCTAGGGTCACCACCATTGCAAATCAACTCAAAACATATGGTGAAGACCTACCAGAAAGAAGGATCGTGTTGAAGCTTATTAGCAGCCTCACACCAAAGTTTGAGCATGTGGTGGCAGCCATACAAGAAGCCAGAGACATCACCAAGCTCACAGTGGCTGACCTAATGGGGTCACTTCAGGGCCATGAAGAAAGAATGAAGAAGAAAGAATCCCCAATAGAGCAAGCATTCCAAAGCAAAGTAAACTTCAACACACAAAAAAATAAGGACTGGAAAGAAAAGAAGAAGACAACCGAGCATATGGGAGAGAAGAAGTTTGAAAAAGGTACAAATCTCTTCTGCAAACTTTGCAACAAAAAAACCCATAATACCAAAGACTGTTACTCAAAGTGCACAAGGTGCAAAATTCAAAATCACCTGAAGAAAGACTGCTGGTTCAAAGATACCAAGCACAAAGAAGAGGCTAAAGTAAGTGAACAAGAACCAGAATACTTATTTTACTCAAGTTCTCAACCCAAAAGGAATGGAGTGGATGTGTGGTTATTGGACAGTGGTTGCTCTAACCACATGACCAATAACAAACACTCCTTCTCCTACCTAAATGAGAATGAGAAATCTGAGGTAATTATGGGAAATGGAGAAGCCACAAGTATAGAGGGAAAATGGTCAGTTGCAGTAACACTACAATCTGGAGAGACCAAGATCATCCAAGATGTGCAATATGTCCCTGGGCTCTCCCAAAATCTACTAAGCATCGGGCAGCTAATAAGTAAAGGCTACCAAGTCATATTTGAGGAAGAAGAATGCAGAATCCTTAAAGACAGCCAACTCATCATCAGAACCAAAATGGCACAAAACAGAATTTTCCCCATGCACTTGGAACAAGCCCTGAGCAAGAAAGAAGTCAGCATTCAGGCCCAAACTGCAAAAATCACAGAAACAGCAACCCTCTGGCATGCAAGGTATGGGCATATAAATTATAAAAGTTTATCAAAATTAAACAGCTTAGTTGAGGGAGTACCAATACTACCAACACACAATACTGTGTGTGAAACTTGTGCCCTGAACAAGCTCCACAAGCAAAGCTTCCCTCATCAAACACAATGGAGAGCCTCAAATCTGCTAGAGTTGGTTCATGCAGATTTATGGGGCCCCTCAAGAGTCCCCACCTGGATGGGAAAGAACTACTTTCTACTCCTTATTGATGATAAGAGTAGGATGGCTTGGATTTACTTCCTAAGCCAAAAATCTGAAGCCTTCCAAACATTTCTACAATTCAAAGCATACATAGAAAATCAAAGTGGACAAAAGATTAAAGGATTAAGAACAGATAGGGGAGGAGAGTTTAATAGTACTGAATTCACCTCCTACTGTCAATCTCAAGGCATAAAGAGACAACTAACAGTCCCAAAAAAATCCACAACAAAATGGAGTTGTGGAGAGAAGGAACCGAACAATAGTTGAAATGGGAAGATGTGTGATGCAACATAAGAGTCTACCAAAGAAGTTCTGGGCAGAGGCCTTCAATACTGCTGTCTATATCCTAAACAGAAGCCCCACAAAAGCCCTCCAGAACTCCACACCATATGAAGTATGGTATGGTAGGAAACCAAATGTGAAGCACATGAGAACTTTTGGGAGTATTGCATACACCTTACTGCCAGAAGAACATAGAGATAAACTTGACAAAAAGGGAGAAAAACTAATCATGATTGGATATAGCCATGAGTCCAAAGGATATAGGCTCTTCAATCCAATCACCAAAAAGATAGTAATAAACAGAGATGTTATATTCAGTGAGGAAGAAACATGGTGTTGGGATGAATCCCTGGATCAGAAACCTACAATGGACATTCCCCTGGAGGTTGAGACTGAAGTCACACAAGCTAGTGAGGCTTCACCACCCTCCAGCCCAAGGGAAAATACTCCCCTAGAGGTTGAGACTGAAGTCACAAAAACCAGTGAGGCTTCACCACCCTCCAGTCTAAGGGAAGACACACATTCTGATCAGATTTCAAATCACTGTCCAGGTTCATCACCTCCAAGAAAGCTTCGATCAATCTCTGAAATCTACAATTCACAAGACATTGCCCTTATGTGCACAGAACCTACAAGTTATAAAGAGGCCATAAAAAACCCAAAGTGGGCTGCAGCAATGGATGAAGAAATCCTAATGATCCAAAAAAATCAAACCTGGGAACTAATTCCTAAACCCCCAGGTAAGAGGATCATCGGCCTAAAATGGGTATACAAAATTAAGCTAGATGAAAAGGGACAAATTCAAAAATATAAAGCCACACTAGTGGCAAAAGGGTACTCACAGATGCCTGGAACAGATTTCACAGAAACCTTCTCACCTGTGGTAAGAATGGAAACTATAAGAGTCCTTCTTGCTTTTGTTGCTCAAAACAAACTCAAAGTACACCAATTAGACGTAAAATCTGCATTCTTAAATGGAGAATTAGAAGAAGAAGTTCTAGTTGAACAACCAGAAAGATATATTATAAAGGGAGAGGAAGAGAAGGTATGCAAACTCAATAAAGCATTATATGGACTCAAGCAGTCAAACCGAGTCTGGAATATCAAGATAGACAGATTTCTCTGCTGCAATCATTTTATAAGAAGCCCGAATGATCCAGCATTATACATTCTAAGGAATGGCAAAGATTACCTAATAGTATGTATTTATGTGGACGATATCTTGGTCATTGGCACAAATGCAGCCCTCATACATGAGTTCAAGAAAAAAATGATGACTACCTTTGAGATGAGTGACCTTGGAATCATGAGATACTTTCTAGGATTGCAGATCCTTCAACAACCTGGAAAGATCTTCATCAGCCAAAGGAAATACATCATCAAGCTGTTAGAAAAATGCGGAATGAAAGACTGCAACCCCTCTTACACTCCAATCTCCACTGCAGAAAAACTTACTCAAAGAAAAGAAGAAGAAGAAAGAGTAGATGAAGAAACATATAGGAGCATAGTCGGTTCCTTAATGTTTCTCACTAATACACGCCCTGATATTGAATATGCAGTTGGGATTGTCTCAAGATTTGCGAGTAAACCAAGTACCTTGCACATGAAAGCAGTAAAGCGCATACTAAGATATCTACAAGAGGCAAAGGACTATGGATTGTTCTACTCAAGCACAGAAGAGGAAGATGGAGCACGGCTAATCGGCTATTCCGACAGCGACTGGGCTGGAAGCCCAGAAGATCGCAAGAGCACTGGAGGCTTTGTGTTTCAGCAAGGCAAAACACCATCACCTGGAGCTCTCGCAAGCAGAGAAGCACTGCCCTTTCCTCCGCAGAAGCAGAGTACATCGCAATAGGCGAAGCAGCAAAAGAAGCTGTGTGGCTAAAGAGACTGATAGAAGAAATAAGAGGAGAAGAAACAGAGGCGACTGAACTAAAAGTCGACAGCACATCCGCAATCCGGTATGCAAAAATCCGGTATTTCACAACAAAACGAAACACATTCAGCTAAAATACCACTTTGTCAGAGAGCTTTCAGAGGACAGACAGATCATTCTGAGCCATTGCCCCACAGAGAAGCAGCTTGCCGACGGAATGACCAAGCCCCTTGCCATTAACAAGTTCGCTGCTTTCCGCCGGGCGCTCCAAGTCGTCAAAGCCGAAGAAGCCCTAAATTTAAAAGGGGGAAATGTTGGAAAATAATAAAGAAATGGCATTTTTGCAAATCTAGAAGCTTCTCATATTTGCAATATTTAAAGTATTTCGTATATTATCTTTAGTAGGTTACAGAAACATCCAGAAGGATCCTGTAGCAACTATAAATACATGTAATGCTCATCCATTTATGTAATGAAAAATTACAACTTTCAAACTTTGTGTCCTCTCGTGCTCTTCCATTCTCACCTCCACCTAAATCATCCCTACAGACAGCAGCTCCGACGACCTCATAAGAAGTGGTGATCTCTTGAAGTTGGTGAGCGCTGACTTGGTCAGCACTCCCCAAATGGGGAGTGGGGAAGAGTGCCCCACTCCCCAAATGGGGAGTTACGTGAACCATGTTCACGTCACTTCAACTCCCCAATTGGGGAGTTGGGTGCATTCAGCACTTCCCCAGTTGGGGAATGCCGAACACCCCCCCCCCCCCAACTGGGAGTGCTCCCGTTCGCGCGGGCAGCGTTGCGTGGCCAAGTCCGTACGACCGCCTCGGCCTCGAGGACTTATCACGGCCTCCTCCTCGCGTCTCGGCACCGAGCGATCCCCAAAAGGGGTGGGGGGGGGGGGGTGTTGTCCTTTGTACTGCGCGGTCACAGCACCTCCTAAATCCACATTCACGGCACGAGCGGAGCGGACCCAAGTGCACGCTATGCATCGAACACCTCCGCACTCACGCGCGCTCAGAACGCCTCCTAGCGCGTTCAAAGCGCTTCCACGTTCGTTGCGCACTCAGAATGCTTCTGAGCGCGCTCAGAACGCCTCCAAGCGCGTTCAAAGCGCTTCCATGTTCGTTACACGCTCAGAACGCTTCTGAGCGCGCTCGAAGCCCGCTCACATTTCCGCCTCGCTGACATTTCCGGCTCGCTCACATTTCCGCCTCGCTCACATTTCCGCCTCGCTCACATTTCCACCTCGCTCACATTTCCGCCTCGCTCACATTTCTGACTCGCCTCGCTCACATTTCCGCCTCGCTCACTTTTCCGACTCGACTCGCTCACTTTTTGTCTTTTCAGTTTCTCACTTTTTAGGAACAGCTTGTCGCTTTTCCTCGAAGGACAAGATGGTCATTTACGAAAAATGGTGATCCATGTGCTCCGAACCGGAGGATATGATTCGTCCCACCAGGTAGTTATGGAAGTTACAGCGGCGAAATTACCGGACTACCCCAGCCAAAGCTATAAAAGGAGCCCCAGGGCTTCATTTGAGAGGACCTTGCCTTCTGGACCCGAGAGAGCTCCTTGAAGATTTCCACAGATTTCTCCTTCGGCGCTTGAAGATCTCCTTCGCGGACTTGAAGTTTTCCTTCGTCCCGAAAGGTGACTCGGCAGTCTCACTTTCGTCTCCACGAAAGCGGACAAGGCATTCTCACTTTCGTCTCCACGAAAGCGGACAAGGCATTCTCACTTTCGTCTCCACGAAAGCGGACAAGGCAGTCTCACTTTCGTCTCCACGAAAGCGGACAAGGCATTCTCGCTTTCGTTCTTTACCGTTCTCGGAAGGAAAAGACTTAGTTTTTTCCGAGAGGTGGCCTGTCACCCTCGGAACGTTTTCTCTCTCTCTCTCCCTCTCTCTGATATTATAACGAGCAGCGGCCTGTCGCGCTCGACTTCTAAATCTCAAATTGTAACCCCCCAGAAGATAGTGGATGTTTGGTCGGCACAGCTCCGGCCACGTGGTTTTTTACCCTTTCAGGGTTTTCCACGCTAAAAAGTCCCAGTGTAATCAACGAACCTCAAATTGACTGTTTGCGCGCTTGGTTCGCTCCCGAGCTAAGGTGGTTCAAGTAAACCGGTCTACCAAGAGCCCTAAGCGACCCGCAACAGTTTGACGCCGTCTGTGGGAAACACGATTCCCAAAACTCTGCAAAGACTCACTAAAGGAAGTGCTTCGCCACCAATTGTGATGGCAAGAAAAAGTGCTCGCAACATCGAAGGATCAATCCCGGAGGGACGCGTCGACCCAGCTCCCTCCCACTTGCTTATCAACCCGCCTCTCGCAGAAGAGGCAGTGCCTGCGCCCGTTGCTATACTGGAAGGGCGCATACGACAGATGGAAGAACAGCAAGCCGAGGTGCTGGTTCTTGTAAGAAATCCCGGGGCTCCTCGAGTTCCCGTTCAACCGCCAGCGTTGAACGTTCCGCCGCCCCCAGCTCCGAGTCACGACCCAAACGAGAAGGTCGTTCGAGAGGAGGAAGCCTCAGAAGAATTCTCCGACGCGGCAGGATCCGCTCATCCTGCTCCCCCAGCCAGAGGTCCAGGAGCTGACCACCATCACCATCTCCCAGGAAGAGCTGTCCCTGGCCGAGCAGTAGAAAGAGTGACCCACTTTTGCTGAAGAGGAGAGGAGACTAATGGTCCAAGAAATGCTTCAAACTTTGGTGATCCGTACGAATCTTTAAATGGCGTCCCAAAAGATATGGTCGCCAAAGGGCCACTGCCTGAACCACCGCCAACAATTCTTTTTCGTACGTGGACAGCCCCAACGTCTTAGGCGCTAACGGCTTGCTGTAAAAGGCCAATGGGCGGTCCTCCTGCATCAAGACCGCACCCAACCCCACCCCGGAGGCGTCCGTCTCCACAACGAACTCCTTAGTGAAATCCGGAAGGGCCAAGACTGGGGTGGTCGTCACGGCCCGCTTGAGCGCCTGAAAAGCCGCTTCAGTATCCTCCTGCCATAAGAAGGCATCCTTCTGCAGTAGTTGGGTCAGCGGTCTAGCAATCTTCCCGTAGTCCCGCACGAACCGCCGGTAGTAGCCGGTGAGGCCCAAGAATCCTCGCAGAGCCCGAATAGTCTGGGGCCGCGGCCAAAAGACCATGCTCTCAATCTTCCGAGGGTCAGCTTTTACCCCTTCAGCCGAGACCAAGTGTCCCAAGTATTCGACCTCCTCCTGCCCAAAAGAACACTTGGATCGCTTAGCATAGAGGCGATGCTTGCGTAGAATAAAGAAGACCTGTTCAACATGGCACAAGTTATCTTCCCAATTAGCAGCAGATGAGGCAATTGATGCGCACCGCCGGCAGTTCGAGGGGAGCTTTAAGAGGAAGAAAGAGGAATCGCTGCCGCAAATAGTTCCCAATAAGAACAACAAGCATCACGACAACGCCAGCCGAGACCGAAGATCTCACCAGCATCAGGACTACACTCCCCTGAACACTACCAGGACTAACGTTCTCCTCGCCATCCGTGATAACAACGCGCTACACAGGCCCGAGCCGCTTGCAGCAAACAGAGGAAACCAGTTGCAGTATTGTGACTTTCATCGCAGGCATGGACACAGGACTGAAGGCTGCAATCGATTGAAGGAAGAAATCGAGCGTCTTGTCCAACAAGGCCTCCTCGGAAGGTTTTTACTAAACCAAGTCCCGAACCAACGCGGAACACTGGCTGATAATCCAGTAGAGGACGACGCAGTACCCCGACGCGGATGAACCAGAGATACCGAGCAGGGAAACTATCCCCCTAATAGAGCGCGCACAACCCACATTTCTTTTATCATCAATTTCTATTTTCCGCTTCTTCCAGTTTTCTGCTTTTAAAAACAGTAAGCCGCAAGATTATACTTGTGCGCATGTACCCATTATGTATTTTGAAATTACTACATTTACTTTCTGGCTTAATCAGCGGTGCGAATCTGTAAAAGTAAGGCACCGAAAAGTTAAGGCCATGTACGACCCTTAGTATTATTACCAACAGCAAACTCACCAACGTAGTGAAAAGAGGAGGCCTCTCACAAGTGGAGGACATGCGTCGAGTCCGACAATCTAAATTAAGTCCACAAAAAAGACAACACCGCTCCCACGCGGCAGAGCATCACGCTCCCGCGTTGCAGGGCACACCGCTCCCACGCTGCAGAGCATCACGCTCCCGCGTTGCAGGGCACACCGCTCCCACGCTGCAGAGCATCACGCTCCCGCGTTGCAGGGCACACCTCTCCCACGCTGCAGAGCATCACGCTCCCACGTTGCAGGGCACACCGCTCCCACGCTGCAGAGCATCACGCTCCCGCATTGCAGGGCACACCGCTCCAACGCGGCAGAGCATCACGCTCCCGCGTTGCAGGGCACACCGCTCCCACGCTGCAGAGCATCACGCTCCCCGCGTTGCAGGGCACACCGCTCCCTCGCTGCAGAGCATCACGCTCCCGCGTTGCAGGGCACACCGCTCCCACGCTGCAGAGCATCACGCTCCCGCGTTGCAGGGCACACCGCTCCCACGCTGCAGAGCATCACGCTCCCGCGTTGCAGGGCACACCGCTCCCACGCTGCAGAGCATCACGCTCCCGCGTTGCAGGGCACACCGCTCCCACGCGGCAGAGCATCACGCTCCCGCGTTGCAGGGCACACCGCTCCCACGCTGCAGAGCATCACGCTCCCGCGTTGCAGGGCACACCGCTCCCACGCTGCAGAGCATCACGCTCCCGCGTTGTAGGGCACACCGCTCCCATGCTACAGAGAATCACACTCCCGCGTAGCAGAGCACATCGCCCCCAAGCTACTCAGGCTTCAACGCTGAACGACAAGCTCGTCACAATCTCCAACACAATCACAGGGCGACGAGCTCGCAACGGAATAAGGCGAGATATAAATTTCTCCCACAACTAGAGCCCAGCAACGACTTCCGGAAAGCACGCACGACGACAGGCTCATAGTTGCGCAAGTAGCAACAGCTTACCTCTGACATGGAATGACGCGTCGCTCGAAGATGACGATGGTCTGAATTGCCGCAGAAAAATCAAAAACCTCCGAACTCCTCAACGCAGTAATTCGGACTCCGAAGGTTTGGGGGGCTTATGATGTGCACCCGTAAAGATGATACGGGATGCGGTCCCGCAAAACATATCCGTACGGGTACCGTCAAGCACGCAAGCACCGCAAGTGGCGTGAAAGTCAAAAAATGCCGCACGGAAAGCGTCGCACCTCAATCGCCAAGGCAAGAGGGCGCGACAGCTACGCCGAGCCGGAGAGGCGCGACATTCGTCACGCCAAACAAGCGCGACATTCGCCGCGCCGAGAAGGCGCGACATTCGCCGCACCGAAGAGGCGTGGCATTCGCCGCGCCGAAAAGTGCGCCACCTGTAGCGCCTAAAAGGCGCGGCACTGCCGCACCTAAAAGGTGCCGCACTGCCGCACCTAAAAGGTGCCGCACTGCCGCACCTAAAAGGTGCCGCACTGCCGCACCTAAAAGGTGCCGCACTGCCGCACCTAAAAGGTGCCGCACTGCCGCACCTAAAAGGTGACGCACTGCCGCACCTAAAAGGTGCGGCATTGCCGCACCTAAGAGGGGGTGCGGCATTGTCGCACCCCCTGTTCAATTGAGGGGGGGGGGGGGGGGGTGTTGTCCTTTGTACTGCGCAGTCACAGCACCTCCTAAATCCACATTCACGGCACGAGCGGAGCGGCCCCAAGTGCACGCTATGCGTCGAACACCTCCGCACTCACGCGCGCTCAGAACGCCTCCTAGCGCGTTCAAAGCGCTTCCACGTTCGTTGCGCGCTCAGAACGCTTCTGAGCGCGCTCAGAACGCCTCCGCGCTCACGCGCGCTCAGAACGCCTACAAGCGCGTTCAAAGCGCTTCCATGTTCGTTACGCGCTCAGAACGCTTCTGAGCGCGCTCGAAGCCCGCTCACATTTCCGCCTCGCTCACATTTCTGCCTCGTTCACATTTCCGCCTCGCTCACATTTCTGACTCGCCTCGCTCACTTTTCCGACTCGACTCGCTCACTTTTTGTCTTTTCAGTTTCTCACTTTTCAGGAACAGCTTGTCGCCTTTCCTCGAATGGCAAGATGGTCATTTACGAAAAATGGTGATCCGTGTGCTCCGAACCGGAGGATATGATTCGTCCCACCAGGTAGTTATGGAAGTTACAACGGCGAAATTACCGGACTACCCCCGGCCAAAGCTATAAAAGGAGCCCCATGGCTTCATTTGAGAGGACCTTGCCTTCTGGACCCGAGAGAGCTCCTTGAAGATTTCCACGGATTTCTCCTTCGGCGCTTGAAGATCTCCTTCGCGGACTTGAAGTTTTCCTTCGTCCCGAAAGGCGACTCGGCAGTCTCACTTTCGTCTCCACGAAAGCGGACAAGGCATTCTCACTTTCGTCTCCACGAAAGCGGACAAGGAATTCTCACTTTCGTCTCCACGAAAGCGGACAAGGCATTCTCACTTTCGTTCTTTATCGTTCTCGGAAGGAAAAGACTTAATTTTTTCCGAGAGGTGCCTGTCACCCTCGGAACGTTTTCTCTCTCTCTCTCTCTCCCTCTCTCTGATATTGTAACGAGCAGCGGCCTGTCGCGCTCGACTTCTAAATCTCTAATTGTAAACCCCCAGAAGATAGTGGAAGTTTGGTCGGCACAGCTCCGGCCACGTGGTTTTTTACCCTTTTCGGGTTTTCCACGCTAAAAAGTCTCAGTGTAATCAACGAACCTCAAATTGACTGTTTGCGCGCTTGGTTCGCTCCCGAGCTAAGGTGGTTTAAGTAAACCGGTCTACTAAGAGCCCTAAGCGACCCGCAACAATATATATCTTTATTATATAAGGGAAGAGGAAAAAGACTTGGTGTAACATTTGATCCTCCTAAAATACCCTTCAATATTCCTTCTTTAATTTGAAATCTAAGTTTTTTTTGGTCATTTCCTATTTCCGTCCTATTATTCCCCCCTTTTGGTTCCCTAAATTTGAATTCTCGCAGTTGCTCGCAGCGCAAACACGAAATTAGCTCCAGTTCTGTGTATAATCTATAATCTATTGCTCGCGTCCGCGAGTCCATCAGAACGAGCATCGCGAGGCTGCTTGCGATGGAGAAGAGGGAGAGGGTGGGGAGGAAGCAGTAGATGAAATCCCGTAAGCCCGCTGTCTACAATCGTTCCATATTTCCCGATACCTAAATCTTCTTCTTCTATTATGCTTCTTCTTCCTCACCCTTTCTTTATTTCTTTGCTTTGCCAGAGACGGACTGTCGACATACAGGAGAAAGCCATCGCTCAAAGTTATCTACGTTCACCTATGTGCTCTTCATCGGCAATCGATCGCCCCTCTCCACGTATTGTCATGTCCAAAAAAATTCTTCTTCTAACCTCCACATTTTCTTCTTCGTTCCTGCAACGAAATATGAGCAGAATCAGGGTGTACATGCAGAGATTCATTATAAATTTCACCTGCGTTCAATCAATCGCCCCACTCCAGGTATTCTCATGTCCTAATTTTCTTCTTCTTCTAACCTCCACATTTTCTTCTTCATTGTAGGGGCAGTGAGGTAACAGCAGAAGCAGAGTGTAAATATAAGGTTTGATTATAAATTTCACGTACTTGTTTTTTTTTTCAATATCATTGTTTACATGATGTTCATTTATAGTGGCTTTTTGGCAGAATGCATCCCCCATTATCCTATGTTTGGCAGAATGCACCCCCAATTTATTAATTTGGCAAAATGCACCCCCCATAATAAATTGTTTGGCAAACTGCACCCCAAGCGAGGGTATTTCCGTTCCAACAGTTAAAATAGACATTTAATCGGGATTTAGGTCATTCACCCCGCAATCTTCTTCCTCGCGTCGTGGACGCATCGTCTTCCTCGCGCGTATCGTATTCCCTGGCTGCGACATCTTCGCCGAAGCCCGCAGCCCCTCGTGTCGTGGCCACATCGTCTTCCTTCGCGCGGATCGTTATACCTGGCCGCATCGTCTTCCTCGCGCGCATCGTCTTCCTCGCGTTGTGGCCGCATCTTCTTCCCTGCTGCGACCTCTTCGCCGAACCCCACAGCCACAAAGCTTCATTGCCGAGCTATTGTCAGGTATACCATTTTACATTTCAGTGAGGCTATTTCCGATTTCCTTGTTTTCAGTCCTTGTTAGGTATTACATTTCAGAGGTTTTTTTTGCTGCATTGCCTGAGTATTTGCTATTTCCGATTTCCTTGTTTTCAGTCCTTATTTTTGTTAAATTTCGTTGATATGGAATGGGAAAATATCTTGATTGAGGAAAATGAATGGCAAGATATAAACAGTACCAGTGATTCAAATAGCAATGCAGAAATATCGGATGACAACGATTCGTCGTTTTCTGATGATTTGGTGGAGAGTGATTTTGAACTAGATGATGCTATCTTTGATGAGAACAATGATGAAAATATTCAGTTGGTTGGCTACAAGGATGAACAGAAAACAAATTTGAGTGCACATGGTGGAATACAAGTTAGGGAGTACGGTAGTAATTCTTCATCAACTTTGAAAAGGGCAAAGTACCACAAATTCAAATTTACCAAGGCAATGCAAATGAATCTGAATTTGAGTTTGAGGTTGGGTTATGTTTCAATAGTGCTTGTGATTTTAGAGAGACGGTGAGGCTATATGCTACGGCGCAAGGGAAACCAATAAAATTTACCAAAAAATGTAGCAATAAGATTCAATTGACTTGCGAGTGTGGATTGATTTTATTTGCGTCTTTCATATCTAAGAGTGAAAGAACATTTCAAGTTAAGACAATTAAAGGGCAGCATACTTGTTGTAGGGTTTCAACTTCCGAACATTGCAAGTCAAAGTTCCTTGCAAAGAAGTATGAGCAACATATTAGGAGTAACCCAGAATGGCCAGCAAACTCAATGCAAGAGATTATGCAAATGGAGAATAAAACCCCTCTTAGCATTTGGAAAATGTATAGAGTAAAACAACATGCAAATAAGTTAATCAGTGGCACTGAAATGGAGCAATATGCGAAGCTGTTGGATTAATGTGAAGAGATATATAGGACTATTCCAGATACCACAATCAAATGGTATTCTTTTGTAGGTGTGGAGGACATTTTGAGCTTTGAAACATATCTACATGCCTAGTAAGCAACATTGGTACCTAGCTAGTAAATAATATTGTATCGTTCAACGTATTTTTTATGGGTTTTCATGTTTCAATATTTCTTATGACAATGACTTCATAATATGTAGGTGCTCCACTTGAATGGTGTGTTGAAGAGAAATTTTGCTATCGGAAGGTGCTACATAAAAGGACCGGCCTAGTTTTCATTTTGTTGTTGTATTTGATTGAGGATCGGTCTACTTTTGTGTAATGGCACTTGAATATTTTGTTATTTATTTTGGACCATTTGGGTTATTTTAATTTGGTACTATAACAAGTATTGTTATTCATTCAACATTATTTTATGTTGAACATCTTGAATGTAAACAGTTACATCTTCAACCGTATAACATGTTCTGAGTTGTGTTTTGCATTTTGTTGCTGTATATATGGTTCTAGCGGCCACTGTCCTATCGGGTGGCGCTGTTGCGCTTTACTTCTTTTCTCCCACCGTGGTAATTTTCGGCACCGTTTCAGCTCGTATATGATAGGAGCAACTTTATACATCGAGAACTATTTTGTTTCTACTTCCCTGTTCCTCAATGGGCTTTGCATTGATGTTCAGGAGAATGATCCGTTTGGGTTTTACATTAATTATCCTCTGTTGGTTGGGATTAGGCTAGGGTATATCTGTTTCTGTAATTTATTTTCCCGTATATGCTATAACGGTGGATAAATTATTACATGGAGAGGATCATGGAGCTGCCTATTTTGCCCAAAAAAAACTGTGTATTTAGTTGAGTATGCACTGCTTGCTGTTGCTTTAAAGTGCTAAGTAGAGAATGAATGTCAAAATAACTTTAAAATAAATTGTAGGAGTTATTTTAATCATAACACATGAGGAAGACCACAATACTCCTGAAAATAGTGTTAGAATGGTGCTCGAAGCATCCGCGTGAGTGTCTAGTTTGGAACACTCTACTCGTTGCCCATAGCAGGGTATTTATAGGCAAATCCTAATTCCCCGGCGGGTGCGTGGATCCCTAACGGGTCCTAACCTACCGCTAAGTATCCGTTAACCCGATAGTTCAATATACCTCAACATTCTCCTCCTATATTGTAAATATCGGGGTCACATCACATATTACTTTAAACAAGAGTTAATAACGACAAACATGAGTTTTCCAGAATCATAAATATGAGTTTTAGAATACACAATATCTAAACTCAAACACAAGACTCTAAACAAGAAACAGTAAGCAAAGCTGGAAAAAACTCAAAGAACAGATAAGTGAACTGTGATCTATGCAAACAATAGATCATCATCATCTGGGTCGAAATCAGTTTTCTCTCCTCCAATCTCCATGTGATCTGCAAACAGACATAATAAGAATGTCATGAGACAAATCTCTATGAATTCTAACATTTGCTAATCAAGAGTAAAGTGAATAGTTCTAGCAGTAAAAGAACGTAATACTCTAACCAGGAAGAAAAGAATCACATATCAGCATCTCTATCCAATTTACACAAAATTAGACAATTGATTTCAAAGAATCAAACAATGTTCCTTCGATTATTAAGATTATTATCAAACATTTCACAATTGTATTATATCATCAAGTTTGGAATGATACAACAAGCTGTGACCAATATATCATCAAGTTTGGAATGATATAAGTAATGATCATAATATCAGGACGCATATCAGCAACTTCAGTATTCGTTTTTGGAATGATACCCAAATTAGCATTTGAATTAAAATAATTGCGTAAGTCGTCAAGTTTGGAATGACTGCAATTATCCATCTCTGGCTTTCATCAGATAGCATCTGGAATACTTCCGTGTGCTCACTCTAGATGCTCGAATGTAAGCAGACTACGGTTCTAAGATTTAAAACATAAGCAGGGTATTAAGTCATACTAAATGAACCTTAATCCCATCTCCCCCGATGTTTTATGTGTTAGAACCTTACATAAGCCCTTGGTAAGGACATTTGCTACATTATCCTTTGATCTCACGTCCAATAGGGAGATGATCCCCTGACTGGTGAGATGGGTCAACGAGGCCTGTTTCATCCTTAGTTGCCTTCGCTTCCCATTGAACAACGTATTTGTTGCAATGGTCTTTGTGGTTTGATTATCACAATAAAGCGAAATAGAGTTCATTTTTAGACTCGTCATTGGAATGTCGATGATCAGATCTCGTATCCACTCAGCTTCTTCTCCTGCGGAGGCAAGAGCATAGAGTTCTGATTCCATAGAGGATAGTGCAATGCACGACTGCCTCTTTGACTTCCAAGCTACTGATGCTCCTCCTAGGGTAAATTTAAAACCGCTAGTGGATCTACTATCAGCAATTTCTGAACACCAGGAGGCGTCAGAATACCCCTCAAGTACAGGAGGACGTCCACTGTAACATAAAACATACTTTTCCGTGTGCTTTAAGTATCGCATGAGTCTTTCTAAGGCATTCCAGTGGTCCTGCCCAGGGTTACTCGTAAATCTACTCAACATGCCGACCGTAAAGGCTATGTCAGGTCTAGTGCAGGTTGTAGCATACATGAGACTACCTATGAGTTTGGAGTAATCCAACTGTTTAATAGATGAACCTTCATTCGGTTTCAATCTATTGTTATAATCGTATGGAGTCTCACTACCTTTGCTATGAACGTAACCCCACTTCTCAAGTAGATTTCTAATATAGTGACTCTGACTGAGGGTAATATCCTTGTCAGTGAAGTTCACTTCCATTCATAGGATGGTTTTTACCACGCCTAAGTCAGTCATGCTAAATTGTGTCGTCAAGGCATCTTTCACGTCTTTCACCTCAGACTGATCAGTGCCCAGAATTAGCATGTCATCAACATACAAGCATATAATTGCAACTCTAGTTGAACTTGTACGAACGTACAGACATTTATCTGAAAAGCTGGATTTAAAACTCATAGCTTTAACACAAGTGTCAAATTTTTTGTGCCACAATTTAGGTGCTTGCTTCAATCCGTATAATGACTTAATCAACTTACAGACCTTATTTTCTAGACCTTCTACCACAAACCATTCAGGTTGGTGCATGTAGATCTCTTCGGTCAGATCTCCATTAAGAAATGCAGTCTTGACGTCCATCTGATGAACTGTAAAGTGTTCAATAGATGCTATAGCGAGAAGTATCCTAATTGTCGCATAGTGACAAACAGGTGAGTATATATCAAAGTAGTCTATGCCACTCACTTGAGTGAAGCCTTTTGCAACTAAACGTGCTTTGTATTTGGCAATACTCCCATCAGGATTAAGCTTCTTCTTCAGAACCCATTTGTTTCCAATGGTCTTTGTCCCTTTGGGCAAGTCAACCAATGTCCACAGGTTGTTCTGCATGAGAGAGTTTAACTCTTCATCGATGGCTTCTTTCCATAATAGTGAGTCTCGAGATCGCATCACATCCTTATATGTGGATGGATCAGCTTCAACTTGGTAAGTCACGAAGTCTGTACCGAAGATTTTATGCATTTTCTCTCTACTATATAGCCTTCTAGTATCTAAACCACTCATGTCTACAGGCTCAGTGTCAGAGTTACGTTGACTTGGCTCAGCTGCAGACTCAAGTCTAGTGGCTGGCAGACCTGGAAGCGTCAGGTTCTTATCCTTAAGGAACTTATCCTCAAAGAAGACAACGTCTCTAGATTCGAGTACAGTGTTTGTTGATAGATCTAGAAATCTGTCTGCAGCACTATCCTCTGCACATCCTATGTAGATACACGTATTTGTCCTAGGTCCAATCTTAGCTCTTCTAAGGTCAGGTATCCTAACATAAGCGATACAACCAAAGTCTTAAGATTATCAAATCTAGGAGGTCTCTTAAACCAAAGCTCATAGGGTGTCTTAGTCAACTTGGCATGAGGAACTTTATTAAGAATGTGATTAGACGTGAGGGCAGCTTCACCCTAGTAGGCCGCAGGCATGCCAGCAGGCAACAACATGGAATTCAACACTTCTGTTAAAGTCCTATTTTTCCGCTCAGCAATACCGTTGGATTGGGGGGAATAAGGAGCAGTTGTTTTAGGGATGATGCCATTACTGGCAAGGAAATCTCTGAACTCCCCGGAGACGTATTCTCCACCTCTATCACTCCTTAGCCTTTTGATTTTCATGTCAAGTTGATTCTCAACCCTAGTTTTGAATATACGGAATTTTTCAAAAGCTTCATCTTTGGATTTAAGTAGATAAATGTGACTGAATCTAGAGTAGTCGTCGATAAATGTTATCAGATACTTCCGACCTCCACGTGTGACAAAACTTTTGTAGTCACATATGTCGGAGTGTATTAACTCTAGCAAATGTGTGCTCCTAGAAACCTGACTAAAAGGTGCTCTAGTTATCTTAGTTTGAGCACAGATTTCACATTTGTCAAATCTGGTTTTTGTGTCTAAGGGGATGTTATGAGTTCTAGCTAGCAGGAGTAGTTTTCTATAATTGACGTGTCCTAGTCTTGCATGTAAAGTCTTAGGATCGATCAAATTAGAACTAACCTGATTTACTACTTCGTTTGCTAGACTCAACCTATACATGTCGTTGACGACATACGCACAACCAAAGTAGTGCGAGTGAACCATAAGCGTTACTCGACCACCACTAATGTTAAAGGACATACCCGCATCGCATAACAAACTAATTGAAATTAAATTAGCAGCTAATGATGGTATAAATTTAACATTTTTCAAAGTAAGAGTTTTACCTGAGGAGAGCGTCAAGGTAGCATTGCCGACCCTCAGCACGTCAGCTACTCCTCCATCAGCAACAGTAACAGTCTCTCGGACTGCAGTGACATCCTCCAGAAGCGCAGAATTGTTGCAGACGTGACAAGTAGCACCTGAGTCTAGCCACCACTCTGCACTGGCCTGTCCGTTACCGACCATGGCAACAAAGTCGGTGGGCGCAATCTGATGGACCATATTGGCCCTATTATCAGGCTTTGGTGTACTAGGATCTCCTCTCTTGGGCTGCTTGCATTCGGAAGCACAGTGACCCCACTTGCTACAATTGTAGCACTTGCCTTTGAATTTCTTCACCTTCTTGCTCGTGTCCACAACTGCGAGTGCACTGGGTAACGGTTTAGTCTTTCCGGGCTTAAACTTCTGCTTAGGGTGCGTGACCATGTTGGCAGCAGAGGACTGTTTGCTAATAGTCTCCCTAGCGTGTCTAGTCCTGTTCTCATCCTCAATGCAAATGAAGCGTTTGAGGTCTTTAAGACTGACCTGCGTTTTCTTCCGATACATCTCCGTTTTAAAGGAGTACCACGCCGACGGGAGCTTGAAGATTATAGCTCCTGCAACAAAACCATCAGGCAAAGGGATGTTCTCACTGTTCAGCTTGTCCACTAGATTCTCAAAATCGGCCACCTGTGGAAGGATTTCCCTTTCTTCAGTGAATGTGAAAGCCATGAACTTGTCCACGAGGTGCGTCTTGGACATATTTTCCTCTTCCTTGAACTGCTCCTCCAGAGCATCCCAGATTTCTTTGGCGGTTTTCATTTTGCTGTACGTCTCAGCAAGCTTGTTGGAAAGACAGTTCAACAAGTAATCACGGCAGAAATCTTCATCGACAACCCACTGTGTCTCTCCAGCTGTCCTAAGAACCTCAGCACGTACAGTCTGAATGGTGTAGAACACGTTCAGGTACTTCATGCCAAACTGAGTGTTCCTCTTCCAAGCACTGAACTCAGAATTGGAGAATTTCTCCAATTTGATCATCGGAACAGGAGTAGAGCCCTTCGACATCGTGTGTCTCTTGCCAAAAATACGTGAAATCCACTAGCAAATTAATGACGAGGAGAAAACCAGAAAGAGATCACTGAAGCGCGGAGAGTTGAGAATAAAATTCTTCGGATCCAATCGAGAGAATTGCTGTGCTCCACTTCACTGGTCCACGCAAACAAAGACGGCAACAACCAAGAGAGCCGAATACGGGATCACCATAGAAAATACTGAGCACTGTCGGAATTCCGATAGTGATGTCGGAATTCCGATATCTCCAGAACTGAAAAAAACGGCAGCAGAGTCGTATCACTAAAGCGACAGTGGCGACTCTGGAATCGACTGCATCGACAGGGATTTGCTGTGTCGACAAGGATCGGTTGTGTCGACAGGGAAGGCGCCGACTGAGATCGACGGCGTCGATTGAGAAAGCGTTGATTGCGAGGGCGTCGACTGAGAAAGCGTCGACTGGGACGACGTCAACAGGGAAGGCGTCGACAGGAAAGGCGTCGACTTAGATCGTCTGCGTCGACAAGAAACGGCAACAGCGGCAGAGGCGGCACTTCACTGCACGTTAGCAGCGACTGGAACGACAGAGAGAGCGATGGTTTCGTCTTCGTCTTCGTCGCAGAGAGAAATCACTGATCTTCTTCGGCCTGCGCTGAAGAAACGAGCACGACGACGGTTACCAGCGAGGGCTTCCCGGCTACCACCTCTAGAGGACAGCGAGATCTCGAACAGGGATCGGCTGGCGTCCTCTTCGATCGACGGAACGGCAGCGATCGAGATCGCGCGAGAGGGAGTGACGGCAGGGAGCGGTTGCTGGATACCTTGTGTCCTAGCAGTCGTCGAGAACACTAAAGAAGAACAAGAGCGGGCTTCTTCCTCCTTACAGCAACAACCGGCGGTTACTCCTCGTACTCGCACGACGGGAAAACGCGGCGGTTTCTTCGCTCGACGGGAACGACGGAGAGGAACGGTTACGGGGAAACGCACAAGCGGGAACGAGTGATCTTCGAGAATGTTAGAATGGTTGTTGACGCCAGGAAAATCCTGACCTCAAGATTCGGACAAATGCAGTCGGATACTACTTGCCAAGTGGCTTGAAGAGATGACTAAGCTGGCGACTATGTGGAAGCTATGAGAGCAACAACAACAGAACCCCAGGTGCTGCGGCAGGGAGGTCCCACCACGTACCCAGAAGCTCCGAAGAGACTTCCCCTCCAAGACCAAAAATGGCCGAGCAGGGTACAAGGAGGGCACCAACTTGGCTAGGAAGCAAGGGTGACGGGCTCGAGAGTTCGGGAATCGGGGTCCAAAAGCTCAAGTCCAGGTGCCAATCCAAGTACCCCTGGGGTCCTATTTATAGGAAAACCAAAGGGGAGGGGGGGCCTTTTATAGCCCCCGTCCTGCCTGGCGACTATCGGATACTCGGCGAGTATCTGAACCATAGTCGCCCACCTGGCGAGTATTGGGTGCTGCTCGCACATGCCGAGCCAATACTCGCCCAGGTCTTCTACTACTTCTGCTGGCTGACTTTGTCTTGCGTCTTGGACTGCTGGTCTCTGTGCTGACCCTTTGCCTTTGATTTCTGCTTACGTGGCCTTGAGTGGGCCTACCCTCGGAGAATGAGGGTTGTACACAATCCCCGCTCTTTGCGAGTAACGTAGTTGCTCGGAAAGAATCATCCAACCCTTATTCGACGAGCTGTCTTTCTGGCGAGTATCGGGCGATACTCGGCATCTCGCTGGCCGACGCCCGGACCCTATATATAGAAGGGGGGTCTCTGACGGAACCGCCTTCCTGCACTCGCTCAAGATGACGCGCGACTATGTTGCAGAGGCTAAGGCGGCCATGGCTGGTCTTGTTGGCCTGATTGGCGCTCCAGCTCTTCCTTCCCGCGATGCCAAACTCGATGCTTTCCTCGCCACCAGGAAGAGGAAGAGGGTTGCTAAGAAGAAGAAGAAAGGGAAGAAGAAGGAGGCGACTACAGAGAACGTCGCCGACCCTTTGGGCGAGCAACGCCAGCAGCTGCTGGACGACTTGGGCCTCTCCCATGAGGGGAACTCGCCTGCTTCCGCTCCTCCTCCTCCTTTGGCAGAGGTCGCCCCGGAGGCGAGTAGGGCTGGGGCCCAAACTCAAGCCCAACCGGATCTCCCTCCTGCGCGAGGTGAGCTCTTTACTCGCCTTTTCTCTAGTTCTTGCTGTTACTTTGGCGTGATTCTAACGTCTTCGATCTTGCTCGCAGATTTGCCGAATACTGGGGCTCAGGAGGAGCCTTTGGTTGTCCTGGCGCTGCGGTCTTCTTCCATGATCTCGCCTGAAGGGGGATCTGGGAGTGGTCGCTCGGTGAGGATTCTCCACAGCTCCTCCGTGGAGAAGAGGCCGATGAGCGAGCATGGGGCTCCTCTGAAGAACATCATTCCTCCGCCGCCACCACCTTCTTTTAGACCTTCCCCCTCAACGGCTCTTCCGGGCGACCAGCGCCCATCAACTTCTACTGCTCCCTCCACCCACCAAGGGGAGTCCTCGCGCAGAGGCGGGACCGGAGGGTCTTCGGGCTTCTTTGCTCCAAGGGGTGGAGGGCGACCAGGAGATGGTCGCGGTCGGGGGAGCAT